>CM041524.1:22465585-23747873 GCA_023091065.1 Dianthus caryophyllus
TTACAGAACGTACTCATCTATGCAATGGAACCCAATTTGCAAAGACGTTTCATTACCCAAGGTGCAAACAAGATTTTCACCACCCTTACTAAGGAATTCTCGAAAGCTCCGAGAATTAAGAGTTACGAGTATACTACTCGTTTCTTTGAAGCTAGACTCCAAAGGGCCAACCGGTTGGTCCACACCTTCTCGCCATAATCGAGCGTTGAGAAATTGGAGGAGCTTGGTTGCACGATCGATGAGAAGATCATCATTGATCGAGTGCTTCACTCTCTTCATGATGGGTATGCCCTCTTTAGGGCAAACTACTACATGAATGACATGCAGAAAAGTCTGCATGAACTGCATTCACTCCTCGTACAGACGGAGAGTGATCTGAAGTTGAGTGGGAGCACGAAGCAAGATGTTCTCATGATTGGGAACAAGAAGGGTAAGGGTAAGACTCCGGCTAACCTAGCTGTAGGTAAGCCAAAATTCAAGAAGCCAGTGGTTGCTAAGAGTGGGCCTGGTGAGTCTAGCGGTAGCTCACAAGGCAAGGCAAAAGCTAAGCAGAGCATGGAGTGCCACCATTGCCACAAGTCTGGGCATTGGAGGCGTAACTGTCCCGTGTATGCTGAGGACATAAAATCAGGCCGCGTCGCTCCTGTTGGTATGTCTTCTTTTATTCATATGATTGAGATTAACCATGCAAGTTTCGGAACTTGGGTACTTGATACTGGATGTGGTTCTCATCTGTGCAATCATTTGCAGGGCCTAAGAAGCATCAGAACTCTGGCAAGAGGTGATGTAGACCTGCGAGTGGGGAATGGAGCAAGAGTTGCTGCCGTTTCAGTAGGGACATATGTAATCCAACTCCCAAGTGGATTTGAGTTATTTCTGAATAACTGTTACTATGTACCTAGTTTATCTAAAAACATTATTTCTGTATCCGTTCTTGATAAAGAAGGATTTTCATTTTCAATTAAGAATAATAGCTGTATTTTCTCATTGAACGATATGATTTATGGTAAAGCTGTTTCCATGAACGGAATTTATGTTTTAGATCAAACCACAGAAATCATGCATGTGAGTAACAAGAAAGCAAAGGTTGGTGACAAAGATCAAACGTATTTATGGCATTGCCGAATGGGACACATAAATGAGAAACGCGTGAAAAAGCTCATTGATAATGGGACTATCGCCCCATTTGACTATGAAACTTTTGGCACGTGTGAATCATGTCTTATAGGCAAAATGTCTCGAATTTCCTTCAAAGGTGTTGGCATCAGCGCTGCTCGCCTATTAGGACTCATACATACTGATGTGTGCGGACCTATGTCAATCAACGCTAGAGACGGCTATAGGTATTTTATCACTTTCACGGACGATTTGAGTAGATATGGACATGTCTACTTAATGAAGCATAAAAGTGAGTCCTTTGACAAGTTCAAGGAATTCCAGAATAAGGTTGAGAACCAACTGGATAGAAAGATAAAAGCACTACGTTCAGATCGTGGTGGCGAATATCTTTCAAATGAGTTTGATCAGCACCTGAAAGACCGCGGGATAGTATTACAGTTAACTCCACCCGGAACACCACAACTGAATGGTGTGTCCGAACGCAGGAATCGAACATTACTTGATATGGTTCGATCCATGATGAGTCACACGGTTGTACCTGACTCATTATGGGGCTATGCTCTTTTGTCAGCTGCTCTTATACTTAACCGAAGTCCAACTAAAGCTGTCGACAAGACTCCATACGAGTTATGGAAGGGAACAGTCCCTAACTTGTCCTTTATTCGGGTTTGGGGTTGCGAGGCTTATGTCAAGTGGAGACACGAGGATAAGCTCGGCCCGCGATCGGTCAAAACATACTTTATTGGTTATCCAAAGGGAATGTTTGGTCATTACTTCTATTCGCCAACCGAACAACGCGTTTTTGTTGCGGCTAGTGCGAAGTTCTTAGAGAAAGAGTTTCTCGAAGACAAGAGAGGTAATAGAACCTTCGATCTGTCGGAGATTCCTGAACCAACAACCGAGCAACCAATGGAGGAAGCTGTTCCTTCCACGTCTGCTGCGGTTAATGTCCCTTTGGAACCCAGAAGGTCGGGTAGACTCTCCATTCCCCCAGATCGATATATCGGTATAGTCGAGGAGAATGGGAGAGACGACGTTTTACTCCTTGAGAGTAACGAACCCGTAACCTATAAAGGTGCCATGACGTGTTCTGACTCAAAGCTTTGGCAAGAAGCCATGCAATCCGAGATGGACTCTATATGCGAACGATGTATGGGATCCGGTTGACTTACCCGATAAGGCTAGGCCTCTTCGGTGCAAATGGCTTTACAAGATAAAGCGATCCGTAGAAGGACAACCAGATATATACAAGGCACGACTAGTGGCAAAGGTTTCACTCAAGTGCAAGGTTGCACTATGATGAGATCTTTGCACCCGTAGTCATGCTTCGTTCCATTCGGATTCTCTTAGCGATCGCCGCATTTCATGACTATGAAATTTGGCAAATGGATGTGAAAACCGCCTTCTTAAACGGTTATTTGGAGGAGGAGTTGTACATGGTACAACCCGAAGGTTACATTGATCCTAAAAATCCTAAGAAAGTTTGCAAGCTTAAGCGTTCCATCTATGGACTTAAGCAAGCTTCACGGAGTTGGAATCATCGCTTCGACCAAGTGATAAAGGAGAATGGATTCACTCGATCGGTCGAGGAACCATGCCTATATATCAAGTCGAGTGGGAGCAAGATTGTATTCCTAATACTGTACGTCGATGACATACTCTTGATTGGGAATGACATACCTCTCTTAACTTCGGTAAAAGTATGGTTAAAGAACCATTTCCGGATGAAAGATCTGGGTGAGGCACAGCGTATTTTGGGGCTCCGTATCTACAGAGATAGATCACGACGGATGTTATCCCTCAGTCAGGAGTCTTATATAGATAAGATTCTTGAGAGGTTCAGCATGACCAACTCCAAGAAGGGGAACCTTCCAATGATCTCAGGGGTGCACTTGAGTAAAGCTCAAGCACCAAAGACATCGGAAGAGGTCGAGCGCATGAGTCGGATTCCATATGCTTCGGCAATAGGATCGATCATGTATGCCATGATATGCACACGTCCAGACGTGGCATATGCATTGAGTATGACGAGCCGATACCAAGGCAATCCAGGTGAAGCACCTTTGGATGGTCAAAGAACATTCTTAAGTACCTACGGAGGACTAAAGATTGGGTATTGACTTATGGAGGAGACAACGAGCTATCTTGTGATCAGTTCGCAGATGCTAGTTTCCAGACGGATCGAGATGACTCGAAGTCTCAATCTGGATTCGTTTTTACTCTAAATGGCGCTGCGGTCAGCTGGAAAAGCTCCAAACAAACTGTTATAGCAGATTCAACGACTGAGTCCGAGTACTATGCTGCTTCAGAGGCTGCGAAGGAAGCTATATGGATGCGTCAGTTCTTACAAGGACTAGCTGTAGTTCCGAGTTCGAATGACCCGATCACCATCTATTGTGACAATAGTGGTGCCATCTTCCAAGCCAAGGAGCCTAAGTCCAGCAACAAGTCTCGGCACGTGCAAAGGAAGGCTCACATGATCCGGGATTACGTGGAGCAGAAGGAGATAGTGATTGACAAGATTGCTACGGATGATAACATAGCAGATCCTCTCACTAAGCCGTTGAGACAAGATAAGCATGAAGGGCACGTTAAATCCATGGGAATTAAGCGTGTTCCTGAGTTGTATTAGTTGTTTTGTATGGATTTGACACTTGTATTTCCTAAAACTTCTAATAAAATCATCGTTTTGTTATATATATTGTTTTTCATGAGGGTTGTGCAGACAACGTTGAACACCTCAAAGTGAACTGAATTGCTATATATTTTGTTTTGGTCCGTGATCGCCTACACGAGCTGATAACTCTGGCGATTATTTTGTGACGTCGATTGATGGTGGGTTCAACGACCCATAAGTCAAACTGTTGACTGATCGATCACAGATGCGGGTTTACTGAAATCGCGCAGGACAATTTTTGTGACGACAACATGGAGTCCTAAATGTTTCAGAACCTTAGGTGCCTGGTCGTGGATAGGACTTCCATAGTGTTCCTAGAGTCGATTCTTTTGACTATCGACTGTCTCTTGAGACTAAGGCAGATTTTGGGTGGCTTTGGTTTCTTTCTCACGGTCGACCGTAACAGGAGGCCAAGCAGATTTTCACTGGGTCATTTCATGCTGCGCTTACATCTGCAGGATTCGAGTTGAAGGAAATATCCAAACTTCTATCGAGTTATAATATTTATTCTCAGGGCCACTCGAGGAGCTGTAACTGAAAATGCATGGCCATGCTCGAATATTGATTCGTTTATCAGTTAAGTTACTCTCTAGTCGGGGAAACCACTCTTGATTCTGATCGCTTGTGAACTACGACCTTTGAAAGTACGGACTTTGCAAATTGGTTTACATTGAGTGGGAGAAATTTATTATGGATATGAGAATCAGTTATCGCACCTACACTTGTACGGACAAGTGGGAGATTGTTGGGGTTAATGTCCTCCACAGTGAGTGCAATAACAAAATAAATCTCTAAAGGTCCACAGGGTACATTTTGTATTTAATTAGTTGATTAACGTTTATCAATAACGGTTGGCTTGCTAGATAAGTTTGACGTTATTGTCATACAGATGGCGGTGATCAACTGGTCCCTAAGAGTCACACCTAAAAGATGTGTTTGAGAGATGTGATTATTTGAGAAAATAATCATATCGATGCCTTATTTAATGACTAAAAGGTTAGTCAGTGTTGTTGACTAAAAGGTTAGTCAAATGTGATAATGAATGTTATTTAATAATGATTAAATAATATTAGATGAGAGGAATTAGCTGTAATTCGGAAATTGAATATAAAAGGTTATATTTAATTATTACGTATAATGTAGGCTAATTAATTTTAATCAGTTATAATAAATTAGCAAATTATAAATATATGGATATTTATGATTAATTATAATATATATAAGGATATTATAAATTACATTATACATTAAAAGCTAAATAAGACTAATTAATGGGTTAAACTTTTAATTAGTTTTTGGGCTTGAAAATTTAGAAGTGGGAGAGCCCACTTGACCACAGTTGGACGTGTATTAGGGTGGGAGAGGGAGTTGGTTTTCTTCCTCTCTACTTAATCTAATCACTCTCCTAAATCTCATCTAACCTAATTACAATTATATATAGCACACAACACAAATCCTAGAGAAAAGAAAACAGTTTCTCCTCTAAAATTATTCTAGCAAATTCAAGGGCATATCTCTACACATCTTGGGTGAGATAATTAGGAGATACCATCTATTTGGTATTGATCTTAGGCCAAATTACAAGGTTTCAAAGGTTAATTCTTAATCCTTTTAGTATATTATGCAATTTCTATTTATGACCTTAAATCTTATAAAAGTTTTCATTATAATCCTGTGAATTTTATGGTCTATATACGGATATAAACCTTCAATCCGGGGAAAAAAACAGGCCTAGGAACCGCATAGCCTTATGCGGTTGCCAGGGCAAACCGCATAGGTTTATGCGGTTGCCTCCCCAAACCGCATAAGCTTATGCGGTTTGAGGGTGTGGTTTTAGCCTAGTTTCCTAGTTTCGGTTGAATTATATCCTTGAAAGATTACGAGATAATCTCAAACGTGAAGCTCAAGAAAACCCCTAGGATATTTCTGAGATATTTTGTGATGCTCAGGGCTTTGGAGTGCGGGCCAAAGGCTGGGTTTGGGCTCGGTTTCGGGCCCGAGAACCGGAAAAATGAAAAGGGTGTATTTGCATAGTTTTTGTGAAATAAGGTAAGACGTGAAGCCGTATTTTGTGTAAGAGGGGGCTAAAGGGAAGATCTAGCCACCGGGCCTAAATTTAGGGATTTAGGTATGCTGAATTAGACCTTGTTAATGTAAAAGGGCTAATTGTAGTGCAAATGCGAAGCTCATGCCAAATGAAGCAGGACAGGGACCTAGCTAGACTTCAAATGGACAAAATGAACGTTTATTTAAGTGTGATGTGAAGCGACCTAAATCATTTTAACATTTAAAACGACTCAAAATGAATTCGACATTAGTTAGAACCGTTAAAGTCAACGTTAAACATGCGTAATAAAAGTCCGTGATACATCACAGGGTTTTGTGTGGGAGGGTACAGATATGGGTATCCACAGCAAGGCTATTGTGGAAGGTGTTCCACACAAATCTAAGCCCAAGGTCAACAAGGGAAAACCTCTCAATAACACTTGCAAGTATTGCAATGAAGTGGGTCATTGGAAGCGCAATTGTCCCAAATATAAGAAGGACTTGAAAGATGGATGTGCGACATCCAAAGGTATTCTTCCTTCTAATCTCTATATGATTGACATCAATCATGCTTGCATTTCTACATGGGTATTGGATACCGGATGTGGATCTCACCTTTGTAATCATTTGCAGGGGATGAGAAACGTGCGAGCTCTAGCCAAGGGTGATGTAGATCTCCGCATGGGCAATGGAGCTAGAGTAGCGGCCGTTTCCGTGGGAACTTTTGTACTCGCTCTTGCTAGTGGATTAGAGTTGCTTTTGAATAACTGTTATTTTGTACCAACTCTAACTAAAAACATTATCTCCGCCTCCGTGTTAGATGCGGAAGGCTTTTGTTTTATGATTAAGAACAACCGTTGTACTTTTTCGTTTAATGAAATGGTTTATGGTGAAGCTATTTCAATTGGAGGTATTTATGTTTTAAATGATGTTAATGATGTTTATCATGTCGAGAACAAGAGGCTCAAAACGAATGAATCAAACAAATCCTACCTTTGGCATTGTCGTTTAGGTCACATAAACGACAAACGCATTAAGAGACTTGTTGCGACCAAGGTTCTCAAACCATTTGATTACGAATCATATGGTACATGCGAATCTTGCCTCTTAGGCAAGATGACTCGTCAACCCTTTAGTTGTAAATGGACACGAGCAAGTGAGGTTTTAGGACTCATACATACCGATGTGTGTGGTCCATTAAACATCACCGCTAAAAGAGGATATCATTACTTCATTACTTTTACCGATGACTTAAGTAGATATGGTTATGTCTACTTAATAAGGCATAAAAGTGATGCTTTTGAGAAATTTAAAGAATTTCAAAATGAGGTTGAGAACCAATTAAACAAAAGGATAAAAGCACTACGATCCGATCGTGGTGGCGAATATCTAAGTAATGAGTTTGATTCACATCTTAAGAATTGTGGTATAATATCACAATGGACACCTCCGGGCACACCACAGTTGAATGGTGTTGCAGAAAGGAGAAACCGAACTTTGCTTGACATGGTTCGGTCTATGATGAGTCAAACTGAGCTTCCTGGTTCATTTTGGGGCTTTGCATTGTTATCTGTTGTTTTCTCACTAAATCGAAGTCCGACTAAAGCGGCTAATAAGACTCCATATGAGATATGGACGGGAACGGTTCCCTATTTGTCATTCATGAGAATTTGGGGATGTGAGGCATTCGTCAAGAATAAAACTGACGATAAACTCGCTCCAAGGTCTGACAAATGTCTATTTGTAGGTTATCCTAAGGAAACCTGTGGTTATTACTTCTACAACCCTCACGAGAACAAAGTGTTTGTGGCTCGTGATGCTGTTTTTCTAGAAAATGAATTTATTTCTAAAGAACAGAGTGGGAGAAAATTTGAACTTGATGAAGTTCAAGAGCCACAAATCGAAGCAGAAGATGAGGAAACCGTTCCATCGTCTTCTGACACGGTTGTAATCCCTAGGAGGTCAGGAAGAATTAGTCATCAACCTGACTGCTACCTCAGAATATCGAGGAGGAGGGTGATTTGTTGTTATTCGAAAGCAACGAACCCTCAACCTACAAGGCGGCTATAAGTAGCCCCAACTCCGAACAATGGCTTGAGGCCATGAAATCCGAAATGGATTCTATGTACGAGAACCAAGTTTGGGACTTGGTAGATTTACCTGAAGGAGTGAAACCTCTTCAGTGTAAATGGATATTCAAAATCAAACTCAGCATAGATAAACATATAGATGTTTACAAAGCTAGATTGGTGGCAAAGGGCTTTTCACAAGTCCAAGGTATTCATTATGATGAAACCTTTGCACCGGTTGCAATGCTTCGATCCATAAGGATAATCTTAGCGGTTGCCGTGTAACACCCCGTGTTATTTTAACACAAATTGATAAAAGAATTTAATTCCTTAAATTAAATTCATCCTTTTTCCATATAATAAAAATGCGACTGAATTTTTTTCGCCAAATAATACTAAATTTTCTTAAGTCCAAATTTAAAAATTTTGAAAAATAAAGTTTGTTCTATTATCTTCAGAATTGAAAAAGAAACACATTTTAAAATTTTTAAAAATAAACACTTATACTTTTCCCGTCTCTGAAATTCGGGTCAACCATTTCAAAGACGCAAATCAAAGTCAAGCCACTCTATTCTTTTTCATAAATCACGTACAAAACAATTACACATCAAAAATGTAATCATTTTGACTATTATTTAATAAATAATATTATATTAATATATAATTACTATTCATTTTCTATTAAACTAGCTTATTTCTAAAATGTCGAAATTCTAAGTTATACTTAATCTAAACTGATAAACTTTTTGACGTTTGATTAAAATTCTTTAAATCTATAACATTCAACGAAAAAAATAAGTATTTCGACCTAGGAAATTTTTATTCAAAATTTCAAGGATTAAAACTCGATTTTTATATTTAGTACCTTTTGAAAATTAGTTTTATTTTTATTTCCGATTTTATTTCAAAATACTATTTTAAGATCATATCTTTTATTTCGAGACCTTTCGCGATCGCGCAAATCGAAAATTTCGAGAAATGAAAATCGAGCCAGAAAATTTGACTTTTGACTTTTGGACCAATTAATTCAAAGTCTATCCTCTTCCATTTTTCTTACACAAAATTAAAGTTTACTTACACCATTATATTTTTCATCATCACTTTTATTTTCTTTATATTAAAATTTAAAGTTTATACTTCTTATTAAAAATACATGCAAATACGATACTAATACTTTAATACTACCATTTTCATTTCCGGCACTTTTAAATATTTTTCTTCAATAGTAAATAAAATATTTTAGTCTTAGAATTCAAAAGTAGAAATATTTCGAAAAATTGTCAAACGCGCAACCTTTAACTTTTATCGCTTTTAACGCCCGACTTTTTAAACCCGATTTATTTCGTAAAAACTTTTTAAAATATCAAGGGGACATTTTCTTACCAAATAGTAATGTGGACTTATTTTGGTTAAATGTGATGATGATGTCTATTTTCTATTTTAATTAAACTTTAATTAAATAAAAACTTAAACCTTTAAACCTTGATTTTTCCTAACTTATCTCATAAGCTTACATGTGCAAAATGAACTTCATTTCTCCTCCATGTATGTCGTGTACTTCATCTCCTTTTCTCCCATTTATTTTCTTTCATTTTTATCCAAAAACACTTAAATTAAAACCTTAATAATATTTCTAATAAATCTTAAGTAATTCTAGTTATATTAGTGGGTATTAGGAGCTAACTTGCATGGGTTATTTGGATGAATAACTTGGGTATTATGGGTGAAGAAATTCCGATCTAAAATTTATTTTAGATCCCCGACGATTAACATCCTAATTAAGGTGACTAGCTTTGTCTTGTATTATCTTTTTAGTAAATTAGTTTGTTTTGTTATTATAATTTTATGAGTATGATTTTTATGTTAAATATGTTAAACATCATGATTGTGTGCTTGTATGTTTAGGTGAAGTATAATAAAATGATAATAAATAAGTTATATTGATAATAGATTAGTTGTAGTAAAATGATACCATGTGTAGTGAATTTATTTTTGAGCATTTTTAATTTATGTTCATATGATTTTTATGTTTAGTTACGTTTTAATTGAGTAGTAGTTATATATAAAAATTATGTGAAATATAAAAAATGAGTTTAAAGTGATTAAAAATGAAAAATAAAAATTATATGTTCATGTTTGTATATCTCGCTTTTCCTTTATTTTTACTAAATATTCACTTTTAATTTTTGTAAATAATATGTAGTGTTAAGTTAGTTAAAAAGGATGCTACCATGCAAAAAGAATTAAATTAGGAAAATAAATTATAAGTTGTTAAAATCAAAATTAGTGTTCTTGAGCTTTAAATCTTCATATGTGTTCTTGATTTCTTCATGTTGATGTTCATCCTTGTTACTCATTTTGATCTTGTTTTATTTTATGTTTGTTAATAATTTGTGTTTATGTTTAGTTATTGTTTTATATATTATTTAGTATTATGCTATAAATCAACTTAAACATTATAAATCATTTAGATTAAAAAGTTAGAAAATTAAAGTGTTGAAAAACACTATTCATAATTATAAATAAAAGTTTTAGTAAATTTCATTTTAATTTAAATCGTTTCAGTATAATTAGAATAATTAAAATATAAAGACTTTAAGTTAAAAACCGATAAAATCGAAAAATGAAAATTTAGGACATCACTATGTTAGCCACGGCATCCCCTTCATTTTAGGGTTAATTTTTGTTTTTATCACTTTTTAGTTTATTGTTAAAATAATTTAATTATTAGTTAATAAGTTAGAATTAAGGAATTAAAAGAATTAAATGAATTTTGATGTTATACATAAGTCACACGACATACATGTTAAAATGGATTAAATTTGACTAAAATGAAATTATCACTAAGTCACTAAAGTTAAATAGTAATTAGAATTGAATTTTTGTATAAATCGTTTTAGTTATAAATGAATTATTATAAACCGATGAAAATATGTTAACCGTTATAAAAATGAATTAAATCGTGTGATACTACCTTTGCTATTGGATTATTGAATTTGGACATACGGACTATAAATGAATCATCCACGATACTATCACTAGCTTAAATGAATAGACGACTAAATTTAACCGAGTCTTACATGTTAAAATATTTACAAAAATCACTAAGTACAAAACGAACCTAACGACTTTGAAACTAGAAATTTGTACTTAGAAAATAAAAACAAGTTTAGTATTATACTAAAATACCTTAAGTATAAAAATACGTATAAATATAAAAATACGTACAAGTATAAGAATACGAATACGTATAAAAATACGTATAGAATACGAAGTATAAAAATACGAATACGTATAAAATACGGTGAATAGTGAAAAGTGAATAGTGAATAGTGAATAGTGAATAGTGAAAAGTAAATAGTGAAATACTGAAAATAATTGAAAATTTTACTAAGTATAGAAAATTTAAAATGAATAAGTATATAACTTAAAGTGTTTGAAAAACACTTAAATAAAATTTGACATATTAATAAACATATCAAATTAGAAATTTAAAAACGTTAATAATTAACAACACTTCAAATAATAAACGAATGTGTTATGTGATCATATGAAACCTACAATTCAAATAAAACGTTTGACGCTGAGACTAGGAGAGTCTAGTAACATGTGATATGTAAATATCAAATAAATAATGAACATTGAGTAAGTTAAATAAAAGGTCAAGCTTGGGCCTCAGATAAGGGAACGTCAATCGTGAGTGAAGTGGGGTTAAGATAGTCTTGTAGCGGTCGCCATTGCCGTACAAGATAATGAATATGCCATGGTTTTTGCCACAGGCTTTAGGAAATAGTCGTTTTATCTGGAGTTAAGGTGCTCTACGAATAGCGTGGCCCATTCTTAACGTGGATACTAATGTACATGTACTAGACTAGGGTTTAATTCACTCTATTTCGCTAAAGTTATCAGGGCCACCGTAACATTATGTGCATATGCGCTTTACGGTTCTGTCTCCTTGCCGTGTTTCGCCTTTATTGGACGCGACACTTGCATTCGTTCTTGCCACATGTAAAGATCACTTGACGAGATTGTATCTGAAGTTCGAATCATTTCGAACACTAGAGGATGAGATGCAAGTATTATAGTATTCGGCGTGGTTTACGAGTCGAGTAAGCCTCTGCACTATGGAAGTGAGATGCAATCGATCAGAGTACAAAGGCCTTCTCAGTGGTCAGGCTCGTAAGCAGTATGTGTTGTGTGTTGTTTGATTAAATGAGAATGAGTGTGTACCATCTTCAAAACTAAAGACCACAACTTTCAATTGAATCAGGTGCATGAGGAGAATGATATAATCTTTATGTTTGTTTGCGATCCGATATCGCCTTTGTAATACTATTGAATTATTGCGATACTATTGCTATGCTATTATATGTTAATTGCCTTCATAATTGAATATCATGCTTATATGATTTATCGCTTTAAACCGCATGCTTAGTATGACTTATATGTCTTTATATGCTATGTGTATTAAGCATGTTTATGTTTTTATCATAATGTTATGTTTATAAAGCGATAATATTAAACCAAAGTAATTGAAACCGAGGGTAAGTATGAGCATAGCAAGTCATCACCGTTCGCTCAATGGCATCCCCCATCGCTTTATTGTGCAGGTAATCATGGACCTAAGTCGGATTTTGACTGGCCATGCAACGTTTTTACGCTTTACTTTATGTCATTTGCGAGAGAGTTGTAATATATAAGACGCTACTCTTTTAAAGTTCCGTACACAGAGTTGTTTTATTCAACTCTTGAATTACGATGTAACATTTTGGGTTTATGTATAATTAATGACTCTGGTTTAAGACTTAATTAATTTCCGCCTTAGTAATTAAAGTCGACTAAAAACCAGGTTGTTACATGCCGCATTTCATGACTATGAAATATGGCAAATGGATGTAAAAACCGCCTTCTTGAATGGGATTCTAGAAGAGGAAGTGTTTATGACACAACTTGAAGGTTTTGTAGATACATCCAACCCTAAGAAAGTATGCAAGCTTAAGAGATCCATTTATGGTCTTAAGCAAGCATCGAGGAGTTGGAATCATAGATTCGATCATGTTATCAAACAACATGGATTAAGCTCAAGTCTTAGAAGAACCTTGTTTGTACATGAAGTTTAGTGGCAGTAAAGTAACCTTCCTTGTTTTGTATGTGGATGACATACTACTGATTGGAAATGATATTCCAAGTCTGAACTCGGTAAAGGTGGAATTGGGAAACCATTTCCAAATGAAGGACTTGGGAGAGGCACAACGCATCTTGGGTATCCGGATCTATAGAGATAGATCCAAAAGGATACTAGCATTAAGTCAAGAAACTTATATCGATAAGATTCTTGATAGGTTCAATATGAAAGACTCCAAGAGAGGCTTTCTTCCGATGAGTGTAGGAATAACATTGAAGAAATCTCAATGTCCTACGACTCCTGCGGAAATTAAACGCAAGAAATTGATCCCTTATGCTTCCGCTGTAGGATCAATCATGTATGCTATGATGTGCACTCGTCCAGATGTCGCTTTCGCTTTGAGCATGACGAGCCGGTATCAAGCTAATCCCGGTGAGAATCACTGGATAGCTGTGAAGAACATCCTTAAGTACTTGAGAAGAACTAAGGATTCGTTTCTTGTGTTTGGAGGAGAACTTGAGCTACGTGTAACGGGTTACACGGATGCAAGTTTCCAAACCGATGGGGATGATCTGAAATCCTAACCCGGCTATGTCTTTATATTGAATGGAGGAGCTGTTTGTTGGAAGAGCTTCAAACAGAGTGTCACTGCGGATTCTACAACGGAAGTTGAATATTTGGCAGCATCTGAAGCTGCTAAAGAAGCTGTGTGGATTCGGCAATTCTTGGATGGACTAAGAGTAGTTCCTAGTGTCGTGGATCCTGTCACTGTTTATTGTGATAACAGTGGGGCTATTTGTAACACCCCGTGTTAATTTAATTCAATAATTAGCCATCAATTTCTAATTTCAAATCATAAATCAAATCCTAACCTTTTATACTTCTAAAATCTTTATTTTTGCAAAACTTTCGTTTTGTAAAATTTATCGACTTCTTTAAAACTTTTGAAAAATTTTGAATAATAAAATAAATATTTTAGTCTTAGAATTTAAAAGTATAAATATTTCGAAAAATAGTCAAACGCGCACACATTGACTTTTATCGGTTTTGACACCCGACTTTTTAAAACTGATTAATTTCGTGGAAAACTTTTTATCATCAAAATATCACCTAAGAACCTTCCTAATACATCAAGTTGTTCCACTTGATTTATGACTCAAAATTTAGTTTAATAAAACATTATTTTCTAATTAAAATCAAACTTTAACCTAAAATCATTTAACCTAAAATACTACCACTTGTTCCCATATTTCACAAGTGTAAAAATCAACCCTTGAACCTCCTAAAACAGCCGAGATATTGCTCCCCCTTTGCTCCCTTTATTTTCTTTCATTTTTCACTTAAAACCTCCTAAATTAAAACCCTAAATATTAATCTAATAGTTCACTAGTGTTCTAAGTTTATTCTTGGGTATTTGGAGCTCACTTTACTTCGGGTTTTTGAAGGTAAAGACGGGTATACGGGTGGTGACTTGGACTTAGATAACATCATCGATCCGGATAACCAATAAGCTTACCGATTAAGGTGACTAACTATATCTCATATTAGCCTCCTTTGTAAATTAATTTGTTTTGTTATTATGATTTTATGAGTATGAAAATTATGTTAAATATGTTAAACATCACTTGTATGTACTTGTATGTTTATGTGTTGTATAATAAAATGATAATAACTAAATAATATGGTAAATAGATTATTGTAGTAAGAAACAAGTTCAAACGAGACACCTAAATATTGCGAGACACAAACGAGACACAACATTTTAGCCTTTTTGGTGAAACTTTAACATAGTTTCATGAAACTTCAAAAATTGTGAAACTTTAATGTCTTAAAGTTTCACAATTTTGTTAAAGTTTCACAATTTTTGAAGTTTCATAAAACTATGTTAAAGTTTCACAAAAAAGGCTAAAATGCTGTGTCTCGTTTGTGTCTCGCAATATTTGCTGTCTTGATATAACTTTACTCATTGTAGTAATATGTTCATTTGTGTAGTTAAATTTATTTTGAGCATTTTTAATTTATGTTCATATGATTTTTATGTTTAGTTATGTTGTAGTTAGGTTATAATCATTTATAAAAATTAGGTGAAATATTAACAATGAGTTTAAAGTGTTTAAAATCGAAAATGAAAATTATATGTTCATATATACATCACTCGGCTTTTCCCATTTTTTTTATGAAGTTTTCACTTTTAATTTTTGTAAATAATATGTTGTGTTAAGTTAGTTAAAATGGATGCTATTATGTGAAAAAAATTAAATTAGGAAAACAATTTATAAGTTGTTAAAATTAAAAATAGTGTTCTTGAGTTTATTTTTGATGTTCATAATGTTCAAGTGTTCTTCATGTGGGTGTTCATCATTATGGTTCCTTTTGAATATGTTTTATTTTATGTTTGTTAATAATTTGTGTTTATGTTTAATTATTACTTTATATATTGTTAGTCTTATAATATAAATCAACTTAAAACATTATAAATCATTTAGATTAAAAAGTTAGAAAATTAAAGTGTTGAAAAACACTATTCATAAATATAAATGAAATGTTTAGTAAATTTCATTTTAGTTTAAATCGTTTTAGTATAATTAGAATAATTAAAATATAAAGACTTTAAGCTAAAAACCGATAAAATCGAAAAATGAAAATTTGAACATCTACCTATGTTGCTCACGGCATTTTTGGTGTTTTTAGGGTTAATTTTGCTTTTATCACTTTTTAGTTTAATTGTTAAAATAATTTAATTAGTAGTTAATAAATTGAATTAAGAAATTAAAAGAAATAAATCAATTTTGACATATATATTAAACCACACGACATACCACTTTAAATTGACTAAATTTGACCAAAATGAAATTATCACTAAGTCACTAAAGTTTAATAGTTATTAGAATTGAAATTTTGTATAAATCGATTTAGTTATAAATGAAATAGTATAAACCGATAAAAATATGTAACCGTTATAAAAATGAACTAAATCGTGTGTTACTGCCTTTGCAAATATTGGACTGTTGGTCTTGGACATACGGACTAAATGAACCAACCACGACACTATTATTTTAAAAATGAAAATCGCTAAATTTAGTTAGTAGACGACTAAATTTAACTGAGCCTCATTTTAAAATGAATATCATTATCACTTTTTACAAATTGAACTTAACATTTTTAAATCTAGTATTTTAAAATGAATATTATTATCACTTTTTACAAATTGAACTTAACATTTTTAAAACTAGTATTTTAAAATGAATATCATTATCACTTTTTACAAACCGAACTTAACGTTTCTAAAAAACTAGACTTTTAAAATATTTTCAAAAATCACTAAGTACAAAACGAACTTAACGACTTTGAAACTAGAATTTATACTTAGGAAATAAAAAGATTTAGTATTATACCTAAAATATCTTAAGTATAAAAATACGTATAAATATAGAAATACGTATAAGTATAAGAATACGTATAAGTATAAAAATACGTATAAAATACGAAGTATAAAAATACGAATACGTATAAAAATACGTGTAGAATACGAAGTAGAAAAATACGAATACGTATAAAAATACGTATAAAATACGGTGAATAGTGAATAGTGAATAGTGAAATACTGAAAATAATTGAAAATTTTACTAAGTATAGAAAAATTTAAAATGAATAAGTAAATGACTTAAAGTGTTTTGAAAAACACTTAAATAAAATTGGACATACTAATAAACGTTTCAATATGGAAACTTAAAAACGTTAATAATTAACAACACTTCAAATAATAAACGAATATGTTATGTGATCATATGAAACCAAATACAAATACTTAAACGTTTGACGATGAGACTAGGAGAGTCTAGAAACATGTGATATGTAATATCAAATAAATAATGAACATTGAGTAAGTTAAATAAAAGGTCAAACGCTTGAGCCTCCGATATGAAAACGTCAATCGTAAGTGAAGTGGGGTTAAGATAGCCTTGTGCGGATACCACTATCTCGGCCTTCTGGCGTTGGCTATGTCAAATAGTGTGGTTTAAGCCGGCAGCTTTATTGCTTAGCATGCTGCCCATGCCTTTACGCCTTAAGTCGTACTGCCTAAGCCGTACAAGATAATGAATATGCCAATGCTTTTGTATCAGGCTTTAGGAAGTAGTCGTTTTATCCAGAGTTAAGGTGCTCTATGAATAGCATAGCCTATTCTTAAAGTGGATATTAGGGTATGCATACTAGACTAGGGTTTTATTCCCCTATTTCGCTAAAGTTATCAGGGCACCCGTGACCTTGTGGATTCAGGTCGATTATAGCGGTTCTGTCTCCTTGCCGTGTTTCGTTCATAGTGGGCGCGACACTTGCATTCGTTCTTACCCTGCGTAAAGATTACTTGACGAGATTGTATCTGAAGTTCGAATCATTTCGAACACTAGAAGATGAGATGCAAGTATTATAGTATTCGGCGTGGTTTACGAGTCGAGTAAGCCGCTGCACTATGGTAGTGAGATGCAAGCGACTAGAGTACAATGGCCTACTCAGTGGTCAGGCTCGTAAGCAGTATGTGTTGTGTGTTGTCTGATTAAATGAGAACGAGTGTGTACCATCTTCGAAAATTAAAGACCACAAGTTTCTGAAGTGAATCGAGTCTGCATGAGGAGAATGATACGATATGTATGTTTGATTGCGATCCGATATCGCCTTGTTATGTTATTGAATTATTGTGATACTATTACTATGCTATTATATGCTATTTGCCTTCATAATTGAATATCATGCTTATATGATTTATCGCTTTAAACCGCATGCTTATTATGACTTATATGTCTTCATATGCTATATGTAATAAGCATGTTTATGTTTTTATCATAATGTTATGTTTATAAAGCGATAATATTAAGCCAAAGTAATTGAAATCGAGGGTAAGTATGAGCATAGCTAGTCACTGTCCGCTCAGCGGGCATCCCCCCATCAGTTTATTGTGCAGGATGATCGTGGATCGGGAGCTGGATTTTGGACGGGGCCACGAGACGCTTTATTGCTTTACTTTTAGTTGTTTTTGAGAGATTGTAATATATAACCTATACTCTTCTAAATTCCGTACTTAGAGTTGATTTATTCAACTCTTGAACGATGTTTGTAATATTTGGGTTTTATGTATAATTAATGACGCTGGTTTAAGACTTAATTAATTTCCGCCTTAGTAATTAAAGTCGACTAAAAACCAGGTTGTTACACTATTTTCCAAGCGAAGGAGCCCAAGTCTAGCAACAAGTCTAGACACGTTTTGAGGAAATACCACGTTATTAGAGATAATGTGGAAAGGAAGGAAATAGATATTTGTAAGGTTGGGACAGACGATAACATCGCTGATCCTTTAACCAAGCCTCTTTCGAGAGCTAAGCATGACGCGCACACCGCCTCCATGGGGTTGCGGCGTATGCCAGATTTCCTTTAGTTTCGTAATATGTAATTGAACGATGTATCTTATTACATATATGAAAATAACATTCACTGTTTTTATCTTAAGTCATTATGAATGCATACTTTGTTTATCCGAATATTTGTGTGACAACTTTGAACGTATTCAAGTGAACGGTATAAACTAAGTATATGGTCCCTAGTCTCTCACATGAGGTGACGTCTCGGAGAGACTAGATTGCAAGTCGATCGATGGTGGGTTCAACACCAAAGGGTCATACGAGATGACTGATCGTTTGCATAGACAGACTGTGAAAACACTCTGTCGGGTAGTGACGCTTATAGAATTCCTTTTCAATGAGATTGAAACCTGGTCGTGGTGGGAATTTCTATAGTATTCCTTTGAGTCAATTCTTTGACTGGAAACTGATTGTCTGAGTCGGTGCAGTTTACGAGTGACTTTCATTTTTGTCCTAAACCATGCCGTGAAAGGGGGTTATAAGGGCATCTTTGGGGTCATGGTGATCTCAGATCATACAAAGACAATCGAGTGGAAGGGAAATGTCCACCCTTATCAGGGTAAAACATCTTTGGGCCACTCGAGGAGTAGTCGCTGAAAATGCGTGGCCACGCTCGGTAAGAATCTACGGTAGATTCCCCGGTCAGACAGCTACTCTCCATATCGAGAAAACCACTCACGATATATATCTCAGGATGCAAGTACGACCTGTAAGACACCTTGCATCGAGTGGGAGATGTGAAACGGACATGAGAATTGGTAATGCACAACTTGTCTCGGACAAGTGGGAGATTGTTGGAGTATGTGTCCTCCACAATAGTGCGATTACTTAATAAATCTCAATTAAAGAATACATGGGGATAATCCTGTATTATTATCAATTGATTAACGTAAATCAATAACGGTTGGCTGACTAGAGTTTGACGTTATTGTCGTGAGAACGGCGGTAATCAATTGATCCCTTTAAGTCACACCTATAGGAACGTATTCCAAATATCTAAGCTAATTAATTGTATGAGATACGATTAGATTAGTAACTTGATAAAGTGACTAACGGTTAGTCAGTGAATTAATTTAGAGAGAAATCGAGTTGTGAACTCGAATGATTGAATTTTATATCGATAAAATTATTAGAGGAGATGGGAATTAGTGATTAACAGTTAATTCACTAGTCATGTATATTTTACTAATGAGATTAGTAAAAGTACAATTCTTAAATATGTGTAAGTGTACATATATGTTAAAGAAGAGTTGTGAGTTCAATTTGATAATTTGTACTTTATCATATTAGATGATTAAGTGATAAATTATAAGTATTTCATGACAAATATCAAAACAAATTGGACCCATTATGAGGCCCCTAAAACCGTCCCACATGAGGAGAAAAGGAGAGGAAGATTCTCTTGTTTTGTCTTATTTGCTTTGTTGGTTAGCTACTTGTTCTAGCATGCCAAACATCATAATTAACATGCAACAAGTTGCTCTTAACAAGAAAAAGAGATCTTCTCCTCTCCCCATGCTAGGAGGCCGGCCCCCTTGAGTGTGCTAGACACACTTTGTTTTGTTGTTTTTCTTATTTAAAAACACAAGGCAAAGTAAGTTAAAGGCATGCATTTTCTCTACAACCTCTTCTACTCTCTAACTCTCTAAAACTCTCTCTAAGAATAAGAAATAAGTTCTTACATTTTACTAAGTGTTAGTAATAATATTTCACATATTATCAAGTGTATGCTAAGTGATTTCTAGATCAAAATCCTTAGTATTTTTGGAGTAGTTCTTGGGTGTATCTCAAAGGAGGTTTCCTACTTTGGAAACTCGGGTTTGGAGGATCATCCTACTTACTAGCTCAAGAAACAAAATAAGAAAGGAGTTCTTATTTTGTGCCCATATTCCCTTTTTAGAAAGGTATAAATTTCTAAACTTGTAACAAAGTGAATTTGTACTACATAGATCTTGCTAAATCAAATTAGAGTAATTTGATTTACACTAATATTTGATTAGTGAATGGGATCCGATCCCTACACGAGCTACAGTACCACGAAGGGAAGGCGAATGTGGTTGCAGATGCGCTGAGCAGAAAGGGGAGACACGGGTTGAATGCTGCATGGGTACTTCCGGATGAGTTGTGCCGTGACTTCCAGAAGCTAGAGTTAGAGGTTGTGCATCGTGGAGTTGATTTGGGCGCTATGGTAGCTGAACCTGAGTTATATCACGAGATTCGGGTAAGGCAACACGAGGACCCTGTTCTGGAGACTATCCGCGAGGCTAAGGCAGGTGGTGGTGCTGAGAACTTCGAGATTGGTGCTGATGGTGGGTTGAAGTTCAAGGGTAGATGGTGTTTTCCGAACTGCAAGGTTCTTAAGGGAAAGATATTGAGGGAAGCTCATAGTTCTCCATACTCTGTACATCCTGGAGGCGATAAGATGTACAAGGATTTGAGGCTGCATTTCTGGTGGCCTAATATGAAGAAGGAGGTGGCTGAGTACGTGGCGAAGTGTCTGGTGTGCCAGAAGGTGAAGTTTGAGCATCAGAGACCTGCAGGTTTGCTGCAACCTCTGGAGATTCCTATGTGGAAGTGGGATTCCATTTCCATGGATTTCGTGATGGCCTTACCTAGGACACCTACGGGTAAGAATGCAGTGTGGGTTGTGGTGGATCGATTGACTAAGGTAGCACACTTCATACCGATGAAGGAGACTTGGAGCATGGAGGAGCTAGCGAATGCATACCAGCGCGAGATTGTACGTCTACATGGGGTACCTAAGGATATTGTTTCGGATCGTGATCCCCGTTTTTGTTCACAGTTCTGGAGGAAGCTACAGGAGGCGTTGGGTAGTGAAACGAAGATGAGTACTGCGTTCCATGCTGCCACAGATGGTCAGACTGAGAGGACCATTCAGACTTTAGAGGATATGCTAAGGGCTTGTGCGTTAGAGTTCCATGTTGGTTGGGAAAAGAGTCTACCATTGGTCGAGTTTTCCTACAACAACAGTTACCAGGCGAGTATCAGGATGGCAGCGTTCGAGGCATTGTATGGGAGGAAGTGTCGGAGTCCTATGTGTTGGGATGACATTTCTGAGGCTGCTGTGGTTGGACCAGAGATGATACAGGAATCCATCGAACAGGTGAGGGTCATTCGAGAGAAGCTAAAGGCCGCGCAAGATCGACAGAAGTCCTACGCAGACCTGAGACGAAGACCGATCGAGTTTGAGGTAGGTGACAAGGTATTCCTCAAAGTGTCACCGATGAAGGGCGTGAAACGGTTTGGGTTGAAAGGCAAGCTGAGTCCTAAGTTCGTGGGGCCGTACGAGGTGCTTGAGAGGATAGGTGAGGTGGCTTATAGGTTGGCTCTACCACCAAACCTAGAGAAGGTACATGATGTGTTTCATATGTCCCAGCTGAGGAGGTACCGTAGTGATCCCTCCCATGTGATCGAAGATGTTGAGCTGGAGGTTGAACCGAATCTGACATATGAGGAGAAACCAGTTCGTATCCTTGACCGTAAGGGGAAGAGACTCAGAAACAAGGTGGTTCCACTCGTGAAGGTACTCTGGAGGAGTCAGAAGTATGAGGAAGCTACTTGGGAGACCGAGGCTGCCATGCTCGAGAAGTATCCCTTCCTTTTTGCGACAGGTAATCAGTTCTCTTGTCGCGTGGATAAGCTACTCTGTAGTCGGAACTTAAATACGGAGTAATTTAGCTAAAACGGTGTAATTTCCTCATACGAACTCCGATTCAGGTGATTCAAAAGGCTAAACTGCGTATTTTTTCGACGCCGTCGCAACTGCCAAATTTTCAGAAGCTAGTTTGGACCGGCCCACCTTGGACCGAACCGAAACCCCCATTGCTCGGGTAGGGTTTAGGGTTTTGGATGACTTTTTGATCAAGGCAATTAAATATCCTATTATCTCCTAATCCTAGCAACATGATAATCTGAATTCTCTCTTCCTAATCTCTCCCGTATCTCATCCCCATTCATCCCCCTTAATCCTCTCACAAATCTCTCTCAAAAACTCCTAAAACTCCATTGTTTTCATTCAAGCTTTCATCTTTTGTGCTCTAACTCTTTCCTAGCATTTCCCTTAGTGTATGATCTTATTTTCATCCCTTTTATTTTCTGGTTTTATATTATTTTATGTGTTATATTGTTGTGTATTCATTATTTGTATGTTTTGGCTTGGATCATCAAAGGAGAAGGAGACTTTGAAGAAGGAGACACCATATTGGTAGAAGAGGAGGAAGAATAGCAAGGAGTTGATCTTGAAAAGGTAACTAGGTGTGATCTAGTTGTGTTTTAACATGTATGAGGCCTATATGTTGTTGATCTTGTATTCTACATTGTTGACCTATATTGTGAGTACAAATTCATGTTGTTTGATTAGGGTTTTGTTATGAAATCATGCTAGATCTAGGGCCTCATACTAGGGTTTGTCATGTTATCATCATTAATTGCATAATACACATAAATTAATGCTAATCATGTTTGTAAAACTTGAAAAAAAATGATTTGGTGTTGAATGATGATGTTGGCCGTATGTTTGGGTGAGGGCCGACACCCTTGCTCCTTGTTTCCCATGTTTTTCTTCCTTATTTTTGGCTAGTTATGTTGGATTAGGATGTGTGCATGATTCACCTAAAGATAAGCTATGAATTATGATAATTGATTAAGTCTAACAATGTTTGTATGCGTGCTTTAATGCGTTAATCACATGAATCAATAATGGGTCACATGAGTAATGAGTTGCTTGCATGAAAATGGACGAGGAGTTGTGTTGACCGTGTGTGTGTATTCTGGCCGTGTGTTGTAGGTGTGTGTAATGGTTCGTTTGTCGCTTGTTTTGGGTCTTGGTATGTCTTAAAGTGTTGTACAAGCTAAATTGAATCGAGTTACACTTTGTTTGATTACTAAACAATGAATTATGAGCATGTTAATGGAATATATGACTTGTAAAGCATGTTGATCATATTGTACTCCGTAAGTATGGTTGGTTGTGTTGGTAATGATGCTTGTGTATGTATGAGTATGGTTGTTGTGGTCGTATGGTTGTGTTGGAAGTGTTGGAGACAGGTTAACAGGTTATGCTTGGGTTAAGTTTGCACATGGGTACTGTTCTGGCACATGTGTGAGGAGATACAACGTCCTAAGATGGACGGATACCGCTCATGGTCCCCTCGGCTATTCTTGTTGTTTAGCTAGAGCTATCATGGGTTCTCAACCAGAAGGGTTAGAGACTATGGTTATATTTATGTCGTCACCGTTCTTGTTGCTCGGTGGAATTTGGCCAAATTTAGACTTGTGATTATTGAGGAACTTCTTGTTGCTGTTCTGCCATAGGGTTTGGGTGATTCTTGTTGCTTCACCCGGGGTGATTCTTGTTACTTCACCCAGTTCTCCGCGCTTACTCTCGCAATTGGTTGGAAGAAGGATCGACTTGTGAGCAGATGGATTGGGTCACAACCTTGGTTGTGCCGTGATGTTTTGTTGTATTATCGTTGATTCCTTTGTTGTATGTTGTGGTTCATGTTGTTGTATTTTTGTATAGTAGTAGGCCAGGTGAGCTTGTGTGCATTGTTGTTTGCATTTTGTTATGTTAAAATATGGCTGGGGAGCACCTAGTTACTCCCCACTGATTGTGGTTGTTGCTTCTCTTTTTTTTATAGGTATGCGCGTGACGGGAATCGAGTGAGGAAATGCGAGGATATGACCGTGCTTTACCTTAGAAGAGATGTGCTTTTGTTTAGACTCTTTGGATTTTGTACTTTGGTTTTGGTTTCGTTTTAAACTTTTCTTTTGGACTTTGGACTTTTGTTTTGGTTTGGTTGTAAGGGGTATTTATTCCCCACTATGTTAGGCCTCAAGGCCTACACTTTACTTTTCGTTTTACGTTAGTAGTTTGTTTGAGTAGTGATCCGGGCTATACGGTGTTTCCGCCACCGTGATTTCAGTTTTAAAACTTTTATCTTTTCTAAAACCTTTTTAAATCGTATTTTATTTCTTTTGAAAAACCCGGGTTGTTACAACGAGCTATACCCTTGGCATGTGCGATTCCTTACTCATCCCGATCATCATCCTTGACCTAGCCTTACCCTTGTCTAACCCAACTTCCTAGACTTTTCTCCTTATAAGTCAAACCTTTCCTACGCTCTAGCTATAGCAACCATCCAATATTCGAACCGACCAAGACTAGAATCACTCCATAGGTAACCTACAAATACAACCTTCTACTTGTGGACTCGACCCCAACTTACCCTATTGATACATGTCTTTTATATAGCTTTTATGCCCCCGATATAGTTGCATTTAGCTCGCATTTGCTCAATTACTTTATTGTTTTAGTAGCTATTTGCTTTATATTGCGATACTGTCGTTCCTCGTGTGTATTTTGCAGGTTTTGGCGGTCCTGAGCTAAAACCTGAGTCAAATGGAGCATTTACGAGTATCGTGACGTCAAGACGAAGCTCGAGAGTTGATTTGAAGTCAATACGACAATATGGGACGTCAAACCTATAGGTTCAGAGCAAACCTATAGGTTCAAGATGAGTGCACAAGACCAAAAGTTGCTGGAAATTGTTAAAACCTATAGGTTCTGAGCAAACCTAAAGGTTCTGGATACGTGAAACAAGAGCAAAGTTGCTGGAAATTTCAGAGCACCTTAGAACCGATCGGTTTGGGGTTGAACCGATCGGTTTGACCCCCTGAACCGATCGGTTTGCCCCCGAACCGAGCGGTTCACTTGCCTCTATTTTTCGGATTTTCGTTGGCCTATAAATACAATTCGAAGTTAGGGTTTTGAGGATGCTTTTATTATATTTCTCTGCTTTAGAATAGACTTTAGTTTTCTCCTTTAAAACTCTCAAAAACTTTAGGTTTAGTTTTAATTAATCTTGCAAGTTTCGATCTTTTGTATTGCAATTCCCGATTACTCCAGGTTTAATTCATTGTTATTCTTTTATCATGTCTTCTTCTTCTTATTATTGTTTTGCTTTAATCTCGATTATGCATAGCTAATTCTTCGATTAGGGTTAGGGTGATTGTGATTTTGATTCAAGACATGTTTTAATTGCTTTAATCAATTGAATTTGTGCAAGTTGATTTCTTCCTACGCGTTTCATTATCAATTGAATTTAGGGACGCCTTCATTGAATTGAATTTAGGTTGTTTCAGTTTAAGATCGAAAGCCGAATTGAAACTAGACTTACGCGTATTTGATAAGTTGAATTTAGTACGTAGCGAGAGCCCGCTAAGTTTGCTTAAGGTTAAAATTGACTCGAGAGAGCTTTTCCTAAAACCTAATCACTTGCATGACTTCAATCGATTGATAATCCCTTTTGAGTTAGTTCTTGAATCGATGTCACATGACCCCGATGCCCTAATCTCCCTCTCTTATATCTTTTATACCATTTTACTTGTCGTTCTTAGTCTAGTTCTATACAACACCCATTTTTGCTACCTTGAGACCGACCTTTCTTAGCTAAGCGATCCTTTGTCTTCATCCTTCTCCCTGTGGATTCGACCCTGCTTACCACTAGCTTCTGTTAGTAGTTTGTCTAGGTTTATTTTGATAGGTGACCACGACTTTAGCCTCATCAATTTTGGCGCCGTTGCCGGGGAGACGGTTAGCTAGTTATAGCTTTTGCTTAGTTTTTGCTTAGGTTTATCTCTCTTGTCTCAAGGAACCTAGTTCCTTGAGACCGTTTCTTATCATTTGCTTGTAGTTTTGTTTATGCACAGGTCACCTCGGACTCTAGTCCCCTTTGAACCTGAACCTGAACGAGCGTTACATAGGTTACGCAAGCAAGCAATTCAAATCGTTAATCTTGATATCGAGGAAGCGTCGCCTAGTGAAACGCAATCGTCCTACGAAGAGGACACACCTCCGTTTACTCCATTATCTCAACCTCCTGTGACTATGCCTAAACTTTCTAGTCACTCGGTGCCTAAACCGGAATCCATTCCTAATGGATTCACGATGCCCGCTACGTTACAGGGCAATTTCGAGATTCGCCCCGCCTTTCTCAATTTGGTGGAGCGAAATCAGTTTGGTGGCTACCCAACGGAAGATCCTGGTCGCCATATGCAGGTTTTTATGGACTATTGTTCGACAATCAAGCTGGTCGGGATCACTCAGAGCGAGATATGGAAATCTTTGTTCCCTTTTTCATTGAAAGACCGAGCGCGAGAATGGATCACAGACTTTGATAAGGAGGCCGCAGGTATCACTGATTGGAACGGGTTAGCTCTTGCCTTCTACTCCAAGTTTTACCCTGTAGATACCCGTATCCGTACCCCCCCAAAAACAAACCCGATGATGAAAAGGACTTTCGTGCATGCTTTTAAAAGAGTCAAAACAGTACAAAAGTGTCTAAAACGTATTAGTCATTTTTAGCGTATTAATTTGGACTTGCATAATCATAAAAATGAATGTCACTCTTAGTCATTATAAGCACAACACGAGCACGATACAGGAACGTCTTATTAAGCCAAGCCACAAAAACAGCCCAACTAGCAACAAAACGGCCCAAACTTACAAAAACGACCCAAAACCCAACACTCAAAGCGGGCCAAAGTGCGTCCCGTGTCACATTTTCACAAAACAAGATTCCACGATACCATAAAATAATATAACCTAATATTATTTTATTTCGAGCCAAAACCGAAAAACACGACAAAAACCGAAACACGAAAACCGAAATTCGGACCAAAACTGAACAAATACTTAACCCATAAGTAAACAACAAAACATAATCATTACTTAATCAAACGTCCCAAAACTAAAAGGCGGCTAAAACAGCACACCAAAACAAAATACAAATCGCCAGTTGACAGGCGATTAAAAACTTAAACGCCTGTCAACAGGCGATTAAGTTTTTGTTTTGGTGTGCAGCCTTTTTTGTTTTTCCTACAAAATACAGCCCAGATGAAATTAAATTCGCCTGTTCACAGGCGATTAAATTTTTGTCCACCTTCAAATCAGCCAACCTCTATAAATACCAACCCACTTCATTCATTTCAAACACAACATCGGTTTTACAAAACACAAAAATACTCACAAAATCCACTCAAAAATACCGTCTTTTCACTTTCGAAAGGTAAACATTTTACCTACGCTCTGGGACGTTTTGAGACTCGGACAAAGGGGTTACATTAACCCCAACCCGATATTGGCATTAGCGAAGTCGTATTCGTAATACGGTTGTAGTAATTCGGATTCATAATCCGTCTAAACCCCGCCAATATCGCATAAATAACGACTCATTATCACTAAAGCAAACCGACGTCACTTTTATAATTATGCAAGTCCTCATTCATGCATTAAATAACGACTAGAATCACGGATCCAACACTAAATTGTACCGTTTCATAGAGTCTTTTAGCATGTCAAAACTGAGGGTTTTCACAAATTCTTAAAGAGTCAAATATGAGGTCGGAAAATAACGTTTATAGTAATAATTTAGTCAATAAATTATTATTTAACGTACATTTCCCATAGAAAAGTTATTATTTTGACGATTTACATTATTTATGCATTTTTATCGAGTCATATATATTCGCACTTGTACGTAGCGTCATTTTAGCCCAAATATCGAAATTAACTAAATGTTTTCAAATTAGTAGAGACTACTTTTACGTAGGGTTTTTGATTTCAGTTTTCAAAACACATTTTTGTCAAAACTTTTGAAAAGTAACCTCACTCCGAATCCCTTCTCTGGTTTCAAACCTCAGATTGATAGATATCGACGCATCTTGAAATCTGAGACACTCGTGTCTTGTATTTCAAGACGCGTTGAATAGGTTCCAAATTCCTTTAATATTTGGTGACGACTCCGAAAATACATTTTCAAAAAGGATTTTTCTACTTTTCTTTTTTGGTCACAAATTCATGCAATGATCTCCCCCATTTTTACAAAAACATCTTCGCACTTTCTCCTGCGAGGCGCATTCTCACATCTGACGCCCAAGACGGCGAAGGGCGCGCGCAGGCGCCGATAGGTCCGCTACTTTCCTGCACCTTCACCGGCGACTACTGGGACGAGCATGATTTTTATTATTTTTGAAAAACTAGTTTTTCTTTTATTTTAAAATCATAAAGAAGTGAAGCTTAAAACTTTGAAAACATTTACGCTTTCGATATTTGGGCAAAAGTACGTTGAGTCGAATCTTCCTGATTCAAACCACACCCTTTGAGGAACGGCCCCCAGTAACTCTCGCTTCATAAGCGAGGTAACTCCGGACACACTGTTCTCTCACCCCTCCACGATTACAAGTACGGCATCCGTACAAACGATCGTAACCAGTCAAACTCGGACGCTCTAGGGCCCGTCTTGAATTCACACCTAAGACGTGTGTAGTCTTGCGGGTGCCCCTACCTAAACGTTCTGAATGGCCGGAGGGAACCTTACCCTATAAGCCAAAAACCTGTGTTTATATGTACAAGTGTGAGGCTATAGTACCCTCACTATAGTCGTCTTTCAAAACCATTTCATGCAAAAACATTTCCTAGGCATTATACATTTAAAATACGTCCATTTTGAAAATTCATTTTTAACTTTTTTTTCAAAAAAGGTCATACTTTTTATTACACGCCGTTAGGCTCTTTGACCTATAGTCATTTGAGTTTGATAAATAAAATGCCAGTGCATTTAAAACCGATCCAGGATAATCACTAGATCCCCGATCTTTTTCAAAACGTAAATGAATTATGCGACTGACGTATCGTCATAATACATTTATTGCAAAAATTTCATAAGAGCAAAAACCCGTAAATGTCAATTCATTTCGGAGATTTTAAATGAAATTAACTTTTAGAACATTAGATTTAGCTTTAAGTCGAGCGACTCTTTAGTCGTCCCGATTTAATCTTTTTCTATAAAAACAAAAAACGCGGGCTCACTCATATGTGAACCCGTTGATTTACTCTTTGAATCGAGTGACTTATTGTCATTTTTCGATTTAAATCCCTGAGTCACACGTAAAAGGCGAACAATTGGTCGCCTTTTACCCAATTTTAACATCCTCAGATCGATTAGCCTATCACTACTTCGGTTTGATCCTTTTTATCGTGATGATAAACCCCTAGCAACATACCGCTAAACTGGGTTAATCAGATCATGATCATAAAAACCCTGGATACACAACAAACCACCCATTGAACGAAACCTGGATACACGACGAACCAAGAACCGTCGCTTAAACCCACCTCCGCCTCCAAAGAAGCGCGCCTACAACAAATCAAAACCAAAACCTATAATGGCCTTTCAACAAGATGAAGGTTTCGGCGGACCGCCACCACCCCCTCCGGAGGTAACTGCCGAGCAAGTCCGACAGCTCAACGATAGGATAGCTAGCCTCACTACGACGATCGAACAAATGGCCATAATGCAAAAGTTTGAAGCGGAGAAGAACGCCGTACGCCTAGCCGAGGAATCCGAACGGAATGCAAAAAGGATTCGAACCATGGAAGAACGTCTCACGAACTCAAGAGGTTACTCCATACACCAAGAAAACGAGCACATCCCAAAGAACGTCAGGTCCATGCTACCAGACAAGCTAGCACTCAGTGATCTTCCCATCTTCAAAGGTCACGAAAGCCCGCTCGTTCACGTCAAGGCTTTCAAGGCTAAAATGGCCATCATGGGTGTTGAACCCCCTGCATGGGCTACCTTATTTCCTCACTCATTAGACGCGCAACCGAGGGCATGGTTCTATGCTTTAGAGCCACACAAAACGGGTAGTTTCGAGGACATAACGGTTGCGTTTGATCTACAGTATCGGGACAACAACGATATCCAAGTCTCGCTACGTACCTTGGAGGTCCTAACTCAGAGGGACAATGAAGGGTTCACCGAGTACCTGACACGCTGGAAGAAACTGTGCGCTCAAATACCTAACCGTCCAAGGGACACTGATCTAATCACTAAGTTCATCAACAACCTCACCCTCAAGATATCAAAGAACACCTACGGTGACGGAAATTTTGACAACTTCTCAACCCTCAACAGCGTCGGCGAGCTCATCGAGGATGACCTCCGTAAAGAAAATAGAAATAAAAGTACAGTCGAGGATATCAAGGAAGCTCATCCCGAAGCCATCGCCAAAGTCGAGCCCATCCATGCCATCAACGCACTGGACGCGTTAGAGGCACCACCGGTTTTTACGACACCACCAAGGCCTGCCGTACCTCCTCCAAAAGCATCATACTCACCTCCTGGTCCCAATTCAATGAAGGCACGACGAAACTTTGACCCCATATACATGACTTACTCGAAGGCCCTCTGAGCTTGTGAGCCGCAACGTACTTCAACCCATAGGACCTACTAGCGAGCCTCCCCCAGACAAGAAACCGAAGTCATGGGATCAGAACGCATACTGCGAGTTTCACAGGGGAAAGGGGCATGATACCGAGCAGTGTTTCCGCCTAAAAAACATAGTCCAAGATCTGATCGACGACAATACTATTGTGAAGCCCAGCCCGAGCCCTAAACCTTCGAACCAGCTCAATCCTTTGCATAACCATGCTATATTCACAGGAACACATCCCATCATCGACTGCTGTAAAATGATAGTCTCAGATGATTACGAAGTCAACGGCATCTGGAATACTTCTAAGGATGAAGCCGACAATAGCGACATCCGCATATGTCTCCAAGATGAGCTCTACGAAGAAGAGGCTCAACCCCGTCGCCCTCCAGGCAAGTACGGAGGGCTACGTCACAAGTACCCATTTAGGCTATCAGACAGTGATGACGAGGTAGCCTACCTAACACGTTCTGGACGTCCATACCAAGCTTCTCTAAAGTTACTTGAGCCCCAGAACCCCCCGCCAAGGCTGACTGCTCAAGAAAAGAACAAGCGAATAATCATAGACGAGGATACGCCGCCCACTTCGCCTACCTCTGCGGCCTCACTCCCAAACGTCGCTCCTACAAGCTTTACTAGTTCACCTGCAAGCATTGCTCCTACCCCTACGCCGCCATCCAGGAAAGCTTCATTTCCTAACGCTGATCCCACGTCTGCTCCACCAGCTGGTAAAATAGCATCACCAAGTGTCACCCCTTCACCCTTACAAACGCCTGAGGTCGGAGACACGCTCCACAAACAGCTCAACAAAACAAAGGCGGACATTTCAATCTGGCAGCTCTTAAGGGACTCGATGGGACATCGTGAAGCCCTTTACCAAGCATTACAGGTCACCCCAATGACATCGGAAATGTCTCCAGAAAAACTTATCAGTAACATAACGCGCGAATGGCAGGCTAATGCCGTCACCTTTTCGGATAAGGACCTCCCTCCTTTCGGCGGCACGCACAATCTACCTCTCTACATCAACGTGGAATGCCACGGCATGACATTACCAGTCGTCCTCATCGACAATGGATCCGCAGTCAACGTCCTACCCCTGGAAACAGCCAAAAAACTAAGGATTGAAGAGAACGATTTTATTCCATGTACAAACGGTGTCAGGGCTTACGATGGAACACGTCGCAGCATAAAGGGAACCGTCTCCTTTCCCATTATGACAGGGCCAGTCATGAGAGAAACCGAATATCAAATCATTGACATACCCCCAACCTACAACATGCTATTAGGAAGGCCCTGGATCCACGCTACCAAGGCCATCACCTCAACCCTACATCAAAAGGTCAGGATGCCTTTAGGTGACGAGGTTGTCACCATCGACGCTTTAAACTTTCGTGCTACGCTTAAACAACACAAAGGAAGCAATAGTACTGCAGAAATAAACGCCGATCCAGCCGATGACATGTGTGGTTTCGACTTCGACTTCAGTATCTGCACCATGACTCGCGAAGAGAAAATCGCTTCGCTCTACGCCAGGGACAACGACAATAAATGGCCCACCATGGGTCTATCTTATGTGCCATGGGCACACGAAGTCTCTCACGGTTGGGAATCATACAACGATCGCAAGAAGCGTCATGATTTCCACATGCAGCCATACCACATCTTCCCCAGCAACTACTTCGTCAGGGAGGGCACTAGCAGAATTCCCAAAAACGTGTCCACATACACCATCGCCGGAATTGAACTCATCTCCGACATCATACGCAACTCCAACTTCAACCCCACTGACCTAATCATTCCTTACGAAGAAAAAACGCACGACGGATGGTCAAAAACCCTTGAATGGACCGACGAACAAGGCCGCACTTTTAAGATCACTACCAGCCAAGGCTACACCTTCGAAGATTCTAACTCCGACGAAGATGAAGACCACGCCCTCAACAAAAAGACCGTCGTAGAATTTAAACTTCCCCGTCGTCATTTTAAGTCTTATGCCCCGACTAAGCCTCCGGGCTATCTCCCCGATATAATCAATTTAGCTAAAGAACTAGAGTCATTAAGGTTGTCCAAAGCTCCCTCGTCTGAGCTATCTTCAAATGTAACCGCCTTTGATAACATTAATAACATGAAAGTTTTTGGTTACTCTTTGCCTCATTTAAAATCTACTCTTTCTAATGATTGCGATAAGCTTAAACTAAATAACACTGCATTATATAGATACATTGCAAGCATTGTTTCAAAACCCGAACAGGAGCCCATCATTGAAGACACAACAACCATCGACATAGGCACGCCCGAAGAGCCTCAAGAATCGCAGAATCGGGCTTCCTAAGCACGTAAAGAAAAGGCCACATACACCAAGCTCCTCGCAGAGTTTAAGGACGTCTTTGCCTGGTCATATAAGGACATGCCCGGCATAGACCGCGAGATAGCTGAACACCGTATCCCGATCAAGCAAGGTTCCAGACCCGTCAAACAAAAGCTCCGACGCATCAAGCCAGAATGGTCTCTCATGGTCAAAGAAGAGATCGAAAAGCAACTACAAGCTGGATTCATCCGAGTCATTGAATACTCTGATTGGGTCTCCAACATGGTTCCAGTCATGAAGAAGAACGGCAAAATACGAGTAATTGCCGACTTCCGAGACCTAAACAAAGCCTGCCCAAAAGACGATTTCCCGCTACCTCACATGGATATCCTGATCGACAACACAGCAGACCACGCCTTACTGTCATTCATGGATGGATATACAGGATACAACCAAATCAAAATGGCAGCAGACGACATGCCAAAAACCACTTTCGTAACCCCCTGGGGAACCTATTCTTCTGTGATCATGCCATTCGGGCTCATAAATGCCGGCGCTACCTACCAACGTACCGCCACCACCTTGCTCCACGACATGATGCATAAGGAGGTCGAGGTATACGTCGACGACATGATCGTAAAATCAAAAGAAAGGGATGACCACGTCACAAACCTTCGAAAATTCTTCACCCGAATCAGGCAGTATAAGATGCGATTAAACCCACAGAAATGCACCTTTGAGGTCACATCAGGCAAGTTACTGGGTCACATAGTAAGCCAGCGCGAGATCGAAATAGACCCGACCAAAATCAAGGCAATAATGGGTATGAAACCGCCAAGCAACATCGACGAAATAAGGAGCTTTTTGGGACAAGTCCAATATATCTCTCGATTTATCAGCAAACTCACCATGATTTGTGAGCCAATCTTCAAAAAATTGAAGAAAGAAGAGCATACGAAATGGGACGACGATTGTCAACAAGCATTCGACAAAGTCAAGAGCCTGCTCACAAATCCACCCGTTCTGGTACCCCCACAAAAGGACTTGCCATTGTCGCTATACTTAACGACCATGCCAAACGCTATGGGTGCCATGCTCGCCCAGGAAGTCAACAACGAAGAACGGGCCATCTACTACATCAGCAAAAAGTTTTACGATTACGAAACTCGGTATGAACCAGTCGAGAAAAGTTGCCTCTCGCTGGTCTGGGCAACCAAAAAGCTCAGACACTACCTACTCACTAGCACAACAAGAGTCTACTCCCTAATGGACCCTCTCAAGTACCTATTTGAAAAACCAGTCCTAAATGGGCGCATGGCCAGATGGACTCTACTCCTCGCCGAGTATGAACTCAAATACCTCCCTCTGAAAGTAATCAAGGGAAGAGCGCTCGACTTCCTTGCAGAAACGCTATCATCGAACAACCCATGATCGATACAATGTCATTTTCGGACGATGGGATCTTCGCCATAGAAAGGAATCGGCAATTATACTTTGACTGAGCATCAAATTACCGCTACGAGTAGAATACTCTTAATATCCCCAAATGGTGACCATACTCCGCTCTCGATCAAGCTCGATTTTAGCGCCACAAACAACGCCGCAGAATCACGGCTCGCATTTACGGACTGCAAGTCGCCATCGCCCTCAAAATAAAGAACCTACGGGTGCATGGAGATTCATTCCTCATCATAAATCAAGTGACCGGGGCATGGAAGATCATGAGCGAAACCCTCACCAAATACCAAACAAAAGTACAAAAACTCCTAACCAACTTCGACAGCATCGAATTTTACCACCTCCCAAGGGAAGAAAACCAGTTTGCCGACGCACTGTCAAAACTCTCATCCCTCCTGAACATGCCGCCAGACATGAAGTTACTACCCATCATCGTCGAAAGACGTGACGAACCAGCATACATCCATACTATTGACCTGGACGAAGCCGAGCAGACAGAGCCTTGGTATCAAGCCATAATCAACTACAAAACATAACACTTACCCACCCGACAATCGATAAACGTGACAGAGAGCTATCAGACTCCTAGCTTCCCAATTTGTGCTAGAAATGGGACAATTAATCAAGAAAACACCACAAGGGACGCTGCTCATATGTGTCGACTACAAGAAAGGGCAGGAAATCGTCACGCAAGTCCACGATGGCGAATGCGGACCCCACATGAATGCTCGAGCACTCTGCAAACAGATTCTACGACTAGGATGGTATTGGACGACCATGGAAGCAGACTGCATCCAATACGTCAAGCACTGCCACAATTGCCAAATTTTCAGCAACGTCCAACATGTACCACCTTCACCACTATACAGCCTAACCTCACCCTGGCCCTTTTCAACCTGGGGCATCGACGTGATAGGAAAAGTCCACCCCATCGGAGCAGGAGGTCACTGCTTCGTGCTGGTGGCCATCGACTATTTTACTAAATGGGTAGAAGCAGCATCTTTTCGATCCCTCGGCTCCAAAGAAGTCGCCAAATTCATACAGACAAACATTATATGCCGATATGGCATACCCCATGAGTTCATCAGCGATCAAGGATCGCACTTTCAGCGCGAGACAGAAGCTATACTCACAAAATACAACATCCAACATCACAAATCCTCGCCCTATCGACCCCAAACCAATGGAGCCGTTGAAACAGCAAACAAGACGGTCGTCACCATACTCGAGAAGATGATCGACAGTTGCAAAGATTGGCCCAACAAGATACCATATGCATTATGGGGATACCGCACTACCATTCGCACGCCCACAGGCATGACCCCCTATTTCCTCACCTATGGCATGGAAGCCGTCCAACCAGTGGAAATAGAAATACAGTCTCTACGCATACTAATGGAAAGTAGCATCCCGGAAGCAGAATGGGCCCGTGAACGGTACGAACAACTCATGCTCCTAGATGAACGCCGACTGCATTCCCTGAGTACCGTACGGATGTACCAAGCCCGACTACAACGAGCATTCAACAAACGAGTTAAGCCACGACACATAAAAGTAGGTGATCTCGTACTAAAGTCAGTCCGAGCGCCACTCCCAGTTGACCCACGAGGAAAGTTCAAGCCTAACTGGGCCGGACCCTACCTCGTCAAAGAGATCTACACGGGCGGAGCAGTAAAACTAACCGACTTGGACGGTCAAGAGTTTAACCTAGCAACGAACCTCGACCAGCTCAAAAAGTACTACCCTTAAAAATGCCTTGCAATGTATCTATAAAATGCGAAATTTTCTAAAAATCAATTCATGGACCGGCATGTCCTTAAACATGCTCATGGGCCGGCATGCCCCTAAACATGCTCTTTCTCTTCACAAAAATCAAAAGCAATTCATGGACCGGCATGTCCTTAAACATGCTCATGGGCCGGCATGCCCCTAAACATGCTCTTTCTCTTCACAAAAATCAAAAGCAATTCATGGACCGACATGTCCTTAAACATGTTCATGGGCCGGCATGCCCCTAAACAAGCATCCATCAAACACAATTCATGGGCCGGCATGCCCCTAAACGTGCACATTCACCACAAAAAAAGCAAACACAATTCCTGGGCCGGTATGCCCCTAAACGTACACTTCCGAATTACGCCGGTTTGATTCCATTTTTCGTGGATACGTAGACAGCTTTGCAAAAAGCGCAACCGATATTCAACACAAAATTCGTCTCTTAAACCTAAGGGTTAAAAGGACGATATTCAAAACAAAATGACACGTCCAAAGCTTAAAAAAGCTAAGGACATAGTCAACACAAAATTCGTCTTTTAAACCTAAGGGTTAAAAGGACGATATTCAAAACAAAATGACACGTCCAAAGCTTAAAAAAGGCTAAGGACATAGTCAACACAAAATTCGTCTTTTAAAACCTAAGGGGTAAAAGGACGATATTCAACACAAAACGACGCGTCCAAAGCTTAAAAAAGGCTAAGGACATAGTCAACACAAAATTCGTCTTTTAACCCAAAGGGTAAAAGGAACAATATTCAACAATAAACGACAAACCCAAAGCTTAAAAAGGTCGAGGGAATAGTCAATACAAAAAAATTCCTAAAAACAAGAACCATACTTACATTCTAAACTTTGAAAAAAGAATTAGGGCCAAGGAATTTCACACAGAATAACAAGCAAAATGAGGCAAAGTCGTAAATAAAAACCTGATTTTTATTAATCTTAAAAAGAACGGTTACATTTTAGATTTTTCAGACGTAGGAGCATAAACTACACTAACAAACACTACAATGTATTACAATACAAGTCCCGGCATGTACATCGGGTTTAGGATAGATAATATATTACATAAGTACAACATAATATGAACATAATACTAACAAAGCACACATAAACTAAAACCAGGTTATTTTCCAAAGCAGACTTAAAACCTTCCAGCTGAATAGGGGAACACCAACCCTCAACCCCTACGGCAACCCACGGCCAAACGCACATTCAGAAGCCTGAGGAGGCCCGCTTTAGCTCTAAGGCGCGAAGCCACGACCTCTTATGAGGGCTCTGGGCATGATCCACCTAGTATAGGCGGTGATACCCGAATCGCCCTAGGAACACCAGGCATCGCCACCTAGCGCGTAACCCACCGCCGCCCAAGCATCGACTATATCACTAGTCAAAGATAACCATCCCCTCGCACCATAGTGTCATGACCAGTGGATAAATCAGGCCCACCCTATCCGTCGCCTCACTCGCAAAGGATGGATGTAGACGCCCATGTCAAACCCGCAGAGAAAGACTCCAGAGGGGCCATCGTCAGCTGCACAAGCCGTCACGTCGACTATCCCCCACCACGGTACCGACCAACGGATGGCCGATGACCTCACAAGATCGGGAAAGTAATCGTCAGGACGATGATGTGGGTCCAGCCACCTTATGTAACGATTAGTCACGCCCCCAGCAGAGTGTGACCCTTCAAGGCTAATGTCGCCCAGCACGTTTAGACGCTCCATCAGCCATACCTGAAGGATCAAGGGACACCCTCGGTATGGACGCTCCCTATTGCACGCTCGGTCATCCAGGCCCAGGATCGTCTCAGCCAAAATCACAGCAGAAGGGTTACAACCACACTCCATCTGTTGGACAACTGTGATCAAACGAGGGTCACCAAGCGCTCCCTCATACAACGAGTCGGGGAACATGTAAACATGCACCAAGCAGAACGCCAGCGCCCTTTTTCGAGCGCCAAAAGAGATGTTTTCATTGTCATAATCCATAAAATGCTGACACAGACGGTGGAGATTGATACGACTCCCAGCAAATAACTCCTCTGTCTCGTCGCAGGTCATTTGGAGGTATGTCCTTACATGCCTCTTATACCCTGGATCCCGCCTAACACACACAGGTAGGTTAGTACGTAACCACCCACCAATGGCTCCAAACTCCTCAACTAATGGACAGACCTCTCCGCTGGGAAAGCGAAAAACATGGAAACTCAGGTCCCAATAGTCAAGGCAAGCATCCAAGAACTCGGGCTCCATGCGAACCTCCTCGCACTCCATGAGTGCCCAAAACCACAATCTCTCAAGTCTTTCTCTTCGATACCCGACAAAGACGCACACCAATCTACAAGCAAGTTCCTTTCAAAATCCTCCATAATTCGACGAATGTTAGTAAATATTCGAATTTTTTGGAAAATCAAGAATGGAAGACGAGAGGATGAGTGAAATGAGTTAACCTAGCCCTCCTTTTTATAGCCTAGATTTGCACAACGAAATACAACACAAAAACTTAAACGCTAGAGAACAAGCGATTAAAATAAATCAAACAAAAACCACAAAACAAAATTGTAATCGTCAGAACAAAGCGACAGTAAAATCGCTGCTTACAGGCGACTTTCTTTTTCTTTTCTGACAAAATTATTCGATTTCTTACACTTCTTACACACCTATACCCTAATTTTTTTAACTTATTACCCCTTATTACTTTTACCGACCTCTTGGTCGACATTCACGGTCCCGTCACGTCGTCTCGATTTGCGTAATTGACTCCCGTCTTTCGTATTTTTCGTTTTCACAAAACACGATAATCACACAAAAATTAAACACAACACAAAATATGATTTTTCGCATTCACAATTTTCGTCTCAAAACGTCGTTTTAGCTCACATTTTTAATGTCAAAAACGTCTTTTTACAAGTCTAAAATATTTTTCAAAACTCCATATTTGCCTTTGGTTTGGTCATTAGCGAGTCAGTCTCAATCGAGACGTATATATGTGCTTTTACGACTAACACTGTTTTGCAGGTACGCTCGTCACGCAAATACGCGAGGATTTCAGACCCTACTACGACGCAGGAATGCATTTTTCGCAACAAGACAAAATAACCAAATTAAAACCATAAACACCCACAAAACCAAAAAATCAACCCTACACAAGTCCCGATAAATAAACCGTTACAAACAAAATATTAATACAAGACCAAAATATACACACAAGTCCAAGCCTACTGCGAATGATCACGGCGCTGTAAGACAGCACGCAAGGAGTCGATCTCAGCACGCGCCCTATCTAGCTCCTCTGCATGCCGACCCTCTAGCTCTGCCCGGACTCTCGCCAGCTCCTCGGTATGCGCAGCCTCCACTACCGCGATCTCAGACACCTCCTCACCGACCTCGCTAACTCAGTCGGCGTCGCCTCCTCTCGCGCTCCAAGCGTCAACCACTTTCTCATTCACGACAGCCCGCCACCGGTTTGCCGCCCGCCACAGCCTCCTATGCCCCTCAGCCGTCACCTGCCAACAACACGCAAAATATACTTAGCTTTCCACCCTGGGGGCTACAATTGAAAACTGCTTCACCGAAATTTGACTAATGATTTTACAATAAAATCTAACTCAAACTGGGGGCTCTAATAAAAAAACTGCTTCAACAGAGTTGGAATTATGATTTTACAATAAAATCTAATTCAAACTGGGGGCTATACTACATAATACTCATGCTGTACAAAGAAGAAAGTAAATACCTTTCTCACGCGCGGATCCCACCTCTCAAGCCCCGCATCGGTGACTACGCATGTGCAAGGCAAGAAGACGATCGAACGAGAGCAACCTCGTGAACAACCAATGATCCTCGATTTAGCGGAGGAGGTCGAATCAAGATCGGGATCACGTCGGCCGAAAAACAAAAATAGGGTAAATTTTTGCTTCCTAAAACCAAAAACGCAAAAAAAGAAAAACAACAACAAAACATACCTCGATCACAGCGTCAGCAAGGGCATGCTGTGCCCAAGTCACGTAATCCTCAGCCGGCCGCAAAGAACGAAGCCTGACTCACCCTCACAGACACGTCACGACGCTCGTTAGCGTCGGGCGTCTCCACAAACAAAACCGAGGGCGGAGGAGCAGGTACGATAAAGCCGCCACGACCGTCTCACAGACAGACGCCACCTGCGCCAAGACGAGCCGTGACTGGTCTCGCCAGCCGCCGTCCGTCAAGGGGACCAAAGCGAGCTGCAATCGTCGGAGGGACGCCGGTAAACTTCCTCCAAGGGTCGCGAACAAACTACAAAACAAAACCAAATTATAAACCACAAAAACAAACACAAACCCAAAAACAAGCTACAAAAGACCAGAATACAAAACACAATCACCCTTACCTTATCCACGGTCATCCCGTTGAAGCACACCCGAGCCGCGTCGTAATTTAGGCCAATACCCTTCCGATCCGTCACAGAAGCATGGAAAGCTTCTGACATCGCGCCAACCTTGAACGTGTCCGGAAGCAGAGAAGGGAAGTGAGCGTAGCACCAAGACTGCAAGCAATCAGAATACAACGTTACAAAAGGAAAGCAGAGACAAGATAACAAGACTCTGCGAAATCAAAACTTACCTCCATCAGAAGACCGGGGCCCACAAGCGACACATCCGACTTCTCGTCGATCCGGTCAGGACGCGTGCATCCCCGGTCTGGGATCAACGACCAAAAGCGAGAGTGACCAGTCAAAGTCACCTAGACGCGTCATGTCCGACGCCATCAACAATGCCGACGACGCTCCCCTTGTCGCCAAAGTGGGTGGCCGTCAGGAACCACTACAACCACAAATGCCCTCGCTTCGGCCGCCGAGTAGACCCGTTCTTCTTCCTCTTCCCCGCGCAGAAGTCAGCAAACCAAATAGTCCGGGGCTGAAACGTGTGCTCCTCACCTACCCCGCACTTAACCCCGTCGCCAATCAGGCGCACGTCTCGTGGGCTATCGATAGGAGGTCGCTCACGCCCCAGCCAATACGCCTCACCATGAGGCGACCAGTGACAACTGCCCACGAAGAAGGAGTCACGCCAACCTCATAACCAGGCATGTGGAAGGTGTTGGTCGTATCCCAAAACCTATCCAACAACGTCCGAAGTACAGTGAGGCGCGAGTTCACCCGCTTACCCCGCACCTCCCTCCACTTCTGCACCAGGGGACCAAAAGCTGTCCCGAGCACTATATCCCGCTCCTCCTGGGTGAGCCTACCCTCAAAGACGTCAAACACCGTCCGGAACCCAGAGAAGGTCCTCATCGAGCCTAACGGGAAGCCGACCTTCACTCGAATCGACAAGTGCTCCAAGCGACTCCAAACCAGAGTCACGCCATCCCAGTCAATGGCCACCTGCGACCACAAACGAGGACCGTGAGGATAGTTAGGCCTCTCGCCCAACTCGTCAACCATCCCCATGAAAACCTCCGTTGCGGCCTCAAGAGCTGCCGCACTTGCATCCTGGGCCGGACCCTCGGCCTGCCTTCACCTCGGCCGCTGCCTCGGCCTCTGCCTCAGCCTCCGCATGGCCCTCAGCCACAACCTCATCCCGAACCTGGCCTCAACTCGACCCCGGCCATAAAGCGGCCCGCAAAGAAGAATAAAGAAGAACTGGCGGCGGCGGCGGCTGGCGGCAAGAAGCTGGCGGCGGCGAAGCGGCCTCAGCAATCTCAACCTCGGCGGTGGCCTCGCCAGCCTCGCTAAGATCCTCATCCTCGCCACTCAAGACCCCTCCGACTTCGGGAGGATCTCGTGAACGGCTCCGGACCCGAGCACGACCACGCCTCGCGTGACCTCCATGAGGTCTCCCTCGCCCAACCTCTCAAACACCGGCGACCTCGGCCTCGTCCGGCCACCACCTCGAACAAAGACGAGGCTCGGCGCCGTGGGCTCACTGCCGCCTCACCGTAAGCCTCATCCACCTTGCGCTTCTTCCTCGGGTTCCTCCGACCACGACCGCGACCTCTAACCTGGCCCCCTCCAGAAGCCGCAGGCACCCCTGAAGCAACGCCGTGGCCACGTCCCTGCGGAGCCCCTGCCGCAGCACCACGACCTCGCCGCCCCACTTCGAGCCACAGCGCCCCTCCAAAGACCGCCACGGCCACGCCCCTGCGAAGACCCTGCAGCTACGCTCCGACCTCCACCACGGCCTCCCCCAGGAGCCTCAGACGTCTCCACAGCAGCGCCACGTCCACGCCCCTGCAAAGACTCTGAGACGACACCCTGAGCCTGACCTCGGCCACCAACAGGGGACCTCGACGACCCAGCAGTAGCTCCACTACCGCTATCATCACCAGAAGACCGCGTCCGCTCAACGACGGTCTCCTCACGTACCACATTAGCTGAAAAAGCAGGCGACTCGTCAGCAACGTCACGACCCACACCACTAACTGACGGCTCAGGACCACCAGGAACAGCACCACGTCCCAGGCCACTCGCAGAAGGCCCAGACGACGCACTGACAACACTAGCACCACGTCCCAGGCCACACGCAGAAGGCCCACAACGGCGCCCTGAAACTCACTCCCTGGCGTCGTAGAAGCTCCAGGCGTCTGAGGAAAAGCTCTCAGCAAGTCCGACTGAGACGGACCATCGGAAACCTCCAAGGGCGCAGGCATACCCGAAGTAGGAGTATGCTCGTCCCTCAGAACGGTAAAGTCAACGCCAGCCAAGACCCGATCCATGTCACTGGAAGTAGGTACTGAAGGCCTAAGATCACCTGCACAAGATTCAAGGGCACGCTCAGGCGACGGCAACAGCAAGTCACTCAAGAAAGCAGAAGCAAACAAAAACAACGGAAAGCAAGCAGCAAGGCCTACATTATCTACAGATAAGGCCAAAACGGAGCAGAAGCACAGGAAATCAAATTCCAAGAGACGTATACGACATATACGTCCTACTCAGTCAAGTCAAGAGCAAGCACGTGCAAAAGCAACAGAGAACTAGCCAAAATAACAGAAGACAAGCCTTTTTAACCTAAAAATAGCAGAAAAGGGAAAAACGCTACAGAAAGCCGGAAACCCATATTTTTTTTGAGACAAACCCAACCCATAAATCACAGTAAGCACGTGCAAAAAATTTCATGCGAAAGCGATGTCCCGAACGCCTCAACGGAATAGCCTTTACAAAACGCTACTAACTACAAGCGGCTTTTTCTTGACCATAACTCAACCAAAAGCCCCCACTTCCCACAAAACAGCCCTCTAGCCAACACGGACAACATACGCCCAATACATTACTTGCACTAACACGAAAAGCAAGGAAAAACGGTTTTTGTAAACTTAGCCTAAACTACAAAAAAGGCTCCAAAACACCTCCAAACAACACATTTCCTACAAAACAAAGCCAAATATGTACCATACTAGCCATAACAATGCAATACAGAGGATTCGGGCAAGTTTCGGAACCGAAAATTTCGAACCAAAAACCGACCCCTATGCCAAAACGCACGAAAATGGCGTTTTTTCGAGCCATTTTTCGCGAACAAGCCACCCAAACCTCCACACAGGCATACTACAACATTTTCAAAATAACCAAGCCACTCGGGATCGCCTTACGCTACAAAAACAGAGCACAAGCCCCGACTTAACCCCCTTGCATACGGTTTCACCCCAAACGAACCGTTTTTCGCACGAATTTCAACAAACCGAACTCACCAACACGTTATACTACTAATGGGTAAGCTACACTGAAGTTTTGAGCCATTTTCGAGACGTTTTCAAAAATGACCAAAATGCCCTTCTAGTCAAAACGCACGAAAATCGAGACCACAAGCCGGGTTTTCACACAACGACAAAGAAGACAAGCAATGCAAGCACAATACCAACCATGGCTAACGTTTTCAAGCAGGGCGAGAGCTAAACTCGAATCAAACCGACATTTTCGACCCAAACCCTAGAAAACGGTATTTCGAGTTAAAACCGACTCAAACAAACTTCAAAACCCGAAAAACCAAGCGAGTTGGATACGTACCTTGGTCCATGATGAATTCTAGGAGTCGGAAAATCGATTTTTGATCAAGAAAATCGCCAAGACGAGTTTTAGAGGGTTTCGATTTTGTTTTTTATTTTCGGATGAAATGAATAAGTCTCCCCTCTCTTCCCCGATTTTTATACAAATTCACAAAACAAAAACAAAATCGCCAGTTTACTGGCGATTTTATTTTTGTTTCTGGGTTCCTATTTCTGTTTTGGGCTGGTTTTCCTCGGCCCAATACACTTTCAACCCATTTCAAACACATTTTCAACCCAACAGAAAAACACGTAGCCTCCTTAAGAGACGTTCATAAAAACCTAGCCCTTTTTATGAGAAGCCAAAAACACGTAGCCTCCTCACGAGACGTTAAAATTCAAAAACGCGTAACCTCCTCACGAGACGTTCATAAAAACCTAACCTTTTATGAGAAAAACACGTAGCCTCCTCACGAGACGTTCATAAAAACCTAGCCCTTTTTATGAGAAACCAAAAACACGTAGCCTCCTCACGAGACGTTAAAATACAAAAACGCGTAACCTCCTCACGAGACGTTCATAAAAACCTAACCTTTTATGAGAAAAACACGTAGCCTCCTCACGAGACGTTCATAAAAACCTAGCCCTTTTTATGAGAAACCAAAAACACGTAGCCTCCTCACGAGACGTTAAAATACAAAAACGCGTAACCTCCTCACGAGACGTTCATAAAAACCTAACCTTTTATGAGAAAAACACGTAGCCTCCTCACGAGACGTTCATAAAAACCTAACCTTTTATGAGAAAAACACGTAACCTCCTCACGAGACGTTCATAAAAACCTAACCTTTTATGAGAAAAACACGTAACCTCCTCACGAGACGTTCATAAAAACCTAACCTTTTACGAGAAAAACACGTGGCCTCCTCACGAGACGTTAAAAATACAGAAACACGTAACCTCCTCACGAGACGTTCATAAAAACCTAACCTTTTATGAGAAAAACACGTAGCCTCCTCACGAGACGTCCATAAAAACCTAACTTTTTATGAGAAAAGCCAGAGCGCAAGCCAGAAGCGCAAGCAAAGCACAGCCAGGAGCGCAAGCCAGAAGCGCAAGCAAAGCACAGCCGAGCGCAAGCGGCCGCAAGCGCAAGCAGCACGCCGAGCGCAGCCGGCCGCAAGCAAAGCACGGCCAGAGCGCAAGCCGGCGCAAAGCACGCCCAAGAGCGCAAGCCAGAAGCGCAAGCAAAGCACGCCGGCGCAAGCCGGCGCAAGCAAAGCACACCGGCGCAAGCCGGGCGCAAGCAAAGCACGCCCAGAGCGCAAGCCGGGCACGCGTAAACACAAACAAGGCGCCAGCTGGGAGTACTCAGGCCACATGCAGGCCGACATGCCCTTAAACATGTAGGACCGTCATGTCCTTAAAAACATGTCGTCCCTCCCCGCGTTTCCCGACGCTAAGTCCTCGTCTCTCCCATTAGACACATGCTTAGCGCCGCCAGGTAGTATCGAGACTGTAATGGTCCGGATACTATCTTTATGTTTGACTAACGCTTTGTCCAAGCTCAGTCAAACTGGGGGCTCTGTAGATACCCGTATCCGTACCCCCCAAAAACAAACCCGATGATGAAAAGGACTTTCGTGCATGCTTTTAAAAGAGTCAAAACGGTACAAAAGTGTCTAAAACGTATTAGTCATTTTTAGCGTATTAATTTGGACTTGCATAATCATAAAAATGAATGTCACTCTTAGTCATTATAAGCACAACACGAGCACGATACAGGAACGTCTTATTAAGCCAAGCCACAAAAACAGCCCAACTAGCTACAAAACGGCCCAAACTTACAAAAACGACCCAAAACCCAACACTCAAAGCGGGCCAAAGTGCGTCCCGTGTCACATTTTCACAAAACAAGATTCCACGATACCATAAAATAATATAACCTAATATTATTTTATTTCGAGCCAAAACCGAAAAACACGACAAAAACCGAAACACGAAAACCGAAATTCGGACCAAAACTGAACAAATACTTAACCCATAAGTAAACAACAAAACATAATCATTACTTAATCAAACGTCCCAAAACTAAAAGGCGGCTAAAAACAGCACACCAAAACAAAATACAAATCGCCAGTTGACAGCGACAAACTTAAACGCTCACAACAGCGATTAAGTTTTGTTTTGGTGCAAATTTTTTGTTTTTCCTACAAAATACAGCCCAGATGAAATTAAATTCGCCTGTTCACAGGCGATTAAATTTTTGTCCACCTTCAAATCAGCCAACCTCTATAAATACCAACCCACTTCATTCATTTCAAACACAACATCGGTTTTACAAAACACAAAAATACTCACAAAATCCACTCAAAAATATCGTCTTTTCACTTTCGAAAGGTAAACATTTTACCTACGCTCTGGGACGTTTTGAGACTCGGACAAAGGGGTTACATTAACCCTAACCCGATATTGGCATTAGCGGCCGTATTTAATATCTTGTTGTAGTAATTCGGATTCATAATCCGTCTAAACCCCGCCAATATCGCATAAATAACGACTCATTATCACTAAAGCAAACCGACGTCACTTTTATAATTATGCAAGTCCTCATGCATGCATTAAATAACGACTAGAATCACGGATCCAACACTAAATTGTACCGTTTCATAGAGTCTTTTAGCATGTCAAAACTGAGGGTTTTCACAAATTCTTAAAGAGTCAAATATGAGGTCGGAAAATAACGTTTATAGTAATAATTTAGTCAATAAATTATTATTTAACGTACATTTCCCATAGAAAAGTCATTATTTTGACGATTTACATTATTTATGCATTTTTATCGAGTCATATATATTCGCACTTGTACGTAGCGTCATTTTAGCCCAAATATCGAAATTAACTAAATGTTTTCAAATTAGTAGAGACTACTTTTACGTAGGCTTTTTGATTTCAGTTTTCAAAACACATTTTTGTCAAAACTTTTGAAAAGTAACCTCACTCCGAATCCCTTCTCTGGTTTCAAACCTCAGATTGATAGATATCGACGCATCTTGAAATCTGAGACACTCGTGTCTTGTATTTCAAGACGCGTTGAATAGGTTCCAAATTCCTTTAATATTTGGTGGCGACTCCGAAAATACATTTTCAAAAAGGATTTTTCTACTTTTCTTTTTTGGTCACAAATTCATGCAATGATCTCCCCCATTTTTACAAAAACATCTTCGCACTTTCTCCTGCGAGGCGCATTCCGCCACCCGACGCCCCCGCACGGGGCGAGGGCGGGCGCGCGCAGGGCGTCGATAGGTCTGTCACTTTCCCGGTACCTTCATACCCTCCCGAGCGTACTAACCAAATGAGAAGTCAAATTCAAGGCTTCAAGCAAACGTTCGACGAGTCACTTGCTGAATCTTGGGAGCGATACAAGAAGCTCATCCGAGATTGTCCTCACCACGGGTTAAACGATTGGCTCGTGATCATGACATTTTATAACGGCTTATATGCGGAGAGCCGTGCTATCCTTGATTCAGCTGCAGAAGGACGTTTTGCTAACAACGTCGACGATGACAAGGCTTGGGGTTTGATCGAGGAGATGGCCATGCATTCATCTCAATTCGGGAAGCCACGGGGAAATTCACGGTCGGCTCACCAGGACCGTGATAAGGAGAGCATTAGCGCGCTCACTAGTCAGGTTGCCGCGCTAACCACGACGATTGATATGCTGCATAGGGGTGTTACTTCGGGTGCCCATGTAAATGCTGTTATGGGTCATGATTCAGGTTATACTACGGGGTATGCTGCGCCCCACGAGCAAGTTCATGCTTACCAATCCTACTCACAGAACTTACCTTACCAGAATCAACCAGGTTATGATCGATCCCTCCTATCCTATCGTAACCAAAACGTGCTAAACCCGACCACCCCACCTCCACAAAACACCTCATACATCCCTCCCCACAAAAATTACCAACCACCTCCCTCAACTACCAAAAACCCACCTACACTCCGCCTCAACCTACCCCCGTACCTGATCCTTCGGCTGAGACCAAGGCTATGATGTTGCAAATGCGACAAATGATGCTGAGCATGCAGAAGTCGCAGGAGACGATGATGCAAAGATATGCGTAAGAGCGATCAGGCTAAGGATGCAGCGATCAAAATGTTGGAGAATCAAGTGGCGCAGCTCGCCGCTTCGCAAGCATCTCGTCAGCAGGGTACCCTACCACCCCAAGGTAATCCTCCTAACCCTCCTCCTGATACAGCATGTGCTATTACGCTTCGTAGTGGTACAGTTTATGATGGCCCGAAGCAGACGGAGGAGGAGGAAAAGAATGTGGCGAATACCTGCTCAACCGTGTGCTCAGAGGTTCGCAGCGGCACATGACTTGTAGATGATGCTGTTAAGGACAAGGCGCCGGAGATTCAAATCAGGCTTCCTTTTCCGGGTCGTGTACGTCCGGCTACCGTGGACCCCAAGCTCGATAAGTTCTTTGAGATCCTCAAAACTTTGCAGGTAAATATTCCATTTATCGATTTGGTTAAGCAAATTCCTGCGTATGCCAAGTTTCTTAAGGAGGTCATCTCTAGGAAGCGTTCCATCAATGAGACCGAGACCGTGTCTTTTGTGGGGGAGGGTAGTGCTTTATTGCAGGGTAGTTTGCCCCCGAAGCTGAGTGACCCCGGGACCTTTTCTATCCCTTGTTCTATAGGGAGGTATTGTAGGAATATGAAACACGATATTGCTACTAAAATGTTAATCGTATTAACATGCCCAAGATTATACAAAACGATAATAATATGAATTACAAGATCATAGAAATAACCTTTCTTAAACTTGAAAGAAAGGCCTAAGAACTTCCTAAAACGTACCCGAGTTACGTTTTACAAACCAATATTCAACGTAGAATATCTCTTATAAGTTGCACCCAAAACGCCTTATGAAATGCCTTTAGTTTATGCTAGAAAACAAGGTATATATTACGATTAATATATGAAGTAAATATGGAAATAAGATGAGTGAATAATATGAGAACAAATTCTCTCTTTTTCTCTCCAATATACTCGACACACACACTTACAAAACACCAATTTTTTATTCATCATCATATAATGAATAGATTAGTTAGTTTAATAGTGTAATTAGTGGGTAAGTTACTTAGTTAGTGGGGGAGAGTTATTTAAGTGATGGTGAGTAGTAAATAACCACCTTATTAACCACCTATTATCACTAAAATAAACAAAATAAAAACAACTACAATACATACATAACACACGACACAAATGTGTGTGTATTTTGTGTATTTTGTTTTTAGTATCTTATATGTACAATACATATAAAATCATATGTATAATGTGTATTTAATTAATTGATTATCGTATAATACAATGAATTAAATAACATAGCTTATAGCATTATTTAACTATAAATATCAAATATATTTATAATATAAATATAGCTCATAACTATTATACACATGTGAATTAATACTTAATTCAGCTCATCTAGCTGACTTAACATTTAATTCAGCTCACCAACCAATTTATGTAACCGTATAACAATAATCTATTTAATCACATTAAATAATTACTCAAATATATTTCCAAATTTCTAACTGCTTAGATATATTTAAGGTATCAATGTAATCACATTACATTTCATAAAATCGTCCTATAGGTGTGACCGATAAGGACCAGCTGATCACCGCCATCTATATGACAGTAACGTCAAACTTTCTAGCAAGCCAACCGTTACCGATATACGTTAATCAGCTGATTTTAAATACAAGTATCCTTTGTGATCCTGTAAGAGATTTAATAAATTAATCACACTAACTGTGGAGGACACCAGCTCCAACAATCTCCCACTTGTCCTTACAAGTGTTTGTGTGTGATTAACGATTCTCATATCCATATAAATCTCCCACTCAATGGTAGACAATTTGCAAAGTCGTACTTCCGCAAGGTCGTATCTAACAAGTGATCGTATCAAGAGTGGTTTCCTCGACTAGAGAGCAACTAACTGATATACGAATGTATCCACAACATTCGAGCATGGCCATGCATTTCAGTTACTACTCCTCGAGTGGCCCTGAGATTAAAAGAATTTGATAAGATTGGATATTTTCCTTGACTCGAATCTTGCAGATTAAAGCACGGTATGAAATGACCCAGAAAAAATCTACTCGGCCTCCTTTTACGGTGCGACCACGAGAAAGAAACCAAAGTCACCCAAAACTGCCCTTATCTCAAGAAACAGTCGACAGTCAAAAGAATCGACTCTAGGAACACAATGAACGTCCTATCCACGACCAGGCAAAAATGTGCAGACATTTAGGACTTCATTTTAAGTGGTCACTATGTCCTACGCAGTATCCTCTATACCTCGCATATGTGTTTGATCAGACATCACATGTCCTTATGGTTATTGAACCTACCATCAATCAACCCACAATGTAATCACCTAGAGTTATCAGCTCACTTTGGTGATTATGGACAAAACATATATAAAGTAAATCAGTTCACTCAGTGGCGTTCAAAATTGTCACACAATCCACATGAAATACCATATATAAAATAATAATTTGATGATTACAAAGTAGTAGTTTTAACAGATACATTATCTAAAAAACAAACTAATGAAAATCAGGAACACTCTTCAGTCCCATTGATACAACATGTTCAACATGTTTATTGTACGACAATGGCTTCGTGAGAGGGTCCGCTATGTTGTCATCCGTGACAACCTTGCAAATCTCTATCTCCTTTTGCTCCACGTAATCTCGTATCATATGAGCCTTCCGCAACACATGTCTAGACTTATTGCTAGATTTAGGCTCTTTAGCTTGGAATATGGCACCACTGTTATCACAATAAACAGTGATCGGGTCATTCACACTAGGAACTACCATTAGTCCTTGCAAGAATTGACGCATCCATATTGCCTCTTTAGCCGCCTCGGAAGTTGTAATATACTCAGATTCTGTTGTGGAATCTGCTGTGACTGATTGTTTGGAACTTTTCCAACTCACTGCCGCACCATTAAGTGTAAAAACGAATCCGGATTGAGATTTGGAATCATCTCTATCCGTTTGGAAACTAGCATCTGTGAAACCTTTTGCACATAACTCTGCGTCTCCACCATATACTAACATCCAACCCTTAGTTCTTCTCAAGTACTTAAGGATGTTCTTAACAGCAATCCAGTGACTCTCACCTGGATCCTTTTGGTAACGACTCGTCATACTAAGTGCGTATGCCACGTCTGGACGTGTACACATCATAGCATACATAATCGATCCTACAGCCGAAGCGTACGGAATTCGATTCATGCGCTCTATTTCTTCTGGTGATTTAGGTGATTGAGTCTTACTTAAATGCACCCCATGAACCATCGGAAGATTACCCCTTTTTGAGTTCGTCATACTGAACCTCTCAAGAATTTTATCTATATAAGATTCTTGACTTAACGCCAACATTCTCTTGGATCTATCTCTATAGATTTGAATACCGAGTATTCTCTGTGCCTCACCTAAGTCTTTCATCTGAAAATGATTCTTTAACCATTCTTTTACAGAAGAAAGCATAGGAATGTGATTCCCTATTAATAGTATGTCATCTACATACAAAACTAGGAAAGCAATATAGCTCCCACTTGATTTGACATATAAACATGGTTCCTCGACAGATCGTTTAAAACCATATTGTTTAATCACGTGGTCAAATCGATGATTCCAACTCCTCGATGCTTGCTTAAGTCCATAAATGGAACGCTTAAGTTTGCATACTTTCTTAGGATATTTTGGATCCGTGAAGCCTTCGGGTTGTACCATGTACAATTCCTCGTCTAAATAACCATTTAAGAAGGCGGTCTTCACATCCATTTGCCATATTTCATAATCATGAAATGCAGCAATCGCTAAGATAATCCGGATAGATCGAAGCATGACGACAGGTGCAAAGATATCATCGTAGTGTAAACCTTGCACTTGGGTGAAACCTTTTGCAACAAGTCGTGCTTTATAGATATCTGGTTGTCCACCTAGTGAACGTTTTATCTTATAAATCCATTTGCACTGAAGAGGTCTCACCTTTTCAGCGGATCAACAGATCCCATTCTCCGTTCTCGTACATGGAGTCTATCTCGGAGTGCATGGCTTCAAGCCATAGCTTCGAGTCAGAACTAGTCATTGCACCTTTGTAGGTAGTCGGTTCATTACTTTCAAGAAGTAATAAATCATCTCCATTTCCTTCTTCAACGATACCAATGTATCGATCCGGAGGATAAGAGACTCGACTTGACCTTCTAGGTTCGCGAGAATAGCTACTGCGATGGAGGTTGAAGGAATATCTTCCTCCATCACATGTGCAAAGGTGCGGTTCTGAGATTTCTGACAACTTAAAAACCCTATTACTCTTGTTATTCGTGATAAACTCTTTTTCTAAGAATTTAGCACTAGCTGCAACAAAAACTCGTTGTTCAGCGGGTGAATAAAAGTAATGACCAAACATTCCTTTTGGATATCCCACAAAGTATGTTTTGACCGATCGTGGGCCTAGCTTATCGTCAGGTCTCCACTTAACGTAAGCCTCACATCCCCAAACCCGAATAAAAGACAAATCAGGAACTTTTCCTTTCCACATCTCATATGGGGTTTTGTCTGTCGCTTTAGTCGGACTTCGGTTTAGAATGAGTGCGAGATTTAGAGCAAACCCCACAATGAATCCGGTAAAACCGTGTGACTCATCATGGAACGAACCATGTCTAACAAGGTTCGATTTCTCCGTTCGGACACACCATTCAATTGTGGTGTTCCAGGTGGAGTTAATTGTGATACAATGCCACAATCCTTTAGGTGTTGATCAAATTCATTAGATAAATATTCACCACCACGATCTGATCGCAATGCCTTTATTTTTCTATCTAATTGGTTCTCAACCTTATTTTGAAACTCCTTGAATTTCTCAAAAGATTCACTTTTATGTTTCATTAAATAGACATACCCATATCTACTTAAATCATCAGTAAATGTGATGAAATATCTATAGCCATCTCGTGCTGTGACAGACATTGGTCCACATACATCGGTATGTATTAGTCCTAGTAAGTCACTGGCTCGCATTCCAATACCTTTAAAGGATATACGAGTCATCTTTCCAATGAGACATGATTCACAAGTACCAAATGATTCATAGCCAAATGGTGAAATAATCCCATTCTTAATGAGTTTCTTTACTCGTCTTTCATTTATGTGTCCCATTCGACTATGCCATAAATACGCTTTGATCTTTATCACCTAATTTAGCCTTCTTATTATTCACATGAAATATTTCTTGCGTTTGATCTAGAACATAAATGCCATTCATGGAAAACGCTTGACCATAAATAACATCATTTAAAGAAAAAGTACAACAATTGTTCTTAATAATAAATGAAAAACCAGAAACATCCAACATGTTAATCTGAAATAATGTTCTTCGACAAACTAGGAACATAATAACAATTATTCAAACAAAGTTCCAAACCACTAGGTAAAAACAAGATGTAAGTTCCTACGTAAACAAAGAAGAACCTTTGCTCCATTCCCAACACGTAAATCAACATCGCCTTTAGCCAGACGTCTTACGTCCGGAGGCCTGCAAGTGATTACAAATGTGAGAACCACATCCGATTATCAAATACCCATACAGAGGAACTCGCATGATTAATTTCTATCATGTGAATATTAGATGACATACCTTGAGCCGTCGTGACGCCCGACTTTTATGTCCTCGAGGTACTTAGGACAATTCCTTCGCCAATGCCTGCATCACGGGCAATGGTGACATTTTCCCTCCTTTTCTTTGCTCTTTCTGCCTTTTGAGTGACTTGACTCCCCAGGACCACTCTTGGGTTTAGGCTGACCTTTCTTCTTGAAATGAGGTCGCTTAGCATTCGAGGCAGCAGGTGCCTTTCCCTTTCCCTTAGACTGTATCACAAGAACATCTTTCTTGTGACTCACACTCAAATTAAGATCTTTCTCAGCTTGCACGAGCAGAGAATGAAGTTCGTGAAGACTCTTCTTCATGTCATTCATGTTGTAATTCACCCTAAACTGAGTGAATCCATCATGAAGTGAGTGTAGGATACGATCAACAATGATCGAGTCTTCAAGCTTGCAACCAAGAGCTTCTAGCTTCTCCACATTCTCAATCATATTAAGCATGTGGGCGCTAACAGGTTGGCCCCTTTGCAGCTTAGCCTCAAAGAAGCGTACAGCTGCATCATACCTAACAATTCTCGGAGCTTGCGAGAATTCATTAGTCAGCGTGGTGAAAATGCGATTTGCACCTTGGGAAATGAAGCGACGTTGCAAATGGGAATCCATTGCATATATGAGTACGTTCTTAATCGCACCCGCCTCTTTCACAAACTCATCGTATGCAGTTCGTTGAGCTCCAGATCTAGCAGTAGGTTCAGCCGGAATTGGCTCCATGAGATACTTCAGCTTTCCGTCTGCGATAGCAGCATTCTTTAATGCTGCCTCCCATTCGGTGAAGTTACTACCATCTGACTTGAGACGGTAGTTTTGGTTGTAGGAGACATGGTCCATAAAGGAACGTAACCATGACTCCCTAGTCAAGACGGCACTAGGGCCGGGGGTAGCAGTATTATCAGCCATAATGATGCAGAAAAAGCAACAAATATATCTACAATATAAGAAGATAAACCAAACATAAGCAATCACCAAAAATAATGCGTCTATTTAAAACATGTAAATAAACTAAAAACATTTATATAATTGATCCCACTCAAGAATTATATAAATGATTCCAAGACTCAAATTTCAATAAATCGATAAGTCAACTATTTGACTAATTTTTAACCTTTTAAAAACTCTTGGTTCATAAATTTCTCAAATTTATTTATAGTCCATTTTATTTTCACATATTAGTGAAAACCAAATGTTGAGTTCAACTAACATCGACATCAACTACTTACCCAAGGTAGAAGGGGTACACATGGATTTAACAACAGGTCCTATATGCCCACCGACGAACAAGGGATTCATAATGATTCGATTTAGAAAGACTATATCTCAATTTTAAAAGAGTGAGATCTCATCATCCATTAAAAACTCATTTAAGTGAACAATATAGGTGAGTCTAAAAGAACGATGACTTTAAAACATCATATGTTAACTAACACGTGGGAATGAATCAATATTCATCAATATAGGTGGTTTGTTTTAGGCGGAAAAAGACGAAAAGCATAAAAAAAAACAAGCACATAAAACCTAGTGTGGCCTAACAAAAACTGTACAAGGCGGAATCCAATCAAATTGGACCCTATAAAATACAAATTGGAATCCTTCAAAAGGACCCTATCTTCATAAGCAAGGCTCCAAAAAAACTCCGTCTTAGATCACCAAAAGGATTGGCAAGACTTCAATCTCCTCTTCTTTTACCACTAACTATTACATGAAAAACCTATTTACATATAATCTAGGATAAAAGAAGATTACAAGTTGGAGACGTGAAAAATCCCAAAATCACATTTTCATCATTACGAAAATGCAATTAAAAACAAAAACTTAGGCCACACTAGATATAAAACGCAATCAAATATAAACGCATTCATCTACTAAAACAAAAATTTCATACATCCATATGCATGAAAAACACAAACCACCATATAAAAATATGTTTAAGTGAAAATTTCATAAAAATTCACCTATTAACATAAAAATCAATCATGTCATACATAACTTGATAAACAAAAATTAATTCAACATATCATATATAATGAATCAATTCAATAATTATTTTAAACTATTTTAAAATAATTGGCATCATATATCACAAACACTTTTATGACAATTCAATAAGGCATTTCAAAACAATATCAATTTGACTTTCAAATTAAAAAAAAAAAAACCAAAATGAATCAATCAAATTAATTCAATTAAAAAGATTTCGGCCAAAATTAAAAAATAACAAAAAACAAATTTTTTAAAATTTTAAATCGGCCAAAATTTTTTTTTTTAATACACATATATATAAACAATTATTTTATTAAATCATATTTAACAACAAAAATTGACATGTATATATATATATATATAGAAAATTTCGAAATAATTAATATATATGCAAAATAAATTGACTTTTATATAATTTCATAAATTATGTCACAAATTTTATTATCATATAACAAACTTTATAATTATCACATAATCATATTTATTTTTGATTTTAATCACATTTAAACCAAAATTAAGTGTTATACATCATAAATAATGATCTTATCAAAATATAAACATATAACAAAATTGCATATCTATTTAATTTAATCATTCTAACAATTTAAAACAATTAAATTAAACCCAAAAATTTCGAAAATAAAAAAAATTTGAAAATGCCGAGATGAATTTAAATATAAACGATTTTATATTTTCAATTTTAATCCATATTAAAATCATTTTGAGCCTAATGCTCTGATACCACTTGTAGGAATATGAAACACGATATTGCTACTAAAATGTTAATCGTATTAACATGCCCAAGATTATACAAAACGATAATAATATGAATTACAAGATCATAGAAATAACCTTTCTTAAACTTGAAAGAAAGGCCTAAGAACTTCCTAAAACGTACCCGAGTTACGTTTTACAAACCAATATTCAACGTAGAATATCTCTTATAAGTTGCACCCAAAACGCCTTATGAAATGCCTTTAGTTTATGCTAGAAAACAAGGTATATATTACGATTAATATATGAAGTAAATATGGAAATAAGATGAGTGAATAATATGAGAACAAATTCTCTCTTTTTCTCTCCAATATACTCGACACACACACTTACAAAACACCAATTTTTTATTCATCATCATATAATGAATAGATTAGTTAGTTTAATAGTGTAATTAGTGGGTAAGTTACTTAGTTAGTGGGGGGGAGTTATTTAAGTGATGGTGAGTAGTAAATAACCACCTTATTAACCACCTATTATCACTAAAATAAACAAAATAAAAACAACTACAATACATACATAACACACGACACAAATGTGTGTGTATTTTGTGTATTTTGTTTTTAGTATCTTATATGTACAATACATATAAAATCATATGTATAATGTGTATTTAATTAATTGATTATCGTATAATACAATGAATTAAATAACATAGCTTATAGCATTATTTAACTATAAATATCAAATATATTTATAATATAAATATAGCTCATAACTATTATACACATGTGAATTAACACTTAATTCAGCTCATCTAGCTGACTTAACATTTAATTCAGCTCACCAACCAATTTATGTAACCGTATAACAATAATCTATTTAATCACATTAAATAATTATTCAAATATATTTCCAAATTTCTAACTGCTTAGATATATTTAAGGCATCAATGTAATCACATTACATTTCATAAAATCGTCCTATAGGTGTGACCGATAAGGACCAGCTGATCACCGCCATCTATATGACAGTAACGTCAAACTTTCTAGCAAGCCAACCGTTACCGATATACGTTAATCAGCTGATTTTAAATACAAGTATCCTTTGTGATCCTGTAAGAGATTTAATAAATTAATCACACTAACTGTGGAGGACACCAGCTCCAACAGGTATGTGGTTCAGAACGCTTTGTGTGACTTAGGGGCTAGTGTGAGTATCATTCCCTACTCCATATGCAAGAAATTGAATATGACTAAGCTAGGAGTGACCTCCATGACATTGCAGATGGCCGACCGTAGTGTCCAGAGACCTTTAGGTATCCTAGAGGACGTTCCGGTTAAGGTAGGGAAATTTTATATCCCCGTTGACTTTGTTGTCTTAGATATCCCCGAGGACCCTCACATCCCTATCATTTTGGGTCGACCTTTTCTGCACACTGCTGGTGCAGTTATCGATGTTGGGAATAAGACCCTAACATTCTCGGTGGGAGGGGAAAAGCTTACCTTCACCAAGTCGAGTCTTCCTCGTTCCCCTATGCAGCCTGAGTCTGTGGCTGCTATTGACCTTGCCCCTCCGTCTCACTCTTCTGGAGACACTTTGGAGGTTGTTTCTTCTGCTGTTTCATGTGCAGGTTTTACGCAGGATGGCTATGATCCTGGTTTGGGGGAACGGAAGGCTGCAAAGGCGGATGTCTATGATCCTGGCGATGGAGGTGGAGACCCACAGGCTGCAGTGCGTGGTGCACGCAGTTGCTTTGGAGAGCCTTTTCGCGATGGCCTACCGTGCGTGATGGATTATGCTGCTCTTCCACGGGGAGATCGAGTTTTATGGCGAACGGATGCTATTTCGCCAAGTGAAGCTGCTGCTAATGGCCAACGTCCTTGGCCTAATTTGACGTGATTTGATGAGCTTTGACGACGGTCGTGCGGGACCATTATAAACCAGCGCTATCCGGGAGGCAACCCGATGACAATTTGTAATTTGTTGTACTTTACTTTGCTTTGGTTTGTTTGTTTTGGATGACATTGTTTTAGACTTTTCTTGAGCGCGTGAGGACGAGGGATTTATAATTGCTTTAGCATGCAGGTACTCAAGGACTCTTCGTCCTTAGTCGGGCTAGAGAACGTGCCTCACAGAAGGGCCTTGCTCTACCCCACCGCTGCCTACCCTTCTCGCATGCTACTCCGAAGCACTACATAGCTGGACTGAAATGGACGCATATTCGTGGATCCTAAGCCGCACTCCATGCTTCGCTTCGGTTTGGGGGAGCTCCTTCACTAGCATGTGAGCTTTCTTTCTCCTTTTCCCTCGTTTCCTCGCTTTCTTTTTCCTACCCCCGTCTTTTATTTGTCCTTCTCTGCTTGTGGTTGTGCTGTTTTCCACATTGAGGGCAATGTGTGGTTCTGGTTTGGGGGAGGAAAGCACTTTCGCGCTTTTCATTTGCATTTGCATTTCCGTTTTTGTGTGCATTATTTTATATACAAACCCAAAAAAATTAAAAATTTTCGAAAAAACTAAACCTATTTCGGTTTGTCTTGTCCCGTTTGGAGAGTTGATTAGTGTCCTTATTTTGATCTTTAGTATCTCCGAGTCGACTTTCTATCGTCGTAGCTTGCACTATATGTTTGTTTCCTGTTAATAGATTGCCAGCCTCAAACACTAGCCCACTCATTTGCTTAATTCTTATCGCCTTTCGTTTCTTTTACTTTCGATATTGGTATTCCCGCGAGGCATTTGGTTTGTGGAAAGTTGGAAAGTTGGAATGTGGTATGATATGGATGGTCAATAATAATGTTGGAGCAATGCTTCGATGCTTTCGGAGGGGACTCATTGATTTGAGTAACCACAGTGGCCATGAATTTGGTTGCGACCGAGAGTATGAGCAATGATGTAACCCTTAAAGAAATATGTGTACCCGAGCGCGATCTTTACCGAGTGAATGTCAAGCTAAACGGTATAACATACGAGGGATGCTCCACATTTGAAAAAAAAAGAGAAATAAAAGAAAGAAAAGAAAAGATACAAAATGGAATGTTGTGGCTAGTAAGATGGAATGGAAAGTGGATTGTTCGGTTGGCCTTGCTTTAATCCAATTATCGTTAGTTTAATTTTTGCGAAAGCGTGAGAAGCTTGCAATACGATGTTGGTGTGAATGGTTGAGACTTGTGCTCTAACTTCGGTGAAATAGACTATGGTTTGTAGGCCTGCGTGCATAGGTCGTCCACCTTGAGATGCTAACGTGATTGACTAGCTACACTTTGATTTTCTCCGACGCTATTTGCTTGAGGACAAGCAAAGGTTTGGTTTGGGGGAGTTTGATACATGAGAATTGGTAATGCACAACTTGTCTCGGACAAGTGGGAGATTGTTGGAGTATGTGTCCTCCACAATAGTGCGATTACTTAATAAATCTCAATTAAGGAATACATGGGGATAATCCTGTATTATTGTCAATTGATTAACGTAAATCAATAACGGTTGGCTGACTAGAGTTTGACGTTATTGTCGTGAGAACGGCGGTAATCAATTGATCCCTTTAAGTCACACCTATAGGAACGTACTCCAAATATTTAAGCTAATTAATTGTATGAGATACGATTAGATTAGTAACTTGATAAAGTGACTAACGGTTAGTCAGTGAATTAATTTAGAGAGAAATCGAGTTGTGAACTCGAATGATTGAATTTTATATCGATAAAATTATTAGAGGAGATGGGAATTAGTGATTAACAGTTAATTCACTAGTCATGTATATTTTACTAATGAGATTAGTAAAAGTACAATTCTTAAATATGTGTAAGTGTACATATATGTTAAAGAAGAGTTGTGAGTTCAATTTGATAATTTGTACTTTATCATATTAGATGATTAAGTGATAAATTATAAGTATTTGTGGGACAAATATTGAAAACAAATTGGACCCATTATGAGGCCCCTAAAACCGTCCCACATGAGGAGAAAAGGAGAGGAAGATTCTCTTGTTTTGTCTTATTTGCTTTGTTGGTTAGCTACTTGTTCTAGCATGCCAAACATCATAATTAACATGCAACAAGTTGCTCTTAACAAGAAAAAGAGATCTTCTCCTCTCCCCATGCTAGGAGGCCGGCCCCCTTGAGTGTGCTAGACACACTTTGTTTTGTTGTTTTTCTTATTTAAAAACACAAGGCAAAGTAAGTTAAAGGCATGCATTTTCTCTACAACCTCTTCTACTCTCTAACTCTCTAAAACTCTCTCTAAGAATAAGAAATAAGTTCTTACATTTTACTAAGTGTTAGTAATAATATTTCACATATTATCAAGTGTATGCTAAGTGATTTCTAGATCAAAATCCTTAGTATTTTTGGAGTAGTTCTTGGGTGTATCTCAAAGGAGGTTTCCTAATTTGGAAACTCGGGTTTGGAGGATCATCCTACTTACTAGCTCAAGAAACAAAATAAGGAAGGAGTTCTTATTTTGTGCCCATATTCCCTTTTTAGAAAGGTATAAATTTCTAAACTTGTAACAAAGTGAATTTGTACTACATAGATCTTGCTAAATCAAATTAGATTAATTTGATTTACACTAATATTTGATTAGTGAATGGGATCCGATCCCTACACGAGCTACAGTACCACGAAGGGAAGGCGAATGTGGTTGCAGATGCGCTGAGCAGAAAGGGGAGACACGGGTTGAATGCTGCATGGGTACTTCCGGATGAGTTGTGCCGTGACTTCCAGAAGCTAGAGTTAGAGGTTGTGCATCGTGGAGTTGATTTGGGCGCTATGGTAGCTGAACCTGAGTTATATCACGAGATTCGGGTAAGGCAACACGAGGACCCTGTTCTGGAGACTATCCGCGAGGCTAAGGCAGGTGGTGGTGCTGAGAACTTCGAGATTGGTGCTGATGGTGGGTTGAAGTTCAAGGGTAGATGGTGTGTTCCGAACTGCAAGGTTCTTAAGGGAAAGATATTGAGGGAAGCTCATAGTTCTCCATACTCTGTACATCCTGGAGGCGATAAGATGTACAAGGATTTGAGGCTGCATTTCTGGTGGCCTAATATGAAGAAGGAGGTGGCTGAGTACGTGGCGAAGTGTCTGGTGTGCCAGAAGGTGAAGTTTGAGCATCAGAGACCTGCAGGTTTGCTGTAACCTCTGGAGATTCCTATGTGGAAGTGGGATTCCATTTCCATGGATTTCGTGATGGCCTTACCTAGGACACCTACGGGTAAGAATGCAATGTGGGTTGTGGTGGATCGATTGACTAAGGTAGCACACTTCATACCGATGAAGGAGACTTGGAGCATGGAGGAGCTAGCGAATGCATACCAGCGCGAGATTGTACGTCTACATGGGGTACCTAAGGATATTGTTTCGGATCGTGATCCCCGTTTTTGTTCACAGTTCTGGAGGAAGCTACAGGAGGCGTTGGGTAGTGAAATGAAGATGAGTACTGCGTTCCATGCTGCCACAGATGGTCAGAATGAGAGGACCATTCAGACTTTAGAGGATATGCTAAGGGCTTGTGCGTTAGAGTTCCATGTTGGTTGGGAAAAGAGTCTACCATTGGTCGAGTTTTCCTACAACAACAGTTACCAGGCGAGTATCAGGATGGCACCGGTCGAGGCATTGTATGGGAGGAAGTGTCGGAGTCCTATGTGTTGGGATGACATTTCTGAGGCTGCTGTGGTTGGACCAGAGATGATACAGGAATCCATCGAACAGGTGAGGGTCATTCGAGAGAAGCTAAAGGCCGCGCAAGATCGACAGAAGTCCTACGCAGACCTGAGACGAAGACCGATCGAGTTTGAGGTAGGCGACAAGGTATTCCTCAAAGTGTCACCGATGAAGGGCGTGAAACGGTTTGGGTTGAAAGGCAAGCTGAGTCCTAAGTTCGTGGGGCCGTACGAGGTGCTTGAGAGGATAGGTGAGGTGGCTTATAGGTTGGCTCTACCACCAAACCTAGAGAAGGTACATGATGTGTTTCATATGTCCCAGCTGAGGAGGTACCGTAGTGATCCCTCCCATGTGATCGAAGATGTTGAGCTGGAGGTTGAACCGAATCTGACATATGAGGAGAAACCAGTTCGTATCCTTGACCGTAAGGAGAAGAGACTCAGAAACAAGGTGGTTCCACTCGTAAAGGTACTCTGGAGGAGTCAGAAGTATGAGGAAGCTACTTGGGAGACCGAGGCTGCCATGCTCGAGAAGTATCCCTTCCTTTTTGCGACAGGTAATTCTATGTTCTCAAGTTTCGAGGACGAAACTTCTTTTTAGGGGGTTGGATTGTAACACCCCGACTTTTCCTAATATTTGATATTTGTCTCATTTATATTCGTAAATTATTTCTCTCGATTCTCTCATTTCTTTTAGCTCGAGAAAATCAGTTCTCTTGTCGCGTGGATAAGCTACTCTGTAGTCGGAACTTAAATACGGAGTAATTTAGCTAAAACGGTGTTTCCTCATACGAACTCCGATTCAGGTGATTCAAAAGGCTAAACTGCGTATTTTTTCGACGCCGTCGCAACTGCCAAATTTTCAGAAGCTAGTTTGGACCGGCCCACCTTGGACCGAACCGAAACCCCCATTGCTCGAGTAGGGTTTAGGGTTTTGGATGGCTTTTTGATCAAGGCAATTAAATATCCTATTATCTCCTAATCTTCGCAACATGATAATCTGAATTCTCTCTTCCTAATCTCTCCCTTATCTCATCCCCATTCATCCCCCTTAATCCTCTCACAAATCTCTCTCAAAAACTCCTAAAACTCCATTGTTTTCCTTCAAGCTTTCATCTTTTGTGCTCTAACTCTTTCCTAGCCTTTCCCTTAGGGTGTGTTTGGATAGCAAAATAGAAGGGAAAGGGAGGGGAGGGAAAATGAGGGGAGGGGAAGGAGGGGGAAGGAAGGGGAGGGGAGGGGAAATGGTAGTGTTTGGATACCATTTTCCCTCCAAATCTTGCCTATTTTGGAAGGACTCCAATTAGGCTTAGAGGAGGGAAAATGGATCCCTCCAAATCCCTCCCCCTCCATTTCCTTCCCTCCATATTTTGTATTCAAACAAAGGAAAATCAATCCTCCCATTTCCCTCCCCTTCCTTTCCCTCCATTTCCCTCAATCCAAACACACCCTTAGTGTATGATCTTCTTTTCATCCCTTTTATTTTCTGGTTTTATATTATTTTATGTGTTATATTGTTGTGTATTCATTATTTGTATGTTTTGGCTTGGATCATCAAAGGAGAAGGATATTTTGAAGAAGGAGACACCATATTGGTAGAAGAGGAGGAAGAATAGCAAGGAGTTGATCTTGAAAAGGTAACTAGGTGTGATCTAGTTGTGTTTTAACATGTATGAGGCCTGTATGTTGTTGATCTTGTATTCTACATTGTTGACCTATATTGTGAGTACAAATTCATGTTGTTTGATTAGGGTTTTGTTATGAAATCATGCTAGATCTAGGGCCTCATACTAGGGTTTGTCATGTTATCATCATTAATTGCATAATACACATAAATTAATGCTAATCATGTTTGTAAAACTTGAAAAAAAATGATTTGGTGTTGAATGATGATGTTGGCCGTATGTTTGGGTGAGGGCCGACACCCTTGCTCCTTGTTTCCCATGTTTTTCTTCCTTATTTTTGGCTAGTTATGTTGGATCAGGATGTGTGCATGATTCACCTAAAGATAAGCTATGAATTATGATAATTGATTAAGTCTAACAATGTTTGTATGCATGCTTTAATGCGTTAATCACATGAATCAATAATGGGTCACATGAGTAATGAGTTGCTTGCATGAAAATGGACGAGGAGTTGTGTTGACCGTGTGTGTGTATTCTGGCCGTGCGTTGTAGGTGTGTGTAATGGTTCGTTTGTCGCTTGTTTTGGGTCTTGGTATGTCTTAAAGTGTTGTACAAGCTAAATTGAATCGAGTTACACTTTGTTTGATCACTAAACAATGAATTATGAGCATGTTAATGGAATATATGACTTGTAAAGCATGTTGATCATATTGTACTCCGTAAGTATGGTTGGTTGTGTTGGTAATGATGCTTGTGTATGTATGAGTATGGTTGTTGTGGTCGTATGGTTGTGTTGGAAGTGTTGGAGACAGGTTAACAAGTTATGCTTGGGTTAAGTTTGCACATGGGTACTGTTCTGGCACATGTGTGAGGAGATACAACGTCCTAAGATGGACGGATACCGCTCATGGTCCCCTCGGCTATTCTTGTTGTTTAGCTAGAGCTATCATGGGTTCTCAACCAGAAGGGTTAGAGACTATGGTTATATTTATGTCGTCACCGTTCTTGTTGCTCGGTGGAATTTGGCCAAATTTAGACTTGTGATTATTGAGGAACTTCTTGTTGCTGTTCCGCCATAGGGTTTGGGTGATTCTTGTTGCTTCACCCGGGGTGATTCTTGTTACTTCACCCAGTTCTCCGCGCTTACTCTCGCAATTGGTTGGAAGAAGGATCGACTTGTGAGCAGATGGATTGGGTCACAACCTTGGTTGTGCCGTGATGTTTTGTTGTATTGTACTGTTGATTCCTTTGTTGTATGTTGTGGTTCATGTTGTTGTATTTTTGTATAGGCCGTAGGCCAGGTGAGCTTGTGTGCATTGTTGTTTGCATTTTGTTATGTTAAAATATGGCTGGGGAGCACCTAGTTACTCCCCACTGATTGTGGTTGTTGCTTCTCTTTTTTTTATAGGTATGCGCGTGACGGGAATCGAGTGAGGAAATGCGAGGATATGACCGTGCTTTACCTTAGAAGAGATGTGCTTTTGTTTAGACTCTTTGGATTTTGTACTTTGGTTTTGGTTTCGTTTTAAACTTTTCTTTTGGACTTTGGACTTTTGTTTTGGTTTGGTTGTAAGGGGTATTTATTCCCCACTATGTTAGGCCTCAAGGCCTACACTTTACTTTTCGTTTTACGTTAGTAGTTTGTTTGAGTAGTGATCCGGGCTATACGGTGTTTCCGCCACCGTGATTTCAGTTTTAAAACCTTTATCTTTTCTAAAACCTTTTTAAATCGTATTTTATTTCTTTTGAAAAACCCGGGTTGTTACAACGAGCTATACCCTTGGCATGTGCGATTCCTTACTCATCCCGATCATCATCCTTGACCTAGCCTTACCCTTGTCTAACCCAACTTCCTAGACTTTTCTCCTTATAAGTCAAACCTTTCCTACGCTCTAGCTATAGCAACCATCCAATATTCGAACCGACCAAGACTAGAATCACTCCATAGGTAACCTACAAATACAACCTTCTACTTGTGGACTCGACCCCAACTTACCCTATTGATACATGTCTTTTATATAGCTTTTATGCCCCCGATATAGTTGCATTTAGCTCGCATTTGCTCAATTACTTTATTGTTTTAGTAGCTATTTGCTTTATATTGCGATACTGTCGTTCCTCGTGTGTATTTTGCAGGTTTTGGCGGTCCTGAGCTAAAACCTGAGTCAAATGGAGCATTTACGAGTATCGTGACGTCAAGACGAAGCTCGAGAGTTGATTTGAAGTCAATACGACAATATGGGACGTCAAACCTATAGGTTCAGAGCAAACCTATAGGTTCAAGATGAGTGCACAAGACCAAAAGTTGCTGGAAATTGTTAAAACCTATAGGTGAGCAAACCTATAGGTTCTGGATACGTGAAACAAGAGCAAAGTTGCTGGAAATTTCAGAGCACCTTAGAACCGATCGGTTTGGGGTTGAACCGATCGGTTTGACCCCCTGAACCGATCGGTTTGCCCCCGAACCGAGCGGTTCACTTGCCTCTATTTTTCGGATTTTCGTTGGCCTATAAATACAATTCGAAGTTAGGGTTTTGAGGATGCTTTTATTATATTTCTCTGCTTTAGAATAGACTTTAGTTTTCTCCTTTAAAACTCTCAAAAACTTTAGGTTTAGTTTTAATTAATCTTGCAAGTTTCGATCTTTTGTATTGCAATTCCCGATTACTCCAGGTTTAATTCATTGTTATTCTTTTATCATGTCTTCTTCTTCTTATTATTGTTTTGCTTTAATCTCGATTATGCATAGCTAATTCTTCGATTAGGGTTAGGGTGATTGTGATTTTGATTCAAGACATGTTTTAATTGCTTTAATCAATTGAATTTGTGCAAGTTGATTTCTTCCTACGCGTTTCATTATCAATTGAATTTAGGGACGCCTTTATTGAATTGAATTTAGGTTGTTTCAGTTTAAGATCGAAAGCCGAATTGAAACTAGACTTACGCGTATTTGATAAGTTGAATTTAGTACGTAGCGAGAGCCCGCTAAGTTTGCTTAAGGTTAAAATTGACTCGAGAGAGCTTTTCCTAAAACCTAATCACTTGCATGACTTCAATCGATTGATAATCCCTTTTGAGTTAGTTCTTGAATCGATGTCACATGACCCCGATGCCCTAATCTCCCTCTCTTATATCTTTTATACCATTTTACTTGTCGTTCTTAGTCTAGTTCTATACAACACCCATTTTTGCTACCTTGAGACCGACCTTTCTTAGCTAAGCGCTTTGTCTTCATCCTTCTCCCTGTGGATTCGACCCTGCTTACCACTAGCTTCTGTTAGTAGTTTGTCTAGGTTTATTTTGATAGGTGACCACGACTTTAGCCTCATCAATTTTGGCGCCGTTGCCGGGGAGACGGTTAGCTAGTTATAGCTTTTGCTTAGTTTTTGCTTAGGTTTTTCTCTCTTGTCTCAAGGAACCTAGTTCCTTGAGACCGTTTCTTATCATTTGCTTGTAGTTTTGTTTATGCACAGGTCACCTCGGACTCTAGTCCCCTTTGAACCTGAACCTGAACGAGCGTTACATAGGTTACGCAAGCAAGCAATTCAAATCGTTAATCTTGATATCGAGGAAGCGTCGCCTAGTGAAACGCAATCGTCCTACGAAGAGGACACACCTCCGTTTACTCCATTATCTCAACCTCCTGTGACTATGCCTAAACTTTCTAGTCACTCGGTGCCTAAACCGGAATCCATTCCTAATGGATTCACGATGCCCGCTACGTTACAGGGCAATTTCGAGATTCGCCCCGCCTTTCTCAATTTGGTGGAGCGAAATCAGTTTGGTGGCTACCCAACGGAAGATCCTGGTCGCCATATGCAGGTTTTTATGGACTATTGTTCGACAATCAAGCAGGTCGGGATCACTCAGGAGCAGATATGGGAAATGCTGTTCCCTTTTTCATTGAAAGACCGAGCGCGAGAATGGATCACAGACCTTGATAAGGAGGCCGCAGGTATCACTGATTGGAACGGGTTAGCTCTTGCCTTCTACTCCAAGTTTTACCCTGTAGATACCCGTATCCGTACCCCCCCAAAAACAAACCCGATGATGAAAAGGACTTTCGTGCATGCTTTTAAAAGAGTCAAAACAGTACAAAAGTGTCTAAAACGTATTAGTCATTTTTAGCGTATTAATTTGGACTTGCATAATCATAAAAATGAATGTCACTCTTAGTCATTATAAGCACAACACGAGCACGATACAGGAACGTCTTATTAAGCCAAGCCACAAAAACAGCCCAACTAGCAACAAAACGGCCCAAACTTACAAAAACGACCCAAAACCCAACACTCAAAGCGGGCCAAAGTGCGTCCCGTGTCACATTTTCACAAAACAAGATTCCACGATACCATAAAATAATATAACCTAATATTATTTTATTTCGAGCCAAAACCGAAAAACACGACAAAAACCGAAACACGAAAACCGAAATTCGGACCAAAACTGAACAAATACTTAACCCATAAGTAAACAACAAAACATAATCATTACTTAATCAAACGTCCCAAAACTAAAAGGCGGCTAAAACAGGACACCAAAACAAAATACAAAACGCCCGGTTGATGGCGATTAAAAACTCGCGCTTTGCCACCAGGCGATTAAGTTTTTGTTTTGGTGTGCAGCCTTTTTTGTTTTTCCTACAAAATACAGCCCAGATGAAATTAAATTCGCCTGTTCACAGGCGATTAAATTTTTGTCCACCTTCAAATCAGCCAACCTCTATAAATACCAACCCACTTCATTCATTTCAAACACAACATCGGTTTTACAAAACACAAAAATACTCACAAAATCCACTCAAAAATACCGTCTTTTCACTTTCGAAAGGTAAACATTTTACCTACGCTCTGGGACGTTTTGAGACTCGGACAAAGGGGTTACATTAACCCCAACCCGATATTGGCATTAGCGAAGCCGTATTCGTAATACGGTTGTAGTAATTCGGATTCATAATCCGTCTAAACCCCGCCAATATCGCATAAATAACGACTCATTATCACTAAAGCAAACCGACGTCACTTTTATAATTATGCAAGTCCTCATTCATGCATTAAATAACGACTAGAATCACGGATCCAACACTAAATTGTACCGTTTCATAGAGTCTTTTAGCATGTCAAAACTGAGGGTTTTCACAAATTCTTAAAGAGTCAAATATGAGGTCGGAAAATAACGTTTATAGTAATAATTTAGTCAATAAATTATTATTTAACGTACATTTCCCATAGAAAAGTCATTATTTTGACGATTTACATTATTTATGCATTTTTATCGAGTCATATATATTCGCACTTGTACGTAGCGTCATTTTAGCCCAAATATCGAAATTAACTAAATGTTTTCAAATTAGTAGAGACTACTTTTACGTAGGCTTTTTGATTTCAGTTTTCAAAACACATTTTTGTCAAAACTTTTGAAAAGTAACCTCACTCCGAATCCCTTCTCTGGTTTCAAACCTCAGATTGATAGATATCGACGCATCTTGAAATCTGAGACACTCGTGTCTTGTATTTCAAGACGCGTTGAATAGGTTCCAAATTCCTTTAATATTTGGTGGCGACTCCGAAAATACATTTTCAAAAAGGATTTTTCTACTTTTCTTTTTTGGTCACAAATTCATGCAATGATCTCCCCCATTTTTACAAAAACATCTTCGCACTTTCTCCTGCGAGGCGCATTCACATCTGACGCCTCAAGACTGGCGAGGCGAGGACGGGCGCGCGCAGGGCGTCGATAGGTCTGTCACTTTCCCGGTACCTTCAGCTGGCGACTCCGCTGGGGACGAGCATGATTTTTATTATTTTTGAAAAACTAGTTTTTCTTTTATTTTAAAATCATAAAGAAGTGAAGCTTGAAACTTTGAAAACATTTACGCTTTCGATATTTGGGCAAAAATACGTTGAGTCGAATCCTCCTGATTCAAACCACACCCTTTGAGGAACGGCCCCCAGTAACTCTCGCTTCATAAGCGAGGTAACTCCGGACACACTGTTCTCTCACCCCTCCACGATTACAAGTACGGCATCCGTACAAACGATCGTAACCAGTCAAACTCGGACGCTCTAGGGCCCGTCTTGAATTCACACCTAAGACGTGTGTAGTCTTGCGGGTGCCCCTACCTAAACGTTACGGGAATGGCCGGAGGGAACCTTACCCTATAAGCCAAAAACCTGTGTTTATATGTACAAGTGTGAGGCTATAGTACCCTCACTATAGTCGTCTTTCAAAACCATTTCATGCAAAAACATTTCCTAGGCATTATACATTTAAAATACGTCCATTTTGAAAATTCATTTTTAAACTTTTTTTCAAAAAGGTCATACTTTTTATTACACGCCGTTAGGCTCTTTGACCTATAGTCATTTGAGTTTGATAAATAAAATGCCAGTGCATTTAAAACCGATCCAGGATAATCACTAGATCCCCGATCTTTTTCAAAACGTAAATGAATTATGCGACTGACGTATCGTCATAATACATTTATTGCAAAAATTTCATAGAGCAAAAACCCGTAAATGTCAATTCATTTCGGAGATTTTAAATGAAATTAACTTTTAGAACATTAGATTTAGCTTTAAGTCGAGCGACTCTTTAGTCGTCCCGATTTAATCTTTTTCTATAAAAACAAAAAACGCGGGCTCACTCATATGTGAACCCGTTGATTTACTCTTTGAATCGAGTGACTTATTGTCATTTTTCGATTTAAATCCCTGAGTCACACGTAAAAGGCGAACAATTGGTCGCCTTTTACCCAATTTTAACATCCTCATATCGTGATGATAAACCCCTAGCAACATACCGCTAAACTGGGTTAATCAGATCATGATCATAAAAATTTTTCAACCTCGAGAATAGAGACGTGTCAATATGCCTCTACCTCAAAAGCTTCCCGTGTCATTTTAAAAGCTAAAAACACGAGTCGAGTCTTGCACCCACCTTTTGCATTTTTATGTCTTTCTTTGGTCGTGAATGTGATTTTTCATTGAGTCTTTTCTTCCTTTTTAGAGTCACTAAAGGTTTGAAAACTTTGTCAGGTCCACTCATTGAAAAACCCTGGATACACAACAAACCACCCATTGAACGAAACCTGGATACACGATTTAACCAAGACCCGTCCCTTAAACCCACCTCCGCCTCCAAAGAAGCGCGCCTACAACAAATCAAAACCAAAACCTGTAATGGCCTTTCAACAAGATGAAGGTTTCGGCGGACCGCCACCACCCCCTCCGGAGGTAACTGCCGAGCAAGTCCGACAGCTCAACGATAGGATAGCTAGCCTCACTACGACGATCGAACAAATGGCCATAATGCAAAAGTTTGAAGCGGAGATGAAAGCCGTACGCCTAGCCGAGGAATCCGAACGGAATGCAAAAAGGATTCGAACCATGGAAGAACGTCTCACGAACTCAAGAGGTTACTCCATACACCAAGAAAACGAGCACATCCCAAAGAACGTCAGGTCCATGCTACCAGACAAGCTAGCACTCAGTGATCTTCCCATCTTCAAAGGTCACGAAAGCCCGCTCGTTCACGTCAAGGCTTTCAAGGCTAAAATGGCCATCATGGGTGTTGAACCCCCTGCATGGGCTACCTTATTTCCTCACTCATTAGACGCGCAACCGAGGGCATGGTTCTATGCTTTAGAGCCACACAAAACGGGTAGTTTCGAGGACATAACGGTTGCGTTTGATCTACAGTATCGGGACAACAACGATATCCAAGTCTCGCTACGTACCTTGGAGGTCCTAACTCAGAGGGACAATGAAGGGTTCACCGAGTACCTGACACGCTGGAAGAAACTGTGCGCTGAAATACCTAACCGTCTGTGGAACCCGGGATCGGACCCAACTCGGCGTCTTGCTTAAGGGCGGATTTTAAAGTTAAAAAAGATTAAGTTGGAAAAACCTTTAAGAACTGTTATGGAGTCGCCACCTAATTATCGCGGAAATTAGGAACCTGCTACCATGTTCTAAGCTAAAAACATGTTCTTAGATTTTGGAGCACGCCGACACCCCTAGATCTAAGGCTTGTGAAACCAGATTGGATTCGGGGTGAGGGTACTTTAGAAAAAGAGTTAATTCAAATAATGATTTATGAAAACCTTTTAGAAAAGCCTATGTAAAAATAGCCTCTACTGACCTAGAACAATCCTTGTAAGATGATATTTGAGCCAATGTTATCGCCACGTACAAGTGCGATAAGTTTGTAAAAGAATGCAGATGCAGATGCAAAAAGATTGATTAAAACCCTCAGTTTAGCATGTTTAACTTGTTAACGAATACGGTTCAGTTAAAGGTCGAATTCATTGTTTAAGTTGATTTTAATGCAAGACAGAAAGGGTGCAAGATGCATGCAAATAAAATAAAGTTCAATTGTCCATTGGTTTATTTTATAAGGTCGGTTGCTTATGCGACTTTGGCGTGTCATCGGATATGGAGTGTACCCGAAGTAATAAGAACACTTGGAAGGCAAGCGCGCTCGGGTGCCAAAGCCGGGGGGGGCGCTAGAGTGTAGTCCCCTTTGTTAGTCCATAGAAAATAAGAAAAAGCTTTGATCCAAGTGGATCGGTACCTACCTTGTCCCGACGCTTCAGATCCGGGCGAGCCGCTTCTTGAACTTAAAAGGAGGATGAATTCAACACGGGATGGTGTGTTGAACTCAAGGATTTGAGTGCGTGAGGCTTTTGTGAAAGAGGATTTGTGTATTGTGAATTGTATGTGAAATTGTGATGTGAAAATATGATTTGAGGTCGAGGTATAGGGCTGTATATATACTAAAAACCTCGGAGAAATTAGGAAACTGGGGTATAAAACCAGGCCTGGAAACCGCATAGCCTTATGCGGTTGCTAGGGGAAACCGCATAGCCTTAGGCGGTGCCCACCGCAAACCGCATAAGGTCATGCGGTTTGATGGCAGTTTTAGAAATTTCTTTCCAAGTTCGGTTGCATAAAATCTTTGAAAGATCTGATATAATTTCGTGCGTGTGTGCCAAGAAAAGAGCTGAGATATTTCTGAGATATTTTATGATGTGCAGGGCTTTGGAGTGCGGGCCAAAGGCTTGGGTTTGGGCTCGGTTTTGGGCCCGAGACCCGGGAAAATGAAAAAGGGTGTATTTGCATAGATTTGTGAGATAAGCTAAGACGTGAGGTTGTATTTTGTGTAAGAGGATGCTAAATAGCGGTTTTAGCTACCGGGCCTAAATTTAGGAATTTAGGAATGCTGAATTAGACCTTGTTAATGTAAAAGGGCCAATTGTAGTGCAAATGCGAAACTCATGCCAAATGAAGCAGGACGAGGACCTAGCTAGACTCCAAATGGACAGAATGAACGTTATTTAAGTGTGATGTGATGCGACCTAAACATTTTAACATTTCAAACGACTCAAAATGAATTCGACATTAGTTAGAACCGTATAAGTCAACGTTAAAGCATGCGTAATAAAAGTCCGTGTTACATCACAGGGTTTTTGTTGGGAGGGTACGGATATGGGTATCCACAGAGCCCCCAGTTTGACTGAGCTCGGACTAGAGCGCTAGTCAAACTCCACGACCATATCCGGACCATTACAGTCTCGATCTGATCGTGAACGAAGCATGTGTCCATGGGTGAGACGAGGACTTCGAACCGGGCTAAACGGGGAGGGGCGTGCGCATTTTAAGGACTTGGCGGTCCGTGCATGCTATAAGGGCCTGCCGGCCTGCAGAGTGTCTTCGTCGTGCTTGTTGTACTGTCGTTGCCTTTGCGTGTGCTTGGTATCGTCGTCTTGTATATGTTGGGTATCGTATAGTGCTGCTGCTTGTAGCGTCTTCGTATGGTCTCGTGAAAGAGCGCATGTACTGCAATGCGTGGGGGCTAAAGTGCAAGGTGCATATGCTTGTAAGATGTTTGGATAAGTGCTAGTGTAGGTCTCGTGAAAGAGCGTCTGTGTAATGCTTGTGCTTGAACTCGCCGAGGAGCGTCTATGTAGAGTGAAATGCTTGGAGTTAGGTGTATATCGCGGAGTGCTTGTGCTTGGGCTCGCCGAGGAGTGTCTATGTAGTTGTGGTTGCATATGATTGCCTTCCGTTGTGGAGAAAGTGATGCAGTGCTCGTGAAGAGCGTTCGTGCTTCTGCTTCTGTACCGTACATTAAATGCTTAATATACGCGTATGGCGGGTTGTGAGTGATGCCTTGACCCAAGCACGGGACGTACTTGGAGTTGTATAGGGGCTAAGATGAATTAGGAATCGAAAAGTAGGCGTAAAACGAGAAAAACCCGAGAAGAACCAAGAGGCCAAACCGCATAAGCTTATGCGGTTCAGGGGACAAACCGCATAAGCTTATGCGGTTTCCCCTGTTGGCAGCTGGGGCTATATAAGGCACGAGTGAGGCCGTGACTTTGCTCATTATACTCATTTACGGTTTCTAACTCACAAAAACGTCATTTTTCGATTTCTCAACCGTTTTTGCTCGTTTTTCTTGCGTTGCCTTGCTATGGAACGAGGTATTGCTCCATTTTAACTTGCTTTTACGTTATTTGTCGTTGTAATTAGCTAGTTTTGCCTTGAAATGTTGAAAAGACGGGTTTTGAATGAAAACCCGAGTTTTGCTTGAAATTTGCCGTTTGAATGCTTGAAATTGACGTCATTGTGTTGCATTATGCCATGTGAACGTGTATGTGTGAATTGATTGTGATTTAGACCGTCTTTGTGTGAAAAACGTCCAAATTAGGTTTCGGGCCCGAAAACGAACCCGGATTTTCCGACCCGGAATTTCAATTAAACTTCGGTGTAGGATGCCCATAGCGAGTATAGCATGCCTATAGCGTTAGTTTTGCGAGAATGTCGAGTTAAGGCTTTCAAATCGCCATCTTAAGTCGTAGTTATACGGAGTAATTAAGGCGAATTGGGGGTTTTTGATCGGAGTGACCAAAATGCAATTGCTTGTAATGGGTTGTTGTTGGGGACTATTATGGCGCGTAGAAACCATAAAGTTGTGATTTTGAAATGTAGAGAACGGTTTTCGGCTTAATTATGAATTAGGCCTAAAAATGCTCTGTAGGGCGTATAGTATAATGTGTTAAGGGATGTATATGTATTATGTGCATATTATTTGTGTGTATTTGAGTATGTGTATGTATTATAGCTGTATGTGTTGGTTGTGTTTGGTTGCAGGAGAAGGTTCCAGCCGTGTTACGAGATCGAGATCTCGTAAGAGTACTAGTTCGAGGACTGAGGGAGCCTCTACCTCGAGTAGCTTGAGGCGTACACGTAGCGAGAGGGAAGCTGACCCTCGTGATCTGCCCACGAGACGTGGTCAGTCACGGGGTAGGGGCCGTGGGAGAAATGTTCCTGTGCGTGATCCTGAGGACGAGCTTGCTCAAGAGCTGGTGGATGAGCTGGAAGCCGAGATGGGGGTTGCTGAGGAGGAGGTTGAGGAGGTTGAGGAGGTTGCGCCTAGGGCGAGTAGCTCTAGGCCGCGAAAATCACGCGCGAACAGGGCTTTCGCGAAGGGTTGGGATGGCCACAACCTTCTGCTTGCTCCGGAGAGACATGTTTCCTATCGAGCGACGATGGGTTAGGATAAGGGCCCGATGAGGACTTTCTCGGGCGTCTCGTCCGCCATGTGTGCTTTTGAGGAGAAGCTTGCGCCGAGGGCGCAAGCTTGGGTGTTGCGTAGTGCTTTTGGCCCGTTGGTTGGCCATTGGAGGGAGATTGCGAGGAAGAAGCAGACGGCGAACCTGATGTTGATCAGGGCCTTCCTAGACAGGTATTGGGACACCACGACGACGTTCCATATGCCCGGCTTTGAGGCCGGCATTACCTTGTCTGAGTATGCGGTCATAACGGGGCTGCCGTTTGGGGATCGCGACATGGATTTTGATTTTGCGCCGTCCGTTGTGGACGAGGTTGTGACTGCCGCGGTTGGCGGTGGTTTGGAGGTGATTTGTGGGGGTGCGCCCCCCTATACCTTCAAGACGAGCTATATCTTGGAGTATTTTGAGGGGAAGACCGAGTATGGCCCCTCGGAGTGGAGTGACGAGCAGAATGCTCGTATGTGGTTGTGGTGGTTTGTGAGCGCCGTGTACTTCGGCGACAAGGGTGAGCGGGCATCGACATCGGTCCTTATGCATCTCCTGGATTGGAATGCAATTGGGACGTTTGACTGGGTGACGCCGTCTCTGGGCTTGTGCATTCGTTTCTGCATGGATGCTGTGAGACCGCGGGTCATGGATCGAGGGTCGCGACTGTCCTTAGTCGCGCCTGGCTTCTTGATGGAGGTGCGTATTGATTTCGTTTTTGTCTTAGGTGCATTGTTGTTCATTTTTGTTGTCTTTTGTCCTTGTAACATGTTTTTGTCTCTTGTGTGCAGTCGTGGATTCTTAGCCACTTTCCTTTTCTGCTCCCCCCACATGCTGTGCGGATCATGAGGGAGTACCCGGCGGTACGTACTTGGGGTAAGTGTAACCGGGCTGCATTTAATTGGTCGTATGATGATGTTAGGGATCGTCTGAACCGAATGCGATTTGATGAGGTTTGTGCTTGAACCATTTTAAATAGAGTGTACTTAAAATGATTGTATTGTATCCGTATCCGTGAGCGTGTTTGTCTTTGTTTATAGTTCGTGCCGTTCCCGTGGGGCCAGTACAGGGATATTCCTGAGGGCATTGGGGCTCGGTTTGCAGTGCGAGAGACCCAGCGCCTATACATAGCGACGCCGTATGGATCGGTTTGGTACCTTGGAGAGCGTTTGGTCTTTCAGGCAGGGTGGCCAGCTCCGGTGGTGCCTAAAGATCCGCCGAGGGTCCTGTTCGAGCGAGGGGTTTCTGCTCAGGATCGTGTGGCGTTGTATGGAGAGGCAGAGTCAGTGAGCCTCCTCTGTCCTGAGGAAGACTATGCCCATTTTGCTGAGTCTCGGCTTGCTTGTGGGCCGATTGAGGTATGTGTGCTTCGGTGTTTGGGGGTGCGTAGGGTAATTTTTGCGAAAAATTTCCCTGACGTGTGCGTTTTGTATTTGTTTTGCAGGAGTTTGATCCCGAGATGGCAGAGCAGCCTGATGACTTCCCTACTACTATCGAGTATGATGACTCGGGCGTCCGTCGTACCTTTGTTCTGCCGACGTACTTGCCGGTGACTACTGACGCGGGCATGGACAGCTGGACGAGCAAGGTGAAGAAGGTATGTACTTGTGTGATTGTATGTATGTGTATAAGCCCCCAGTTTGATCGAGGTATGAAGTATATCGATGATCAAACTTGTGAGAGTCGTTTTTTGTGTTACCCCCTCCAGTTTGGTTTAATTTGGGTGAAATTAAGGTAAAGTGGGGTGGACTGCGTTTGTTTCGAATTTTCCCCCCTAAGTTTGACTTAATTTGAGTGAAATTAAGGCAAAATGGAGAAAAGTGTGAACTGTGTTTGTGTTGTGTTTCACAGGTGGCTAAGGAGGCGCATAAGAAGCTATGGCGTATAGCCAACAGGTGGAGGATGGCTTGGTGAGAGGCACAGTTGATTGTGTCGAGCCAGTGAGGCAGCTCAGATTAGCGTAAGTTCGACGAGTATCGGCGCCGTCACCCCGAGTGAATTTGTGTATTTAAAGATTGTATGAATCTTCATGTACATGTCGTTGTAGCTTGAACTTTGAACTTTGTTGTTGTAGCTTGAACTTCGTCGGTAAACCTGTTTGGTGGGCTTGGTTGAAGAAATGATATGATTCCCGAGTGGGATGCGTTGATGTTCATTTTAGATTGTGAAAATGTTTTGCAAAAAGTTCATTTTAAATGCGAAATGAGCTCGTGTGAATGCGAAAAATGTTATGCGTTGACTCGTGGTAAGAATCGGAATTGCTAAAGTAAAGCGTGATTTTGATGCATGGGGAACAACGAGAGAATGTCGTAGCCCAAAGTAGGTTGTAGTGTTTTAGGAAATACGGAATTAGGAAAATTTTGAGAAAAACCAGCCCCTGAAACCGCATAGGCTTATGCGGTTGCAAGGGGAAACCGCATAGGCTTATGCGGTTTGGTGTGCAAACCGCATAGAGCCATGCGGTTTGCTGGCCTAGCTGTTAGCGCTGTATTTCCATATTTCGGATATTGTTTTCCTATATAAGGAGAGGGGGTGCGTGCCATAATCTTCATTCACAATCACTTCTCTTCTTTGTGCTCTTGCTTTGCTTTCACAAATATATTGGGTATATTTATAAAAGTTTTTTTTTTTTTTTTGTTCAAGAAAATGGAGGAGCATTTTGATGCTCTTTTGAAGAGGTGGACGTCTTCCTTGAGTTCGGGGATGAAGAAGGCGGTGTATGATGACGGTGCGGGTGTGTTTATTGGCTTTCGTCAAATGAAAGTCGATGTAGACTTCCTTGATTCATGCTTAGATTATTGGGATCCTAGCTTGCATGTTTTTAGGTTTCCCGGGGGAGAGGTGTGCCCTTTGATGGAGGAGTTCTCGGCCATTGCTGGATGGTCGAAACGGACTACTCCTGTGGTCGTTAGGAGTGAGCTTTGTTACAACGGGATGTTGCGAAACTTCCTTGGGATGACAAACGCTCATCTTTGCGAGGTTTGTTTGAGGGCGGCAAGGTAAACATGCTTCTCTTGTGTCAGCGGTATATGAATAAAGCTGATACTAGTATTTCGGACCGTTCTAGGCGGAGGGCCCTTGCTTTTGTTTGGTTCATCGCTATGCTTTGCGGGGTCCATGCCAGATGGTGTGTTCGGGAACGCGAGGTATGCTCGTGTTGTCGAAGAGATGGAGAGGGGACATGATCCTTCTGCGTTGATCCTAGCGGAGACTATACTGGGCTTAGACGACCGTTATGCTAATCGTCTGAGCTCGTACAGGGGTTGCGCTAGGATTCTCAACGTTTGGCTCATGGAGAGGCTGAGTGTGTATAGAGCTCTTCCCCTTGGAGGTGTCTTCAAGGCCGCGACGGCGTCTCGGAAGATGGATTGGGCTAACCCTCGGGAGCGTTCGCTAAACTACTACCGGTGGTTTGTGAAGGAGAGCAGCATTCGTTGGTATGTTTCGTGGTGGGGCATTACGGAGGTAACGGCACCGTCGGTGGCGAACGCGGCTCGCGGGTTGATGTTGTGCGGGTTTGAACGGGGTGTATGGATTCATCCTCTTCGCTTGAAGAGGCAAATCGGGCTTGCGCAGACTATTCCGGATCAGGATACGCAGGTTGGAGGGGTTGTTGTCCTAAACAACCAGATGATTGATGCTTGGATCCGAGGGTGGTCGGATCGTGTTACTTGGGTTGTGCCGGAGCATATAGAGTCTAGCCGTGTTACGGACTTCTATACCCGGTGGTACCGTTCCAATGATCCTAAGGAACGTGAGAATCAAAGGAGGAGGGAAAAGAATGGGCCAAGGCCCTCCTTGGCGTTTGAGGCGGTGCGCGAAAGAAGGGACTATGGTGATCTTTGTACTGTTGGTGCAGGTGTTTCTTCTTCGAGACCGGCGCGCGAAAGGCTTGGACCAAAGGTGACCGTTAAAGATCGCCTAGGGCCAAGGATCGAGGAGCCCCCAGTTGAGCAGGAGGAGGATCCGATCGAGCCCCCAGGTTTTGAGAGATCTACTCCCATCCTTAGGTCGAAAGTTGTGGCGGATCGGTCTCTTGAAGATGAAGAGGTCAACCCGAAGCGTCGGAAAAAGACTTGATTAGTTTGTTGTGTTTAGTTTAGAAAGATTCCTTTATTTAAATACATGTTTTAGATTTGAATAAAGGGCTAAGGAGGCTTGTTCCTAACTCCTTTCTAGATTGCGGAAAATTCTAAATAAAGTAATAAAATAGAATTGATTTGCTTTTGTCTTGTCTCGTTGCTTTCTTTGTTTTGTTTTGAAATGTTCTCGACCTTTTTAAGCTTCGAACACTTGTATTTTGTCTCAAATCCTCGACCTTTTTAAGCTTTGGACTTGTACGTTTTGAATTGTTTTGTCTTAAATCCTCGACCTTTTTAAGCTTTGGATTCGTTTGTTTGACTTGTTCCGTCTTTAAGTCCTCGACCTTTTTAAGCTTTGGACTTGGATTCGTGTTTTGTTTTGTGTTGACTGTGCTCTCGACCTTTTTAAGCTTTGAGCGTGTCATTTTGTGAGTGCAAAACCCTCGACCTTTTTAAGCTTTGGGCATGCGTGCTAGAAGAAGTTCGGTTGTACTTTTGACAAGCTGCCTACGTATCTGCGTTTTGAATACAGAATCAAACCGGCGTAGTTCGTGTGATTCGGTTGAGCTCTTTGCAAAGCTGCCTACGTATCCACAGTGCGTGGAATCAAACCGAGCGTAGTTCACTCATGCGAGAGCGAGTTTTGTCCTTTTTGTGAAGTACATTGCAAATTTGTTTAAGGGTAGTATTTCTTGAGTTGATCAAGATTTGTTGGTAGTCGGAAGTCTTGGCCGTCAAGGTCAGTTAACGTTACTGCTCCTCCGGGAAGGATGTCTTTGACCAAGTACGGTCCGGCCCAATTGGGTTTGAATTTCCCCCTTGGGTCGACTGGTAATGGTGCTCGGACGGATTTGAGTACTGAATTTCCCCCTTTAATGTTTCGTGGTTTGACCCGTTTGTTATAGGCGCGTTGCAGGCGAGATTGATACATTCGGACTGTACTTAGTGAATGTAGTCGTCTTTCGTCTAAGAGAATGAGTTGTTCGTAGCGTTCGCGTGCCCATTCGGCTTCAGGAATGTCTGCTTCCATGAGGATTCGAAGGGATTGCATTTCGATTTCTACGGGTTGAACGGCTTCCATTCCGTAGGTTAGGAAATAGGGTGTCATGCCTGTGGGTGTGCGGATTGTGGTGCGATATCCCCATAATGCGAATGGGATTTTGTGGGGCCAGTCGTGGCAGGTGTCGATCATCTTTTTAAGGATTGATACGACGGTTTTGTTTGCTGCCTCAACTGCGCCGTTGGTTTGCGGTCGATAGGGTGATGACTTGTGTCGTTGTATTTTATATTTGAGAAGAAGTGGCTCGACTTCTCCTTGAAAGTGCGTGCCTTGGTCACTAATGAACTCGTGTGGTATGCCATAGCGACAAATGATGTTGTTTTGTATGAATTTTGCGACTTCTTTTGTGCCCAGCTTGCGGTACGATGCGGCTTCGACCCATTTGGTGAAATAGTCGATGGCCACGAGGATGAAGCAGTGTCCTCCTGCTCCTACGGGTTGTACTTTGCCGATGACGTCGATGCCCCATGTGGAGAAGGGCCATGGCGAGGTTAAACTGTATAGTGGTGAAGGAGGGATGTGTTGTACGTTTGCGAAGATTTGGCAATTATGACAATGTTTGACATATTTTTGCTTGATCGGCTTCCATGGTTGTCCAATACCATCCTAGCCTTATGATTTGTTTGCACATGGCTCGTGCGTTCATGTGTGGTCCGCACTCGCCATCGTGTACTTGGTACATGATTTCGTGTCCTTTCTTGTGGTCGACGCACAAGAGGAGTGTTCCTTGAGGCGTCTTTTTGAGTAATTTTCCCATTTCCAAAGACGTAATTGTGATGATAATAGGCGTAGGGCTCGCTTGGCCCGTTTGTCGGTGTTTGGCGGGTATTCGCCGTTTGTTTTGTAGTTGATGATTGCTTGGTACCAAGGGTCGGTTTGTTCTTCCTCGGTTTCGATGTCACAGATGTATGCGGGTTCGTTTCGTCTTTCCACGACAATGGGTAGAGTTTCCATCCCCGGGGGTATGTTGATTAGGGACGCGAGTTTGGATAGCGCGTCGGCGAATTGGTTTTCTTCGCGTGGGAGGTGTATGAATTCTACGTGGTAGAATTCGTTTATGAGCTCTTGTATTTTGTTTTGGTATAATGCTAGGTTTTCGTTAAGTATCTTCCATGCTCCGGACACTTGGTTGATTATGAGGGAGGAGTCCCCATAGACTCTTATGTTGCGGGCGTTGAGTACAAGCGCTGCTTGGAGACCGTGCAAGCATGCTTCGTATTCTGCTGCGTTGTTTGTTACGTCGAAGTCCAGTTTAATGGATAAGGGTGTGTGTTCGCCATTCGGGGATATGAGAAGTATTCCTACTCCGCAACCTTGATAGTTGGATGAGCCATCGAAGTATAATTCCCATTGTTCTTGGTCGATGTTGTAAATCCCGTCGTCTGGAAGGGATGTGGTGTCTATGATTGGTTGCTCGGTGATTGCATTTTCGGCTAGGAAATCGGAGACTGCTCGTCCCTTAATTGCTTTGAGGGGTACATACTTAAGGTCGAATTCGGCTAGGAGCAATGTCCATCTGGCCATTCGTCCGTTAGGTACAGGTTTCTCGAAGAGGTATTTTACGGGATCCATTGTGGAATACACCCTTGTCTGATGTGCTAGCATATAGTGACGGAGTTTTTTGGATGACCATACTAAGGCTAGGCAACTCTTCTCGACGGGTGAGTATCGGGTTTCGTAATCGAGAAACTTTTTGCTGATGTAGTAGATCGCGCGTTCTTCGCCGTTGACTTCTTGAGCGAGCATGGCGCCCATGGCGGTGGGTGTTGTTGTAAGGTATAAGGATAAGGGTAAACCTTCTTGGGGTGGTTGCAGAACCGGCGGGTTAGTTAGCAATTCTTTGACCTTGTCAAATGCTTTTTGACATTCCTCGTCCCATTCAACGTGGTCGGTTTTCTTGAGCTTCTTGAAAACTGGTTCACATATCATGGTGAGTTTGCTGATGAAGCGTGAGATGTATTGGATTTGGCCTAAGAAACTTCGAATCTCATCGAGGTTCTTCGGGGGTTGCATTTCGAGGATTGCTTTGACTTTCGAGGGGTCGACCTCGATGCCTCTTTGGCTCACTACGTGTCCTAGTAGTTTACCGGATTTAACTCCAAAAGTACATTTTTGGGGGTTGAGGCGCATTTTGTATTGTCGTAGGCGAATGAAGAACTTGCGGAGGTTAGTGATGTGACCACTTCTCTCCTTTGATTTTACGATCATATCGTCGACGTAAACTTCGACTTCTTTGTGCATCATGTCGTGTAAAAGGGTTGTAGCGGTGCGTTGGTATGTAGCGCCAGCATTGATTAGGCCGAAGGGCATAAGCGTATGTGAGATGTCCCCCACGGTGTAATGAAGGCCGTCTTTGCCATGTCTTCCAGTGACATTTTGATTTGATTGTAGCCTGCGTAGCCGTCCATGAAGGATAGGAGGGCGTGATCAGCGGTGTTGTCGACTAGGACGTCTACATGGGGTAATGGAAAGTCATCTTTGGGACTGGCTTTGTTCAAGTCGCGAAAGTCAACGCATACTCGAATTTTGCCATTCTTTTTCAGGACTGGGACCATGTTTGAGACCCATTCAGGATACTCGATGACTTGGATGAAACCGGCTTGTAGTTGCTTCTCGATTTCTTCCTTGACCATAAGGGACCATTCGGGACGTAGTCTTCTTAGCTTTTGCTTGATGGGTTTGTAACCGGGTTTGATGGGGATGCGGTGCTCGGCGATGCTTCGTTCGATGCCGGGCATGTCTTTGTATGACCAAGCGAATACGTCCTTGAATTCGCTTAGGAGTTGCGTGAATTGGGTGCGCTCGTGTTCGTCTAGTGAGGCTCCTAGTTGTAGTTCCCTTGGTTCTTCGGGGGTTCCCACGTTTATGGTTATGGTTTCCTCGATGATAGGGTCCTGTGTTTTGGGAGAGACAATGTTTGCAATGTATTTGCTTAGAGATTGTTCATTTTTATCGCATGAGTTAGTGCCTTTTGATTTGTTTGTTGTTTGTTGATTGTTAGATGTTTGTGCTTTGTTGTTTGTTTTAGCTTGAGACAAGGCGTAAGCAAATTTATTCATTTCATTATTTTGAGAAGAATTATTCGACAATTCAGAAAATTGCTTGGAGCTAGCCTCCGTAAAAAGAAAGTCTAAACTAAAGCTAGAGTCTAGGATAGATGGGTCGACAGATGACCCGACACTTAGAGCATTAGAAGTTAAACGAATTTCTTCTTCTTCTTCTTCGTCTTCGCTGTTTGAGGAGCTGCTTGAGCTGCTTGAGTTGCTTGAGGTGCTTGAGGTGCTTGGGGTGCTTGAGTTGCTTGGGGTGTTTGAGTTGTTTGAGTTGTGATGTAAATTGCGTCGTTGCTGGAGGAAGGTGTGGTTTTCCTCCGAGGTTTCTTGACCTTTCCTTGATCGATGAGGTCTTGGATAGCGTGTTTGAGTTTTAGGCAACTTTGAGTGCTATGCCCCATGCCACGGTGGTATGCACAGAAGGCGTTGGGGTCCCATGATTTTGATTTCTTATTCGTGGGCTCATTGATAGGTCCGACGGCAAGGTAATCTTTTGCGATTAGTTTCTGTAATGCTACGGCGTAAGGCATGTAGAGTTTGTCAAAAATCCTTGTAGGGCCGTGTTTGTTGTGTCTTTTTTGTCCCCTGAGAGTGCGTTCTTGAAGAGTGCTTCGGTAGGCGGGATCTTCATAGCTTGATGTGAGGTCCTTTTCAATGCGAGTGCCAATTTCGATAAGATGCTCAAAGTTCTGAACGTTGCAGAAGTGAAAGTAATATCACCAGGCGGGCCGCATGCTGAAGAGGAAAGTGTTGATGAGTTCGTTTTCATGCAGATGATTTGGGATTCGGGAGAGCAGTTTCCTCCATTGGATGAGGTGTTTGACGAATCCTTCGCCATCTTTTTGATGGAAGGCCTCGAGGTCGTCGAGTGAGGCTGGGTTGGCGAGTTCCTTCTCGATGCGCCTTTCCAGACGCTCGACTGCGGTCCGATGTAAAGCCTTCAGGTGATTGATGTCTCTTGCAAGTTGATTGACGTGTTGTATTACCTCGTCGGTGGGGAACCAATATTCGTCGTCCTCCTCGTCACTAGACCAAATAGATCGCATTGACTTGGTCATCGAGAGGCGTGATGAGGTAGGAACAGTCTTGAATAGGTACTGATCCCACGAAAATTGCATGATTACCAAGCGGGTTCTCGTTGTTCGAAGGCTTGGTAGGCTGAGATGGTTTGCTAAGCTTTCCTTGATCAATGAGATCTTGGATAGCGTTCTTAAGCCTAAAGCAATTCTCGGTGTCATGCCCCTTGCCTCGGTGGTATGCACAGAAGGCATTGGGGTTCCAAGATTTAGGCTTCTTGTCTTCGGGTGGCTCGCTAGTAGGCCCGATTGGTTGCAGATAGTTCTTTTCGACCAACCTTTGAAATGCCTTGGTGTAAGACATAAAGAGTGGGTCAAAGTTCCTCTTGGCTTTGGGAGGTGGTGAGAAGGTAGTTGCGAATGCGTCGAGGGTGTCATCATCAAGGTTACCGACGGTACGATTTTCGTCGTTCTTGACCGCACGGGAGGACTTAGAGGAGCTCCCTTGATATGCATGGCCGGTGTATTTAGCCATGGTGCCAGTCCTAAGGTCATCTTCGATTTGAGTGCCGACCTTAGTTAGTTCTTTGAAGTTCTGAATGTTGCTGTACCTCATGTAGAATTGATACACGGGTCGCAGGTTGTTTATGAACTTGGGAACAAGCTCGTCCTCGCGGGGACGGTTAGGGATTTGAGCGCTTAGCTTCTTCCAACGGGTGAGGTAGTCGGTGAAGCCTTCGTTGTCCTTTTGAGATAGGACTTCTAGGGTGCGGATCGAGACTTGGGTGTCTTCGTTGTCTCGGTACTGTCGATCGAATTCAACCGTGAGCTCTTCGAAAGTAGGGATGCGCTGCGGGTCGAGTGAGTAGAACCATGTCTTCGGCACTGCTGCTAGAGAGTGCGGGAAAAGAGTTAGCCAGTGTTTGGCATCTACTCCTTTTATAGCCATTTGGGACTTGAAAGCTCGGATGTGAATGATCGGGCTCTCATGTCCTTGAAAGATAGGGAGGTCACTAAGGGCGAGCTTGTTAGGGAGCTCGTCCTTAATGCTGGCGGGTACGATTTCATTCTCCTTGTGGATGGAGTAAGTACTCGAGACATAGAGCCTTTCCTCCATGGCTTGGAGCTTCTTAGCGTGTCTATCAGCTTCTTCCTTAATCTTAGTTTCCATGCGTTCCACTTCGGTGGTGTGGGTAGTCAAAAGGCGTTCGAGGTCAGCGGTCAGCTTTGCAACTTGGTCACGGAGTGCGGTGACGTCTTCGTTGTTGCCGGCCATTTTGCGGGTGTAGGTGCGCATTTTGTATGGGATTATTACACCTGCTTAGTGCGACGAGTATCCAGCTGAGGCCTGCATTTCACTTTGCATTAGTGACACGACTCGACCCACTAGACTCACATTCATTTTAGGCATTCATTTTAGCTCATTTCTTTGTTTAGAAAGACCTTTTATGTTTGAAAAGAGGAGATTTTCGAAAAAGGTTTTGCTAGAGGAAGCTTTTGAGGCGAGGATGCGTGCGCGCATCTCGTCTCGATGTTAAAACGTTTTGCTTTGCACCCGTCGAACTGATGTCGGTGATTTACCGAGGTGAGCTCGAGTCGGATGTGTAAAAGAAGAAGGATTCGGCTCGAGAGTGATTAGCAAGTCGAACCGAGGATGTTAAATGTAGAGCCTAGGCCGTGTGACCTAGAGGATTGAAAGCCACGAGCTTGGGTTTTAATCCTTGCTCGGGTTTTTGCTTGTTAGTGAAAAAGGGAAGTTTTGAAAAAGCTTGTTTCAAAAATTCGCGATAGTTTTGTTTGAAAAGGTGTTAGATGTTAGGTTCATTTATCTTTGAAACGTTTAGGTGAGTTTTCGAAGATATTAATGCATATGCTCGTTTTGAAAAAGACCATGGAGTGCATAGCCTCGAACTTGTACGTATGACTCAAAAAAAGGTGAAAAATGAGTCAGTCGGGTACACCTCCAACTACCTCGAGTACGCTTTGGCAGATACTTAACCCCTCTATTTCCTTACGCCGGAGCGATAGGTTTTCTAGAGGGAGCAAGGTGATCGAGATAATCGTTTACGGCAAGCCGTGGAGGGGAGAGAGGAAAGTTAGTCCTGCACGTGCTTTATCGAGTGGACAAGCCTGCGTGTTGGAACCACCTCTCAAGGGTGTAAAGGGTGCCTAGATTTCAAAAGGAATGGACTCTAAACGAATGTGCATAGCTCAAATATGTATACAAGGATTGTTCAAGGCTTTCAAGTTTCACCTCCTTATTTTTAAAAAGAAAAAGCTAGTTTTTGGTTTTAAAAATAAGATATCCCCAGCGGAGTCGCCAAACTGTGGAACCCGGGATCGGACCCAACTCGGCGTCTTGCTTAAGGGCGGATTTTAAAGTTAAAAAAGATTAAGTTGGAAAAACCTTTAAGAACTGGTATGGAGTCGCCACCTAATTATCGCGGAAATTAGGAACCTGCTACCATGTTCTAAGCTAAAAACATGTTCTTAGATTTTGGAGCACGCCGACACCCCTAGATCTAAGGCTTGTGAAACCAGATTGGATTCGGGGTGAGGGTACTTTAGAAAAAGAGTTAATTCAAATAATGATTTATGAAAACCTTTTAGAAAAGCCTATGTAAAAATAGCCTCTACTGACCTAGAACAATCCTTGTAAGATGATATTTGAGCCAATGTTATCGCCACGTACAAGTGCGATAAGTTTGTAAAAGAATGCAGATCTGGATGCAAAGAGATTGATTAAAACCCTCAGTTTAGCATGTTTAACTTGTTAACGAATACGGTTCAGTTAAAGGTCGAATTCATTGTTTAAGTTGATTTTAATGCAAGACAGAAAGGGTGCAAGATGCATGCAAATAAAATAAAGTTCAATTGTCCATTGGTTTATTTTATAAGGTCGGTTGCTTATGCGACTTTGGCGTGTCATCGGATATGGAGTGTACCCGAAGTAATAAGAACACTTGGAAGGCAAGCGCGCTCGGGTGCCAAAGCCGGGGGGGGCGCTAGAGTGTAGTCCCCTTTGTTAGTCCATAGAAAATAAGAAAAAGCTTTGATCCAAGTGGATCGGTACCTACCTTGTCCTGACGCTTCAGATCTGGGCAGAGCTTCGCTTCTTGAACTTAAAAGGAGGATGAATTCAACACGGGATGGTGTGTTGAACTCAAGGATTTGAGTGCGTGAGGCTTTTGTGAAAGAGGATTTGTGTATTGTGAATTGTATGTGAAATTGTGATGTGAAAATATGATTTGAGGTCGAGGTATAGGGCTGTATATATACTAAAAACCTCGGAGAAATTAGGAAACTGGGGTATAAAACCAGGCCTGGAAACCGCATAGCCTTATGCGGTTGCTAGGGCAAACCGCATAGCCTTATGCGGTTGCCTCACCAAACCGCATAAGGTCATGCGGTTTGATGGCTTGGTTTTAGGGCTGCTTTCCAAGTTTCGGTTGCATAAAATCTTTGAAAGATCTGATATAATTTAGCATGCGTGTGTGCCAAGAAAAGAGCTGAGATATTTCTGAGATATTTTATGATGTGCAGGGCTTTGGAGTGCGGGCCAAAGGCTTGGGTTTGGGCTCGGTTTTGGGCCCGAGACCCGGAAAAATGAAAAAAGGTGTATTTGCATAGATTTGTGAGATAAGCTAAGACGAGAGGTAGAATTTTGTGTATGAGGATGCTAAATAGCGGTTTTAGCTTAGGGCCTAAATTTAGGAATTTAGGAATGCTGAATTAGACCTTGTTAATGTAAAAGGGCCAATTGTAGTGCAAATGCGAAGCTCATGCCAAATGAAGCAGGACGAGGACCTAGCTAGACTCCAAATGGACAGAATGAACGTTATTTAAGTGTGATGTGATGCGACCTAAACATTTTAACATTTCAAACGACTCAAAATGAATTCGACATTAGTTAGAACCGTATAAGTCAACGTTAAAGCATGCGTAATAAAAGTCCGTGTTACATCACAGGGTTTTTGTTGGGAGGGTACGGATATGGGTATCCACACCGTCCAAGGGACACTGATCTAATCACTAAGTTCATCAACAACCTCACCCCCGCATATCAGCAACACCTACGGTACGGAAATTTTGACAACTTCTCAACCCTCAGCGTCGTCGGCGAGCTCATCGAGGATGACCTCCGTAAAGAAAATAGAAATAAAAGTACAGGTCGAGGATATCAAGGAAGCTCATCCCGAGCCACTGCCAAAGTCGAGCCCATCCATGCCATCAACGCACTGGACGCGTTAGAGGCACCACCGGTTTTTACGATACCACCAAGGCCTGCCGTACCTCCTCCAAAAGCATCATACTCACCTCCTGGTCCCAATTCAATGAAGGCACGACGAAACTTTGACCCCATATACATGACTTACTCGAAGGCCCTACAGAAGCTTGTGAGCCGCAACGTACTTCAACCCATAGGACCTACTAGCGAGCCTCCCCCAGACAAGAAACCGAAGTCATGGGATCAGAACGCATACTGCGAGTTTCACAGGGGAAAGGGGCATGATACCGAGCAGTGTTTCCGCCTAAAAAACATAGTCCAAGATCTGATCGACGACAATACTATTGTGAAGCCCAGCCCGAGCCCTAAACCTTCGAACCAGCTCAATCCTTTGCATAACCATGCTATATTCACAGGAACACATCCCATCATCGACTGCTCTAAAATGATAGTCTCAGATGATTACGAAGTCAACGGCATCTGGAATACTTCTGAGGATGAAGCCGACAATAGCGACATCCGCATATGTCTCCAAGATGAGCTCTACGAAGAAGAGGCTCAACCCCGTCGCCCTCCAGGCAAGTACGGAGAGCTACGTCACAAGTACCCATTTAGGCTATCAGACAGTGATGACGAGGTAGCCTACCTAACACGTTCTGGACGTCCATACCAAGCTTCTCTAAAGTTACTTGAGCCCCAGAACCCCCCGCCAAGGCTGACTGCTCAAGAAAAGAACAAGGGAATAATCATAGACGAGGATACGCCGCCCACTTCGCCTACCTCTGCGACCTCACTCCCAAACAACGCTCCTACAAGCTTTACTAGTTCACCTGCAAGCATTGCTCCTACCCCTACGCCGCCATCCAAAGAAAGCATCATTTCCTAACGCCGATCCCACGCCCGCTTCCACCACCGGTAAAATAGCATCACCAAGTGTCACCCCTTCACCCTTACAAACGCCTGAGGTCGGAGACACGCTCCACAAACAGCTCAACAAAACAAAGGCGGACATTTCAACTGCGACTCTTAAGGGACTCGATGGGACATCGTGAAGCCCTTTACCAAGCATTACAGGTCACCCCAATGACATCGGAAATGTCTCAAGAAAAACTTATCAGTAACATAACGCGCGAATGGCAGGCTAATGCCGTCACCTTTTCGGATAAGGACCTCCCTCCTTTCGCAAGACGCGCACAATCTACCTCTCTACATCAACGTGGAATGCCACGGCATGACATTACCAGTCGTCCTCATCGACAATGGATCCGCAGTCAACGTCCTACCCTTGGAAACAGCCAAAAAACTAAGGATTGAAGAGAACGATTTTATTCCATGTACCGACGGTGTCAGGGCTTACGATGGAACACGTCGCAGCATAAAGGGAACCGTCTCCTTTCCCATTATGACAGGGCCAGTCATGAGAGAAACCGAATTTCAAATCATTGACATACCCCCAACCTACAACATGCTATTAGGAAGGCGCTGGATCCACGCTACCAAGGCCATCACCTCAACCCTACATCAAAAGGTCAGGATGCCTTTAGGTGACGAGGTTGTCACCATCGACGCTTTAAACTTTCGTGCTACGCTTAAACAACACAAAGGAAGCAATAGTACTGCAGAAATAAACGCCGATCCAGCCGATGACATGTGTGGTTTCGACTTCGACTTCAGTATCTGCACCATGACTCGCGAAGAGGAAATCGCTTCGCTCTACGCCAGGGACAACGACAATAAATGGCCCACTATGGGTCTATCTTATGTGCCATGGGCACACGAAGTCTCTCACGGTTGGGAATCATACAACGATCGCAAGAAGCGTCATGATTTCCACATGCAGCCATACCACATCTTCCCCAGCAACTACTTCGTCAGGGAGGGCACTAGCAGAATTCCCAAAAACGTGTCCACATACACCATCGCCGGAATTGAACTCATCTCCGACATCATACGCAACTCCAACTTCAACCCCACTGACCTAATCATTCCTTACGAAGAAAAAACGCACGACGGATGGTCAAAAACCCTTGAATGGACCGACGAACAAGGCCGCACTTTCAAGATCACTACCGGCCAAGGCTACACCTTCGAAGATTCTAACTCCGACGAAGATGAAGAACACGCCCTCAACAAAAAGACCGTCGTAGAATTTAAACTTCCCCGTCGTCATTTTAAGTCTTATGCCCCGACTAAGCCTCCGGGCTATCTCCCCGATATAATCAATTTAGCTAAAGAACTAGAGTCATTAAGGTTGTCCAAAGCTCCCTCGTCTGAGCTATCTTCAAATGTAACCGCTTTTGATAACATTAATAACATGAAAGTTTTTGGTTACTCTTTGCCTCATTTAAAATCGACTCTTTCTAATGATTGCGATAAGCTTAAACTAAATAACACTGCATTATATAGATACATTGCAAGCATTGTTTCAAAACCCGAACAGGAGCCCATCATTGAAGACACAACAACCATCGACATAGGCACGCCCGAAGAGCCTCAAGAACTGCAACTGGGGGCTTCCCCAAGCACAGAAGAAAAGGCCACATACACCAAGCTCCTCGCAGAGTTTAAGGACGTCTTTGCCTGGTCATATAAGGACATGCCCGGCATAGACCGCGAGATAGCTGAACACCGTATCCCGATCAAGCAAGGTTCCAGACCCGTCAAACAGAAGCTTCGACGCATCAAGCCAGAATGGTCTCTCATGGTCAAAGAAGAGATCGAAAAGCAACTACAAGCTGGATTCATCCGAGTCATTGAATACTCTGATTGGGTCTCCAACATGGTTCCAGTCATGAAGAAGAACGGCAAAATACGAGTATGTGCCGACTTCCGAGACCTAAACAAAGCCTGCCCAAAAGACGATTTCCCGCTACCTCACATGGATATCCTGATCGACAACACAGCAGACCACGCCTTACTGTCATTCATGGATGGATATGCAGGATACAACCAAATCAAAATGGCAGCAGACGACATGCCAAAAACCACTTTCGTAACCCCCTGGGGAACCTATTGCTACACAGTCATGCCATTCGGGCTCATAAATGTCGGCGCTACCTACCAACGTACCGCCACCACCTTGCTCCACGACATGATGCATAAGGAGGTCGAGGTATACGTCGACGACATGATCGTAAAATCAAAAGAAAGGGATGACCACGTCACAAACCTTCGAAAATTCTTCACCCGAATCAGGCAGTATAAGATGCGATTAAACCCACAGAAATGCACCTTTGGGGTCACATCGTGCAAGTTCTTTGGGTCACATAGTAAGCCAGCGCGGGATCGAAATAGACCCGACCAAAATCAAGGCAATAATGGGTATGAAACCGCCAAGCAACATCGACGAAATAAGGAGCTTTTTCGGACAAGTCCAATATATCTCTCGATTTATCAGCAAACTCACCATGATTTGTGAGCCAATCTTCAAAAAATTGAAGAAAGAAGAGCATACGAAATGGGACGACGATTGTCAACACGCATTCGACAAAGTCAAGAGCACGCTTCACAAATCCACCCGCTCGTACCCCCACAAAAGGACTTGCCATTGTCGCTATACTTAACGACCACGCCAAACGCTATGGGTGCCATGCTCGCCCAGGAAGTCAACAACGAAGAACGGGCCATCTACTACATCAGCAAAAAGTTTCACGATTACGAAACTCGGTATGAACCAGTCGAGAAAAGCTGCCTCTCGCTGGTCTGGGCAACCAAAAAGCTCAGACACTACCTACTCACTAGCACAACAAGAGTCTACTCCCTAATGGACCCTCTCAAGTACCTATTTGAAAAACCAGTCCTAAATGGGCGCATGGCCAGATGGACTCTACTCCTCGCCGAGTATGAACTCAAATACCTCCCTCTGAAAGTAATCAAGGGAAGAGCAGTTTCCGACTTCCTTGCAGAAAACGCTATCATCGAACAACCCATGATCGATACAATGTCATTTCCGGACGATGGGATCTTCGCCATAGAAAGGGAGTACTGGCAATTATACTTTGACGGAGCATCAAATTACCGCGGCTACGGAGTAGGAATACTCTTAATATCCCCAAATGGTGACCATACTCCGCTCTCGATCAAGCTCGATTTTAGCGTCACAAACAACGCCGCAGAATCTGGCTTTGCATTTACTACTGCAAGTCGCCATCGCCCTCAAAATAAAGAACCTACGGGTGCATGGAGATTCATTCCTCATCATAAATCAAGTGACCGGGGCATGGAAGATCATGAGCGAAACCCTCACCAAATACCAAACAAAAGTACAAAAACTCCTAACCAACTTCGACAAAGATCGAATTTTACCACCTCCCAAGGGAAGAAAACCCGGTTCTTGCCGACGACCGCCAAAACTCTCATCCCTCCTGAACATGCCGCCAGACATGAAGTTACTACCCATCATCGTCGAAAGACGTGACGAACCAGCATACATCCATACTATTGACCTGGACGAAGCCGGGCAGACAGAGCCTTGGTATCAAGCCATAATCAACTACAAAACATAACACTTACCCACCCGACAATCGATAAACGTGGGACAGAGCTATCAGACTCCTAGCTTCCCAATTTGTGCTAGAAATGGGACAATTAATCAAGAAAACACCACAAGGGACGCTGCTCATATGTGTCGACTACAAGAAAGGGCAGGAAATCGTCACGCAAGTCCACGATGGCGAATGCGGACCCCACATGAATGCTCGAGCACTCTGCAAACAGATTCTACGACTAGGATGGTATTGGACGACCATGGAAGCAGACTGCATCCAATACGTCAAGCACTGCCACAATTGCCAAATTTTCAGCAACGTCCAACATGTACCACCTTCACCACTATACAGCCTAACCTCACCCTGGCCCTTTTCAACCTGGGGCATCGACGTGATAGGAAAAGTCCACCCTATCGGAGCAGGAGGTCACTGCTTCGTGCTGGTGGCCATCGACTATTTTACAAAATGGGTAGAAGCAGCATCTTTTCGATCCCTCGGCTCCAAAGAAGTCGCCAAATTCATACAGACAAACATTATATGCCGATATGGCATACCCCATGAGTTCATCAGCGATCAAGGCTCGTGACTTTCGGTAGCGAGACGTAAGCTATACTCACAATATACAACATCCACCATCACAAATCCTCGCCCTATCGACCCCAAACCAATGGAGCCGTTGAAGCAGCAAACAAGACGGTCGTCACCATACTCGAGAAGATGATCGACAGTTGCAAAGATTGGCCCAACAAGATACCATATGCATTATGGGGATACCGCACTACCATTCGCACGCCCATTGTGCATGACCCCTATTTCCTCACCTATGGCATGGAAGCCGTCCCAACGGTGGAAATAGAAATACGATCTCTACGCATACTAATGGAAAGTAGCATCCCTAAGGCGAATGGGCCCGTGAACTGCATTTAACAACTCATGCTCCTAGATGAACGCCGACTGCATTCCCTGAGTACCGTACGGATGTACCAAGCCCGACTACAACGAGCATTCAACAAACGAGTTAAGCCACGACACATAAAAGTAGGTGATCTCGTACTAAAGTCAGTCCGAGCGCCACTCCCAGTTGACCCACGAGGAAAGTTCAAGCCTAACTGGGCCGGACCCTACCTCGTCAAAGAGATCTACACGGGTGGAGCAGTAAAACTAACCGACTTGGACGGTCAAGAGTTTAACCTAGCAACGAACCTCGACCAGCTCAAAAAGTACTACCCTTAAAAATGCCTTGCAATGTATCTATAAAATGCGAAATTTTCTAAAAATCAATTCATGGACCGGCATGTCCTTAAACATGCTCATGGGCCGGCATGCCCCTAAACATGCTCTTTCTCTTCACAAAAATCAAAAGCAATTCATGGACCGGCATGTCCTTAAACATGCTCATGGGCCGGCATGCCCCTAAACATGCTCTTTCTCTTCACAAAAATCAAAAGCAATTCATGGACCGACATGTCCTTAAACATGTTCATGGGCCGGCATGCCCCTAAACATGCATCCATCAAACACAATTCATGGGCCGGCATGCCCCTAAACGCGTGCACATTCACCACAAAAAAGCAAACACAATTCTGGGCGGTATGCCCTAAACGCATTAATTCCGACCACGGTTTGATTCCATTTTTCGTGGATACGTAGACAGCTTTGCAAAAAGCGCAACCGATATTCAACACAAAATTCGTCTCTTAAACCTAAGGGTTAAAAGGACGATATTCAAAACAAAATGACACGTCCAAAGCTTAAAAAAGCTAAGGACATAGTCAACACAAAATTCGTCTTTTAAACCTAAGGGTTAAAAGGACGATATTCAAAACAAAATGACACGTCCAAAGCTTAAAAAAGGCTAAGGACATAGTCAACACAAAATTCGTCTTTTAAAACCTAAGGGTTAAAAGGACGATATTCAACAGAAAACGACGCGTCCAAAGCTTAAAAAAGGCTAAGGACATAGTCAACACAAAATTCGTCTTTTAACCCAAAGGGTAAAAGGAACAATATTCAACAATAAACGACAAACCCAAAGCTTAAAAAGGTCGAGGGAATAGTCAATACAAAAAAATTCCTAAAAACAAGAACCATACTTACATTCTAAACTTAGAAAAAAGAATTAGGGCCAAGGAATTTCACACAGAATAACAAGCAAAATGAGGCAAAGTCGTAAATAAAAACCTGATTTTTATTAATCTTAAAAAGAACGGTTACATTTTAGATTTTTCAGACGTAGGAGCATAAACTACACTAACAAACACTACAATATATTACAATACAAGTCCCGGCATGTACATCGGGTTTAGGATAGATAATATATTACATAAATACAACATAATATGAACATAATACTAACAAAGCACACATAAACTAAAACCAGGTTATTTTCCAAAGCAGACTTAAAACCTTCCAGCTGAATAGGGGAACACCAACCCTCAACCCCTACTAAGAACCCACGGCCAAACGCACATTCGTAAGCCCGAGGAGGCCGCTTTAGCTCTAAGGCGCGAAGCCCACGACCTCTTATGAGGGCTGCGGGCAACGATCCACCTAGTATAGGCGGTGATACCCGAATCGCCCTAGGAACACCAGTGCATCGCCACCTAGGGCGCCAGAACCCACCGCCGCCCAAGCATCGACTATATCACTAGTCGGCATAACCATCCCCGCACCATAGTGTCATGACCAGGATAAGCGTGCCCACCCTATCCGTCGCCTCACTCGCAAAGGATGGATGTAGACGCCCATGTCAAACCCGCAGAGAAAGACTCGGAGGGGCCATCGTCACCGCACAAGCCGCCACGTCGACTATCCCCACCACTGCATCGACCAACGGATGGCCGATGACCTCACAAGATCGGAAAGTAATCGTCGGGGCGATGATGTGGGTCCACCACCTTATGTAACGATTAGTCACGCCCCAGCAGAGTGTGACCTTCAAGGCTAATGTCGCCAAAGACGCGTTTAGACGCTCCATCAGCCATACCTGAAGGATCAAGGGACACCCTCGGTATGGACGCTCCCTATTGCACGCTCGGTCATCCAGGCCCAGGATCGTCTCAGCCAAAATCACAGCGGAAGGGTTACAACCACACTCCATCTGTTGGACAACTGTGATCAAACGAGGGTCACGAAGCGCTCCCTCATACAACGAGTCGGGGAACATGTAAACATGCACCAAGCAGAACGCCAGCGCCCTTTTTCGAGCGCCAAAAGAGATGTTTTCATTGTCATAATCCATAAAATGCTGACACAGACGGTGGAGATTGATACGACTCCCAGCAAATTAAATAACTCCTCTGTCTCGTCGCAGGTCATTTGGAGGTATGTCCTTACATGCCTCTTATACCCTGGATCCCGCCTAACACACACAGGTAGGTTAGTACGTAACCACCCACCAATGGCTCCAAACTCCTCAACTAATGGACAGACCTCTCCGCTGGGAAAGCGAAAAACATGGAAACTCAGGTCCCAATAGTCAAGGCAAGCATCCAAGAACTCGGGCTCCATTCGAACCTCCCTCAGACCCATGAGTGCCCCGAAACCACAATCTCTCAAGTCTTTCTCTTCGATACCCGACAAAGACGCACACCAACGGCGCAAGTTCCTTTCAAAAAACTCCATAATTCGACGAATGTTCCGTAAATATTCTGAATATTTTTGGAAAATCAAGAATGGAAGACGAGAGGATGAGTGAAATGAGTTAACCTAGCCCTCCTTTTATAGCCGAGATTTGCACAACGAAATACAACACAAAAACTTAAACGCTAGAGAACAAGCGATTAAAATAAATCAAACAAAAACCACAAAACAAAATTGTAATCGCCTGTAAACAGGCGATTAAAAGTAAAATCGCCTGTTTACAGGCGATTTTCTTTTTCTTTTCTGACAAAATTATTCGATTTCTTACACTTCTTACACACCTATACCCTAATTTTTTTAACTTATTACCCCTTATTACTTTTACCGACCTACATTCACGGTCCCGTCACGTCGTCTCGATTTGCGTAATTGACTCCCGTCTTTCGTATTTTTCGTTTTCACAAAACACGATAATCACACAAAAATTAAACACAACACAAAATATGATTTTTCGCATTCACAATTTTCGTCTCAAAACGTCGTTTTAGCTCACATTTTTAATGTCAAAAACGTCTTTTTACAAGTCTAAAATATTTTTCAAAACAGCGCTTTTCAAAACTCCATATTTGCCTTTGGTTTGGTCATTAGCGAGTCAGTCTCAATCGAGACGTATATATGTGCTTTTACGACTAACACTGTTTTGCAGGTACGCTCGTCACGCAAATACGCGAGGATTTCAGACCCTACTACGACGCAGGAATGCATTTTTCGCAACAAGACAAAATAACCAAATTAAAACCATAAACACCCACAAAACCAAAAAATCAACCCTACACAAGTCCCGATAAATAAACCGTTACAAACAAAATATTAATACAAAACCAAAATATACACACAAGTCCAAGCCTACTGCGAATGATCACGGCGCTGTAAGACAGCACGCAAGGAGTCGATCTCAGCACGCGCCCTATCTAGCTCCTCTGCATGCCGACCCTCTAGCTCGCCTGACTCGCCAGCTCCTCGGTATGCGCAGCCTCCAGCTCGGCCCGCGATCTCGCACCCTCCTCAGCCCTGACCCTCGCTAACTCAAGTCGAGCGTCGGCCGCCTCCCTCTGCGCCCTACAAGTGTCAACCACTTTCTCATTCACGACAGCCCGCCACCGGTTTGCCGCCCGCCACAGCCTCCTATGCCCCTCAGCCGTCACCTGCCAACAACACGCAAAATATACTTAGCTTTCCACCCTGGGGGCTACAATTGAAAACTGCTTCACCGAAGTTTGACTAATGATTTTACAATAAAATCTAACTCAAACTGGGGGCTCTAATCAAAAAACTGCTTCAACAGAGTTGGAATTATGATTTTACAATAAAATCTAATTCAAACTGGGGGCTATACTACATAATACTCATCTTTGCATAAAGAAGAAAGTAAATACCTTTCTCACGCGCGGATCCCACCTCTCAAGCCCCGCATCGGTGACCACAGACAGGCAAGGCGGCAGCACGATCGAATGAGAGCAGCCCTCGTGAACAACCAACAGATCCTCGACGAACGGAGGAGGCTGGAACTCAAGATCAGGATCACGTCGCTGCAAAACAAAAATAGGGTAAATTTTTGCTTCCTAAAACCAAAAACGCAAAAAAAAGAAAAACAACAACAAAACATACCTCGATCACAGCGTCAGCAAGGGCATGCTGTGCGCAAGTCACGTAATCCTCACCGCAAAGAAGGAGCCTGACTCACCCTCATGGTACACGCCACGACGCTCGTTAGCGTCGGGCGTCTCCACAAACAAACCGAGGGCGGAGGAGCAGTGCGATAAAGCCGCCACGACGACCCGCTCACAGGCAGATGACGCCAAGTGCCAAGACGAGCCGTGACTGGTCTCGATGTACAGCCGCCGTCCGACAAGGGGACCAAAGCGAGCTGCAATCGTCGGAGGGACGCCGGTAAACTTCCTCCAAGGGTCGCGAACAAACTACAAAACAAAACCAAATTATAAACCACAAAAACAAACACAAACCCAAAAACAAGCTACAAAAGACCAGAATACAAAACACAATTACCCTTACCTTATCCACGGTCATCCCGTTGAAGCGCACCCGAGCCGCGTCGTAATTTAGGCCAATACCCTTCCGATCCCGTCACAGAAGCATGGAAAGATCTGACATCGCGCCTCAACCTTGAACGTGTCCGGAAGCAGAGAAGGGAAGTGAGCGTAGCACCAAGACTGCAAGCAATCAGAATACAACGTTACAAAAGGAAAGCAGAGACAAGATAACAAGACTCTGCGAAATCAAAACTTACCTCCATCAGAAGACCGGGGCCCACAAGCACTGCATCCCTCAAGTAGCGGATCAACAGCCCAAAAGCAGGAGTGACCCAGTCAAAGTCACCTAGACGCGTCATGTCCGACAGCGCCATCAACACAGCCGTCGACGCACGCTCCCCCTTGTCGCCAAAGTGGGTGGCCGTCAGGAACCACTACAACCACAATGCCCTACGCTTTCGGGCCGCCGAGTAGACCCCTTCTTCTTCCTCTTCCCCTCGAAGAAGTCAGCAAACCAAATAGTCCGGGGCTGAAACGTGTGCTCCTCACCTACCCCGCACTTAACCCCGTCGCCAATCAGGCGCACGACTCGTGGGCTATCGATAGGAGGTCGCTCACGCCCCGATCAAATCGCCTCACCATGAGGCGACCTGACAACCGCCCACGAAGAAGGAGTCACGCCAAGCTCGTAACCAGGCATGTGGAAGGTGTTGGTCGTATCCCAAAACCTATCCAACAACGCACAAATCTGAGGCGCGAGTTCACCCGCTTACCCCGCACCTCCTCCACTTCGCACCAGGGACCAAAGCCGCCCCGAGCACTATATCCCGCTCCTCTGGGTGAGCCTACCCTCAAAGACGCCAAACACCGTCCGAACCTGCAGAAGGTCCTCATCGAGCCTAACGGGAAGCCGACCTTCACTCGAATCGACAAGTGCTCCAAGCGACTCCAAACAGTAGTCACGCCATCCCGCCAATGGCCACCGCGACCACAAACGAGGACCGTGAGGATAGTTAGGCCTCTCGCCCAACTCGCCAACCATCCCCATGAAAACCTCCGCTGCGGCCTCAAGAGCCGCCAGACTTGCATCTGGCGGGACCGGCCTCTGCCGCCTACCGCTCACCTCGGCCTCGGCCTCGGCCGCCTCACCCTCGCGTGACGGTCCTCACCAACCTCATCCCGAACCTGGCCTCAACTCGACCCCGGCCATAAAAGCAAATTTCGCGAAGAAGAATAAAGAAGAACCTGGCGGCGTACAAGAAGGCTGAAAGAAGAAGAAGAAGAAGCAGCCTTTCAAGAATCTCAACCTCGGCGGTGGCCTCGCCAGCCTCGCTAAGATCCTCATCCTCGCTACTCGAAGACCCCTCCGACTCGGGAGGATCCTCGTAACGGCTCCGGACTCGAGCACGACCACGCCTCGCGTGACCTCCATGTGGTCTCCCGCTTCCAACCTCCTCAAAACACCGGCGACCTCACCGGTCCCGGCCACCACCCTCGGCAAAGACGAGCTCGACGTCGTGGGCTCATCACGCCGCCTCACCGTAAGCCTCATCCACCTTGCGCTTCTTCCTCGTTCCTCCGACCACGACCGCGACCTCTAACCTGGCCCTCCGTGGCCGCAGCACCCTCGCAACGCTGCGGGCCACGCCCTGCGAAGCCCGGCCGCAAAGACCACGACCTCCGCCGCCCCTCCTCGGAGCCACAGCGCCCCTCCAAAGACCGCCACGGCCACGCCCTGCGAAGACCCCAGCCTACGCTCCGACCTCCACCACGGCCTCCCCCAGGAGCCTCAGACGTCTCCACAGCAGCGCCATGTCCATGCCCCTGCAAAGACTCTGAGACGACACCCTGAGCCTGACCTCGGCCACCAACAGGGGACCTCGACGACCCAGCAGCAGCTCCACTACCGCTAGCATCACCGTAAGACCCGCCCGCTCAACGGCGGCCTCCTCACGCACCACATTACCAAAAGCGGCGACTCGTCAAAGAACGCCACGACTCCACACCACTAATCGACGGCCAGACCACCAGAACAAAGACCACGTCCCAGGCCACTCGCAGAAGGCCCAGACGACGCACTGACAACACTAGCACCACTAGCGAGAAAAGCGCAGAGACTCCACAATCCGCTCGAAACTCACTCCCTGGCGTCGTAGAAGCTCCAGCGCCTCGAGGAAAAGCTCTCGGCAAGTCCGACCGAGACGGACCATCTGAAACCTCCAAGGGCGCAGCATACCCGGTAGAGTATGCTCGTCCCTCGTAAGCAGTAAAGTCAACGCCACCAAGACCCGATCCATGTCATCGGAAGTAGGCATCAAGGCCCAGGATCACTGCACAAGATTCAAGGGCACGCCAGCGACGGCAACAAAGAAGTCACTCAAGAAAGCGGTATAAACAAAAACAACTGAAAGCAAGAAGAAGGCCTACATTATCTACGCGATAAGGCCAAAATGGAGCAAGCACAGAAATCAAATTCCAAGAGACGATACGATATATACGCCCTACTACCAAGTCAAGAGCAAGCACGTGCAAAAGCAATGAGAACTAGCCAAAATAACAGAAGACAAGCCTTTTTAACCTAAAAATAGCAGAAAAGGGAAAAACGCTACAGAAAGCCGGAAACCCATATTTTTTGAGACAAACCCAACCCATAAATCACAGTAAGCACGTGCAAAAAATTTCATGCGAAAGCGATGTCCCGAACGCCTCAACTGAATAGCCTTTACAAAACGCTTACCAACTACAAAAACGGCTTTTTCTTGACCATAACTCAACCAAAAAGCCCCCACTTCCCACAAAACAGCCCTCTAGCCAACACCGACAACATACTGATCCCAATACATTACTTGCACGGAACACGAAAAGCAAGGAAAAACGGTTTTTGTAAACTTAGCCTAAACTACAAAAAAGGCTCCAAAACACCTCCAAACAACACATTTCCTACAAAACAAAGCCAAATATGTACCATACTAGCCATAACAATGCAATACAGAGGATTCGGGCAAGTTTGGGCAAAATTTGAACCAAAATCGAATTTATGCCAAAACGCACGAAAATGGCGTTTTTTCGAGCCATTTTTCGCACACAAGCCACCCAAACCTCCACACAGGCATACTACAACATTTTCAAAATAACCAAGCCACTCGGGATCGCCTTACGCTACAAAAACAGAGCACAAGCCCCGACTTAACCCCCTTGCATACGGTTTCACCCCAAACGAACCGTTTTTCGCACGAATTTCAACAAACCGAACTCACCAACACGTTATACTACTAATGGGTAAGCTACACTGAAGTTTTGAGCCATTTTCGAGACGTTTTCAAAAATGACCAAATTGCCCTTCTAGTCAAAACGCACGAAAATCGAGACCACAAGCCGGGTTTTCACACAACGACAGCAAGACAAGCAATGCAAGCACAATACCAACCATGGCTAACGTTTTCAAGCAAGGACGAGAGCTAAACTCGAATCAAACCGACATTTTCGACCCAAACCCTAGAAAACGGTATTTCGAGTTAAAACCGACTCAAACAAACTTCAAAACCCGAAAAACCAAGCGAGTTGGATACGTACCTTGGTCCATGATGAATTCTAGGAGTCGGAAAATCGATTTTTGATCAAGAAAATCGCCAAGACGAGTTTTAGAGGGTTTCGATTTTGTTTTTTATTTTCGGATGAAATGAATAAGTCTCCCCTCTCTTCCCCGATTTTTATACAAATTCACAAAACAAAAACAAAATCGCCAGCCATCGGGCGATTTTATTTTTGTTTCGGTTCCTATTTACATTTTGAAATTTGGTTTTCCTCGGCCCAATACACTTTCAACCCATTTCAAACACATTTTCAACCCAACAGAAAAACACGTAGCCTCCTTAAGAGACGTTCATAAAAACCTAGCCCTTTTTATGAGAAACCAAAAACACGTAGCCTCCTCACGAGACGTTAAAATACAAAAACGCGTAACCTCCTCACGAGACGTTCATAAAAACCTAACCTTTTATGAGAAAAACACGTAGCCTCCTCACGAGACGTTCATAAAAACCTAGCCCTTTTTATGAGAAACCAAAAACACGTAGCCTCCTCACGAGACGTTAAAATACAAAAACGCGTAACCTCCTCACGAGACGTTCATAAAAACATAACCTTTTATGAGAAAAACACGTAGCCTCCTCACGAGACGTTCATAAAAACCTAGCCCTTTTTATGAGAAACCAAAACACGTAGCCTCCTCACGAGACGTTAAAATACAAAAACGCGTAACCTCCTCACGAGACGTTCATAAAAACCTAACCTTTTATGAGAAAAACACGTAGCCTCCTCACGAGACGTTCATAAAAACCTAACCTTTTATGAGAAAAACACGTAACCTCCTCACGAGACGTTCATAAAAACCTAACCTTTTATGAGAAAAACACGTAACCTCCTCACGAGACGTTCATAAAAACCTAACCTTTTACGAGAAAAACACGTGGCCTCCTCACGAGACGTTAAAAATACAGAAACACGTAACCTCCTCACGAGACGTTCATAAAAACCTAACCTTTTATGAGAAAAACACGTAGCCTCCTCACGAGACGTCCATAAAAACCTAACTTTTTATGAGAAAAGCCAGAGCGCAAGCCAGAAGCGCAAGCAAAGCACAGCCAGGAGCGCAAGCCAGAAGCGCAAGCAAAGCACAGCCAAGAGCGCAAGCCAGAAGCGCAAGCAAAGCACAAGCCGGAGCGCAAGCCAGAAGCGCAAGCAAAGCACAGCCGAAGTGTAAGCCAGAAGCGCAAGCAAAGCACAGCCAGGAGCGCAAGCCAGAAGCGCAAGCAAAGCACAGCCACGAGCGCAAGCCAGAAGCGCAAGCAAAGCACAAGCCGAAGCGCAAGCCAGAAGCGCAAGCAAAGCACAGCCGAAGCGCAAGCCAGAAGCGCAAGCAAAGCACAGCCAGGAGCGCAAGCCAGAAGCACAAGCAGAAACACAAACAAGGCGCCAGCTGGGAGTACTCAGGCCACATGCAGGCCGACATGCCCTTAAACATGTAGGACCGTCATGTCCTTAAAAACATGTCGTCCCTCCCCGCGTTTCCCGACGCTAAGTCCTCGTCTCTCCCATAAGACACATGCTTAGCGCCGCCAGGTAGTATCGAAACTGTAATGGTCCGGATACTATCTTTAAGTTTGACTAACGCTTTGTCCAAGCTCGATCAACCGGGGCTCAGATACCCGTATCCGCACCCCCAAAAACAAACCCGATGATGAAAAGGACTTTCGTGCATGCTTTTAAAAGAGTCAAAACGGTACAAAAGTGTCTAAAACGTATTAGTCATTTTTAGCGTATTAATTTGGACTTGCATAATCATAAAAATGAATGTCACTCTTAGTCATTATAAGCACAACACGAGCACGATACAGGAACGTCTTATTAAGCCAAGCCACAAAACAAATTTCAACTAGCTACAAAATGGCCCAAACTTACAAAAACGACCCAAAACCCAACACTCAAAGCGGGCCAATGTGCGTCCCGTGTCACATTTTCACAAAACAAGATTCCACGATACCATAAAATAATATAACCTAATATTATTTTATTTCGAGCCAAAACCGAAAAACACGACAAAAACCGAAACACGAAAACCGAAATTCGGACCAAAACTGAACAAATACTTAACCCATAAGTAAACAACAAAACATAATCATTACTTAATCAAACGTCCCAAAACTAAAGGCGGCTAAAACAAAGACACCAAAACAAAATACAAATCGCCAATGACAGCGACAAAACTTAAACTGTCAACAAAGCGATTAAGTTTTTGTTTTGGTGTGCGCCGCTTTTTTGTTTTTCCTACAAAATACACCGGATAAAATTAAATTACTGCTCACAAAGCGACAAATTTTTGTCCACCTTCAAATCAGCCAACCTCTATAAATACCAACCCACTTCATTCATTTCAAACACAACATCGGTTTTACAAAACACAAAAATACTCACAAAATCCACTCAAAAATACCGTCTTTTCACTTTCGAAAGGTAAACATTTTACCTACGCTCTGGGACGTTTTGAGACTCGGACAAAGGGGTTACATTAACCCCAACCCGATATTGGCATTAGCGAAGCCGTATTCGTAATACGGTTGTAGTAATTCGGATTCATAATCCGTCTAAACCCCGCCAATATCGCATAAATAACGACTCATTATCACTAAAGCAAACCGACGTCACTTTTATAATTATGCAAGTCCTCATTCATGCATTAAATAACGACTAGAATCACGGATCCAACACTAAATTGTACCGTTTCATAGAGTCTTTTAGCATGTCAAAACTGAGGGTTTTCACAAATTCTTAAAGAGTCAAATATGAGGTCGGAAAATAACATTTATAGTAATAATTTAGTCAATAAATTATTATTTAACGTACATTTCCCATAGAAAAGTCATTATTTTGACGATTTACATTATTTATGCATTTTTATCGAGTCATATATATTCGCACTTGTACGTAGCGTCATTTTAGCCCAAATATCGAAATTAACTAAATGTTTTCAAATTAGTAGAGACTACTTTTACGTAGGCTTTTTGATTTCAGTTTTCAAAACACATTTTTGTCAAAACTTTTGAAAAGTAACCTCACTCCGAATCCCTTCTCTGGTTTCAAACCTCAGATTAATAGATATCGACGCATCTTGAAATCTGAGACACTCGTGTCTTGTATTTCAAGACGCGTTGAATAGGTTCCAAATTCCTTTAATATTTGGTGGCGACTCCGAAAATACATTTTCAAAAAGGATTTTTCTACTTTTCTTTTTTGGTCACAAATTCATGCAATGATCTCCCCCATTTTTACAAAAACATCTTCGCACTTTCTCCTGCGAGGCGCATTCACATCTCGACGCCAAGACGGCGTAGGGCGGCGCGCGCAGGCGCCGATAGGTCCGCTACTTTCCTGCACCTTCATACCCTCCCGAGCCGCATTTCAACCAAATGAGAAGTCAAATTCAAGGCTTCAAGCAAACGTTCGACGAGTCACTTGCTGAATCTTGGGAGCGATACAAGAAGCTCATCCGAGATTGTCCTCACCACGGGTTAAACGATTGGCTCGTGATCATGACATTTTATAACGGCTTATATGCGGAGAGCCGTGCTATCCTTGATTCAGCTGCAGAAGGACGTTTTGCTAACAACGTCGACGATGACAAGGCTTGGGGTTTGATCGAGGAGATGGCCATGCATTCATCTCAATTCGGGAAGCCACGGGGAAATTCACGGTCGGCTCACCAGGACCGTGATAAGGAGAGCATTAGCGCGCTCACTAGTCAAGTTGCCGCGCTAACCACGACGATTAATATGCTGCATAGGGGTGTTACTTCGGGTGCCCATGTAAATGCTGTTATGGGTCATGATTCAGGTTATACTACGGGGTATGCTGCGCCCCACGAGCAAGTTCATGCTTACCAATCCTACTCACAGAACTTGCCTTACCAGAATCAACCAGGTTATGATCGATCCCTCCTATCCTATCGTAACCAAAACGTGCTAAACCCGACCACCCCACCTCCACAAAACACCTCATACATCCCTCCCCACAAAAATTACCAACCACCTCCACCCAACTACCAAAAACCCACCTACACTCCGCCTCAACCTACCCCCGTACCTGATCCTTCGGCTGAGACCAAGGCTATGATGTTGCAAATGCGACAAATGATGCTGAGCATGCAGAAGTCGCAGGAGACGATGATGCAGCATATGCAGAAGAGCGATCAGGCTAAGGATGCAGCGATCAAAATGTTGGAGAATCAAGTGGCGCAGCTCGCCGCTTCGCAAGCATCTCGTCAGCAGGGTACCCTACCACCCCAAGGTAATCCTCCTAACCCTCCTCCTGATACAGCATGTGGTATTATGCTTCGTAGTGGTACAGTTTATGATGGCCCGAAGCAGACGGAGGAGGAGGAAAAGAATGTGGCCAGTAATGTAACAACCCGGATTTTCCAAATAAATAAAATAAGCTTTTAAAAGGGATTTATAAAAGAAAGTGAATAAAAAATGAAAGCCACGGTGGCGGAAAACACCGTGAATCCGAGCTGTCACTCACGCAAACAATCTAAACAAATCAAAATGACAAAGTAGGCCTTGAGGCCTAGCAAAAACGGGGAGTAAATACCCCTTACAACTCCATAAATGCAACATAAAAACGAAATGAAATGGTAAAGTCTAGTCAAGTCTATCAAACAATCTCAAATCCACACGAGAAGGCTAGCTAAGGTCCATCCTCACGGCATCCTCACTTATCAATCCCGAACCCGCGCTAACCTGTCGCAAAACATGCAACAGCCACAGTCAGTGGGGAGTAACTCAGACGTCCCCCCAGCCATATTACATCACAATAAAATTAACAAGTAAATAAAACAGCTCAATAATAATAATAATAATAATAATAATATTCACAAGCCAATAAATGGTTAACAACACTAAATCAATCTCAGTACAACTCAACAAGTACCTTACCTGGCCTACGGCCTATGATCAAAGTATAATCAACCAATGTAACCTCAAAGCATACTCAAATAGTAACACAAGAAATAATGCAACGATCTCAAGTCAAACAATCATAAGTTATCTCAATCATCAATAGTCAAATGCAAGAGTAAGCACCACTAGTATAATGAGTTGGATGAGAATGTGTTAGACAGTGGAGGTGGTGGTGAATTAGGGTCGAATTCTCCCGGAAGACAAGGGAATGAGAATGAAATGGAGGCATATCGTGATCAATGGCTTAAGGAAACAAATGCACCAGCTTATGCAGCAGATATTACACAAGTTATTGCTGATCAATCTTTTTCAAAGGTAGCGACAACATATTATCTCCCTTTTTAAATAGAACTTTACTAATATGATGCAATTATCAATTATATCCTAACCAATCGACTTCCTGTCAACAATTAGGGCGTTGAGAGTTTCTGTTCCTTAGCAATTGAGAAAGATGATTGGTTCGATATAGTTGCAACTGGACGAGTATATGTTCCTAAGGAAGGAGAAGTGGTCAAACATCATTTCAAAATTGTGCCAAACGGTTATTATCGAGTCAGTATCGTAGAGGAAATTCGCTCAAATGCACCTTTGCCATGTCCGGAAGACGAGCTAAGATTCGTTTGTCAAGGCAAGGATAATTTTCTTATCTGGCCTTGTCACCTAGTTTTTCCGCTGAAAAAGGTACCAATTCTTTTACATTGCTTTTACGGAGTATATTTTATAGGATGTATTCTTATTTAACTCACTATTTTATGAAGTAAATATTTATTATTCTTTCTTAACATCTTAAATAAGAGTGTTGACAAGGAATGCACTAAGGATTTAACCTCACCATTGGCGCCATCCCCATTATCGCAATCATCGACATCCCGAAAGTACACGATCACTGCTGCAGATAAGTCTAAGTTGACCTCAACTTTGATTCATGTTTTTAAAGATGTAGCTATTGGAATGAAGAAAAGCGGAAAAACAAAATCATTTCCTATCCCATTTAGTGTATTTCAGAATGAGCACCATTGTACCCTTGACTACGAGGACATGCTTGATTGGTGCTTCCAAAGAGAGATTGGATCGTCCCACTTGTCAATTTTTATGATGTAAGTTTACGGATGCTTTACAAATTCATGTGATTTATGTACATAGCTATTATTAGAACAAATTCTAAAATTGAATGCTTGTTTCTGTACAAAGGTATTTGAGTGAGATGGTTCATACTGACGGTATATCTGGGCTATATGGATTCTGTGATTGTAACTGTTTATCGATAGAGACTCCAACCACGAAAAATGAAGATCGATCAAACTACTTATCTAAGGTTTTTTCATGCAATAATGGAAAAAATAAAAATCAACTCTTTTTTGCGCCTTATAATGAGGGGTAAGTAATTTATTTGTTAAATTGTTTAACTTATACGTAAAGTTCATTAAGTGCTAAAGACTCATAATCGTAAATATAATTTTCTTTTGTTTGTATGTTCATCGTTTTACTTGAAATTTTTGCTTTTCTATATGTATAGTAAGCATTGGATGTTGGCTGTTATATGTCCATGGATTGGATTGGTGTATTGGTTGGATCCTGCTGGAGTTGAGAATGAACCTAGAGAATTTGCTAAAGACATAATAAACAAGTATGATTTTTTTAATGTTAGAAAACAGTCCAAAGGCGTTTTGTATATGCAATTTCAACAGTTTTCTAAACCCATTTATGTAGTAGTGCACGGAGGACTGGGTGAAGCAACAAGAATCACCCCGGAACGACAAAAGTCCCAACCCTATGGCGGAACGACAAAAGCTCCTCAAACTGTCTAAATTTGGCCAAACCCACCGCGACAAAAACGGTGTCACCGCGACAAAAACGGTGTCGACATATCAATCAAACCATAGTCCCTATCCGTGACAAAAGCGGATGGGAACCCCTAAGGGCGGCATCCGTCCTACAATGGACGTTGTATCTCCTCACGCACGTGCCCAACAGTGCACGTACGCACACTCAACTCAAGCTCAATCAAACCAACCAAAATCAATGTCAATACAACAACCTTTAACTCAACAATATCAATACAACACAATCTCAAAGCGGATAAAAAAAATATAATTATTTCGTAACTTACCAAATCAAATTACCAACTTATTAAATTAATACGTAAAGCCATATCGAACCCACAACAAATGATTACCAACTAATTAACTAATTACACAAACAATTAGAATGCTAATCCACGAAACCCATACACCAAGTATGCACACAATTCATGCACTACGTAAATACAAGTGAATTGCAAATCACACACATACACATACAAACCACAAAATTATTTGATATACTTAATACTCGATCTTGTATACTCAAAAAAGGACATGAGGAACGTACAATATTTAAATAATTAATTACACTTTAGTACCCACCCATATACTTAACACATGAGTACGCTTAACCCATGATCATTACCAATATTATGTATGCACACAGAACTCCAAACCAATGTGTTTTGCCGTATAAAACAGAGTAAAAACAGAGCACTTTCATAACCTTAAAACGCACCCATCTAATAGGAAGACACCAATTCGTTTTATCGTGTAATATAAGCACAACACATACAATTACTCACAGCCAAGCAACGATTTGACACACACACAAATCGTAACCTTGTACTACACATAAACTTTAATGAAACGTAATACCGAGTAACGTCATCACCGTTACCTTTTCGCGCTAATCCTCAATTGAGTCGTCCACCACGTACGTGTCAGCGTCGGGGTCGTCCTGGTTCAGACCTACGATCGATCAGGGGAGAAAACGAGTATAAATAAGAGTTACAATATCGACGGCGATCCGAGCGACTGAGACGAAACGGAGTATAGCTTACCTTAATGTGAAGAGGATGAAGAGAGGATAATTATGGCGCAAGAACGGAGTAAAACCGTTAAGAGACGAAGGAGAAAATAATGAATTAAGGAGGACGTTAATGGAGGGTGAAAGACGCAGAAGAGAAGGAGAAGACAACGTACGGAGTAACAGGTTAATTATTTAGGGTTTGCGCAATATATATATATAGAGTAGGTAATTAGGTTTAGGATTTTATATAAAAGTATATGAAATATATAAATAAATAGTTGTATTAGTATTAGGTAAGTCTTTTACTCTTATTAAAATAATACTTTTCATAAAATAAATAAATTTAATTTAACTTTAACCAAATTTTGATTAAAATAGTTGAAAACATACAAAAATAAGTTAAATACTATATTTTATAAAATACTGGTACATATGATAATAAATATTTATAACCATAGAAAATATTATTAATTTTTACTATTTTACTATTATTTACTATTTTTATATTATTAAGTAATAATATTATTTTCCAAACAATTTATTAATTTTTTAGTATCAAATAGCATTTAAAATAATATATAAATGAAAAGGCTCAAAATTAGCTTTAAAACTATTAAAATATAAGGTATTATGAAAAATAAATATAGTTTTAAATAAATTTTTAAATTAAAATATATTTTAATTAAATCTTAAAAACACGGGGTGTTACAATCTCCCCTACTTCAAAAAGTTTCGTCCTCGAAACTTGAAAAGAAATGATAAATAAAAGAAGAGGTAAGGAATTATTAAAAACGAAAAGAGATAAGAATGATGTTGAGGCTCTAATATCAAAAAGAACGAAAGCAAGTACCGAGTTAGCAAGAAATATACCGGTGACAACATGAGGATGACGCCTTTCGGCCGACTCATGATTTAAGATACGACCCTTCTTAGCAGGAGGGTTAGCCTTCGTAGCGATAGTAGGAGGAACAATAGCTGTTGAAGAACCGGCAGCAGCAGTAGGCGTCACAGCCTTAGGACACTCAGAGGACTTGTGCCCCCGCTCGTTACATGTGAAGCAGGTGATAATTGTCCCATCACACATCTTACCCGGGTGGTATGCCTTCCTACAACGATAACAGAACGCACCGGGCTTGGGAGCAACCTGAGCATGGTTCTCCACTGGTCTAGGCTCGAACCTCCCCTTCTTCTCAGCTCGAAAAGGCTCCTGCGAATCGAAACGCCTCTTCTCCAAGCGACTTTTAGCAGCAGCGTCGGCCTCCTCAGCCTTGATCGACGCATATACGCTCAGAGCTCGGTCATACGCCTGCTGGAAAGTGGCAGAGGGCATTCCAGCTAGTACGGTCCTAACACCGAAGGACAGGTTCTTCTCGTATCGACGAATGCGAGCAGCTTCGTCGGGAATGATGTGTGGTGCGAAACGGGCCAAAGCCGTGAACTTGTCAGTGTACTCCTGCACCGACATAGAACCCTGGACCAAGTTGATGAACTCCTGCTCCTTTTCCCAACGGAGCTCATCAGGATAGAACCTCCTCTTCAAAGCCTCACAAAAGACCGCCCAATTAAACCCAGCCTGGGCTTGAAGAGCAGCTCTAGACAAGGCCCACCAGTTGTCGGCCTCCATCTTAAGATAATAGGTGGCAATATCCACCTTCTGTACCTCGGGACAACGCGTAGCCACGAACAGCTTTTCGATCTCCCTAATCCAGCTCTCGAGCGCAACTGGATCCGCTTTACCATCATACGTAGGGGGATGATGACGGTCAAAACGATCGAAGACAGACTGGTTGTTCTCACGTGCCTCCGTCAAAGCTATGATTGCATCCTCAATTCGGCGCATGCGTTGGAGGTCCTGTTGCGCGACATTCCCATTTCTAGCCATCTGCAACACAAAAGCTTAGTTAATAGTAGCACTTACCAAACATGCTACTTCCAAACAACTACTCAAACGCATACAAAAGCAACGTAACCCCCTTAAGGTGTCTACCCAACACTCCACTCAAGGTTCTAAGTCAACTACTACTCACTCATCTAGGAGAGTTGGGAGCGTGTTCGCTCTGATACCAACTGTAACAACCCGGATTTTCCAAATAAATAAAATAAGCTTTTAAAAGGGATTTATAAAAGAAAGTGAATAAAAAATGAAAGCCACGGTGGCGGAAAACACCGTGAATCCGAGCTGTCACTCACGCAAACAATCTAAACAAATCAAAATGACAAAGTAGGCCTTGAGGCCTAGCAAAAACGGGGAGTAAATACCCCTTACAACTCCATAAATGCAACATAAAAACGAAATGAAATGGTAAAGTCTAGTCAAGTCTATCAAACAATCTCAAATCCACACGAGAAGGCTAGCTAAGGTCCATCCTCACGGCATCCTCACTTATCAATCCCGAACCCGCGCTAACCTGTCATGAAAACATGCAATGACCACGATGGGGAGTAACTCAGACGTCCCCCCAGCCATATTACATCACAATAAAATTAACAAGTAAATAAAACAGCTCAATAATAATAATAATAATAATAATAATAATAATAATAATATTCACAAGCCAATAAATGGTTAACAACACTAAATCAATCTCAGTACAACTCAACAAGTATTTTACGGCCTACTACTATGATCAAAGTATAATCAACCAATGTAACCTCAAAGCATACTCAAATAGTAACACAAGAAATAATGCAACGATCTCAAGTCAAACAATCATAAGTTATCTCAATCATCAATAGTCAAATGCAAGAGTAAGCACGGAGGACTGGGTGAAGCAACAAGAATCACCCCGGAACGACAAAAGTCCCAACCCTATGGCGGAACGACAAAAGCTCCTCAAACTGTCTAAATTTGGCCAAACCCACCGCGACAAAAACGGTGTCACCGCGACAAAAACGGTGTCGACATATCAATCAAACCATAGTCCCTATCCGTGACAAAAGCGGATGGGAACCCCTAAGGGCGGCATCCGTCCTACAATGGACGTTGTATCTCCTCACGCACGTGCCCAACAGTGCACGTACGCACACTCAACTCAAGCTCAATCAAACCAACCAAAATCAATGTCAATACAACAACCTTTAACTCAACAATATCAATACAACACAATCTCAAAGCGGATAAAAAAAATATAATTATTTCGTAACTTACCAAATCAAATTACCAACTTATTAAATTAATACGTAAAGCCATATCGAACCCACAACAAATGATTACCAACTAATTAACTAATTACACAAACAATTAGAATGCTAATCCACGAAACCCATACACCAAGTATGCACACAATTCATGCACTACGTAAATACAAGTGAATTGCAAATCACACACATACACATACAAACCACAAAATTATTTGATATACTTAATACTCGATCTTGTATACTCAAAAAAGGACATGAGGAACGTACAATATTTAAATAATTAATTACACTTTAGTACCCACCCATATACTTAACACATGAGTACGCTTAACCCATGATCATTACCAACATTATGTATGCACACAGAACTCCAAACCAATGTGTTTTGCCGTATAAAACAGAGTAAAAACAGAGCACTTTCATAACCTTAAAACGCACCCATCTAATAGGAAGACACCAATTCGTTTTATCGTGTAATATAAGCACAACACATACAATTACTCACAGCCAAGCAACGATTTGACACACACACAAATCGTAACCTTGTACTACACATAAACTTTAATGAAACGTAATACCGAGTAACGTCATCACCGTTACCTTTTCGCGCTAATCCTCAATTGAGTCGTCCACCACGTACGTGTCAGCGTCGGGGTCGTCCTGGTTCAGACCTACGATCGATCAGGGGAGAAAACGAGTATAAATAAGAGTTACAATATCGACGGCGATCCGAGCGACTGAGACGAAACGGAGTATAGCTTACCTTAATGTGAAGAGGATGAAGAGAGGATAATTATGGCGCAAGAACGGAGTAAAACCGTTAAGAGACGAAGGAGAAAATAATGAATTAAGGAGGACGTTAATGGAGGGTGAAAGACGCAGAAGAGAAGGAGAAGACAACGTACGGAGTAACAGGTTAATTATTTAGGGTTTGCGCAATATATATATAGAGTAGGTAATTAGGTTTAGGATTTTATATAAAAGTATATGAAATATATAAATAAATAGTTGTATTAGTATTAGGTAAGTCTTTTACTCTTATTAAAATAATACTTTTCATAAAATAAATAAATTTAATTTAACTTTAACCAAATTTTGATTAAAATAGTTGAAAACATACAAAAATAAGTTAAATACTATATTTTATAAAATACTGGTACGTATGATAATAAATATTTATAACCATAGAAAATATTATTAATTTTTACTATTTTACTATTATTTACTATTTTTATATTATTAAGTAATAATATTATTTTCCAAACAATTTATTAATTTTTTAGTATCAAATAGCATTTAAAATAATATATAAATGAAAAGGCTCAAAAGTAGCTTTAAAACTATTAAAATATAAGGTATTATGAAAAATAAATATAGTTTTAAATAAATTTTTAAATTAAAATATATTTTAATTAAATCTTAAAAACACGGGGTGTTACAAGTAACACGGTCCAACCGTGTGCTCAGAGGCCCGCAAAGCGACAGCAGCTTGTAGATGATGCTGTTAAGGACAAGGCGCCGGAGATTCAAATCAGGCTTCCTTTTCCGGGTCGTGTACGTCCGGCTACCGTGGACCCCAAGCTCGATAAGTTCTTTGAGATCCTCAAAACTTTGCAGGTAAATATTCCATTTATCGATTTGGTTAAGCAAATTCCTGCGTATGCCAAGTTTCTTAAGGAGGTCATCTCTAGGAAGCGTTCCATCAATGAGAGCGAGACCGTGTCTTTTGTGGGGGAGGGTAGTGCTTTATTGCAGGGTAGTTTGCCCCCGAAGCTGAGTGACACCGGGACCTTTTCTATCCCTTGTTCTATAGGGAGGTATGTGGTTCAGAATGCTTTGTGTGACTTAGGGGCTAGTGTGAGTATCATTCCCTACTCCATATGCAAGAAATTGAATATGACTAAGTGAAGGTACCCGGATCGGACCTATCTCGACGCCTCGCGCGGGCCTGCTCGAATAGGAGCAAGGCGCTACGCGAGAAAATTTGCGTAAGTGCAAATGTGTGCGAATATTGCTATGGGGATATCATTGCTTGATTGTTTGAAAATCGTTTTGAAATTGCATTTGGAGTCGCCACCAAATTTTAAAGGAATTTGGACCTTTTCAATGCGTCTTAAATTATAAGACGCGTGTCTTAGAATTCAAGGCGCGTCGATACCTCTCCTCCTAAGGTTATTGTGAAACCAGAGTGGATTCGGGGCAAGGTTACTTTTGAAAGTTAATCAAAACGTTTTATGAAAAACTGAAATCAAAAGCCTACGTAAAGTAGTCTTTACTGATTTGAAAACAAGTGCTTAATTTCGATGTGTGAGCAGATAAAACGCTACGTACAAGTGCGAATATAACTCGATAAAAATGCAAAATAGTGCATGTGAGTCGTTAAAGTTAACGACGTTTTGCTTTAGGAAATATACGAGAAATAATAATTCATTGATTTGAATTAGTATAAAACGTTATTTTCCGACTTTTGTCTAATTCTAATATTTTGAAAACCCTCAGTTTTGCATGTTTTAAAAGACTAGTGAGACGGTACAAATTAATGTCAAATCCGTGTTTAGTCGTAATTTAATGCATGTATGAGAATTTGCTTAAGTGTAAAATGCAAAGTCGGTTTGCTTTAGTGAAAGTGAGTCGTTTGTTTATGCAATATTGGCGAGGTTTAGACGGATTAGGAATCCGAATTACTACAACCGTATTACGAATACGGGTTCGTTAAACCAATATTGAGTTGGGTTAGTGTAACCCTTGTCCGAGTCTAAAAAGTTTAGTCCGAAGGTAAAAATATTTACCTTAAAACGTAAAGACGATTTTTTTAGAAAAATAGCTAAGTGTGTTTTTGTGAATGAAATGGTATTGTATGTTGTTGTTGTACGTGATTTGTTCTTGTTTGCTAAGTTGTTGCACGTGAATATTGCATGTGAATGTTGCTCAAGTTGTTGGGTTATACGTGTATTATGTTAATTGTGTTGCAAAAATCTTGTCCCCTTTGTGTTAGTGCGTGTGTGGGTATATATAGGGCAAAGTGAAAGGCTGAAATCGTGCAAAACAAAGAAACAAATCGTCTGTGGCCCAACCAAGCCCAAAACAAATCGTCAGACACAAAAATGAAGCCCAAATGAGTCGTCAGTGCACAGACGACTTAAAAACAAGTCGTCTGTACACATGCGACTTGTATGGGTTTGTGTTTGTTGTTTTTGGGCTGAAAATGGAAGGCGGCTGTGATGTGAGTTGCTGAAATTTGAAGTTTTGTCGGGTGTATGCTAATATCCAAGGGATTTGTGTAGAAGCTTTGGTCCATCGGACCAAAGTTTGACGCTTTTAGCTTTCGTTTCGTGTTTCGTGTTTTGGTTTTTGTCGTGTTTTTCGATTTTGGCTTGAAATAAAATCGTCTTGTTTTGTATTATTTTGTAACGTCGTAAAATTTGGTTTTACGAAAATGTGACTCGTGAGGTGAGTCGGGCCGTTTTGAGTGCGTATTTTTTGTAGTTGCGGGTTGTTTTTGTGAGGTCGATTTTTGTAGGTTGTTTTTGTGAGTTGTTTTTGTGAGGTCAATTTTTGTAGGTTGTGAGTGAATTAATCGTGTCGTATTTCTTGGCTTGAAATAGAATGACAAAATTAACGTTCAATTTTACGAAATATGCAAATTTAAATAAATACGTTAAAAATGACTAAAATGTTTTAGACACTTTGTACCGTTTCGTCTATTTATAAAACATGCATAAAAGTCCATTTTCATCATCGGGTTGCTTTGGGGGGGTACGGATACGGGTATCTACAGAGCCCCCAGTTTGACTGAGCTTGGACTAAAGCGTTAGTCAAACTTTAGAAAGATAGTATCCGGACCACTACAGTCTCGATACTACCTGGCGGCACTAAGCATGTGTCTCGGGGAGAGACGAGGACTTAGTGTCGGGAAATGCGGGGAGGGACGTTAGGTACATGTTTAAAGACATGACTGTCCTGCATGTTTAGAGGCGTGCCAGCCTGTTGATGTTTGTTGTTTTGGACGCCTGGTGTCTTTGAGCTATTTGTTGATGTCGAATGCTTCTTGATGGCGTTTTGTAGTCTAGCCGAACTCTGCGTTGTGCTGATGTTGATGGCGTTTCGTAGTCTTAGCCGAACTCTGCGTTGTGCTGATGTTGATGGCGTTTCGTAGTCTTAGCCGAACCCTGCATTGAACGCTTGCTACGTATTTGACCTGGTGCTCGTGCTTCAATGTCATTCTCGTAAGAGGCTGTATGTTTATGTATTTGACTCGTAGAAGAGGCTCGGTGCTTTTGTTGGGCTCGTAAAAGAGACTTGGTGCTTTTGTTGGACTTGTTAGAGAGGTTTGGTGTTTTGCTGGACTCGTTAGAGAGGTTTAGTGTTTTGCTGGACTCGTAAAGAGGTTTGTGTATTTTTGTGTGACTCGTAAAGAGGTTTAGGTGTTTTTGTGTGACTCGTAAGGAGGATTTGTGTTTTTGTGGGACTCGTAAAAGAGGTTTTGTGTTTTGCTTGACTCGTAAAAGAGGTTTGGGTGTTTTTGTGGGACTCGTAAAGAGTGTAAGGTGTTTTTGTGTTACTCGTAGAAGAGTGTAAGGTGTTTAGGTGTTTGACTCGTAAAAGAAGTTCGGGTGTTTTTGTGAGACTCGTAAAGAGGTTTGGTGTTTAGGTGTTTGACTCGTAAAAGAGGTTTGGGCGTTTTGTTTGACTCGTAAAAGAGGTTTGGTGTTTTTGTCAGACTCGTAAAGAGGTTCTTGTGTTTTTGTGTGACTCGTGAAGAGGTTTGTGTTTGTGTATTTGGCTCGTATAGAGGTTTAGTGTTTCTGTTGTTGTTGTTGTTGTAGCTGCTTTTGATTTTAGCCCCAGTTTGACTTAGGTTTTAGTGTAAAACGTTAGTCAAACTCGTTGTAGCTGCTTTTGATTTTAGCCCCCAGTTTGACTTAGGTTTCAGTGTGAAACGTTAGTCAAACTTTTGATTTTAGCCCCCAGCGAGCTGAACTTTCGCTTTGCAGGTGACGGCCGATGTGCAGGCTGATGCGGAGGCTAGGCTGCGGTGCAAAGTTTGAGGTGCAGCGCAAGCAGGAGATGGGTGACTACCGGGTCCAGCTTGACGCGTTTCGTGAGGAGTTGCGTCGTTGCGGCGAGTCTAAGGTTTAGGGTTGTTTTATAATGTGTTTGTTGTTGCAAGGGTGTTATTGTGGCTGTTTTGTATGTTTTTGTGTGGACCTGTACGTGGTCATGGAGATGAGCGTGGTTATATGGCTCGGCCGGAATTTGTGCGACATGGATGTTGTAATGCGATCGTCTTGTGTTAGTGCCGTTGGACGGACACCGTCAGGTGGATGGGGTCGTTGGCTGACCTTGCTTGCGGCTGTATTTTGAAACCTGCAATGTATTGTTACTCGTGCGAAAACGCGAATCTCGTTTGAGATGACGGTTTACGAAATGCATGAAAAGACGGTTGTTTCAAGAAAATGCATCGTGCTTTATGTGAAAACATGCGTAAAACGTGTTTTGACAAAATGATGTGCGAAATTTGCAAAAAGTGTTTTGATGAAAATGCAATGTAAAAATTGTGCTTTTTGAAATATGAGTGGCAAAATGCGAGCATTGTAATTTGCGTAGAGCTGAAAGTGTGTTTGAAGATGGCGGGTTTTTTGAATGTGAAAAACAAAAAAAAACGTAAAGTGGGGATGTAAGATGGAGTGACGTGATACACGGCTGCGTTCGGTTGAGCAGGGTAAGGTGTTTTGGGTGCAAAAAGGGGCGTAACTGCCGTAATGGCGGGGGTTTGCGGTCGGGCGGTGCGTTGTCTGAGAGGGTGGTGTTTGGTGTCGAGAAGCCGTTGTCTCCGCTTGTGATCTGTGATCTGGTGATTGAATGGATGCTGAGATTAGCATGTGCAGCTGATGGATATGGCGTCGAAGGAACCTTGTTGTAGTTCGTCGTCAACTCTAAACCCTGGTGACGCTGTAGTCTGCTTTTTGTTCCTAAGACCTAAGGGGACATCAGAGGTCGTAGTTTTGTCTTCTGTTCTAGAGACGAAAAATCCAAAACGTAACTACTTTTGACTATTGTTAATGAAATGAACGTTTTCGTTTACGTTTGCCTCGTTTGCTGTTTTGTAAAAAGAGTTAAATCCTCGACTTTTTAAGCTTTGGATCATGATCTTGCGTTTGTGTTGACTGTGTCTTCGACCTTTTTAAGCTTCAGACGTGTCATTTTTGTGTTGACTGTACCCTCGACTTTTTTAAGCTTTGGGCGTGTCGTTTTGTGCTGAATGTCGTCTTTTTAACCCTTTGGATTTTCAGACGGATGCTTTGTGCTGATTGTGCCCTCGACCTTTTTAAGCTTTGGGCGCGTCATTTTGTGTTGAATATTGGTCGCGCTTTTTGCAAAGCTGCCTACGTATCCACGTGAGTGGAATCAGACCGGCGTAGTTCAGAGTTACATTTTGTGTTGAATGTGCACGTTTAGGGGCATGCCGGCCCAGGAATTTGTTTTTGTTTGTTTTTTTTTGTATAGAGAGTGCACGTTTAAGGGCATGCCGGCCCATGAAATGCTTTTTTGTGAGGGATGCACGTTTAAGGGCATGCCGGCCCGTGAAATGTTATTTTGATTTTTGTGGAGAATGTGCACGTTTAAGGGCATGCCGGCCCAAGAGTCGTGTTTGGAAGTGCATGTTTAGAGGCATGCCGGCCCAGAGAATTGTGTTTTGTAAAAAGGGGTGCACGTTTAAGGACATGCCGGTCCAGGAGTTGTATTTGAAAGTGCATGTTCAGGGGCATGCCGGCCCGTGAAATGCTTTTTTTGATTTTTGTGGAGAATGTGCACGTTTAAGGGCATGTCGGCCCTAGAGTTGTGTTTGGAAGTGCATGTTTAGGGGCATGCCGGCCCAGGAGTTGTGTTTGTTTTCTGTAAAGAGTTTGAAAGTGCACGTTTAAGGGCATGCCGGCCCGGAAAATGTGTTTGTAAAAAGGTGCATGTTTAAGGACATGCCGGTCCAGAATTGTGTTTTGTAGAGGGTGCATGTTTAAGGGCATGCCGGCCCGTGGAATTGTTTTTGTACACGTTTAAGGACATGTCGGTCCGAGGAATGCTTTGATGGAGTTGTACGTTTAAGGGCATGCCGGCCCGTGAATTGTGTTTTGTAGGAAGTACACGTTTAAGGGCATGCCGGCCCGTAGAATTGCGATTTTTAACATTTCGTCTGTTTGCATCTTATAAATACATTGCAGTATGTTTCGTGGGTGTTGGTTGTTTTTGTAGTTGGGAATGTTTTGATACCAGGGTTTTGTTTGTTCAGCCCCCAGTGTGGTTGGAAGCACGAGTATATGCTGGTTTGTCGCGCTGTTTTGCGCTCATGGGCAGTATCTGGATGTGTGGGGGTTTGTTTAGCTGGGATGAAGGGTTAGGTAATGTGTCCGTGGATCCTTGTAGGTCGTAGACATATGCTTCGCATGCTGTGGTGTTGGTGGTGGCTTTGAAGCCTTGAGAGAGGGGTGCGTGGTTGTCTTTTGTGATTGGTAGGAGTATTCCTGCATTATGATCGTGGTGGTTGGACACCTGACTGATTGTGAAGTCTTTTGTGTTTGTGTTTTTTGTGGTGTCATCGACGAGGATGTCGATGCGTAGAGGATTGTCCTTTGGACATGTTTTGCTTAGGTTGCGGGGGTCAGCGTATACTGGGATTTCGCCGTTTTTCTTTGTGGCTGGGATTGTGTTTGATGTCCAGTTAGCATTTTTGTTGGCTTGGACGAGGTGTTGTGACTTTTTGTTTGATGGGCTTGATGCCCTGCTTTTGTTGTTGCGGGGTGTTTGGTCAGAGACGGATATGTCTTTGTGAGACCAGATGTGGGTGCCGTTGATTTTTGTAAGTAGCTTGGAAATTTGCATATTTTATGCGTGCTTAGGGAAGGCCACGGTGGTAGTTTTACGGGTTCTGAGGTGTTTTGGCTTTGGTGGTGGTTGTGTGTTCAGGGACGGAAGGTTGCTTGGGTCTGGAAACAGTGCCTGCAATGTATTCATATGATGCAATGTTGTTTTGTTTAATGTTATCGCAAATGTTATAATGTGCGAAAGTGCAAACGTTAGAATGTGCAAAAGAGAGTGTGCAAACGTAAAAACGAGGCAAAGTGTAACCGAAAACATTCTTGTCATTAATGTTGTTAAAAGCAGTTACATTTGAAAATTGCTCAGACTATAGAGCTTGAGACAAACCTACAAACTCTAATATCCTAAACTAGGTCTGCTATTTTAGGAATGTAATCGCGCGTCCTGGTTGGCTTAGAAGACCTGGCGTCATGATGACGTGGGACCCTAAACCCTAGGCGTAGATGCTCGAATTGAAACCACCTGCGTCATTGGTGGATTCGTCGATGCTTTCTCAAATGTAGGAGGGTTGCTCGGAAGTTCGAGGCTTTGACGGTGATGATTTCGTTGTCCAGAGGTAGTTTAACCTTCTGGTGCAGAGTTGATGCGACAGCTCGGGTAGCGTGAATCCAGGGCCTGCCCAGCAACATATTGTATGTCGGGGGAATGTCCATGACCTGGAATTCAGTTTCCGTCACGACATGTTCTGTCATGACGGACAGTGAGATGATGCCTTTTATACTACGGAGTGTACCGTCGTATGCTGCCACGTTATCTGAACAGGGAGTGAAGTCGTCTTCGTCCAATCCCAGTTTAGTGGCGGTCTCAAGAGGCAGGACATTGACTGAAGAACCGTTATCGACGAGGGTAACGGGTAGTGTCATGCCATGACAATCTACGGTTATGTGGAGTGCCATATTGTGCGTAGCTCCAAAGGGCGGCAGGTCCGCGTTGGAAAAAGTTATAGCACCCGGTAGCCAGTCCCGGATGATGTGGCTAACAAATTGCGCCGGGGGCATCTGTCTTGCCACCGGAGTGACCTGTAGGATTCGACGAAGGGCCTTGCGATGCCTGGGTGAATCCTGCAAGAGTTGCCAGGCTGAAGTGCTTGATTTTGTTTCTGGAAGTTGCTTTGGCAACGTATCCTCGGCGCCAGGCCAGGTTGAGGAAACAGGTGGAGCAGCCTCGTCCACGAGTATGCCCTTGTCCTTGTTGTTGTTTGTGAGCCTGGACGGGAACCCTGGCGGTTCTAGCGGAGCTTGGTACATATGTGGGAGATATGAAACCTCGTCGTCGCTGTCGGACCACCTGATGGGATGTAGATAAGGGATCTGTACGAAGACCCTTCTCCCGTCCGCATGCTTCGCTTTTGTTTTTGTTTTTGCCTTACGAACGTGCTTAGTGCTGTCGTCGTAGTCGTTGGTATCGCTGCTAACGACATTGACCTCATGGTTGTTTGTGGTAACCGGATGAGAGCACTCGAGAATGGGAAATGTTCCCACAAAGATAGTGCGAGCACGGAGTGTGCTATGCTGGTGTGGTGGTTTAGGAGCCGCGTTTGGCTTTTCGATCGTCTTGTTGTCGATCATGTCTTGGATTGCATTCTTCAGACGGAAGCAATCCTCGGTGTCATGCCCATTAACCCTGTGGAATTCACAGTAGGCGTTTTGGTTCCATGACTTTGTTTTCTTGTGCTTAGGTGGTATGTTGGTAGGGCTGGGAAGCCGTAGAAGGTTCCTCTTCACGAGTTTTTCCAATGCCTTGGAGTAAGACATGTAGAGGGGGTCAAAGTGTCGTCGCTGTTTCGCCGAGGATGACTCAGGAGATGCTGATTTGGGTGTAGCAGTCGTAGGCTGTGTTATGAACACAGGCGATGCCGCTAGTGCATCAGAGTTGACAGTGCTGGCTGGCTTAGTTTTTGCAGCGTTTCGGGATGTGCTGCCTTTGTGACCACGGCCTATAGCTTTGGCCGGCTTATTGTTGCGCATTTTGTCTTCAAGGAATTGAATTCCCTTAGCATGCTGGGCAGACTCTTTGGCGAAGAGTCTAGCGTTCTTCTCGGCCTCGAACTTTTGCATAACGGCCAAAAGTTCAAGCTGAGACGTGAGATTGGTGATCTTGTCGTTGAGCAACTGGATGTGTTCAGCGGTCACGGGTGATTGCAGGTGCGAGGGAGGGGCAACTTCGTTGGTTGGGAGGTTGAAATGGGGATCCATGTTTTTTCTGCGAGCCGTGTATCCGGGGCTTTAGTGGGTAAACCTGCAAAGCGTTAGACTTTAGTGACTCGAAAATGAAAGAAAAGACTCGATCTCGCATTTGCAACCCAAAATAAAGTGTATAAAGAAATGTGCAGGACTCGACTCGTGTTTTTTAGCTGAAAAGACAGGGGAGGCTTATGAGGTAGGGATATGTTAACATATCTCTAGTCTCGATGTAAAAAAAAAAAAAAAGTTTTGTATGATCACATCTGATTAGCCCAGGTTAGCAGTATGTTGCTAAGGGGCTTGTCGTTAGATTGTGATATGAAAAAGGAATCAAAACGAAATAGCGATAGGCTACTCGATTTGAGGATGTTAAAACGAGTAAAAAGCAAATGTTGCTTGCCTTTTACGTGTGTATGTGCTATAGAAAGTCGAACCAAAATGACGATAAGTCAGCCGATTCGATATGTAAAATGACAGATTCGCGTCTGAGCGATCCTGTGTTTTGAAAAGATGTTTGTTTAGGTCGAGATGACTAGGGAGTCATTCGGCCTAGAGTTGTTTCAAATGCATAGTGTAAAATGTGTAGCGTAAAAGTGATTGTTTTAAATGAAATACCCAAAATGAATTGACATTTTGAGGTTTTGCTTTGTGAAATGCTTTGCGATAAATGAATTATGACGATACGTCAGTCGTATAACTCATTTATGTTTTGTAAAGGATCGGAAATGTAGTGATTATTTCTGATCGAGTTTGAATGTCGCGGCGTGTTGTTTGTCTGGCTCGTTTGACGATAGGTCAATAAACCTGACGTTAGTGTTTTTTGAAAGCATGACTTTTCAAAAATGTTTGAAAATGTATTTTGAAAAGACGTCTATGAATGCATATGCTTTGAAAATATTTTGCATGATTTTGTTTTGAAAGACGACTATAGTGAGGGTACTATAGCTTCGCATTTGTACGTATAGACACGGGGTTTTTGGCTTTTGGGTAAGGTTCCCTCCGGTCATTCCCGCAACGTTTGTGTAGGGTTATCCGCAAGATCACACACGTCAAAGTGTGGATTCAATACGGGTCCTAGAGCGTCCAAGTTTGACTGTTACGATCGTTTGTACGGATGCCGTACTTGTAATCGTGAAGGGGTGAGAACTCGATTTGTCCAGAATAGTCTCGCTTATGAAGGGAGCGCTATTAGGGGTCGATTCTCGAGGGTGCATGGCTCGTAAATCCCGGAGGATTTGACTCGAACGTTAAATTGCTCAAACATCGAAAGCGTAATTGTTTTCAAATTTTCAAGCTTTGCCTCTTGCGTTTTTTAAAATAAAAAGAAAAAGTTTATTTTTCTTAAAAAATAAAAACAGCTCTTCCCCAGCGGAGTCGCCAACTGAAGGTACCCGGATCGGACCTATCTCGACGCCTCGCGCGGGCCTGCTCGAATAGGAGCAAGGCGCTACGCGAGAAAATTTGCGTAAGTGCAAATGTGTGCGAATATTGCTATGGGGATATCATTGCTTGATTGTTTGAAAATCGTTTTGAAATTGCATTTGGAGTCGCCACCAAATTTTAAAGGAATTTGGACCTTTTCAATGCGTCTTAAATTATAAGACGCGTGTCTTAGAATTCAAGGCGCGTCGATACCTCTCCTCCTAAGGTTATTGTGAAACCAGAGTGGATTCGGGGCAAGGTTACTTTTGAAAGTTAATCAAAACGTTTTATGAAAAACTGAAATCAAAAGCCTACGTAAAGTAGTCTTTACTGATTTGAAAACAAGTGCTTAATTTCGATGTGTGAGCAGATAAAACGCTACGTACAAGTGCGAATATAACTCGATAAAAATGCAAAATAGTGCATGTGAGTCGTTAAAGTTAACGACGTTTTGCTTTAGGAAATATACGAGAAATAATAATTCATTGATTTGAATTAGTATAAAACGTTATTTTCCGACTTTTGTCTAATTCTAATATTTTGAAAACCCTCAGTTTTGCATGTTTTAAAAGACTAGTGAGACGGTACAAATTAATGTCAAATCCGTGTTTAGTCGTAATTTAATGCATGTATGAGAATTTGCTTAAGTGTAAAATGCAAAGTCGGTTTGCTTTAGTGAAAGTGAGTCGTTTGTTTATGCAATATTGGCGAGGTTTAGACGGATTAGGAATCCGAATTACTACAACCGTATTACGAATACGGGTTCGTTAAACCAATATTGAGTTGGGTTAGTGTAACCCTTGTCCGAGTCTAAAAAGTCTAGTCCGAAGGTAAAAATATTTACCTTAAAACGTAAAGACGATTTTTTTAGAAAAATAGCTAAGTGTGTTTTTGTGAATGAAATGGTATTGTATGTTGTTGTTGTACGTGATTTGTTCTTGTTTGCTAAGTTGTTGCACGTGAATATTGCATGTGAATGTTGCTCAAGTTGTTGGGTTATACGTGTATTATGTTAATTGTGTTGCAAAAATCTTGTCCCCTTTGTGTTAGTGCGTGTGTGGGTATATATAGGGCAAAGTGAAAGGCTGAAATCGTGCAAAACAAAGAAACAAATCGTCTGTGGCCCAACCAAGCCCAAAACAAATCGTCAGACACAAAAATGAAGCCCAAATGAGTCGTCAGTGCACAGACGACTTAAAAACAAGTCGTCTGTACACATGCGACTTGTATGGGTTTGTGTTTGTTGTTTTTGGGCTGAAAATGGAAGGCGGCTGTGATGTGAGTTGTTGGGCTGAAGTTTTGTCGGGTGTATGCTAATATCCAAGGGATTTGTGTGTGTTTCAAGCTTTGGTCCATCGGACCAAAGTTTGACGTTTTTAGCTTTCGTTTTCGTGTTTCGTGTTTTGGTTTTTGTCGTGTTTTTCGATTTTGGCTTGAAATAAAATCGTCTTGTTTTGTATTATTTTGTAACGTCGTAAAATTTGGTTTTACGAAAATGTGACTCGTGAGGTGAGTCGGGCCGTTTTGAGTGCGTATTTTTTGTAGTTGCGGGTTGTTTTTGTGAGGTCGATTTTTGTAGGTTGTTTTTGTGAGTTGTTTTTGTGAGGTCAATTTTTGTAGGTTGTGAGTGAATTAATCGTGTCGTATTTCTTGGCTTGAAATAGAATGACAAAATTAACGTTCAATTTTACGAAATATGCAAATTTAAATAAATACGTTAAAAATGACTAAAATGTTTTAGACACTTTGTACCGTTTCGTCTATTTATAAAACATGCATAAAAGTCCATTTTCATCATCGGGTTGCTTTGGGGGGGGTACGGATACGGGTATCTACACTAAGCTAGGAGTGACCTCCATGACATTGCAGATGGCCGACCGTAGTGTCCAGAGACCTTTAGGTATCCTAGAGGACGTTCCGGTTAAGGTAGGGAAATTTTATATCCCCGTTGACTTTGTTGTCTTAGATATCCCCGAGGACCCTCACATCCCTATCATTTTGGGTCGACCTTTTCTGCACACTGCTGGTGCAGTTATCGATGTTGGGAATAAGACCCTAACATTCTCGGTGGGAGGGGAAAAGCTTACCTTCACCAAGTCGAGTCTTCCTCGTTCCCCTATGCAGCCTGAGTCTGTGGCTGCTATTGACCTTGCCCCTCCGTCTCACTCTTCTGGAGACACTTTGGAGGTTGTTTCTTCTGCTGTTTCATGTATGCGAGGTTTCACCTTGAGGATGGCTATGATCCTGGTTTGGGGGAACGGAAGGCTGCAAAGGCGGATGTCTATGATCCTGGCGATGGAGGTGGAGACCCACAGGCTGCAGTGCGTGGTGCACGCAGTTGCTTTGGAGAGCCTTTTCGCGATGGCCTACCGTGCGTGATGGATTATGCTGCTCTTCCACGGGAAGATCGAGTTTTATGGCGAATGGATGCTATTTCGCCAAGTGAAGCTGCTGCTAATGGCCAACGTCCTTGGCCTAATTTGACGTGATTTGATGAGCTTTGACGACGGTCGTGCGGGACCATTATAAACCAGCGCTATCCGGGAGGCAACCCGATGACAATTTGTAATTTGTTGTACTTTACTTTGCTTTGGTTTGTTTGTTTTGGATGACATTGTTTTAGACTTTTCTTGAGCGCGTGAGGACGAGGGATTTATAATTGCTTTAGCATGCAGGTACTCAAGGACTCTTCGTCCTTAGTCAGTTAGAGAACAGGCCTCACAGAAGGGCCTTGCTCGGCCCCACTGCTTTTCGGCCTACCCTTCTCGCATGCTACTCCGAAGCACTACATAGCTGGACTGAAATGGACGCATATTCGTGGATCCTAAGCCGCACTCCATGCTTCGCTTCGGTTTGGGGGAGCTCCTTCACGAGCATGTGAGCTTTCTTTCTCCTTTTCCCTCGTTTCCTCGCTTTCTTTTTCCTACCCCCGTCTTTTATTTGTCCTTCTCTGCTTGTGGTTGTGCTGTTTTCCACATTGAGGGCAATGTGTGGTTCTGGTTTGGGGGAGGAAAGCACTTTCGCGCTTTTCATTTGCATTTGCATTTCCGTTTTTGTGTGCATTATTTTATATACAAACCCAAAAAAATTAAAAAATTTCGAAAAAACTAAACCTATTTCGGTTTGTCTTGTCCCGTTTGGAGAGTTGATTAGTGTCCTTATTTTGATCTTTAGTATCTCCGAGTCGACTTTCTATCGTCGTAGCTTGCACTATATGTTTGTTTCCTGTTAATAGATTGCGAGCCTCAAACACTAGCCCACTCATTTGCTTAATTCTTATCGCCTTTCGTTTCTTTTACTTTCGATATTGGTATTCTCGCGAGGCATTTGGTTTGTGGAAAGTTGGAAAGTTGGAATGTGGTATGATATGGATGGTCAATAATAATGTTGGAGCAATGCTTCGATGCTTTCGGAGGGGACTCATTGATTTGAGTAACCACAGTGGCCATGAATTTGGTTGCGACCGAGAGTATGAGCAATGATGTAACCCTTAAGGAAATATGTGTACCCGAGCGCGATCTTTACCGAGTGAATGTCAAGCTAAACGGTATAACATACGAGGGATGCTCCACATTTGAAAAAAAAAGAGAAATAAAAGAAAGAAAAGAAAAGAAACAAAATGGAATGTTGTGGCTAGTAAGATGGAATGGAAAGTGGATTGTTCGGTTGGCCTTGCTTGAATCCAATTATCGTTAGTTTAATTTTTGCGAAAGCGTGAGAAGCTTGCAATACGATGTTGGTGTGAATGGTTGAGACTTGTGCTCTAACTTCGGTGAAATAGACTATGGTTTGTAGGCCTGCGTGCATAGGTCGTCCACCTTGAGATGCTAACGTGATTGACTAGCTACACTTTGATTTTCTCCGACGCTATTTGCTTGAGGACAAGCAAAGGTTTGGTTTGGGGGAGTTTGATACATGAGAATTGGTAATGCACAACTTGTCTCGGACAAGTGGGAGATTGTTGGAGTATGTGTCCTCCACAATAGTGCGATTACTTAATAAATCTCAATTAAGGAATACATGGGGATAATCCTGTATTATTGTCAATTGATTAACGTAAATCAATAACGGTTGGCTGACTAGAGTTTGACGTTATTGTCGTGAGAACGGCGGTAATCAATTGATCCCTTTAAGTCACACCTATAGGAACGTATTCCAAATATCTAAGCTAATTAATTGTATGAGATACGATTAGATTAGTAACTTGATAAAGTGACTAACGGTTAGTCAGTGAATTAATTTAGAGAGAAATCGAGTTGTGAACTCGAATGATTGAATTTTATATCGATAAAATTATTAGAGGAGATGGGAATTAGTGATTAACAGTTAATTCACTAGTCATGTATATTTTACTAATGAGATTAGTAAAAGTACAATTCTTAAATATGTGTAAGTGTACATATATGTTAAAGAAGAGTTGTGAGTTCAATTTGATAATTTGTACTTTATCATATTAGATGATTAAATGATAAATTATAAGTATTTGTGGGACAAATATTGAAAACAAATTGGACCCATTATGAGGCCCCTAAAACCGTCCCACATGAGGAGAAAAGGAGAGGAAGATTCTCTTGTTTTGTCTTATTTGCTTTGTTGGTTAGCTACTTGTTCTAGCATGCCAAACATCATAATTAACATGCAACAAGTTGCTCTTAACAAGAAAAAGAGATCTTCTCCTCTCCCCATGCTAGGAGGCCGGCCCCCTTGAGTGTGCTAGACACACTTTGTTTTGTTGTTTTTCTTATTTAAAAACACAAGGCAAAGTAAGTTAAAGGCATGCATTTTCTCTACAACCTCTTCTACTCTCTAACTCTCTAAAACTCTCTCTAAGAATAAGAAATAAGTTCTTACATTTTACTAAGTGTTAGTAATAATATTTCACATATTATCAAGTGTATGCTAAGTGATTTCTAGATCAAAATCCTTAGTATTTTTGGAGTAGTTCTTGGGTGTATCTCAAAGGAGGTTTCCTACTTTGGAAACTCGGGTTTGGAGGATCATCCTACTTACTAGCTCAAGAAACAAAATAAGAAAGGAGTTCTTATTTTGTGCCCATATTCCCTTTTTAGAAAGGTATAAATTTCTAAACTTGTAACAAAGTGAATTTGTACTACATAGATCTTGCTAAATCAAATTAGATTAATTTGATTTACACTAATATTTGATTAGTGAATGGGATCCGATCCCTACACGAGCTACAGTACCACGAAGGGAAGGCGAATGTGGTTGCAGATGCATGCGCTGAGCAGAAAGGGGAGACACGGGTTGAATGCTGCATGGGTATTTCCGGATGAGTTGTGCCGTGACTTCCAGAAGCTAGAGTTAGAGGTTGTGCATCGTGGAGTTGATTTGGGCGCTATGGTAGCTGAACCTGAGTTATATCACGAGATTCGGGTAAGGCAACACGAGGACCCTGTTCTGGAGACTATCCGCGAGGCTAAGGCAGGTGGTGGTGCTGAGAACTTCGAGATTAGTCCGATGGTGGGTTGAAGTTCAAGGGTAGATGGTGTGTTCCGAACTGCAAGGTTCTTAAGGGAAAGATATTGAGGGAAGCTCATAGTTCTCCATACTCTGTACATCCTGGAGGCGATAAGATGTACAAGGATTTGAGGCTGTATTTCTGGTGGCCTAATATGAAGAAGGAGGTGGCTGAGTACGTGGCGAAGTGTCTGGTGTGCCAGAAGGTGAAGTTTGAGCATCAGAGACCTGCAGGTTTGCTGCAACCTCTGGAGATTCCTATGTGGAAGTGGGATTCCATTTCCATGGATTTCGTGATGGCCTTACCTAGGACACCTACGGGTAAGAATGCAGTGTGGGTTGTGGTGGATCGATTGACTAAGGTAGCACACTTCATACCGATGAAGGAGACTTGGAGCATGGAGGAGCTAGCGAATGCATACCAGCGCGAGATTGTACGTCTACATGGGGTACCTAAGGATATTGTTTCGGATCGTGATCCCCGTTTTTGTTCACAGTTCTGGAGGAAGCTACAGGAGGCGTTGGGTAGTGAAATGAAGATGAGTACTGCGTTCCATGCTGCCACAGATGGTCAGACTGAGAGGACCATTCAGACTTTAGAGGATATGCTAAGGGCTTGTGCGTTAGAGTTCCATGTTGGTTGGGAAAAGAGTCTACCATTGGTCGAGTTTTCCTACAACAACGCTACTAAAGTAGTATCGTGGATGGCGCGGGCCGAGGCATTGTAGGGGAGGAAGTGCCGCAGTCCTATGTGTTGGGATGGCATTTCTGAGGCTGCTGTGGTTGGACCAGAGATGATACAGGAATCCAGCGAAGAGGTGAGGGTCATTCGAGAGAAGCTAAAGGCCGCGCAAGATCGACAGAAGTCCTACGCAGACCTGAGACGAAGACCGATCGAGTTTGAGGTAGGTGACAAGGTATTCCTCAAAGTGTCACCGATGAAGGGCGTGAAACGGTTTGGGTTGAAAGGTGTCGAGTCCTAAGTTCGTGGGGCCGTACGAGGTGCTTGAGAGGATAGGTGAGGTGGCTTATAGGTTGGCTCTACCACCAAACCTAGAGAAGGTACATGATGTGTTTCATATGTCCCAGCTGAGGAGGTACCGTAGTGATCCCTCCCATGTGATCGAAGATGTTGAGCTGGAGGTTGAACCGAATCTGACATATGAGGAGAAACCAGTTCGTATCCTTGACCGTAAGGAGAAGAGACTCAGAAACAAGGTGGTTCCACTCGTGAAGGTACTCTGGAGGAGTCAGAAGTATGAGGAAGCTACTTGGGAGACCGAGGCTGCCATGCTCGAGAAGTATCCCTTCCTTTTTGCGACAGGTAATTCTATGTTCTCAAGTTTCGAGGACGAAACTTCTTTTTAGGGGGTTGGATTGTAACACCCCGACTTTTCCTAATATTTATTATTTGTCTCATTTATATTCGTAAATTATTTCTCTCGATTCTCTCATTTCTTTTAGCTCGAGAAAATCAGTTCTCTTGTCGCGTGGATAAGCTACTCTGTAGTCGGAACTTAAATACGGAGTAATTTAGCTAAAACGGTGTTTCCTCATACGAACTCCGATTCAGGTGATTCAAAAGGCTAAACTGCGTATTTTTTCGACGCCGTCGCAACTGCCAAATTTTCAGAAGCTAGTTTGGACCGGCCCACCTTGGACCGAACCGAAACCCCCATTGCTCGAGTAGGGTTTAGGGTTTTGGATGGCTTTTTGATCAAGGCAATTAAATATCCTATTATCTCCTAATCTTAGCAACATGATAATCTGAATTCTCTCTTCCTAATCTCTCCCTTATCTCATCCCCATTCATCCCCCTTAATCCTCTCACAAATCTCTCTCAAAAACTCCTAAAACTCCATTGTTTTCATTCAAGCTTTCATCTTTTGTGCTCTAACTCTTTCCTAGCCTTTCCCTTAGTGTATGATCTTCTTTTCATCCCTTTTATTTTCTGGTTTTATATTATTTTATGTGTTATATTGTTGTGTATTCATTATTTGTATGTTTTGGCTTGGATCATCAAAGGAGAAGGAGACTTTGAAGAAGGAGACACCATATTGGTAGAAGAGGAGGAAGAATAGCAAGGAGTTGATCTTGAAAAGGTAACTAGGTGTGATCTAGTTGTGTTTTAACATGTATGAGGCCTGTATGTTGTTGATCTTGTATTCTACATTGTTGACCTATATTGTGAGTACAAATTCATGTTGTTTGATTAGGGTTTTGTTATGAAATCATGCTAGATCTAGGGCCTCATACTAGGGTTTGTCATGTTATCATCATTAATTGCATAATACACATAAATTAATGCTAATCATGTTTGTAAAACTTGAAAAAAAATGATTTGGTGTTGAATGATGATGTTGGTCAGTATGTTTGGGTGAGGGCCGACACCCTTGCTCCTTGTTTCCCATGTTTTTCTTCCTTATTTTTGGCTAGTTATGTTGGATCAGGATGTGTGCATGATTCACCTAAAGATAAGCTATGAATTATGATAATTGATTAAGTCTAACAATGTTTGTATGCATGCTTTAATGCGTTAATCACATGAATCAATAATGGGTCACATGAGTAATGAGTTGCTTGCATGAAAATGGACGAGGAGTTGTGTTGACCGTGTGTGTGTATTCTGGCCGTGCGTTGTAGGTGTGTGTAATGGTTCGTTTGTCGCTTGTTTTGGGTCTTGGTATGTCTTAAAGTGTTGTACAAGCTAAATTGAATCGAGTTACACTTTGTTTGATCACTAAACAATGAATTATGAGCATGTTAATGGAATATATGACTTGTAAAGCATGTTGATCATATTGTACTCCGTAAGTATGGTTGGTTGTGTTGGTAATGATGCTTGTGTATGTATGAGTATGGTTGTTGTGGTCGTATGGTTGTGTTGGAAGTGTTGGAGACAGGTTAACAGGTTATGCTTGGGTTAAGTTTGCACATGGGTACTGTTCTGGCACATGTGTGAGGAGATACAACGTCCTAAGATGGACGGATACCGCTCATGGTCCCCTCGGCTATTCTTGTTGTTTAGCTAGAGCTATCATGGGTTCTCAACCAGAAGGGTTAGAGACTATGGTTATATTTATGTCGTCACCGTTCTTGTTGCTCGGTGGAATTTGGCCAAATTTAGACTTGTGATTATTGAGGAACTTCTTGTTGCTGTTCTGCCATAGGGTTTGGGTGATTCTTGTTGCTTCACCCGGGGTGATTCTTGTTACTTCACCCGCCTCCGCGCTTTACTCTCGCAATTGGTTGGAAGAAGGATCGACTTGTGAGCAGATGGATCGGGTCACAACCTTGGTCAGGCCGTGATGTTTTGTTGTATTGTACTGTTGATTCCTTTGTTGTATGTTGTGGTTCATGTTGTTGTATTTTTGTATAGGCCGTAGGCCAGGTGAGCTTGTGTGCATTGTTGTTTGCATTTTGTTATGTTAAAATATGGCTGGGGAGCACCTAGTTACTCCCCACTGATTGTGGTTGTTGCTTCTCTTTTTTTTATAGGTATGCGCGTGACGGGAATCGAGTGAGGAAATGCGAGGATATGACTGTGCTTTACCTTAGAAGAGATGTGCTTTTGTTTAGACTCTTTGGATTTTGTACTTTGGTTTTGGTTTCGTTTTAAACTTTTCTTTTGGACTTTGGACTTTTGTTTTGGTTTGGTTGTAAGGGGTATTTATTCCCCACTATGTTAGGCCTCAAGGCCTACACTTTACTTTTCGTTTTACGTTAGTAGTTTGTTTGAGTAGTGATCCGGGCTATATGGTGTTTCCGCCACCGTGATTTCAGTTTTAAAACCTTTATCTTTTCTAAAACCTTTTTAAATCGTATTTTATTTCTTTTGAAAAACCCGGGTTGTTACAACGAGCTATACCCTTGGCATGTGCGATTCCTTACTCATCCCGATCATCATCCTTGACCTAGCCTTACCCTTGTCTAACCCAACTTCCTAGACTTTTCTCCTTATAAGTCAAACCTTTCCTACGCTGTAGCTATAGCAACCATCCAATATTCGAACCGACCAAGACTAGAATCACTCCATAGGTAACCTACAAATACAACCTTCTACTTGTGGACTCGACCCCAACTTACCCTATTGATACATGTCTTTTATATAGCTTTTATGCCCCCGATATAGTTGCATTTAGCTCGCATTTGCTCAATTACTTTATTGTTTTAGTAGCTATTTGCTTTATATTGCGATACTGTCGTTCCTCGTGTGTATTTTGCAGGTTTTGGCGGTCCTGAGCTAAAACCTGAGTCAAATGGAGCATTTACGAGTATCGTGACGTCAAGACGAAGCTCGAGAGTTGATTTGAAGTCAATACGACAATATGGGACGTCAAACCTATAGGTTCAGAGCAAACCTATAAGTTCAAGATGAGTGCACAAGACCAAAAGTTGCTGGAAATTGTTAAAACCTATAGGTTCTGAGCAAACCTATTGGTTCTGGATACGTGAAACAAGAGCAAAGTTGCTGGAAATTTTAGAGCACCTTAGAACCGATCGGTTTGGGGTTGAACCGATCGGTTTGACCCCCTGAACCGATCGGTTTGCCCCCAACCCGAGCGGTTCACTTGCCTCTATTTTTCGGATTTTCGTTGGCCTATAAATACAATTCGAAGTTAGGGTTTTGAGGATGCTTTTATTATATTTCTCTGCTTTAGAATAGACTTTAGTTTTCTCCTTTAAAACTCTCAAAAACTTTAGATTTAGTTTTAATTAATCTTGCAAGTTTCGATCTTTTGTATTGCAATTCCCGATTACTCCAGGTTTAATTCGTTGTTATTCTTTTATCATGTCTTATTCTTCTTATTATTGTTTTGCTTTAATCTCGATTATGCATAGCTAATTCTTCGATTAGGGTTAGGGTGATTGTGATTTTGATTCAAGACATGTTTTAATTGCTTTAATCAATTGAATTTGTGCAAGTTGATTTCTTCCTACGCGTTTCATTATCAATTGAATTTAGGGACGCCTTTATTGAATTGAATTTAGGTTGTTTCAGTTTAAGATCGAAAGCCGAATTGAAACTAGACTTACGCGTATTTGATAAGTTGAATTTAGTATGTAGCGAGAGCCCGCTAAGTTTGCTTAAGGTTAAAATTGACTCGAGAGAGCTTTTCCTAAAACCTAATCACTTGCATGACTTCAATCGATTGATAATCCCTTTTGAGTTAGTTCTTGAATCGATGTCACATGACCCCGATGCCCTAATCTCCCTCTCTTATATCTTTTATACCATTTTACTTGTCGTTCTTAGTCTAGTTCTATACAACACCCATTTTTGCTACCTTGAGACTGACCTTTCTTAGCTAAGCGATCCTTTGACTTCATCCTTCTCCCTGTGGATTCGACCCTGCTTACCACTAGCTTCTGTTAGTAGTTTGTCTAGGTTTATTTTGATAGGTGACCACGACTTTAGCCTCATCACCTATCTACCCATAGGCTTGTCAGGATTATTTTTGATTAGGTGAGTGCGACTTAGCCTATCAAATTTTGGCGCCGTTGCCGGGGAGACGGCTTTGTTTTTTGTTTGTTACTTGTTTCTAGTCTTTTGTTTTTTCATAGGTCACTTCCTTTATTCCCCATGACATGACAATCTTTGATTTCCCTCAATACCATGACAAACCATTTCATAAGTACATTGTTCGATTTAATAGTTATATTGTTGGTTCGTTTGGTTTATATTGTTGTGATTGGGAGAAAGTTTATATTATTAGCACGGGTATGAACTATGAGTCTCACAACTTAATTCACTTCGTGAACAATGGTAGAATCCCCTATGTTCGGGGTGATTTTCTCACACGGTTCGATTAAGTGATTGCGGGTCTACTAGTACTATCCTTTTAGTTGTATCGAGATTTATGTGATTGAATTTAGACGTAAAAGAAGAGGGCAAAAAACGAAACAAGACACACAATATGGTTACGTGGGAAAAACCCTTAAATGTTAAGGGAAAAACCACGGGCGCCAAGCCAGGAGAGGATCTTCACTAGTTCAGGGAAATTAGGTACAGAGTCTGGACCAGCTGGTACAGAATACAAAAATGACGAGGAAAATATAAAGTGCTTAAAAGCTTGTGAATTGCGTAGAGTTTAGTGTGCTTGAGTTGTGTAAAAAATTCTGATGTCCTTCTCTTCTGAATTCTACTCCTTTTATAGTGTCCTTAGGGTTCAACGTTCCTTTCCTTGGTTGTAGGTAACTTCTCCAACGATTTCTGAAGCTGTTCCTATCTTCAAGGCTGAGTTTCAGCATGCTTGACTGGGTCTCTCCAACGTCTCTCTTAGGGTTATTGCTGCGTCCTTGGGCTTTCTTCTTTGATGTTTGATTCTTTTGTTGGGCTTGGCCCATTCTTGGCTTTTCCTCTCCTGACCTGCACCTTTGTTTTGTCCGTCCTGGCCTGGTGCCGTCAGACGTCCCGGTCTTGGCCGTGGATCTCGCACTGCCTAGGCCTGGCCCAGTGGTTCTGGACCACTGGGTTTTTGGTCCCAACAGTTTGTCCCCATCTCCTTGCCTTTTCACCCTGAATCGGAGGGCTAGGAGATGCTATCGTCTTTACCCTGGTCCAGTGAGCCTGGCCCAGCCGCCTGTTTCTGTGCCTTTGGTCCTGAGACCTGAACTTTGTAATTAATGAGGTAGTTGGCTTTTTGTGGGGAATTGCGCCCCTTTTTGGCGCTCTATACACTGCGCACGTCCCATCGTGGGTCTCATCACGTCTCTTCGCGCGTTTATTTTTGTAAAACTACTCAACTTCCTTTTGTTCCCTCTATATATACCTTAGGTTTTTGTTTTGTTTCTCTCCCTATCTCCTTCACTTTGATTTTGTTTGTTGTGCACCTAAGAATTTCCGAAAAATCTCCAAACCGATTCGTCAGGAAACCCTAGCGTCCTTCTTTCTTCTTCAACTTCAATCATGGCTTATAATGACGTTGGCCCTTCCACTGCTGTTTCCTACACCCATGGTGACTCCGTCTTTCAGTCTATCTTCTTTCGTATGTGCTTTTTCGTTTTTTCTGACTTTTGTTGCGGTTTTTGTTTTGCAGTTTCCAATGACGATGACGATGTTATCGAGGTTGTTCCTTCCCCTGGAGAGGAAGGTCATGTCGGTGAAAGCGAAGAGAAAAATGACAGGGAAACTTCCCCATCCTTCGAGGCTATCACTGATGTGATTGATCGGGCTCGAGAGGCCTTGAGGAACGAAGATAGGAAGGCACCAGGGATAATCTTGACCAGATCTACCAAAACAGCTGATGAACCTCCTGCACGTAGCTCCGACCTGGAGAAGAAGATGGTAAGGGAGTTGCCCCAAATAAGTCCTGTGCTTCCAATACCTCTGCGCGCTCAAAGTCAATCTGAGTATGTCTCCTTGGGAGAGTCCCTGAGTGAAAAATTTGCTGCATTGTCCCTGCACTTTCGCCTTGGACCCTACGGTGGCGATAAGATGGTGGGCTGCTGCGCCCAGGTTTGTGTTTTTTATGGCTTTAGTTTTGTTCTGACTTTCTTTCGGCATGATTCTGACTTTCCGCTCTGTCATTTGTGTCATAGTTGTTAAATATGTCGGCTAGCCTTGGCTCTACTGTACCAGTCTTGGTGGGTGATAGAGTTAAGGCAGAGGCTGAGAACGAAGCACTTCGCTCTTCCCTCAAGATTACCAAATGGGAACTTGAGAGCGAGAGGTACCAGTGAGAAGGTCGCCATGGACAGGATCCACTTTCGAAGGATCCAGCAGCAGGACAATCTCATTGCCAGGCAGGACAAAGAGCTTGAAGAGTTGAGGGAGGATGCTCGTAAACACAATGCTGTCATATCAGACCTGCGTGCATACTGGACCCAGCGCACTCGAGTGGAGATGATAAATGCTGGTCCGGAGGAACGCGCTACCTGGGACCTGTCTGCTGAGACTGCCAGCTTTAAACGGATGTTCCCTGGGGAGGCAATCCCGAGCGGTGAAGTCATCTCACCGGCAAATGGGTACAGGAGGTACCACCGTCCGTATCGAGGTTGGTCTTTGTTGGTTCATCCAATGCTGTCCCTACAGAAGAACATGCTGAAAGAAATGGTGGGTCAGTTGGTGGAGACTGTTGAACTCTTGGTCTTGTTATTGGCTTCTGAACAATCTTTGAGTTTACCGGGGGGGGATGTCCCCTGTGATATTTGGTCTGTAATTATTAAACTTTGCTTTTGGTTTGAACTTCGCTCTAAACTTTGTTATCCATGCATAGGCATGGTTTGACTTTTGTCAACTTTTTTGTTAGTTTATGCTAGGCCATGTTATGCTATGTTTTGCTTATGTTATGTTTTGTTATGCTTTTTGTTATGATGCGCATATAATTTGTTATGAATTTGTGAAGTAGCATGCATGCGTTTGAAAATTTAGGCGACTTACACTTTGGGGCTCTCTTAACGGACATTACTCCCTGTCCCGTTGGTGCAGTCGTTCTGGGGCTGGAGCCCAAGTTTTTGTCTTTGTCTTTGCATTTGTTCTTGGTTAAATTTGGACGGACTTTACCTTGTTTTATGCTGCACTTGCAGAAAGGAGGTCGAGGGCTTGGCGGGTTGGCGTTAATAGCGGCCCTCCGGCAGCTCAAGTCGATCTGATTGTATAGGATAATTTGTAAAGGAAAAGTTTTGAGTTTTGTGGATTACGGATGTCTTGGTCGGGACACTTTACATGTGATAGAGCTTGAGGTGGAGTGTGTTCCAAGGTCTTGGGATCATGTCTCCTTCCAGTGGTCTGTAGTCCGTAAGAGCCTTTGCACATTCTTTGAATCAATAAGGTATGGGCCTTCCCATGTTGGGGCTAACTTGCTCGCAGCCTTGTCCCTTGTGTTCGAAATACTTTTCTCAGGACCAGATCCCCTGTCCTGAACATTCGTACTCTCACATTCTTGTTGTAACTTCTGGCCACTGATTGTTGGTATGCTGCCAACCTTACCGCTGCTAAGTCTCTGAGCTCTTGGGCTGTGTTCAGGCTGTCACAGAGTAGTTCATTATTCTCAGAAAATGTATTGAACCCATACCTGATTGTTGGAACGTGCACTTCCACGGGTAGTACTGCTTCACAGCCATAGACCATTGAGTATGGAGTTTGCCCTGTAGCTCTCTTTGGCGTAGTTCTGTCTGCCCATAGTACTAGTGGCAGCTCTTCAACCCATCTCCCTTGTTTCTCCATCAGCTTCTTCTTGATGCAATTGATCACAATCTTGTTGCTGGACTCAGCTTGTCCAAATTGATGTTCCACTTTGTACAGAAATCTCTGGTCTTGTTTCCCACAAATGCAAGTCCATTGTTTACCACCTGTGTGGTTTCCACAGTGTCCATCGTGTATCTCGATAAGATCGTCTTGACCTGGTCGGAGTTCCAGCGTAGCAGTCTGACGGCGGATTGAAGGACCTTCTGAATAATACGCCTTGTATGATAGTATACCTGGACGCCTTGATTCTGAATGCTCTTGCCTCGACCTTGTCCTGTGGTAACTTGCCATGGATCAGCCACTCATAGTATGGTTTGGTCCAGGTCTGGGTTGCCTGGACTGTGCTCTGCAGGATTGGTTGAATTTTCTGGACTGCTGGTTCCAAGATGTGTATAATAGGTATACTGTCCAGCGTACCAGGTTCAAATGCTGATCCAATGTTAGCCAAAGCATCTGCCTGCACATTCTGATCTCTAGGGACTTGCTCAACCTCAATGTTAGTAAACTTTTGAAAAAGGTTTTTAACTAAATCAAGATATGCAATCATTTTAGAATCTTTAGCAGCGTACGTACCGTTGATTTGATTTGCAACCAACAAAGAGTCTATCTTTACCTTTAGATTCTGAACCTTCATGTCCAGACACACGTTCACCCCGCTTATCGATTGCCTCATACTCGCCTTCATTGTTGGTAGTCCCGAACTCACGAGTTTGACTGTACTATCTTGTCCCCCTGTGGCGACTTCAGGACCACACCTAGTCCAGTACCCCTGATGTTGGCTGAACCATCTGTCCAGAGTTCCCAGACCTGCTGTTTCTGGTCCAGATAGAAGATTTCTTTTGTTACCTGTTTTTCTAGTGTGGGAGTGAAGTCAGCCACAAAGTCTGCTAATGCTTGAGATTTGATTGCTGTTCTGGGCTCGTAGGATAGATCATAGGTGCTCAACTTTACTGACCATTTTGACATACGACCTGAAAGTTCTGGTCTAGACAATACTGATCTCACAGGAACATTAGTACGAATGATAATATGATGTGCCTCAAAGTAAGGACGTAACTTGGTACAAGCAACTGTTAAAGCCAAAACAAATTTTTCCAATACAGAATACCTGGTCTCAGCATCTAGAAGACTCTTACTTACATAATACACCGGATGTTCTTTGCCCATCGTGTTCTCTCACCAGGATCGCACTTACAGAGCTTTCAGATTCTGAGAGAGGTAGAGGACCGGTGACTCCTGGTTGAGTTTGGATAAAAGTGGGTGATGATAGGTACGCCAGGTCTGGAATGCTTTCTCATGCTCATCCCCAGTTGAACTGCTTGTTCTTTCTCAGAAGAGCATAGAGGGGCTTGCACCTTTCAGAAGATCTGGAGATGAATCTGTTCAGCGCTGCTACTCTTCCAGTCAGTTTCTGGACATCTTTCGAGTTCTGAGGGGACTGCTAGTTGTTTATTGCTGAGATCTGCTCTGGACTAGCCTCTATGCCTCTCTTTGTCACCATATATCCTAAGAACTTTCTGCGGTGACACCAAAGGTGCATTTAGTAGGATTTAACTTCATATTATACTGTTCCAGAATCTCGAACGCTCTTTCCAGGTCCTGGATGTGGTCCTCAGCTTTCTTTGATTTCACCACCATATCATCAATGTAGACCTCCATTGTGTCTCCAATCTGGTCCTTGAACATCATGTTCACCAGCCTTTGATATGTTGCACCTGCATTCTTTAGTCCAAAAGGCATAGCCTTGTAGCAATATATTCCTCTGCTGGTCATGAACGCTGTATGCTCCTGGTCTGGAGTGTGCATCCTGATCTGGTTGAATCCGCTAGCTGCATCCATGAATGTTAGCACCTCATGTCCTGCGGTGGCGTCCACCATGGCATCTATGTGTGGTAGTGGGAATGAATCTTTTGGGCACGCCTTGTTCAGATCTGTATAGTCCACGCATACTCTCCACTTGCCATTCTTTTTCTGCACCACAACTACATTTGCCAACCAATCTGGGTACATTACTTCTTTGATCATGTCCATGTCCAGCAGTTTCTGTACCTCCTGGTTCACAATCTCATTACGTTCTGGTGCAAACTTCCTGCGTTTCTGGGCCAGAAGGTTTCGTGGTCGCCTGTAACATTCCCGTGCGATCGGCCGCTTCCTCGATCGTCGCCGCCCCACTTCGCTGGGATCTTGATGCTTGGTGGTACGTTGAAGGTACTGACCTTGAGGTTGTGGATCCGTGGTCGGCCTAAGATTACGTTGTATGAGGATAAGCGCCTATTACGCAGAACTTCTCAAAAGAGGTGACTCCTTCCACATAGGTTGGTAGGGTGATCTCTCCCAGTGTGCTTTGTTTCTCCATCGAACCCTACCAGACGCCGGACTTCTTCGTTACATCGGACTCTTTCACCCATAGCTTCAGCGCCTCCATCATGATGATGTTGGTGAATCGCCTCCATCTACCAAGACTCTCACGACCATGCAGGTTCCAATCACGGATCTTGATCACCAATCCATCGTGGTGTGGCCCATGCACTCCTTGTAGGTCCGACTCATCAAACACGATCTCTGGATGGACTCGCTTGTCTGTTGGTGGTCATTGCTGTTTCTCCGAGCTACACGCTTTGCGGCAGAATATGTTAGTCCACAAATATCTCGATCCACCAGAGATGAATTTTACCTCATGGGTTGGTGGTGGTGGTGGAAGATCTCTGGCTCATCTCTTTCATCTTTGTTCCTCCTGCTCTCGGGCGGGATATCCTTCAGGTGGCCATTCTTTAGTAGATGAGCTATCTCCTCCTTAGAGCTATGCGATCCTGCGTGGTATGCCCAATATCATAATGGTACTCACACCACTTGGTCGTGGTCCCGCCTTGGATTAGGCTTCTCACTTGCTTTTGGCCATCTAATCGCCGAGCCTAACTTGTCCAAATTTTGTTGATCGGGCCTGGCAGTCCACGTAAAAGCAATACTCAAATCGGAGGTGGAACCCTGGGTGCATCGGCTGTTCATCCACGGCGTTTGCCTCCCTTACATTTGGCCTCGATACGGACCAGGCCTGCTGTTCTTTGTGCCTCGGTGGTGACTTTTCGCTCACCGCCTCGGTCCCGATACCTTGCCTCGAATCGCTGGTCCTCTTCTACCTCGACCGGGCGGAGCCTTAGCCTGGCACATCCTCAAAAGTAGAACAAGGGTAGCGAGTTAGTTCAACATAAAGATCGTAATCTCTAACCAAACCTTGCCTGAAGGCCTCAATGGTCGTGGCCGATGTCACATCCGGGGATGGACACTTTCTCCTTGTTGAAGCGGTGCAGAAATCCCTTAGAGACTCGCTCGCTCGGATGACGATGCAGGATCAACTGGTGCCTTCTCCAACGATGCACTCTTGGCGAGCCGGATGTTGAAAAGGTTGATCACCCGCTGGCGATTTGATGGTCTTGACCGGGCAGTTGATGTACCACTGGAGAAATTTGGACGGTCAAGGTTGAACCAAAGCTTTTGCACATGCAGCCTCTCTTCTCTCTGTTTGGGATAGGAACGTTGAACATCCTTTGCCTGTACTGAGCAACATGTTCCAGAGGATCAGCTGTCCCATCATAGAGCTTTAGGTTGGGCGCTGAGTACTTCTTGGGCATCTCCACCATTGCAATGCAGTCATCAAAGGGTGAATCAGCATAGCTTCCTGGTGCTACTTCTTCAATGGGTGGTGGAAGTCCTGGAACCTTTCGTACCAACTCCGAGAGTTTCTGCATCTCCATCATCATGTATTCCATGACCTGGCCTGCACTTACTCCCTCAGGTGTCTTTGGTTCACCGCCTCCTCCTGCACCATCGTTCTCTTGATCTTCCTCCACATGGAGTGGATCGCCTTTTGTACCTTTTGACCCTGCAGAAGAGAAGGTAGAGAAGTCAAGTTGTTTGATCACATCAGAAAATGGTGTACCTGGTGGGATCCGGGATCCTGAGGCTTTCTTCTGAGCAGAGGACTCCAGCTGTTTCTTCAGGGCAGCCTCAGCCTCCTTCAGTCTTGCAGCCTCTGCCTTGGCATCCTCTGCTGCTTTCTTGGCCTGCTGCAGTTCCTCCTGGAGCTTGAGCATGGCTTCTGCGCTTGTGCCTTCCATCTCTCACGTTTGGTTGATCTCGTTGGTTTTTAGAAAATTTTGTAGGATTAATAAACTAGTATCCCCACAGACGGCGCCAAACTGTTCGGGGTGATTTTCTCACACGGTTCGATTAAGTGATTGCGGGTCTACTAGTACTATCCTTTTAGTTGTATCGAGATTTATGTGATTGAATTTAGACGTAAAAGAAGAGGGCAAAAAACGAAACAAGACACACAATATGGTTACGTGGGAAAAACCCTTAAATGTTAAGGGAAAAACCACGGGCGCCAAGCCAGGAGAGGATCTTCACTAGTTCAGGGAAATTAGGTAGTGCAGTGCGGACCAGCTGGTACAGAATACAAAAATGACGAGGAAAATATAAAGTGCTTAAAAGCTTGTGAATTGCGTAGAGTTTAGTGTGCTTGAGTTGTGTAAAAATTCTGATGTCCCCCTCTTCTGAATTCTACTCCTTTTATAGTGTCCTTAGGGTTCAACGTTCCTTTCCTTGGTTGTAGGTAACTTCTCCAACGATTTCTGAAGCTGTTCCTATCTTCAAGGCTGAGTTTCAGCATGCTTGACTGGGTCTCTCCAACGTCTCTCTTAGGGTTATTGCTGCGTCCTTGGGCTTTCTTCTTTGATGTTTGATTCTTTTGTTGGGCTTGGCCCATTCTTGGCTTTTCCTCTCCTGACCTGCACCTTTGTTTTGTCTGTCCCGTCTGGTGCTGTCTGTACGTCCTGGTCTTGGCTGTGGATCCTGCACCCGTCTAGGCCTGGCCCAGGGTTCTGGACCAGCCTGGGTTTTTGGTCCCAACACCCTACATGCCCGACTTTGAGATTTGGACCTCTTTTGGGATATCACGCGTCAAACCCTTTTATCCGAGATTAAGGCTGACTTCAACGAGGTTCTTATTACGTTCCAGAGATTAATCGGGGATGCAAAAGTCGATTGTGAGTCTTATAAATGTTCCCCAACTCCTTGTGATAACACCCTTTCGTCTCAAACTTGTATGTTAACTAGCTCACATGCATCCTTGTGTGATGATAATTTGTTTGATGACGATGGTTATGAGCATGCGTATGATTGTGAATCGCCTAATCCGCCTTCTATTGTGATTAAGACCTCATTTGAGGTGATTGTGAATGACACTCCTGAACCTGAATCGGTAAGTACCACTTCTCCACTTATTGATGAGTCTGTTGAGTTTGTTTCCATTGGATCCTTGTCCGGGGATCCTTTGGAGGTCTTACCGTGTACTGAGATTAACGCAGGTGACTCAAAGTCATGGAGCGCTGAAGTGGATGAATTGGAAGCTCTACTATATGCAAATGAAGAAAAGGCTTTCATTCCCACGGACACGACGAGCTTTGGGACAACCTCACTTGCTCCCGCGGTTCACCATTCTGATGTCACGCCGTTGTACCCTTCTCACAACCTCGACGAGTTTTTGAGTCACTATGTTGCAAGAGGATGTATTGTAATTGTTGCCAAAGTGCTCCAGAATAGCTTTTATAGACTGATTTATAGGTTGAGTCAATCATTAACCGTGATTTTATATACATGTATCTCATTTTGGTGCTACATTTGCTCTTGTTTGGCACATGAGCAGGTTTTTGATCGACTTCTACGAGCTTTGGCCGCAATACTGGTTGGCTTTGCTGCAAGCCATTCGAATGGCGATAGCCGATTGGATGAAGTTGGTGATGGTGGCGGGTTCGTGTCTGAAGCGGCCCGTGCTTGGTGGTACTTCTAGTACCAATGCTGAGCCCCCATTTTGATGTTGGCTTGGGGGGGGTGCTTCTCTTGTAAATATTGTAAGCACGTTTTTCTTTTCACTAGTTTATGTTTTTCTCCCTTTATTTTATGGTTCCCGTGTTGATGTGCTTTAGGACACATTGGGGACAATGTGTCGTTTGGTTTGGGGGGAGGAACGCTTTGCTTTTTCATTTTTGCATTTTTGCGTTTTCTTTTTCGTTTTTCATTTTCCAAAAAATCACAAAAATAAAAAAAAAAACTGAAAATTTCACAAAAAAATACCAAAAATACGTTTCCCATTCCGTTGTTGCGAGCTTGTTTTTACCCTTATTCTTTCCCGACATCCCTTCCCTTGTATGCTTTTGGCTTTGACATGATTTTACATTGTTGGATTAGCGCTACGGGGATGTTTAGACACTAGTAGATGATGGCATGCTTTTACTTGTTGGCTTTATCACTTGCGGACTTTAGCTACTCTTTTTGTGAGGTTTTTAGCTTCCAGAGGCCGGTTCATCTATCCCGGTCCCCGTGCTTTTATTGTGAGTAGTTCTCCTCGTGGGGTACGTAATATTAACGCGCATAAGTGTGGCCCCTATCCCGTTTTTCCCCGCGATTTTGTCACATGTTTAGCATATGAGAATTTAGTTGATTTCATATTATTCACCATATTCATACATTGTCTTTATCCTCTCATATATGATCCTAATACCCTTTACCCACATGAGTTGGCTAGCTACTTGCCAAATAGCCTACCCTAGCCTAGCTAGTTACCGCTTTTGCTTACTCTTGTGCTCGTTCTTTGGGCTGTGATAATTGCTACGACTTGCTGACGTCGTTTGCTTGAAGAGTGTTGGTGAATATGTGTCGGGATTGCTGTTTCCCCAACCTTTGATGAGGTATTTCCGCAACTTGTGAGTATGCTCTTTGCTCAAGAAAAAAGAAACAAAAATCTGAAAAAAAAAAAAAAAAAAAAAAAAAAAAAAAAAAAAGAACAACACAACACAACACAACACAAAAATTCAAAAGAAAGAAAATGTGTGCACAAAATAAAAGAGTTGTTGTTGTTGTTACATGAGTGAGCACTTGTAATCGATTTCTATGTTGCGATGATGTGTAGAGGAGATCGATATGCTGCTTTCGGTCCGTTTATTATGAGAGTTAGGTTCCTTGTTGGCTTGGACGAGCACTTGAGTAGTATTAGTGGTATCTAGTGGCTTAGCTCCACGATTCCATAACTATTTGTCCACCTTCTTACCCTTACCTCTCTTTGGCCTTTACACACCTCATTTCCTATGTAAGTCCTCATGTTTGTATCGTTTTTTGTGACATTATTTGTGTTGGAGTATGTGTCCTCCACAAATAGTGCGATTACTTAATAAATCTTAATTAAGGAATACATGGGGATAATCCTGTATTATTGTCAATTGATTAACGTAAATCAATAACGGTTGGCTGACTAGAGTTTGACGTTATTGTCGTGAGACGGCGGTAATCAATTGATCCCTTTGAGTCACACCTATAGGAACGTGCTCCAAATAAATAAACTAATTAGTTGTATGAGATACAATTAGGATAGTAACTTGATAAATCGACTAATGGTTAGTCAGTGAGTTAATTTACAGAGAAATCGAGTTAGGAACTCAAGTGATTAATTTTATATCGATAAAATTAATTAAGGAGACGAGAATTAGTGATTAATCGTTAATTCACTAATTGTGTACTAATTGACTAATGAGATTAGTATTAGTGCAATTTTAATATACATGTAAGTGTACATATATATTAAAGGAGAGTTAAGAGTTTAATTTGATAATTTATATACTTCATCATATTGGATGACTAAGTGATAAATTATAAGTATTTGTGGGACAAATACTGAAAAACAAAATAGACCCAAATGGGTCCATTTGGACCGTCCAAATGAGAGGCAAGGGAGAGATTCCCTTTTTGTCCTATTTGTTTTGTCTTAGCTTTAGACTTTGGTATGCAAGGAACATAATCATGAGCATGCATGATATTACTCTTAACAAGAAAAGCATGCACAACACTCTCTCCTCTCTCCTTGTGGTGGCCGGCCTAATCAAGTGTAGTGTACACTTGTTTTGTTCTTTTTCTTTATAAGGACAAAGCTAGCCAAAGTTACATAAATGCATGCAAGCATTTTTACTCTCTAACTCTTCCTAAAATCTCTCTAAAAACTCACAAATAATATTGCTTATATTACTAAGTGTTAGTAATAATAATACACATATTATCAAGTAACTATTAAGTGATTTCTAGTCTAAATCACTAGTAGTTTTTGGAGTACTTTTTAGGTGCAACAAGAAGGAGGTTTCCTACTTTGGAAACTCGGGTTTTTGGAGGATCATCCTAAACTATAAGCTCAATATTCTATGTAAGGTAATGAACACTTGTGTCCAAATACTTCATTTTATTCCTTAAGAGAAGGTATAAAAATAAAACTCTCTAAAACTAATCGATGGAGTATTAGAGAGTTAACACTTGTTTTGTTCTTTTCTATATAAGAACAAGGCTAGCCAAAATAATAGCAAAAACATGCAAGCATTTCACTCTCTTACTCTCTCTAAAACTCACTAATAATATTGTTTACATTACTAAGTGTTAGTAATAATAATATTACATATTATAAAGTAACTATTTAGTGATTTCTAGTCTAAATCACTAGTAGTTTTTGGAGTACTTCTTGGGTGCAACAAGAAGGAGGTTTCCTATTTTGGAAACTCGGGTTTTTGGAGGATCATCCTAACTCATAGCTCAAGAAACAAATCGAGAAATGAGTTCTCGTATTTGTGCCCATTTTATTCCTTAAGAGGTATTTGCCGTTGGTTGAGTTAGTAAACAGCGGTGATATCTAATTATTTCTGAACGTGCTCTGATACCACTTGTAGGGATCTCATACCCTTACTAATCTCATATTAGTTAAATCAAATTACTCTAATTTGATGAGCAAGATCTATGTAGTTACAAACATATTTTTATATATCAAGTTTGTAGAGATTTATACCTTCACAAAGGATAAATAAGGGCACAAAATAAGAACTCCTTTCTTATTTTGTTTCTTGACCTAATATGTAGGATGATCCTCCAAACCTTAGTTTCCAAACAAGGAAACCTCCTTCTTGTTGCACCCAAGAAGCACTCCAAATTTACTAATGATTTTGATCTAGAAATCACTAGTAAACACTTGATAATATGTGAATAATATTATTACTACACTTAGTAATATTTTGGATAATATAAGAACTAGTTTCTTATGTTTGAGAGAGGTTAGAGAGATATGGAGAGAAAATTGCATGAATGAATTTTCTCTCTTTGGCCTTGTATTTTATAAGAAAAACAAGCAAAATGAAGTGTGTTGAACACACTGTAGATACCCATATCCGTACCCCCCAAAAAAAAACCCGATGATGAAATGGACCTTTTGCAAAAAGCATGTTTTTAACGTAATGTCAAAACGGTACATTTTGTCGAAAACATTTTAAGTCATTTAATGCATAAAATGAGTTATTTGCATGTCGTGTAAAATGAATATTCGCTTAGTCATTTTATTTAAACCGACCCAACACAAAAACAAAGCAATATAAGACAAAAACCCTTTTTTGGCCTGAGACCCGAAAAAGCCCACAAATACAACCGAGCATGCCTCCCAAGGCGTCAGGCGCTCAAACCGACCTCACGTCTAAACACGTTTCACAAAAACAAGTCAATCCGAGACAAAAACAATTATCGGCCCGAGACCCGAAAATGACACGAAATACGAAACACGAAACACAAAAACAGACCCGGAGTAAGTCGGCCAAAACAAAACACAAACCAACCACACTAAGCAAACTACATCACACATACGTATGGCCCAAATACGTCACAAAAACAACAGAAAACAAATATAAAATCGCCTGTCAACAGGCAATTTAAAACTTAATGGCCAGTGAACAGGCGATTAAGTTTTAAATCGCCAGTTAACAGGCGATTTAAAACTTGTTTTCTGCTGTTTTGGCGGCTCAAACTCTATAAATACACCCCTTATTCATTCATTTCAAACCATGCTTTTCACCCCGATGAATTGTCATCACTCTTTCTCTATCTACGCCTCACGTACACTCGACTTATACGGGTTCCTAACCCGACCCGGTATTGGCATTAGCGAACCCGTATTCGCAATACGGTTGTAGCAATTCGGATTCAGAATCCGTCTAAACCTCGCCAATATCGCATAAACAACGACTCAGTATCACTAAAGCGAACCGACGTCACTTTTACATTATGCAAATTCTCATTTACGCATTAGATGACTAAACATGATTTCGATAAAACTTGTACTGTCTTCATTAGTCTTAAAACATGCAAAAACTGAGGGTTTTAAATAAACTTTTACCCACATATGAGTCGGAAAATAGCACTTAAATGATAATTCAAATAATGAATTACCGTTTTTGTGCACATTTCCTATAGTAACCCGTCATAGCTATGACGTTTACATTTGCTTTTATGCATATTTATCGAGTCGTTTATCGCACTTGTACGTAACGGTCTGCATTTACTCAAACATCGAATTATACACTGTTTTCAAGCTAGTAATGGCTACTTTTACGTAGGCTTTTCAATTATAGTTTTCATAAAACATTTTCACAAACTTTTGGAGAGTACCCTCACCCCGAACCCGCTCTGGTTTCACAATAACCTCAGGCGGATAGGTATCGACGCACCTTGAAATCTGAGACACACGTGTCTTACATTTCAAGAGGCGTTGAACGGGTCCAAATTCCCCCATAATTTGGTGGTGACTCCGAAAAACGACTTTTTAATGATTTTTCCATATTTATTTAAAAGGTTTTAAAACAAGTTAGGCAATGATGTCCCCCATAGCCGAATCGAGCGAATGACCCGCGAGAGCAGCGCTTTTCATAAGCGCCGCTCCGTGACGCGGCGACGCACTTACGCATTTTTCCTGCGAGGCGCATTCCGCCCCGGCGCCCCCACGCGGGGCGAGGTCGGGCGCGCGTAGGGCGTCGATTGGTATACTCGCGGCGGCGTGATATGCGGTACCTTCAGTTGGCGACTCCGCTGGGGACAAGCTGTTTTTATTTTTAAGAAAATAATTTTTATTTCTTTTATTTAAAAACACAAGAGGTGAAACTTGAAAACTTGAAAACAGTTTTAACATTCGATGTTTGAGCACATGCAACCGTTTGAGTCGAATCCTCCTGATTCATAACCACACCCCTCGAGGGACGGCCCCTAGTAACGCTCGCTTCATAAGCGAGATAACTCTGGACACGTCGATCTCTCACCCCTCCACGATTACAAGTACGGCATCCGTACAAACGATCGTAACCAGTCAAACTCGAACGCTCTAGGGCCCGTATTGAATTCACACCTAAGACGTGTGTAATCTTGCGGGTGCCCCTACCTAAACGTTGCGGGAATGGCCGGAGGGAACCTTACCCTATAAACCAAAAACCCGTGTCTATACGTACAGGTGCGAAGCTATAGTACCGTCATTATAGTCGTCTTATAAACAAATGCATGCAAAATCATTTTCAAAGCATTACACATTCAAAACGTCTTTTCGTAAATACGTTGTCATAACATTTTTCAAAAGTCATACTTTCAAAACATAACGTTAGGTTTGTTAACTTATAGTCAAATGAACCCGATGAACAAAACAAAACCGATAGGGAATATTCACTAAATTTCCAATCTTTTACAAAACATGCAGAAAGTATAAATAGCATATTTCACTGTGTAAAACTTTCAAGACCAGATTCCAAATATAACTATTTATAGTTATTATTTTAGCCAAAAACACACTTTTTGACTCGATTTTGTATAAAAATCATTTTAATTAGCAAACAAATTTCAAAAAAAACGAAATTTGACCAGTAACTTCATGAGACCAGAAAATTTGCATGCTATAAAAATCTCGTGTTAAAACCATTTTTAACACTATTTTCGGATTTTATCATATTTATTCTCAATAAATATATAAAACTCCAAAAACAACAAAATAAATTTGTAACTACAAGCCTAAGCTCTGATACCACTTGCAAGGAGCTCATACCCTTCACTAATCAAATATTAGTGTAAATCAAATTACTCTAATTTGATGAGCAAGATCTATGTGGTTACATAAATACTTTGTTATAAGTTTATAGAAATTTATACCTTCTTAAAGGAATAAAATGGGCACAAAACTAAAACTTCTTTCTAGTTTTGTTTCTTGAGCTAGTGTTTAGGATGATCCTCCAAAACCCGAGTTTCCAAAAAGAAAACCTCCTTCTTGTTGCACCCAAGAAGTACACCTAAATCTATTAATGATTTTGATCTAGAAATCAATAATAGAAACTTGATAATATGTGAATATTATTGCTACTAACACTTAGTAGTATTGATGAAAATATAAGTACTTGTTACTTATTATTTTGAGAGAGATATAGAGAGAAAATGAGGAGAGATGGATGTCAAGATGCATGAATGAATTACTCTCTCCTAGACCTTGTGTTTTTAACACAAAAACAAGCAAAATGAAGTGTCCAAGACACTCCATATTTCGGCCAAGAGGAGAAGAGAAGAGAAAAGAGTCTTTGCATTGTTTAGAACAAATGCATGCAATGAAATGATGGTGTTTCACATGCATAAAGTAGACAAACAAAGTGAATAGGACAAAGAGGAATCTTCTCCTCTTGTTTGCCCCATTTGGACGGTCCATGGCCCCTTTCATGGGTCTATTTTGTTTATCAATATTTGTCCCACAAATACTTATAATTTATCACTTAATTATCTAATATAATAAAGTGTAAATTAATTAAACTCTTTCTTAATATACATGTACACTTACACATATATTAAAATTATACTTTTACTAATCTCATTAGTAAAATATACATGATTAGTGAATTAACAGTTAATCACTAATTCCCATCTCCTCTAATAATTTTATCGATATAAAATTAAATCACTCGAGTTCACAACTCGATTTCTCTCTAAATTAATTCACTGACTAACCGTTAATCGATTTATCAAGATACTAATCTAATTGTATCTCATACAATTAATTAGCTATATTATTTGGAGTACGTTCCTATAGGTGTGACTTAAAGGGATCAATTGATTACCGCCGTTCTCACGACAATAACGTCAAACTCTAGTCAGCCAACCGTTATTGATTTACGTTAATCAATTGACAATAATACAGGATTATCCCCATGTATTCCTTAATTGAGATTTATTAAGTAATCGCACTATTGTGGAGGACACTTACTCCAACAAGTCCTGTCCAAGTTGTTCCTAAGAAGGGCGGGACTACGGTGGTCAAGAATGAGAAGAATGAGCTGATTCCCACAAGAGTCGTGACTGGTTGGCGGATGTGCATTGACTATCGACGATTGAATGCCGCCACGAAGAAGGATAACTACCCACTCCCATTTATTGATCAGATGTAGGAAAGGTTACCATGCCACAGGTATTTTTGCTATCTAGACGGCTATTCAGGTTTCTTCCAGATCCCCATTCATCCTGAGGATCAGGAAAATACCACTTTTACGTGTCCCTACGGGACTTTTGCTTATCGTCGAATGCCGTTTGGTTTATGTAACGCACCTGCTACGTACTTTTCAGGGCTGTATGATTAGCATTTTTTCCGAGTTTATCGAGTCTATCATGCCAGTCTTTATGGATGATTTTAGTGTGTACGGGACCGATTTTGAGTCTTGTTTGCTTAATTTGTCTAAAGTCCTAAAGCGTTGTGAAGAAGTCGACTTGGTTTTAAATTGGGAAAAATGTCATTTTATGGTTAAGGAGGGTGTAGTCCTTGGTCATGTTGTGTCTGATTGGGGCATCCAGGTTGACAGAGCTAAAATCTAAGTGATTGAGCAACTACCTCTTCCCATTAACGTGAAAGGGGTCCGAAGCTTCCTTGGTCATGCGGGGTTTTATCGCCGCTTTATCAAGGACTTCTCAAAGATTGCTAAACCACTTACCCAGCTCCTCCTGAAGGATGCCCCCTTTGTGTTTACTGATGAGTGCGTTGAGGCTTTTCGCAGGATTCAGCAGGCTTTGATTTCAGCACCGATTATCCAGTCTCCAGATTGGAACTTGCCGTTCGAGAATATGTGCGACGCTAGTGATTATGCGATAGGCGCGGTGCTGGGACAAAGGCGTGACAAGGTCTTACATGCTATCTACTATGCTAGTAAAACCTTGGATGAAGCGCAGGTAAACTACGCGACGACGGAGAAGGAACTTCTTGCCATTGTCTACGCGTTGGACAAATTTCGATCATATCTTATTAGGTCCAAGGTGATTGTTTATACGGACCATGCGGCGTTGAAGTATCTCCTCGCGAAGAAGGAAGCAAAGCCTAGGTTGATTCGCTGGATTCTGCTACTTATGGAACCCGAGAACCGCGTCGAGGGACCCAACTTGGCGTCTTGCTTAAGGGCGGATTTTAAAGTTAAAAAAGATTATTAAATTTGAAAAACCTTTATGAACTGTTATGGAGTCGCCACCTAATTATCGCGGAAATTAGGAACCTGCTACCATGTTCTAAGTTAAAAACCTGTCCTAGATTTTGGAGCACGCCGACACCCCTAGATCTAAGGCTTGTGAAACCAGATTGGATTCGGGGTGAGGGTACTTTAGAAAAAGAGTTAATTCAAATAATGATTTATGAAAACCTTTTAGAAAAGCCTATGTAAAAATAGCCTCTACTGACCTAGAACAATCCTTGTAAGATGATATTTGAGCTAATGTTATTGCTACGTACAAGTGCGATAAGTTTGTAAAAGAATGCAGATGCAGATGCAAAAAGATTGATTAAAACCCTCAGTTTAGCATGTTTAACTTGTTAACGAATACGGTTCAGTTAAAGGTCGAATTCATTGTTTAAGTTGATTCAATGCAAAATAAGAAGGTGCAAGATGCATGCAAATAAAATAAAGTTCAATTGTCCATTGGTTTATTTTATAAGGGTCGGTTGCTTATGCGACTTTGGCGTGCCATCGGATATGGAGTGTACCTGAAGTAAATAGAACACTTGGAGTGCAAGCGCGCTGGGTGCCAAAGCCGGGGGGGCGCTAAAGTGTAGATCCCTTTGTTAGTCCATAGAAAATAAGAAAAAGCTTTGATCCAAGTGGATCGGTACCTACCTTGTCCTAACGCTTCAGATCTGGGCAGAGCTTCGCTTCTTGAACTTAAAAGGAGGATGAATTCAACACGGGATGGTGTGTTGAACTCAAGGATTTGAGTGCGTGAGGCTTTTGTGAAAGAGGATTTGTGGATTTTTTTTAGGCATAGTCACCGAGTGGATCATAACCAGAATTTGTGGATCATAACCAGAGCTTTCCTCCCCCAAACCAGAACTACACATTGTCCTCAATGTGAGCTAAATGCACAGATAAGCAAGCAAATCAAAGGACACTAAGCATACGGGGGGAAATAAAAGCGAGGAAGTGAGGGAAAAAGAGTAAGAAAGCTCACATGCGCGTGAAGGAGCTCCCCCAAACCGAAGTGAAGCGTGGAGTGCGGCTTATGATCCACAAATTTGCATCCAATTCAGTCCAGCTGTAAGATACTTCGGAGTAGCATGCGAGAAAAGGCAAGGCCGAACAGCAGAGGGGCCTATTCTCAAGAATACTAAGGACAAAAGTCCTTGAGTACCTGCATGCTAAAACAGATAATAATCCCTCATCCTCACGCGCTCAACAAAAAGTCTAAAAGTAGTAATGTCAAAGTCAAAAACAAACCAAACCAAAACAAAGTACAACAAATTACAACGTCATCGGGTTGCCTCCCGGAAAGCGCTGGTTTATAATGGTCCCGCACGACCGTCTTCAAGCTCATCCAATTCACGTCAAATCGGGCCAAGGACGTTGGCCACTAGCAACACTTTCACTTGGCGAAATAGCATTGGTTCGCCATAAAACTCGATCTCCCCGCGGGAGAGCAGCATAATCCATCACGACCGGTATTCCGTCGCAAAATGGCTCTCCATATCTCCCTTGCGCGCCCGGCATTGCCGTCCTGGGGTCTCCTCCTCCATCACCTGGATCATAGACATTTGCCTTGGCGACCTTCCGTTCCCCCAAACCAGGATCGTACCCAACCTGCGTAGGACCTGCACATGAAAAAGCAGAAGAAACAACCTCCAAAGTGTCTCCAGTAGAGTGAGACGGAGGGGCAAGGTCAATAGCAAAGGCAGACTCAGGCTGCATTGGGGAGCGGGGGATACTAGACTTAGTGTATGTGAGCTTCTCCCCTCCCACCGAGAACGACAAGGTCTTATTCCCCACATCGATTACAGCTCCTGAAGTATGCAGGAAAGGTCTCCCTAGAATGATCGGGATGTGGGGGTCTTCAGGAATGTCTAGGACCACAAAATCGACAGGGATGTAAAACTGCCCTACCTTAACCGGGACGTCCTCTAGGATGCCTAGGGGTCTCTGCACAGTTCGGTCGGCCATCTGCAACGTCATGGAGGTCACTCCTAGCTTAGTCATATTGAGTTTCTTGCAGATGGAGTAGGGAAGGATACTTACACTAGCCCCCAGGTCACACAAAGCGTTCTGCACGACATATTTCCCTATAGAACAAGGGATGGAAAGGGTCCCGGGGTCACTCAGCTTTGGGGGTGAATTACCCTGCAAAAGAGCACTACCCTCCCCAACAAAAAACACAGACTCAACCCCGTCTATTGAACGCTTCCTAGAGATGACCTCCTTAAGAAACTTAGCATACGCAGGAATTTGCTTAACCAATTCAATGAAGGGAAGATTTACCTGCAGAGTCTTGAGGATCTCGAAGAACCTATCGAGCTTGGGGTCCACAGTAGCCGGACATACACGGCTCGGAAATGGGAGCTTGATCTGTATCGGCGGCGAAGGAGTAGCAACAGGGGCACCAGAACGAACACCCGAATCATCCTTAACAGCAACATCACACGGTTTGACCGTGTGGTTTGTCCCACTGTTCACCTCATCCTCCGGATGCTTTGGGCCATCATAAACTGTACCACTACGCAAAGTAATAGCACATGCTGTATCGTGAGGTGGGTTAGGAGGATTACCTTGGGAGGGTAGGGTACCCGGCTGTCGTGACGCTTGCGAAGCGGCGAGCTGCGCCACCTGATTCTCCAACAATTTAATCGCAGCGTCTTTAGCCTGGCCATCCTTTTGCATCTGCTGCAACATCATCTCTTGCGACTTCTGCACGGCCATCGTCACCTGTGACATTTGCACCATCATGGCCTTCATTTCGGCCATAGGATCGGGGCCCTGTGTAGGTTGAGGTGGTGGTGTGTAGGGTGGTTTTTGGTAGTTGGGTGGTGGTTGGTAGTTCTTGTGGGGAGGGATATATGGGGTGTTTTGTGGAGGTTGGGTGGTTGGGTTCAACACATTCTGGTTACGATACGACATGAGTGATCGATCATAACCTGGTTGGTTTTAGTAGGGCAAGTTCTGGGTGTAAGATTGGTAAGCATGAACTTGCCCATGGGGCGCAGCATACCCCGTAGTATAACCCATATCGTGCCCTGTGACAGCATTTACATGAGCACTAGAAGAACCACCTCCCTGCATCATGCTAATTTGCGCAGTCAGCGCAGCAACCTGACTAGTGAGCGCAGAAATACTCCCTTTGTCACGGTCATCATGTGCGGACTGTGAATTTCCTCGCGGCTTCCCAAATTGTGACGAATGTATCGCCATCTCCTCAATTAATGCCCAAGCTTTATCATCATCCACATTGTTGGCAAAACGACCCTCTGCAGCAGAGTCCAAAATAGCACGACTCTCCGCATATAGACCGTTATAGAACGTCATGATGACCAACCAAGTATTCAACCCATGATGAGGACAATCGCGGATGAGCTTCTTATACCGCTCCCAAGCTTCAGCTAGTGATTCATCAAATGTTTGTTTAAAGCCTTGGATTTGGCTCCTCATGTGATTAGTACGCTCGGAGGGTAGAACTTAGAGTAAAAAGCAAGGGCCAACCCGCTCCAATCAGTGATACCTGCAGCTAACCTGTCGAGGTCCGTGATCCACTCACGAGCTCGATCTTTTCAAATAAAAAGGGAACAAAGATTTCTTATTTGTTCTTGGGTGATCCCGCTTGCTTTATCAGGAGCGATGTCGGTAAACACTTGCATATGCCGACCGGGATCCTCGGTGGGATAGCCACCAAACTGGTTCCGCTCCACCAAAGTAAGAAAGGCGGGGCGGATTTCAAAGTTGCCCTGCAGAGTAGCAGGCATCGTGAATCCATTAGGAATGGATTCCGGCTTAGGCACCGAGTGACTAGAAAGTTTAGGCATAGTCACAGGCGGTGGAGATAATGGAGTAACCAGAGGTGAGTCCTCTTCGTAGGACGATTGCGTAGCACTTGACTCCGAATGCGACGCTTCCTCAAGATCAATAATTCGGATTGCTTGTCTGCGTAGACGATGTAACGCTCGCTCAGGTTCAGGTTCAAAAGGAACTAAACCTGTAGGTGACCTGCGCATAAACGAAACTACACAAAACAATGAGAAACGGTCTCAAGGAACTAGGTTCCTTGAGACAAGAGAGAAAAACCTAAACAAAAACTAAGCAAACACTAACTAGCTAACCGTCTCCCCGGCAACGGCGCCAAAATTGATGAGGTTAAAGTCGTGTCTCCTCAATCAAAATAACCTAAGGTCAACTAACTGGGTAGTTAGTGGCAGTAGGGTCGAGATCCACAGGGAGATGGTGCAGTCAAAGAGATGCTCAGCTAGGAAAGGTCAGTCTCAAGGTATGAAAAAGGGCTTTGGTTTGAACTATAAACTAAGGGCGGACTAAAATCAAAGGTTCAAAAGATGAATAGGGAGAAATCTAGGGTCGCAGGTTCACGATGATTTCAACTAAGGTCGTCACTGAATAAGGATACTATTGGTGGTTTGTGTTAATGGTTTAGGACAAGTCCTCTCGGATCAAAGTCAAACCTAGAGCTCAACTAACGGGCTCTCGCTACGTATTAGCTTCGCTCTACCAACCCTCACACAAGGCTCACCTTAACCCGGCTTTCGATCTTAGGTTTAGGCTTCCTAGGTCAACACAATCGATCGTGGCCTTTGATCAATTGAATGGGGAATTAGGGCATGAGGTTAGATTAACAACTGTTATGACCAGATTTTACACAGCCCAGAATTGTCAGTTCTGGATAGATGTCAAGAATATGGTACAGAGCAGGATAGAAGGATAAATGGCGGTTACAGCCCAGAACGGATCAGAAGAGGCATGGCAGTTATGGTCAGCAGAGGTCAACTATGACGGTTACAAAGATCATAGGATAATGGAAGGTATTTCACCGAAAGGTATGGAGTCAATGGAAGTTATTTAACCGCCGAGCATAATGGAAGTCATGGAAACGTGCCCTAGAAAATAGGAACTACTTCTCAGCTAGCTTTGCCTATATATAGAGGCTCATTTGTACATTTTGATTCATCTTTTTACTCTCATTAGCATACTTAAGCACTCGATAATTACACTACGATAAAACATAGTCAGCTCAGATATATACGCTACAAAAGTGATCATACTCTCACAGTTGTATTCTCAGAACCCCAACTCTGATATTAATAAAAGTACTCCTGGCTTGGTAGCCCGCAGTTTTCCCCATCTTCTTCTCGGGGCTTCTGCGTCATCAAATCTCTGCGTCCTTAGTTCTGTCCTGTATAGCTCAGTTCTGTTCTGTTCCGCAAATAGTACTAGTTGATCCACTTTTTCCCATTTTCATACTTGTTAAGTTTTTACCAAAACAAATTGGCGCCCACCGTGGGGCAACTAGTTTATTAGTTTGCGTAACTTTTCTCACAAAAAATCTCACAAAAATCACCTTTTCCATACTCAAATGGCTGATAGAACTTTGGAACAATTGTCCAAGGAGTTACAAGATGCGCAGTCCAAGATTCAGCAAATCTCAGAAGAGAATGCAAGACTGAAGGAGACAGAGTCTGTTCTGAAAACCAAGTTGGATTCTGCTAAGGGCAGTACTTCAAAGATCAGACCTGGGGCATCCTTGAGTTCTATAATCAAGAGAATAGACTTCTCTAATCTGGACGAGGATGAGGATCTCGAAGACCAACTCCTGGGTGGTGAAGATGAAGAAGAGTCATCCGAGAATGCTGACAAAAGGAAGGGCAAGAAGAAGTTCAACTTTACCCTCATGATGATGCAAGAACTCCAGAAGTTACATGACAAGGTTGCAAAAATCCCAGGAGTTCCAGCACCAATTGAGGAGGCTTCCCAAGAGTGTTATGCAGATTCACCATTCAGCGAGGCCATAACTATGCAGGACATCCCAAAGAAGTTCAGTGTTCCAGGGATGAAATCAGATGATGGTACAGAGAGATCCACAGGACCACGAGCCCAAGACAAGCGAGAGGATGTACACGGTCCAGCCCAAAAGAGTACGAGAAGCTTTGCATGTGCAAAGGCTTTGGTTCTACTGGCCGGACCACTCGCAATGGTTTGTCAATATTCCTAATGGTACTATTAAATCGTTTGCTAATCTTGTGAATGTCTTTGTTGCCCGGTTGCTAGCGGCAGGAAGTTGGAGAAGCGAACAAGTGATCTGCATGCACTGTACGGAAGAAAGATGAATCCCTACGAGGCTATCTCCAGAGGTTTAACAAGGAGAAGATCTCTATCCCCAACTGTGACATTGCAACCGCTATCCAGGCTTATATGCAAGGTTTGGTGGTCAACTCTGAGCTTTATCGTGAACTAACCAAGTATCCTTGTGTTACTTTTGAAGTTGTGCAGGCAAAGCCCTTGGCCCAGATTAGACTTGAAGAGGACGCTTTCAGCCGACAGAATAGCTCTGGGTATGAGAAGGTGAACAGGAAGTCTGATAGTGGACGCACCCAGAGCAGGCCAGCACCATACAAAGAGCCACCAGAACACAAGTGCATGCCGTCGATTACGAGACAGTCAATTCTGATGACTCCTTGATATCGCTAGCCTCGGTGTGGAGGTACCACGATTGATAGCAAAGTCGAGAGCTTTGGGAATGCCGCAAGATGGCCCAAGAGGAATGATAATCCAAATCCAAACAGAATCCAAACAAGTACTGTGAGTACCATGGAGACATCGGCCACAAAGACGTAAGACTGCTATGCCTTCAAGAAGGAGATATCTTACCAGCTCGTAACTGGACGTCTCAAGGACATCATCAGACCAGTCCAGAGGAATCCGGCCAGAACTGAAAGCGCCAGGTCCAAGGATTCCAGGGGACAGGAGTCAGAAAAACCGCCAAATCCTCCACCCTACACACATGAGGTAAAATTTATTAATGGTGGTTCTGATATCCGTGGACTAACCTATTCTGCAGCCTAAAAGGATAGCAAAGCAAGAGAAGATGCAACCTCCAACCAGAGTAGAGAAGAATTGGGAAGTTGTCACCTTTGACCATGAAGATTGTGAAGGCATTCGATCGCACCATGATAGCCTGGTGATCAAGTTGCAGATTGGGAGCACCCTCAGACGCCGAGTTATGGTTGATGGGGCGATTCGTGAACTTGATCATGTTGGATGCATTGAAGGAGATGGGTATAGGTCGGGACAAGTGACCAAGAACTCCAATGTTACGGTAGGATTGATGGCGAGACCAAGCACACCTTGGGAGAGATCTCACTTCCCACCTATGCCCAGGGAGTTTCTTCTTTTGAGAAGTTTAATGTTATTGATTCTATGACCTCGTATAATGTTTTTAGGCGGGCCTTGGATCCACAATCTCAAGGTCGTGGCCTACTTACCATCAATGTGTGAAGGTCCCAACTCAATGGGGAGTTACGGTGATAAAGGGAGAAAGGCAAAGCTGCAGGAGTGCTACAGAGCGACCTTGAAGCCTCCCGCCACCAACAAAACTCTCGCATAGCAATTACGAAACCAGTCAAGTCGGTAGTGGAACCAGAAAAGTCGGGATTGGAGATGGACCAGATCAGTGTAGACCAGAGCTGCCCAGAAAAGAAAGTGTTAGTAGGCGGTGATGTACCATCCAAGATCGATCCGACCGATCGGTTTCTGTAGTCTAAGAAATCAAGTTTTGCATGGAGCCACTTTGACATGATCGAATCGATCCCGACGTTATCACGCACAAGCTCAACGTTGATCCCAAGTACAAACCAAAGGCACCGTAAACGCAGGAAGTTCGCATCGAGAGAAATGCTATCATCAACGAAGAAGTCCGTGTCGCCGGACATGAACATGGTAAGGGAGGTAATGTATCCTGATTGGTTAGCTAATGTTGTTGTTGTGCAGAAGAAGAATGGAAAGTGGAGAGTCTGTGTAGACTACACAGATCTGAACAAGGCATGTCCCAAAGATCCTTTCCCTCTTCCTCACATTGATGCCATGGTGGACAAGACTGCAGGCCATGAGGTTCTGACCTTCATGGACGCCTCAAGTGGTTTTAACCAGATCAAGATGTATCCTCCAGACCAGGAAGGAACGTCATTCATGACAGACCGTGGAATCTACTGTTACACCGCCATGCCCTTTGGACTCAGGAATGCTGGAGCCACCTACCAAAGGCTAGTCAATATGATGTTCAAAGATCTCATTGGGGACACAATGGAAGTTTACATCGATGATATGGTGGTAAAGTCTAAGGATGCTAAGGATCATGTGAAGCACCTAGAGCAAGCGTTTGCAGTTCTGGACAAGTTCAATATGAAGCTGAATCCAACAAAGTGCAACTTTGGAGTGTCTTCTGGAAAGTTCCTAGGCTACTTGGTCACCAGAATAGGAATTGAAGCAAGTCCAGAACAGATAAAGGCAATCCTAGATCTGGAGCCCCCCAGATCTGTGAAAGACATCCAGAAGTTGACAGGGAGAGTGGCAGCTCTGAACAGGTTCATTTCTAGATCCTCAGAAAGGTGCAAACCCTTCTATGATATGCTCAAGAAGAACAAAGAATTCCAATGGAGTGAAAAGCACGAGGAAGCATTCCAGGATCTGAAGAGTTACCTGTCAACCCCACCACTACTATCCAGACCAGAAGAGAAAGAACCGCTAAGTGCACATCGAGTCCACGGAGCATTCAAGAAGTGCAGTTACGGTCAGGGAAGAAGATGGTTTGCAGTATCCAATATACTACGTGAGTAAGAGCTTGCTAGATGCTGAAACCAGGTATTCTCTTCTGGAGAGGTATGTTCTTGCCTTGATTATGTCAACCACTAAGCTTAGACCTTAATTTGAGAGTCATCATATACGTGTTAGAACTAACCTTCCAGCTTAAGTCGAGTCTTGAGAAAGCCCGAATCGCCTGGGAGAATGGCTAAGTGGTCTATGCAACCAAGACGTATGACATCGCTTATGAACCCGAGCGACAATAAAGTCACAAGCCTTGGCGATTTTGTGGTCGATTTCACCCACCGGAAGAGTGTAGTGCGATGGAGGTGTTGAAGCTTACACAGGCGTAAAAGGAGAGACCTGGGTGTTGTATACCGATGGAGCGGCTAATGTCGAGGTTCTGGTCTGGGCATTGTCTGAAATCGCCACAAGGGGACATACTAGCCCAGTCGTCACCGTGAATTTCGTACCACCAACAATGAGGCGGAATACGAGGCATTAATTGCGAGGTTTGATGGTCTCGTATTGGTCTTGGTGTCAAGAATTTGGAGGTAAGCGACTCTTTACTTATTGTTAATCGATTAATGGTTCCTTTCATGCGCCAAAGATTCTAAGATGTTGCTCTACCTTGAGAAGGTTAGAACCCTAGTTTCAAGTTTGACCAGCTTTAGGATTGACCAGATCCCCAGAGACCGTAACTCGCAGTGCACTCTCTAGCTAGTCTTGGTTCTAGTTTCAAACCACAGACTGGACAGATTCCCATAGTTCACCTCCTCGGACCTTCTATAGAGAAGTCCGATCCTCGCTCAACCTCGTCTACCCCACCTCTCTCTCGATCGCACCTTTTTATGCTTTTCTTAGAGATGGTATTTTACCCTGCATGCACTTCGAGGCCGTGAGCTTTTCTACTAAAGCCTCGAGGTATGTCTTGATTAATGATGTTCTGCTCAAGAAGTCTATGTCAGTCCAGATTTGGCGCTTGTCCTGAACCAAAGCAGAGGCCGAACTGCTCGAAGAATTACATGAAGGAGATTGTGGCAACCACGGTCGGGAGAAGTCCGCCACAGAGCTTTGAGATTCGGTTACTTACGCCAACTATGAGGAAAGAGGTCAGGAGTACGCAAGCAAATGTGAAGCATGTCAAGCACTCTCGATGATCCACCACCACCGAGGTTCTCGCATCCCATTTCTCGCACCGTGGCCTTTCATGAAGTGGGGCATGGACATAGTTGGAAAGCTTCCAATGGCTCCGTGACGTAAGGTCTTTATGTTGGCAATGATGGACTACTTTTCAAGTGGATCAAGCAGAGGCATTCGAAGTGTTACGTAAAAGGAAGTCATCTCATTCATCAAGAGGAACATCATTTGCAGATTTGGAATTCCAAGCCGATTGTGTGTGACAATGGTACACGATTAAGAGGAACAAGACTAGGGAGTTCTGCGGCAACCTGGAATATTGAATCGCTTACTCGCACCAAGATATCCCGGTGTAATGGTCAGCAGAATCTAGTAACAAGATTATCATCAAAACCTTGAAGAAGAAGTCAAGAAACGACGAGGGAGATGGGCGGAAGAGCTACCTTTAGTTACAGGTCGACGTAACTACACCAAAGAATTCCACAGGACAAACTCCATTCTCGTTGGTGTATGGTTGTGAAGCGGTGATTCCAGCAGAAGTGTCTGTTCCAACAACAAGGTATGGTCTGAACAGTTTAGAGACTAATCCAGATTTGTTATCTTCCAGTCTTGATTTTGCAGAGGAGTTAAGGGATGCAGCCAAGATAAGGTTAGCAGCTTACCAGCAGAATGTGGCCAGGACTTTCAACAAACATGTCAAGGCCAGAGTCTTCAAAGAAGGAGATTTAGTTCTGAGGAAAGTATTTGAAAACACAAAGGAGAAGTCAGCAGGAAAGCTAGCCCCAGTCTGGGAAGGACCATACTTGATTGACTCAGTTGTAGGCCAAGGAGCTTATAGATTGGTAACTCTGGAGGGAGAGTTGATTCCTAGAGCATGGAATGCGACCAACCTCAAACTCTATCTTTGTTAATACGGTATTTTCAATTCTGTACTTTCAATTCTGTAATTTCAATTCTGCACTCTTTATTTGTTTTTTGTAAATATTGCAATTCTCATTCAATAAAAACCATTGAGCTCCAATGGTGTAGCTTAACTTTATTTCCAAGTTTTGCAGATTACAACTTTAGTTCAGAAGTAAATATCTATCACAAATAAAGTCAAAGTAAAAATAATACGCTACATATTACAAATAAAGGAGTTTATCCTCCAGTTCTACTCAGGGAGTTCAACCTCCAGTTCTGGGCCTGGTCCCCAGTCTCTTGGAACTTGTCTTCCAGACTTGAGCTTAGTCCTCACTCGAAAGCAAACCCCCGCAAAGGGAGATCTTCCTCCACCCACAAATCAGCCTGGCCTCGGGCAGAGCACCACCCCGCCGTGAGGATGCGTCCTCGGATTGACGGACCAGGGCTTGACCGCCGTTAAGAGAGTCCTATAATATCCCTTAAGGTGAGCCATGATCATGCATACATAAGTCTGGGGTGTACACCTGCGAGGTTAGTACACCTGCGAGGTTAGTACATTCACAGAACAATAGAAGCAATAGAAGCAACAGAAACGATAGTAGTTAAGTCCTTGGACCACCAAGGCTAACTAAATAACCGAATCTGTCAGAGCAAACTAGAAAAATGTCTTGCTCTGCAGACTAAGCAAAAGTTCCACAGTAGCAACAGTCAGAAGTTCACAGAATAATTACAGACCTGGACATACAAGTCCAGGCCGCACTACGAATAGCAAATTGTTTGAATTTACACAAAATGTTCACAAGAGTAATTGTTTTTCATTCTTCTTCTTCTTCGAAGGATTGTCATCACCTGGGCATCTTCGCCAAGACCACCGTCACCACCGCAGAGCTCTCTTCCCGATCGATGCCACCGCTTCCACTCCACAGGGCCGATGCGCTGGGAAGAGCTGTTTAAATTTCTCCACAAAGAAGATCAATATCCCACTCCTCACGCGGACTCAGAGGCACGCATCATCTGACAGTCCGCTGTGTAAAACAGCCAGATCGCCTCCTGGTTCTCGAGTTGGCCCTCAAGCTCCCGAACACGCCGCCGAGATTCTCATTCTCGACCTCAACGAGGCGGACTCTCCTCAGACTTGGCAAAGAAGCCTTGGCTTTTTCACCGCCTTCATACCGCCCAGAGCTTTCTCCAAGTGCAGACAGGCTTGTTCTTTCGAGCAACCTCGATCCTCCAAATAGCCACACGATCCCCGTATGGGAAATTATGTGCCCCAAACTCGAGATACAGTCAAGAGTCTGCAAATGTAATGGTGTAAGGTACAATAGTGGTAAAATTATCATGAGAATTTGTACTAGAAGTATATCAGGTTATTACCTGTAGAGCAGAGTGAGTGGCTCTAAACGCCAGTTCTGTGGTGCCAACCCTGATCAGGTCTGGGTTGACCCTCTTAGCTGCTTGTTGGATTATTTTCTACGCTGTTGATGGCGTCTTTGGGCCAGAAATGTCCCTGGTAATGACAAACCTTCAACTTCCTCTATTTTTCTCTTCTTTGTTTTCTTGTCTGGTGTACTCTTCTCTGGCTCGACCTTAACCTTCCCCTTGGGCTCCTCAACCTTCAGCGCCCTGAAACCTGGAGTAGGAATACCTGTAGGAACAAGCAAGGGCTTCACATCTGGCCCCCCAGCCAGAATAGCGTCCATCTTCTCCTGGAGAAGACTAGGATTGAGTCTACCCCTAGTGAATGGCTTAGAAGATTCACCTAGCATAGACCACATTCGTCTTAGAACTACATATCCAGATCAGACTTGCCCAGACTTGACCAAAAAGAAAAATTAAGAGACTCACCCTTGATGGCAGAAACCATAGGCACATGCACCCTCACCGTCTTCTTCGCTGGCCTACAGAATGTGGGGAAAGCCGTCTTGTTATCCTCTTCAGACCAGGTCCTCTCCTTGAGAGGCAAAGCCATGAACGCAGCAATCCTAGCCTTAGAGTCCTCACTTGGCACAGGCTGCCAGGAGTCCGCTAGAAACACAAAACACAAGAAACCCTCAGACCTACACTGAATAGAAAAGCTAGAAACAGCAGATCTGAGTCAAAAGTGACTTACCTCTCTCGCCAATAGGGTAGTCCAGACAGTCGCTGCTCCCAAGAGTATCACTCTTCAGGAAAAGGAAGCTTGTCTTCCAATCCTTGTCATCCCCAGTATCAGGGTGCTCCACAAGATTGCTCTGGCCCTTCCTGATTCTGAAGATGAATCTTCCACGGCCCTGGCTCCTTACAGAGTAGACGTTTTTCAGATCTTGCACCGTCGATTGCGATCGAACTTTGTGCAGAGCTTGTCAACCAGGCAGATAATCTTCCACATGCTGGGCATCAATTGGCAAGGGGCGAGTTTCATTGAAGAGAGCACCCCGCTGATCCAAGAATTACAAGGAATTCTCAAACCAGCCCTAAAAGGGAACTCATGAATGCAGATCCACCCAGGGGAAGTCCAGGAAGCCGTAACATAGTCGTCACAGGGAACGAATATCTCAGCAGATTCAGGCACAATATGATGATCTTGGAGATGTTTTACGATTGATTGACTGAGTGTGTTTTTGGTTTCATCATCAAAGGAGTCACCTTTGATGAACCTATGATCACCGTACATGATTTCGTTGATTTCGAGGATCTCAAGATCAATCACTTTTTCAGCCATGGTTTTTTATTTAATTTTGGTTTGATAAAGATGAAGATGACAAAGGAAGAAGATGATGAACAAAGAAGGTAAAACAAAGGTTGGTAAGGTAAGTTCTCGAAAAATTACTGGAGCCTCCTATTTATACTCAAGGATAAAAGAGTTCAAGTGGGATTAGGATTTTACCGTTGGTAAAATTCGAAACAACCCCAGACTTAGCCGTTGCTACAGTACAGGAAGTCAAATCAGGTTTTAATTCTCACCTACTTTGGATTCTTTCATTATCTCTTTGAATGGTGTGCACAAGTCTGGCTAAGTACATAATTGTTGTTCGAATTTATAGCCGTTGTTTCTGCTCTAGTCTGTTCTGTATAGATATGTTTGTACAGGATTGTTTCCTCAAGATTGCTGAACACTGCACTTGAGAAAACAAGGGGCATTTGTTATGACCAGATTTTACACAGCCCAGAATTGTCAGTTCTGGATAGATGTCAAGAATATGGTACAGAGCAGGATAGAAGGATAAATGGCGGTTACAGCCCAGAACGGATCAGAAGAGGCATGGCGCTTATGGTCACAGAGGTCAACTATGACGGTTACAAAGATCATGGGATAATGGAAGGTATTTCACCGAAAGGTATGGAGTCAATGGAGGTTATTTAACCGCCGAGCATAATGGAAGTCATGGAAACGTGCCCTAGAAAATAGGAACTACTTCTCAGCTAGCTTTGCCTATATATAGAGGCTCATTTGTACATTTTGATTCATCTTTTTACTCTCATTAGCATACTTAAGCACTCGATAATTACACTACGATAAAACATAGTCAGTTCTGTATATCTGCTACAAAAGTGATCATACTCTCACAGTTGTATTCTGTAACCCCAACTCTGATATTAATAAAAGTACTCCTGGCTTGGTAGCCCGCAGTTTTCCCCATCTTCTTCTCGGGGCTTCTGCGTCATCAAATCTCTGCGTCCTTAGTTCTGTCCTGTATAGCTCAGTTCTGTTCTGTTCCGCAAATAGTACTAGTTGATCCACTTTTTCCCATTTTCATACTTGTTAAGTTTTTACCAAAACAACAACCAACAACCAAAAGATAACCAAGAACAGAGATTAAACCTAAGAATCAATCATCGATCCCCATAAAACCCTAGGATGAGAATTAGCTATGCATAATTGGGGATGAATTCAAAGCAATATAAAAACAATGATAAAACATAATGAATGAATGACAATTGAAATTAAACCTGGAGTAATCGGAATTGGAATACAAAAGATCGAAACTTGCAAGATTAATCAAAGCTAAACTAAGGTTTTTGAGAGTTTAAAAGAGAGGAAAAGTTATTCTAATTCTAAACTGAAAACAATAATAAAAGCCTCCGTCTAAACCCTAACTCGAGTTGTATTTATAGGCCAACGAAAATCCGGAGAAAAGTGCAGCAGAACCTATCGGTTCTAGGGGGAACCGATCGGTTTAGGGGGGCAAACCGATCGGTTTGGTAGGGAACCGATCGGTTCTTAGGTGCAAATCGTTGGGCAGCAACTTTAAGCCTTGTTCTTGTACCCGGAACCTATAGGTTTGCTCTGAACCTATAGGTTTGACGTCCCAACTTGTCGTATTGACTCCGAATCGACTCTCGGGCTTCGTCTTGACGTCACGATACTCGATAATGCTCCATTTGACTCAGGTTTTAGCTCAGGACCGCCAAAACCTGCAAAATACACACGAGGAACAACAGTATCGCAATATAAATCAAATAGCTACTAATATACTAATGAAATCAAGTAGGTGCGAGCTAAATCCGACTATAACGGGGGCATATAAGCGATATAAATGACATGTATCACCGTGACATGAGCTTTGAGTTTGCGCCATCCGTTGTGGACGAGGTTGTGACTGCCGCGATTGGCGGTGGTTTGGAGGTGGTTTGTGAGGGTGCACCGCCTTACACTTTCAAGACGAGCTACATCTTGGAGTACTTTGAGGGGAAGACCGAGCATGGCCCCTCGGAGTGGAGTGACGAGCAGAATGCTCGTATGTGGCTGTGGTGGTTTGTCAGCGCCGTGTACTTCGGCGATAAGGGTGAGCGGGCGTCGACGTCGGTCCTTATGCATCTCCTGGATTGGAATGCAATTGGGACGTTCGACTGGGTGACGCCGTCTTTGGGTTTGTGCATTCGTTTCTGCATGGATGCCGTGAGACCACGGGTCATGGATCGAGGGTCGCGACTATCCTTAGTCTCGCCTGGATTCTTGATGGAGGTACGTGTTGATTCTGTTTTTGTCTTAGGTGCACTGTTGTTTGTTTTTTGTTGTCTTTGTAACGTGTTTTTGTTTCTTGTGTGTGCAGTCGTGGATCCTTAGCCACTTTCCTTTTCTGCTCCCCCCGCATGCTACGAGGATCGTGAGAGAGTACCCGGCGGTACGTACTTGGGGTACGTGTAACCGTGCTGCGTTTAACTGGTCGTATGATGAGGTTCGAGTGCGTCTGAACCTTATGGAGTTTAAACAGGTTCGTGTTTGAACTATTTTAAGTAGAGTGTACTTAAAATGATTGCATGTGCTCTTGATGATGTTGTTGTTGTTTTTCGTTTGCAGTTCGAGTCCTTCCCGTGGCGTCAGTATATGGGTATTCCCGAGGGCATCGGAGCTAGGTTTGCAGTGCGCGATACCCAGCGCCTGTACTTGGCGACGCCGTACGGGCCGGTTTGGTACCTTGGGGAGCACTTGGTTTATCAGGCCGGGTGGCCGGCTCCGGTGGTGCCTAGGGACCCGCCGAGGGTCCTGTTTGAGCGAGGGGTTTCCGCTCAGGATCGGATGGCGTTGTACGGGGAAGGAGAGTCGGTGAGTCTTCTCTGTCCTGGGAAAGACTATGGCCGCTTGCTCGCCTCGGCTTGCTTGTGGGCCGATTGAGGTATGCTTGCTTCTTTTGAGGGTGCGTAAGGTAATTTTTGCGAAAAATTTCCCTGACGTGTGCGTTTTGTACTTGTTTTGTAGGAATTTGATCCCGAGATGGCGGAGCAGCCTGGTGACTTTCCTACCACCGTTGAGTATGATGACTCGGGTGTCCGTCGTACCTTTGCTTTGCCGACGTACTTGCCGGTGACTACTGACGCGGGCATGGACAGCTGGACGGGCAGGGTGAAGAAGGTATGTATCTTTGTCTTTGTATGTGTGAGTGAGCCCCCAGTTTGATCGAGGTATGAAACATAGCGATGATCAGACTAGAGAGATGCGTGTTTTTGTGGTTATCCCCTCGAGTTTGTCTTAATTTTAGTGAAATTGAGGCAAAGTGGGGTTGACTGCTTTTGTTTTGAAATTTCCCCCCGAAGTTTGGCTTAATTTGAGTGAAATTAAGGCAAAATGGTGAAAATGCGGTTTGTTTTTGAAATTACCCCCTAAGTTTGACTTAATTTGAGTGAAATTAAGGCAAAATGGAGAAGAATGTGATGTGTTTATGTGTTGTGTATCGCAGGTGGCAAAGGAGGCGCATAAGAAGCTATGGCGGATAGCTAACAGATGGAGGATGGCTTGGGCTGAGCAGGCTGCTCAGTTGTGTCAGAGTCGAGCTGAGACGGCTCAGATTCGACGTGAATTTGACGAGTACCGTCGTCGTCATCCTGAGTGAACTTGTGTAATAAAGATTGTATGAACCTTTGTCTACATGTCTTGGTAGCTTGAATTTGAACTTGATTGTAGTCGTGAACCTGTTTGGTAAGCTTGTTTGAAAAATGAAATGATTCCCGAGTGGGATGCATTTGATGTTGATTTTAAATTGTGAAAATGCGTTTGCAAAAAGTTCATTTTAAATGCGAAATGAGCTTGCATGAATGTCGAAAATGTTTGTGTTTTGACTCGTGGTATGAATCGTTTTTGCTAAAGCGAAGTGCAATGTTGCTGTGTGGGGAATGACAAAAGAGTGCCGTAGGTTAGTGTAAGATGTCGTGTTTAGGAGAGACGAAATTAGGAAAGTGTGAGAAAAAACCAGCCCCCGAAACCGCATAGCCTTATGCGGTTTGAGGTTCAAACCGCATAGGCTTATGCGGTTTGAAGGGCAAACCGCATAGAGTCATGCGGTTTGTCAGCGTGGCTGGTAGCGCTGTATTTCCATATTTCGGACGCGTTTTTCCTATATAAGGAGGGGGGGTGCGTGCCATAATCCTCATTCACAATCACTTCTCTTCTTCTCTTTTAGTACAAGTTTTTGCTCTCATAAATATATTAGGTATATTTACAAAAGTTTTTTTTTTTTTTGTAGTCAAGAAAAATGGTTGAGTATTTTGATGCTCTTTTGAAGAGGTGGACTTCCTCATTAAGTCCGGCAATGAAGAGGGCGGTGTATGACGATGGTGCCGGTGTTTTTATTGGCTTTCGCCAAATGAAAGTCGATCTAGACTTCCTGGATGCGTGTTTAGATTATTGGGATCCTAGCTTGCATGTGTTTAGGTTTCCCGGGGGGGAGGTGTGTCCTTTGATGGAGGAGTTTGCGGCCATTGCTGGGTGGTCGAAACGGACTACTCCGGTGGTTGTAAGGAGTGAGCTTTGTTATAACGGAATGTTGTGAAACTTCCTTGGGATGACAAATGCTCATGCTGCAGGTTTGTTTGAGGGAGGCAAGGTAAACATGCTTCTCTTGTGTCAACGATATATGAATAAGGTTGATACTAGTATTTCGGACCGTTCTAGGCGGAGGGCCCTTGCTTTTTGTTTGGTTCATCGCTATGCTTTTGCGGGGTCCATGCCAGATGGAGTGTTTGGAAACGCGAGGTATGCTCGTGTTGTCGAAGAGATGGAAAGGGGATATGATCCTTCTGCGTTGATCCTAGCGGAGACCATACTGGGTTTAGACGACCTTTGTGCTAATCGTCTGAGCTCGTACCGGGGTTGTGCTAGGATTCTCAACATTTGGCTCATGGAGAGGCTAAGTGTGTATAAAGCTCTTCCCCTTGGAAGTGTCTTCAAGGCTGCAGCGACGACGTCGCGAAAGATGGAGTGGGCTAACCCTCGGGAGCGTTCACTCAACTACTATCGAGGGTTTGTCAATGAAAGCTCCATTCGTTGGTATGTGTCTTGGTGGGGTATTACGGCGATTACGGCGCCGTCTGTTGCGAATGCGTCGTGTGGGTTGATGTTGTGCGGGTTTGAACGAGGGGTGTGGATTCATCCTCTACGCTTGAAAAGGCAAATCGGGCTTGCTCAAACCATCCCCGAGCAGGATACTCAGGTTGGAGGGGTTGTTGTCCTGAACAACAAGGTGATTGATGCTTGGATCCGAGGATGGTCGGACCGTGTTACATGGGCTGTTCCGGAGCATATAGAGTCTAGTCGTGTTACGGACTTCTATACACGGTGGTACCGTTCCAATGATCCTCAGGAACGGGAGAATCAGAGGAGGAGGGAAAAGAATGGGCCGTGGCCCTCCTTGGCGTATGAGGTGGTGCGCGAAAGGAGGGACTATGGTGATCTTTGTGCTGTTAGTGTGGATGCTTCTACTTCGAGACCGGTGCGGGAAAGGCTTGGACCGAAGGTGACTGTTAAAGATCGTTTAGGGTCAAGGATCGAGGAGCCCGGTCAATGAGCAGACGAGGATCCGATCGAGCCCTGGGTTTTGAGAGATCTATTCCCGTTCTTAGTTCGAAAATTGTGGCGGATCGGCCTCTTGAAGATGAAGGGGCTAATCCGAAGCGTCAGAAGATGACTTGAGTAGTTTGCTTTGTTTTGTTTAGAAAATTTCCTTTATTTAAATACATGTTTTAGATTTGAATAAAGGGCTAAAGAGGCTTGTTCCTAGCTCATTTCTAAATTGCGAAAAATTCTAAATAAAGTAATAAAATAGAATTAATTTGCTTTTGTCTTGTCTCGTTGCTTTCTTTTGTTCTGCTTTGAAATGTTCTCGACCTTTTTAAGCTTCGAACATTCGTATTTGTTTTTAAATCCTCGACTTTTTTAAGCTTTGGATTTGTCTGTTTGATTTGTCCTGTCCTTAAGTCCTCGACCTTTTTAAGCTTTGGACTTGGATTTTTGTTTTGTTTTGTGTTGACTGTGCTCTCGACTTTTTTAAGCTTTGAGCGTGTCTTTTTGTGAGTGCATCGCCCTTCACCTTTTTAAGCTTTGGGCTTGCGTGCTAGGAAATTCGGTTGTGCTTTTGACAAGCTGCCTACGTATCCGCGTTTCACGGAATCAAACCGGCGTAGTTCGTGTGATTCGGTTGAGCTCTTTGCAAAGCTGCCTACGTATCCACAGTGCGTGGAATCAAACCGAGCGTAGTTCACCCATGCGAGAGTGAGTTTTGTTTTTTGAAATACATTGCAAAATTGTTTGTGTTTAAGGGTAGTATTTCTTGAGTTGATCAAGATTTGTTGGTAATCGGAAGTCCTGACCGTCGAGGTCAGTTAGTTTCACGGCTCCTCCGGGAAGGATTTCCTTGACCAAGTACGGTCCGGCCCAATTGGGTTTGAATTTTCCTCTTGGATCGACTGGTAATGGTGCTCGGATTGATTTGAGTACTAGGTCACCCACTTTGATGTTTCGTGGCTTGACCCGTTTGTTGTAGGCGCGTTGTAGGCGAGATTGGTACATTCGGACTGTACTTAGTGAATGTAATCGTCTTTCGTCTAAAAGGATGAGTTGTTCGTATCGTTCGCGTGCCCATTCGGCTTCAGGAATGTCTGCTTCCATGAGAATTCGAAGGGATTGCATCTCGATTTCTACAGGTTGAACGGCTTCCATCCCGTAGGTTAGGAAGTAGGGTGTCATGCCTGTGGGTGTGCGGATGGTTGTGCGGTATCCCCATAATGCAAATGGGATTTTGTTGGGCCAGTCGTGGCAGGTGTCGATCATCTTTTTGAGGATTGATACGACGGTTTTGTTTGCTGCCTCGACCGCGCCGTTAGTTTATGGTCGGTAGGGTGATGATTTGTGTCGTTGTATCTTGTATTTGAGGAGAAGTGGTTCGACCTCTCCTTGGAAGTGTGTGCCTTGGTCGCTTATGAATTCGTGGGGTATGCCATAGCGACAAATGATGTTGTTTTGTATGAATTTTGCAGCCTCTTTTGTGCCTAGTTTGCGGTATGATGCGGCTTCGACCCATTTTGTGAAATAGTCGATGGCCACGAGGATGAAGCAGTGTCCTCCTGCTCCTACGGGTTGAACTTTGCCTATGACGTCAATTCCCCAGGTTGAGAAAGGCCATGGCGAGGTCAAACTGTATAGTGGTGAAGGAGGGATGTGTTGTACGTTTGCAAAAATTTGACAATTATGGCAATGTTTGACATACTTTGCGCAGTCGGCTTCCATGGTTGTCCAGTACCATCCTAGCCTTATGATTTGTTTGCACATGGCTCGTGCGTTCATGTGTGGTCCGCACTCGCCATCGTGTACTTGGGACATGATTTCGTGTCCCTTTTTGTGATCGACACATAAGAGTAGTGTGCCTTGCGGTGTCTTTTTGAGTAGTTTGCCCATTTCCATCACGAATTGTGATGATAATAGGCGTAGGGCTCGCTTGGCCCGTTTGTCAATGTTTGGTGGGTATTCACCGTTTGTTTTGTAGTTGATGATTGCTTGGTACCAAGGGTCGGTTTGCTCTTCCTCGGTTTCAATGTCACAGATGTAGGCGGGTTCGTTCCGTCGTTCCACGACAATGGGTAGCGTTTCCATTCCCGGGGGTATGTTGATTAGTGACGCGAGTTTGGATAACGCGTCGGCGAATTGGTTTTCTTCGCGTGGGAGGTGTATGAATTCTACGTGATAGAATTCGTTTATGAGCTCTTGTATTTTGTTTTGGTATAATGCCAGGTTTTCATTAAGTATCTTCCATGCTCCGGATACTTGGTTGATTATGAGGGAGGAGTCCCCATAGACTCTTATATTGCGGGCGTTGAGTACAAGCGCTGCTTGGAGATCGTGCAAGCACGCCAGATTCTGGCGTTGTTTGTAACGTCAAAATCCAGTTTGATGGATAAGGGGGTGTGTTCGCCATTCGGGGATATGAGAAGTATTCCTACTCCACATCCTCGATAGTTGGAGGAGCCATCGAAGTATAACTCCCATTGTTCTTGGTTGATGTTGTAAATCCCATCGTCTGGAAGGGATGTTGTGTCGATGATTGGCTCTTCGTTGATTGCATTTTCAGCTAGGAAATCGGAGACTGCTCGTCCCTTGATTGCTTTGAGGGGTACGTACTTAAGGTCGAATTCGGCTAGGAGCAATGTCCATCTGGCCATTCGTCCGTTAAGCACAGGCTTCTCGAAAAGGTACTTTACGGGGTCCATTTTGGAATAGACCTTCATCTGGTGTGCTAGCATATAGTGACGGAGTTTTTTGGATGACCATACCAATGCTAGACAGCTCTTCTCGACGGGTGAATATCGAGTTTCGTAATCGAAAAATTTCTTGCTAATGTAATAGATTGCGTGTTCTTCGCCGTTTATTTCTTGAGCGAGCATGGCGCCCATGGCGGTAGGGGTTGTTGTAAGGTACAAGGATAATGGTAAATCCTTTTGGGGTGGTCGTAGAACTGGCGGGTTGGTTAGTAATTCCTTGACCTTGTCAAATGCTTTTTGACATTGTTCGTCCCATTCAACGTGGTCGGTTTTCTTGAGTTTCTTGAAAACTGGTTCACATATCATGGTGAGTTTGCTAATGAAGCGTGAGATGTATTGAATTTGGCCCAAGAAACTTCGAATTTCGTCGAGGTTCTCCGGGGGTCGCATTTTGAGAATTGCTTTGACTTTCGAGGGGTCGACCTCGATGCCTCTTTGGCTCACTACATGTCCTAGTAGTTTACCGGATTTAACTCCAAAAGTACATTTTTGGGGATTGAGGCGCATTTTGTATTGTCGTAGGCGAGTGAAGAACTTGCGGAGGTTAGTGATGTGACCACTCCTCTCCTTTGACTTTACGATCATATCGTCGACGTAAACTTCGACTTCTTTGTGCATCATGTCATGTAAAAGGGTTGTGGCGGTGCGTTGGTATGTTGCACCAGCGTTGATTAGGCCGAAAGGCATGACCGTGTAGCAGTATGTGCCCCACGGTGTAACGAAGGCCGTCTTTGCCACGTCTTCGAGTGACATTTTGATTTGGTTATAGCCTGCGTAGCCGTCCATGAAGGATAGGAGGGCGTGATCGGCGGTGTCGTCGACTAGGACGTCCACAAGGGGTAATGGAAAGTCATCTTTAGGACTAGCTTTGTTCAAGTCGCGAAAGTCAACGCATACTTGAATCTTGCCATTCTTTTTTAAGACTGGGACCATGTTTGAGACCCATTCAGGATACTCGATGACTTGGATGAAACCGGCTTGTAGTTGTTTTTCGATTTCTTCCTTGACCATAAGGGACCATTCGGGACGTAGTCTTCTTAGCTTTTGCTTGATGGGTTTGTAACCGGGTTTAATGGGGATGCGATGCTCGGCGATGCTTCGTTCGATTCCGGGCATGTCTTTGTATGACCAAGCGAATACGTCCTTGAATTCGCTTAGGAGTTGTGTGAACTGGGCGCGCTCGTCTTTGTCTAGTGAGGCTCCTAGTTGTAGTTCCCTTGGTTCTTCGGGGGTTCCCACGTTTATGGTTATGGTTTCCTCGATGATTGGGTCTTGTGTTTTGGGAGAGACAATGTTTGCAATGTATTTGTTTAATGATTGATTTGTTTGTTCATTTTCGCATGAGTTAGTGTCTTTTGTATTTTGTGTTTTGTTTGTTGTTTGTTGATTTTTGATTGTTTGTATTTTGTTGTTTGTTTTAGCTTGAGACAAGACGTAAGCAAATTTATTCATTTCATTATTTTGAGGAGAATTATTCGACAAATCAGAAAATTGCTTGGAGCTAGCCTCCGTAAAAAGGAAATCTAAACTAAAGCTAGAGTCTAGGATAGATGGGTCGACAGATGACCCGACACTAAGAGTATTAGAATCTAAAAGAATTTCTTCTTCTTCTTCATCGTCTTCTGTGCCGCTGGAGGAGCTGCTTGAGTTGTCTGAGTTGCTTGAGTTGCTTGAGTTTATATCACTCTCGTCTTTGTCTTTGAGATTAGTGACATGGTCGAAGAGTGGTCCTTCACCGGTGATAAGCTGGAAGTGGTGACCTTGTGCATCGGTCCATTTCAGCGTCTTATACCATCCGTTGAGGGTTTTGTCTGTGGCGTCGGCTATGAGTAAGTTAGGATCGAAGTGACGGTCTCGCATGATTGTGGAGACAATCTCTTCGTTTTTGGTGCTCGGTGAGGCCTTGAGTGTGTTGGGCTTACCACTAGAGAAACAAGCTTCGGATGAATGGATGATGTCTCGAAGGAGGTTTTCCGTCGACCGTTCCTCCGGGGTGAAGTATGCTCGTGTCGAGGATGTAAGGCCGCAGGGTGACTTTGTGAGTTGACCTTCGTCTTTGGATTTCCTTAACCATCTTCTCCTGGTCGTCGTTTTTGGGCTTATAGCCTAGACCCATGGTGAGCCAAAGGCTGTTGTTGTCTTTTGTTTTGAAAGGTTTGTAGGTTTTGATTGGTGTACGTGTGATAGCGCCGACCTCAAAGTCGAAGCTACATAAGTCTTCTGCGGGTTCAGCCACAATTTCCGCAGATTTGGGCTCTTTTGGTGTATCGAAAAGGGCTCGGAAGTTAGAGGCGTTCAAGGTTATGATCTCCTCGTTGAGGGGGATCTTAACCTTTTGATGTAGGGTAGAAGTTACGGCTTTGGTGGAGTGAATCCACGGGCGTCCCAGGAGTATGTTATAGGAATGGGTCATGTCAATGACTTGGAACTCAACCTTCCTTTCTATGGGACCACTGCGTATGTGAAGAGAAATGGTTCCTTTCACGTGACGTCGGGTTCCGTCGAAAGCTTTGACTCCGTCCATGCTCGGGGTGAAGTCTTTATCGGATAGGCCGAGGCGATGTGCGGTGGCCAATGGTAGAACATTGACTGCAGATCCGTTGTCAACAAGGGACACGGGCAAAGTTTTCTTCATACACTCTACGTTAATGTATAGAGCGAGGTTGTGGTTTGGTCCGAATACGGGGAGATCATCATTTGAGAAGGTGATAGCTCCTGGTAACCAATCCCTTGCGACATGGCTGACCATTTGATCTGGAGAGATCTCAGCGTCTGCGCATGCTATTTGTAGAGCGCGAATGAATGCGTTCCTATGTTCCGCCGAGTCTCGTAAAAGGGCCCAGATGGAAACATCGGCTTTTGTGCGAACGAGTTGCTTCTGAAGCACCTCATTCGTGTTAGGTGGTGGAATTATTGTAGAGGTGGAGGGTGTACTTATAGAGGGGCATGTTCATCCGTGAAGATATTCTGATAAGGACGACCAGAGCGTGTGAGGTGTGAAACCTCGTCTTGTTCTTTCTTCTCGGGCTGCTCGCCCTTTTCTTTTTGATCTTTGTTTTCGGGCTGTTTGCCCTTCTTCTTCTTCCCCTTCTTGTTCTTTTTGTTTTTATTCGAGGAAGGAGTAGTTGAGAGTTGAGCTACCGTTTTGTTAGCGGGTGGCCACTCTTCGTCTTCGTCATCACTGAACCAGATCCCATTGATTTGGTTGTTGGTGGGTGTGACCAAGTAGGAGCAATCTATGACGGGTGCTGATCCGAGGAAGATTGCAGGGTTGTCATAAATTGTGGGGTTGCTTTGGGCTCCGATGCCGATTTCAATGAGTTCTTCAAAATTCTCGACATCGCCGTAATCAAAGTGTCTTTGCCACTCGGGTCGTAAGCTACCAAGAAATGTGTACATAAGCTCGTCTTCGTGTGGAGGGTTCAGAACTTGGGCAAGTAGTCCTTTCCAACGGGCGAGATATTGGGTGAAATCTTCCTCGTCCCCTTGGAGTTGAGTGACGAGAGTATGGAGGGAGACATGCTTGTCGGCCTTGGAGCGTTGTTCTAAGCGTGCAACTTCAAGTTGATGCAAGGCCTTCAAGTTGTCGATGTCTTTGGTGAGCTGATTAACACGGTCACGGAGAGTTCTCAGTCTATCGAGGTTAGCCACCTTTGAGGAGCGTTTGAAGCGAGGGGTGATGATGCGATTCATGGTGAGTATTCAGCTGAGGCCTGCATTTTACTTTGCATATTAGTGACACGACTCGACCCACTAGACTCACATTCATTTTTAGGCATTCATTTTAGCTCATTTCTTTGTTTAGAAAGACCTTTTTGTTTTGAAAAGAGGAGATTTTCGAAATGGTTTTAGCTAAAGGAAGCTTTTGAGGCGAGGATGCGTGCGCACATCTCGTCTCGATGTTAAAAGATTTTGTTTTGCACCCGTCGAACTGATATCGGTAATTTGCCGAGGTGAGCTCGAGTCGGATGTGTAAAAGAAGAAGGATTCGGCTCGAGCAAGTCGAGTCGAGGATGTTAAAACAGAGTCTAGGCCGTGTGACCTAGAGGATTGAAATCCACGAGCTCGGGTTTTAATCCTTGCTCGGGTTTTTGCTTGTTAGTGAAAAAGGAGAATTTCGAGAAAGCTTGTTTCAAAAAATTCGCGATAGTTTTGTTTGAAAAGTGTTAGTTTGTTAGATGTTAGGTTCGTTTATCTTTGAAACGTTTAAGCGAGTTTTCGAAGATATGAATGCAAATGCTTATTTTGAAAAAGACCATGGAGTGCATAGCCTCGAACTTGTACGTATGACTCAAAAGGGGTGAAAATGAGTCAGTCGGGTACACCTCCAACTACCTCGAGTACGCTTTGGCAGATACTTAACCCCTTCATTTCCTTACGCCGGGGCGATAGGTTTTCTGAAGGGAGCACTGGGGCGGTCGAGATAGCCGTTTACGGCAAGCCGTGGAGGGGCGAGAGGAAAGTTAGTCCGGCATGTGCTTTATCGAGTGGACAAGCCTGCATGTGGGAACCACCTCTCGAGGGTGCAAAGGGTGCCTAGATTCCAAAAGGAATGGACTCTAAACGAATGTGCATAGCTCAAATATGTATACTTGGATTGTTCAAGGCTTTCAAGTTTCACCTCTTTATTTTTAAAAAGAAAAAGCTAGTTTTAAGTTTTTAAAAATAAAATCTCCCCAGCGTAGTCGCCAAACTGTGGAACCCGGGAACCGCGTCGAGGGACCCAACTCGGCGTCTTGCTTAAGGGCGGATTTTAAAGTTAAAAAAGATTATTAAATTTGAAAAACCTTTAAGAATCATATGGAGTCGCCACCTAATTATCGCGAAATTAGGAACTCGCTACCATGTTCTAAGTTAAAAACATGTCCTAGATTTTGGAGCACGCCGACACCCCTAGATCTAAGGCTTGTGAAACTAGATTGGATTCGGGGTGAGGGTACTTTAGAAAAAGAGTTAATTCAAATAATGATTTATGAAAACCTTTTAGAAAAGCCTATGTAAAAATAGCCTCTACTGACCTAGAACAATCCTTGTAAGATGATATTTGAGCTAATGTTATCGCTACGTACAAGTGCGATAAGTTTGTAAAAGAATGCAGATGCAGATGCAAAAAGATTGATTAAAACCCTCAGTTTAGCATGTTTAACTTGTTAACGAATACGGTTCAGTTAAAGGTCGAATTCATTGTTTAAGTTGATTCAATGCAAAATAAGAAGGTGCAAGATGCATGCAAATAAAATAAAGTTCAATTGTCCATTGGTTTATTTTATAAGGGTCGGTTGCTTATGCGACTTTGGCGTGTCATCGGATATGGAGTGTACCCGAAGTAAATAGAACACTTGGAGTGCAAGCGCGCTGGGTGCCAAAGCCGGGGGGGCGCTAGAGTGTAGTCCCCTTTGTTAGTCCATAGAAAATAAGAAAAAGCTTTGATCCAAGTGGATCGGTACCTACCTTGTCCTGACGCTTCAGATCTGGGCAGAGCTTCGCTTCTTGAACTTAAAAGGAGGATGAATTCAACACGGGATGGTATGTTGAACTCAAGGATTTGAGTGCTTGAGGCTTTGTGAGTGTTGAAGTGTGTATGCTGTGATTTCTGGGGTGAAAAGTTATGTTTCGAGGTCTGGTATAGAGGAGTATATATACTAAAAACCTCGGAGAAATTAGGAAACCCGGGGATAGAAACAGGCCAGAAAACCGCATAGCCTTATGCGGTTTCCAGGGCAAACCGCATAGGCTTATGCGGTTGCCCACCCAAACCGCATAAGCTTATGCGGTTTGAAGGTGTGGTTTTTTGCGTAGTTTCCTAGTTTCGGTTTGATTATATCTTTAAAAGATTACGGGATAATCTCGAGCTTGCTTGTCAAGAAAACTCCTGAGATATTTCTGAGATATTTATGATGTTCAGGGCTTTGGAGTGCGGGCCAAAGGCTGGGTTTGGGCTTCGATTACGGGCGAGACCCGTAAAAATGAAAGAGGTGTATTTGCGTAGTTTTTGTGAAATAAGGTAAGACGTGAAGCCGTATTTTGTGTAAGAGGGAGCTAAAGGGAAGATTTAGCCACCGGGCCTAAATTTAGGAATTTAGGAATGCTGAATTAGACCTTGTTAATGTAAAAGGACTAATTGTAGTGCGAATGCGAAGCTCATGCCAAATGAAGCAAGACGAGGACCTAGCTAGACTCCAAATAGACAAAATGAACGTTTATTTAAGTGTGATGTGAAGCGACCTAAATCATTTTAACATTTCAAACGACTCAAAATGAATTCGACATTAATTAAAACCGTATAAGTAGCGTTAAACATGCGTAATAAAAGTCCGTGTTACATCACAGGGTTTTGTTTGGGTGGGTACGGATATGGGTATCCACACTACTCCAGGAATTCGACCTTGAAATTCGTGATAAGAAGGGAGCTGAAAATGTGGTTGCTGATCCTCTATCCAGGTTACGTTTTGACGAGGGTGGAGTTGTTGTTCCTATCGATGATTCTTTCCCGGATGACTCGTTGATGGCGGTTAGTCATGGTGAGCCTTGGTTCGCAAATTATGCTAATTATGTGGTTGCAGGCACACTACCCGAGCATGCCACTTCTCAACAAAAAAAGAAGTTTAGGCATGATGCGAAGAGGTTCTTTTGGGATGATCCGTATTTATTCCGCGAGTGTAGCGACGGACTATTCCGTAAATGTGTACCTGATTGGGAGATCCGCGGAGTGCTAGAGGGATGTCATTCCTCTCCTTATGGTGGGCATCATGGTCCCGCCAGGACCGCGGCGAAGATTTTGCAGTCCGGGTTTTATTGGCCTACTCTATTCAAAGACGCAGCCGCTTTTGTTCTATCTTGTGACGCGTGTCAAAGGACTGGGAATATCTCACGGAGGCATGAAATGCCTCAAACAGGTATATTGGAGGTCGAGCTTTTCGATGTGTGGGGAATAGATTACCAGGGGCCGTTCCCATCTTCTAATGGGAACCGTTTCATTCTTGTTGCTGTCGACTACGTCTCCAAGTGGGTCGAAGCAGTTGCATCTCCTACTAATGATGTTAAGGTGGTGATCAATCTGTTCTGCAAGACGATCTTTCCTAGATTTGGGGTACCCTGCGCAATAATAAGTGATGGGGGAACTCATTTCCATGAAAAGCATCTTGACACTCTACTATGGAAGTATGGTGTTAAACACCGTACTGCTCTAGCTTATCACCCGCAGACGAGCGGGCAGGTTGAAGTTTCAAATAGGGAGCTCAAGTCTATTCTTGAGAAGGTGGTCGCTAAATCGCGCAAGGATTGGAGCTCGAAGCTTGATGACACCTTATGGGCTTACAGGACGGCGTTCAAAACGCCGATTGGAACTTCACCTTACAGGTTAGTGTACGGGAAGGCATGTCATCTCCCCGTTGAGTTAGAATACAAGGCTCTGTGGGCAGTTAAGGAGCTTAATTTCGACTTGACTCTGTGTGGGGAGAAGCGATTGTTGCAGCTGAATAAGCTTGATGAATTTCGTATGAGTGCTTATGAAAGCTCGCGGGTTTATAAGGAGCGCACGAAGAAGTGGCATGATCAGCGAATTCTACCTCGTGAATTCAAGGTAGGTGATAAGGTGCTCCTTTATAATTCCCGACTTCGCTTATTTCCGAGAAAGCTGAAGTCCCGGTGGTCGGGACCGTTCACTATTACCAAGACGAGTAAGTACGGTTACTTTGAGATTGAAAACGGCGCGGGGGAGTGTTTTCAAGCCAATGGACATCGTTTGAAGCTATATCACGATGGCGCTGCTGTTGGTTTGGTCGAGGTACTCTACCTCGCACCACTAGATTCCTCTTGCTGATGAGGTAACATAGTCGAGCGGGACTTAAAACCAGCGCTTTCGGGAGGCAACCCGCGTATTTTTGTATTTACGGTATCATTTTGATTTTTGCATTTCATTTAGTTCATTAGGTGAGGCGAGAGTGAGGGTACTAATAATTCGTTGAGATGCGCAGGAATTAGTGAGATTCGGTACTTAGAATTTTTGATGATTTCACGAGTAAAAGACACCGAAGCCGGTCTTGGACCGGCGCCGTGCCGTTATTTTTATTGCTCGAAAATTTGACGAAAAAATTGAAAAAACATCAGGGCCGGTCGACCGGCCGCCAGTCCCGACCGGCCGTCCCGTTTTTCTGCGGTCTTTAAATACTCCGAAAATACCCTAAATTCCCTCATAACTTAAAATTCACTCTCTCTCTCTCTCTACCCTCTCACTAAACCTACGACCCTTCAATCCTCTCTAAAAAAAATACACTCTCATCCTCACCCAAGCATTACTTCAAGTTCTACACCATTTTCAATGGCGGAACGCAGGCAACAACGCAAGCGAGGTCGAATCAACACCCGTCAACAAGCGGCTCTTCCCGAGGTCGAGCCCGACGTCGATTTTCCCGAGGTAATTTTCGCTTCCGAAACTCAAAAAACGAACTTTCAAGCTTTTAAGCGACGTCCCATCCTCCCTACCCGGTTTATTTGCCGGAATACCTTGCGTGCCTTAGGTATAGATGCGGTTACTGAAAAGTTATTTATGGGCGTCGGTATGGAAGCGATGTTTGGATTAACGCAGTTAACTTATGCCTGTCTCACTTGGGAATTCTTGAGTTCGCTTACGGTTGTACGGGAACGATCGTCTGATAGTATTGTACTCAATTTCCGTCTAATGAATAATAACTGTACTTTGACGGTTCGTCAACTTGGCACTATCTTTGGCTTCACGCATTACAAGGAGCATACCGCTCCTGATTGGTTCAGTATCGGGGAGCTGTGGTCAGCGATCTCGGGCCTACGACAGGAGCCCGGGAAACATATGAGTGCACCATATATTCATCAGCCGGCCATTTGCATTTGGCAGCGGTTCATGGGGTGGGCGATTTTTGGTCGTAACGAGCCTCACAATGTTAGGACCGAGGAGATTGCTATCCTCGGTAAATATTTGCGCAGAGAACCCGAGCGGTATCATATTGATCTCGCCTACCACCTCGCCCTCCACTTGAGGAAGCTAGTTGCGAACCCGACTTCTAACGTCGGGATACATGTGGGTGGTCTTATCACCCGGATTGCTGTTAAGGTTGCGGGTTTCACTGATAACCCGCAATGGGCGGTGCAGGGCAGTGTTCTCTTGGATATCACCTACTTGTGTTAGCCACTGAATTGGCTTCGCCCCGCTTCTGATGGTAAACGTATCTGGATGATCGGCAGCAAGGAAAGCGTTCGCCTTCCTGCACCTACGCTTAGTGGACTTAGTTCGAACCAGGCCTCTTATCTGCTTCCTTTTCCAGACGTTCCTACGCCATCTATTCCCGTCTAGACTTATGGGCGGCGCGACAGGGGGGGTGCTTCTTCTTCTTCAGCTGCTATTGAGGAGCCGGTTCAGCACTTTCCTGCTCCACCACATACCGCAGCTCCAGGTCCGCAGTATTTCGACCTCCACCCTGATATTGTCTCTATGATGGGTCGTATGGAGTTAGGAGTCACCGGGCTCCGTTCTGATTTTGATGACTTTCGTCACCAATATCGCGATGATTTGAGCGCGACGCACGCGCGTATTGACAGGATATATGCTGATGTGGGATTGAGCCAATTCCCGAGCTACGATGCTTACGCGAGGCAGGGCTCTGTTCCACCAGAGGGACCACACCCGTCCTTCTTCACTTGGCCGGATGGCGGGTATACGGACCCGAGCGTTCATGGAGGACTTAATCTTCAGCCTGACTACTATTCTACCCCTTATGCTGGTTTTGGGGTTCAGCCTGGTTTTGGTGGAGTGCAGAGCTCAGCCTGACCTATCTTTGGTTTTGGTGACGCAGCGTCTGGGTCGAATCTTTGCGGCCGGGGATGGCCGTAGATGACGAGGAGGATGACGATGATCTTGCGGCCATTGATGCTTATACTGATGACTCTCCTTAGTGGCGCGCTGGCCACTAACCCTTGAGCATCTGCTGGTTTGGGGGAACTCCTTTGTACAGTATGTTCTCTATTCTCTGCTTCGCTTTTGTTCCTTCCCCATTTATTTTTAGGTCCTCCAGTTGTGTTTTTATGGATGTTGGTTGATTGTTTGCTGCTGATCACACTGAGGACACTGTGATGTTTAGGCTTGGGGGAGGAATTAGGTTGTTTTATTTGTATTTTTGTATTTGTGTGTTAGTTTGTTAGTTTTACTGCTTTCTTTTTCATTTCCTTTTCCTTTTCAAAAATCCCAAAAAAATTAAAAAATGTCAAAAAAATCACAAAAATAGAGTCAGTTTAGATGTAGAAACGTGCAAAACGACGATGATTTCATTTGCCTAATGCTTGTCCTTTTTCTATGCAGTTGACGTGATTGAGTATGTGCTTTTCATGCGGTCTTGAGTCGATCATACGAGTCAGTTGTTTGGATTGCTGTTGTTGAACCTAGGCTTGACCGTGTTTTAGTGAAACTACATATATATAGTGAGGATTAGAGCCTCCAAGGCCGATGACATCTATGACTGGTTTCCTTGTTTATTAGGGTGTTTGTAGTTTCTCCTCGTGCAGGGCGTAATATTAACATGCATAAATGTGAATTCGGTCTGCATAATAATGAGTCGTGTCGGGTTGGTGGCTAGCGGTATTACATGAGGAAAGGCAGCACTATATACTTGTTTTATGAGCTCCACATTAGCCAAATGGCCTATTTTTCTTCCCCTTTAGATTATAGGTTTACCACTTTTTTCACCCCGTTCTAGCCTTAAAGCTTGTTTTCGTACCACATTTTGCTTACCCGCTTACCTTTTTCAGTTTACCTACCCTTTTCGGGACAGTTGCATATTGATTTAGTTTGTCGGTTTTTGCTTGAGGCGTTGAGTTGAGGTCGCAGAAAAGAGTTGCAAGTTGGAAGGCTTATGTTCTCTGTCGTTAACCGTTACCCCTTTTATTTTTGCTTGCATTCTCTTTCAAATAAAAAAAAGAATAAAAAAGAATAAAAAAAAAAATAAAAAAAAAAAGAAGAAAAAAAAAAAAAAGAAAAACACAAAAATATGTTGTTTCATTTGGGGTTGTGCATAATACGGTTGAATGACGTGATTATTCGACTTTTCTCATGGAGGTTGTTATTTGAGCTTGAGTTCAGTTTTTGCCTCTTAGTCGATTGAGTTGGGTTGACTGTTGTGGTGAGTTGATTTTGTAGTTATATGCGACTACCGATTTTAGCTCCACTTATCCTAAATGCGCTTGTCGCAACCACCTTTCACCCTTTACCCTGGTCTTCCCGCGTAAGTCCTTGGCATGTATTCTGGTCATTTGTTTGGTTGGACACGTACTTCGGTTGTAGAGATCGTTTTCACATTAGATTGCAGGCGTGTTTCACGAATCGAGTAGGTGAGTGTGTTACCTTGCAGCTTTACTGAATATCCACATATACTCACCTTGTTCTTTTATGAGTGTAGAGTGAAACCCGTGAGGATACTGATTCAACGGTCTTGCAAGGTCGACGGTTCAACTTATTAGCGTCCTATGCAGCTTGATTAGTTTGTATCGCGCTTAACTCCGCAGTTGGGAATTTATTCCTAACACATTTGATTGGTCATGATCGTTAAGTTGTATATGTTTGAGTGACTGTTGCATGCCTAGCTCTGAGTCGTTGTTTCTCATCTTTTGTATTTTATTGTATGGTTTGTTTAGTCGTTAGTTGAGTTGCTTGCTCGAGGACGAGCAAGAGTCTGGCTTGGGGGAGTTTGATAGTTGTTATTTTTATATGATTTTACCCCCGTCCCGAGCTGCTTTTTATTGTCAAAATGCGTCTTACGGGGCCATTTTGTTCTCACATTACGTCCTAGAGGCGCTTTTATTGTATTTCCGTATTTTGCAGGATTTTATTCATTTACTAGGCGTTTGAGCTGAAAAGTGGATTTGACGGAAACCCAAAAGACGACGTAAGGTTGAGCTCGGGACCGAAAGTCGAGAATTAGAGTAAAGGGGCCGAAATGTTGAAAGAGATAGTAAAGGCCCAAGAAATTTGGAGATGTGAGCCCAAAACGTTGGGCTCGAAGACCTGTGCACCGGAGCCGGTGCAAGACCGGCGGCCGGTCGGCCGGCCGTGATGCAATATTCGTACGGAAGCTGCATTTTTTATGTTATATTAATTAGAAACTTTAAGTTTTAGATTATCTTATTATGACTTAGACCTAGTTGCACGAAATCACTTTCTCTGTTCTCTCTCCTAGTTTATTTTACTGCTTTTCATCTTCAACTTTAGAATTCAAGTTTGATCTCATCTTTGAACGTTGTAACCGTCGGTACTTCGCGATTTTAATTCAAGCATTCAGTTCTGGTAATTATGTTTCTACTTTATTCCTTTATCAATTTATCTTTTGCCCTAGTTATGAGTAGCTAATCCCCCAACTAGGGTTGAGGGGGAATTATGCCTTTAATCCGGTGTTTTGGTTAAATTTTTGTGATTGATTAGTTTATGCTTGTGCGATTTCTTCCTGCGCGATTAATTATCAATTGAATTTAGGGACGCCTTATTTAATTGAACTTAGGGTAATATTGATTTAAGATCGAAAGCCTAATCAGTATTAGACCACCACGCGTAATTGATAAGATGATTTAGTAAGTCGCGAGAGCCCGCTAAATTAGCTTAAGGTAACACTGATTCGAGAGAACGTGTTTTGCCCTAATCGCCTTGCATATTCTGATTGATTGCTATCTTGTTGAAAGTATTATTATCCGGATTATTGTCATAAGGAACCCGAGACCCTAGCCTTTTACCAATCGTTAAACCCTCTTTATATCGTTTTAGTTTGTTCTCTTAGTTTTATAGACTTTACAAAACCCCAAAACTGCATACCTTAGGAATAGCCTAGACTTATTAAACCCGCGAGTATACGTTTCCCTGTGGATTCGATCCCTTCTTACCGCTAGCTATCGTTACTAGTCCGTAGGGTTATTTTGATACCGGTGATACGACTTAGCCGTGTCAAGTATCCAGCCATGCAGCTGTGGAACCCGGGATCGAGACGAGGGACCCAACTCGGCGTCTTGCGTAAGGGCGCTTTAAGTTAAAAAGACTAATTTAGAAAAACCTTTAAAACTGTTTTGGAGTCGCCACCTAATTATCGCGGAAATTAGGAACCTGCTATCATGTCTTAAGCTAAAAACATGTCCTAGATTTTGGAGCACGCCGACACCCCTAGATCTAAGGCTGTGAAACCAGAATGGATTCGAGGTGAGGGTACTTTAGAAAAAGAGTAGTTCAATTAATGATTTATGAAAACCTTTTAGAAAAGCCTATGTAAAAATAGCCTCTACTGACCTAGAACAATCCAAATAAGATGATATTTGAGCTAATGTTATCGCTACGTACAAGTGCGAAAAAGATTGTAAAAGAATGCAGATGCAAATGCAAAAAGATTGATTAAAACCCTCAGTTTAGCATGTTTAACTTGTTAACGAAAACGGTTCAGTTAAAGGTCGAATTCGTTGTTTAAGTTGATTTTAATGCAAAATAAGAAGGTGCGAGATGCATGCAAATAAAATAAAGTTTAATTGTCCATTGGTTTATTTCAAAAGGGTCGGTTGCTTATGCGACTTTGGCTTGTCATCGGATATGGAGTGTACCTGAAGTAATAAGAACACTTGGAAGGCAAACGCGCTCGGTGCCAAAGCCGGGGGCTAAAGTGTAGTCCCCTTTGTTAGTCCATAGAAAATAAGAAAAAGCTTTGATCCAAGTGGATCGGTACCTACCTTGTCCTGACGCTTCAGATCTGGGCAGAGCTTCGCTTCTTGAACTTAAAGGAGGATGAATTCAACACGGGATGGTGTGTTGAACTCAAGGATTTGAGTGCTTGAGGTTTTGAAAGAGTTTAGAATTGTGTATGCTGTGAATTCTGGTTGTAAATTGTGTGAAAAAGATGTGTTATGAGGTCGGGTATAGGGGTGTATATATACTAAAAATCTCGGAGAAATTAAGAAATCCGGGGATAAAACCAGGCTTAGAAACCGCATAGGCTTATGCGGTTCACCCACCAAACCGCATAGGCTTATGCGGTTTGGAGGTGTGGTTTTAGGCCTAGTTTCCTAGTTTCGGTTTGATTATATCTTGGAAAGATACAGTATAATCTCGAACTTGCACGTCAAGAAAACACCTGGGATATTTCTGAGATATTTTATGATGTTCAGGGCTTTGGAGTGCGGGCCAAATGCGGGTTTGGGCTCGGTTCTGGGCCCGAGACCCGGAAAAATAAAAAGGTGTATTTTGTAGCATTTTGTGAAATAAGGTTACCCGTGAGGCTATATTTTGTGTAAGAGGAGGCTAAAGGGAAGATCTAGCCACCGGGCCTAAATTTAGGAATTTAAGAATGCTGAATTAGACCTTGTTAATGCAAAGGGGCTAATTGTAATGCAAATGCGAAGCTCATGCCAAATGATGCAGGACGCGGACCAAGCTAGACCCTAAATGGACAAAATGAACATTTATTTAAGTGCGATGTGAAGCGGCTTAAATCATTTAACATTTCAAAACGACTCAAAATGAATTCGACATTGTTAGAACCGTTTAAGTCAGCGTTAAAGCATGCGTAATAAAAGTCCGTGTTACATCACAGGGTTTTGTGTGGGAGGGTACGGATATGGGTATCCACAGAGCCCCCAGTTTGACTGAGCTCGGACTAGAGCGTTAGTCAAACTCCACGACCATATCCGGACCATTACAGCCTCGATATAGTCAGCGGAACGAAGCATGTGTCCTTGGGTGAGACGAGGATTTCGAACCGGGCTAAACGGGGAGGGGCGTACATGTTTAAGGACATGACGGTCCGTGCATGTTTGCCGGCCTGCTGAGTGCCTTTGTTGTGCTTGTCGTGCTGTCGTATAATGCCGTTGTATATGCTTGGTGCCGTCGTATGCATAGTGCTGCTGCTGGTAGCGTAACGTTCTCGTGTAGCGTGCGGTCTTGTGGAGGAGTGCGTGTGCAATGGTGCAATGTGTGATTGGGTAAGAGTGCATGTGTAATTGGAAACGTCTAATCTCGCGTAGGAGCGTATGTGTAAGGGTTGCAGAGCTTGTGTTTGGATGCGCTTTGTAAGGTACTTGTGCTTGAGCTCGCCGAGGAGTGTCTATGTAGAGTAAGATGCTTGTGATTGCCTTCCGTTGAGGAGAAAGTGATGTAAATGCTCGTGAAGAGCGTTCGTGTTTATGCTTCTGTACCGTACATTAAATGCTTAATATACGCGTATGGCGGACTGTAGGTGACGCCTTAACCCAAGTATGGGACGTACTTGGAGTTGCATTTGGGCCAAGATAAATTAGGAATTCAAAAGTAGGTCCAAAACGAGAAAAATCAGAGAAAAACCAAGGGCAGAAACCGCATAAGCTTATGCGGTTTGCAGGATGAACCGCATAAGCCTATGCAGTTTGTCCTGCTGGCTGTAGGGGCTGTATAAAACACGAGAAGGCCGTGGGTGAGGCTCATTTCATGCTTCACGGTTTCTCACACTCAAAAACACTAAAATTCGATTTCTCAATCGATTCTGCTCGTTTTTCTTGCGTTGCCTTGCTATGGAACCAGGTAATGCTCCATTTTAACTTGCTTTTACGTTATTTGTCGTTGTAATTAGCTAGAAATGTTGAAAAGACGGGTTTTGAATGAAAACCCGAGTTTTGCTCCAAATTTGCCGTTTGAATGCTTGAAGTTGACGTCATTGTGTTGCATTATGCCATGCTAGCATGTGTGTGTGAATTGATTGTGATTTGGACCATGTATTTGCCCAAAACGTGTGAATTAGGGTTCGGGCCCGAAAACGAGCCTGCATTTTCCGACCCGGAATTTCAATTAAACTTCGGTGTAGGATGCCCATAATGTGTATAGCATGCCTATAGCTTTAATTTTGCGAAAATATCGAGCCAAGGCTTTCAATTCGTCGTCTTAAGTCGTAGTTATACGGAGTAATTAGGGCGAATTGGGGGTTTTTGATCGGGGTGACCAAAATGCAATTGCTTGTACTGGGTTGTTGTTGGGGGCTATTATGGCGTATAGAAACCATAAAGTTGGGATTTTGATATGTAGAGAACGGTTTTCGGCTTAATTATGAATTAGGCCTAAAAATGCTCTGTGAAGCGTATAATGTCATGCGTGGAAAGGGAAGTATGTGTATTATGTGTGTATCATGTGTATGTTTGTTATGTTTGCGTGTTTGTATGTGTTATAATGGTATGCATTGGTCGTGTTGGTTGCAGGAGAGGGTTCTGGTCGTGTTACGAGATCAAAATCGTCTCGTAAGAGTACGGGCACGAGGATTGAGGGAGCCCCCAAGGCGAGTCGTATGAGGCGTTCGTACAGCGAGAGGGAGGCCGACCCGCGTGACTTGCCCACGAGGTGTGGCATGTCACGGGGCAGAGGTCGTGGGAGGCATGACCCTAGGCCTGAGCCTGGGAAGGATGAGCTTATCCTCCAGCTGGTGGATGAGTTAGAGGCTGGGATGGACGAGGAGGAGGAGCCTGAGGAGGCTGAGCCTGTGCCCAGGCCGAGTAGCTCTAGGCCGCGAGGGTCTCGAGTGGATAGGTCTTTCGCCAAGGGTTGGGACGGCAGTAACCTTTTGTTGGCTCCGGAGAGGCATATTTCCTATCGGGCGACGATGGGCTGGCCCAAGGGTTCGATGAGGACTTTCTCGGGCGTCTCGTTCGTGATGTGTGCTTTTGAGGAGAAGCTTTCTCCTGGAGCGCAGGCTCGGGTGCTTAGTTGTGCCTTTGGTCCCTTGGTGGAGCACTGGAGGGCTATTGTGAGGAGGCAGTCGACGGCGAACCTGATGTTGATCAGGGCCTTTCTTGATCGGTACTGGGACACTACTACGACATTTCACATGCCTGGCTTCGAGGCCGGCATTACTTTGTCTGGGTACGCGGTCATGACGGGGCTACCGTTTGGTGACTGTGACATGAGCTTTGGGTTTGCGCCGTCCATCGTGGACGATGTGGTGACTGCCGCGATTGGCGGTGGTCTTGAGGTTGAGTATAAGGGTAGGCCGCCTTATGTTATTAAGACGAGCTATATCCTGGAGTATTTTGAGGGGAAGACGGAGCGAGGCCCCTCTGATTGGAGTGACGAGCAGAACGCTCGTCTGTGGTTGTGGTGGTTTATTAGCGCCGTGTACTTCGGCGATAAGGGTGAGCGGGCGGCGACGTCGGTCCTTATGCATCTCATAGACTGGGGTGCGATTGGGACACTTGACTGGGTGTCACCGTCCTTGGGCTTGTGCATTCGTTTTTGCATGGACGCGGTGAGACCGCGGGTCATGGAGGGAGGATCGAGACTGTCCTTAGTCTCGCCTGGGTTTGTGATGGAGGTATGTATTGATCTTGTTTTTATTTGTGTCTTTGTCTTGCTTGATTTTGTTGTCTTGTTAACTTGTTTTTGCGTGTGCAGTCATGGATCTTGAGTCACTTCCCCTTTCTGCTGCCTGCGCATGCCGGGACGATCGCGAGAGAGTATCCGGCGGTGTGTACCAGGGCACGCGATAAGTGCGGCTTTTTGATCGTCTGATGAGGTTGGTCGCGTCTGAACCTCATGGAGTTTAATCAGGTTTGTGTTTGAACCATTTTAAATAGAGTGTACTTAAAATGATTGTATTTATGAATGTTTGTTCTTGTTGCAGTTCGTGCCGTTCCCGTGGGGCCAGTACACGGGTATTCTTGAGGGCATCGGGGCGCGGTTTGCGTTGCGTGATACCCAGCGTCTGTACTTGGCGACGCCGTATGGACCGTTTGGTATCTCGGAGAGCGTCTAGTCTACCAGGCAGGGTGGCCGACTCCAGTAGTGCTAAGGACCCGCCGAGAGTCCTTTTTGAGCGAGGGGTTTGTGGCCGGCGGCGTAATATTTGTATGGAGAAGGAGAGTCGGGGAGTCTTCTTTGTCCTGGGGAAGACTACGGCCAGTTTGCTTGGTCTCGGCTTGCTTGTGGGCCGATTGAGGTATGTTTGTTTTGTTTAAAGGGTGCGTAGGATAATTTTTGCAAAAAATTTCCCTGACGTGCGTGTTTTGTATTTGCTTTGTAGCTGTTTGATCCTGAGATGGCGGAGCAGCCTGGTGACTTTCCTACTACCGTTGAGTGGGATGACTCGGGCGTCCGTCGTGCCTACGTTCTTGAAGCGTACTTGCCGGTGACTCATCGACGCGGTATGGGCCAATTTGGAGCGGCAAGGTGAAGAGGGTATGTATCTTCGTCTTTTGTATATGTGTGAGCCCCCAGTTTGATCGAGGTATAGAGTATAGTGATGATCAAACTAGTGAGAGTCGTGCTTTTGTGTTACCCCCTCGATTTTGTCTTAATTTGAATGAAATTAAGGCAAAATGGGATTGACTGTGGTTGTTTTTGAAATTTCCCCCTGAGTTTGACTTAATTTGAGTGAAATTAAGGCAAAATGGAGAAAAGTGCGTTGTGTTTCGAAATTTCCCCCTAAGTTTGGCTTAATTTGAGTGAAATTAAGGCAAAATGGAGAAGAATGTAAAGTGTGTATGTGCCGTTATGTGTTGCAGGTGGCCAAGGAGGTGCCTGAAGTCGTGGAGGACAATTGCTTAGGTGGAGGATGGCGTGGGCTGAGCAGGCGCCTCAGTTGTGTCAGAGTCGTGGTAAGACGGCTCAGATTCGACGTGAATTTGACGAGTATCGTCGTCGTCATCCGTAGTGAATTTGTGTAATAAGGATTGTATGAACCTTCGTTTACATGTCTTTGTATGTTACTTGAACTTGTTCGTCGTTTCGTAAATCTGTTGTGTTAATGAGCTTGTTTGGAAAAACGAAGTGATTCCCGAGTGGGATGCTTATGATTGAAAGCGTTTGAAAAAAGGTTTTGCAAAAGTTCATTTTAAATGTGAAATGAGCTTGAGTGAATGTTGAAAATGTTGTGTTTTGACTCGTGGTAGGAGTCGTGTTTGCTAAAAACGAACTATAATGTTGCTGCATGGGGAACAACAAAAGAACGTCGTAGTATAATGTGTAGTGTTTTAGGAAAGACGAAATTAGGAAAACTGTGAGAAAAACCAGCCCCTGAAACCGCATAGCTTTATGCGGTTTAGGGTGTAAACCGCATAGGCTTATGCGGTTTGGGGTGCAAACCGCATAAGGCTATGCGGTTTGGTGGCTTGGCTGGCAACGCTGTATTTCCATATTCCGGATATGTTTTTCCTATATAAGGAGGGGGAGTGCGTGCCATAATTTCCATTCGAAATCACTTCTCTCTTTTCTTTTATTACAAGTTTTTGCTCTCATAAATATATTAGGTATATTTACAAAAGTGCTTTTTTTTTTTGCACTTAAGAAAAATGGTTGAGCATTTCGATGCTCTATTGAAGAGGTGGACTTCTTCGCTAAGTCCGGCGATGAAGAAGGCAGTGTATGATGATGGTGCGGGTGTTTTTATTGGCTTTCGCCAAATGAAGGTCGAGCTAGACTTCCTGGATGCATGCTTGGACTACTGGGACACTAGTTTGCACGTGTTTCGATTTCCCGGAGGGGAGGTATGCCCTTTGATGGAGGAGTTCGCGGCCATTGGAGGACGGTCGAAACGGACTACTCCGATAGTGGTGCGGAGTGAGCTTTGTTACAACGGGATGCTGCGAAACTTCCTTGGGATGACAAATGCTCATGCTGCAGGTTTGTTTGAAGGAGGTAAGGTGAACATGCTTCTGTTGTGTCAACGATATATGAACCGGGTCGACACTAGCATTTCGGACCGTTCCAGGCGGAGGGCCCTTGCTTTTTGCTTGATTCACGGCTATGCTTTTGCGGGGTCAATGCCGGATGGGGTGTTCGGGAACGCGAGGTATGCTCGTGTCGTTGAAGAGATGGAACGGGGATATGATCCCTCTGCTTTGATCCTAGCGGAGACCATACTGGGCTTAGACGACCGTTGTGCTAATCGTCTGAGCTCGTACCGAGGTTGCGCTAGGATTCTCAACATTTGGCTCATGGAGAGGTTGAGTGTTTATGCTACTCTTCCCCTTGACGGTGTCTTCAAGGCGGCGGCGACGACGTCTCGGAAGACGGACTAGGTTAACCCTCGGGAGCGTTCACTCAACTACTTTCGGGGGTTTGTGAAGCAAAGCACCATTCGTTGGTATGTTTCATGGTGGCAGATTACGGCGATTACGGCGCCGTCCGTGGCGAATGCGGCTTGCGGGTTGATGTTAGGTGGCTTTGAACGAGGGGTGTGGATTCATCCTCTTCGCTTGAAGAGGCAGATCGGGCTCGCTCAGACCATCCCTGAACAGGATACTCAGGTTGGAGGGGTTGTTGTCCTAAACAACCAAACCATCGATGCTTGGATCCGAGGATGGTCGGATCGTGTCACTTGGGCGGTCCCGGTGCATATAGAGTCTACTCGTGTCACGGATTTCTATACGCGGTGGTATCGTTCCAATGATTCTCGAGAGCGGGAGAATCAGAGGAGGAGGGAGAAGAACGGGCCAAGGCCCTCTCTGGCGCATGAGGTGGTGCGCGGAAAGAGGGACTATGGTGATCTTGGTGCTTTGAGTTCAGATGCTTCTACCTCGAGACCAGCGTGGGAAATGCTTGGGCCGAGGGTGACCGTTAGAGATCGCCTAGGGCCAAGGATCGAGGAGCCCCCAGTCGAGCAGGACGAGGATCCGATCGAGCCCCCAGGATTTGAGAGGACTGCTCCCGTGATCAGTTCGAAGATTGTGGCGGATCGGCCTCTTGAGGATGAAGAGGCTAATCCGAAGCGACAGAAGACGGCTTAGTAGCTTGTTTTACTTAGAAAAATTTCTTTATTCAAATACATGTATTTAGTTTCGAATAAAGGGTTAAGGAGGTTTGTTCCTAACTTATTTCTAAATTGTGAAAAATTCTAAATTAAAGTAATAAAATAGAATTAATTTGCTTTTGTCTTGTCTGGTTGCTTTATGTGTTTATGTTGTAGAATGTTCTCGACCTTTTTAAGCTTTGAACACTCGTATTTTATCTTGAATCCTCGACCTTTTTAAGCTTTTGAATTAGATTTTTTTTTTTTGTATTGACTGTGCTCTCGACCTTTTTAAGCTTCGAGCGTGTCATTTTGTGAGTGCAACGCCCTTGACCTTTTTAAGCTTTGGGCGTGCGAGCTAAGGAGTTCGGTTGTGCTTTGAAAAGCTGCCTACGTATCTGTGTTTTATTACAGAATCAAACCGGCGTAGTTCGTGTGATTCGGTTGAGCTCTTTGCAAAGCTGCCTACGTATCCACAGTGCGTGGAATCAAACCGAGCGTAGTTCACCCATGCGTGAGTGAGTTTCTTTTATTTGAAATACATTGCAAATTATCTAAGTTTAGGGGTAGTATTTCTTGAGTTGATCAAGATTTGTAGGTAGACTGAATTCCTGACCGTCAAGGTCAGTTAGCCTTACGGCTCCTCCAGGAAGGATATCCTTGACCAAGTACGGTCCAGCCCAATTGGGTTTGAATTTCCCTCTTGGGTCGACTGGTAATGGTGCTCGGACTGATTTGAGCACTAGGTCACCCACTTTGATATTTCGTGGCTTGACCCGTTTGTTGTATGCGCGTTGTAGGCGAGATTGATACATCCGGACTGTACTTAGTGAATGGAACCGTCTTTCATCTAAAAGGATGAGTTGTTCATATCGTTCGCGCGCCCATTCGGCTTTAGGAATGTCGGCTTCCATGAGAATTCGAAGGGACTGCATCTCGATTTCTACAGGTTAGACGGCTTCCATCCCATAGGTTAGGAAATAGGGTGTCATACCCGTAGGTGTGCGGATAGTGGTGCGGTATCCCCATAATGCAAATGGGATTTTATTGGGCCAGTCGTGGCAGGTGTCGATCATCTTTTTTAGGATTGATACGACGGTTTTGTTTGCTGCCTCGACCGCGCCGTTGGTTTGTGGTCGGTATGGCGATGATTTGTGTCGTTGTATCTTGTATTTGAGAAGAAGTGGTTCGACTTCCCCTCGGAAGTGTGTGCCTTGATCGCTTATGAATTCATGGGGTATGCCGTAGCGACAAATGATGTTGTTTTGTATGAATTTTGCAACTTCTTTTGTGCCCAGCTTACGGTATGATGCGGCTTCGACCCATTTGGTGAAATGGTCGATGGCCACGAGGATGAAGCAGTGTCCTCCTGCTCCCACAGGTTGAACTTTGCCAATGATGTCAATTCCCCAAGTCGAGAAAGGCCATGGCGATGTTAAGGTATAGAGTGGTGAAGGGGGTATGTGTTGTACATTCGCAAAAATTTGGCAATTATGGCAGTGTTTGACATATTTTGCGCAGTCGGCTTCCATGGTGGTCCAATACCATCCTAGCCTTATGATTTGTTTGCACATGACTCGTGCGTTCATGTGTGGTCCGCACTCGCCATCGTGTACCTGGGACATGATTTCTTGTCCTTTTTTGTGGTCGACGCACAAGAGTAGTGTACCTTGGGGCGTCTTTTTGAGTAGTTTGCCCATTTCCATCACGAATTGTGACGATAATAGGCGTAGGGCTCGTTTGGCCCGTTTGTCAATGTTTGGTGGGTAGTCGCCGTTTGTTTTGTAATTGATGATTGCTTGGTACCAAGGATCGGTTTGTTCTATCTCGGTTTCGATGTCACAGATGTAAGCGGGTTCATTCTGTCGTTCCACGACAATGGGTAGTGTTTCCATTCCCGGGGGTATGTTGATTAGTGAAGCGAGTTTGGATAACGCGTCGGCGAATTGGTTTTCTTCGCGTGGGAGGTGTATGAACTCTACGTGATAGAATTCGTTGATGAGCTCTTGTATCTTGTTCTGGTATAGTACTAGGTTTTCATTGAGTATCTTCCATTATCCGGATACTTGGTTGATTATGAGGGAGGAATCCCCATAGACTCGTACGTTGCGGGCATTGATTACAAGCGCTGCTTGGAGACCGTGCAAGCATGCTTCGTATTCGGCGGCGTTGTTAGTTACGTCAAAATCTAGCTTGATGGATAAGGGTGTGTGTTCTCCATTTGGGGATATGAGAAGTATTCCTACTCCACAACCTCGATAGTTGGACGAACCATCGAAGTATAATTCCCATTGTTCTTGGTTAATGTTGTAAATCCCGTCATCGGGAAGGGATGTTGTGTCTATGATTGGTTCTTCGACAATTGCATTTTCAGCTAGGAAATCAGAAACTGCTCGTCCCTTGATTGCTTTGAGGGGTACGTACTTGATACACTCTATTTATATACGCTTTATGCCCCCGGTTCAGTCACATTTAGCTCGTATTTATTCGTATTTAGTATGACTTTAGGAGCTATTTGTTATATTTCTCGTTACTGCTGCATTTCATTTATATATTGCAGGTTTTGGTGGTTTTGAGCCAAAACCCGGGACGTTAGGAGCAATACGAGAATCGAGACGACAGGACCAAGCTCGAGATCACGCAGGAGCTCGGGAATATGAGCCAAAGACCAAAAGAGACTAAGGCTACGAGTTATGAGGGCCAAAGACATAAAAGGCCACGAAATAGCAAGGCCCAAGTGCATGAAGTAAAGTGTTTGGGCCAAGGATGATTTGCAAGAGAGCCGGCCCAAATGTCAGGGTCAGGCCGGTCCAGCAGGCCGGCAGCCGGCCGGCCGGCTGGTTCATGTTTTCTGTCGGTTTTTGATTTATTTCGAGATTTAATTCTTGGAACCTATAAATAAGACTTTAGGACGAAAGTTATAGGTTGATGCTTTTATTTTCCTTAGTTCTCTTAGTTTTAGTTTTACTTTTTCTCTCTTTTACAACATTCAAAGTTTAAGTTTAAGTTTAAGTTAAGTTTTCAAGATTGGTTTTCTTGTAATCGTCAGTACTCCGTATTTACTCCAGGTTTATTCTATTTACTTTATTTGTTCAATTATGTCTTCTATTATGATTATTGTTGTTATTGCCCTTATCATGAGTAGCTAATTTCCTAATTAGGGTTTAGGGGAATTTGTGACATATGATTTAGGAACATGTTTTGAGATTAAATTGGTTGCTTAAATTGTGCAAGTTGACTTCTTTCTATGCGTTTTATATCAATTGAATTAGGATTATTTCGCCTGATCACCGTCTTATCTGAGTTTAATTGAACCTGAGTATGTTTTGACTTAAGATCGAGAGCCGAGTTAAAACTAGACTTACGCAAGTTAGATAAGTGGAATTTAGTAAGTTGCGAGAGCCCGCTGAATTGAACTTAAGGCTAAAATTGACTCGAGAGAGCGTTTTATAAACCTAGTCAAGTTGCACAGTTTATCTCTTCCGTCTTATTAACTTGCGTTCCTGAATCGTTGTCATATATGAACCCGACACCCTAATCTTTCTCCATATATATTTTCATCTTGTCTTATTATCTGCTTTAGTTTAGCTTAAAACAAACCTTTTCACACCTGAGTTGAACCTGTTACTCCGACTTTAACTCGAGACTACACCGTTTCCCTGTGGATTCGATCCCTACTTGCTGCTATCTGCTGTTAGTTGTCATTTAGGTTTATTTTGATTAAGGTGATACGACTTTAGCCTTGTCAATTTTGGCGCCGTTGCCGGGGAAACGGCTTTGCTAGTTTTAGTTTTGTTTAGTTGTAACAGGTTTTTCTCCTTTGTCTCAAGGAACTTAGTTCCTTGAGACCGTTTCTTACCGTTTTCTTGTAGTTTTGTTTATGCACAGGTCACCTACAGGTTTGATTCCATTTGAGCCTGAACCTGAGCGAGCTTTTCACAGACTACGTAAGGAAGCAAGAAAGTTACTTGATCCTGATTTCGAGGAAGCGTCGTGATCGAGTCTAGTGCAAATGTAATCGCCCTACGAAGAGGACACACCTCCTATTACTCCAACTTGTTCTCCACCACGGCGTGACTATGCCTAAATTATATAGTCACTCGCTGGCTTCCCGAGGCGATCCCGCAAGGGTTCACAATACCAAATACGGTCCAGGGTAATTTTGAGATTCGCCCCGCCTTTCTTACTTTGGTGGAGCGCAATCAATTCGGTGGAAATCCTACGGAGGATCCCGGGAAGCACATGCAGGTTTTTACGGATTACTGCTCAACGATTAAGCAGAACGGGATCACTCAAAACCAGATTAGGGAGATGCTGTTCCCTTTCTCGCTACGTGATCGCGCTCGTGAGTGGATCACTGATTTGAATAAGGAAGCCGCGGGTATTACGGATTGGCCAAGTCTAGCTCTTGCCTTCTATCGCAAGTACTATCCACCAGAGCGGACTAACCAACTCCGTAGTCAAATTCAGGGGTTTCAGCAGAGCTTTGATGAGACGTTAGCTGAGGCGTGGGACCGTTACAAACGGTTGATTCGTGAATGTCCTCATCACGGGTTCGATGGTTGGTTGGTGATAATGACCTTTTATAATGGGTTATATGCCGAGAGTCGCGCTATTCTTGACTCGGCTGCGGGAGGCCGATTTGCTAATAATACCGACGATGATAAGGCGTGGACATTGATCGAGGAGATGGCTATCCATTCATCCCAGTTTGGTAAGCCGAGGGGTAATTCACGGTCCGCACACAACGACCGTGGAAGTGAGAGTATAAGCGCGGTAATGAGTCAACTTTCTGAGCTGAATAGGAAGTTTGATGCTATGCAGGGGAGTTCGTCGAGTGCCCATGTAAATGCTGTTGCAGGGCACGATTCAGGTTATACTACGGGGTATGCTGCACCCCAGGAGCAGGTTTATGCGTATCAATCCTACAATCAAAACCTGCCGTACCAGAATCAGCCGGGTTACGATCGGTCACTGCTATCCTACCGTAATAATAACGTACTTAACCCGACTCCCCCACCTCCACAAAATACCCCTTACCAACCTCCTTACAAAAATCAACCAACTCCCCCTAACTACCAAAAACCACCCTTCACATCACCCCCTCCTACTCAAATACCCGATCCTATGGCCGAGATGAAGGCCATGATGTTGCAGATGTCGCAGGTGACTATGGCCGTGCAAAAGTCACAAGAGATGATGATGCAACAAATGCAAAAGGATGGGCAAGCTAAGGACGCTGCAATTAAGCTGTTGGAGAATCAAGTGGCTCAATTAGCCGCTTCGCAAGCGTCAAGGCAACCGGGTACACTTCCGCCTCAAGGAAACCCTCCTAAAGCTCCACACGACACGGCGTGTGCAATTACATTGAGAAGTGGGTCCATGTATGGAGACCCCGTGAATTTGGAGGAAGAAGAGAAGGATGAGGGTCAAAACACGTTAAATCCGTGTAATTACAGGCACGGTCGGCCGCAATGGTCGTCCAACCTATTTGGACACAGTAGCTGCGGGGAAGAATGATTCGGGTATTAAATTTGGTGATTCTAGTTCCACTCCAACGCCCCCAGTTCAGATTAAGCTGCCATTTCCTGGTCGTCAACGAGGTGCAGAGCCCGAGGCTAAGTTCAGGAAGTTCGTCGACGTCATCAAGGCCCTTCAGGTAAACGTTCCTTTTATTGACCTTGTGACTCAAATTCCTGCGTACGCTAAGTTTTTGAAAGATGTTTTAGCTCGTAAGCGTACGTTAGACGACGTGTCAACCGTGGCCTTTGTGGGGGAAGCTAGTACTAGGCTGCAGGGTAGTAAGCCCCCTAAGCTTAGCGACCCTGGGACCTTTTCTATCCCGTGCTCCATTGGTAGGTTTGTGGTTCGTAACGCTTTATGTGACCTAGGAGCTAGCGTAAGTGTCCTCCCCTACCCCTTGTATCAAAAGATGAGCTTGTCAGCTTTAGAACCCACTAGCATTACCCTGCAGATGGCTGACCGCTCAGTTAAGCGTCCCTTGGGTATCTTGCACGACGTCCCTGTACAGGTTGGAAAGTTCTTTATCCCTGTAGACTTTGTAGTGGTTGACATGCCTGAGGATGCCCACATTCCTATCATTTTAGGGAGACCCTTCCTGCACACTGCTGGTGCAGTTATTGATGTGGGTAGCAAGACGATAGCCTTTAAGGTGGGGGGTGAGAAGCTCACGTTTACCCATTCTGACACTCCGCGGTCCCCTATGCGTCTCGAGTCAGTTTGTTCTATTGACTCTGTACCTCCGTCTCACACTACTGGAGACACTATGGAGGTTTTGCATGTCTCTTCTCTTTGCGAGTTCTTCAGGGATAGCCGCAAGGATGGTTTGGGAGAGAAAGGCTGCTCAGGTGGCGTCTCTGACGGGTGATGGTGATAGAGGGCCTACAGTTGAGCCATTTCGTGATCAAGGCCCTACGCTGATGGATTATGCTGCATTGCCTCGAGCTGGAGGAGTGTTATGGCGAACGGAAGCTGAAATTTCGCCGAGTGAAGCTGTCGCAAATGGCCAACGACCTTGGCCTACTTATACTTGATTCTGCTGCTCTGAAGAGTCGTGCGGGATTATAAACCAGCGCTTCCGGGAGGCAACCCGATGACGTTGTATTTTCATTTAGCATTTGTACTTTTGGTTTGCTTGTTTTTATGACTTTTTGCTTTTATTGAGCGCGCGAGGACGAGGGTATTACTTTATGATTTTTAACGCGCAGGTACTTATGGACTTTTAAGTCCTTGTTATGTTGAAAAAGCTCACGAGGAAGGCCCTCGGTAGACCAACCCAATTCTTAGGGCGAGACAGAGCCGTGGCGAAATTTGGAAATTGAAGAAAAATCGAAAAAATCACGTCAGGTGGCCTAAGCCGGCCGGCCGGCTGCCGGTCCCAGACCGGCTGGCCACCCCTGTCCCATTTTCATGCTTCGTTTTGTTCCTTCTTGCGTGCTATGCCGAAGTACTTCATCGTTGGACTGATTTGGACGCATATACGGGGATTTTTAGCCCCACTCCACGCTTCACTTCGGTTTGGGGGAGCTCCTACTCTACATTGTGAGCACTCTTTACCCCATTTTTCCCTCGTTTTCTCGTTTTACTTTCCTTCCCTCTTATGATTTATGTCCTCCTCTGCTTTTGTGGTTGTGCTGTTTTCCACATTGAGGACAATGTGTGATTTGGTTTGGGGGAGGGAAACACTTTCGCGTTCATTAGTTCATTTGCATTTTCATTTCATGTGCATTTATTTTGAAAACCCAAAAAAAATTGAAAAATTGAAAATTTACAAAAATACGAGTCTTTTTGATCCGCTTTGTCCTGCTTTGTCTAGTTTGGAGAATTGATTTGTACACTTAACTTTGATCTTTAGTATCTTTGAGTCGACTTCCTATTGCCTTAGCTTGCACGATTGGTTTGTTTCCTGTTACTAGATTGCGAGCCTTAACACTAACCCACTTGTATCTGCTTAATTCTTTCTGCTTTTCGCTTGTTTACTTTCGACTTTGACATTCGAGCTTGGCATTGGTTTGTGGAATGTTGGTATGTTGGTTTGTGGTTTGTTTGGAAAGATATATATATGTTGGAGCAATGCTTCGATGCTCTCGGAGGGGACTCATTGACTTGAGTAACCACAGTGGCCATGAATTTGGCTGCGACCGAGAGTATGAGCAATAATGTAACCCTTAAGGAAATATGTGTACCCGAGCGCGATTTTTACCGAGTGAACGTCAAGCTAAACGGTACTACATACGAGGGATGCTCCACATTTGAGAAAAGAAAAAAAAGAATACAGAAAAGAAAAAAAAAAGAGAACAAATGGTAATGATTTGGAAGATTTGGATGATGGAAAGTGGTATGATCGGTTGGCCTTGCTTGAATTGATTTGTCGTTAGTTTTACTATTGCGTAAGCGTTAGAGGCTAGTATTGCGATGTGGTGTGAACGGTTGAGACTTGTGCTCTATTTCCGGTGAAATAGACCTTGGTTGTAATGTTTATGTGCATAGGTCGTCCACTTCAAGATACTAGCGTGATTAGTTCGTGTTGCTTTGATTTTCTCCGATGCTGTTTGCTTGAGGACAAGCAAAGGTTTGGTTTGGGGGAGTTTGATACACTCTATTTATATACGCTTTATGCCCCCGGTTCAGTCACATTTAGCTCGTATTTATTCGTATTTAGTATGACTTTAGGAGCTATTTGTTATATTTCTCGTTACTGCTGCATTTCATTTATATATTGCAGGTTTTGGTGGTTTTGAGCCAAAACCCGGGACGTTAGGAGCAATACGAGAATCGAGACGACAGGACCAAGCTCGAGATCACGCAGGAGCTCGGGAATATGAGCCAAAGACCAAAAGAGACTAAGGCTACGAGTTATGAGGGCCAAAGACATAAAAGGCCACGAAATAGCAAGGCCCAAGTGCATGAAGTAAAGTGTTTGGGCCAAGGATGATTTGCAAGAGAGCCGGCCCAAATGTCAGGGTCGTGCAGTCCAAGAGAAGCGGTACCGCCTACCGGTTCATGTTTTCTGTCGGTTTTTGATTTATTTCGAGATTTAATTCTTGGAACCTATAAATAAGACTTTAGGACGAAAGTTATAGGTTGATGCTTTTATTTTCCTTAGTTCTCTTAGTTTTAGTTTTACTTTTTCTCTCTTTTACAACATTCAAAGTTTAAGTTTAAGTTTAAGTTAAGTTTTCAAGATTGGTTTTCTTGTAATCGCCAGTACTCCGTATTTACTCCAGGTTTATTCTATTTACTTTATTTGTTCAATTATGTCTTCTATTATGATTATTGTTGTTATTGCCCTTATCATGAGTAGCTAATTTCCTAATTAGGGTTTAGGGGAATTTGTGACATATGATTTAGGAACATGTTTTGAGATTAAATTGGTTGCTTAAATTGTGCAAGTTGACTTCTTTCTATGCGTTCTATCAATTGAATTAGGATTATTTACTTTGATCACCGTCTTATCTGAGTTTAATTGAACCTGAGTATGTTTTGACTTAAGATCGAGAGCCGAGTTAAAACTAGACTTACGCAAGTTAGATAAGTGGAATTTAGTAAGTTGCGAGAGCCCGCTGAATTGAACTTAAGGCTAAAATTGACTCGAGAGAGCGTTTTATAAACCTAGTCAAGTTGCACAGTTTATCTCTTCCGTCTTATTAACTTGCGTTCCTGAATCGTTGTCATATATGAACCCGACACCCTAATCTTTCTCCATATATATTTTCATCTTGTCTTATTATCTGCTTTAGTTTAGCTTAAAACAAACCTTTTCACACCTGAGTTGAACCTGTTACTCCGACTTTAACCTGAGACTACACCGTTTCCCTGTGGATTCGATCCCTACTTGCTGCTATCTGCTGTTAGTTGTCATTTAGGTTTATTTTGATTAAGGTGATACGACTTTAGCCTTGTCAGTACTTAAGGTCGAATTCGGCTAGGAGCAGCGTCCATCTGGCCATTCGTCCGTTAAGCACAGGTTTCTCGAAAAGGTACTTTACGGGGTCCATTTTGGAGTAGACCTTCGTTTGGTGCACTAGCATATGGTGACGGAGTTTCTTGGATGACCATACTAAAGCTAGACAGCTCTTCTCGACGGGTGAATATCGAGCTTCGTAATCGAGAAACTTCTTGCTTATGTAATAGATTGCGTGTTCTTCACCATTTACTTCTTGAGCGAGCATGGCGCCCATGGCGGTAGGGGTTGTTGTGAGGTATAAGAACAGTGGTAAATCCTTTTGGGGTGGACGTAGAACTGGCGGGTTGGTTAGTAATTCTTTGACCTTGTCAAATGCTCTTTGACATTCTTCGTCCCATTCAACGTGGTCGGTTTTCTTGAGCTTCTTGAAAACTGGCTCACATATCATGGTGAGCTTGCTAATGAAGCGTGAGATGTATTGAATTTGGCCCAAGAAACTTCGAATTTCGTCGAGGTTCTTCGGGGGTTGCATTTCTAGAATTGCTTTGACTTTCGAGGGGTCGACCTCGATGCCTCTTTGGCTCACTACGTGTCCTAATAGTTTACCGGATTTGACTCCAAAAGTACATTTTTGGGGATTCAAACGCATTTTGTATTGCCGTAGGCGAGTGAAGAACTTGCGGAGGTTAGTGATATGACCACTTCTTTCCTTTGACTTCACGATCATGTCGTCGACGTAGACTTCGACTTCTTTGTGCATCATGTCATGTAAAAGGGTTGTGGCGGTGCGTTGGTACGTAGCACCGGCATTGATCAGGCCGAAAGGCATGACCGTGTAGCAGTATGTGCCCCACGGTGTAATGAAGGCCGTCTTTGCCTTGTCTTCGCAAGCCATTTTGATTTGATTATAGTCTGCGTAGCCGTCCATGAAGGATAGGAGGGCGTGGTCGGCGCCCGGCGGTATTGTCGACCAAAACGTCCACATGGGGTAGTGGGAAATCATCTTTGGGACTCGCTTTGTTCAAGTCGCGAAAGTCAACGCATGCTCGGATTTTGCCATTCTTCTTCAAGAGTGGGACCATTTTTGTGACCCATTCAGGATATTCGATGACCTGGATGAAACCGGCTTGTAGTTGTTTCTCGATTTCTTCCTTCACCATAAGGGACCATTCGGGACGTAGTCTCCTTAGTTTTTGTTTCATTAGTTTGTAACCGGGCTTAATGAGGATGCGATGTTCGGCAATGCTTCGTTCGATTCCGGGCATATCTTTGTACGACCATGCGAATACATCCTTGAATTCGGTTAGGAGTTGTGTGAATTGGGAGCGCTCATCTTTGTTCAATGAGGCGCCTAGTTGTAGTTCCCTTGGCTCTTCGGGGGTTCCCACGTTTATGGTTATGGTTTCCTCGATGATAAGGTCCTGTGTTTTTGGAGAGACAATGTTTGCAATGTATTTGTTTAATGATTCATTTTCATCGCATGAGTTAGTGTTTTTTGTATTTTGTGATTTGTTTGTTGTTTGTTGATTGTTAATTGTTTGTTCATTGTTGTTTGTTTTAGCTTGAGACAAGACGTAAGCAAACTTGTTCGTTTCATTATTTTGAAAAGAATTATTCGACAATTCGGAAAATTGTTTGGAGCTAGCCTCCGTAAAAAGAAAATCTAAGCTAAAGCTAGAGTCTAGGATAGATGGGTCGACATATGACCCGACGCTAAGAGAATTAGAAGCTAGTAGAATCTCTTCTTCCTCCTTGTTGTCTTCATCGCTGCTGGAGCTGTCCGAGCTTGTGTCGCTTTCGTCCTTGTCTTTGAGGCTGGTGACGAAATGGTGAGGTAGATTGCATCATTGTTCCGGTCATGTTTAGGCCGAAACTGGTCGTTCTTGTTTTTGAATAGGAGGTTATGGTGCTGATTGTCCCTTGGCTTGACGGGTGTAGTGTGATCTGCTGAGAGTTTGTTTTTGGAGGGTCGTACGTTTTCCGCCCTAGGTTTCTTGATCCTTCCTTGATCGATGAGATCTTGGATGGCGTGTTTGAGTTTGAGGCATCTTTCGGTGCCGTGCCCCATGCCTCTGTGGTATGCACAGAAGGCGTTAGGGTCCCATGACTTCGATTTCTTGCTCATGGGTGGCTCGTTTATAGGACCGACTGGCTCTATGTAGTCCTTTTCGATTAACTTTTGCAATGCCCTGGCGTAGGGTATAAGGAGTTTATCGAAATTCCTTGCAAAGCTATTAGCGGTGTGGCTTTTTCGGTTTTGGGTTGTACGAGTATGCCCCGGAGAGTTGTCTCGATAAGTAGAGTCGTCGTAGCTAGATGTAAGATCATGTTCAATGCGGGTGCTAATTTCAACGAGATGTTCGAAATTCCGAACGTCACAGAAGTGAAAGTAATATCGCCAAGCGGGTCGTAAGCTGTAGAGGAAAGTAGGTATAAGCTCGTCCTCATGCGGGTGGTCCGGGACTTGGGCAAGTAAATTCTTCCACTGGGCGAGGTATTCAATGAAGTCTTCGTCGTCTTTTTGACGGAAGGCCTCGAGGATATCAAGCGAGGCTAGATTGTTGGCCTCTTTCTTAATACGTCGCTCCAAACATTCGACTTCGGTCCGATGTAGGGCCTTCAAGTTGTCGATGTCTTTAGCGAGTCGATTAATGTGGGCTATCACTTCGTCGGTGGGCAGCCAGTCTTCATCATCGTCATCGCTAGACCAAATCGCGTTGATTTGGTCATCGGTGGGTGTGATGAGATAAGAGCAATCTAATATAGAGATTGATCCTACGAAAATTGTATGGTTGCCGAGTGGATTGTCACTGTTCGACGGCTTGGTGGGTTGAGATGGCTTGCTGAGTTTTCCTTGATCAATAAGATCCTGGATAGCGTTCTTAAGCCTAAAGCAGTTCTCGGTGTCATGCCCCTTGCCTCGATGGTATGCACAGAAGGCATTGGGGTTCCAAGATTTAGGCTTTTTGTCCTCGGGTGGCTCGCTAGTACGCCCGATCGGTTGTAAATAGTTCTTTTCGACCAACCTTTGAAATGCCTTAGAGTAGGTCATGAAGAGAGGGTCGAAGTTTCTCTTGGCCTTAGGAGGCGGTAAGAAGGTAGTTGCGAAAGCGTCGAGGCTATCATCGCCGAGGTTACCGACGGTGCGGTTTTCTTCGCTCTTGACTGCGCGGGAGGACTTGGAGGAGCTCCCTTGGTAAGCATGGCCGGTGTATTTGGCCATCGTGCCGGTCCTAAGATCGTCTTCGATTTGAGTGCCGACCTTAGTTAGCTCTTTGAAGTTCTGAATGTTGCTGTACCTCATGTAAATTGATACACGGGTCGCAGGTTATTTATGAACTTCGGTACGAGCTCGTCCTCGCGGGGACGATTGGGGATCTGAGCGCTTAGCTTCTTCCAACGGGTAAGATAGTCGGTGAAGCCTTCGTTGTCCTTTTGAGCGAGGACTTCTAGGGTGCGGATCGAGACTTGGGTGTCTTCATTGTCTCGATATTGTCGGTCGAACTCGACTGTGAGTTCTTCAAAAGTGCGGACCCGCTGTGGGTCGAGTGAATAGAACCATGTTTTCGGCACTGCTGCTAGAGAGTGTGGGAAGAGAGTTAGCCAATGCTTGGCGTCGACCCCTTTTATGGCCATTTGGGACTTGAAAGCTCGAATGTGAATGATCGGGCCCTCATGTCCTTGAAAGACAGGAAGATCGCTAAGGGCGGGCTTGTTAGGGAGCTCATCCCTAATGCTAGTAGGTACGTTTTCGTTCTCCTTGTGGATAGAGTAAGTGCTCGAGACATAGAGCCTTTCCTCCATGGCTTGGAGTTTCTTAGCGTGCTTATCGGCCTCTTCCTTGATCCTTTGTTCCATACGTTCCACTTCAGTGGCATGGTGGGTCAAAAGACCTTCGAGGTCGGCGGTCAGCTTTGTGACTTGGTCACGGAGTGCGTTAACTTCGTCATTGCCGGCCATTTTGCGGGTGTAGGTTCGTTTCTTGTATGGGATTATTACACGATGCTTAGTACGACGAGTATCCAGCTGAGACCTGCATTTCACTTCGATATTAGTGACACGACTCGACCCACTAGACTCACAAACATTCTAAACATTCATTTTTAGCTCATTTCTTTGTTTAGAAAGACCTTTTATGCTTTGAAAAGAGGAGATTTTCGAAAAGGTTTTAGCTAAAGGAAGCTTTTGAGGCGAGGATGCGTGCGCACATCTCGTCTCGATGTTAAAAGGTTTTGCTTTGCACCCGTCGAACTGATATCGGTAATTTGCCGAGGTGAGCTCGAGTTCGAATGTGTAAAAGAGGAAGGATTCGACTCGAGAGTGGTTAGCAAGTAGAGTCGAGGATGTTAAAAGTAGAGCTAGGCCGTATGACCTAGAGGAGTAAAATCCGAGGGCTTGGATTTAGTCCTTGCTCGGGTTTTTGCTTGTTAGTGAAAAAGGGAAGTTTTGAGAAAGCTTGTTTCAAAAATTCGCGATAGTTTTGTTTGAAAAGGTGTTAGTTTGTTAGATGTTAGGTTCATTTATCTTTGAAACGTTTAAGCGAGTTTTCGAAGATATGAATGCAAATGCTCATTTGAAAAAGACCATAGAGTGCATAGTCTCGTACTTGTACGTATGACTCAAAAAGGGTGAAAGGGGTCAGTCGGGTACACCTCCAACTATCTTGAGTACCCTTTGGCAGATACTTAACCCCTTTATTTCCTTACGCCGGAGCGATAGGTTTTCTAAAGGGAGCACTGGGGCGGTCAAGATAGTCGTTTACGGCAAGCCATGGAGGGGCGAGAGGAAAGCTAGTCCGACATGTGCTTTATCGAGTGGACAAGCCTGCATGTGGGAACCACCTCTCGAGGGTGCAAAGGGTGCCTAGATTCCAAAAGGAATGGACTCTAAACGAATGTGCATAGCTCAAATATGTATACATGGATTGTTCAAGGCTTTCAAGTTTCACCTCTTTATTTTTAAAAAGAAAAGGCTAGTTTTAAGTTTTCAAAATAAAATCCCCCCAGCGGAGTCGCCAAACTGTGGAACCCGGGATCGAGACGAGGGACCCAACTCGGCGTCTTGCGTAAGGGCGCTTTAAGTTAAAAAGACTAATTTAGAAAAACCTTTAAAACTGTTTTGGAGTCGCCACCTAATTATCGCGGAAATTAGGAACCTGCTATCATGTCTTAAGCTAAAAACATGTCCTAGATATTGGAGCACGCCGACACCCCTAGATCTAAGGCTGTGAAACCAGAATGGATTCGGGGTGAGGGTACTTTAGAAAAAGAGTAGTTCAATTAATGATTTATGAAAACCTTTTAGAAAAACCTATGTAAAAATAGCCTCTACTGACCTAGAACAATCCAAATAAGATGATATTTGAGCTAATGTTATCGCTACGTACAAGTGCGAAAAAGATTGTAAAAGAATGCAGATGCAAATGCAAAAAGATTGATTAAAACCCTCAGTTTAGCATGTTTAACTTGTTAGCAGCAGTTCAGTTAAAGGTCGAATTCATTGTTTAAGTTGATTTTAATGCAAAATAAGAAGGTGCGAGATGCATGCAAATAAAATAAAGTTCAAATGTCCATTGGTTTATTTTAAAAGGGTCGGTTGCTTATGCGACTTTGGCGTGTCATCGGATATGGAGTGTACCCGAAGTAATAAGAACACTTGGAAGGCAAGCGCGCTCGGTGCCAAAGCCGGGGGGGGGGCGCTAAAGTGTAGTCCCCTTTGTTAGTCCATAGAAAATAAGAAAAAGCTTTGATCCAAGTGGATCGGTACCTACCTTGTCCTGACGCTTCAGATCTGGGCAGAGCTTCGCTTCTTGAACTTAAAGGAGGATGAATTCAACACGGGATGGTGTGTTGAACTCAAGGATTTGAGTGCTTGAGGCTTTGAGAGAGTTTAGAATTGTGTATGCTGTGAATTCTGGTTGTAAATTGTGTGAAAAAGATGTGTTATGAGGTCGGGTATAGGGGTGTATATATACTAAAAACCTCGGAGAAATTAGGAAATCCGAGGATAAAACCAGGCTTAGAAACCGCATAGCACTATGCGGTTTGCATGGTAAACCGCAAAGGCTTATGCGGTTCACCCACCAAACCGCATAGGCTTATGCGGTTTGGAGGTGTGGTTTTTAGGCCTAGTTTCCTAGTTTCGGTTTGATTATATCTTGGAAAGATACAGTATAATCTCGAACTTGCACGTCAAGAAAACACCTGGGATATTTCTGAGATATTTTATGATGTTCAGGGCTTTGGAGTGCGGGCCAAAGGCGGGTTTGGGCTCGATTCTGGGCCCGAGACCCAAAAAAATGAAAAAGGTGTATTTTGTAGCATTTTGTGAAATAAGGTTACCCGTGAGGCTATATTTTGTGTAAGAGGAGGCTAAAGGGAAGATCTAGCCACCGGGCCTAAATTTAGGAATTTAGGAATGCTGAATTAGACCTTGTTAATGCAAAGGGGCTAATTGTAATGCAAATGCGAAGCTCATGCCAAATGAAGCAGGACGCGGACCAAGCTAGACCCTAAATGGACAAAATGAACATTTATTTAAGTGCGATGTGAAGCGGCCTAAATCATTTAACATTTCAAAACGACTCAAAATGAATTCGACATTGTTAGAACCGTTTAAGTCAGCGTTAAAGCATGCGTAATAAAAGTCCGTGTTACATCACAGGGTTTTGTGTGGCAGGGTACGGATATGGGTATCCACAGCAGCATTAATGAGAACCCTATCCAGCTTGCACATTACCTTATCAACACCTTCTTGTTTATTGTTCCATGTAAAAAACATACCCAAGGATTTCATATCCTTAACTTCACAATCTGTAACACAGTCATAGAAAGGCTTAATCTCATGTAAATGAATCTCACTTCCCAACCTTTCAGAAGGGAAAAGGATATTGTTGAAATCCCCCAAAATCACCCAAGGCTCCAAAGTCTTACAAATTCTTAGCTCCGTCCATAATGACTCCCTATCAGCTGCTTTATTGAAACCATACACAAAAGAGACCCAAAAAATAATAGAACTACTACTGTCCACACACCTACAATGAATGAGTTAGCAGAACACCTGATCACCTCAAGAACAAGCAAACCTGGTTACCAAAGAACCCAAATCCTAACATTAGAATGATAAGACATATTTGTAGTGATTGACCAATTACCAAAAAACTCTCTAACTCTATTTAGAGACAGGGCCTTAACCCTAGTCTCAAGGAGTCCAAACAACCCTACCCTTTGCTTAGATAAGAACCATTGAACCTCTTTCTGCTTGGGTAGGCTGTTTAGACCCCTAACATTCCAACATCCTAACCTATCCATTTCCAAACCTGGGAGGAGAACCCAGTTTGGAAATAGATTGCTGAATAGTCGAATTTATGATCTCCAAGAATGTAGAAGACCTCTCAGCCCCCTCTTCAGTTATCTTCTCAATCACAACCGTTGGTCTAGGACTCTTTGGTGGTGAAACAGGCTTTACAGGAACCTCAGGCTTATTTGGCCTTCATTGAGCTGGTGGTTGAATAACCTTCTTCCTATACTGCTCACTCTCATGGCCAAAAGCGCTTTCAAAATAACAGGCAATTTGACTGGCTTCCATTCATACTCAACCTCAATGGTCTGTAAACCTCCCTTCTCATCCATAAACTGAACAAAATCTGGCAAGGTACCCCCAATCTCCACTTCAACCATATAACGAGCATGGCCTAATCTGGTCTTCAACGTAGTAGCTGTATCACTTTGAATAGGCCTTCCCACCAATTGGACTATCTTAGCCAAACAACCTGCTCCCCAGAAATTCAAGTCCAAATGCTTAAGTCTTATCCATGTAGGGATCAGCTTCACCTCCTCCTTGACCATCCTACAATCCTCGCTCCAAGGTTTGATAACAACCGGCTTTCCATCAAACAGTTGGTAGCCCAACTGTAGAACTTGTTGCTGAATCTCAACAGACGAAAAATGAACCAGAAAGATACTCTAGGCAAGAAGGATATCTTATCATAGTCAAATTTCCCCCAGATTCTCTTCACATACCCAGTCAATATTTCAGGGGGAGGGTTCGCCTCTAAAACATAACAAACCAAGGCAGATTTCCAATAATTCACCTCATCCTCCACATCAGACAGATCCAATCGAAGAATAGATGAAGAACATACCACCGGTTGCGTGACGACCACTTCAGGCTCTTTCTCAGGCAAATCCAGGTGAATATCATCATTCAAAGCATCGAGATCCAACGCAGTGAGACGAGCAGCCTTAGATACTACCCCCACATTTAGATCCGACACCTTGCCCCCTTTCTCCAGCAAGATCCCCTTTCCTTTCTCCAGCGTCGAGGACGATCCAAAAGGTTTCGAAATAGAAGAAGATTTAGAAGCTTTAGAATCAAAAGGTTTAGAGTGTTCAAGAATTTTTTTGTAAAGGCGTCGATGACCTAGGTGGACGAGTTGCGTTCTTACGCTTCGCCATTGCAGAAGACGAAGAAAGCAAGCAGGAAACAAGAAAATTTCAGAGAAAAATTGTCTCTAAACTCTCTCTCTAGGTTTTTAACCTTAATTCTTCCTCATACATATTTTATGGCTCAAATACTAAAGATTTCATTCTAGTTTAAATCGTGTTAGTATAATTAGAATAATTAGAATATAAAAACTTTAAGCTAAAAACCGATAAAAATCGAAAAATGAAAATTGGACCATCACCACATAAGGCCACGGCATTCTTGCCCATTTTTAGGGTTAAAATTATTTTTATCACTTTTTAGTTTATTGTTAAAATAATTTAATTAGTAGTTAATAAGTTAGAATTAAGAATTTAAAAGAAATAAAAGAATTATAACTTATATACATTTCACACGGCATTTACAATTAAAATGGACCAAATTTAATCAAAATGAAATTATCACTAAGTCATTAAAGTTAAATAGTTATTAGAATTGAATTTTAGTGTAAATCGAAATCAATATAAAAGAAATATAATAAACCGATTAAAAACTTGTTTTAAGGGGAATTTGAGGTAACTTGTTGAACAAGTTATCTTTTCAAATCCCGAGACGTGAATAGTGAATAATTCACGAAACTTGTTAAACAAGTTACGTCTCAAAATTTAAAGATATTTCAAATTTCAAAATTTGAAATATAATAAATAATTGAAAATTTCCTAAGTATAGAAAATTGAAAATGAATAAGTAAATAACTTAAGGTGTTTTGAATAACACTTAAATAAAATTGGACATACTTATAAACACAACAACTTAGGAATTTAAAAACGTTAATAATTAACAACACTTCAAATAATAAATGAATATGTTATGTGATCATATGAAACCGAATACAAATACTTAAACTTTTGACGATGAGACTAGGAGAGTCTAGTAACATGTGATATGACATATCAAATAAAATAATAAATCGAAGTAAGTTAAAGAACAGGTTAAAAGCTTGGGACTCTGTTATGAAAACGTCAATCGTGAGTGAAGTGGGGTTAAGATAGTCTTGATACGGACACCACTATCTCGACCTTATTGCGATTGTCATCTCGAATAGTGTGGTTTAGCCGGCAGCTTTATTGCTTAGCATCCTGCCCATGCCTTTACGCCTTAAGTCGTACTGCCTAAGCCGTACAAGATAATGAATACGCCAACTCTTTTGAGTTAGGCATTAGGAAGTAGTCGTTTTATTCAGAGTTAAGTTGCTCTATGAATAGCATAGCCCATTCTTAAAGTGAATATTAGAATATGCATATTAGAATAGGGTTGATCCCCCTATTTCGCTAATGTTACCAGGGCCATCGCAAACCCATGGATTTGGGTCTTATATCGGCTTTATGGATTTGGGTCGATATGCGATTTTGTCTCCTTGCCGTGTTTCGTTCTTAGTGGGCGCGACACTTGCATTCACTCTTACCACATGTAAAGATCACTTGACGGGATTGTAACAGAAGTTCGAATCATTTCAAACACTAGAGGATGAGATGCAAGTATTATAGTATTCGGCGTGGTTTACGAGTCGAGTAAGTCGCTACACTATTTTAGCGAGATGCAAGCGATCAGAGTACAATGGCCTACTCATTTGTCAGGCTCGTAAGCAGTATGTGTTGTTTGTTTAAATGAGAGTGAGTCGCAACATCTTTAAAAATTAAAGACCACAAATTTCTGAAATGAATCGAGTCTGCATGATGTGATTGATATACTACTTTTGATAATTTGCGATCTGATATCGTACCGTAATTCTTTGGAATGCTTATGATATTGTTGTTATGATTTTACTTGTTAATTGTTTTATAACTGAATATCATGCCTGTATGCTTTATCGCTTTAAATCGCATGCTTATTATAACTTGAATTTTAAATTGAGAAATGTTATTATTTGCTAATTGCAATATTCATATACATTATGAGATGTACTATTTATTATGCGCTTTTGATATGAGCCTAATGATGGCCAATGAACAATCACGGTTATGTGCGGGGCTGAAAATGCTAATACGGGTTCACTTTAGGTACCCCGAGATCATTACCAAGGAGCATGGGGAGATTGCATATTCTATTTTATATTTCGAGAGATTATAATTTAATGACCATGTTTATCTATAACTCTGATTATGTATTTTGAGTTGTAATACGATAATATCCGGTTTTATTATATATATAAAGTACTTAATTAATTTTCCGCCTTGTTTTAATTAAGTCACGAAAATCCGGACTGTTACATGGTGGGCCTGAGATTGTTAGACGATTTTGGTTAGAAGGGGTCGGCCGGTGGTGGTTCAGGAGGCCGGTCATGGTGGGGGTGTAGTTGAGGTATAGTTCCGGTCATGGTGGGGTCGGCCATAGGTGGTTCAGGAGGCCGGTGGTGGTGGTGCGCATGTTGCTGTATATAGTTGGATAGCTTAGGTTTTTTTTATTAATATTATTGTAGTATCTTTACTATACTAAACCATAGTTATCGCTGACATCATTCATGCCAAATGTCGCGATTCTGTGCATTTTTTTCCCGCCAAAACCTCATGCTCACATCATCCACCCTATCTAATCTAATCTAATACATATAAAAACACAATCTTTTGTATTGGTTTTCTAAGCTTTGCTTCTAATGTTGACAACTCATCATTTTTTACAAAATATGAAGCCATTTGTCAAATACTTAGAGCAATCAATTAATGTTAAATTAATTAATGAAAACTTATGTAAAACTTTTTAAATGAATGATGGAATATAAAAGGATTTTTTTTGTATTTTGCATCATCAAACTATATACTCACTTAGTTATAGTATTTGAACAAAAATATTGTGGACAAATTATCAAAACTTAAACGATAATGTTCCTGCCAATAAATAATAATAGAAATAAGCAAATTTCAATTAATTTAACTTAATTTCTAGAGTGTGACATAGTATTGTGAGAAATAAAACAGGGCCTAAAGTCGAATTTCGTGACTAGCAACATGTTCTTTCTTGCTTTTTAGAACTGAATATAACTGAATTGAATCGAGCTAAACTTAACTTAACTTAACTAAACGAAACTGAAACGAGTTGAGTATTGAACTAAATCGAATTGAGCTGAAATAAACTAAATAGGGCTGAACTGAACTGAAATGAATAAAGTTCAATTAAATTGAACTAAATATTATTGTTGTTGATGTTGTTTCACTATTATTATTATTGTTGTTGTGTTGGTGTTGGTGTTGTTGGTGGTGGTGGTGGTGTTGTTATTATTATTAACTAGTTTTAAGTCCCGTGATAATTACGGCAGTGATCGGAAATTTGTGTTATCATTCACTAATTTTAATTCCCTTGGAATACACAAATTAATTTGAAACATTATACTCCGTATAATATTACAAATTACGTCGTATCTCAGAGACAATAGTTTATACGTAAAATTAATAATATCACTCTTAAAAAAAGTACGAAACAATTGGAATAAGTGTCCATTAGAAATTATAAATTTCCGGTCGATATAAATTATTTCGATGTCATATGGTTTGTTTGGGTTTCAAATGCAAAATTACATTATAAAGTATTTGGCTATTTATTTATTTACTTTACAATTAAAAAAAAAAAAACAAAAAATTATTCCGTAGTAAACTTAAACTCTTTAATAAAACAATCTCACAGTAACATTATCATGTAACCTCACACATTTATGGGTTATTTTTTTTTTTTTTTTTTAAAAAAAAAAAAAAAAAAAAAAAAAAAAAGATACGATGTTGTCTATGTTATGTTGATGTGAGACTATTTTATAAGAAACAAATTGACTCATAAATCTACGAAAATTCAGTTTATGCCACAATAACACAGAAGTTAGTTCAATTTAATTGAACTTTATTCATTTCAGTTCAGTTCAGCCCCATTTAGTTCATTTCAATTCAACTCGATTTAGTTTAGTTCTCAACTCGTTTCAATTCCGTTTAGTTAGGTTAAGTTAAGTTTAGCTCGATTCAGTTCAATTATATTCAGTTCTAAAAAGTAAGAAAGAACATGTCCTTATTGGTAATTGTAGCAATTATTTTTAGTAAGAAAGTTAAAGATTATCGTTTAGGTGAAATGAACTGAAATTTGCTAGACACAAAATTCGACTTTAGGCCTTGTTTTTTTTTCTCACAATACTATGTCACACTTGAGGATACCGGAAAATGTGGATATCCCTTCTCGACGCCCCGCTCGCGCCCGCCCTCGTGTCATGGGGCGGAATGCACGGCGCGGGAAAAATGAATTTTGCAAGAAGCTCGCGGGTCGCCAAGGCTTCGCATTTTTGGTGCTTTGCTTGACTTAAACTCGCTCGAGCGTTCTTTTGTTTAGAGAGGGGGGATGTCATTGCATGTGAAGATAATAAAAAGAAATATAAAAATCCTTTTTAAAGCGTGTTTTGGAGTCGCCACCAAATTATAAGGAATTTGGAACCTATTCAACGCATCTTAAAATCATAAGGCGAAGGTCTCGGATTTCAAGGTGCGTCGATACCTATCCTTACGAGGCTATTGTGAAACCAGAGAGGATTAGGGTGAGGTTACCCTTCTAAAGTTTTGACAAAGTATATTGAAAACTGCAATAAAAAGGCCTACGTAAAAGTAGTCTTTACTAATTTGAAAACAAATGCTTTAATTTCGATATTTGGGCTAATAGGACGCTACGTACAAATGCAAATGTATGACTCGATAAATATGTAAAATAAATGTAAGCCGTCAAAGCTATGACGATTTGCTATAGGAAATATACGTAAAATTACTAATTCATTGTATTTGAATTAATAACTAAACGTTATTCTCCGACTTGTGTTCAATTCTAAGATTTTGTAAAACCCTCGGTTTTGCATGTTTAAAAGACTACATGAAACGGTACAGTTAAATGTCGAATCCGTGTTTCAGTCGTAATTTAATGCATGAATCGAGAATTTGCATAATGTAAAAGTGGGTGCTTAATTTAGTGATTTTGAGTCGTTTATTTATGCGATATTGGCGAGGTTTAGACGAATCATTTGATTCGAATTACTACAATCGTATTGCGAATACGAGTTCGTTAATGCCAATATCGGGGTGGGTTAGAGTAACCCCATAAGTCTCCAACGTCTAATCGGGAGGTAAAATTTCTTTACCTTGAAATGCAAAGACGGTTTTAAAGTGGAAATTTATAAGTGCGAGAGGCTTTTTGTGAATATGAGTATCGGTTTTTGAATGTTGTTGTATTTGTTGTTATTGGTTGAATTGATGATTCGATTGTTGTTGTTTTGGGTCGAGTAAGGGCTGCTATTTATAGCAAATGCTTCGTGTTTTATGCCTAATTGATCAGAAAATCGCCAGAGAACAAGCGATTAAGTGAAAAATCGCCAGAATGCCAGAGGGGGACCATAAAATCGCCTGAGGACTGGCGATTTTATGGTAAATCGCCAGTTTTCTGGCGATTTTCTCCTCTTTCTCTGACAAATTTGTTGCGCCGTATACTTTATCGTAGGTGTGTAAGGTGTAGCTGATTGTTTTTCTGATTTTGGGGGCTACAACATGATCAATTTGATCAAGTTGTTAATCAAGTTGATCAAGTTGTTAATCAACTTGGTTTTTGTTTCGATTTTCGTGTTTCGTGTTTCGTGTTTCGGTTTTTCGTCGTGTTTTTCGATCTTGGATCGAAGTAAAATAATATTGTAATGCATTATTTTACGACTTTGTGGGATTTTGTTTTGTAAGAATGTGACCGGACGCATTTTGGCCCTTTCAGTGCTTGGGCCATTTTGTGTGTTTTAGGCCGTTTTTGTGTGCTTGGGTTGTTTTTGTATTCTTGGGTCATTTTGTGAGGCATTCTTATGTCGTGCTTGTGCGTATTGTGTTGACTTACGATTTAAAATGACTAAATTAATACTCATTTTTACGAAATATGCAAATTCAAATTAATACGTTAAAGATGACTAAAATGTTTTAGACACTTATGTACCGTTTTGTCTCATTTTAAAACATGCATGAAAGTCCTTTTCGTCATCGGGTTTGCTTTTGGGGGGTACGGATACGGGTATCTACAGAGCCCCCAGTTTGACTGAGCTTGGACTAAAGCGCTAGTCAAACTTAGAAGATAGTATCCGGACCATTACAGTCTCGATACTACCTGGCGACGCTAAGTATGTGTCTCGGGGAGAGACGAGGACTTAGTGTCGGGAATGCGGGGAGGGACGGCATGTTTAGGGACATGACGGTCCTGCATGTTTTAGGGCTTGCTGGCCTGCCGTTGTTTGGATGTGATTTGATGGCGTTTTGTAGCTTGGCCATCTCCTGCGTCTTGCGTGTCTGCTGCGTGCTTGCTTGTGTATCTGCGTTTTGAAATGAAAGTGTGTATTTTGCTTTATGTGTATTTGAAAAATATACGTATTCAACTCGTGAGGAGTATACGTATTTTTGATTTTGCGACTTCTAAAGAGTGTGTTTGTTTTGAAAAATATACGTATTTAACTCGTGAGGAGTATACGTATTTTTGATTTTGTAACTCGTAAAGAGTGTATTTGTTTTGAAAAACATACGCATTTGACTTGTAGGAAATATGCGTGTTTTTTGTTTTTGTGACTCGTAAAGAGTGTATTTGTTTTGAAAAATATACGTATTTAACTCGTGAGGAGTATACGTATTTTTGATTTTGCAACTCGTAAAGAGTGTACTTGTTTTGAAAAACATACGTATTTAACTTGTAGGAAATATACGTGTTTTTGTTTTCGTGACTCGTAAAGAGTGTATTTGTTTTTGAAAAGTATACGTATTGAACTCGTGGGAAGTATACGTATTTTGATTTTGTAACTCGTAAAGAGTGTATTTGTTTTGAAAAGTATACGTATTGAACTCGTGAGGAGTATACGTATTTTGATTTTGTGATTCGTAAAGAGTGTACCTGTTTTTGACTGGTATACGTATTGAACTCGTGAGGAGTATACGTATTTTGATTTTGTGACTCGTAAAGAGTGTATTTGTTTTGAAAAAGTGTACGTATTTAACTTGTGGGAAATATACGTATTTTTGATTTGTAACTCGTAAAGAGTGTGTTTGTTTTGAAAAATATACGTATTTAACTCGTGAGGAGTATACGTATTTTGATTTGTAACTCGTGGAGAGTGTATTTGTTTTTTGAAAAATATACGTATTAATCCTGTGGGGAACATACGTATTTTTGATTTTGTGACTCGTAAAGAGTGTATTTGTTTTGAAAAGTATACGTATTTAACTCGTGAGGAGTATACGTATTTTGATTTTGTAACTCGTAAAGAGTGTATTTGTTTTGAAAAGTATACGTATTTAACTCGTGAGGAGTATACGTATTTTGATTTTGTAACTCGTAAAGAGTGTATTTGTTTTGAAAAGTATTCGTATTTAACTCGTGAGGAGTATACGTATTTTGATTTTGTAACTCGTAAAGAGTGTATTTGTTTTGAAAAGTATACGTATTTAACTCGTGAGGAGTATACGTATTTTGATTTTGTAACTCGTAAAGAGTGTATTTGTTTTGAAAAGTATACGTATTTAACTCGTGAGGAGTATACGTATTTTGATTTGTAACTCGTAAAGAGTGTATTTGTTTTGAAAAGTATACGTATTTAACTCGTGAGGAGTATACGTATTTTGATTCGTAACTCGTAAAGAGTGTATATGTGTTGTTATTTTGTAAAATTTGGGCTCTTGGCTTGTGACAAGCATGTGTATTCTCGCGTTTTATCATAGTAATGCATAAAAGAGTGAATTGATAGCGTAATGGACCGTAATAACAAGTCCAAACTAAAAATTGACTCGTGCCTATCCACTTAATCGCCAGACTTCTGGCGATTTAGTGTGTGTGTGTGTTTTGGTTCAAAAACACGGGAAGGGGGGAAGAAGAGCATAGCAGCCGAAAACACACACACAAACATCTTCAAATCGAAAAAACTCGTCCTTGGCGATTTCTCCACCAAAATTCGTGATTCCGCCTCCTACGATTCGCAATGGACCAAGGTATGCACTCAATCAAGTTGCTAATTCGTGTTTTGAAGTCGGTTTGAGTCGGTTTTAACTGAAAATTCGTTTTTTAGGGTTTATGTTAAACCGTCTTGCATGATTCAATTTTGCTATCGTTGTTGCTTGAAATCAATGCTTGAGAGTAGTAGGAGGCTTGTCTTGCTTTGTTGTTGGCGATTGTATGTGCAAAGCAGTGTATTAGGGCCGTTTTTAGTGTAGAAGGCCGAGGGCATTTTAGTCATTTTTCGCTTTTTGTCTCGGAATACGCTCAAAATTTCAATGTAGGTTACCCATTAGTAGTATAATGCTTGGGTAAATTCGTTTAAATCGAAATTGGCGCGAAAGTCGGATTTTTGGGCTAAAACCGTGTGACAGGGGTTTTGTCGGGGTTTTGCTCGCTTTTTGTCGTAAAAGCGGCATCGATTGGCTTGGTTGTTTTTGAAGCGTCGTTGTATGCTAATGATGAGGTTGTGGGTGTCTTGTGTGCAAAAAGCGGTTTGAAAATCTGTAATTTTCGTGTGTTTTTGTGTCAGAGCGGTTTCTTGGGCGAAATTTTGGTTCGAAACTTGTCGAAAATATTTTGTCTTGGGTTATGATGCCTTGTATGGTGTATGGCTTGCCCATTTTTGTCAGTATCGTGATTTGGAGGTGTTTTGGAGTGTTTTGGAGCGTTCTTGTGTAGTTGAGCTAGGCTTCTTGAACTCGTCTTTCTTGCTCCTCCTGCTTCGAGTCTTGGATGTACTGTTATGTAAATTGTTTGGGTTGGCTAAAGTGTTGGTTCGTGGGAGGTTAGGGCTTCTCCGGTCAAGAAAAGGCCATAAAAGGTTGTTTTTGTAGTTTCTTGCGCGGTTTACAAAAGCTATTGATCGAGGTGTTCGGGACATGATTTTTGTCTGAAACTTTTTGTGGATGTTCGTTATGACTTGTATGTCGTATACGTGTCATGTACTGGGTATTTCTGTGTCTCTGCGCCATTTTAGCCTTATCTGTCAAAAATAAGCCTAAAGCGTATTTTTCTTGCTTTTTTTCTTGGTCTTTTGTCATTTTTGTACTTTCTAACTCTTTGTATTGGTTGTGTATGTCGTACATATCGTATATACGTGTCATAATATGCGCATTCTGTACTCTTGCGTTGTTTTGGCCTCGTCTGTCAAAAATAGGCCTAAATCTTGTTTTTATTTGTTTAAATGCATTTTTTTTCTTTGCTTTTGCACATCGTTGCTCTTCGGATTTGCTGTGTATGCTACCTGCGTTGGACATGTGTCACAAACTGTGCATTTTCGGGTCTCTGCTTCATTTTAGCCTTTTCTGTCAAAGATAGGCCTGAAGATTGTTTTCTGCTGTTTTGCTTGATTTTTCTCTGTCTTTGTGCATCCTTGCTCCTTGGATTAAATGTGTATGACGTAGGTATCGTGTCTGTGTCATTAAAAATGCATTTCTGTATTTCTTTTCGCTTTTTAGCCCTTTCTGTCAAAGATAGGCCTAAGGCTTGCTTTTCTGTTACCTTTGTGCCCGTGCATCTTTTTGTTGGTCATGAACTTGCTTTAATTGAATTGCATTTTTGTACCATCATACGGCTGCGTAGCTTAAGATTGTTCTTGGATCTATGTAGGTGACCCTGAGATTGTGATACCTACGACCAGTGCTATGCAGGATGTCATCGAGAACATTGACTTCAATGTTACCGGGGAGGAGCTTACTCCCATTTCCGAGCTGCGTCACCATTTAGCGACTTCTGAAGGTTCGTCTCAGTCTGACCTGTTCAAGACTCCTCCTATTTTGACGCCAGGGAATGAGGTACAGGGGGCTGTTCCAGAGTCTCCTATGCCTTCTATTAGCGAGCATAGCACTGCGAAGTAGAAGCGGGGCCTTACATTGGTGATGCGGTAGCGTTGCGGATCTGGCTGGGGTTCTGTTGAGCGGTGTGGGGTCGTCTGGGCCTTTGCTAGTGGGCTTGGAGCTAATGTTGAGTTGCCTGGCCTCACGCTGGCGAGCACAGGTTGGTTCTGCACCTTTGCAAGGTGCCGGGCAGGGGCGGGGGGTTCCGGAGGCACAGGTGTCTGCCAGGAGAAGCCGAGGTGGAGGTCGTGGAGGTGGTCGCAAGAATGATAGGCCTAGTAGGAAGCGCAAAGTGGATGCTGTTGCTGGGAATGCTGAAGGTGGCGTTCGGACACGTGGACGTCGCTCTGCTGAGGCTAGTGGCGTAGTGGCGAGATGAGGGTATTAGTGTTGGTGTTTACGACGAGGTGAGCTCGATGAGGCTAGAAATGATCCTGCTTGTTAATAGGCCGAGACGTGGTCGCTCGTCGCCACCGAGAATGCTTTTGAGAGTGATCCCGAGCAGGAGGAGCGGGATGACGAGGAGCTGTAGTGGTTGATCTTTGAGGCCGCAGAGGGTGATGTTGTGGGTAATGTTGGGGGTGATGCCACATTTCTGGTGCCGTAGGTGGTGAGGTGGTGTTGATCGCCGGCCGGCCGCGCAAAATATGTTCATGGGCGTGGTTGATGAGCTGGGCTTGAGGCCATCATTTCCTCATGGCCCGAGACTGTGGGCGTAGGTTGCCAAAGACTGGGATGGTGTAAGCTTAGTTTGGAACACCATGGAGCATTTGTCTACTCGGGTGAAGGTTGGCTTTAAGTTGGGAAATATGAGGACATTCTACGGTTTAGTACTTGTATAGATGCTTTTAACAAGAAGTTGTCGCCCGAGTCGCGAGAAGATAATCCTCGACGGCCTTTGGTCCGTTGGTGACAAAGTGGAAGGAGGCGTAAGAAGAATGTGAATTCTCACCTTTACGTACTCGGCGTTGTTAAACGAGGTTTTGGGACACTACTAACACGTTCCATATGCCAGGGTACGAGGTTGGTATTACCTTCGCCTCTCTTTGCGGTTGTTTCGGGGCTTCCTCATGGAGAGGAGATGATTGAGTGGGACAGAGTACGCCCTGCTATCTCGAGCCCTACGGTTGTTCGTTTGATCGGAGGCGGTATTAGGTGTGCGAGGGATGAGAGGCACACTTTTCAGCCTCGGACATCATGGTTTGATGATTATTTTAAGGGCGAGGGAAAGAAGCAGGTGAGCGAAGTTAGTCATGAGCAGAATGCCCGATTGTGGCTATGGTGGTTCCTGTCGTCCACCCACTTTGGTGATAAAGGAGAGCGGGCGTCGACTGCTGTTTTGATGGCGCTGCGGGACTTGTCCAGATTGGGTGCCTTTGACTGGGTTACTCCTGCTATGGGTCTCCTGATACGGTTTTGTAGGGACGCAGTTCGTCCTGATCGGATCGATGATGGGTCCCAACCGTCTTTGGTCGGCCCTGGCTTGCTGATGGAGGTATGGTTGCTTTTTGTGATGCTCTGTTGTTTTATTTCGTTTTGCTTTCTCTTTTGTGACATATTTTTCGGCTTCATTGTAGTCCTGGTGCTACGCACACTTTCCGTCGTTGCTCCCTGCTAACTTTGCCGTGAAGGCGAAGTACCCTGCTTTTCACGCTTATGCAACGGCAAATAGGAAGGGTATTCGCTTGACCTATGACGATGCTCGCGTGAAGTTTAACGAGATGACCGTTGATAAGGTAAGAAAAGTTCGTATTTCTTATACGTCTTGCGTTTGTGCTTTTGCAGATGTTTATTCCTCTTCTTTTTTGTAGTTTGTTCCCAACCCTTGGGCGAATTATGCGGATGTCCCTGCGTCAATTACGACTCGCTTTGCTATTCGCGATACGCAGAGGTTGTACATTGCTACTCAGTATGATTCATACTGGTTCTTAGGCGAGCGTCTGTCAGCTCAGACAATTAGGGATAAGTTTGTTGTGCCTGAGGCCCCTCCTAAGGTTCTCTTCGTACAGACACCGGATGCTGATGTTCGCCGCGATGTATATCACGAGGGTGAGTCGGAGTCCCTGTTGAGGCTAGATGAGGATTATACGTCGTGGGCGCGCCTTGCTTTGGCGCCTGCTGTCATTGAGGTTTGCTGTTGTTTTCGCGTTTGCTTCTGCATGTTATTTGCTTAAAAAGCAAAAATTGATCGTGATTTTTGTGTCTTGTAGCCACGTAATGCATGTGTACGTTATTGGCTTAAAAAGGCAAAATTTGATCGTGATTTTTGTATCTTGTAGCCACGTGACCCTGACCTTGAGGTCCAGCCTCCTCCTTTCTACGAGAGCTTGAATTTTGAGCATGATGGTGGCTGTCGGCATTCGATACCACTTCTGCAGATTTATCTCTGCGGTGACGCCGGGCATGGATAGTTGGAGCCCTCGGGTGAAGCAGGTATGACTTGTTTTCTATGCTTGCGTGATATGTAGTATGTAGCCCCCAGCTTGAGTAAGGTTTTGTCCTAAAATCGTTAGTCAAGCTTTGTTGAAACTGCGTTTGAGTGTAGCCCCTAGTTTGAGTTAGATTTTGTCCTAAAATCGTTAGTCAAACTTGAAATGAAGCTGCTTTTGATTATAGCCCCCAGTTTGAGTTAGATTTTGTCGTAAAATCGTTAGTCAAACTTGAAATGAAGCTGCTTTTGATTATAGCCCCCAGTTTGAGTTAGATTTTGTCCTAAAATCGTTAGTCAAACTTGAAATGAAGCTGCTTTTGATTATAGCCCCCAGTTTGAGCATATGAAGGCCGTATTTGTTTGCAGGTGGCCGTGGATGTCCACAAGAATTTATGGAGGGTAGCTAACCGGTGGCGTGTGGCTTTCAATGATAAAGCGGTCGCGCTTTGCAAGGCGCAGAAGTATGCTTCAGAGTTGCAGTCGCGATCGCAGTCGAGATAGAGCTAGGGCGGGCGAGGAGGCGCGTTTGCGAGCGGAGTTTGAGTTGCAGCGTGAGCAGGAGCTAGCTGGTTACCGTGCTCAGGTTGATTCGTTGCGCGCGGAGCTCGATCGTCGAGATCAAGCTAATTGATTTGGGATGTATGCTAGGATCGTAGGCTTATTTTTATGGATTTGTATGTATGTGGATATGTAGGAGTCCACGTGAGGTCCATTTTTGTGATCGCGCTTGACGCGAAAAGGTCCTGTGACCTTGCGTGCGTGTTTTGGGTATTTGGTCATATTTGCAGGAATCGTACGACGTTGATTCGCGTCCATGGCTTGACATGAGTAGGCTACGTGACCTCGTACACGTGCTTTGATTATGTAGTAGGTGTATTTGTTGACTGTGGTAAGCGCTCCTGTTGGCGTAGCTTTCGTGATTAATGATCATGCGTGCGGTGCCGGAAGCTCTATTGCTTATTTTGCCTCGTTTTGTAGTACGATCGTTTGTGTTGCCGCTTTCACTTGAAACCTTCGTGACGTGCTTATCTAGTGTTCCTGCAATTAGATTGTTAGTCGTAAAAAGAACACAAATCTCGATTGAGATTTTTTTCGGACCCGTAATAAGAGTATGCATACGTAAAGATTTTTATAAAACATGCCTTTTGAAGAAAATATTTTGAGTCTGTAAAATACGCTTTTGACGCTCATGAAAATGTAAATGAAGAACGTCGTGCTTCATCGTAAAACTTGCGGGAAATGATGAATGAATTTTGTGAGACCGTAAAGGCGTTTTTGAGGTTCGTAATTAATTACGTCGTGCTTTAACGTAAGCTTACGAAATGTGACGGTTGAATTTTGTGAGACCGTAAAAGGTGCTTTTGACGTTCGTAAAGATGTGAATTAATTACGTCGTGTTCTAACGTAAGCTTGCGAAATGTGACGGTTGAATTTTGTGAAGCGTATGTGCAAAGCATTAGTCGAGAGTCGATCACGAAATGACACAATACGACGTAGGGTCGCATCAAACCGTAATTGATAATACGTGGTAAAGGAAAGTAAAAGCAGCGGTCATAAATTTGTGAAAAGTGTTTCTACGCAACTTCGTAGAATTTGCAAGGCGGTCTTGTGATCGTCGCATCAATGTCGGAAATGCATAGAAAATCGCCTGAATACCAACGATTTTCCCAAAATCGCCAGAAATCGGCGATTTAAGGAAAATCGCCGATCATCTGGCGATTTTAGTGTAAATCGCTGATTCTGGCGATTTTTGAAATATTTTGGCTTTTTGTTTTGATTTTTTGGTTAATCGCTGGTTCACTAGCGATTATACTTTGCGTCGTTGCTACTTGGAGACGTTGCCTATAAGAAGGATGTTCATGTTTAGTGCATTCATCCATCTCCTCCACTCACCTTTCGTACTTCGTCTTATTTTGCAATTATCTACTCATATCATAATAGCATTTATAATATTTTGTGGAGTGTTTTTGTTTGAGGAATGGAGGATTTCGAGGGAAACTTGCATCGTTGGTGTGTATCTTTGTTGAAATTTGGAGAGGAAAGACTGAGAGATTGCGGTGTTGGGGTATTCCTTGGTTTGAAGAAAGTCCAGATGGAGCCTGGGTTCCTGGATGCGTGTCTTGCCTATTGGGACCTAGGTTTCCATGTGTTCCGCTTTCCTGACGGAGAAGTGTGTCCACTGGTCGAGGAGTTCGGAGCCATTGGTGGTTGGCTGCGTACTAACTTGCCCGTGTGTGTTAGGTGGGGGTCGGGTTACAAAGGGCACGTGAAGAGCTACCTTCAGATGACCTCGGACGAGACGGAGGCGTTATTTGTTGGGAGTCGCATTAACCTTAATCGCCTGTGTCAGCGGTTCATGCATCGTGAAAATAAGGCGATCTCTTCCGGGGCAAGGAAAAGGGCATTGGCGTTCTGCCTAATCCACCGTTATATGTTCCACGATTCTTTATGCGAGGAGCACTCGGTGATCCCCGCTGATCCTTGTTGTCCAACAGATGGAGTATGGTTGTAACCCTTCTGCCGTGATCTTGGCCGAGACGATCCTGGGCTTGGATGACCGTGCCTGCAATAGGGAGCGTCCGTACCGAGGATGTCCCCTGATCCTTCAGGTGTGGCTTATGGAGCGCCTGAGCTTGCTGGGTGACATTGACGGGTCATATTCCGCTAGGAATGTGACTAATCGCTATATCGGTGGTCGGATGCACACCATCGTCTCCGACAATTACTTCCCCGAGCTTGTGAGGTCATCCGCCATTCGCCGGTCGGTACCATGGTGGGAGTAATTGATGTGACGGCAGTGCACGGTGGCGGTGGTTCGTCTGGAATCCTCCTGCGGGTTTGACATGGGTGTTTATATCCATCCCGTGCAGTGAGGCGACAGATAGGGTGGGCACGATTTATACCCGGTCGTGACACCGCAGCGAGGCGTGCTCATGTTGACTAATGACGTAGTCGATGCTTGGGCGAGTGGTTGGACCATGCGCCCCCGGTGGTTGGTGGCTAATACTCCTAGGACAATTCGGGTGTCACAGGCCTATACTAGGTGGACCGTTGCCCAGAGGTCTCACAAGAGGTCACGCCGGCGCTTAGAGCTTAAAGACCTCGCTAACGCCTGGCTATAAACCGATCCGCTGTGGTCGTGATGGCGGTGGTGGGTGCCGTTATAGGTGTTAGGTTCTTCCTTCAGTCGAAAAATGTTACCTGAATGCTTGTTGCTAGTTGTTTGTTTGTTTTTGTATTCCCTAAACCCGAAGGTAATGCCGGGATCATGTAATGCTTGTAGGTGTCGTGTGTGCTAGTAGTGTTATGTTCGTGCTCCCAGTTGCAAAATCCAAATGTAAATGTTTCCCTTTTTCCGCATAATAAAACAAAAGTTCTCTTTGCGTAACTTGCCTTGTTTCTTTTAAGGTTAAAGACATACGTATCTTGTATTCTGAATTTTGTCATGTTCGTCATATCCTTGAGATGTTTTGGGTATGTGATTTTGTGTTGAATGTCAATTTGTGCTTTGAAAAGTCGCCTCGTATCCATGTAAATGGAATCAAGCCGGCGTAGTTCTGAGTTGTATTATTTTGAATGCATGTTTAGGGGCATGCCTGCCCGTAGAATTGTGTTTTGCTTTTTTGTGATGGATGTGCATGTTTAGGGGCATCCTACCAGTAGAATTGTGTTTAATTACATGTTATAAATACATTGCAAGTGTTTCAAGGGTAGTATTTCTTTAATCGGGTCGAGATTTGTTGCCCGATTGAACTCTGACCAGTCGGATCGATTAGTTTGTTGCTCCTCCTGCGTAGATTTCTTTGACGAGGTAAGGTCCGGCCCAGTTAGGTTTGAACTTTCCTCGTGGGTCAACAGGGAGCGGTGCGCGTACTGACTTCAATACTAGGTCTCCCACTTTTATGTTTCGTGGTCGAACTCGTTTGTTGAATGCTCTTTGTAGTCGTGCTTGGTACATTCGCACAATGCTTAAGGAATTTAGCCTGCGTTCGTCTAGAAGCATGAGTTGCTCGTAACGTTCGCGAGCCCATTCTGCTTCTGGGATGCTACTTTCCATTAGTATCCGTAGAGATTTCATTTCGATCTCCACTGGTTGCACGGCTTCCATGCCATAGGTGAGAAAATAAGGCGTCATGCCTGTGGGTGTGCGTATGGTTGTGCGATATCCCCATAATGCGAATGGGATCTTGTTGGGCCAATCCCGACAACCGTCGATCATTTTCTCCAAGATGGTGACTATAGTTTTGTTTGCTGCTTCCACGGCTCCGTTGGTTTGGGGTCGGTAAGGAGAGGATCGGTGATGTTGTATGCTGTATTTGGCAAGTATGGCCTCTGCCTCGCCTTGAAAGTGTGAGCCTTGATCGCTTATAAACTCGTGTGGTATGCCGTATCGGCATATGATGTTTGTTTGTATGAACTTGGCGACTTCCTTTGAGCCGAGGGTGCGGAAGGATGCTGCTTCTACCCATTTCGTGAAATAGTCGATTGCTACTAGTACGAAGCAGTGTCCTCCGGCTCCGATAGGGTGGACTTTGCCTATCACGTCAATGCCCCAAGTTGAGAAGGGCCATGGAGATGTGAGGCTGTAGAGGGGCGAAGAAGTGCGTGTTGTATGTTCTTGAATATTTGTGATTATGGCAGTGTTTGACGTAATGAATGCAGTCTGCTTCCATGGTCGTCCAATACCACCCAAGTCGTAGGATTTGCTTGCATAGCGCTCTTGCATTCATGTGTGGACCACATTCGCCATCGTGCACCTGGGCTATGATTTCCTGCCCTTTCTTGAAGTCCACACACATGAGCAGGGTACCTTGTGGCGTCTTTTTGAGTAGTTGTCCTATTTCGATGCAATTGGGACGCAAGGAGTCTTATGGCTCTTTACGGCGCTTGTCGGTGTCAGGTGGATAAGAGTTGTGTGTTTTGTAGTTGAGTATTGCTTGGTACCACGGCTCGGTATGTTCTGCCTCGTCGATGTCTATGGTGTGGATGTATGCGGGCTCACCACGTCTCTCGACGACAATGGGTAGTGTGTCAACATTCGGTGGCATCTTTGAGAAGGGATGAAAGTTTTGGCGGTCGCGTCGGCAAATTGATTTTCTTCCTTGGGAGGTGATAGAATTCTACGCAATCGAATTACGTAGCGAGTGTTTGTATTTTTGCTTGGTATTTTGCGAGGGTTTCGTTCATGATTTTCCATGCTCCTGTTACTTGATTTATGATTAGGAAGGAGTCTCCGTGTACTCTGAGGGGTTTTATGTTGAGGGCCATGGTCGCCATGGCCGTAAATGCAAGCTTCATATTCTGCTGCATTGTTGGTGACGTTAAAGTCGAGCTTGATTGAGATGGGTGTATGATCGCCGTTAGGGGATATTAGGAGTATTCCTATGCCGTATCCGCGGTAACGAGGCTCCATCAGTAGAGTTGCGATGCTCGGCCGACAGCGAAAATTCCATCATCAGGGAATGATGTTGTGTCAACTTTAGGTTGTTCAATGATGGCATTCTCTGCGAGAAAGTCTGAAACAGCTCTTCCCTTAATGACTTTCAAAGGTAAGTATTTGAGCTCATATTCTGCTAGCAGTAGCGTCCATCTGGCCATGCGGCCGTTTAGTACTGGTTTTTCAAATAAGTACTTGAGTGGATCCATTAGGGAGTATACCCTGGTTGTGTGAGCGAGGAGGTAATGTCTAAGCTTTTTGGTGGCCCAGACTAGAGCGAGGCAGCTCTTCTCCACAGGCTCGTAACGAGTCTCGTAGTCTTGGAACTTCTTGCTAATGTAGTAAATTGCTCTTTCTTCGTTGTTTACTTCCTGAGCGAGCATGGCGCCCATGGCGTTTGGCGTAGTTGTTAGGTAGAGTGAAAGAGGTAGATTTTTCTGGGGTGGCATCAGAACAGGTGGATTGGTAAGCAGGGTCTTGACTTTGTCGAATGCTTGTTGACAGTTGTCGTCCCATTTTGTGTGTTCTTCCTTTTTCAGCTTCTTGAAAATTGGTTCGCAAACCATTGTGAGCTTGCTAATGAACCGAGAAATATATTGGACTTGTCCCAAGAAACTCCTGATCTCATCAATGTTGCTCGGAGGTTTCATCTCTAGTATTGCTTTAATTTTGACAGGGTCGATCTCGATTCCACGTTGGCTTACGATGTGACCCAATAACTTGCCCGACGTAACCCCAAAAGTGCATTTCTGTGGGTTGAGGCGCATTTTGTATTGCCTGATTCTGGTGAAGAACTTACGCAGGTTGGTGATGTGATCTTCCCTTTGCTTTGATTTTACAATCATGTCGTCAACATAGACCTCTACTTCTTTATGCATCATGTCATGTAGCAGAGTAGTTGCGGTACGTTGATAAGTGGCGCCTGCGTTAATGAGTCCGAAAGGCATGACAGTATAGCAGTACGTGCCCCAGGGTGTCACAAAGGTGGTCTTAGGCATGTCATCTGTTGCCATTTTGATTTGGTTGTAACCTGCATACCCATCCATGAATAGCGATGAACGCGTGGTCGGCCGTGTTGTCTACAAGTATGTCCATGTGGGGCAATGGGAAATCATCTTTTGGGCAAGCCTTGTTAAGGTCGCGAAAGTCTGCACATACTCGTATCTTTCCATTTTTCTTCATAACTGGGACCATGTTTGATACCCAATCTGAGTATTCGATGACTTGGATGAAGCCTGCCTGTAGTTGCTTTTCGATCTCTTCTTTGACCATGAGGGACCATTCTGGCTTAATGCGGCGTAGTTTTTGCTTAATAGGTTTGGCACCTGGTTTGAGTGGGATGCGATGTTCTGCTATTTCGCGGTCAATGCCAGGCATGTCCTTGTAGGACCAAGCAAAGACGTCTTTGAATTCTGTGAGTAGTTGATTGTCTGTTGCTTTTTCTTCCATGCTTAAAGCCCCCACCGTAGTTTTCGGGGTTCTTCAGGTGTTCCCACATCAATGATTGTTGTGTCTTCAATGATGGGGTCCTGTTCGGGTTTTGAAACGATACTTGCAATGTATTTATGCAATGCGATGTTATTATGCTTAACGTTATCGTGAGTTTTAGAAAATGCAGTTTTTAAAGGAAAACAAGGCAAGTAGTAACTAGAAACGTTGTTATTATTGTTTTCGAAAGCAGTTACATTTGAAGATAGCTCAGACAGAGGAGCTTTAGACAACTTTAGAGACTCTAGTTCTTTGTCTATGTCTATCACATCGGGCATATAGCCCGGAGGCTTGGTTGGGGTGAAAGACTTGAAGTGATGACGCGGGGGCCTAAACTCTATGATGGATTTGTCGCCGGGGTCCTCTCCTTCGCTTTCTCCCGAGTCAGAGTTCTCGAAAGTGTAGCCTTCTCCCGTAGTGATTTTGAAAGTGCGACCCTGCTTGTCAGTCCATTTAAGGGTTTTCGACCATCCGTCGTGCGTCTTCTCCTCAAACGGGACAATCAGGTCGGTGGGGTTAAAGCTGTGGTTGCGCAGGATGTCAGAAACGAGTTCAATCCCTGCAATGGTACAAGAGAAGTAGTCCTTGGGCATCTTGCTTGCGCCCTCTTTGACGAAGTATTTGTCTGTGAATATGTGATATGGCTCTATGCGAAAGTCACGACCTCTCTTACGGTCATTGAATGCTTGTTCCCCACGGGTAACTTCGTGGGACCATGGCACATAACCTAGGCCCATGGTAGGCCATTTGTTGTCGTTATCCTTTACATAGAGTGCTGTAATTTCCTCCTCGCGAGTCAATGTGCAGATGTCAAAGTCGAAATCAAAACCACAGGTGATGTCCGGGGTTTCGGTGCTTATTCTTGCAGTGTCGTTATCGAGCTTTTGCTGCTGCAGGGAAGCTCGAAAGTTTGATGCGTGAATAGTGACGACTTCATCGTCCAGGGGAAGTTTAACCTTTTGGTGTAAGCTTGAGGTGACTGCTTTGGTTGCATGGATCCAGGGTCTACCTAATAACATGTTGTATGCTGGGGGTATGTCGATTATCTGGAATTCAGTTTCCCTTATGACAGGTCCTGTCATGATAGGAAAAGAGATGGTCCCTTTTATCTTTGCGGCGAATGCCGTCGTAAGCCACGACCCGTCTGCGCGAGGATGAAGTCATTTTCCTTGATTCTAGCTTTTTAGTTTGTTTCTAAGGGTAGGGCGTTATTTGCAGATCCGTTGTCGATGAGCACAACGGGTAGTGTCATGCCATGGCATTCCACGTTGATGTAGAGTGCTAGGTTGTGCGTGCCTCCGAATGGCGGGAGGTCTTTGTCAGAGAAAGTGATGGCGCTAGCTTGCCATTCACGGGTGATGTGGCTGATTAGTTTTTCAGGCGACATCTCTGTCGTAATAGGGGTGACCTGCAAAGCTCGGTAGAGAGCTTCACGGTGTCCCAATGATTCTCTTAAGAGCTGCCAGATTGAGATATCTGCTTTTGTTTTTAGGAGCTGTTTTTGAATTGAATCTTCAATTTCAGGCGTATGTGCTGGAGTGGCGCTTGACGATGCTATGTCAGTCTGTAATTGAACAGGTGTAGTAGCTGCAGGCGGAGGCGTGGCTACTTGAGGTGATGGTGTAGTCATTGTGGGTGGTGTTGTAGCCTCGTTTATGACTACGCCTTTGTTTTTGTCTTGGCTAGTTGTTTTTGATGGAAAACACAGGGGTTCAGCGGTTTCAGCCGAGGCTCTGTATAGACGGCCGGAGCGAGTTAAGTAGGCTATCTCATCGCCACTATCGACAACCCGATTGGGTATTTGTGGGGCATTTTCCGTATATCCTGTGGGTTTTCGATCTTCCTCTTCTTCTTCTTCCGTGGGAATAGGTACTTATTATGCGTGTGATTGTCTTCCTCATCAGAACTGTCCCAGATACCATTGATTTCGTGGTCTTTTGAGACGATCAGGTGAGAGCAGTCGAGGATGGGGTGTGTACCCACGAAGATGGCATGGGTGTGTAGAGGATTGAGCTGGTTCGAAGGTTTAGGACCTGGAGTAGGCTTCTCGATGGTATTGTCATCGATGAAATCTTGGATTATGTTCTTTAAACGGAAGCATTGTTCAGTATCATGTCCTTTTCCCCTGTGGAACTCACAGTACGCATTCTGATCCCATGACTTGGGCTTTTTATCCTGAGGAGGCTCGCTAGTAGGTCCCAGGAGTTGAAGTACGTTTCGGCTCACGAGCCTCTGTAGAGCTTTAGAGTAAGTCATGTAGATCGGGTCAAAGCTTCGTCGTGGTTTTGACGAAGTCTGACCTGCAGATGGGTATGACGCCTTAGGAGGAGGCGCGGTGTATTTCGTTGGTGTGGTGTAAGTTGGGGAAGGCGCTAGTTCTTCCAGAGCGTTAATGCAGTGAACTGGTTCTGCTTTGGTGACGGCTCGTGATGAGCTACCCTGGTAACCTCGGTTTGCAACCTTAGTCTTTTCCTTACGGAGGTCATCTTCGATTAATTGACCAGATCTTGGCGAAGCGAAAGCCCATCAAAGTTGCCGTAAGCGCAAATCTTTGTTGATATGCAGGGGTGAGATTTATTAATGAACTTGGTGATTAGTTCTGCGTCTTTGGACGGGTTAGATATCTGGGCACTGAGTTTCTTCCAACGCGTGAGGTATCACTGAAGCCTTCATTGTCCTTTTGTGACGTAACTTCCAGTGCGTAGCGAGACTTGAGTATCGTTATTGTCGTGATCTTCGATTGTCGAAGCTGGACCGTGATTTCTTTGAAAGTAGTAGTCTTGTGTGGGTCCAAGGCGTAGAACCAGGCCCTAGGTTGTGCATCCAAAGAACGCGGGAATAGAGTAGCCAGCCGAGAGGATCGACGCCCATGGCGGCCATTTTAGCCTTGAAATCCTTGATGTGTACAAGCGGACTTTCATGACCCTTGAAGATAGGGAGATCGGCCGAGTGAGAGCTTAGCGGTAGTAAGGACTTGACGCTTTTTGGGACATGTTCGGTTCTCATAAATGGAATATCCCTTCGAGTGGGTGGCGTTCTTCCATTGAACGAATTCTTTTAGCATTTCGTTCACCTCTTGACAAGGTACTTGGCATTTTCTCGGCCTCGAGTTTACGCATTGTGGCCATTTGTTCGATTAAAGAAATGAGACTAAGAATTTTCTTTGTTGAGTGTTGAAGATGTTCTGCGGTGGCCACTGACGGGGGAGGAGTTGGGGTTCGTCCGGCATTTTCTTCAATGCTGAGTGCCATGGTAGCTTTTGGTTTCGATCCATTTGTAAACGTTTCTTTGGAGGTGGCGGAGGGTTCGGATGGCGATCCTTAGTACGTCGCGTATCCAGGACTTTTTAGGGGATGGACCTGCAGAGTTCTAAACCTTAGTGACCTCCGAAAGAAAATAAAGACTCAAAGAAGAACCGCATTAAAAAGTAAAAGTGCGAAAGCGTGTGCAGGACTCGACTCGTGTTTTTAGCTTAAAGACACGGGAAGCTCTTGAGGTAAGGATGCGTTGGCGCGTCCCTAATCTCGATGTAAATAAAAGTTTGTATGATCACAATCTGATTAACCCAAGTTAGCGGTATGTTGCCAGGGGTTTATCGTTAGGTTGTGATGTAAAAAGGAATCAGACCGGAGTAGCGATAGGCTAGTCGATCTGAGGATGTTAAATTGGGTAAAAAGCAGCTGTTGTTTGCCTTTTACGTGTGACACGGGGAGTCGAGTTGTAATGTCGATAAGTCACCCAACCTGACATGTAAATCAACGGATTCGTATTTGAACGAGTCCGTGTTTTGTTTATTTTTGAGAGAGATAGTTTGGTTAAGTCGGGGTGACTAGCAAGTCACTCGACTTAGGGCTACCTCAAAAACGAGAAAGTGTCTGCTTACTTGAAATATCCGAAGTGAATTGACACTTTCGGGTTTTGCTTTGTGAAATGTTTTTGCGATAAATGTATTATGACGATACGTCAGTCGTATAATGCATTTATGTTTTGTAAAGGATCGGGAATGTAGTGATTATTTCCGATCGGTTTTGAATATCGTGGTGTAAGGTTAGTCGAGTTCGATTGACTATAGGTCAATGATCTGATCGTATGCTTAAAAGTATGCTTTTTGAAAAATGTTTGAAAATGTACTTTCAAAATCGAGCGTCTTTTGAAAGTGTAATGCTCTATGAAAATGTTTTTGCATGCATTTGTTTGGAAGACGACCATAGCGAGGGTGCTATAGCTTTGGATTTATGCGTATAGACGGGTTTTTGGCTTTAGGGTAAGGTTCCTTCCGGTCATTCCCGCAACGTTTGTGTAGAGTTATCCGCAAGATCACACACATCAGTGTGGATTCAATCTGAGGTCTAGGCGTTCGAAGTTTGACTGCGCTACGATTCACTTATGCGAATACCGATTTGTGATCGTGGAAGGGTGAGAGATCGGCGTGTCAGAGTATACACGCTAGGAAGCGTGTTTTTACTTGGGGCCGTCCCTCGAAGGGTGTGGTTATGAATCAGGAGGATTCGACTCAAACGTGCTATTGCCCAAATATCGAAAGCAGAAATGTTTTCAAAGTTTCAAGTTTCACTTCTTTATGTTTTTAAAATAAAATGAAAAGTTAATTTTCAAAATTAAAAAAAACATGCTCGTCCCCAGCGGAGTCGCCAACTGAGGATACCGGAAAATGTGGATATCCCTTCTCGACGCCCCGCTCGCGCCCGCCCTCGTGTCATGGGGCGGAATGCACGGCGCGGGAAAAATGAATTTTGCAAGAAGCTCGCGGGTCGCCAAGGCTTCGCATTTTTGGTGCTTTGCTTGACTTAAACTCGCTCGAGCGTTCTTTTGTTTAGAGAGGGGGGATGTCATTGCATGTGAAGATAATAAAAAGAAATATAAAAATCCTTTTAAAACGTGTTTTTGGAGTCGCCACCAAATTATAAGGGAATTTGGAACCTATTCAACGCATCTTAAAATCATAAGACGCGAAGGTCTCAGATTTCAAGGTGCGTCGATACCTATCCTTCTGAGGCTATTGTGAAACCAGAGAGGATTCGGAGTGAGGTTACCCTTCTAAAGTTTTGACAAAGTATATTGAAAGCGCAATAAAAAGGCCTACGTAAAAGTAGTCTTTACTAATTTGAAAACAAATGCTTTAATTTCGATATTTGGGCTAATAGGACGCTACGTACAAATGCAAATGTATGACTCGATAAATATGTAAAATAAATGTAAGCCGTCAAAGCTATGACGATTTGCTATAGGAAATATACGTAAAATTACTAATTCATTGTATTTGAATTAATAACTAAACGTTATTCTCCGACTTGTGTTCAATTCTAAGATTTTGTAAAACCCTCGGTTTTGCATGTTTAAAAGACTACATGAAACGGTACAGTTAAATGTCGAATCCGTGTTTCAGTCGTAATTTAATGCATGAATCGAGAATTTGCATAATGTAAAAGTGGGTGCTTAATTTAGTGATTTTGAGTCGTTTATTTATGCGATATTGGCGAGGTTTGCATTTAATCATTTGATTGAATTACTACAATCGTATTGCGAATACGAGTTCGTTAATGCCAATATCGGGGTGGGTTAGAGTAACCCCATAAGTCTCCAACGTCTAATCGGGAGGTAAAATTTCTTTACCTTGAAATGCAAAGACGGTTTTAAAGTGGAAATTTATAAGTGCGAGAGGCATTGTGAATATGAGTATCGGTTTTGAATGTTGTTGTATTTGTTGTTATTGGTTGAATTGATGATTCGATTGTTGTTGTTTTGGGGTCGAGTAAGTCGCTATTTATAGCAAATGCTTCGTGTTTTATGCCTAATTGATCAGAAAATCGCCAGAGAACAAGCGATTAAGTGAAAAATCGCCAGAATGCCAGAGGGGGACCATAAAATCGCCTGAGGACTGGCGATTTTATGGTAAATCGCCAGTTTTCTGGCGATTTTCTCCTCTTCTCTCTGCCAAATTTGTTGCGCCGTATACTTTATCGTAGGTGTGTAAGGTGTAGCTGATTGTTTTTCTGATTTTGGGGGCTACAACATGATCAATTTGATCAAGTTGTTAATCAAGTTGATCAAGTTGTTAATCAACTTGGGTTTTGTTTCGATTTTCGTGTTTCGTGTTTCGTGTTTCGGTTTTTCGTCGTGTTTTTCGATCTTGGATCGAAGTAAAATAATATTGTAATGCATTATTTTACGACTTTGTGGGATTTTGTTTTGTAAGAATGTGACCCGGGACGCATTTTGGCCCGCTCGGGTGCTTGGGCCATTTTGTGTGTTTTAGGCCGTTTTTGTGTGCTTGGGTTGTTTTTGTATTCTTGGGTCATTTTGTGAGGCATTCTTATGTCGTGCTTGTGCGTATTGTGTTGACTTACGATTTAAAATGACTAAATTAATACTCATTTTTACGAAATATGCAAATTCAAATTAATACGTTAAAGATGACTAAAATGTTTTAGACACTTATGTACCGTTTTGTCTCATTTTAAAACATGCATGAAAGTCCTTTTCGTCATCGGGTTTGCTTTTGGGGGGTACGGATACGGGTATCTACAACACTCTAGAAATTATGTTACTAATATTTCTATTATTATTTATTGACAGGAACATTATCGTTTAAGTTTTGATAATTTGTCCACCATCTTTTTTTTCAAATATTATAACTAAGTGAGCATATAGTTTGATGATGCAAAATACAAAAAAAAATCCTTTTATATTCCATCATTTATTTAAAAGGTTTTACATAAGTTTTCATTAATTAACTTAATAGAAATATTAGTAACATAATTTCTAGAGTGTGACATAGTATTGTGAGAAAAAAAAAAACAAGGCCTAAAGTCGAATTTTGTGTCTAGCAAATTTCAGTTCATTTCACCTAAACGATAATCTTTAACTTTCTTACTAAAAATAATTGCTACAATTACCAATAAGGACATGTTCTTTCTTACTTTTTAGAACTGAATATAATTGAACTGAATCGAGCTAAACTTAACTTAACCTAACTAAACGGAATTGAAACGAGTTGAGAACTAAACTAAATCGAGTTGAATTGAAATGAACTAAATGGGGCTGAACTGAACTGAAATGAATAAAGTTCAATTAAATTGAACTAACTTCTGTGTTATTGTGGCATAAACTGAATTTACGTAGATTTATGAGTCAATTTGTTTCTTATAAAATAGTCTCACATCAACATAACATAGACAACATCGTATCTTTTTTTTTTTTTTTTTTTTTTTTTAAAAAAAAAAAAAAAAAATAACCCATAAATGTGTGAGGTTACATGATAATGTTACTGTGAGATTGTTTTATTAAAGAGTTTAAGTTTACTACGGAATAATTTTTTGTTTTTTTTTTTTAATTGTAAAGTAAATAAATAAATAGCCAAATACTTTATAATGTAATTTTGCATTTGAAACCCAAACAAACCATATGACATCGAAATAATTTATATCGACCGGAAATTTATAATTTCTAATGGACACTTATTCCAATTGTTTCGTACTTTTTTTAAGAGTGATATTATTAATTTTACGTATAAACTATTGTCTCTGAGATACGACGTAATTTGTAATATTATACGGAGTATAATGTTTCAAATTAATTTGTGTATTCCAAGGGAATTAAAATTAGTGAATGATAACACAAATTTCCGATCACTGCCGTAATTATCACGGGACTTAAAACTAGTTAATAATAATAACAACACCACCACCACCACCAACAACACCAACACCAACACAACAACAATAATAATAATAGTGAAACAACATCAACAACAATAATATTTAGTTCAATTTAATTGAACTTTATTCATTTCAGTTCAGTTCAGCCCTATTTAGTTTATTTCAGCTCAATTCGATTTAGTTCAATACTCAACTCGTTTCAGTTTCGTTTAGTTAAGTTAAGTTAAGTTTAGCTCGATTCAATTCAGTTATATTCAGTTCTAAAAAGCAAGAAAGAACATGTTGCTAGTCACGAAATTCGACTTTAGGCCCTGTTTTATTTCTCACAATACTATGTCACACTCTAGAAATTAAGTTAAATTAATTGAAATTTGCTTATTTCTATTATTATTTATTGGCAGGAACATTATCGTTTAAGTTTTGATAATTTGTCCACAATATTTTTGTTCAAATACTATAACTAAGTGAGTATATAGTTTGATGATGCAAAATACAAAAAAAATCCTTTTATATTCCATCATTTATTTAAAAAGTTTTACATAAGTTTTCATTAATTAACTTAACATTAATTGATTGCTCTAAGTGTTTGACAAATGGCTTCATATTTTGTAAAAAATGATGAGTTGTCAACATTAGAAGCAAAGCTTAGAAAACCAATACAAAAGATTGTGTTTTTATATGTATTAGATTAGATGTGGGTCGAATTTACTATAATTGAGCTAAATTGAATGGAGTTGTACTGATTTGAACTGAATTGAATTGAACTAATTTGGAGTGAGCTGAACATAAATTATCTAAAAATAAGGTGGAAAGAACTGGTGGAAAGAATTTACTATAATTGAGCTAAATTGAATGGAGTTGTACTGATTTGAACTGAATTGAATTGAACTAATTTGGAGTGAGCTGAACATAAATTATCTAAAAATAAGGTGGAAAGAACTGGTTCTAAAAGGGATACAAATACTATTAACAGGATAACGATAATAATATAGCATCACAATTATCACTTAAAATGAAAAAAAAAATTAAAAATACAAAAACAACTTTAAATGAGGTGGCAACCCAATTATTTTATTGTAAGACCATCTCACAAAATTTTGTGTTATTGTGGCATAAACTGAATTTACGTAGATTTATGAGTCAATTTGTCTCTTATAAAATAGTCTCACCAGGGCCGGCCCATTGGGCGTGCTATTAGGTTCTCAGAACAGGGCCCCAAAAAAATAAGGGCCCCAATTTGTTAAAACTGATATTATGTTAAGGGTTAAAAATTAAACTGAAACTATATGTAGCAACAAAATTTAGTAGTCTAGTTGGTAAAAATTGTGACTATTATATAAGTCACCAAGGTTTGAGCCTTTCTAGTGGTACTTTTGTTTATTTTTTTTTAAAATTAGGGCCCCATTTTACAAATCAGAACAGGGCCTCCAAAATTTTTGGGCCGGCCCTGAGTCTCACATCAAGATAACCTAAGACAACATTTTTTTTTTTAAAAAAAAGAAAAAAGAAAAAAGAAAAATAGCCCATAAATGTGTGAGGTTATATGATCACAAATTTTGTGTATTCCAAGGGAATTAAAATTAGTGAAGGATAACACAAATTTTCGATCACTGCCGTGATTATCACGAGACTTAAAACTAGTTATATATTATTAAGTCCATATTCATTATCTATAATTATCATTACTCAATAATCATGTTCACACAATTTTTCACTTTTAATTTCTATTATGTATCTTTAATATTTATTTTATATTTTTCAAAAAAATATTTATCCTAAACTAAATATTTGCTAATTTAATATTTTTACTTTTCATTCTATTTTTTCTAATCAAAAATTAATGTTTTACCGAAATTTTGTACAATAATAAATGTTTTTTTTTTTTACTTTTCATTCTATTTGCTAATTTTAATATTTTTTACTTTCATTTTGTTCAAAAATAATATTTTTTACTTTTTATTCTATTTACTTATTTTAATATTTTTTTTTTATTTTTCATTCTATTATAATATATGCACTTCAAATATGTCTGTATTTAGAATTTATGTTTGTTCGCTACTAAATTTACACTTGAATATTTTACAAATTAACAATTTTCTTATATTTCAGTTGATTTATTACTTAGTATAATTTTATTAGTTAAAGACAATAATATCTATAGTTACCGTTATACCACAAACGGCTCAAGCAAGTGGTTTGGGTTAGGGTAACAATTATACTGCAACATACTTGCCTGGTGTATTTGGGTTCTGTAGTATACAGGTCGGGTGTAGACGGGTTCCAGGTCGGGTTAGGGTCAAAATACGGGTTAATCAACGTCTTTTTATCCATATTTTTTTTTCTTTTTTTTGTATAACGGATTAATTTTCAGTAAAAAAAACTACTCTCTTCCTTTATAGTCAAACTTTACCTGATGCCAAAACACAAATATTAAGATTAGTGGAAGTTGTCCCTTGTAATGATTAATTCCCTTGTTACTGTACTTCATTAATCATTACAAACAAGTGGGTGAATTACTAATGTGAAGACTTTGGGTGGTACTGATACGTTTTCACTATTTCCCTTTCAAATTTAGAATATAGAAGCACTTATCTTCTCCCCAAATTTATTCCTTGATTTTACATCCCACCAAATCAAAAAATTTAAACTTTTTAGTTTCCCTCAAAATGTACTAATTTACACTTTTAGGGTGCTTTAAAAATAAAAAAAAATAATAATAAAAAAAAAAAAAAAAAAAATAGTCATATATATGGTGCCTCCAAAAAAAACCAACTCTAATTGATATACTATTGAAAAATTAAATTTTTTTTTTTTTTTTAATTATAAGTTCCAAAACTAAAAACTTTAAAATAAGTTTATAGATGCGTGTGTGTCTATTAAATCGATATTTATAATATTAGATCCATATATGTAGTTTCCAAGTTGTATATTCAAATTTAAAATGTTACCTCGAACTACCGACTTAAAAATATAATTTTATTTTTCTCATTTTTCTCATTTATTCTCCACATATATTTTGTTTCAAAATTTAATAATAATGATTCAGATGCCTCAAATTCATAATGTCAAATGTAACTAACAAACACTATTAAAATGATTGATTCTATAATTATTGAATAATAAAGATTATTATTTAAGTGAAAATTTTTAATTATGAAAAATTTATTAGGTGTGAAATGTTTAAAATTAGTGTGTAGTAGAAATTTTACATGTAAATTGAAACTGATAAAGACATTTTATATATAGGAACATAAGTTTTTCTTGAGCAGGTAAACCCGCTTACGGGTGGGTTTTGACCCATTGTTTTCGGTCATTTCGTGTTCGGGTAGATTTTGGGTTCGAATTAAAAAGGCGAGTTTATTTCGGGTAATTCTGGTCGGTTTAGGCGGTTTATCGGTCGGGTCGATTTTGGCAATTTCTGATTCACAGTGCATTGATGCACGGGATCTAAATTAGTATTTCTTTTAATTATTATTGTTGACTATTATTATTGGGTGTTTGAGTGTGCGGTGGCGGTACTAGCGGCAGCACCGGCGACGTCAGTGACGAGGACGATAACGATGTTTAATATTTTTAATTCTCCGTATTAGAGAGAGAAGGGAGGAAAACAAAAAATCAATGAATTGTAATGTGCAAATGACTAGGTAAAGTTGTATTGGGTACAAATGAGTAAAAACCGGGTACAATTCAACAACACTACGGAGTATAACAAGAGTCCCATGCCGGTGATTGGCATCAGTAACAAAATGACGGTACGAAAATCCCCCGCCGTAGCTTCCGCCGTAGCTTCCGCCGTATTGGCGGCTGCGGCGGTGTTCTCTTTCTTGATCTCGACAATCTACGCTGAAAACTCCCAACCATACGGCAATGTTTTGCAATTTCAATGGCAGCTACTTTCCTCCAAGAATTTCTCAACTCAGATTCATCTCCACCCTCACATCCTCCTCCTCGTCACCGTTCCTTGTATTTCTCTCTCTCTCTCTCTCTTATATATATATATATATATATATATATATATATATATATATATATATATATATATTTTATTTATTTATTTATTTATTTTTCATAAATCAAGTTAATTGTTGATATGGACTTTAGTGAAGTATTAATTTCTAGTTCTCTCGGAATTACGGAGTAGTTTTTACTGAGTTGAAGTAAACTATTTGGACGAATTTCAGTGAAAAGAATTCGTTGGTCTGTTACTGTAGTTGTTTATCTCTTTAATTGTATAAAAATGTGTTGCAAGTGCTGAAAGCTAGGAATATTGATGAGAAATATGTAGTGGAGACTGTGGTTCAGTCAGATTAAAGGAGGTAGGAGGTGACCATAGTGGAGAGAAGATGAATGTGGTGGTGACGGAGCTGTTGTGAAGTCGGACTCGATCGGCAATTGGTTTTTAGGCGACAACGTAATAATGTGGAGTTGTGGAGGGCTTAGTTGGCTGAAACCTCTCTCCTATGTGGAAGGGTTAGAGACCTCAACAATGGTGAAATGGTTCAATCTTATGCAACAAATATTTATAATTTCTCCATTCCATTGAATCGTATATGGATAATTTATGCATAGATTCTTAGGTGGGGTGTATTGAGAGGGTATGAATACCTCTAATGAACAAATCCTTATACTTTCTCCATAACTCTGTATTTACACCCAAAAATATTCCCACTTTGTGGAAAAAGAGGCCTAAATCAATGTTTTTGGCAATTTAGTCTTTTGTTAAGTAAAAGTTGATTCGTAAATACATTGTAGTCAATAAGTTGAATAATTTACTGATTCATGCATAGGGTGTGGGAAGTCACGCTCCCTGATGAGGCAAATATCACTTAAATTGGCGGAAGAGCAGAAGAAGTATAGCGCCTTGCGATTGATGCTTGTTTACCGTAATGTTGATAAGGTGCTAGCTGATTCGCTTGGTGCTGTAGAGGATGTAACAGTACTCTATCACCATCATGCTGCGTCTTATAAGTATAAGGGCAATCTCCAAGTTCCAGACATAATGTCTTCTGTAAATTATATGGTATCACTTGTACCTAAGGATCTCCCTCTTACAAAAATTAGCAGTACGGAGGACATGAAACAGTTTATTGCATCAACTGACAAGGTTGTTCTACTCCTTGAAACTTGTGGATGGGCCTCTAAGTTACTGGCACAGTTCACTGCAAACAAGACTATCCAAGGTATGTGAAGCGGTCACGAATATTTCCTCCTTTTGTTGTTCTTATTCCATTTTTTTTTATTGTGACACTCATGTAATGATTGAAGGTTTAGCTTTGCAGATATTGAGAGATGCAAATAAAGAAACAAAGATAACACAGGTATCTGGATGGAATAAATACTCAAAGGTGTCTTCTTGTCTTTGGTCATGGTTTTCAGTGTTTGTTGTCACGTAGATAAATAACTAATTTTTTCAAAGGTCTTGGAGGTTACTACTATTTTTCATGCTATATCACCTATGACGAGACTGAAATGACCGCAATCAAGCCTTCGTAACGAATTCTGAGATCCAATCAAATTAAGATTCAATATCTTGTTTGTGATGGCATATTGTAATGGCATTGATCTAATATAATTTTGACAAATTCTTTTCCTTATTGGATGTCAGCATGATATCGGGAGTGAAATGATGATCAGCGACGTTGAAGACGGGGGTTATAGGAGTCCTTGGGCTGTAAAATTCAGTGCTGAAAATGGAACACCATTTCCAAGAAATGAGGATATGCCGGCTACTTTTGGAACATCTTGCAACTTCAATGAATACAAGAAATTTGAATCATTTTTCTTAAAGTTTATTGTTGCAGCACGAGATACTTTCCTTCCTCCTCAAAGACAAAGATATGCCCTTGTATCTGATACTTTATTGCTTTCGTCACTTAGCATTGAGGTTTCTGATCTTTGGTCATTGATTATATCGTATTCGGGATGCCCTAGTTGCGTAATGAAATTCAATAACGAAACTTATCTCCAAGATGCTCTTGAGATGAATGATCTACCTGTAACGGAGGTAATTCATAAACTTTCTGTCCTACTTCTTTATGGCTAATGGATCTTATCCTCTTATGATATCACCTCATCTGGACCTCTTTTAAGTTTTAACGAATATATTTGATCATTCTATTGGTATTCATCGGTTGTAGCCATATGAAAAGTTATGTAAAGTACTAGATAGTCTTGTAAGGTACTTGAAAGTCAAAAGATCTGCTGAAAGTGGGAGGGTTTTGTTAGACTGTGTTGTTTGGTAAATGAACGCTTACAATACCCCTTGAAAGGTGTAGACTTGTCCACATGCTTGTTGAGATATGGTTACACTTGCTGCTTTTTGTTAGTGCGTAACGCTATTAGAGTTTGTTAATGCAATTAGGCATGTGCAGGCTTGGTTGTTGATATCCTTGACTTTCAATTCCAAAATTTTATGGAGGCCCATTCTGTGAGCTATCTTTTTGTGCTTTTGGTTAGAGCAAAATTTTGACCTTTTATTTTCACTAAATTGTTTTTACTGACAGGATATTCACTAGCTTTTTGTGGGTATACCAAAAAACCATCTTCAACAAAGTTGGGCTTCTTTGTCTTATGTACCACCCTTAGCTTAAAAAAGGCACCTAGGTACGCCTTGTATGATGCAGTAGGCAAAGCGCCTCAGTGTGTTTCAGTTGCGCCTTTTTGAGAAGGCTCACTTAACGAGACACACTAGTACGTTTTTTTAGTATTTGTTTTCAGCTAGATATTTAATTATTCCCATCCTTTCTCTCATTGTTCGCAACTATTACTCCTTTACATGTTTGTCATCTTGAAAACTGTTGAATAAAGTACTTTTCCCTAAAGGTTTATTTCAAAAATACAACAATGTTGATAAAAATAGAGGGTCTCGGCGTCTCGCACCAGAAAGGCTCGTACCTTCGCCTTGTCCTATGCGCCTTGTCGACTTGACCCTTAGAAGTTAGCACCTTGCTTGTGCCCCTTCAAACTATGTTTTTCACAATGGTGATTTGGAATATGGCGGAATTATATACTAAATTGTCTAAGCTTTTTATGCATATTTTACTCAATATATCATTATGAGTCATTTGCGATCAGTTTCTTCATGTTATAACATGATGAGGATCCATACTTTGAGCTCTCTTACCTTGCCATGAGTAGATTCTTTGGGCTTTGGTTCACCGGAGTAATGTCATTATTCTATTTAGGATGGTGAAAATGTGTTAAGGTGGCTCCTGTGTAGTTTAGTCGAAGTACTGATCCCCAATTTCTTGATTTTAACACAAGCTTTGAAATATTTAGCTGAATTTAAGACTAAACTCTGAGCTTAAGCCACTTATGCCTACCTTTGCTTGGATAGCTAGCACCATGCCAACAATGGTCTTGTACTTGGAAAGTTGGAAACCTTGAACTCAAAATATTACTTTCTGATATCATTGAAAACTCAGAAAGCTTTGAGGCAACCAGACATTAAGCGAGCCAAATTCTTCTAAGGAGTACTCTAGTACGGAGTACTTCTTTCGAGTTCACATTCCTCATCATAGCAAGGACAATAATCACTTAGAACTTATTTGGAACATATGACATTCTTCACTGGATATATAAGGACTCTATTCTGTTCATAGGAACTCACTATTTTGTTCATCATATAATTGATTATATGATTTTCATGAGCAAGATACTTCAAAGGACTATAGTCATCAGGAAAGTTGCAGACTGACGGAAAGCAGTAACCGGGATGCAGGTGTCTTTAAGTAAAAAGTTTTATCGTCAAGAAAAACCCCCTTAATAATTGACCCGTGGCCCTAGGCCACCTGACTTGGATGCTGATGTATTTGAAGCTTAGAATACCAAATCTAACTTCTGGTTCAGTTGTTTTCTTAACCATTTGCATTGTTCTGCTGGTGCATTCCTTCATACAAAACCCAAAACACCAGAAACATCAATAGTGGGCAGTGGCCCTACGCTGGTTAAAGTGCATAAATCTTGTTGTTTTACAAGTATCACAACATGTCCCGTAAATGTTGTTGTTTTGAGTTCAGTTAAAAAAAAATGATTGATCATCCCGTGGCAAGTGGAAAATTTTTGGTTTTGTAAACTTTCCATTTGCTTGCTATTGGCTTATGCTCAGATTTGAGTTTTACCATAAAGGTAGATTAGCACACTTAGATTGCTAACTAAATGATCATCGAATTCAAGCTTAGGTCATATTAATCTGCATCTTGTTTGGCATTCATCTTTTGCGATAAAGAGGCTAAGTTCAACTAAAATGTGGACTTTTGCTGATTGTATCCTGCACTTCACTGTGTTTTCATTTTTGGTCCCCTGGAAATAGTAGCAATCTCTCTAACATAAGTGATTGTAACATTTTGTTATCTTCATGGTTATCTGCTGAGATACACGCTGACGACGTATGGACGTTGTGCACTCCACGCTATGTTTTGTTTAAATTATTTTTGCATCAATATTGATCTTAGTAATCTTTCTTATGCAGCTGTTGGAGGACGAGACTGGCCTTGGACTTTCTTTGCCTATAGATAAACCATCATTAGTGTTATTTGTGGACAGAACAGCTGACTCGAAAGAAACTGCAAAAAGGAGTCAGGAAGCCCTTCATTCACTTAGGGAATTTGCACAGCACTACAAGAAATTACATCAGACAGGTGGCCAAAGTAATGAGCGGCGAAGAAAACCCCGCACTGAAAAAGGGTTAGTTGGGAGTAGTAGATTGGTGCTATCATCTGCATCTGATACGATAAAGGATAAATTGTCTGTCGTGATTTTAAAGGACGGGAAGTATGTTACTTTGGATGATGAAAATAGCTCCTTGCATGAGATTTTGAGAAAGTTGCTTCAACAGAAGAAGCACTCTAAATTAAGCTCACTTGCCAAAGAAGCTGGCTTTCAACTGTTATCTGATGACATAGACATACAAATAAAAAATGTATTATCAGCTCAGATAGGAGCTAATAAACTTGATTCTTCTGGACATGTAGATGAAGTCGCTGACTCAAATGTCATTAATTCACCCCCAGAGGCCGGAACAAAACATCCGCAAAATACTCGTGTTGAACCTCCATTTGATGAAACTGAAGAGAAATCATCTGAGAATCTTCATAATCTACAAACTGGGTCCAATGATAGTCATCAATCTTTCGAAGATCTTGAAGTTGTTTCTTCTACAGATATAGATTCTGAAATTGAGGCTTCTGTTGAAGCAGACAAGTCGGAGAGTTCAGAGCAGTACTATAATTGCTTCACTGGTTCTTTTTTCTTTTCTGATGGTAACAAAAAGTTCCTTAGATCCCTCACTAATGATTTAGAAGTCCCAATCATTGTGATCATTGACCCTGTCTCACAGCAGCACTATGTTTTCTCTGGAGAAACAACCTTCAACTTGTCGTCCATATCAACTATTGTAGATCGTTTTCTTAACGGAAGTCTTGTTCCTTATCAACGTTTTGGGCCTTTGCGGAAGCCTATTGAAATGCCACATCCTCCATTTGTCAATCTCGATTTTCATGAAAAGGACCCCATCCCTTCTGTTACTACCAATACATTTTCTGAGTTAGTTATTGGGAATGGTCAATCTGATGTGCATAATCTAGCAAATGTTTGGAATAAGGATGTGGCAGTGCTGTTTAGCAGTGCCTCTTGTGGGTTTTGTCAGAGAATGGAGTTGGTTGTCCGAGAAGTATATCGGGCCCTAAAAGGCCATATGAACCTAGTCAAGTGTGATTCAAAGAGCAAGGAACTATGTTCTGAAGGTATGTATTTCGCTATTTATTTTTAAGAAAATTGTTATGTTCTTGTTTCTTCCATGGCTTTTGTTTTTGCATTGAGTGATCTTGATGTTTGCCAATGCTACTTGTTTGGGACTAGAGAGAATTTTCCAATGCTTTAGGGTGTGTTTGGATAGCAAAATAGGAGGGAAAGTGAGGTGAGGGGAAATGAGGGAAGGGGAAGGAAGGGGAGGGGAGGGGAAATGGTGGTGTTTGGATACCATTTTCCCTCCAAATCTTGCCTATTTTGGAGGGACTCCAATTAGGCTTTGAGGAGGGAAAATGGATCCCTCCCCCTCCATTTCCTTCCCTCCATTTTTTGTATCCAAACAAAGGAAAATCAATCCCCCCATTTCCCTCCCCTTCCTTTCCCTCTATTTCCCTCAATCTAAACACACCCTTAGTCATTATTGCGAGATATGTGATTGGACCACTATGATCAAGATCAAGCGACAACAAACACTTCTGAGTTTGCTTGTCACACACTACTCACACTCATATTTAATACAATGTTTCTAATATACTGTGTTTGCTGGTTTTTGAATCTTTTAAAAACTATTATGGCCTTATGGGACTCATGGCCTTTATCTTTGGACATTTTCGTGAGGCAGCCCGAAATTCTCAAGTTCCCTTGCCACTTAGAAAACATTTTCTTAATTTAACATGTCACTCGAGTTTGAAAATTCCTTTAATGTCTTTTAGTTGTTGTTGCGTACTTTCTCTTCTGTTTGTATGTTTGTGCTCTTTTTCAATTCAATGTAGTGCAAAATCCAAGAGGCTAAGCTACTCTAGTACAGTGAGACTAATAAGAACCACTTAGTTTTTTTAAGCTAAGTACTACCCCTCTTTCCTAATATTTTCTTCCCATATTCTATTTTAGCAATTTTTTTGTCTTCCGATATCTCCCTTCCATTTGTAGTAAGTTTATAACAAGACCAATTATACTAATTATCCCATTTAATTACGGAACATGCCATCAGATTTGAGTCGGGTCATTTTGGTGCTGGTCAACATATTGGGTCGGGTAGGGTTGAGTCATTTTAGGTCTCCGGATTGCTTCAGGTCTGCTGTTATTCGGTCATTTCGGGTATGGGTCAATTTGGGTTGGGTCAGGTCGTTGGGGTCAAATTGGTAAATAAGAACAAGTTTTGGTCAACAAAGGCTGTTTTTTAAGGATTTTTTTGTCTAATATATCTTGTCTTAATTAATTACAGAACATCTTATTAGTTATTTTAAAGTCAATTCAACTCACTTAATGTATTTATATATATATATATATATAGAGATAAGATCTTTCAAGCCCTAAGTTTTGGGAAAGTCATTGAGTCCAGACATCCGCTTTGAGATTTTAACACAAAAATTTGAGATTTTAACACAAAAATTTGGAACTGTAAAATTCCAGAATATTTAAGATTTTAACAATGTTAAAATCTCAAATATTCTGGAATTTTGCAGTTCCAAATTTTTGTGTTAAAATCTCAAATTTTTGTGTTAAAATCTCAAAGCGGATTCTGGACTCAATGACTTTCCCTCATTACTTGGGCTTAAAAGATCTTAACTCTATATATATATATATATATATATATAGAGAGAGAGAGAGAGAGAGAGAGAGCGCGCAAAGTTATATTAGGACACCTAAATATTGTGAGACCATTGAGGCAGATAACTTTTAACCCCTTTTTGTGAAACTTTAACACATTTTCATGAAACTCCAAAACTGTGAAATTTCAATGTGTTAAAGTTTCACACTTTTATTATGGTTTCACGATTTTTGAAGTTTCATGAAAATGTGTTAAAGTTTCACAAAAAGGGGTTAAAGTTATCTGCCTCAATGGTCTCAACAATACAGTGAGAATCCGGTGAGACCACCCCTTAAAATAAGACCGTCCCGCAAATCTAGACCGTTAGATCTAAAAATCAACGGCCTAGATTTATCGCGGCTGTTATAATAACACCCTATGTTTATTATAGTAACACATCTAAAGTAATGTTATTATAACATAAATGAATATTTGTTATTATAACATAGTTTCAACATTGAGCTAATTTTCCATGTTATAATAAAGAAGATACATTGTTACAGTAATAAGATATTATGTTATTATAACAGAGTGGTCTCATTTTAAGGGGTAGCCTCATTTTAAGGGGTGGTCTCACCTGATTCAATTCTCATATATATATATATATATATATATATATATATATATATATAAGATCTTTCAAGCCCTAAGTTTTGGGAAAGTCATTGAGTCCAGAATACGCTTTGAGATTTTAACACAAAATTTTGAGATTTTGACACAAAAATTTAGAACTGCAAAATTCCAGAATATTTGAGATTTTAACAATGTTAAAATCTCAAATATTCTGGAATTTTGCAGTTTCAAATTTTTGTGTTAAAATCTCAAATTTTTGTGTCAAAATCTCAAAGCGGATTCTGGACTCAATGACTTTCCCTCATTACTTGGGCTTAAAAGATCTTATCTCTATATATATATATATATATATATATATATATATATATATATATATATATATATATAGGGGTGAGATCCGGTGAGACCTCGTGAGACCCCATGAGAATCACATAGTATGATTAAACCGAAAGCATAGGATCGTCACTATCCATTATTTTAATATGTTTTCACCATTAGTTGGGTTAAAAATATAAATTACATATTAAAAATTTTAATAAAATATTTATGTCTCGGGTGAATAATATACTAGATACACAAAATTGATACTGCAGATACATTAAATGACGTAGTAGATACACCAAAAAAAAATTAGATACACAAATAAATGTCGTAGGTACATCAAAGTTATAAAATGCATTTAACGACGATATAACGTGACATGATAGGGTAGTTATGAACCCTAAATATGTTCCTTAGACCATAAATTAGATAATAAAGACAACTATGCCGAATTTTCGAAATAAAACCTTTTTTAAGAAGGGGTCTGACGAGGTCTCATTGAGTTGAGGGGTCTCACCGGATCCTAAATATATATATATATATCGGGTCAATTTCAGGCCATATTGTTTCTGTTCAGATGAATTCAGGTTACGGGTCAATTTCTGGTCGTGGCATCAGTTTCTTGTCCGGTTGGCTCAATTTGGGTTATTATTAGGTTAAATTCGGCTCTTGGGCCAGCCTTATCGGGTCAATTTTGCCAGGTGTAGGTGTCTGATTCGCTTGGATGGAGTGGAAAGTCAATCAAAGGGAATGGAATTGAGTTCAAAACTCAAAAATGGATGATGGGTTCCTTACACAAACATGTAAGGAAACCACATATTTCATTCCCTTTCCCTTTCCCTTTCCTCAATACCTCTAACCTCTAAGTCTCTAACCAAACACACCCTTAATAGTTTGCTAAAGCTGGCTGTATTCATCACAATCTCAAACGGGTATAGGTGAATCAATACATGATCTTTAGTTAGCTTAAGCAAATCTGGTAGTTGGTAACACATTAACAAGGCAAAGGATGTGGTACCAGACTATATTAAGTCTACCCAAAGATAACATTTGGAAAAGGATGTATGTGTTCAAACAAAAAGAAAAACTTAACCGAGGCAGGGACTCAATCTATAAGGCATACGGAACTAATGCAGGTGAAAGATTTGGAGCTAGACTACATGTCTATCCAAAGTTAAAATCTGTAAACAGACGTATGTCGGTATGTGTTCAAATAAAACGGAAGATCTAACTTGAGTCGGAAAATTTCGGAAGTTATGGGCAACGAATGTCACCTAAGAATTAAAACATGAATGAAAACAAGTAGTTGATGCGCGGATTGGTTGTCTGATTAGGTGGTCAATGAAAGACGGGGAGTTATATGGCCAGGGACTCAAGTGCACTGTGTTTCATATGTCAATTTATGTTTCAGTTCTTGTTTGGTGTACTGGTTTGCATTTTTTAGGTAGCTGTGTTTTGATGTGTTGTTTGTGATTATAATCCCCAATTTAGTGTTCTTGATTGTTTGGCATTACTATTGTGGCTTTTTGGTCTTGTATTGATTCAGGGTCTTTAATTTTGAAGTGAGTGTTTCCATCTATCTCATCTGCTCTATGATATGAATCTCGTATTTTCTTTTTAACTTGATATTATAAACTGCAACATAGAACGAAACCGGATCATTATTCCAAGTTTGAATTTGTGACAGATAACTTCAAGGATGTTGTTTCAAAGCAGCCAGCTATATACTCAATTGACTGCATTTTAAATGATTGTGGATGGATACTGAAATCAGCAGGTCATGTAAGAGCTCCCTTCCAGTTAACGTACATGTAGCTTTTGGCTTAATTGTGTACCTGTTCTGCATGTTATTCGTCTTTATTAAGTCAAAGAATGTTCAAATGTAGTTTCGTGGAAATAATAACGATTGGGCAATTGGAATGCACTTCATAATAGATAAAATTTAGTGTGGTAGTTTAGTCATTTAAACTTGTTGCTACATACTCCCACGTGATGAAATAGTTCAGTCATATGATCTACTGAAACTAAGATTAATGTGCCTATATTATCTTTTTCTTGGTCATTAAATTCAAATAGCAGCTCAGTATAATGCTTCTGATGTGTCTTTGCAGAGGATTTGAGTGTTTGAAATCTGAACAGTTTGTGTTCGGTGTGATTCTCAGAGGGAGGTCTATCCCAGTTTGCTTCTATTTCCCGCCAACAAGAAGACGGCCATTCCTTTCACTGGGAATATGATTGTGACTGACGTCATGGCATTTGTGACGAACCATGGTGTTACTTCTGAGCATTTGTCGTGGCAGAAAGGTAAATTTTGCATTATGTTTCTACAGTTCATCTTCAGTTGTTCAGTGAATATATGTGAAGTGATATTTTTTTGTTTTGCTGGTTTCTGATATTTAGTATCGCATGAATATGCTCTATAGCTTGCCAAATTTAACCTTATACATTACTCTCTCCATTCCAATTTAAATGTCCCTATTTTCTTATTAATGTTTCCCCAATTAAATCTCGCCTTTCCATTTATAGTATGTATTACCAAAGCATATTTAATAGGCTATTGATTTTTCATATACGGATTTTACTCCCGTAATATACATTTTTCATTTGATTTTTCAACTTTACCCTTTTTACTCACTCAATATACGGAGTACAAAATTTTCTCTATTCAAAATAAAAAAGAAAAAACATCACACCACCATTTCCGACCACCACCACCTCCGGCCACCACCACCACCCCCCCCCCCCCTCCCCCCCAAAAAAAAAAAAAAAAAACAACATCCTACCACCACGCAGGCCACCGTCCTACCTGCCACCATCACCGGCGGCCGACGCCACCCCATCCTTGTCGATCACCAGTACAATACAACTCCACCTTACCATACTTCCCAAATAAAACTTACAAACCACGCAACATAAACGAACCACGGAGCACCACCATGGCCGCCACCACCACGACGACCACCCACCCATGCCGGCCCCTCCCTGCTGGCTGACGTGACCCCACCGTCTCCCGCCGTCGCCGATCGTCCGTTCCACCCCCACCTAATAAAAATTGATAATTTGTTATCAAAATTGAAATTGAATTCAATTATTACTTCATTGAATTAGTTATGGAAATCAATGATTGAATAATTGAACAATTGATCGAATTTTGATTAAGAAAAGTTAGAAAGAAAAGAGAGGATTTTGTATATTGTGGGAGTAAAAAAGGATAATAGTGGAAAACTAAATGAAAAAAGTATATCATTTGAGTAATATTCGTATATGAAAAATCAATTACGATTTAATATTGTCTCACTCTCATAACTGATTCTCAAATCTATCCAAAATAGAAATGGGGACATTAAAAGTGGGACGGAGGGAGTAAGTTATTTTGCAGTTTTAGCAATTGAGAGTGAGACAATAGTAGTTTAGCCGTCGTGTAATGCTTGTCATTTGGTGAGGCCGTGAGGTAGTTTATAGAATAATACAGTTATTTTGTTAGAGTAACATTGTTTTTCCCTTGTAGTAACATTGGTCTACAGACAATCAAACTAAACTTCATTTGTTTGGCATACATGCTAATATTGTTTTTGTCAGTTTTACAAAATTTATCTGACAACTCTTGATTTTTTAACAAGTTATTAGTATTTCAAAAATTGTTTACAACTAAAAAGACCTGGGCCTGTTGCTGTTTTAAAATATTGAAAAGATTAATACATATCAGATGTTGGGGCGATGCATACCGTTTTAGTGCATACATTTCTGTTATATGTTGGAATAGTATTGAAAATAGTTGTCATTTTGCATTCTTCCTTTGTTAGAGATTGAATGATTGAATGATACTACAACAATAACAATGCCTGTGTCCCAAAATAATTGGGGTCAATCAACAAGAATTAACATTATGTGGAACCATCTTCTCTACGTACTACTCCACATATAATAAATAGTTTTGAAAATTTTAAAATTAGAGTTAAAGAACTTGAATAAAGCACATTCTTAAAAAATGAATTGATTACAGAAGTTTGATTGAAAAAAAAATTAAATAAAATAAGATATACTAAAAAAAAAAACAATAAACTAATAAATAACTTAATAATGAGAAATAACAAAAAAAAAATGGTTTTTTTTATTAATAAATTATATAAATAATAGTGATAAAATAGGACAGAAAAATAAATAAGATCTAAATGACTAAACAAATAAAAACTCTATGATTATATTTCGTCTATCACATTGATAATATCCCTCCAACTGGACCTTTTTTGTGCCCTCAACCCCAGTGTTGGCTGAGGAGCATTTGTCGAGCCCATGTTGTATCAGTCTTTCATTTGTTGTAGGCTGGTAGTAGTAGTAGTCGTCCATCACCGTACTCGCTAACTTGTGTCTCATTTAGGATTATCTGGCAGCTCATGCAAGCCACTAGATATTGATTGTTATTAGCTGAGGCTTTAAAGATCAAAGGCAGTTTTTATGGGTTTCTGATTCCTCTTATAGCTTAATTTTGGCCTAAGAAAAAGAGTCCAAACCTATCTACGTCTTTGACGGAGCATTTGGGTCACGAGGTGGTATGTGTTTGTAATCAAAAATCATGTTGGTGGTATCAGACCAGAAATTGATCCCAACCAACATGTGTCAAACACAAGACTTAGTTGCACAGTCAAAACATTTACCTAATTCAACATTTTCGAGAAGCAAGCATTGTCTAAGCCATTGAGGTTGGACCTTGGAATGATCAAAGCCACAACATATTTAAGAGGCGGCGGGCATCTGTTGGGAAAAGAAATTGCCCTAATCAGACGCCATTTTAGAAAATTAGAGATATTGTAACCGATTCCGTGAGCCAAAAGGCCACTTAAGCATTGAACTTTTTTTTTCTCACTTCTTTTGTCGTCCATATTGTTTTGATTGACCTTTTGATTAATGCTCTGCTTTCTTCTGTTTGCGCAGGAGCCCTTTGGACAGAAGGCGGAGAGAACGATAATAATGACATTGCTAGGGAAACATACTCAAAATCAATTTCACCTAAAAATAATAAGCATGTTGGTACCATTATCTCGGACAATAAGCTACAAAATCAAATGATTCTTGAGCCTGATGAAAAAGAATTTTCACGGAATGTGGTTGTTGGCTCGTTTCTTGTTGCTGGCGAGAGACTAAATGGAGTTAACCCGTTTAGTGAAGCCGAAATTCTGATAGTGAGTGCTAGTCCTGAGTCGGGATTTCAAGGGTTGATAGTTAATAAGCCGATCAGCTGGAATCATGTCCTGGGCTCTGAAAATGTCAGTTTTCTAAGAAAAGCTCCTATTTCTTTTGGGGGTCCTGTTGTACAAGACGGAAAGCCTCTTGTTTCCTTGACGAGGAGTTCGTTAAATCATCGGTATCCGCAAACTATACCTGATGTTTATTATCTTGATCCGTCCTCAACGATCAATGTAATCAACGAAATTCAAGCCAGAAATAGATCTGCTTCTGAGTACTGGTTCTTTTGGGGATATTCAAGCTGGCATTGGGACCAACTATATCATGAGATCACTGAAGGAGCATGGGATGTGCGTGACGGAAATATCAGTGATTTGCAATGGCCTTGAACTCTTGCTATTGACTGTTTATAAGCAGCAGTGCTGATACAAAGTTCTGAATAAATGATTTATTTAGTGAGCGAGTCAGCGTGATCCAACTGTTTAATTGATAGCTTTGTGAAGAAACATATAGATACTACGGGTAGCTACTAGCTAGTCATTAAAATGTGATCATTTTATTGTTTAGAGCTTCAAGCCTTCAGTTCCTAGAAAATGAAAAATATACTGCATATTAGAAAAGATGAGAGGATGAATTTTGGCATATTCATGCAGTGGTCACACTTTTTGGACTCCTATTGTTTGTTCTATTCACGTATTGGTTTAGTCGATTACATTACTGGATTACTGCAAATAGCTTGAACATGGGAAGGACTCGACCAACGGTCGACGGATCCAATCCTACCCCTTTTCTTAGGTATGCATTAACTTTAACCAGTGATCTGTTTAATTTGAACTCAAAATGAGCGCTGATCATGATTGCTTGACACAAACTTGCTTGATCGGATGTATCTAAGATAATTGTTCGGGGTGATTTTCTCACACGGTTCGTTTTAGTGATTGTGGATCTACTAGTACTATCCTTTAGGTTGTTTTTAATGGCGATTACGTGATTGAGTTTTAGCGTATGAAAGATGACAAAAATAGTACAAGACACACGATATGTTACGTGGGAAAAACCCTTAAATGTTAAGGGAAAAACCACGGGCGCCAAGCCAGGAGAGGATCTTCACTAGTTCTGAAATAATGGAGTGCGATGTTGGACCAACCTGCATACGAGAATACAATATAGGCGTAAAATAAAAGAGTGTTGAATTGCTTGTGGATTGTGTTGAGTATTGAGTAAAAATGAGTGGTGTCTTCTGATGTCTCCCTCTTCTGAATTCTCTTGCTTTGATAGTGTCCTTAGGGTCCAACGTTCCTTTCCTTCTTTGTAGCTAACCTCTTCCCTTTTCTTCTCCAGCAGCTCCTAATTCTCTGGCGGTTTACGTATGCTTGACTTAGTCTTCCAACGACTTCCTAGGGTTCTTTGCCAGTCTTTGGGCTTTCTTCTTTGATGTTTAATTCTTTTGTTGGGCTTGGCCCATCTTGGCTTTTCCTCCGACTGCACCTTTGTTTTGTCTCATGCAGTCTTGTCTGTGCATGCGTTGTCTTGGTGTGGATCGCATCTGCCTAGGCCTGGCCAGTGGTTACGGACCACCTGGGTTTTGGTCCCAACAGTTTGTCCCCCATCTCCTTGCCCTACAGTCCTGAACTGGGGGGTAAGGAGATGCTTCTGTCCTTGATCCTGGTCCAGGGCTGAACCTGGCCCAGGCTCCTTTTGTTTTGCTGTGCCTTTGGTCCTGAGACCTGAACTTTGTAATTAATGAAGTAGTTGGCTTTGGGAAAGTGCGCCCTATTTTGGCGCTCAATGTACGGCGCACGTCCCATCATGGGTCTTATCATCTCTTCGCGCGTTTATTATTTTTGTAAAAAACCATCCAACTTCTTTTCGTCCTCCTACAAATACCCTAATTTTTGTTTTGTTTCTCTCTTTATCTTATTTTGCTTTGATTTCTTTGCTTTGAACCCTAAATACCTCCAAAGATCCCCAAATCGATTTGAAAGAAAAACCCTAGCTTCCTCTTCCTTCCTTCAATTCGACCATGGCTCGAAATGACGTCGGTCCTTCCCCCGCCACCACCTTCTCTCATGGCGGCTCTATTTTCCACGCGACGGACATAATCAAAGATGTCAACATCTACCCCAATCTGCTCGCCCAAGGAGTTGAGGCGCGGCTCAAAACGGAAGGAAAGATCCCGGAAAGCACCGAAGTCTGGGCTCCAGACACTACTGATGTCAGGGTGGATTGGGTCAGTCCTGGCTGGTTCTCAATTTTCGAGTCTTCCTTTAGGTTTGGAGCAACTTTTCCTCTTCGTCCATTGATGAGTTCATTCTTGAACACTGTTCAGGTTCCACCCTGTCAAGTTATGCCGTCTGTTTGGCGCTTGATTCATGGGGTTGATTCTCTGTGTCGGAAATACGGGGTTGAGATTCAGTTAGCTGATATAAGAAACACTTATCATCTGCGCATGCATAAGAAGAAAAGGGTTTTGTTTCGTCTGAGGGATAAGTGCCAGCCTCTTATCACTCGTTTGGATGCGGGTGATGAGAGGAATTGGACTAGTTACTATATGTTCATCAAGAGCAACACATTGGGTCCCAACGTCTGGGCGCCTGAGTTCTCTTTGAAGGGGACTGGTATGTGCCCTGGACTTTTGAATTCCTGTCCATCTCGTTCTTGCATGCACTTCTTTGTTTAAATTTGTTGTGTCTTTGTTTTGTAGTTTCTGATTGGGTTCCTACCCCCGACGACCCTGAGTCAAGGAGGAGGACTGAGGCGTTCCTAAGGCTACCTTCTTCGAAGAGGGCTTGGCCCAGGTGTATGCGTCCCGATGAAGACGATGATGACGTTGTCGAGGTGGTTCTCGCCTCGAGCAAAGATCTTTGGTGATGGTGAAGAAGGCGAGGAGGATGAGGAGTGCGAAGATGAGGAAGAGGTCGTGCCTGAGGAGGGTGAAAAGTGCGTGAGTGGGGTTCTTTGGTGAGAGTAGTACAGGTCACTTTGACCAAACTCCCATCCATGTGACCCCGCTGAACTCTATACTTGCTGGGGCCAGTGGCCACTCAACTCTGCCCCCACTGAAGATTCCTAGGTCTGGTCTGAGGTCTGCGCCCTGTGTTGCTACCGGTACTGATTCTTTCTCTCTGGTTCATGAGTTTATTTGCTTGGTATTTTTTCGTAACTTGTTTCCAATGATGTCTCCAGCGTCTGGATCCAGCAAGAAGACTTTTTTATCCATGGAGGATATCACTGCTGCGATTACCCAGGCACGTGAGGCTACGAAGTCTGGTGGTAGTCTTGTCCCTGCTGTGAGTCTGGTGGCCCCTGCCTCTGAGTCTTCCAAGAGGAAGGCACCAGAGGGGGTCCAGACTAGGTCCGTCAAAGTCGTTGCTGAATCTCCTGAACCCGCCCCTGAGCAGAAGAAAAGGAAGAAAGGGAAGTTACCTCAGATGAATCCTGTGCTGTCCATACCTCTGCATTCTCAGAGTCAGTCTGAGTATGTCTCTTTGGGGAAGTCTTTGAGTGAAAGCTTTGCTTCTTTGTCCTCTGCACCAGCTGTCCTGGACCCTGCACGCCTGGTGCACAAGATGGTGGGCTGTTGTGCTCAGGTTTGTATCCTTCTTATATCTTTGTTTTTGTTCAGAGTTGTTTTTGATATGACTTTGATTTTGTGCTCTGTATCTGTAGCTGCTGGTCATGTCTGCCAATCTTGGTTCCACGGTGCCGAATTTGGAGAGTGGCAGGAGCAAAGCTGAGGCTGAGAATGAGGTGCTTCGGTCTTCCCTTGAGATCGCCAGGAAGGAGCTCGAGAGTGTGAACTACCGGTGTGGGAAGCTGGCTGAGATGGATAAGATTCATTTCAAGAGGATCCAAAGACAGGATAACCACATTGGTGAACCGACCAGGAGCTTGAGGACCTAAGGGAGGACGCCAAAAGACATAATGCGGTGGTGAGGACCCGAGCATCTTCCACACACTTCGCACTGTGATTGAGATGATGAATGCGATTCACGAGGCTCGTCTTTGCTGGGATCTTTCGGCGGAGATTGCCACCTTTAAACAATTGTTCCCTGATGAAGTTGTCCCAGGCGGTGAGGTCACGGTTGTCTGACTTTAGTCTTTGGAGTTACTTCAGTCCAGTGTTGAGGCAGTTGCTGGAGATTATGGTCTAGTCTTTGAAGAGCCAGTCCTTCCCACGACCTAGAGGAACATCTTTGAAAAAGACTGGTGAGTCCGACGAATGAATGAATCAATTGAACTTTGGCTTCTTTATTGGTTTTTTGAACAATCTTTGAATTTGCCGGGGGGGGGGGGGGGGGGGGAAATGTCCCCTGTGTTTATTTGGACTGTAAATATTTAGACTTTGTTTTTTGGTTTGAACTTTTGCTTCTGAATTCTGTTCTGACATTTGCATCCATGTGCTGGCATGGGTTGCTTGGTTCTGACCCTTTCGCTTTATGCTAAGCTATGTTAGGTTATGTTATGTTATGTTTTGTTTTTTGTTATGATGCGCATATAATTTGTTGTGAATCTGTCTAGTAGCATGCATGCGTTTGATAATTTAGGCGACTTACACTTTGGGGCTCCCTTAACGGACATTACTCCCTGTCCCGTTGTTGCGATCGTCTTGAAATTTGGAGCCCAAGATTTTGTCTTTGTCTTTGCATTTGTTTTTGGTTACGGTCTAGATTGCTCGCTTTATGCGCACAAAAAGAGGGTCAGGGCTTGACCGTTGGCATTAGCCAACGGCCCTCCGACGCTCAAGTCAGTACAATTGTATAGGATAAATTGTAAAGGAAAAGTTTTGAGTTTTGTACATTACCAGATAAGCTGGTCCAGTGCACTTTACATGTGATAGAGCTTGAGGTGGAGTGTATTCCAAGGTCTTGGGATCATGTCTCCTTCCAGAGTTTGTAGTCTGTAAGAGCCTTTCCCTTGTAACAACCTGGTTTTTCGTGACTTTAATTAAACTAAGGCGGAAAATTAATTAAGTCTATATATTACAAAACCAGCTGTTAATCGTATTACAAACTCCATATACATAATAGGAGTTTAAGATAAACAGAGTTATTCGATTACATTCTCTCAAAAAGGAGTACAAAATAAAGGTAAACCATCCCCAGCATGATTAACGTCTGTCTCGGGGTACTTGCGTTAAATTCTCATCATTTTCCCGCACACTCTTTCGACACTTGCAATTCTAAAGCAATATGCAGTATAAATAATGAATAGTAATTAAGTAAAAACAATTAGCAAGTAAACAGGTAAAACACGTAGAGAGATCAAAATGATTCAACATGAGTATATATCCAATCACATATCATACAACACTCTCAAATAATCATTCTCAGCAAGTCGTAATCCAATGCTCATAAAATCCAATCATCGTACAATAATCAATCGAACAAGACAAGGAAATACATTCAACATGTGATAACAAATGAATCTTCGTTAGTAAGGCGGAAGCATGCAGACATAATCTGCGCGATAGCCATCAGGGCCAACATAACTTGGACGTGACTGACAAGCTAAAGATATCTAAGGTAGTAAGGACGGCCATATCCCTTGTCTAATGTATGCATACACCACTATAGATAGGATCGTAGCATACTCGCTATTCAAATATGTATTCACCTAATAATTCGACTACCACCAGAGACGGGTACCCCCGGTTGGGGCTGGATTTTCCAATTACCGTAGTATGGGCTCACGGAGATATCAATGATGCCCCATCCCTGAGGTTGTATATCCCGCACCGAAATAATACTTTAGAAAAATATTAGATCGCCTTTAGCAACACAGGGAGGGAGCTAAAGTCCCCATAGACGGCTACCTCATTAACTTCGAATTTCAAGAGTCGCAACATGACGAACAATCCAAGTATTTTATTCAGGTAGTTCAATTCTCTTTCTCAATTTCCTATTCCTCATTTAATCGTAACATGAATTATTTCTAAAACATAAATGTATCGTCAAACTTTATATAATGAAATTTTAGTAATAGCAGTTCGTCAGGTAAAACAGAACACACGGAAAAGCTTAAATAATTATTTTGAGTCCGTTCGTAAATTTTAATTATTTTTCACTATTTATTATTTTACTATTCACCGTATTTACTATTCATCGTATTTACTATTCATCGTATTTTATACGTATTCGTATTTCGTATTTGTACGTATTTTTATATGTATTCGTATTTCGTATTTGTACGTATTTTTATACGTATGTGTATTTTTATACTTCGTATTTTATTCGTATTTCTATACTTAGTTTTTTTTATACTTTAGGATATTTTATTTAATTACAAACCAATTTTATTTCCTAAGTATAAAATTATAGTTTCAAAGTCGTTAGGTTCGTTTCATACTTAGTGTTTTTGGGTAATATTTTGAAAGTAAAACTTAGTTAAATTTAAGTATAAAATTCTAGTTTTAAAGTTGTTAAGTTCATTTTGTCCTTAGTGATTTTAATTAATAATTTCAAAAGTAACACTCAGTTAAATTTAGTCATATACATAACTAACATTTTAGCGGTTTCATTTTTAGCGAGGTTGTCGTAGTTCATTTTAAATAGTCTACAAGTCCACATCCAAATTTAAGCAAAGGTAGTAACACTCGACATTATTCATTTTAATACGTGTAACGTTTATTTTTATCGGTTTAGTTGATTCTTTTTATTAACGGTTCATTATTCAAGCTAATATAATCCTAATTACAAATCAAATTTAGTGACTAAGTGATAAATTCATTTTGACCAAAATTGACTAAAAATAAAGTGAAATGCCGTGAGTCTTTATCATTTTAATTATTTATTTCTTTTTCTATTTTTATTAATAAATCATTACTTAAACTAATTTAATCACTTGAGTGATAAAAATAAAATAAAAAAAAGATAATTTCATTTTAGGTCCAAAAAATATACTCCAAAACCGTGGCCCTTTACACTTGTAGTATTTTATTTTTGTTTTCTAATTTATCGGTTTTGACTTAAAGTTTTTATATAATAATTCTTTAAATTATACTAAAGTGATTTAACTAGTTTAACATCTTCACTAACATTTTATTTTATTTATGAATAGTGTTATTTACTCACTTTAAATTTCTAACTTTTATATTTTGATGATTTAGTCTATTTAACTTATATGACTATTATTGATATTTTTCACTAAAGTCTTTAAACTAAAAATAAAATAACACTTTTAATTATTTGAATTAAACTAGTCTTTCAAATTGAAGAACACTTTGAATATGTGAAGAACTTTTATATTTTTCATATGAACCTTAATTAGTCTAATCTTTATATGTTTATAAAATTTTCTCAAATTTTTCCTACAAGTCCATTTTAACTAAACTAATCCTAATATGTTATTTAGAAAAATTAAAACTCAAATTTTGTCCATTTTAAACCAAAATGCCGTGGGTATGTGTATTTATGTTTAAAATTTCATTTTTGATTTTTATTCTTCTAATTCAACAACTAATTTACTTTATATTATTTATACATTTAACATGAGTGACAAGCATACACAAATATTAACATATCAAAGTAAAATCATTTTTACACACAAATTAACAACAATACACTCAAGAACACAATACTTTAAATATAATCAATTTTCATAACAAATTTCATTTTAAGTCCTAAACATAAACTAATTATATTTTCATGTTCATTTTATTACAAGTATTTTAAGCATGCAATTTACAAAAATCAAAACGAAAAATTTAGTGAAAAATAAAGGGAATCTTAGTGTGATGTTAGTGTGTTATACTAATGTTATTTTTCGATTTTTGTCTCCTAATTTAACATGTGAACACTAGGTGATATAAAACATCATACATACAAATCAAAAACAATAAAATCAAGTACGAGGCGCTTATCACATAAGTGTGCGGGAAGCACCTTAGGTTAGGTTAAATTTGTTGAAATGCTCCTAGCAATTGTCGGGGTCGACTATGTGATCGAATTGGCTCAAGTCGACACTTCCTCCTTGCTCCTCTTCTTTGGTAGATTAGTACATAAAAATATAAATAACAAGTTAGTAATTTATTTTAAAACTAAACTAACCATACTAGCCATTTTTAATGTGTAGTAGTATTTTAGGTTTAGGTGTTGTTTTAAATTCTTTACTACATTGATTTATGTTCATGCTCATTCATAAATTTAAAAAGGAAATGAGTACTAAATATAAATGGTGAGGAATTAATTAAAATGTTCTAGTGAATTTTAAACAATAAAAAGAAAGTTTAAGGGAAGAAAATGAGGAGGAAGAAAATGGAGTTCATGTGTTCATGAGGATGAACAAGCTTACTATGTTTCTTGAGGATGAGTTTTGATTTAGAGAGAAAAGAAGTTTAAGACTTAGGAAAAATTTGAGGTGTGTTTGTTGTGTGTGTAAACCGTATGGAGTAGTAGTATAGTAGTAGTGGTTGTGTTTTGTTTATCAAGTGGTTTAAGTGTGTGAATGCTTTAGGGTTTAGTTGTATAAAGCATGTGGTGATGATGTAGTAGTGTAGGAGTGTAAGAGTCTTAGTATAACAACCTGGTTTTTAGTCGACTTTAATTACTAAGGCGGAAATTAATTAAGTCTTAAACCAGCGTCATTAATTATACATAAACTCAAAATATTACAACATCGTTCAAGAGTTGAATGGATCAACTCTAAATACGGAAGTTAAAAGAGTAAAGTGTTATATATTACATATCTCTCGAAATACAACAAAAGTAAAGTATAAACACGTCTTGTGGCCCCGTCCAAAATCCAGCTCTCGGTCCACGATCTTCCTGCACAATAAACTATTGGGGGGATGCCCGCTGAGCGGACAGTGACTAGCTATGCTCATACTTACCCTCGATTTCAATTACTTTGGTTTATTACTATCGCTTTATAACTATAATAGTATGATAAAACGATAAACATGCTTAAAACATATAGCATGTAAAGACATATTAGTCATAATAAACATGCGATTTAAAACGATAAATTATATAGGCATGCTATTCAATTAGGAAAGCAGATAACAGGTAATAGCATAGCAATAGTGTCACAATATACAACAGGATTACAAAGCGATATCAGATCGCATACAAACATATATAATGTATCATAATCATCATACAGACTCGATTCATTTCAGAAAGTTGTGGTCTTTAATTTTCGAAGATGGTACACGCTCGTTCTCATTTAGTCATACAACAAATAACACATACTGCTTACGAGCCTGACCACTGAGTAGGCCTTTGTACTCTGATCGATTGCATCTCACTTCCATAGTGCAGAGACTTACTCGACTCGTAAACCACGCCGAATACTATAATACTTGCATCTCATCCTCTAGTGTTCGAAATGATTCGAACTTCAGATACAATCTCGTCAAGTAATCTTTACGCAGGGTAAGAGCGAATGCAAGTGTCGCGCCCACTAAGAACGAAACACGGCAAGGAGACAGAACCGCAAAGCGCATAAGCACATAATGTCACGGTGGCCCTGGTAACTTTAGCGAAATAGGGGAATAAAGCCCTAGTCTAGTATGCATACACTAATATCCAATTTAAGAATAGGCTATGCTATTCATAGAGCACCTTAACTCAGGATAAAACGACTATTTCCTAAAGCCCCACCCACTAAGAGTTGAATTTTTCATTATCTTGTCTGGCATTGGCTATACGACTTAAGGCGTAACGGCATGGGCGAGGATGCACTAAGCAATAAGGTCAGCCGCTTAAACCACACTATTCGATATGACCCAAGCCAGAGACCGAGATAGTGGTATCCGCACAAGACTATCTTAACCCCACTTCACTTACGATTGACGTTTTCATAACTGAGGCCCAAGCTTGACCTTTTATTTAAACATACTCATGATTTATTATTTATTTGATATTTACATATCACATGTTACTAGACTCTCCTAGTCTCACACAAACGTTTAAGTATTTGTAGGTTTCATATGATCACATAACACGTTCGTTTATTATTTGAAGTGTTGTTAATTATTAACGTTTTCAAGTTTCTAAATTGAAAGGTTTATTAGTATGTTCAATTTTATTTATGTGTTTTTCAAACACTTTAGGTTATTTACTTCTTTGATTTAAATTTTCTATACTTAGTAAAATTTTCAATTATTTTCAGTATTTCACTATTCATTGTATTTTACTATTCATCGTATTTACTATTCATTGTATTTACTATTCATCGTATTTATACGCATCTTTATACTTAGATATTTTAGTATAATACTAAACTTGTTTTTATTTCCTAAGTATAGATTTCTAGTTTTAAAGTCGTTAGGTTCGTTTTGTACTTAGGCGATTTTTGAAAATATTCTAAAGTCTAGTTTTAAAAATGTTAGGTTCGGTTTGTATTTAGTCATTTATGAAAATATTCGAAAATCCTAGTTTTAAAAACGTTAAGTTCATTTAGCATTTAGTCATTTATGAAAATACTCTAAAATTCTAGTTTTAAAAATGTTAAGTTCATTTTATAAAAGGTGATCAGTGATATTTATTTTAAAACGAGACTCGGTTAAATTTAGTCGTCTATTAATTTAAGTTAGTGATAGTATCGTGGATGATTCATTTATAGTCCGTATGTCCAAAATCAACAGTCCAAATAGCAAAGGCAGTAACACACGATTTAGTTCATTTTTATAACGGTTACATATTTTTATCGGTTTATCGTATTTCATTTATAACTAAAACAATTTATACAAAAATTCAATTCTAATTACTATTTAACTTTAGTGACTTAGTGATAATTTCATTTTAGTCAAATTTAGTCAATTAAAAATGAAAATGCCGTGTACAACATATATAATACAAAAATTGATTTATTTCTTTTAATTTCTTAAATCTAACTTATTAACTAATAATTAAATTATATTAACAATAAACTAAAAAGTGATAAAAACAATTTTAACCCTAAAAATAGTGAGGATGCCGTGAGCATGTATACTAGTGTCCTAAATTTCATTTTTTTGATTTTAACGGTTTTTAGCTTAAAGTCTTTATAATTTAATTATTCTAATTATACTAAAACGGTTTAAACTAAAATGAAATTTACTAAACTTTTATTTATAATTATGAATAGTGTTTTTCAACACTTTAAATTTCTAACTTTTTAATCTAAAAGATTTATAATGTTTAAGTTGTTTTATATCATATTACTAATAATATATAAAACAATAACTAAACATAAACACAAAATATTAACAAACATAACATAAAGCAAAATCAAAGTAAGCTAAAATGAAGAACACATATGAAGATACTCATGAACATAAGACCACCATAATTAAAGTTCAAGAACACACTTTTCATTTTTAACAACTTATAATTTATTTTCCTAATTTAAATTTTTTTACATGAGTACATCTAATTTAACTAACTTAACACTACATATTATTTACAAAAATTAAAAGTGAATATTTAGTAAAAAAAAGGGGAAATGCCGAGTACATGTACATATGTATATAAATTTTCATTTTCGATTTTTAATCACTTTAAACTCATTTCTAATATTTCGCATAATTTTTATATAACATTACTACTCTAATAAAGCATAACTAAACATAAAAATCATATGAATATAAATTAAAAATGCTCAAAATTAATTTAGCTAAACATGATATCATTTTACTATAACATTACTAGTAAACTATATATTTAGTTATTATCATTATTTATTCAACACATAAACATACAAGCATATAAACATGATGTTTAACATATTTAACATAAAAATCATAATTATAAAATTAGAATAACAAAACAAATTAATTTACTAAAAAGATAATACAAGACATAGTTAGTCACCTTTGATCGGTAAGTTTATTGGTTGTCCGGATCGACTATATTATCCAAGTCTAAGTCTTCACCCTCAAACCCGTCTTCACCTTCAAATAAAACCCGTAAATATTAAGCTCCAAATACCCACTAATTAGCTAAAATATACTAGAGATTATTAGAATAATATTAGTGTTTTTATTTAAGAGGTTTTTGTAATAAAATGGAAGAAAATCAAAGGGAGAAAATGAGAGTAAGGTGGCCGGCCAAATGGAAGAGAAAATGATGTATTTTTGCCTTTGTGAATTATGGAATAAGTTGTAAAAATTTAGGTTAAATGAATTAGGAAATAAAGTTAGTAATTAAAGTTTAATTTTAAATGAAATTAGGAAACACCTAAATTCTCATTGGTTGGAAAAGTCTCCTACACTATTTGGGTTAAGAAAATGTTTAATTTGTGTTTTAAAATGTTTTTCACGAATTTGGTCAGCTTTAAAGTCAAGGCGTCAAAAGCGATAAAAGTTAATGTGTGCGCGTTTGACGATTTTTCGAAATATTTCTACTTTTAAATTCTAAGATTAAATTATTTATTTCATTATTCAAAAATTTTAAAAAGTATTAAAGAAGTCGAGAAATTTTACAAAATGAAAGTTTTGTAAAAATTGTGATTTTGCAAGGTTAAATGGTTAAGAATTGATTTAAGGTTTGAAATTAGAAATTGATGGCTAACTATTGAATTAAATTAACACGGGGTGTTACAAACCTCCCCCCTTAGAAAAGTTTCGTCCCGAAACTTGAATGAAGGATAGGATTTTCACCTGAGATAAACAGCTCGGGATATTTCTCCTTCATAGAGGCTTCGGTCTCCCAAGTTGCTTGTTCAGTCAATTGACCTTTCCATAGCACTTTCACTAAGGGAACCGTCTTCCGCCTCAACACTTTGGTTTCTCGTGCTAGAATCTTGACAGGTCTTTCTGAGTATAGCAGGTTAGGCTCAACTGCGATTACGTCAGGGGTAATGATATGGCTTGGGTCACTCCTGTATCTCCTTAGTTGCGAAACATGAAACACGTTGTGCACCTTCGACAAATTGGGTGGTAATGCTAGGCGATAGGCTACCTCACCAATTCTGTCGGTTATCTCATATGGTCCCACGTATTTAGGACTCAATTTTCCCTTCAAACCGAATCGTCGGACCCCCTTCATGGGTGATACTTTCAAGAACACATGATCGCCGACTTCGAACTCAATAGGTCGGCGATGTTTGTTGGCATACATCTTCTGACGGTCTTGGGCCGCTTGTAGCCGTTCACGAATGATTTTGATGTGTTCAATCTGGTCTTGAATAACCTCTGGTCCAGTACCCACATTATCACTAGCATCGTCCCAACAGACTGGGCTACGACACTTCCTCCCGTAGAGTGCCTCAAATGGGGCACAACCTAAGCTTGCATGAAAGCTATTGTTGTAGGAGAATTCAATCAAAGGTAGACTTTTCTCCCAATTCTCGTTGAATTCTAAGGCACAAGCCCTGAGCATGTCTTCGACCGTTTGGATAGTTCGTTCAGTTTGACCATCGGTCGCAGGATGGAAAGCGGTGCTCATCTTCAATTGGCTTCCCAAGGCTGCTTGTAGTTTCTCCCAGAAATGAGAGGTGAATCTCGGATCCCTGTCCGATATAATATCCAGCGGTACGCCGTGTAATCGGATCACCTCCTTCTCATAAGCCTTAGCTAGCTCTTCAAGGCTCCAAGTGTCCTTGATTGGTAGAAAGTGGGCTGATTTTGTTAAACGGTCCACTATCACCCAGATTGCATTATTTCCCTTGTGAGTCCTCGGTAAACCCGTTATGAAGTCCATGGAGATGGAGTCCCATTTCCCCAATGGAATTTCTAAAGGTTGTAGTAATCCCCCTGGTCGCTGATGTTCAAACTTCACTTTCTGGCAGATTAGACACTTTGCAACATACTCTGCAATCTCTGCTTTCATTCTAACCCACCAAAACTTCAGTTTTAAGTCTTGGTACATTTTATCAGACCCAGGATGTATGGAGTATCGTGTACTATGTGCCTCGTCGAGGATCTTTCTTTTCAACACAGGTACGTCGGGCACACACCACCTTTCTTTGAATCTCAAACTCCCGTCAGGTTTAATCTCAAACCCTACTCGGTTTCCTGAAGGAATTTCCCTTCTGATTTTTACGAGTTCTTCATCCTCCCATTGTAGAGCCCTAATCTCGTGATATAACTCCGGCTCTGCGATCATTGCGTTCAAATCAGCATCGTCAGACTGAACCAACTCTAAGTTCATTCTCTTGAAGTCTCTGACAATACTAGCCGGAATTTCCCAAATGTTGCTAAGGGTATGCGTAGTCTTTCTACTCAGAGCGTCAGCAACGACGTTCGCCTTACCCTCATGGTACAGTAGTTCAATCTTATAGTCCTTGATCAGTTCTAACCACCGGCGTTGTCTCATGTTGAGTTCCTTCTGCGTGAAGATATATTTCAGGCTTTTGTGGTCCGTGTAGAACTTGATACTCACTCCGTAGAGGTAATGACGCCAGATTTTCAAAGCAAACACCACAGCTGCTAATTCAAGGTCATGAGTTGGGTAGTTTCGTTCATGAACCTTTAACTGTCTTGACGCATAAGCAATGACCTTCCCCCGTTGCATCAGTACACAACCCAGGCCATTTTGAGGCGCCATCAGACTTCATACTCGTCTCCATCTGTAGGGAGAGCTAACACCGCGTCTTTGTGGTAAGCCTTGTCTTGAGTTCCTGAAACGCATTTTCGCACTCGTCGCTCCATATGAATTTGGATTCTTTTTGTAGCAGTTTTGTCATTGGTCGTGCTACCTTAGAGAAATCTGGAACGAACCTCCTGTAGTATCCTGCCAACCCTAGGAAGCTGCGTATTTCAGTTATATTTGTGGGAGCCTTCCATTCTTTCACTGCGTCGATCTTTGCAGGATCTACCATCACTCCGTCCTTTGAGATGACGTGACCCAGGAATGCTACCTTCTCGAGCCAAAATTCGCACTTAGAAAATTTAGCATACCACTTATATTCCCTCAGTATTCCCAGGATGATACGGAGATGTTCCTCGTGTTCTGCTCCAGTCTTTGAGTAAATTAGGATATCGTCAATGAATACAACCACGCAAATGTCAAGGTATTCGTGGAAGGTTCTGTTCATTTGATCCATGAACACTGCTGGTGCGTTTGTTAAACCGAACGGCATGACCTTAAACTCGTAGTGACCATATCTGCTTCTGAAAGCAGTCTTCTGGATGTCCTGTTCTCTTACCGCAATCTGATGGTAACCTGACCTTAGATCGATCTTAGAAAACACTCCCGCGCCCTTCAATTGATCAAAGAGATCGTCGATTCTGGGCAAAGGGTAGCGGTTTTTAATGGTCACCTTGTTCAATTCCCTGTAGTCGATGCAGAGTCTCATACTGCCATCCTTCTTTTTCACGAAGAGAACTGGTGCTCCCCAAGGTGAGACACTTGGTCTTATGAAACCCTTCTCAATCATCTCCTCAAGTTGTTTCTTCAACTCCTGTAGTTCTACCGGTGCCATCCTATAAGGTGCCTTTGAGATTGGGGCCGTGCCTGGTGCAAGGTCGATAGAGAACTCGACATCACGTGCAGGTGGCAAGCCTGGTAAATCGTCTGGAAAGACATCAGGGAATTCCCGCACTACGTGAATATCTTCAATTTTCACGCTTTCCTTTACTTCATTGACACTGCATAAGTATACTTGATGCCCTTTTCTTTCTAACCGTTGTAGTTGCAGAACCGAGATAATTTTTGCCCCCTTAATTGGCGAAGTCTTACGACACGTGACTTTAGTCCCAGTAGGATGCTTCAAGCGAATTTTCCGATCTCGGCACTCGAACAACGCATGATACTTAGTCAACCAATCGATCCCCAGAATGACGTCGAACTCCGGCATGTCAAAAAGGATAAGGTCGGAAGGGAAGATTGTTTTATGGATTGTGATTGGAGTATCTTTGAAAATTTTTGAGCATTTGAAAATTTTTCCGTTTGGTAAGGAAATATTTGCGTGGATTGGTTCGGAATTTGTGAGATTAGCTTTTTGAATAAATTTAGAAGATATAAAGGACAATGATGCCCCAGTGTCAAACAAAACCACAGCGTTTACAGAGTTTATAAGAAAAATACCAGTGATGACGTCAGCCTCAGGTGACTCCTCTGCCTCAGCTTCTGTGAGGACATAAACTCGACCTTGTACCACAACAGATTGTGGTACACCCGCAATCGGCGCCGTGTTCAGATTATTAGGGCATACGTTTGCCTTGTGCCCAACCTTCTTGCATTTGTAGCAGGTAATCGGCTGACCGTTGCACTGCCTACCCTCATGTAGTGCCTTGTGACACATACGACAATTTCCCGGTAAGGCTCTAGGTTGAGGAGCCCTTCCTGCAACCATGGCTCTCTCGTTGTTCCCAGCAGGAACCCTGTTTTGGAACGCAGACCTCTGAAAATTTGGCCTCTGCTGAATCGGGCGTTGGTAGTTCGGCTTCTGAATATAGCTCGACTGTGCCACAGATGGCACAAACACCTTCTTCTTCTTTTTCTCCTCGGCTTTTTCCAACTCTAAGGAAGCCCATACCCTGCACGCACACTCGTAGGCTGCGGCAAAAGTAGCGTAGGTGTTGCTGCTCATGTGGGTACGCAGATCATTAGACATATTGCGCAGGTACCTCTGAGTCATGGCCCTATCGTTGGGAGCGATCGCAGCCCCGAATTTTGCCAGCCGTTGGAATTTCTCAGTGTATTCCTGGAGTGTCATGTCTCCCATTCTGAGACTTATGAATTCCTCCTCTTTCTGACACCTGAGCTCATACCCAAAGTACTTCTCCTTGATTTTTGCTGTGAACTCGTACCATGTGAACGTGGCGTCAGGCTCATTGGTCCTGACCACGTTCCACCAGTCATTTGCCTCGGCCTTCAGGTAAAAGGCGGCTATGTTGACCCTATCTTCTGGAGGCGTCCTTGTCAGATCCATGAGTTTCTTCATTTCCTCCAGCCAGTTCGTGAGATCGATAGGGTCAGTAGAACCCGAGTACTCTTGTGGACGATGGCGGGAAACACGATCAAATGCGCTTGGATGATGTTGGCGGTTTGCGTTGTCCGTGGCTATTTCTGCCAAACGGATCAAGGATTCTTCTGCCAGGAGGTGTCTTTCCTCGTCTGTCATTGGAGGTGCAGCCATTCTGAAAGAATTAAGACGTGAGAGAATTTATTAGTATTGCGAGAGGTTAGAAGACATGTTTGTCATTGATAGCTTTTACTTGAAAGTAAATGCAATAACGGCAGTTATGCAAGTAAGCACAGAAGTTAGGTATTTTATTTCCTTGAGATGTAATTTTTGGTTACATCGGTTTTAGGATTTTAAAATGTATCTAGTACATTTTCTTAGGAAGGATATGAAAGTAGGAGAGAGGGAGAATGTATTTTTGTGGAATTGGTTACGAATTTAACAGATGTCTTCACTCCGTGCCGTCTGGTACTCCTTTGACGCTTCAATCCTCGGGAGTTGAATTATTATTTAAATTTTATATCCGAGGATAGTTGTTAGTTTAGTCAGTCACTTCAGCAAGTAGCAAGCATACGCGAGTTAGTGTATTTTATTTTGAGGGAAGTAGTTTGTTATATTTAAAAATCCTAAGTCTATGGTCAGTCCTTAAGATTCCTACCCATCCTCACACTTTAAAGCGATTTGAAGTTTATTATTTAAGTGATCTAATAAAAGAAAAATCTAATTTATTATTTGGTCCTATTAGTCTATGCCTGACATACAATATGAATGTCTGGCCCAGGTGTCTCTCGTTAGGTAAACATAAATCGCATTAGGCAATTCATGTTACGGTCACGAGTCAGCTTTGATACCAACTATAACAACCTGGTTTTTAGTCGACTTTAATTACTAAGGCGGAAATTAATTAAGTCTTAAACCAGCGTCATTAATTATACATAAACTCAAAATATTACAACATCGTTCAAGAGTTGAATGGATCAACTCTAAATACGGAAGTTAAAAGAGTAAAGTGTTATATATTACATATCTCTCAAATACAACAAAAGTAAAGTATAAACACGCCTTGTGGCCCCGCCCAAAATCCAAATTTCCTCGGTCCACGATCTTCCTGCACAATAAACTATTGGGGGGATGCCCGCTGAGCGGACAGTGACTAGCTATGCTCATACTTACCCTCGATTTCAATTACTTTGGTTTATTACTATCGCTTTATAACTATAATAGTATGATAAAACGATAAACATGCTTAAAACATATAGCATGTAAAGACATATTAGTCATAATAAACATGCGATTTAAAACGATAAATTATATAGGCATGCTATTCAATTAGAAAGCGAGATAATGTGTAATAGCATAGCAATAGTGTCACAATATACAACAGGATTACAAAGCGATATCAGATCGCATACAAACATATATAATGTATCATAATCATCATACAGACTCGATTCATTTCAGAAAGTTGTGGTCTTTAATTTTCGAAGATGGTACACGCTCGTTCTCATTTAGTCATACAACAAATAACACATACTGCTTACGAGCCTGACCACTGAGTAGGCCTTTGTACTCTGATCGATTGCATCTCACTTCCATAGTGCAGAGACTTACTCGACTCGTAAACCACGCCGAATACTATAATACTTGCATCTCATCCTCTAGTGTTCGAAATGATTGAACTTCGTGATACAATCTCGTCAAGTAATCTTTACGCAGGTAAGAGCGAATGCAAGTGTCGCGCCCACTAAGAACGAAACACGGCAAGGAGACAGAATCAAAGCGCATAAGCACATAATGTCACGGTGGCCCTGGTAACTTTAGCGAAATAGGGGAATAAAGCCCTAGTCTAGTATGCATACACTAATATCCAATTTAAGAATAGGCTATGCTATTCATAGAGCACCTTAACTCAGGATAAAACGACTATTTCCTAAAGCCTGACCCACTAAGAGTTGAATTTTTCATTATCTTGTACGGCATTGGCTATACGACTTAAGGCGAAGCACGGGCGAGGATGCACTAAGCAATAAGGTCAGCGGCTTAAACCACACTATTCGATATGACCCAAGCCAGAGACCGAGATAGTGGTATCCGCACAAGACTATCTTAACCCCACTTCACTTACGATTGACGTTTTCATAACTGAGGCCCAAGCTTGACCTTTTATTTAAACATACTCATGATTTATTATTTATTTGATATTTACATATCACATGTTACTAGACTCTCCTAGTCTCAGCGTCAAACGTTTAAGTATTTGTAGGTTTCATATGATCACATAACACGTTCGTTTATTATTTGAAGTGTTGTTAATTATTAACGTTTTCAAGTTTCTAAATTGAAAGGTTTATTAGTATGTTCAATTTTATTTATGTGTTTTTCAAACACTTTAGGTTATTTACTTCTTTGATTTAAATTTTCTATACTTAGTAAAATTTTCAATTATTTTCAGTATTTCACTATTCATTGTATTTTACTATTCATCGTATTTACTATTCATTGTATTTACTATTCATCGTATTTATACGCATCTTTATACTTAGATATTTTAGTATAATACTAAACTTGTTTTTATTTCCTAAGTATAGATTTCTAGTTTTAAAGTCGTTAGGTTCGTTTTGTACTTAGGCGATTTTTGAAAATATTCTAAAGTCTAGTTTTAAAAATGTTAGGTTCGGTTTGTATTTAGTCATTTATGAAAATATTCGAAAATCCTAGTTTTAAAAACGTTAAGTTCATTTAGCATTTAGTCATTTATGAAAATACTCTAAAATTCTAGTTTTAAAAATGTTAAGTTCATTTTATAAAAGGTGATCGATGATATTTATTTTAAAACGAGACTCCTAAGTTAAATTTAGTCGCCTATTAATTTAAGTTAGTGATAGTATCGTGGATGATTCATTTATAGTCCGTATGTCCAAAATCAACTCCAAATAGCAAAGGCAAGAATAATACGATTTAGTTCATTTTTATAACTATTTACATATTTTTATCGGTTTATCGTATTTCATTTATAACTAAAACAATTTATACAAAAATTCAATTCTAATTACTATTTAACTTTAGTGACTTAGTGATAATTTCATTTTAGTCAAATTTAGTCAATTAAAAATGAAAATGCCGTGTACAACATATATAATACAAAAATTGATTTATTTCTTTTAATTTCTTAAATCTAACTTATTAACTAATAATTAAATTATATTAACAATAAACTAAAAAGTGATAAAAACAATTTTAACCCTAAAAATAGTGAGGATGCCGTGAGCATGTATACTAGTGTCCTAAATTTCATTTTTTTGATTTTAACGGTTTTTAGCTTAAAGTCTTTATAATTTAATTATTCTAATTATACTAAAACGGTTTAAACTAAAATGAAATTTACTAAACTTTTATTTATAATTATGAATAGTGTTTTTCAACACTTTAAATTTCTAACTTTTTAATCTAAAAGATTTATAATGTTTAAGTTGTTTTATATCATATTACTAATAATATATAAAACAATAACTAAACATAAACACAAAATATTAACAAACATAACATAAAGCAAAATCAAAGTAAGCTAAAATGAAGAACACATATGAAGATACTCATGAACATAAGACCACCATAATTAAAGTTCAAGAACACACTTTTCATTTTTAACAACTTATAATTTATTTTCCTAATTTAAATTTTTTTACATGAGTACATCTAATTTAACTAACTTAACACTACATATTATTTACAAAAATTAAAAGTGAATATTTAGTAAAAAAAAAGGGGAAATGCCGAGTACATGTACATATGTATATAAATTTTCATTTTCGATTTTTAATCACTTTAAACTCATTTCTAATATTTCGCATAATTTTTATATAACATTACTACTCTAATAAAGCATAACTAAACATAAAAATCATATGAATATAAATTAAAAATGCTCAAAATTAATTTAGCTAAACATGATATCATTTTACTATAACATTACTAGTAAACTATATATTTAGTTATTATCATTATTTATTCAACACATAAACATACAAGCATATAAACATGATGTTTAACATATTTAACATAAAAATCATAATTATAAAATTAGAATAACAAAACAAATTAATTTACTAAAAAGATAATACAAGACATAGTTAGTCACCTTTGATCGGTAAGTTTATTGGTTGTCCGGATCGACTATATTATCCAAGTCTAAGTCTTCACCCTCAAACCCGTCTTCACCTTCAAATAAAACCCGTAAATATTAAGCTCCAAATACCCACTAATTAGCTAAAATATACTAGAGATTATTAGAATAATATTAGTGTTTTTATTTAAGAGGTTTTTGTAATAAAATGGAAGAAAATCAAAGGGAGAAAATGAGAGTAAGGTGGCCGGCCAAATGGAAGAGAAAATGATGTATTTTTGCCTTTGTGAATTATGGAATAAGTTGTAAAAATTTAGGTTAAATGAATTAGGAAATAAAGTTAGTAATTAAAGTTTAATTTTAAATGAAATTAGGAAACACCTAAATTCTCATTGGTTGGAAAAGTCTCCTACACTATTTGGGTTAAGAAAATGTTTAATTTGTGTTTTAAAATGTTTTTCACTTAATTTGGTCGCTTTTAAAAAGTCAAGGCCAAAAGCGATAAAAGTTAATGTGTGCGCGTTTGACGATTTTTCGAAATATTTCTACTTTTAAATTCTAAGATTAAATTATTTATTTCATTATTCAAAAATTTTAAAAAGTATTAAAGAAGTCGAGAAATTTTACAAAATGAAAGTTTTCTAAAAATTGTGATTTTGCAAGGTTAAATGGTTAAGAATTGATTTAAGGTTTGAAATTAGAAATTGATGGCTAACTATTGAATTAAATTAACACGGGGTGTTACACTTAGGGTGGCTTGACTAAGAGGACTTGACAAGGTGGTAAAGTGTAGACAAGGATGGCAAAGCAAGCACATGAGCATGTTTGGTGTGTGTGTGGGTTTGTACGTATAAATGTAGTAGTAGTAATATAGTTGTAGTATTTTGTCTTGGTAGTAAGTTAAGTAGGTAGTATGTGAATGCAAATGATCATCAAGTTGAAATAAAGCAAGTCATTAGACAAGTCTTAGGATGATGTATGTTAAACTAGGGTGGCAAGACACTTGACAAGTGAGTAAAATGAGGAAGAAAAATGGAAAGCAATTCTTGAGTCTTGTATCAAGACTAACACGGCTCAAGTGGATCCAAGTTGGGTCGATTTTTGTTTCTCAAATTCTTCGATTTACGCGTACGCGAAAAGTCCCAAAATAAAATATATAGTCTTAGAATAATATTTAGAAGAAAGATCGAAAGTAAAAATGAACTTAAAACTCAAAACGAAATCAAAATAAAAATTGGGTACTAGCTCCTCGTAATTTTGAAATAAAACTTTACTTGGTCGAAATATATATTTTTTTTTTGTTGATTGTTATCGATTTAAATCATTATACTCAAACGTCAAAAAGGTTATCAGTTTTGACCTAGTGTGTTTCGTTATTTCGAGTTTTAGTGAAAGTGTAAGTTAAATAAAAAGAGAATAGTAATTTGATAATATTATAATATGTTTTGTTAGTAATAATCAAAATGATTAAGTCTTAACTAACCTTTGTTAGTTTTAGATTATGAGTAGGTTTGAAAAGATTAGATGATTAAATCATCTTAAAGTGGCTCGGCAATTTGGGTCAACATTGACCTCGATTTGCGTGCCGGAATTTGTCGTTGAGAAATTTGTCGAGGATTCATCATTTGATTTATCGAGTTTGAATATGAAAGAATAAAGTTCAAATTCAAAGTAATTCAAAATGGTTTTAGTTTAGGTGCTAGGAAGTGTAATGTGTTGTTTTAAGAAAATAGTTGAGCTAGATTGTCTAATTATCGATTTCCTAATTATGATTAGCTTAAATTAACACGGGGTGTTACATCCCTGTTGCTGAATCAATAAGGTATGGGCCTTCCCAGGTTGGGGCTAACTTGCCTGCAGCCTTGTCCCTTGTGTTCTGAAATACTTTTCTCAGGACCAGATCTCCTGTCCTGAACATTCGTACTCTCACATTCTTGTTGTAACTTCTGGCCACAGATTGTTGGTATGCTGCTAACCTTACTGCTGCTAAGTCTCTGAGCTCTTGGGCTGTATCCAGGCTGTCACAGAGCAGTTCATTATTTTCAGAAAATGTATTGAGTCCATACCGACCGTTGAACGTGCACTCCTATTGGTAGTACAGCTTCACATCCATAAACCATTGAGTATGGAGTTTGTCCTGTTGCTCTCTTTGGCGTGGTCCTGTCTGCCCATAGTACTAGTGGCAGCTCTTCAACCCATCTCCCTTGTTTCTCCATCGCCTTCTTCTTGATGCAATTGATCACAATTTTGTTCTTTGGACTCGGCTTGTCCATTTGCTTGAGGATATCTTGGTGGAGAGGTCACCAAGTTGATGTTCCACTTTGTACGTAAATCTACGGTCTTGTTTCCCACGAATGCAAGTCCATTGTCACATACTATTTCTGAGGCGATCCCATACCTGCTGATGATGTTCTTCTTTATGATAGCAATTACTTCCTTTTCTGAAACCGTTTTGTAAGCATCAGTCTCTATCCATTTGGTAAAATAATCTGTCATTGGAAGGATGAACACCTTCTGCCCTGGAGCCATTGGCAGTTTGCCAACTAAGTCCATGCCCCATTTCATGAATGGCCATGGCCGATATGGAGTGCGAGGTTACGTGCGAGTTGATGTACCTCTGGACCATGCCTTTGACAAGCGCCACACTTTGTGGCATCTTTGGATGCTATCTGTTAGCATTGTGGGGCAGTAATACACCATTCGCAGAATTTTGTTGACCATGCTCCTACCACCTGTGTGGTTTCCACAGTGTCCGTCGTGTATTTACGATAGTACGCCCCGACCTGGTCGGTGCTGAAGCGGCCAGTCTGATCAGTTAAAGGACCTTCTGAATAGTATGCCCTGTATGATTGGGTATCTGGATGCCTTGATTCTGAACGCTCTGGTCTCGATCTTGTCCTGTGGTAGCTTATTCGGACCCGACCATTCGTAATATGGTTTGGTCGACTTTGGGTTGCTCGACTGTGTGTTCGTAGGACTGGCCGTATTTGATTGGTTCCAGGACGTGTACAATTGGTATACTGTCCAGCGCACCAGGTTCAAATGCTGATCCAATGTTAGCCAAAGCATCTGCCTGTACATTCTGATCTCTAGGGACTTGCTCAACCTCAATGTTAGTAAACTTTGCAAAAAGATTTTTGACTAAATCAAAATATGCAATCATCTTAGAATCTTTAGCAGCGTACGTACCGTTGATTTGGTTTGCTACCAGCAAAGAGTCTAGTTTTACCTTTAGATTCTGGACTTTCATGTCCAGACATACATTCAGTCCTGCTATTAGTGCCTCATACTCAGCTTCATTGTTGGTAGTCCTGAATTCACAGGATACACTGCACTTATCTTGTCCCCTGTGGCGACTTCAAGACCACACCTAGTCCTTGCACTCGATGTTGGGTGAACCATCCGTCCCGAGTTCCTGTGTCCATTGCTTACGGTCCAGATGGAAGATCTCCTTTGTTACCTGCTCTTCTAGTGTGGGAGTGAAGTCAGCCACAAAGTCTGCTAGAGCTTGAGATTTGATTGCTGTTCTGGGCTCATAGGATAGATCGTAGGTGCTCAACTTTACTGACCATTTTGACATGCGACCTGAAAGTTCTGGTCTAGACAGTACTGATCTCACAGGAACATTAGTACGAATGATAATATGATGCGCCTCAAAGTATGGACGCAACTTGGTACAAGCAACTGTTAAAGCCAAAACAAATTTTTCCAATACAGAATACCTGGTCTCAGCATCCAGAAGACTCTTACTTACATAATACACCGGATGTTGCTGTCCATCTGGCTCTCTCACCAGGACTGCACTTACAGAGCTTTCTGTTACAGACAGGTACAGGACCAGTGACTCCCCTGGTTCAGGTTTGGATAAAAGTGGGGCTGATGATAGGTACGCTTTCAGGTCCTGGAATGCTTTCTCATGCTCTGTCCCCCAGTTGAACTGTTTGTTCTTTCTCAGAAGATCATAGAATGGCTTGCACCTTTCAGAAGACCTGGAGATGAATCTGTTCAGCGCTGCTACTCTTCCAGTCAGTTTCTGGACATCTTTCGGGTTCTGGGGGGACTGCAAGTTGATTATTGCTGAGATCTGCTCTGGACTAGCCTCTATGCCTCTTTTTGTCACCATATAGCCTAAGAACTTTCCTGCAGTGACACCAAAGGTGCATTTAGTAGGGTTTAACTTCATATTATACTTTTCCGTAATCTCAACGCTTTTCCAGGTCCAGGATGTGATCCTCGCCTTTCTTTGATTTCACCACCATATCATCAATGTAGACCTCCATTGTGTCTCCAATCTGGTCCTTGAACATCATGTTCACCACCTTTGATATGTTGCACTGCATTCTTAAGTCCAAAAGGCATAGCCTTGTAGCAATATATTCCTCTGCCGGTCATGAACGCGTATGCTCCTGGTCCGGAGGGTGCATCCCGATCTGGTTGAATCCGCTAATGCATCCATGAATGTCAAGACTTCAACTGCGGTGGCGCCCACCATGGCATCTATGTGTGGTAGTGGAAATGAATCTTTGGGCACGCCTTGTTCAGTGCAGTATAGTCCACGATACTCTCCACTTGCCATTCTTTTTCTCGACCACAACTACATTTGCCAACCAACTGGGTACATCACTTCTTTGATCATGTCCATGTCCAGCAATTTACGTACCTCTTGGTTCACAATCTCATTACGCTCGTGCAAACTTCCTGCGTTCGCTTTCACATGCTTAAAACTTGGGTCAATATTTAACTTGTGTGTAATAACATCGTAACTTATACTACCATATCAAAATGGGACCAGTAAAACAATGCTCTTTCTTCCTCGAAAGTCAATTAGAGCAGTGTCCGATTACCTGCGAGCGTCGGAACCAACCGTAACCTTCCCGTCAGTCTTTCTTCACCAAAACAATTTCATCCGTCTCCATGCGTGGGACAGGATTCTCAAATGCACTGACAGTCGCTTTAATTGCTATGCGAGGACTTACGGACTAGGAGGTTTCGTGGTCGCCTGTAACACTCTGTCGCTTGTTGCTCTCCTCTCGACCGCTGTCGCCCCCACTTTGTTGGTATCTTTATGCACTGGTGGTACGTTGAAGGTACAGCCTTGAGGTTGTGGATCCAGGGTCGGCCTAGGATTACGTTGTATGAGGACAGGCAGTCTATCACGCAGAACTTCTCGAAAGAGGTGACTCCTTCCACATAGGTTGGTAGAGTGATCTCTCCCAAGCTGTGCTTTGTCTCCCCACTGAACCCTACCAGGACACTGGACTTCTTCGTTACATCAGACTCTTTCAGCCCCATAGCTTCCAGCGCCTCCATCATGATGATGTTGACTGAACTGCCTCCATCTACCAGGACTCTTCTGACCATGCAGGTTCCAATCTGGATCTTGATTACCAGTCCATCGTGGTGTGGTCCATGCACTCCTTGTAAGTCTGACTCATCAAACACGATCTCCTGGATCGACTCGCTTGTCTCCGGCCGTGGTGTTGCTCGTTTCTCCAGAGCTACACGCTGCGGCAGAATATGTTAGTCCACAAATATCCGATCCACCGTGAGATGAATTTTACCTCATGGGTTGGTGGTGGTGGTGGAAGATCTCTGGCTCATCTCGTTCATCTCTGCTCCTCCTGCTCTCGGGCAGATATCCTTCAGGTGACCATTCTTGGCCAGATGAGCTACTTCCTCCCGAGAGCTATGCGCCTTCGTGGTGTGCCCGATATCAGAATGGTACTCATACCACTTGGTTGTGTCTCGCCTTGGATTTGGCTTCTCACTCGCTTTTGGCCATCTGACTGCTGAACCTAGCTTGTCCATCTTGTGGATCAGTCCTGGAAGGTCTACAGAGAAGCAGTACTCTGAAACTGGAGGTGGAACTCTGGGTGCATCGGTCTGTTCATCCACAGCGTTTGCTTCCCTCCTGTTTGGCCTCTGATATGGACCAGGCCTGTTGTTGCTGTGCCTTTGGGTGGTGACTTTTCGTTCGCTCACCTCGGTCACGATATCGTGCTCACTGAGCTGGCTGGTCCTCCTCTACCCCGACCGGGCGAGCCTTAGCCTCGCACATCCTCAAAAGTAGAACAAGGGTAGCGAGTTAGTTCAACATAAAGATCGAATCTCTAACCAAACCTTGCCTCAAGGCCTCAATGGTCGCGGCCGATGTCACATCCGGGGATGGACACTTTCTCCTTGTTGAAGCGGTGCAGAAGTCCCTTAGAGACTCGCTCGCTCGATGACCCGCATGCATCATCGGTCCGCTTCTCCAACAATCTGCCATCGCGAACCGGATGTTGAAAAGGTTGATCACCCGCAGCGACTTGATGGTCTTGACCGGCGTGTTGATGTACCACCGAGGGTGGACGGTCAAGGTCAACCAAAGCTTTTGCACATGCAGCCTCTCTCTTTCCATTTGGAATAGAACGTTGAACATCCTCCGCTGCATCTTGTGCAACATGTTCCAGAGGATCTGGCCGTCCCATCATAGAGCTTTAGGTTGGGTCCGAGTACTTCTTTGGCATCTCGACCATTGCAATGCGATCATCAAAGGGTGAATCAAAGATAGCTCCTGGTGTCGCTTCTTCAATGGGTGGAGGAAGTCCTGGAACCTTTCGTACTCAACTCGAGAGTTTCGCATCTCCATCATCATGTATTCCATGACCTGCCTCGCACTTACTCCCTCTGGTGTCTTTGGTTCACCGCCTCCTCGCACCATTGTTCTCTTGATCTTCCTCCACATGGAGTGGATCGCTTTTTGTACCTTTTGACCTGCAGAAGAGAAAGTAGAGAAGTCAAGTTGTTTGATCACATCGTAAAATGGTGTACCCGCGGGATCCTGGATCCCGAGGCTTTCTTACTGCGCGCAGGCCTTCAATCGCTTCTTTAGGCGAGTCTCGCCTCGCTTTTGCCGCCTCGGCCTTGGCATCCTCTGCTGCTTTCTTGGCCTGCTGCAATTCCTCCTGGAGTTTGAGCATAGCTTCTGCACTGGGATCTGCCATCTTTCACGTTGGTTGAACTTGTGCTGACTTGGAATATTTTGTAGGATTAATAAACTAGTATCCCCACAGACGGCGCCAAACTGTTCGGGGTGATTTTCTCACACGGTTCGTTTTAGTGATTGTGGATCTACTAGTACTATCCTTTAGGTTGTTTTTAATGGCGATTACGTGATTGAGTTTTAGCGTATGAAAGATGACAAAAATAGTACAAGACACACGATATGTTACGTGGGAAAAACCCTTAAATGTTAAGGGAAAAACCACGGGCGCCAAGCCAGGAGAGGATCTTCACTAGTTACAAATAATGGGTACAAATGTCCGACCAACCTGCATGTAATACAATATAGGCGTAAAATAAAAGAGTGTTGAATTGCTTGTGGATTGTGTTGAGTATTGAGTAAAAATGAGTGGTGTCTTCTGATGTCTCCCTCTTCTGAATTCTCTTGCTTTGATAGTGTCCTTAGGGTCCAACGTTCCTTTCCTTCTTTGTAGCTAACCTCTTCCCTTTTCTTCTCCAGCAGCTCCTAATTCTCTGGCTTCGGCCAGTATGCTTGACTTAGTCTTCCAACGACTTCTACAGGGTTCTTTGCCGAGTCTTTGGGCTTTCTTCTTTGATGTTTAATTCTTTTGTTGGGCTTGGCCCATCTTGGCTTTTCCTCTCCTGACCTGCACCTTTGTTTTGTCTCATTCCAGTCTGTGTCATGCGTCAGACGCTTGGTCTGTGGATCCTGTATATTATTATTATTATTATTATTATTATTATTATTATTATTATTATTATTATTATTATTATTATTATTATTATTATTATTATTATTATTATTATTATTATTATTATTATTATTATTATTATTATTATTATTATTATTATTACTATTATTATTATTATATTATTATTATTATTATATTATTATATTTTATTATTATAATTATTATTATAATTATTATTATAATTATTATTATTATTAAAAACCAACAATGTTGCAACCAACAAATTTTTATCTAACAATAGCATGAGGATATGTATTTAACCATAAAATATTGACAAATACCAATTTAATAGTTCCTACAAGTTTTAAGAGAAGATCAATAGATATATTCAATAAGCTAAGGTTACAATCCTATTGGTATTTATAATGACCATGATGATGACCATGATGATGAAACACATCAAGATGGTGTGGAAGTCGATAACGAATAAACATAGATGATATCTTTTGAGTTTATGATATGTTTGTTTTCAAGATTATGATTTTCAATTGTATTAACAGTTATTATTATTTCAATGCTACCAAGTTTTTTTTCTTACGTACCTTTTTTTTTCACTACTTTCACATGTTTTACTAGTAGTAGTACTAGTTATCGTAGTAGTAGTGGTGATAGTAGTAGTAGTAGTAGTAGTAGTAGTAGTAGTACTACTACTACTATTACTACTACTAATAACAACAACAACAACAACAACAACAACAACAACAACAACAACAACAACAACAACAACAACAACAACAATTGAACTGAAATGAATCGAATCGAATCGAATTGAATGAATCGAATCGAATCAACTGAATCGAATCAAGTGAAATCGAATCGAAATGTGCTGAAAATAAGTCCGAAAGAACAGGTTCTAAGTCTCCCTTAAGATGGATCTATTTATCTTAAGATTAAGACGGGTCAAATATAACCCGTTTTGGCCCATTAACCTTTAGTTTTCTTTTTTTTGAAATTTTTTTCAAGACCCAATTTTTTTTTTTCCTTTTAAACTTAACTCAAAAAGCGGAAAAAACACAAACTTTAAATGGTAACAATATTGATAAAAACGATAACATACTTTATTGTATTGGTGACATATTCTCAAACATAGAAAACATTATACATGTTACGAATATAAATTAATTATGTTTGGATCATAACATATTATGTTATTATTTATTAATGAATTGTTATCAAATTTTTTGAGTATAAAATGCAAAATACAAATATGTTACATTAAAGTATAATATTTTATTATTTAATATTAACTTATTTGAAAAATATTAGTACAATAACCAATACATATCACACAATTATGATAACATATTTCATAAATGTTATGACAATTTTTTGTTTTCTATGTTTTATAATATGTTACAAATATATTTAACAGTTATGGTAACATATTGCAAAAATGTTGGGACTAGTTTTTGTTTTCTATATGTGACAATATGTCACTAATATAATATAATATATTACCATTTTTGTCCACTTTGTTACCATTTTAAATACCCGTTTTTTCCCCCTTTTTGAAAAAAGTTTTCGAAAAAAATCGGGGCCTGAAAAAAAAATTGAAAAAAAAAATAAAAAATAAAAAAATAAAACTAAAATGGGCCAAACTCGACCCGTTTTAAGCTTAAGACAGATCCTTTGGTCTTAAATAAGAATTTGTGTATGGTAAAATGGACACGGCAGTAGTGAAGAGTAACTGAGCACAATGGCAGACGCCCTCCATTGACGAAGATGGCTTTTTGTTGAAATTTTTCACAAAATTGTGTTTTTTGACAAAATTATTAACAAAATACGGTTTTTCTCAAACTTATTACCCTCTATGGGTCCACGTCAGCACATTTTTTTTTTTTCGTAAATAATTTTAATAAAACGCTGTAACCTACATCGTTTTCATGAATTTCAAAGAAAACGCTGTAGCTTACAACGTTTTCAAGCCTTTAAAAGGACCCAAAAAAGACTGTCCAAGGCACAAAGCTTCTGATGGTTTTCTTGCTTTTGATGGAAGTAGAAAACGTTGTAGCCTACAGCGTTTTCTTCAAAATTCACTGTAAGCTACAACGTTTTCTACTTCCATCAAAAGCAAGAAAACCATCAGAAACTTTCTACCTTTGACAGTCTTTTCTGGGGCCTTTTTATAAGCTTGATAACGCTGTAGCCTACAATGTTTTCTTGAATTTATGTGGAAACGCAGTAGGCCACAACGTTTTCTTGTTGCCTGGACACGAGTTCCAAATGGTTCACCTAGCCCTCTCCGTGTTACATTGAACCAAAAACACAACAAATACAAACGAAGGCAAGCGTAGTAGCATACCACCATAGCACATGCAACAAATAAAGTCAAGTACAACCTAAGTTTAGCAATTAATCCACGTACAACAAACGACAACCAACAATGAAAGTCTAACATACGAAGTACTAGTAAATGAAAGTCTAACAATGACGACATTCACATTCTGAAGACCCGTCGAAACTTTGATTTCTTTTTCGGCGCTGATGACGACTCACCGACGTCACTTGGTTGAAAGAGACGATTTTTCAAGTTCCGAAAATTATATCTCGGTGGGCTTAGATGCATTTGATGATGATGTTCTACCTCTTCATCTCCATCTTCCTCTCCTTCTTCCCCTTCTTCCTCCTCTTCATTTTCTTCGTCCGCTTGATCTTCTGCCTCGACATGCTCTTCGTCACTTTCTTCATTGAATATTCTATGACCTTGCCGAGTGTTTTGCAATGACATCTTTTGCATGTCGCAAATAATTTTGGAGACTTTAAGAGGCATTCGATGTCCTATTTTGTCAAGCAACCTTGTCGATTGTTTGTAAGTGTATACATTCGACGCCGTCTGTAGAAAAACAAATAATATTGTAAGTAAATTATAATACTAACGCAGAGCAATTGATAAAAGTAAAATAAATGTTACTCACGAGTTGCTCGTAATCCGCTGAGGTTGGATAATAGTAGTGATGCTCTCCGTAATTTGCATTTGTATTTCTATATTGAGGACTTATTTGGCGTATTGTTATTGAGTTAAACCACCTCAAGTAAGGGTCCCGAGGGTTCATCAATCCAAGATATGGAAAACCGGGTTTGACCATATTGTTTTTGCGATTTTCTCATTGCTCGATATAACGAACATGTTTGGAACCATAATCTTGTATGTTCTTACGTCTGTCGATAACATGTAATTCCACGCATGTATTGCAAAGCTTGGGAACCTCTTGGTGCCAACCAAATTGTCTCACACATCGATTTGGTAGGTGACACTCAACCACATAAAATAAAATAAGAGGAGCAACAACAACCCACTCGCTTGGGTCCTCATAACAAATAGGCCGACAATGTCGAAGAATATCCATTGTGTAGGGTTGCCATGTGAACTGAGACTTGGTCATCATATCAAAAGCGTCCCTATAAATCACAAATGATGCCTTGTTATCTAAAAAGAGACGATCAATCCTAAGCCATCTATATCCTAACGGGTCAACCCTACTAACCATTTAAGACCCTAAAGGATAGACCGCTCCTTCTTCTGTTGCAACACGTGACCTTATAATCTCGGGTCTACCAAAGGTGATACACTCCCACGACCATAGTTGAAGAAGGATAAGTGTTCCACCTATTTCCTTAGGCATAGTGTTAGCTTTTTCCATTCTAGTACTTGCCCGACATAGGTTTCTATACAAGCATGCTAATGCCGCACTACCCCAACTGTACTCATCAATTTGCTCTAGATTATCGAGAAGCGGCGAGTAAATTAGCGGCACTGTGTTTCCTGACTTGTCGGTGAATAAGATCATACCAAACAAATGCAAAAGATATGCCCTAACATATTGGTAAAGTTGTTGGTCACTAGCATCATCGGGCATGTTTTCAAAATTTGACCTTAACCAAGTTAATTTAAGTGAACCCCCCCTCATGTCATCATGGTCAGGTTTAACACCCAAACTAGCTTCGACATACTCCTCCCACGGGTAATTAGCCTTCCCCGTCACCACTCGTCCACCGACCTTCAATCCGAGAAGCACGTTAACATCTTGCAAACCAACCATAGCATCTCCAAAGGGTAAATGAAATGTATGAGTCTCTTGCCTCCACCGCTCAACTAAAGTGGTTATTAGACCCGTGTCTAATGGAACATAAGAAAGTCGATGTAAACCCCAAAATTGCGTACCTTTAATGAAGTCCTTTACGCGTTCATGTACATTGAAACGTGAAGACGCTTTCAGATGTATTCTACATTTCAATTCGCCCAACTCCTACATAATGTAATAAACAAGTGTTATGTATATTAATTGATTCAACATAATACAAACGATAAAAAATTAAGAGTTGTACCTTGCCTTCTAATACGGCCTGACTTCTATGAAAACGTTGAAGCGTCAAAATGAATTTGTCATCTGGACCGCCTCCGAAATAATCCTCGCTCGACATATGAGCTGTTATTTATATCCAAATATATTAATTATAATAATCGAATACAACATGTTATCAATATATTCTTTGAAAACCAAATTTGAAGCATTATAACTCAAATGGATACAACATAGTTGACGAAATGAAAAACATTTTTCCTATTGATTCAAATAACATAGTTTCCAATACAATAAGAATTACAATAATAATCACATAGTTTCTAAAACGACTTATGATTTCGAGGGCCTCTCTTTAGACGGGCATGTACGCTTGTTATGACCTTCATTAAAACATAAACTACACAAGTTTTTTGTTTTTGTATTCTCATCCATTTTGTTGCGAATCCTCTTCGATTTAGGCCTTCCTCCGCCTCGTTCCAGCAAGGGATTAGGAACAAGTTTAGGACCCGTCCATGTCTTCCAATAACCCATATCAAGAACCGGATGAAAGTTATGCCGATAAGAACCATAATGACGTTTAGTAGTGTAACAAGGATCGACATATTGTTCATAACTAACGCTAATTGAACGACACACGGCCGTAAGATGCGAGCATGGAAAATGATAAAGTTGCCATTTATTACAAGAACATGTCTTCCTTGAGAAGTTGACAGTATATCCGTGATTACCCATGTTGTTCACTCTACCCCCGCGTGCGGTAACCACTTCATAAATTCCGTCGCCTATGTTGTAGCAAGTAACCTTGTAATTGACCAGCTTCGGTCAAACTCTCCTCTAATTTTTTTGTGATCTTATCTGAATACACTATATTCTCAGCCATTCGGGACTTCACATTCTCACGCCTCTCAAGAAAGTACGAATTAAGACGATAGAACGTTGCCTGAACAAGAGACGTAATTGGCAAGAACCGACAACCTTTGAGAACTCCATTAATTAAAACATTCCGACATATTCGTCGTAGTTAAACCATATCTATACCCACCATCGTGAGCCATTGACCACTTGTGGAGCCCAGGATCGAGGGGACCCAACTCGGCGTCTTGCATAAGGGCGCTTAAGTTAAAAGGATTAAGTTAGAAAAACCTTTAAAACTGTTTTGGAGTCGCCACCTAATTAACGCGGAAATTAGGAACCTGCTACCATGTCTTAAGCTAAAAACATGTCTTAGATTTTGGAGTACGCCGACACCCCTAGATCTAAGGCTGTGAAACCAGATTGGATTCGGGGTGACGGTACTTAACTAAAGATTAATTCAATTAATGATTCATGAAAACCTTTTAGAAAAGCCTATTAAGAAAATAGCCTCTACTGACCTAGAACAATCCAAATAAAATGATATTTGAGCCAATATTAGTCCCCTATGTTAGTCTATAGAAAATAAGAAAAAACTTTGATCCAAGTAGATCGGTACCTACCTTGTCCTGACGCTTCAGATCTGGGCAGAGTTTCGCGTCTTGAACTACAAAGGATGAGTTCAACACAGGATGGTGTGCTGAACTCAAGGATTTGGGTGCTTGAGGCTTTTGTGAGTGTATTTGTGAATTATGAATGTGAATTGTGTGTGTGCTAAAACCTAGGAAGAAAGGTTGTGAGGAGAGGAGTTTCTCATGTGTGGAAAACTTGTGAGAATAGGTCGTGCATAGGGGGGTATATATAGGAGAATAGCCGAGCGAAATTAGGAAAACGCAGGAATAAAACCAGGCTGTCAAACCGCATAGCCTTATGCGGTTTGATGGGGAAACCGCATAAGCTTATGCGGTTTTGGGGAAAACCGGAGCAGGTTGTGCGGTTTGGGAGTCGGGCAAAATTTCGTATTTTTCGTATTTCCTTAATCCGGTTTGATAATATTTCGGAAAGATACAGTATAATCCTTGACTTGCATGTCAAGATGGCTGTATGGAGGGCTCTCCAAGATATTTTGAGGGTTGAGGGCTTTGGAGTGCGGGCCAAAGGCGGGTTTGGGCTAGGTTCTGGGCCCGAGACCCAAAAATGTGGAAAAGGTGTATTTTGTAGTGTTTTGTGAAATGAGGTAACCCGTGAGACTATATTTTGTGTATGAGGGGGCTAAAGGGCGGATTTAGCCACCAGGCCTAAAAATAGAAATTTAGGAATGCTGAATTGGACCTCGTTAATGTAAAAGGGTCAATTGTGGTGCAAATGCGAAGCTCATGCCAAAATGAAGCAGGACGTAGACCAAGCTAGACTCTAAATGGACAAAATGAACATTTATTTAAGCGTGATGCGAAGCGACCTAAATCATCTAACATTTCAAAACGACTCAAGAATGAATTCAACATAGTTAGAACCGTTGAAGTCAACGTTAAAGCATGCATAATAAAAGTCCGAGTTACATCACAGGGTTTGGTTTGGGAGGGTACGAATATGGGTATCCACAGAGCCCCCAGTTTGACTGAGCTCGGACTAGAGCGTTAGTCAAACTCTACGACAATATCCGGACCATCACAGTCTCGATATCGTCAGCGGAACGAAGCCGTGCTATCCGGGGCGGGACGTACATGTTTAAGGACATGACGGGCCGTGCGTACTGTGAGGGCCTGCCGGCCTGCTGAGTGCCTTCGTTGTGCTTGTTGCTATTGTGTAGTGTTGTCGTATTTGCTTATTGCTGATGTTGTGCTTTGTGTTGTTGTTGTGCTGGGTCTCACCATGGAGCGCGTGTGCTATCTGTATGGTCTCGCCGAGGAGCGCATGTGTTATGTATTATTGTAGTTGTAATTGTCTGGTCTCGCACAGGAGCGCATGTGTAGTTGTATAATGCTTGTGATTGGATTTGTTCTGTAGGATGCTTATGCTTGAACTCGCTGAGGAGTGTAGGTGCTTAGTGTAGTATCCGCTGGAAGGATGTATATGTACGGTCTCGCCGAGGAGCGCAGGTGTAGTTGTAGTTGTTTGGTCTCGTGAAAGAGCGCTGGTGCTTCGTCTTGTAAGGGGTGCAGGTGTATGTGCTCATGTAATGTGTTTGCGTCTTGTAGTTGTATAGTACTTAGACTTGCTGCATGTGCTGATGTAGATGCTTTGTGTTTATGCTTCACTGAGGAAGTCGAAGGATTATTCGTTCAGGATGCTTTGTAGAGGTGTATTTGCTACGGCCCACTGGGGAGAATGTCGCAAGGATGTAGTTTAGTGATTTGCTGGGGGATGTGAGACGTGCATATGTATAAGTCTTGGACTCCGTGGGGAGTGCCTGTATAGGTGTGTGGACTTCATGGGGAGGAAGTGATACTCCGCAGGGATATGAAAAAGGGTGTAGGGACTCGTGAAGAGTGTTCGTGTTTCTGCTTCTGTACCGTATATTAAATGCTTAATACACGCGTGTGGCGGACTGTAGGTGACGCCTTAACCCAAGCACGGCTGCATGTGCTAGTGCTTGTGGCGGACTGTAAGTGACGCCTTAACCATCAAAGCTTGCGTGTATGAAGAAAAATACTTAGGCTTGGAAATGAATCGAGCCCAGCATGGAGAAAAAACGTGGAACAAAACATGCCTCAGAAATTGCCTTGTTGACTAGTGATTCTTCCGGAAAATCTCTTATCAATTGGCGACTTCAAGCGTGAACTCATTCGCACATGTCGCGGTTTCGAATCCGGAAAAATTCGAATCTTGCGGTTTTCTTTTCTAACATCTTCAGATTTCGCTTGCTTTGACCATGGACTGTGGACTTGGGTGCATGATACTTGGACTGCTTGATGTTTGGACCTATGTTCGGGTTGTTGTTGTTTGATGCACGCATGAAAGTGTTATGCTTTTAGCGTGCATGCTCGTGTTTGTAGCGGTTCTGGAGGTGTCGCTCAACCGTAGATGTTTATGTTGATGCAGATGCTATGTTTTTGTAAGGAAGCTGTTAGGGGTATACCATGTTAGCCCCCAGTTTGCAAGAAACTGCTATGCGTTTGCGAAAAATTTACCCAATTTTCGTGATTGAGGATGGGTGTATGTGAGCCCACAGTTTGGCTGAGTTATATTGTATAACGATAGTCAAACTATGTGAAGAAGGCTATTGGTGTGTTAGGAGAAGGTGTTTTTGGATTACCCCCTCGAGTTTGACTAAGTTTTGAATGAAAACTGAGTCAAAGTGTAATGAAGGATGTGCTTGGAAGAAGGTGTTTTTGGATTACCCCCTCGAGTTTGACCAAGTTTTGGATGAAAACTAAGTCAAAGTATAGTGAAGGATGTACTTGCTTTAGGGGAAGGAGTTTTTGGGTTACCCCCTCGAGTTTGACTGAGTTTTGGATGAAAACTAAGTCAAAGTGCAGGGTGTGCATTAGGAGGAGGAGTTTTTGGGTTACCCCCTCGAGTTTGACTAAGTTTTGGATGAGAACTGAGTCAAAGTGAAGTGGAATGTACTTGCTGTAGGAGATGGTGTTTTTGTACTACCCCCTCGAGTTTGTCTCAGTTTGGTTGAAACATGAGGCAAAATGAAGAGTGTGGTGTTTGGTTTTGAAATTTCCCCCGTAGTTTGGCTTATTTTGATTGAAATTAAGGCAAAATGGAAAAGAACGCTGTTGTTTTGAAATTTCCCTCCTAAGTTTGGCTTAATTTGATTGAAATTAAGGCAAAATGGAGAATAACGCTGTTGTTGAACTTGAAGTCGTCTTTGTCGGCTTTCGTTACCGTGCTGTGTTGTGCTTCCGTGGACCCGCCGCAGCGGTGTCAGAGTCGTGCCGAGACGGCTCGGATCCAGCGTGACTTTGACGAGTACCGTCGTCGTCACCCTTAGTTGTCTTGGTGAATTTGTGTAATAAGGATTGTGTGAACCCGTCATTACATAACTTGTAGTTTGAATTTGTAGTTGCTTCTGTTGTTTGTCATTTCGTGCGTTGTAGACCTATAGTGTTAGTGAGCTTGGTTTGAAAACGAAATTATTTCCGATTGGGATGTTTGGATTGAAATGGTTTTGTTGAAAAATCATTTTTGTGAAAGATTCATTTTAGTTGTCAAAATGAGCTCTGAAAATGAACACTTGAAATGTCGGTTGTAAGGCTTCATGCAAGATGAAAGAGTGTTTTGATGTTGTAAGTCCGAGCTAGAGTTATAAAGACCGTGGAGGGTCACTTGAAGGTTGAAAAGCCCCCAGTTATCGAGGATGAGAATTCGGTGGAATCTGATTTCAACACGGAGTGGGATGCAATGCTTAATTCGGTTGTGCTTTGCGTAAGCTGCCTACGTATCCACGTATGTGGAATCAAACCGGCGTAGTTCGATAGTGCTTTCGCTCAAAATGTGTTAACTCGAGTGTTGAGTTAAATTTGAAGAATGCTTTTGCTCAAAATGTGTTAAATTTTGGAAAAGCGTGGACTTCGAAGCTTCGAGATGCATTTCAAAGATTTGAGATGCATGTTCGAAAGATACATTTCTTTGTGCGAAAGGGTGTCTTTGCAAAAGTGAAGTGCAAAAATGCTTTTATATTAACTCGAGTGTTGAGTTAATTTCAAAAGGTGATTAGCTAATTTGAGGATGTATTGCCTCGTGCAAGTTTGAAAAAGCGTGTCGCCTCGTGGGAGCGTTTTTAAAACTGAAATTTTTTTAAAGGAGCAGTTTAAATGTCGCTGAATTGTTTGATTGGAAGAGAATTGACTTGATGTTTATGGAATGCCGAAAAGTTTGCAAAACTGAGACGAATCGTATGCGTGACCTGAGACTCGACGGTTGCATGGATGTCACATTCGGGAACACGTGCGTTGTTGGAGCCCCCATTGGTGCTTGATTGTCTGCGGTTGGATGCTGTTGTTCATGCAAAACAGAGTTAGACCAAAAAAAAAAAGCAGAGTACTACTCCTAAGTTTATGACGACTTTGCCTCGACGCATTCGTTTTAGATGCCTCGATAAAGAAACAGTATGCCTTTGAATTTTGTGAATTTGAAGTGGACACGTCCTTAGCTTGCTGAGCTTTGGACGGAAGAATGTTTTGTGGATTTTTGTAAAAGGTTGGTTGAGCTCGGGAGAGCGGCCTACGTATCCGTGGGTACGGAATCAAACCTAGCGTAGTTCCGAAGAGCACGTTTAAAGGCATGCCGGCCCATGGAGTGTGTTTTTGTGGAAAGGTACGTGTTTAAGGACCCGCCGGTCCACGAGTTTTATTTTTGTGGGAAGGTGCGTGTTTAGGGACCCACCGGTCCAGGAGGTGTTTTTGTAAAAAGGCGCGTGTTTAAGGACCTGCCGGTCCAAGAGGTGTATTTTTGTGGAAAGGTGCGTGTTTAGGGACCCGTCGGTCCATGAATTGTGTTATGTGTTTAACCTCGATACATTGCATCCTAAGGGTGGGTTCTCCTTAGTTGATCTAGGCTGGTTGTTTGCTACTTCTGTTGGGTCTTCAATTTGGACTTAGAAAGACTTTGCCACTTGTTTGCGAGCTTCGATGATTCTTGCCTTTTGGTGGCTTCGGCCCCTTGCTTGTTGACTTCTAAGCTTGTTGACTTCTAAGCTTTTTGCTTAGTTGTTTTGCCCCTTGTTTCGGAGCTTTGAGACCTTTTACTTTTGGGTGATTTTGGTTTTTGATCTTTGTTCCTTGTATTCTCGTTTGATTTGAGAATATCTCACGCCCTGTGTGGCTTGGGCTTGAGCTCGGACCTTGCTAAACTCTGCGGCTTGGTGGTCGCTTGTGATCGTATGTCTATCACGCCGGGCTTCTCTTACAAGTTTGTTTGCTTATTAGGCACGCGATCGAGTACGCGGAGGGCGATCCAGGAATACTCGTACTTCTGGTCATGATCACTGTGGAGCTCCAAATTAATGGATCCTCCTCCAAAAGCAGCGGAGTAGTAGATCACGAGTTGACTACTGGACCTTAGATGTTTAGTCGTCGGAAGCTTTCTTGTCTTTGTGTCTTTGTCTTGCATTGATGTTGACTTGGACCTTCGTACCCGGCCTAGACCTCCTTAGGATAGTTGTTTCTGGGATGCAATGTATGTCGGTGTAGAATGAATTTTGTGGGTAAAAAGAAAGCTGAGTTATTGGCAAACTTATTCTTTATTAATTCGTTAAAATGTCGTACGTCAAAGACTCGGTTGTCCTAGACTAACGGAGATTGACTAAAAGCTTAAAAAACGCGACCCGTATTGAAAAGACTCAAATTTCTTGAGGAGATCCACGTGATCCTCGGTGGCGCCTTGATGGATACTTCGTTGGGTGCTCGAGACGCATATGTCTCGAATGTGGTTGATGCTTTCATCGGGACTCGGTTCACGTATATGTAGATTCGTCTTTTGGTTTTGCAAAATTTTGTTTTCGGCGAAAAGCTAGATGTTTTGTTGAGCAAAAATGCGTTGTCACATTTTGGCTCGATGTAAAAGGTGTTTTGAAATCGAATCTGGTAAGCTTGTGTTAACAGTATGTCGTTATGGGCTTGTCGTTGGATTACGATGGAAATGTGAGTCGATTCGGAGTAGCGATAGGCTATCGAATCGAAGATGTTTGAAAATGCGATGAAAACGGTTATGTTTGTTTTCATACATTTGGTTTGAAAGAGGGTTAAATTGAAGCGACTACTTAGCCACTTGGTCTAACCGTGAAGGATCCGTGGGATGATGCTAGTTCATTCCCAGGTTTTGTTGTTTTGGAAAGAGAGATGTTTGGATTAAAATGGCGATAGGCCATTTGAACGGTGGATTTCAAAAATGTTTATTTTGAAAGAGATGTTAAGCGACCGTGAGAAGCTAGATTTGTTTTCGGGAAGAGGTCCACGAGAATGGTTTACCACTCTCGGGTTTGAAAATGCTTGGTAATAAATGGGTTACAATGACCGCGAGTCATGTAGTTCATTTATATTTTGGAAAAGTGATTACTCTTGGGTGTTTTGAAGAGACTGTTTGTCTAGATCAAACCGTCATGACTATAGGCCATTCGGTTCGAAGGAAGGATTTTTGAAAAAGGCTATTTCAAAAGTATGATGAGGATTTTGTGAAAATAGTTTGTCGTGCTTTGATAAAATGGAAGGAGTTTGAGCTAAAGACGCGTTGACACGTTTCCGGCTCGATGCTTGAAGAGTGTGATTGGCCTAAGTTAACGGTATGTCGTTGTGGGCCGGTTGTAGATTGTGATAGAAGATGTTGAGGTGGGGTATGGATGGGTTTACACGTCCACATTTTTGCTTAAGAGGAATTGGGCCAAGATGGTTATGAATCATTTGGTCCGATGAAAAGTCCACGAGTTGGGCTTGGCCATTCTCGGGTTTTGTTTGCTTGTAAAAGATGATTTTTGCTAAATTGGGTCGACTTTGGGTCGTTTGGCCCAAAGAGATTTGTAAAGTGCTTTATATGAAAAGTGTTTTGCTAGAAATTGGCGTACGATGACTGTGAGTCATGTAGCCATTGACGTTTTGAAAGGTCTCGGGAATGTAGTGATTATTCTCGGACGGTTGAAGAGATTTGTGATTGGGTCGAGTCGAACTAGGTATAGACTAGTTGACTTGACACGGAAATTTTGAAAAATATTATTTCAAAATGTGAAGGACCGCGAGCCGCTTAGAATGAAAAGTTTCCAAGAATGCGACGAGATTCTTGGGTTTTGCTTTATGAAAATATTTAGAGACGAATGGATTACATGGCCGAGGGCCATGTATTCCGCTTGTATTTTGAGAAGATTCGGGAATGTAATGATTATTCCCGAGTGATTTGTGAAGAACGCTTAGTGGGTTGAATCGAAATAGTGGAGGACTATTTGGTTCAACCTAGAACTTCGAAAAGTGTTTATTTTGAAATTGAAAGAATTTTAAAACGCGTTTATTTCAAAATGAAAGAGCTTTGCTTGTTTTGTAGAGAACATGGGTATTTTTGAAAAGAGTTTGTTTCAAAAATGAGAATGTCGTTGTTTGTTTTGTAAAAGCGTGAAGTGTTTTTTTTTTTTTTTTTTTTTTTTTTTTTTTTTTTTTTTTTTAAAGAGCTTATTTAAAAAACGAGACTGTTTTGCTTGTTTTGTAGAAGTGAAAAGATTTTGGAAAGGAGTTTATTTCAAAAATCGAGAGTGTATTGATTTAGGAGGCGAGAACGCGTGTGCGCATCTTGTCTCGATGTTGAAATGTGTTTGCTTTGTATTCGTCGAGCCCATGTTAAGGGCTCGAGTCTAGATGCATGAAAAGGATTCGACTCGAGAGCGGTTAGCTAGTCGAGTCGAGGATGTTGAGAATGGATTAGGTTATGTGACGTGTATCCAGTTAGTCCTACTAGACTTAATGTTCATTTTAGGCGTTCATTTTTAGCTTATTTCTTTGTTTTGAAAGACACTTTAAGCTTTAAAAAGCAGATTTTCGAAAAGTTTTGGCTAATGGGAAGCTTTTGAGACGAGGATGCGTGCGCACATCTCGTCTCGATGTTAAAAGTTTTGTTTGTACTCGTCGAACTAGTATCGATAATTTGTCGAGGTGAGCTCGAGTTCAGATGTGTAAAAGAGAAGGATTCGACTCGAGAGTGGTTAACAAGTCGAGTCGAGGATGGTAAACGTGGATTCTAGGCCGTGTGACCTAGAGGATTAAATCCACGAGCTCGGGTTTTAATCCTTCCTCGGGTTTTTGTTTGTTTGTAAAAAGGAGATTTTGAAAAGTGTTTCTTTCAAAAGTTCGCGATAGTTTTGTTTAAAGCGTTAGTTTGTTAGATGTTAGGTTCGTTTATCTTTGAAAAGTTTAGGCGAGTTTTCGAAGATATGAATGCAAATGCTCATTTGAAAAAGACCATGGAGTGCATAGCCTCGTACTTGTACGTATGACTCAAAAGGGTAATGGGTCAAGTCGGGTACACCTTCTACTACCTCGAGTACGCTTTGGCAGATACTTAACTCCTTTATTTCCTCACGCCGTGGCGTGGGGTTTTCTAAAGGGAGCACTGGGGCGGTCGAGATAGTCGTTTACGGCAAGCCGTGGAGGGGCGAGAGGAATGGACTCTAAACGAATGTGCATAGCTCAAATATGTAAACATGTATTGTTCAAGGCTTTCAAGTTTCACCTCTTTATTTTTAAAAAGAAAACGCTAGTTTTTGGCTTTAAATTTAAAATTCCTTAGCGGAGTCGCCAAACTGTGGAACCCGGGATCGAGGGGACCCAACTCGGCGTCTTGCATAAGGGCGCTTAAGTTAAAAGGATTAAGTTAGAAAAACCTTTAAAACTGTTTTGGAGTCGCCACCTAATTAACGCGGAAATTAGAAACCTGCTACCATGTCTTAAGCTAAAAACATGTCTTAGAATTTGGAGCACGCCGACACCCCTTGATCTAAGGCTGTGAAACCAGATTGGATTCGGGGTGAGGGTACTTAACTAAAGATTAATTTAATTAATGATTTATGAAAACCTTTTAGAAAAGCCTATTAAGAAAATAGCATCTACTGACCTAGAACAATCCAAGTAAAATGATATTTGAGCCAATGTTATCGCTACGTACAAGTGCGATAAAAATTTGTAAAAGAATGTAAATGCAAAAGCAAAAAGATTGATTAAACCCTCAGTTTAGCATGTTTAACGAAAACGGTTCAGTTAAAGGTCGAATTCATTGTTAAAGTTGATTTAATGCAAAAGAAGAAGGTGCAAGATGCATACAAATAAAATAAACGTTCAATTGTCCATTGGTTTATTTTAAAAGGGTCAGTTGCTTATGCGACTTTGGCAGTGTCATCGGATATGGTGTGTACCCAAAATAATAAGACCACTTGGCGGCAAGCGGGCTCGGTTGCCAAAGCCGGGGGGAGGAGGGCGCTAAAGTGTAGTCCCCTTTGTTAGTCCATAGAAAATAAGAAAAAGCTTTGATCCAAGTGGATCGGTACCTACCTTGTCCTGACACTTCAGATCTGGGCAGAGCTTCGCTTCTTGAACTACAAAGGATGAGTTCAACACGGGATGGTGTGCTGAACTCAAGGATTTGGGTGCTTGAGGCTTTTGTGAGTGTATTTGTGAATTATGAATGTGAATTATTGTGTGCTTAAACCTAGGAAGAAAGGTTGTGAGGAGAGGAGTTTCTCATGTGTGGAAAACTTGTGAGAATAGGTCGTGCATAGGGGAGGTATATATAGGAGAATAGCCGAGCGAAATTAGGAAAACGTGGGAATAAAACCAGGTTGTCAAACCGCATAGCCTTATGCAGTTTGATGGGGAAACCGCATAGGCTTATGCGGTTTTGGGGAAACCGGAGCAGGTTGTGCGGTTTGGGAGTCGGGCAAAATTTCGTATTTTTCGTATTTCCTTAATCCGGTTTGATAATATTTCGGAAAGATACAGTATAATCCTTGACTTGCACGTCAAGAAGGCTGTATGGAGGGCTCTCCAAGATATTTTGAGGGTTGAGGGCTTTGGAATGCGGGCCAACGGCGGGTTTGGGCTCGGTTCTGGCCCCGAGACCCGAAAATGTGAAAAAGGTGTATTTTGTAGTGTTTTGTGAAATGAGGTAACCCGTGAGACTATATTTTGGGTATGAAGGGGCTAAAGGGCGGATTTAGCCACCGGGCCTAAAATTAGGAATTTAGGAATGCTGAATTGGACCTCGTTAATGTAAAATGACCAATTGTGGTGCAAATGCTAAGCTCATGCCAAAATGAAGCAGGACGTGGACCAAGCTAGACTCTAAATGGACAAAATGAACATTTATTTAAGCGTGATGCGAAGCGACCTAAATCATTTAACATTTCAAAACGATTCAAGAATGAATTCGACATAGTTAGAAACGTTTAAGTCAACGTTAAAGCATGCATAATAAAAGTCCGAGCTACATCACAGGGTTTGGTTTGGGAGGGTACGGATATGGGTATCCACACCACTTGCTAGTCGGGAAGTTTCAGTTTTACAACTTTCATCCATTATGCCTATTTTCTCCATTCCGAGTTTGAATTTATGAGGTTGATTTTGGAAAGCCGTCCAAAGGAATTATTTTTTCAAGTCAACGTTCTTGAACCTTGATTTGATATTAGATGCATGATGTCTAATACAATATCTATGGTAGGCGTATGGCTCCTCCCATCTACTACCATTTGTACTCATTGCGTTCATGATACCAAGGTGCCTATCAGAAATAACACACAAACCAATTCGTCGTGTCACGAAGTTTCTTATGCATGCCATGAACCATGTTCATGTATCGGTATTTTCTTTTTCAACAATCGCAAATGCCAAAGGGTAGATTTGATCATTCGCGTCAACACCGATAGCCATAAGAAGAATCCACGATATTTACCGTATAAATGAGTTCCATCAATTGAGATAAGTGGCCTGCAAAATTCAAAACCCCGAATCGACGGGCCAAAAGCCCAAAACACCCTATCAAACTGCTCAACATCAACGGAATAGTGACATGGCACGTTTTGAAAGTGTACCATGGTCCCGGGATTAGCTTCTTTCAAGGTGGCAAGGTAACGTGGAAGCAATGCATAAGACTCCTCCCAATCACCAAAAATATCGGCAATCGCCCTTTGTTTTGCATGCCACGCTTTCATGTAACTAATAGTGAACCCATATTTCATTGTTATAGCTTTTCTAAGAAGATTAACCTTGAACCCCCAATCCGCCTCCACAAGCGGCTTAATTACACGACTAATGAATGCTCTTTTCATATGTGGGTGATCTAAAGGGACCGTCCGACCAACACAAGAAGGGTGATGGGGACCTTTATAGGTCACAATTGTGAATGCGTCCGTCACATTATCTTTTTCAGACGCTCTCAAGCACCAATTACATGCTTTCGGTTTTCTACCGCACTTGTAAGTCACCGTGAAAGACCTTGACTCCGTGATAACAAAGATTTGGTATCTAGACACATGGTATGAAGTTACGGCATCCGCCAAAATAGCTCTAGTACTAAACATTTGACCTTTGAAACATATGGGACCTCATTCACACTACACCATGAATTAGCATGTTTTTCATCGATATGATAAAGCTTAGTAAATTCTTTGTTTGGTGCACTCTTGGAGAGACAATGTCTAATCCATCATCAACATCATCTTCATCATTCCCATCAAAATCTCCCAACTCAATCATAAGTAAATTCTTTGTTTGTAACCGTAAGAAAATTTTGTTACCCCCCCCCCCCCCCCCCCCCCCCCCGCCCCAAATAACAAATAAATGGAAATTTATAACCCTCCATTATAATAGTCACTAATTTCTTACTAATTAAACACAAAAAAAAAACTTTCAATTACAAACTAAGTAGACAACTAAATTTTCACCCCACAAATAACACCACTATAGCACATTAATTCCGAAATTAGAAAGTAGTAATTGCTATTGAAATTAATAATTTCAAAATTAGCAAAATAAATTACCTTAGAGTGGATTACAATGATAAAAAAAACTTGATTTGGAAGAATAGAACTTGAATTAGGAACAAACTTGATGGATTTTGGTTGGAAAATAAGGAGAAATTTGATTTTCAATTTCTAGGGTTTGGGGTTTTAATTTGGGGGTTTTTTTCGAAATATGGGGGAGGGAAGTAAACTGCGGGTATTTTAAAGGGACTCCAATTTCCAGTTCACGAAAACGTTGTAGGCCACAGCGTTTTCTTGAAATTTCACAGGAAAACGCTGTAGGCTACAACGTTTTCTGTTCAATAAAAACACCAAATTTAGCGTCAGTGAATCTGCCTTGGGCAATCTTTTTTGGGTCCTTTTAAAGGCTTCAAAACGTTGTAAGCTACAACGTTTTTTTTAAAATTCATGAAAACGCTGTAGGCTACAACATTTTATATAAATTATTTACGGAAAAAAAAAAACTTGTGCTGATGTGGACCCATAGAGGGTAATAAGTTTGAGAAGAACCATATTTTGTTAATAATTTATTTTGTTAATAATTTAGGGTTTTTTGTCAAACACTACCTTAAGTTTACGCCAAATTGTCAAGAACTACCTTAAGTTTTTTTTTTTGTCAAACACTACCTTAGTTTTGTCAAACTTTGTGAGACACTACCAAAACCTATTTTCCGTCTAAAATTGACGTTTGACCGTCATTGACTGTTAAACCCTTTAATTAACCCAACTAACTCCCTTATCAACCCTTCATTTCCCATTTTGCAAGTATCCCCCAAAAAATCAAACCTGGTCTCTCCTCACTCATCCTTTAGTTTGTATTTCATCCTCCATTGGTTTCCCCTTTTCGGATAGCTTCAAGAACCGGCCTTTCCACGCCAGGAGCTTATCATTATCACCCAGGCCTCTTTTGCCTCAAGCTTCCGTCATGCCTTTATTAATTGTGCTCCCTCGAATTGAAACTCCGGTGGTTTTCGAAGTCCCCTCCTTTTTCCTTGTGTCGGTTTAGAGAGTTGTCACCTGGTGTTTTAGAATTCGGTGTTGGGTCGCCTAGGGTTTTGGTGCTTTTCAGAAGTTGATTGTTCTTGTAGGAGGTATCGAGCTCATCACCCTTTTTATCCCTTCTTCCTTTCTCGTTTTCCCTTCTCACCCACCTCTCGGCTTCATCATCATCATCATCACTATCATCATCTCCTCAAATTCCACACCTTGATTGTCATTAAATTGGATTTCGGTGGTTTCAAGGGAAGGGCCATTCTCATGAACTCGGTGAGAATCCTCACCGAATTCCGAATTATTTGCATCAAATGTGTCTACAACAAAACCTAATGTCCACATTAGGCACCACCTTCGAAAATGCATCCAACAAACCCTACAAAATTCATTAAGAGTCAATGACAAAATTACCCTACATCAGTTAACCCTAAATTCAAAAAATTTCAATAAAACAAACAACAATTAGCCCTAAATTCGAAAATTTGCATACCTTATAATACACTCTGAAATTTTTGTTAAATTGGGGAGAAGAAGTTGATTTCGATGCTTGATAATACACTCTGAAGTTTAGTTTTAAGGGATTGCATGCAATGTCGTCATCGTGATTTTGGGGTTGAATTTAAAGTCTGGAGGTTGAATTTCGTGATTTTGGGGTTCAATTTCGTGATTTTGGGGTTAAAGAGAAGAGACTGAATAAGTAGAGGGGGAGTAAGGGAGTTGGGTTAATAAAAGGGTTTAACAGTCAATGACGGTCAAACGTCAATTTTAGACGGAAAATAGATTTTGGTAGTGTCTCACAAAGTTTGACAAAACTAAGGTAGTGTTTGACAAAAAAAAAAACTTAAGGTAGTTCTTGACAATTTGGCGTAAACTTAAGGTAGTGTTTGACAAAAGACCCAATAATTTATTCAAAAAGCACAATTTTGTGAAAAACTTCCTTTTTGTTTCTTTTGGTTTTTCAAAGTGTTTTTGAGGAAAGGGAGGGAGAGGCGTAGCCGCGTAGGTAGACTTGAGAATAGTGATTTTTTTTTTTTTTTTTTTTTTAATCTTTATTTCCCTAGATATAAATAAGGAGTAATTCTCCTGAAAGACCGTACTTACACTAACTTAATGTAAGTCACAAGCAAATAAATCAAAAAAATAAAAAATAAAAAATAAAAAAATAAAAATAACTAACCCTTATGTGAGAGGACTTACACTAAACTTATTGTAAGTCCCGTCTCACATAAGAATTAGTGATAAATAAGTTACAAAGTAAAAGTTTTTCCACTTGTTTTGACTAATACTCCCCAATGTGCAGGCTTTTAAATTTTTATTTAAATTATCTTTTTAAAATTGGTAGGCAAATTTTGTATGTTTTTGAATTTTATTAATTTTATTTTTAACTCTTTATGTTTATGAATTGGGTACATATTATTATCTTGACCGCATCCAACATTGAAAATTGGACACGTTGACAACTACTTGACCGTGTCCAAAAGTTATCGTATTCGCTAATTAATTGTATCCTCGTATCCTTAATTTTACGACTTCAAGTGTCCGACACAAGGATTCGTACCCGTATCCATACACCGTACCCGAGTCCAAGCAACATATTTTAGCAGCATAGACCATTTGTTCCATTGAGACATTGCACAAACTAATACGATTACAAACTTTATTTAAGTAATTCCCTCTCGCTAACTTCTTCGTCCAATAAAATACATAACAAACAGTCTCGGATAATGTTGCCTATTAACCCTTACATATCGAAATACCCAACATAAAAGTGAGCAGATTCTCTGCGCTGATGTTGCACATGACTTGTGTTTGCACTCCCTGGAGATTTTCGGTGGCCAGCCGATGCAAGAAGCAACGCCACCGCCACACTAAACATAACCAGCATGCTCATGAGGTAGACATATGTTTTTTTCGATGACCTCCGGTACTCTCCGAAGAATATTACGCCCCAGAAAGTACTCACAAGTGGAAGTGCCTGGAACCAAAAAATGGAAAGTGAAACTTTTGTCGCACATATACACAATGAAGGCATTTCAGAGACCGCATTGAAAAGGCTGATCGACTCTCATTTTAGTTTGTCATAAAGTAACATGATTGTTTAGATACTCCCTACTAAGTTATAAATAGCATAGTATCACATAATTAAAGAATAAACCATATTAAGAACTGATTAACAGAAAGTATATTGAGTGTACGCCAAATTTTAGGTTATTCGCTTTTTAGCATATCAAATTACTCAAACCTAATGATTAATTACCTCGTCTTTAGCGAAAAATGAACTGATGTGGATTATATGCAAGCATAACTACGTGTAAGTACTACTTCTAGATGTAGAAAATTAAGTGTTAACTTCTAGAATCGACCGGAAAAGGGAGAGAATAACCTGAACTGCATCAGCAGCAGCGTAACCAGCAGCCTGGCCCCCAACAAACTGAAGGCCATTCCCAAAGCCGCACAACAACCCTGCAAACACAGCCCAGGCTCTGCCATTTCCGTCCTTTAGGTAATCACTAAGTGATGATTTAGGTAAGTCTAAAAGAGGATGGTATAAAAATGTCACGTTCAAAGCGACAGCTATCACGACAAAGGAGAGCGAGAAGTAAAAGAAAGCAGTGTAGACGACCAAGTGAGGGACACCTTCCTTCAAAAAGTGCCATTGGTCATTTGTTGCCAGGTTAAATGCTGGTGAAAAAAGAGCAAAGCATATCCCGGCAAAGAATGTTATGCTCATTCCTACGAGTTTGCTCTTGCCAACGACCTGGGAAGTTATGAGCAGTGTGTTATGTCATATAATTTTACTTAATAGATACGGAGTAACAAGCAAGGAATGGTCACACTTTAGTCGCAAAGGAACCACTATATGTATACAACAGTCTCATATGAGAGCATTTTTGCATGATGCATAGGTAAACAAAACAAATACGGAGTATATTATTGAGAAGCATTCTGCTCACAGCATTATTTGCATCTGAGATTATTTGATTATTACATCAGATGAAGGCAATTTTACATGAGGGAAATTATTTCCGGCAAGACAAATTTTGTTATGTTTATAATAAAGTAAAATCTTTGTTGCAAGAGTGTTTAAATGACGTTCTAAAAGCAACTTCCATTATTGGTTATTCTAAACGCAACTATAACTATGGGACTTTAACAATGGGTAAAGTGAGCTTGCGTTGTTCCAATAACATAAACCTGCTACATGAAATAGATAAATGGATAGGGATATTGGTAAATTTTGAAAGCCTTATGTAGCTACAACTAAATATAATTGTACACCATATGCGAGTAGTTAAATGGATATCATGTACCTTGATAGCCCTTTTGTTTTCCATGGCAATAATAGACTCAGCGGTTCCTGCCTTCTTAGTTTCCTCAATGCTCAAATCTCCGATTTCAATGTCCTCCAAGATATCTACATAGAAGAACACGCTTAATATTTATAGAAGGGCATGATCAGTGAACATTTACTGACTGAAAATCGTGTTACCTTTCTCTGATTTTCCTCTCGTCTTATCTGATTCCTCCGGCACACTGCAAAGGGCTGATTTAACCAAAATGAAGGATAATTTTGTAATTAATGAAGGACATAAGAAAACCTGCCGCTCAGAGCACTTGTAGAATTGAAATGGCATACTTTGGTGTATCTTTCATGTTTTCATGGAAGCTTCGAAGCTTAGCTGCATTATCAGCTGCATTAGAGGAGTGTACGATAGCCCCGAGTAACACAGCAGTGAGAAAGCACCCGACTCCCGGGAACAGAATACTCGCTTTATTTATTTTGTCATCCAAGAAATAGTTCAAAGATGTACCTGGAACAACAGAATACATTTATTTATTTACTTTAAAATAAGGAACATTCAACTAGTCTTACTTTCTAGATCAGTCACATCCATAGATGGCTCGTACTACCTATCACAACAGCAATGCTAGATGTTATCACTTGTGCTACAGAAAGCCCAACAAATGCCCATGCATATTGTATCGACACATTGCCAAGGCTCAAGAATAAGCCTCCGAGCATCGCCATTAAGACGCACGGCCAAGTATCCTGCATATATAACAGAGTATCACGGCGGCCAAGTAGCAATAGAATCAACCTTACAAGATGAATATGGTGGTAGCTACTAGCTAGTGAGTTTCATCATCATTCGATGCTATGGATGTGCCCAAAATTTCGCTATCATGTGAGCTCATATTGAAGGTAACTGCTGCAGCATACAATACACTTACAAGCTTCATCTATACTAAATTGGACTTTAACAACTCCACCGAAGGGGTGACAATATTTATTACTCCCTCTTAACTTTGCCATCGTCATACACTAAGAAATCCCTAGTGTCTCAAGTTTGAAACCTAACAATCTTTAATTCGCACAAGTTGATTTAATCATTGACAGTGTCACAATCATGAAACGGGACTGGCCAAACCCGATTAGAAGAGAGAGCGAGCCCACTTAACAAGTCCAAGGGTATCCACATTTCACAAAACCAATTGGCAATAGGAGGAAGACCCTTAGACTCTATAAAGCACACAAACCTCTCTTCCACAATTAATGTCGGACTCTCATATGTGAGCATATATTCCAACAGAAACATACATACAACTCTATACCATATAGATAATTTTGGGGACGGAAAAGCAAAATCGAGCGTCACATATCTTTAGACAGAGGTAACAAAAGAAAATTAACCTGAGAAAGCTGTGTGATGAAATTGGGCATATTGGGCTTGCTATCACCAATTTGACCAAAAGTAAGAGCAATAACAACAGCTGCCAGGAAATTGGTGATGGAGTAATCGAGGTAGGTGTGTTGAGGAAGCCGTCCTCGTCTCTCCAAAAGAGTTAGAATAGCTGGCCATGTCCCTAACAGAAGTAGGGATAATAACATGCAAGCTACAGCCCCCGGTTTGCTCTCTACCAAAAACATCTTTCAATTTATTTTCTCTGCAAATTATTCGCACGTAAAAGCCATTGTCAGCTTACTATGAACACTGATGAAAATAGTTAATTATAGTAATCCATTTCTTTTGAATAGTAATCCATTTCTGTAACACCCCCATTTAGGCGAGGCAGACCCCACTTAGGCATTACGCGGCCGAATGAATGGGCTTGCGGCGAGAGTCTTGAAATCTCAAAACTGGATATATATAGATGTATGTAAAACTATAAAGCATCTGTAACAAACTCAACTCCAACCTCAAAACTGTAACAAAAGCTCAAGGCACGCAGGCCCAAACTCAACAGAAAAAAATAAATAAAACGATGTAGAAAGTCTAAGGTGATGTCTAGACCAAACATTAAAACGGTGTTGACCCTCCGAACTGGCCCCAAGCTAGCAGACAGACGTCCGAGGACCTAAGGGGTGGGGGAAAAACAACAACATAACACAACAACAAAAACAAACTAGTTAGCCGTCAAATCAAAGGAAAAAGGGCGAGAAAACAAAGGACTCAACCCGGAAATGAAACAACCGACCCATAAGAGCCAAAGGAGGGGAAATTAAGCCTACTCGGACGCTCAACAATCAAATCACATTTAAGGTTTAGATTCACACCGTGTGACTCCCACACGGTGGTCTTACCGTTCGTCGCCCCAACTCCTACTCCATCTACGCTCCGTCTCAACAATAATCAAACATAAGCAATTGTACCAACCCCACAGTAAGTTTAAAAAGGAGCTTCACGACATGGCAAGGAAGCAATACAAATTCTATAGCTTTACATAAGCACTCATAGAGGCTAACAAGACAACTTCAACCAACACACATACTCGCCTAAATTCAACCGTAAGATAAAGTTCCTCCCCTCAACTTAATTCATCAAGCCGTAAATTGAATTAAACTTGATACACAACAACACACAAAGTAAGCTACTAACTAATTATTCGAAAAAGGGACTATGTACCATACATTCAAGGGTTACAATTAACATGACCACTCATCACATTCCCAAGGCTCACCAATAGAATTTACATAGCATTACAATTCACACAACCCAAAATTTACTTGGCAAACTACTCGACCAAAACACGGCCAGAAATTACATAGAACACGGGAAGCAGCAGTCCGTAGAATGTAGTAGTAACGTAACAACAATAGATTACGGTCACAACAAGACCCGAAAAGGCAGCTACAACAACTACGGAAAAGACAAAAACAACAAGGCGGTACAGCAGCCCCAACACGGCTGGTCGGCTGGTCAGCAGCCTATACAACAACCTATACACGGCTGATTTCAGCAGTGGTAAATGGCAGCCACATAACGACTACATGGCAACCATAATCATCATAGCATAGCAGCCCCGGACAGCAGAGAATGGCAGCAGAAAAACGGCAGTAACAACCGCATACACGACAGCAGTAGTCTACAGGAAGACAGCCCTCAAGCAAGACCATAATTCGTTCCAATCATCAACTACTTCTCGACATGTTACACACTCACCCTTATACATCCAAAACTTCCACTTACACCACACAATTTACAAACATTCACATACATTCAACAATTCACACATACAAGCTATCTTGAGTGAAGAACAAAGCTTGCCTTCTTGAGAGGATGAAGGCCAAAGTTCACAAGGGTTTTTCGAATTCTTCTCCTATATCACCCAAAACATAACCAAAACAACTCTAATCACTAAGTAATCAAACAACAACTCAAATACTACACTTCTAAATTCGACTCGCCGAAACCCTAACATAAAAGTTCGAACTTGAACTAGAAGGAAGCCTTACCTTGGGGGAAACTTGTATGAGAAGGTAGAGGGGAAAGAGAGGAAGAGAACACAATGAAAATCGGGAGAAACGGAGGCCGAACGATCGAGACCCGGTCACGGAACCGTGGAGCTGTTTTCACCGTCTAAAAAGTGGTGGGTAAGGCTGATTGATGGTTTGATCGTGTGTTTTGAGGAGGAAGGGATGACACTTGTTGTGTTTTAATTTTTATATTATATTTTCAAAGAGATAATGATAAAATGAAATGCGGGAATAGACGGGTGTGTTTATCATTTATTTCTTTGAGTAACTCTTATGTAAAACAGTCTAATACTTATCAAATGTTAGACCAAGGAGACCAAGGACTAGAAATTTAATTGACCACCCGAATGACCCGAATTCAACCAGAAGAAACCGGATTCGAACCAAAATATTGTGACCGAGAACCGACCCGACCAATTCGATGACGACCAGAATCCGACATGACCGATAATCAGTGGCCGAACCCGCCGGACCGACCCGATGATGATGACCCGATATCGGCCGACTAAATCGACGACCGATAATTATTAAGCCTTAATTTTATTGGATTTAAAGAAATTATTATTTAGAATGATATATTTGACTTAATAATGAAGTAATTAAATAAAATAACGATCAAAAATACTTATTTTAGTAGTTAAAAATTGAAATAATTCGATAAAATCGCGACCCGATAATGACCCGACCCAAACCCGAGGCGACCCGATACACTATTTGACCCGATATGACCCGGCAGATGACGACCGAATCAGGCTCGACCGAAAGGGCACTTTGACCAAACATGACCCGAACGACATGACCCGGGCAGAGCTTGACCGAGCCCCGACGGGTGCCACCTCTACCAAGGACACATTCTTTCGGGCTTATTTTCATTCATTCGATTGATTCAATTTCGATTCGATTGATTCGATTGATTCATTCCATTCGATTTAGTTAATTTCAATTCGATTCGATTCGATTCGATTCAATTTCAACTATATTAAATTCAGCTCAATTATTATTATTATTATTATTATTATTATTATTATTATTATTATTATTATTATTATTATTATTATTATTATTATATTATTCATATTATTCATATTATTATTATTATTATTATTCATATTATTATTATTATTATTATTATTATTATTATTATTATTATTATTATTATTATTATTCATATTATTATTATTATTATTATTATTATTATTATTATTATTATTATTATTATTATTATTATTATTATTCATATTATTATTATTATTATTATTATTATTATTATTATTATTATTATTATTCATATAATAACGCTTGATGTTATTATTACACTTTTGAAGATAATAATAATAATAATAATAATAATAATAATAATAATAATAATAATAATAATAATAATAATAATAATAATAATAATAATAATAATAATAATAATAATAATAATAATAATAATAATAATAACAATAATAATAATAATAATAATAATAATAATAATAATCATAAAAATAATAATCAATTTTAAATTTTTGTTCGATTACTTTCATTCGATTGATTCGATTGATTGATTCGATTATTCGATTGATTGATTCGATTGATTCGATTGATTCGATTCACCATTCGATTGATTGATTGATCAAATTCTAAAAGTCAGAAAGAACAGGTCCCAAATACACTAAACGAAGGACACACAATAGCATGCAACCTTTTATTTAATTGCTGATATTAAATACGGAGTATTATTTAATATAAATAATAAATATTAAATAAACACCATTTACTAATGTAATTCAATGATTGCGTTGTGTCCCAATGACTATTGTGAATCACGAACAACTCAATTAGAATGTATAGATGAATATTTATTGGACCAAACAATAACCAATTACATTTCTCCTCTTCCCACCTCCTTTGTCTATATAATTTCAAGGCAATAACCATCCGTCTTTCATTTCTTCTACTTTTGCCATCAAATTAGAGCTTCTTCTCTCCATCCTCATAGTAAGTCTATTTTTTTTATCTTTTATTTTATTTTTATTTTTTTAATGAAAATAATGTAAAACTTACTGCATTGATGAATATTTGTATTTGCCAGTAATCTAATTTATTGTTTTTGTGACCATTTTAATTAAATTTGTTTTTTTTTCGGCGTAGGTTTCCATTGTTGTTTGACAATGAGAAGTTCAAGGATGATAGAAGAATTTTTACAAGGAATAAAGCTAATACCAACCAGCTAATTAACAACTAAATTATATACTACTCCGTAATTTTTATTGACCAATATTCTATATGTCGATACAATTTGTCAATATATAGTCACTACTTATTTTTGTTTAAATATATCCACTAGTTACCGAAATATAGTTACTATTAAAAACTATATAAGGTCACCACATTTTATATCTCTTGGTATATACGACATATTTGCGACTATAGGACTTGGACTATCTATTCTTATTGATTTTAAGTCGTGACTACTATACCAATTATGGTAACACCATTTTTACAAATAGTAAGTACATTTATCATCCACAAAAAGTAACATTAACAAAGGAAATAAAAATGCTATAATTCATTTATACACACGAACTAACTATGAATTGTTACGATCTAACAATATCTAGTCACCAAAAAATCATAGTAGAAATGCACAACATCAATTTCATAGTGCACTTAAATTGCAAAAAAAAAAAATTTAATTAAATTATTATTGATGGCTTAAATTTATTATACAACTACCAGATTTAAAAATTAGATATATTGTAACAACCCGGTTTTTCGTGACTTAATTAAACTAAGGCGGAAAATTAATTAAGTCTAATACATGCCGGATGTTAATTAAATTACATTCAAATGGCATAGGATACAAATATATGTTACAATCTCTCAAAGAAAACAAATGAAACATCCCAATCGTCCCGATAATCCTGAGTCCTGAGAATTGCCTGCAACGGAGACAAAAACACAAAATAGGAGGATCTCCCGCTCAGAGGCGGGAAGTGACTGTTCTAACCAACAACCTCTAAACCACAGTTTTGGTTTATTTAACCTATGATTAAAAGTAACTTGGCAGCACTAAACGCGTATAACTCCAAAGGTAGCATATTTCGATAAAATTGGACAATTAGCATATAATATCAGTTCTCACATATAGATATTTAAATCTCATCCAACATGATAAACAAAACTTAAAACATTTCAATTTATAGATTCACAATAAATAAACATGACTATTATCTCAATTAATATAATATACATATAAAACCTAAATTATGGAAATCAAGATATATGCATAAGCCGTAATCAATTAATAAACACATAGTCGTGAACGATCATGCAATTCTAAACATATGCAATATAGAAAATGAATAAATAAAACACATTGCAAGTAGACAAGCAAAAACATATAAGGAATCATGATAATTCAAATATGAACATACGCCAAATCATATAATCATAAAACATTTCTCGATAATCATACTAAACAAAGCAATCTCAACTCGAGGACAACGTCACTCGACAATAACCAATCAAAACAAGGAAATACATTCAACATCCATTGACTAATGAGTCTTCGTTAGTAAGGCGAGCACGCAGACATAATCCGTAGCGATGGCCGTGAGGCCAACATAACTTGGACATGACCGCCAGGCTTAAAGATATCTAAGGTAATAAGGGCGATTCAATCCCTTGTCTAATGTATGCATACACTACCTATCGAGGATCATGCATTCGCTTATTCAAAAGGTATCACCGACGAAAAAGTTCGACTATCACCAGAGGCGGGTACCGGATGGTGGCGTTTCCAATTCTTGATATATGGGCCCACGGTAATATCAAGTATGCCCCATCCACGAGGTTGATACTCCGTAGAAAAGAAATCTCAAGATCGTTAATCGCCTTGGGCAACTACGGGAGGGAGCCCAAGTCCCCATATAGTACCTCGTTAACTTGAATTTCAAGAGTCGCTGACATGGCGAACAATCCTAGTATTTTATTCAAGTAACTCATTTTCTCAAATTCTTATTTCCTCGTTTAATCGTAACAAGTGACAATTCTAAATATTAATAATATCGTCGAACTTTGTATAATGAAAGTATTAATTCTAACAGTTCTTCAGATAAACGGAAACACATAGAAAAACTTAAATATTTATTTTGAGTCCGTTTCGTAGATTTTAAATATTTTCACTATTCATTATTTCGTACGTATTTTTATACGTAGGCGTATTTTTATACTTTGAACGTACTTTTATACGTATGCGTATTTTTATACTTGTACGTATTTTTATAGTTTATACTTCTACGTATTTTATTATACTTGTATGTATTAGTATTTTATATTTTAGTAAATAATAATAGTTCATTTTCTTTATAAGTTTGATTAAGTTTCATTTAAATTTTTAGTAATTTAAAGTAGATTAGTGATTAGTGATTAGTGATATAAATAATTGAATTTTATTATAACCCACACTTATTTCTTTCTTTTTATTTAAATCGTAAAGTGTTAGGTGATTTAGTATTCATAACATTTATTTTAGCTTAGAAATATTACCTAGATGAAATTCGACAATTTTTATTATTCTTGATAAAATACGATTAAGTGACATTTAGATAAATTTCTTTTAAGTGGTTTATTTCTTAATACAACTTCGTATTATAATTTTTCTTTAGTTATTTGATTTAGGTGAAAAGATAATTTGATCGTAGAATCTTATTTAAGTTTTTATAACTTAGAATTCTTTCTACATTATTTTTATGGAATAACCATTAGTGTCTTTTTATAATGTCTTACTTTTTATATGTTTCTTATTATTTGTTTTATCGACTTACATTGATTTAGTGAGTTGTCGAATTTAAGCATTTAATCCCTAATTTTAAAGATATTGTATATATTTGTGAGCTTTGCTTTAAGTTAATCTTTTCATATAAACTGTTATACTCACTAAGTTATTTATATGAATCGATAATCTTTTAAATCCTTACATTTTTATACTTAGTAAATTCTTGACACTCTATTTTTGTCCTAGTTTATATTTGTGACGTCAGTTCTTATATTTCTTTTTACTGTGACTTCGCCTAACTTCATTTTGTTTTCAAAAATCTTGTTAGTGATACTAATTTTCAACTTTATTCAAAATTAGCTTTACTTAGGTTTATTTTATATTTCAAGTTCTTTATTTCCTTATTAATATTTTAACTAAATACTTATTTAGTATATTTTAAGTTCATTGTAAATTTTAGAGTTTTAACAAAGTAATCTTTATGATAATTGTGAGATATGACTTTTATATAATTATTTATTTTAGAAACTTTAATATGAGTAACTTAATTTATATTTTTACTTTTAGTATGATTTAATATTAATTTAAACTTAATATTCTTTTAACTTAATTCTTTATTTTTAGTTATATTTCAATTTAACATTTTAGTGACGAAAGACAAGTTATATTAATTTAATTTATTTACTTAAATTATTTAATAATATTTTAAGTTTTATTTTATACTTGTGATACATAAACTTTATATATTTTAACTTACACATAACAAATAATTTTAACACGATAATATTACAATTAAATTCAACATTCATTCAACAACACATTTTTCACTCAAAACATATTATCACAAAATCAGATAAATATCATATTTCACAAATCAATTCAACATTATATTATAACCACAATTAACACCCAATTTCATACTATAGCGATTCATACAAAGTTATCAAATTAAACTGAAACGGGACTCATACGTGTCTAATGCATACTAGCTCACTTTTAATAACAGATTAATTAAAATAAAACCAAAACGTTAATTGTTAGAGATTTTGAGGAAGAAATCGAGTCACCTAAATTTGGCTCACGAACAGAGGCCTCCGAATAAAACTCGACTTAAATGGTTTCCAAAACACGACAAAGGTCATGCCCAACCCGACTCGAAAGTGGTAGGACTTTGGCAATAGAACACGACAGACCAAGGGAAGAGCAGGGGAGAGAGGACGCAGGACAAGAGAGCAGAGGGCCTTGGTGGCGAAGCGAACTCCGGTGACGGCTCCGGTGGTCGGAAATTTGGGACAGAAAAGAGGAGGTGCAGGGGAGAAAGAAAAATGAATTAGAATGAGCGAAATCAAATGACGATAATATTTATGGACAGAAAACGATTTAATTAATGTTACTTACCGACGATTAGAGTACGACGGCAAGAGTAAGCAGGGCATAGCAAGGCCACGGTGGGCAGGAGCCCCGTGGTTCACGGTGGCAGAGAAGGAGAAGGCAGAGGCGAGAGAGAGAGGGAGGCAGGGGAAAACAGGGGCGAGGAAGGAAACACGGGAGAAGAGGAGGTGGGACCGGTGAGCAGGGCAGCGGTGGTGTGGCTCACGGTGGTGATTGACGGAGGTCAGAGCTCCGGTGACTATGGCCATGGTGGCCGAAAACAGGGAAGGAGAGAAGGTAAAAGAGCAGGGCCGAGAAGAGAGATAGAGCAGAGGAGGCGACGGTGGCTCGACGGCAGCCATGGTGGTGGTGAGCACGGTGGTGCTCCGGTGGGCTGCTGTTGTGGTTGTTGTCGGTTGTTGTTGTCGTCGTTGTCGAGTTGTTGTTGTTGCCGTTTGTTGTTGCTGCTGTTAATGTTTTCGTTGTTGTTGTTGATTTGCTTGTTGTTTTATTTTATTTCATTATTATTAATATTATTTTTATTGTTATTTGGTGTTGGTTATGGAGGAATTAAAAAGAGAGGTGAGGAAGAAGAAGATGAACTGTGTATGATGAAAGTGAATAAGATCAGAAATAAAGAGGTATAAGGGGAGGTGTGTGTGAGAGAAGCATTATATTATAAAAACCAAAATATCCAAAGCAAGTGGATAGAGTAGTGTACCGACATAAACAAAGGAGTGTTTGGGTCTGTTTGATTTTGATTGCTCCGTTTTATTTACTCTTATTTATAAACTTTTATATTTTATTAAATTTACTATACTTTAAATTATTTGTTTAAAATTTTAGTTTGATTATTCGTATTATAAAATTTATAATTCTCAAATATAAATGTATAAAAGTTGTCAGTTACAAATCGTATTACGGTCTCACATATTTTCAAACGGTCTATTTATTTGCAAGATAAAATTTGGTAAAATTATATTTCGTTCCATTAATAATAATTTTTAAGATAAGATGTAAATATATTAAGTTTAACAAAAGCAATTGAATCGAAGTTTTAGTTTGACAAGTATTTTAGGAATAAAAATATAATATAGGTTAATATAAAACAATCAAGAAAGTCTAACTAGAAATATGTTGAGAAAGTTTATTCGAACGAAATTTTTCAGTCGCGTTTTCAAAACAAAGGAATAAAAGTTGAATTATATAAAATTTAATTTAATAATTTAGTCAAAATAATTAATTAGTATTAATAAAAACACGGGGTGTTACAATCCTACCCCCTTAAGAAAAGTTTCGTCCCCGAAACTTGAATAGGATGGATAACTGCTCGAGATTAAAAAGCAGTTGGAGAAAACTTTGATGTTTTTGGAATTGGAATATTAATATTGCTTTTGATTTGAGTAAGATTTTCTCAAAAGGAAATTTTGAAGGACTTAATAAATTAGTAATATAAATAATTCTTTTTCGAATTAACATCTAAATGTTGCTGCATTGACATTTTCAAAATCTGCGTGAAAGACGTTTTCAAAAAGGTAGGGCCTAGAAGTTTTGTACGGAATTAAATAAAATAAAAATAATAAGAGTTTTAAGAATAAAAATAATTTATTTAAATCTAAAAATAAATATTAACCTTAGAGTAGGTTGAAATAAGGAATTTTATGATTTAATCAGGATTTGCTAATATCAAATTATTGTCCTACCCCCTTAAGAAGTTTTAAACGTATATACATAATATTATTATTGTTACTTTCAATGATCACATATAGAAGATATATAGCCTTAGGAAAAACGACATTTAGGGGAAATATGTAAAAATCGTAGTGATCATAAGGAAAATATGAGCCTTAATGAATTTAAGGAAATACAGGTTATCGTTGAATGATAAATAAAATTTTAGAGAATTACGGATAACCTTTTTAATATAGCTCTTTTTCTTAAAATTGTAATTATGATGTTATTAGGTGAAACAGAAAGTTATAATTCATTTTTTTGGTAAGATTGAAAATTTATATTAAGGGGTTGAAATAAATGATAAATGAGATACATATATATTTTTGAAGAGGGGTGCTTGTAATGGATAGGACAAGTTCAAAAGATATTTAATTAAAATATAAAGAGTTTACAAAAATGAAGAGAACGGACAAAATTTCATCGTATGAGATTAATACGTATTTCGTATAAATTATAATTTAAGAGTTCTAAATTTTAGAACAAGAAAATAACTTGAAAATAAGTTTTGGAGTTTGAATAAAAAGTTAACGAAATTACAAAGGAAAAATGAAGTCATTTTTCGAGATTAAATTGAACAAAATGAAAATTTTCTTTACGAAATCAATTATTAGGTATTATAGATTTCGAGAATAGAAATTTTAGAGGTTGATAACAAGTAAGGATGATATAATTTTACGAGATTGAAGAGAAGAGATGAGAATTTATTGAGAAGACAATTATTAAGAATTATTGATTTAGGAAGTTAGAAGTTTTAAAAGGAGTCAATAAGTTTAGAAGGTTGAAATATAATCGAATCCACAAATCTTTAAAAAGGCAAGGGTTAACGATTAAAAAGAAAACTAAAATTCATTTTTTTTTTAAATGAATGAATATTAGGAATGTTAAGATTAGGAGATTTAAAAATTGAAAAGTTTAGAAATGATAACGATAGTTAAAGAAGAAATTTGATATAGCTGTATGATTCTTTGATGTAACAGAATTCTTCAAATCTCGAATGTCTCTCATGTTGTATATTTCTTATTGCATCCATTTGTTGAGCTTGACTTCTTGTCGTCATGTCATCGATTTATACGTCTCGATTTTCACAATGTTAGTATAATTGACTTGTTAGTCAAAGAGTTAGTCATAGAGCACTTAGCAAGCAAGAAAAGAGAAATAAAAATCTATCGAGGTTGAATGACGGTCGAAAATTCTAAAATCTAGGTCAGTCGGTCAAACCTTAATATTTCTACCCATTCTCTCATTTAAAGTGTTCTAAGATTATTATTTTAGCGATCTAAGATTTCTAATTCATTATTTGATCCTATAAGTCTATGCCCGACATACGTTATGAATGTCTGGCCCAGGTGTCGTCTCGCTAGATGAGATAACTTTAAGTTATTCACGGTCATGAAGACTTTGATACCAATCAGAATAACCCGGTTTTTCGTGACTTAATTAAACTAAGGCGGAAAATTAATTAAGTCTAATACATGCCGGATGTTAATTAAATTACATTCAAATGGCATAGGATACAAATATATGTTACAATCTCTCAAAGAAAACAAATGAAACATCCCAATCGTCCCGATAATCCTGAGTCCTGAGAATTGCACCAGCGGAGACAAAAACACAAAATAGGAGGATCTCAGCTCGGAGGCGGGAAGTGACTGTTCTAACCAACAACCTCTAAACCACAGCTTTGGTTTATTTAACCTATGATTAAAAGTAACTTACAAAGACTAAACGCGTATAACTCCAGCAGCCGCATATTTCGATAAAATTGGACAATTAGCATATAATATCAGTTCTCACATATAGATATTTAAATCTCATCCAACATGATAAACAAAACTTAAAACATTTCAATTTATAGATTCACAATAAATAAACATGACTATTATCTCAATTAATATAATATACATATAAAACCTAAATTATGGAAATCAAGATATATGCATAAGCCGTAATCAATTAATAAACACATAGTCGTGAACGATCATGCAATTCTAAACATATGCAATATAGAAAATGAATAAATAAAACACATTGCAAGTAGACAAGCAAAAACATATAAGGAATCATGATAATTCAAATATGAACATACGTCAAATCATATAATCATAAAACATTTCTCGATAATCATACTAAACAAAGCAATCTCAACTCAAGGACAACGTCACTCAGACAATAACCAATCAAAACAAGGAAATACATTCAACATCCATTGACTAATGAGTCTTCGTTAGTAAGGCGGAAGCATGCAGACATAATCCGCGCAGTAGCCGGCAGGGCCAACATAACTTGGACATGACTGCCAGGCTTAAAGATATCTAAGGTAATAAGGACGATTCAATCCCTTGTCTAATGTATGCATACACTACCTATCGAGGATCATACGTATTCGCTATTCAAAAGGTATCACCGACGAAAAAGTTCGACTATCACCAGAGACGGGTACCCCCGGATGGGTGGCGTTCACCATCGATATATGGGCCCACGGTAATATCAAGTATGCCCCATCCCCGAGGTTGATACTCGTGTAGAAAGAAATCTCAAGATCGTTAATCGCCTTGGGCAACTCGGGAGGAGCCCAAGTCCCCATATACTACCTCGTTAACTTCAATTTCAAGAGTCGTGACATGGCGAACAATCCTAGTATTTTATTCAAGTAACTCATTTTCTCAAATTCTTATTTCTCGTTTAATCGTAATAAGTGACAATTCTAAATATTAATAATATCGTCGAACTTTGTATAATGAAAGTATTAATTCTATGTTCTTGAGATAAACTAAACACATAGAAAAACTTAAATATTTATTTTGAGTCCGTTCGTAGATTTTAAATATTTTCACTATTCATTATTTAAATGACGTATTTTTATCTGTAAGGCGTATTTTTATACTTTGAGCGATACTTTTATACGTATCGTATTTTTATACTTATGCGTATTTTTATAGTTTATACTTCTAATGTATTTTATTATACTTGTATGTATTAGTATTTTATATTTTAGTAAATAATAATAGTTCATTTTCTTTATAAGTTTGATTAAGTTTCATTTAAATTTTTAGTAATTTAAAGTAGATTAGTGATTAGTGATTAGTGATATAAATAATTGAATTTTATTATAACCCACACTTATTTCTTTCTTTTTATTTAAATCGTAAAGTGTTAGGTGATTTAGTATTCATAACATTTATTTTAGCTTAGAAATATTACCTAGATGAAATTCGACAATTTTTATTATTCTTGATAAAATACGATTAAGTGACATTTAGATAAATTTCTTTTAAGTGGTTTATTTCTTAATACAACTTCGTATTATAATTTTTCTTTAGTTATTTGATTTAGGTGAAAAGATAATTTGATCGTAGAATCTTATTTAAGTTTTTATAACTTAGAATTCTTTCTACATTATTTTTATGGAATAACCATTAGTGTCTTTTTATAATGTCTTACTTTTTATATGTTTCTTATTATTTGTTTTATACGACTTACATTGATTTAGTGAGTTGTCGAATTTAAGACGAATCCCTAATTTTAAAGATATTGTATATATTTGTGAGCTTTGCTTTAAGTTAATCTTTTCATATAAACTGTTATACTCACTAAGTTATTTATATGAATCGATAATCTTTTAAATCCTTACATTTTTATACTTAGTAAATTCTTGACACTCTATTTTTGTCCTAGTTTATATTTGTGACGTCAGTTCTTATATTTCTTTTTACGACTTCACTAACTTCATTTTGTTTTCAAAAATCTTGTTAGTGATACTAATTTTCAACTTTATTCAAAATTAGCTTTACTTAGGTTTATTTTATATTTCAAGTTCTTTATTTCCTTATTAATATTTTAACTAAATACTTATTTAGTATATTTTAAGTTCATTGTAAATTTTAGAGTTTTAACAAAGTAATCTTTATGATAATTGTGAGATATGACTTTTTATATAATTATTTATTTTAGAAACTTTAATATGAGTAACTTAATTTATATTTTTACTTTTAGTATGATTTAATATTAATTTAAACTTAATATTCTTTTAACTTAATTCTTTATTTTTAGCTATATTACAATTTAGCATCTTGGTGAGGAAAGCCAAGTTATAATAATTTAATTTATTTACTTAAATTATTTAATAATATTTTAAGTTTTATTTTATACTTGTGATACATAAACTTTATATATTTTAACTTACACATAACAAATAATTTTAACACGATAATATTACAATTAAATTCAACATTCATTCAACAACACATTTTTCACTCAAAACATATTATCACAAAATCAGATAAATATCATATTTCACAAATCAATTCAACATTATATTATAACCACAATTAACACCCAATTTCATACTATAGCGATTCATACAAAGTTATCAAATTAAACTGAAACGGGACTCATACGTGTCTAATGCATACTAGCTCACTTTTAATAACAGATTAATTAAAATAAAACCAAAACGTTAATTGTTAGAGATTTTGAGGAAGAAATCGAGTCACCTAAATTTGGCTCACGAACAGAGGCCTCCGAATAAAACTCGACTTAAATGGTTTCCAAAACACGACAAAGGTCATGCCCAACCTGACTCGAAAGTGGTAGGACTTTGGCAATAGAACACGACAGACCAAGGGAAGAGCAGGGGAGAGAGGACGCAGGACAAGAGAGCAGAGGGCCTTGGTGGCGAAGCGAACTCCGGTGACGGCTCCGGTGGTCGGAAATTCAGGACAGAAAAGAGGAGGTGCAGGGGAGAAAGAAAATGAATTAGAATGAGCGAAATCAAATAGCGATAATATTTATGGATGTAAAACGATTTAATTAATGTTACTTACAAGCGATTAGAGTCTGACGGCAAGAGTAAGCGAGGCATAGCAAGGCCACGGTGGGCGAGAGCCAGTGGTTCACTGATGTGAAGGAGAAAGCAGAGGCGAGAGAGAGTGAGGCGGGGAAAACAGGCGAGGAAGGAAACACGGGAGAAGAGGAGGTGGGGCCGGTGAAGCGAGCGGCGGTGGTGTGGCTCACGGTGGTGATTGACGGAGGTCGAGCTCGGTGACTATGGCCATGGTGGTAAAACAAAGGAGAGAAGGTAAAAGAGCAGGGCCGAGAAGAGAGATAGAGCAGAGGAGGCGACGGTGGCTCGACGGCAGCCATGGTGGTGGTGAGCACGGTGGTGCTCCGGTGGGCTGCTGTTGTGGTTGTTGTCGGTTGTTGTTGTCGTCGTTGTCGAGTTGTTGTTGTTGCCGTTTGTTGTTGCTGCTGTTAATGTTTTCGTTGTTGTTGTTGATTTGCTTGTTGTTTTATTTTATTTCATTATTATTAATATTATTTTTATTGTTATTTGGTGTTGGTTATGGAGGAATTAAAAAGAGAGGTGAGGAAGAAGAAGATGAAGTGTGTATGATGAAAGTGAATAAGATCAGAAATAAAGAGGTATAAGGGGAGGTGTGTGAGAGAAGCATTATATTATAAAAACCAAAATATCCAAAGCAAGTGGATAGAGTAGTGTACCGACATAAACAAAGGAGTGTTTGGGTCTGTTTGATTTTGATTGCTCCGTTTTATTTACTCTTATTTATAAACTTTTATATTTTATTAAATTTACTATACTTTAAATTATTTGTTTAAAATTTTAGTTTGATTATTCGTATTATAAAATTTATAATTCTCAAATATAAATGTATAAAAGTTGTCAGTTACAAATCGTATTACGGTCTCACATATTTTCAAACGGTCTATTTATTTGCAAGATAAAATTTGGTAAAATTATATTTCGTTCCATTAATAATAATTTTTAAGATAAGATGTAAATATATTAAGTTTAACAAAAGCAATTGAATCGAAGTTTTAGTTTGACAAGTATTTTAGGAATAAAAATATAATATAGGTTAATATAAAACAATCAAGAAAGTCTAACTAGAAATATGTTGAGAAAGTTTATTCGAACGAAATTTTTCAGTCGCGTTTTCAAAACAAAGGAATAAAAGTTGAATTATATAAAATTTAATTTAATAATTTAGTCAAAATAATTAATTAGTATTAATAAAAACACGGGGTGTTACATATATATTACATTACATTACATTGAAAAACATTAATCACATTTAATACATATTATTTTGAAACTATGAACTACATTTAATGCAAATTAGACATCGTTGTTACAAAGAGTGACAACTATATTACAAAAAGTGACGGGATAATGATGAAACGTAACCATTTTACAAAATTTATTAAAAACCGACTTAATGAGTAATTTGAACTAAATTAACATTAATGTAAAACTTTTGCATTAATTATACTGTTGGGGAAAGTAAGAAGAAGAAAATTAAAAAGTTTATTGAAAGAATAAAAAATTCTTTGTATAATAATGTATAAGGTTGGGAATTAGAATACAATTATTTGTGTGATGTGTAATTAAGATTTGGTGTAGTAATCTAGGTCGTCTAACAATATGTAAACTGTTAGACGGTCTCATTTGAGACTTATTCTATTTCTTTTATTAACAAAGAGGGTTAATTTCGGTGAAACTCACTTAAAAACACACTACTTACTAAAAACCGTTAGTAGGTGTAACACCCCGTGTTAATTTAAACTATTTAATTAAGAAATCATTAACTAGACAATCTCATCCAAATTATCCTAACACAAAACACTTGAATTTTTATCGCAACTGAAACAAGACTATTTTTATTTATATCAAATTCGAACTTTATTTTTTTTTATATATATTTGAACTCGATAAATAAAATGACGCATCGACGACAAATTTTTCGACGACAAATTTCGACGCGCAAAACGAGGCCAAATGGGGCCACATAGGCCGATTTATATGGTGACTAAGTCACTAACCATTTTCATCCAAATTCAATTACACATAATGTAAAAACTTAATATGAAACTAAATTAGTTAAAGAATAACTTCAAATAAACTAAATTGGTTAAAACCATAATCATTTTGTTTATTATTTAATAAATCATATTTTCTTATTATCTAGCTACTATTCCAATTTGATTTAACTAGCACTTTTGAAAACCATCGAAATTTCAAGTAAAACTTATTTTAAACTGATAAACGTTTTGACGAATGGTTATAATTATTTAAATCGTTAACTTTCGACCAAAAAAATATGTATTGCGGCCTAGTACACTTTTAATCAAAATTTCGAGGATTTAAAACTCAATTTTTGTTTTAGTAACCTTTTGAAGTTTATTTTCATTTTTATTTTCGATCGTATTTCGAAACACTATTTTAAGATCATATATTTTATTTCGAAACTTTTCGCGTGCGCGCAAATCGAAAATTTCAAAAACAAAAAATCGGGCCATGAACTTGATTTTGGCCGAGAATGTTGAGCACCTTGGCTCAACATTATCCTCTTCCATCCTTTTGCTTTTCCTACACACATGCCTCACTTGTTTATACAAGCATGCTCTTTGCTTACTTACACACATCATACACTTACACAAGCATGCATGACTTCTCCTTACACACCTATGTTTATGATCATCACTTAGTTTAGTTTAGTTGCCATTCATGTTGACTCTTGATTCATACCCAAACATACTCTAACTACTAAGCACACACACCATACATTACCAAGTATACAATTACCACAACCTTCATTTTCCACTCTAACTTACACATACATACATTACTACTACTACTACAATTCACTTTCCACTCAACACAAAAACACTCTAACTCATTTTCTCTCTAAATAAACCAACTCAAGAACACTTGTAAGAACATCTTCATCTTCAACCTTGAGCTTCCTTGAAGATCTTCATCTTCTACATTTCTTTTCTTCCTTAAACTTTCATTTTCTTGTCTTAAATTTCCTAGCACACTTAAACAAATACTTCACCATTTATAGTTAGTAATCTTTTACTCTTTTTACTTACAATTAATTAAGAACATAAATCAAAACATTTAAATTTTAAAATATAAACATCACCTAAACATAAAAATACTACTACACTTTAAATTTTAGTTTAGCTAGTTTAGTTTTAAAATAAATTACTAACTTGCTTATTTTCATTTTTATGTACTAATCCTTCCAAAGAAAAGGAGCAAGGTGGAGCCATCGATCTAAGTGTTTTCGACCATATTATCGATCCCGATAATTGCTAGGCTTTTCATTCACTAACCTAATCAAGGTGCACCCGCACACTATATTTGCCTTGCACAATCTATTTCCTAATTGATGTTTTGGGTGTATGCATGTTTTATATTATCACCTAGCATTCATATGTTAAATTAGAAGACAAAAATCGAAAAATAGAATTGTTGCTCACATAGAAAACCTCACGGCATTCCCTTGTATTCTTACTTAAATTTTCGTTTTAATTTTTGTTAATTGCATGCTTAAAAGACTATAAATAAGAAGTATATGAAAATATAATTAGTTTATGTTTAGGACTTAAGATGAAATTGTTATGAAATTTAAATGTTATGAAATTTAAATATTTTTAAGGTATTCTTGTGCTTGAAATTATTGATGTTATCTTTGTGTTTGAAATGATTTTACTTTTGTTTGTTAATGTTTGTATATGATTTTCACATGTGTTAAATACATAAATGATATAAAGTAAGATAGTTATTGAATTAGAAGTATAAAAATAAAAAATAAAAATTTGAACATATATATATATATATATATACACGGTGATATTAAATAAAATGGACCAATTTTTAGTTTTAATTTTTCTAAATAACATATTATGATTAGTTTAGGTAAATTAGACTTGTAGGTAAAATTTGAGAAAATTATATAAACGTATAAAAATTTGACTAATTTATGTTCATATGAAAAATATTAGGGTTCTTCAATTCACATATTCATGTGTTCTTCATTTATCTGATTAGTTTGATTCATAATATTTATAAGTTTTAGTTAATTGTTGTTTAAATTCATTAGTGGAAAATTACAATAATAGTTATGTAAGTTAAATAGGCTAAATCCTTAAAATATAAAAGTTAGAAATATAAAGTGTCACAAAAACACTATTCACAAATGAAATAAAATATTTAGTGAAAACCGTAAACTAGTTAAATCACTTTAGTATAATTTAAATAATTAGTATATAAAAACTTTAAGTCAAAAACAGATAAAATTAGAAAACGAAAATGAATTGTATAAGTATAGAAGGCCACGACCTTAGGGTTATTTTTGGACCAAAATTGATTTTTGTCACTTGTTATTTTATCACTTAAATAAATTAATTAGTTAAAGTAATGAATTGTTAATAAAAAAAAAGAAATAAATAGCTTAACAAAATAAAACCCCACGGTTTTATCACTTAAAAAGGGTCATTTTTGATCAAAATGAATTTGTCACTTAGTCACTAAAGTTGATTTATAATTAGGATTATATTAGATTGTATAATGAATCATAAATAAAAAGAATCAACGAAACCAATAAAAATAATCGTTACATGTATTAAAATGAACAAATTCGAGTGTTACTACCTTTGCTTAGATTTGGATTTGGACATACGGACTACTTAAAATGAACTACGACAACTCGCTAAAATTTGAGACCGTTAAATTAATAGTTAAGTATATGACTAAATTAATCATGCTGGGACCCCGAGACTAACATTAATCATGCTGGGGATGGTTTACCTTATTTTGTAATCCGTTTTGAGAGAATGTAATCAAATACTCTGTTTTTGCTTTAAACTCATATTATGTATATTGAGTTTGTAAGACGATGACAGCTGGTTTGTAATATATAGACTTAATTAATTTTCCGCCTTAGTTTAATTAAAGTCACAAAAAACCTGGTTGTTACAGTTGGTATCAGAGCTGTCTTGCGACCGTGAATAACTTAAAGTTATTTCATATAGCGAGACGACACCTGGGCCAGACATATACATACTATATGTCTAGCATAGACTTATAGGATCAAATAATAAATTAGAAATCTCTAGATCGCAAAAATAATAACCTAGATCATTTTAAAAAGGTGAGAAAAGGGTAGAAACTTAAGGACCGACCTAATAATAATAAACTAGTTAGATGAGCGCTAGAATACTTACCTTTATAATTCTTTACTTGCTATTTGCTCTATGGCTAACTCTAGTCTGACAAAGGCCCTTAGGATGACGTCCTTCAGTTACTCCCGTAACAATTTACCACTACGTCCACCGATGATGCAACTAGGAGAGTATATACGTAGCCATTCCCTCCACATAGAGCGATATGTGGAAGCTCATGGAATCATGACGGGCAGGATCTACCACACGAGGGGCATTGGCATCAGTTTGACCATGATTGAGAACTTTCACCCATACGATGAATTTTGGTCACCACTAGGTTGGCGACTTCTCCTTGAGTACGAGCTGTACATAGACCGCATGTACCACCCAGACCCACTTCAGAGGGTGATAGGACCACCTGTGTGGATGGAGTACGATGTACTACTCGACGACTTGATGGATCAAGAATGGAAACGCGACAATCCTCCAATGCCAGATGCCATCATACCTCCAATCATATGGGAGAGGGATCTTACATCTGGGAGACTCTTAAGGGTCTCAAATCATATTTAGGGTCATTCGACTCCAAATTGTAAAATATATGTAATCGACTTTTAACTATCTTAAGAACGACCTTAATGTCGTCACTTTTCCCTAACGGCTATGGGTTTTATTTTCAGATGTGACGTTGTGTGGACTTATGTATTATATTTTCTGAATGTAATATTTTACCCATATATATTTATATATATGGAGACGTTATGTTACAACCTAGTCGTATACTTTTCGCAGCACATTATTTAATTTCTACGTACATATATGAAAATTTCAATTCTCATTTAAGTTATTCCTCCCGCTTATTTCAGATATGACTACCGCACGACAGGGAGTACGCGAAGTAGACCTAGACGAGAAAGCTCGTAAGAGAGCTGTCCAGGCATATGTGCGACGTCAGCCGGTGAAGACGTGGAGGATAAAGCAAAACTTGAAGAATTCGAGAATTGCCTGAAAGACTAGGGCTCTCAAGACTCCCTACATGGAGCATCGAGTTCCTGATCACCTTCGCCGATCCTCGAAGAAGACCGAGGTGATTGAGGCATTCATGAAGAGTAACCCCGACACCTATGAGGGAGTTGGTGATACTTTGTACACATGGACCAGGAACATGAATGCGAAGTTCCTGGAACACTCCGTTAGAGAGGAATGGAAAACCTCCTTTGCTGCTGCTTGCCTTGATGAAGAGGCTAAAGCCTGGTGGATCCGACTGAGATCCCCAGCTATTCGCGAGGGCGACTACTACCTCAGTTGGGAGGACTTCAAGCTCGGCTTGAGTGACGCAACTTATGCTATCAAGTATAAGTACAATTTCTCAGAAGAGGAGCACCACTACTCGTACTTTGCATAAGTACCGACAACCAACCTTTTTGTCATTCTCGATCAAATTTCTTATCACATGAGAATGTATCTGAACTCCTATGTTAACTTTGCTGAACTATGTATTTAAATTCCATCGTAGTTCATTTCATAGAAAATGTATTAGGAAGCTTTGTAACGTTTTGATGTAAACCCTTTTACATTATCAATGAAATGTCTGTTACCTTGTATTTTATAATGTGTCTCGTTTGGAACTACTCAAATTCATACAGTTTAATATTTTTCAGAAAGAGGCAAGAAGAAGGTGTAACACCCCGTGTTATTTTAACACAATATGATAAAAGAATTTAATTCCTCAAATTAAATTCATCCTTTTTCCATATAATAAAAATGCGACTGAAATTTTTCGCCAAATAATACTAAAATTCCTTAAGTCCAAATTTAAAAATTTTGAAAAAATAAAGTTTGTTGTATTATCTTTAGAATTGAAAAAGAAGCACATTTCAAATTTTTATAAAAATGAACCCTTATACTTTTCCCGTCTTTGAAATTCGGGTCAACAATTTCAAACACGCAAATCAAAAATCAAACAATCAACATCAACATTTTGAAAAGCAAACCTAACGTCATTTTTAGTGAAAATGTAGTCATTTGATTATTTTTAATAAATAATTATATATTAATATATAATTACTATTTCATTTCTATTAAACTAGCTTTTTCTAAATTGTCGAAATTTGAAGTCACACCTAGCTTAAATTGATTAAATTTTTGACGTTTGTTTATAATTCTTTAAATCTATAACATTCAACAAAAAAAAATAAGTATTTCGACCTAGTAAAATTTTATTCAAAATCTCGAGGGTTAAGATCCGATTTTTATATTTAGTACCTTTTGAAAATTAGTTTTATTTTTATTTCCGATTTTATTTCAAAACATTATTTTTAAGACCATATCTTTTATTTCGAAACCTTTCGCGATCGCTAAATCGAAAATTTCGAGAAATGAGAATCGAGCCCGAAAAATTGACTTTTGACTTTCCTTAGTCAAAGTTATCCACTTCCATTTTTCTTACACATTACTTACACCATTATATTTATCTTCATCACTTTTATTTTATTTTGTATTTATATTTAAGATTATACTTAATAAAAATACATAAATACAAATACGATACTACTACTTTAATACGACCATTTTCATTTCCGTCACTTTTAAAATTTTTCTAAAGTAGTAAATAAAATATTTTAGTCTTAAATTTATAAAATGAATACTTTTCAGAAAATCGTCAAAACAGCACTTTTTAACTTTTATCGCTTTTGACGCCCGACTTTTTAAGACCCGATTTATTTCGTAAAAGCATTTTTAAATATCTAGGGGACAATTACTACCACCAAATAGTAATGAGGACTTAAATGACCAAATGTGATGATCATGTTTATTTTGATTTTTAATTAAACTTTAAATAAATTAAAAACCTAATACTTAACACCTAATTTGTCTAACTTTTCTACAAGTTGTACAAGAGCAAAACTCACCCATTTTTTACTCCATAATGTCGTGACTTAGCCCCTCTTTTCTCCCTTTTATTTTTCTTCCATTTTATTCCAAAAACTCCTTAAATTAAAACCTTAATATTATTTCTAATAATTCATAAGTAATCCTAAATCTTTAGTGGGTCTTTTGAAGCTAACTCCTTGGATTATTTGGGTGAAGAACTTGGGTTTTATGGGTGAAGAAATATCCGATCTAAAATTTATTTTAGATCCCCGACGATTAACTTCCAATTTAAGGTGACTAGTTATATCTCATATTAGTCTCTTTTAAAATTAATTTGATTTTTATTATAAGTTTATAAGTATGATTTTTATGTTGAAAAATGTTAAACATCATTTTTGTGCACTTATATGTTATGTGTTGTATAAATAATGATAATAAATAAATAGGTGTTTAAAATAGATAAGTTGGAGTATTAAGAAATCATGTTTAGTTTAATTATTTTTGAGTACTTTAAATTATTGTTCATGTTGTTTTTAAGCTTATATGAGTTTTAGTTATGTTGAAATTAAATATAAAAATTATGTGAAATATTAACAATGAGTTTAAAGTGATTATAAATCGAAAATGAAAATTATGTGCATGTGTTTGTTCCTCACGGCTTATCCCTAATTTTTACCTAAATTTTCACTTTTAATTTTTGTAAATAATATGTTGGTTTAAGTTAGTATAAAATAGAGGTATTCATGTAAAAAAATTAAATTAGAAAAATAAATTATAAGTTGTTAGATATGCACATATGTGTTCTTGAGTTTTAGTTTGATGTTCTTGATGTTCTTTAAATGTTCATCTGGTTGTTCATCTTTATTACTCACTTTGATTATGTTTTACTTTATGGTTGTTAATAATTTGTGTTTATGTTTAGTTATTATTTTATATATTGTTAGTCTTATAATATAAATCAACTTAAAACATTATAAATCATTTAGAATAAAAAGTTACAAATTTAAAGTGTTGAAAAACACTATTCATAAATATAAATGAAACTTTTAGTAAATTTCATTTTAGTTTAAATCGTTTTAGTATAATTAGGATAATTAAAATATAAAGACTTTAAGCTAAGAACAGATAAAATCGAAAAATGAAAATTTAGAACCACTACATGCTTGCTCACGGCATCTTTGCCATTTCTAGGTCAAAATTGTATTTTATCACTTTTTAGTTTATTGTTAAAATAATTTAATTAGTAGTTAATAAGTTAGAATTAAGAAATTAAAAGAAATAAATGAATTTTGATATATATATAATCCACTCGGCATTTACACTTTAAATGGAACAAATTTGATTAAAATGAAATTATCACTAAGTCACTAAAGTTTAATAGTTATTAGAATTGAAATATTATATAAATCGATTTAGTTATAAATGAAATATTATAAACCGATAAAAATATATAACCATTATAAAAATGAACTAAATCGTGTGCTACCGCCTTTGCATATTGGATTTGTTGAACTTGGACATACGGACTTAAATGAATCATCCACGATACTATTATTTTTAAAATGAAAATCGCTAAATTTAGTTAATAGACGACTAAATTTAACTAAGTCTCATTTTAAAATGAATATCATTATCACTTTTTTACAAACCGAACTTAACGTTTTTAAAACTAGACTTTTAAAATAATTCCAAAAATCACTAAGTACAAAACGAACTTAACGTTTTTGAAACTAGAAATCTATACTTAGGAAATAAAAGATTTAGTTTTATACCTAAAATGTCTTAAGTATAAAAATACGTATAAATATAGAAATACGTACAAGTATAAGAGTACGTATAAGTATAAAAATACGTATAGAATACGAAGTATAAAAATACGAATACGTATACAAATACGTATAGAATCTGAAGTATAAAAATACGAATACGTATAAAAGTAATGCATAAAATACGATTGAATAGTGAATAGTGAATAGTGAAAAATGAATAGTGAAATCTGAAAATAATTGAAAATTTTACTAAGTATAGAAAAATTGAAAATGAATAAGTAAATAATTTAAGGTGTTTGAAAACACTTAAATAAAATTAGACATACTAATAAACGTATCATTTTAGAAACTTAAAAATGTTAATAATTAACAACACTTCAAATAATAAGCGAATATGTTATGTGATCATATGAAACCTACAATTCAAATTAAGCGTTTGGCGTTGAGGTAGGAGAGTCAAGAATATGTGATATGTAAATATCAAATAAATAATAAATCTTGAGTAAGTTAAATAAAAGGTCGTTTGGGCCTCGGATATGAAAAACGTCAATCGTGAGTGAAGTGGGGTTTAAGATAGTCTTGTAGCGGTCGCCATTCTTGCGTACAAGATAATTGAATATGCCAGAGGCTTTTGTCTCGGGCTTTAGGAAATAGTCGTTTTATCAGGAGTTAAGGTCTTTCTATGAATAGATAGCCTACTCTTAACGTGGATACTAGTGTACATGTACTAGACTAGGGTTTTATTCCCCTATTTCGCTAGAGTTATCAGGGCCACCGTGACATTATGTGCTTATGCGCTTTGCGGTTCTGTCTCCTTGCCGTGTTTCGTTTTTATTGGACGCGACACTAGCATTCGTTCTTACCCTGCGTAAAGATTACTTGACGGGATTGTATCTGAAGTTCGAATCATTTCGAACACTAGAGGATGAGATGCAAGTATTATAGTATTCGGCGTGGTTTACGAGTCGAGTAAGTCTCTGCACTATGGAAGTGAGATGCAATCGATCAGAGTACAAAGACCTACTCAGTGGTCAGGCTCGTAAGCAGTATGTGTTGTTTGTTGTATGATTAATTGAGAACGAGTGTGTACCATCTTCGAAAACTAAAGACCACAACTTTCTGAATTGAATCGAGTCCTGCAGAGGAGTAATGATACGATATGTATGTTTGATTGCGATCCGATATCGCCTTGTAATGTTATTGAATTATTGTGACTCTATTGTTATGCTATTATATGCTATTTGCCTTCATAATTGAATATCATGCTTATATGATTTATCGCTTAAACCGCATGTTTATTATGACTTATATGTCTTTATATGCTATATGTAATAAGCATGTTTATGTTTTTATCATAATGTTATGTTTATAAAGCGATAATATTAAACCAAAGTAATTGAAATCGAGGGTAAGTATAAGCATAGCTAGTTACTGTCCGCTCAGCGGGCATCCCCTCATCAGTTTATTGTGCAGGATGATCGTGGACCGGGAGCTGGATTTTGGACGGGGCCACGAAACGTTTTATTGCTTTACATTTACTTGTTTTTGAGAGATTTGTAATATATAACACTTTACTCTTTTAACTCCCGTATTTAGAGTTGTTCAATTCAACTCTTAAAACGATGATTGTAATATTTTGGGTTATTTGTATAATTAATAACGCTGGTTTAAGACTTAATTAATTTCCGCCTTAGTAATTAAAGTCGACTAAAAACCAGGTTGTTCTGATTAGTATCGAGCTCTCTTTGCGGCCAGTGAGTATCTTAATAGTTAATTCATCTAGCGGGACACCTGGGCCGGACATTCATATCGTATGTCAGGCATAGACTACTAGGATCAAATAATAAATTAGATTTTTCTTTTATTAGGTCACTTAAATTATAACTTAAAATCGCGTTAAAGTGTGAGGATGGGTAGAAACCTTAGGGACCGACCATAGACTAAGGACTTTTAAATAACGAACTACTGCCCTCAAAATAAAATACGCTAACTATCGTATGTTCGCTACTTGCTGATGTGACTAACTAAAACTAACAACTATCCTCGGATATAAAATCTAAGTAATAAGTTTAATTCTCGAAGAACGAAGCCATTAATCGAGTACCAGACGACAAGACCTCAAACGCGGCAAATGGACGCATCAAGAACCTTACAGCTGATATGACGTTCAAGATCTCGAAGATTTCTGTCGCGAAGAAGATTTCTACAACTCCATCTAATTATCCTCTTTAACTAAAATTTTTACTTCGTTCGCTTTTAAAAAAAAAAAATTTTAACCTCTTTAACCTTTCCTTCTAACTCTCTAATTTCCTAAATCTAAAGTTCCTAATAACTACTTTTCTAATGAACCTTCTTTCCTATTCCTTAATCTCGCAAAATAATTTCATTTTTGCTTGTCAAATTCTTAAACTTCTTTTAATTCAATCTCAAAAACCTTCAAACTTTATTACATTTTAATATCTTAAATTTACTATCTCTTTTAAAATTTATAATTAGTAATTATCTTCTAAAATTAACTTTCAAGTTTCCCCTTTAAAATATCTTTTAAACTGTTAGAGAAATACGTTGTACTCGGTACTCGTCGGAATACCGACATATAAGATAAACTTGGATAATGATCGAATCGCGCAATCGCTTTCCTTTGTTCGCCCTCTTTCATCATTCATCATCCCATCATCTATCGTTCATCCTCATCAAACACCAAACGTTATCATCGTTTATCATCATCGATCACCTTCATCAACGTTTCAACATCATCCTTGTAGCTGTTTCATCCTCGTCAACATTAAACACCACGGTGTACCAAGTTCGTTGCTTTATCATTGTCATGCTTCATTTCTCCTCGAATTCTAGCCTTAGTGTTCGACTAAGTGAAGGTATACCTCGTATCTAAGTGTTTAAATTGATTGTCTCGTGTAAACCTTAACCCTAAGATTTGGGGCTTTCTGATTTTGAGGTGTTTATCACGTTTTTAAGGTGTCAGTTAGTGGTAATACACTATTGATATTATTGTCGTAATTTGTAGAGTTCGTGGAGTTTCGGAAAAGTTTCAGCTTGGTTTCGACCTTGAGCTCGGGTTTTCATGGTTTTCACCCCGAGGTAAGGGCTACTCCCTTACTTAGTCTCGTAGTATAGTTGTGTGTTGTTGTTGCGATTGTGAAGTGAATGTGGGCTTATAAGCCCTTGATTGTGTGTGATTGGATGTATGTTGTATGTGTAAATGTGGGCATGAATGTGTGTGTATGTAAGTGAATGTGGAGGGGCTGTGAAGGCCTTGCAAGGGGCTGTTTTTCTGTCAGTTTAGAGGCCGTGTATGGCTGTTGGTTGGTCGGTTACGGGCTGCGTAAGGGCTGCGTTTTGCTGTCAGTTTTGGGGCCATGTTGGGCTGTTATTTTGGTTGGTTTCCGGGCTGTGTAAGGATTACTCCCTTACTTAGTTACTTAGAATGAATTTATTGTTATGATTGTGTGTAATAAGTTATGAGCTTATAGTCTTGACTCTTGAATGTTGGTGGATTAGTGTGTGTGTTGTATGTGTGTGAATGTGGGTTGTAATTGTGTTTATGTATGACTTTGTGAGGGCTGTATATGTCGATTTCGAGCTGGTTTTTCTGTCAGTTTGACACCCATCAAGGGCTGATGGTTTTGGACTGTTTTTGGGCCGAGAATGGGCACTGTTTGGAGCGGATTTGGGGACGTGTACTAGCTGATGTAGCTGCCAGGTTTGGGCTGTGTACAGCCGTGGTTAGGGGCAGCCGTAGGGGATGTTTTTACTGTCATTTCCGAGCCGTATTTGCTGCCATTTTCTGCTGTTTTGCTGTCATTTACGAGCTGTGTTTGCTGTCACTTTTGGGTCATGTTTTAATTGTATGCGTTGTATGAGATTGTAGTAGTATAGTGTGGTAATGTTAGTATGTAGCTTGTGATTATGGATGCTTTAGTGTATGACTACTTCTTAGACGGAATGAACGGGAATATACATAATGTTTAGAATGAATGAGTGGGCTATGCCTCGAGTATGTTGTTGGCTCGAATGATTATAAGCTTGGATTGAATGTTGTATGTCTTACTCCGTTATACAAGTATATATATAATTGTAATGTGCAAACTGTTCTCTTGGCATGACGTTCGTACTCCGGTGTTGTGGAGTGCGTGTGGCCGGCGATGTGGAGTCTGTGTGGCGGTGTTGTGGAGTTTGTGTGGCCGTGATGTGGAGTCTGTGTGGCATTGATGTGGGTCTGTGTGGCCCGGTGATGTGGGTCTGTGTGGCCCGGTGTTGTGGGTCTGTGTGGCCCGGGGTTGTGGGTCTGTGTGGCCCGGGGACTTGGAGGAGTTATAATTGGCGGAGTTGTGGAACGTTGGGGATATGGTAAGTCACTGTGTGGAGTTACTGATGGGGTCCTTGTCTTTGTTTGATTTATGAGATTATGCATTCTGGCGTCAGAGTAAGTACACGTGAAGTGTTTCTAATGGTAACTTAAAAGTGTAAGCGTAGTTTCATAGCCTCCCTTTCCACGTCTCAAGTTACTTAAAGTGTTGCTTTTCCTTTCGCGCTTATTATGAGTTTGAGTAAAGACTAACTAGCCTCATAATTCAACTTTTATTCCTTTGTTTTGAAAACGTGACTAAAAAAATTTCGTTCGAATAAACATTCTCAAGATATTTCTAATTAATTTTCTTGATTTAATATTAACTTGTATTATATTTTTATTTCTAAAATACCTGTCGAACTAAAACTTTGTTTTTGTTAATACTATTAGATTTTTATAAAATTGAATTATATTTTAAAAATCATAACTTTCATAAAATTTAGTTTTTATAGAAATAATCTATCAAATACACAGACCGTTTGAAATTTTACGAGACCGTAATAAAATTTGTAACTAACAACTTTTATACACTTATATTTTCGAACTATAAATTTTATAATACGAATAATGGAATTAAAATTTAAAACAAATAATTTAAAACATAATATATTTTATAAAATATAAAAGTTTATAAATAAGAGCGAATGAAACAGAGTAAATCGGATCAAACAGACCCAAATACTCCTTTGTGTATGTCGGTACACTTCACTACTCTATCCACTTGAGTTTTGGATATTTGTTTAGCTTCTCTTATACACTAAGTCTCTCCACCATACATTTTATTATACTCCCTCATTTGTCTGATCTTTCCTCTTCTCTTCAACCTTATCTCCTTTCTTTTCTTATTTTATGCTCTTCTTAATTACTCCATTAAAGCAACAATAAAAACAACTTCAACAACAACAAAACCAACCGACAACAACAACTAACAGCAACACCTTCAACAACAACAACAATTTACGACAACAACAATATCCACTTCGACAACAACTTCTTCAACTACAGTAGCAACCACCAACGACGATGACGAGGACCACTGTCACCAGCCACCATCTCTTTCCTACCACCGACGGCCGCCCCTGTTTGCTGCCACCTGACCACCACCGTGGTCCTTTCTCTCCTGCCCCTGCTCTCCCTTCTCCTTGCCACCGTACGCCACCACTAGAGCCGCCATTAATGGCGAGCTCGAGCTCAGTCACCCAGCACCACCACCGTTCTCCCCTTTTCCTCCCCTGTGCTCTCTCCTCTGCCGTTGCTTCTTCTTCTTTCAGTTTAAACCTCGCCGGAGCTTCGCCGGAGACCATCATCATACTCACCGTCACCACCGTGAGCCACCACCACGTTTACGTCCCCTGTTTTTCTCGGCCTCCCCTGCTTTCCTCTGTTTTCGGCTCGGTTTCGACTTCAACTTCGACCACCGGAGTTTCTCACGGTGAGCCCCCTTTTCATTCCAAATTTTTCTATTTCATTTCGTTTTCCGTTTCGATTTCATTTCGTTGATTAAGTAATTGTCGACTTAATTCACACTTATCGTTTTCTGTCGATAAATTTTATCGACATTTGATTTCGCCGACTTTAACTCGTTGTTCCTCTCTCCCCTTTGTGTTCTGTTCAATTGCCGAGGACGAAACCGACTCGAGCTTGACGCTGTGCTCTTCACCTCGAGCTCCCTTCTTTTCTCGGTTTTCCCTGCTCTCTTTCGGTCCTTGCTTTTCATCCATGCCACCTCCATTTATTTTGCTGCTGCGTCGGAGTCTCACCCTATTGTGATGGTTGGAAATCAGTTCATTTGGGTTGGGAGTACTACATGTTCGGGTTTTATTTGGAGGCCTCTGTTCGTGAGCCAAATTTAGGTGACTCGATTTCTTCCTCAAAATCTCTAACCATTAACGTTTTGGTTTTATTTTAATTAATTTGTTATTAAAAGTGAGCTAGTATGCATTAGACACGTATGATTCCCGTTTCAGTTTAATTTGATAACTTTGTATGAATCGCTATAGTATGAAATTGGGTGTTAATTTTGGTTATAATATAATGTTGAATTGATTTGTGAAATATGATATTTATCTGATTTTGTGATAATATGTTTTGAGTGAAAAATGTGTTGTTGAATTAATGTTGAATTTAATTGTAATATTATCGTGTTAAAATTATTTGTTATGTTTAAATTAAAATATATAAAGTTTATGTATCACAAGTATAAAATAAAACTTAAAATATTATTAAATAACTTAATTAAATAAATTAAATTAATATAACTTATCTATCGTCACTAAAATGTTAAATCGAAATATAACTAAAAATAAAGAATTAAGTTAAAAGAATATTAAGTTTAAATTAATATTAAATCATACTAAAAGTAAAAATATAAATTAAGTTACTCATATTAAAGCTTCTAAAATAAATAATTATATAAAAAGTCATATCTCACAATTACTATAAAGATTACTTTGTTAAAACTCTAAAATTTACAATGAACTTAAAATATACTAAATAAGTATTTAGTCAAAATAATAAAAAGAAATAAAGTACTTCGAAATATAAAATAAACCTAAGTAAAGCTTTTATTGAATAAAGTTAGAAATTTGTATTATAAATATGTTAAACAAAAAGATAAAGTGTTAAAATGATAATCCTATAAAAAGATAAAGTAAAATGACTTAGTAGAAAATTTAAGTTATAAAAACCATAAAAAGAATTAATATGTAAGTGGAAGTATTATTATAATAAAATTAATTTCTAAAAATTTACTTTTAGAAAAACTTATAAAATTGAATACTATCATTAAAATTTAAAATATACTTTAAAGACGACGACTTCTTAAATAGTTGTTGTGTTTATAAAATTTAAATGTATAGAACATCAATTTATAAATACGTTTAAATAATTTAAGAAATGAAAGAAAAGTAAATAATTAAATATTAATAAGATATGAAAATATACTCCGTATAAAATTCCACCATCGAATTATCATTCACCTAAAAGAAATTTTACTAATTGTCACAATATTATTTTTAACAAGAATACTAAAATTTGACAAATATCGTTTAAGTAATATTTCTAAGCTAAAATAAATGTTATGAATACTAAATCACTAACACTTTACGATTTAAATAAAAATGAAGAAATAAGTGTGGGTTATAATAAAATTCAATTATTTATATCACTAATCACTAATCACTAATCTACTTTAAATTACTTAAAATTTAAGTGAAACTTAATCAAACTTATAAATAAAATGAGCTATTATTATTTACTAAAATATAAAATACTAATACGTACAAGTATAATAAAATACGTAGAAGTATAAACTATAAAAATACGTACAAAGTATAAAAATACGCATACGTATAAAAGTACGTACAAAATAATGAATAGTGAAAATATTTAAAATTTACGAACGGACTCAAAATAAATATTTAAGTTTTTATATGTGTTACATTTACTCAAGAATCGCTAGAACTAATATTTCATTATACAAAGTTAAACGATATTATTTAAGTTTGAATTGTCACATGATTTGAATAAGCGAGGAAATAAGAGATTGAGAAAACGAGCTTCTTGAATAAAATACTAGGATTGTTCGCCATGTGGCGACTCTTGAAATTCGAAGTTAACGAGGTAGCTGTATATGGGGACTTGGGCTCCCTATCAGAGTTGCCCAAGGCGAAATAACGATCTTAAGATTCTACTCGACACACGGTATATACAACCTCGGAGATGGGGCATCCTTGATATTTCAGTGGGCCCATATATTAGTAATTGGAACGCCACCCATCCGGTACGAGTCTCTGGTGATAGTCGAACTTTTTCGTCGGTGATACCTTTTGAATAAGCGAATCGTATGATCCTCGATAGGTAGTGTATGCATACATTAGACGAGGATTGAATCGTCCTTATTACCTTAGATATCTTTAGCGCATCGGTCATGTCCAAGATTATGTTGGCTGATCGCTATCGCGCGGATTATGTCTGCGTCTTAGCCTTCTAACGAAGACTCATTTGTTATCACATGTTGAATGTATTTCCTTGTTTTGATTGGTTATTGCCTGAATAGCGTTGTTATGAGTTTGAAATTGCCTGCTGAGTATGATTGTTGAGGAATGTTATACACTATGAGAATTGTTGTATGCACGTATTTGAATCATTATAACCCCTCGTGCTACGTGAGATATTGCATGATTGTTCACGACTATATGTTTATTGAATTGATTACGACTTATGCATATATCTTGATTGCTATGATTTAAGTTTTATATATATTACGATGTTATATGAATTGAGATAATAATTAAGTTTATATATTGTGTTCTATAAATTGAAATGTTTTAAGTTTCGTTTATCATGTTGTATGAGATTTAAATATCTATATGTGAGAACTGATATTATATGCTAATTGTCCAATTTTATCGAAATATGCATTCTTTGGAGTTATACAGCGTTTAGTCTTTGTAGATTACTTTTAATCATAGGTTAAATAAACCAAAGCGTGGTTTAGAGGTTGTTGGTTAGAAACGATCACTTCCACTCCGGCGGGGAGATCCTCCTATTTTGTGTTTTTGTCTCAGTTGCGAGCAATTCTCGAGACTCAGGATTATCGGGACGATTGGGATGTTTCATTTGTTTTCTTTGAGAGATTGTAACATATATTTGTATCCTATGCCATTTGAATGTAATTTAATTAACATCCGGCATGTATTAGACTTAATTAATTTTCCGCCTTAGTTTAATTAAGTCACGAAAACCGGGTTGATACAGTTGGTATGAAAGCTGTCTTGACCAGTGAGTAACTTAATAGTTATTTCATCTAGCGAGAAGACACCTGGGCTAGACATACATATTAATATATATGTCCGGCATAGACTTATAGGATCAAATAATGAATTAGAAATCCTAGATCGCTAAAATAATAACTTAGATCGCTTTAAATGTGAGAATGGGTAGAAATATCTAGAGTTGACCGACCGACCTAGATTTTAGAATTTTCGACCGTCATTCAACCTCGATAGATTTTTATTTCTCTATTCTTGCCTGCTAAGTGCTCTATGACTAATCTTTTTGACTAACAAGTCTCATATGCTAACATTACCGAAAAGCGAGACGTATAAATCAAAGTCAAGACGACAAGAATTCAGGCTCAACAAATGGATGCAATAAGAACTATACAACATGAGAGACATTCAAGATTCGAAGAATTCTGTTACATTAAAGAATCATGCAGCTATATCAAATTCCTTCTTTAACTATCGTTATCATTTCTAAACTTTTCAATTTTTAAATCTCCTAATCTTAACATTCCTAATATTCATTCATTTAAAAATGAATTTTAGTTTTCTTTTTAATCGTTAACCCTTGCCTTTTTAAGGATTTGTGGATTCGATTATTTTTCAACTTTCTAAACTTATTGACTCCTTTTAAAAAACTTCTAACTTCCTAAATCAATAATTCTTAATAATTGTCTTCTCAATAATTTCTCATCTCTTCTCTTCAATCTCGTAAAGCTATACCATCCTTACTTATTATCAACTTCTAAAATTTCTAATCTCGAAATCTATAATACCTACTAATTGATTTCGTAAAGAAAATTTTTGTTTGTTCTATTTAACCTAAAAAAAAAAATGATTTTTGTCTTTGCTTTGTAATTTCGTTAACTTTTTATTCAACCTCTTAAAACTTACTTACTTATTCTAAAATTCTTGGACTCCTAAATTATAATTTCTCACAGTACTTATTAATATCATACGATGAAGTTTCATCTTCTACCTTTATTTTTGTAAACTCTTCATCTTTCTATTTAATATCTATGAACTGGTAGACTTAATTGTTCTAGACTCCTCATACTTTAATTATAAATATTTGTAACTTGATTACCTTTCAAAATTTGAGCCATACTCTCTCATTTTAAATTTCTAACATCGGAAGTTTATAACTCCTAGCATCTCTAAAACATCTTTGAAACATATTCGTTTATTCTGTAAAAATTTTATTTCGTAATTTGAAATATCTTTGATATTTAGTTGTTTTAAATTGCTTATTCTTATTTTATACACTTTTGAACTTTATTGTTTTTCAGTTCCTTATATCTATTATTACCTTCTTGTAATTTTTAATCCGTTTAAAAACTTATAGTTTTCTACGTATTAATCATTAAATTGGATTTCGTATTTTCACTTCCCTTCATAAATTCTTTATTTCTAAATTTTAGATAATTTTGAAACTTATTTGTTTCGACCTCCTTGTCTTTAAATTTTAAGTACCTTTTGAACAGTTCCTATCTATTACAATTATCTCTCTTCGAAGTATATATACATATATCATTTTCTTTTTCTTTTATATAACCCCTTATTGTAAATTTCGAATCTTATCCTAAATATGATTTATAACATTTCTGTTTCATCTAATAACATTATAATAATAATTTTAAGAAAATGAGCTATATCAAAAAGGTTATCCATAATTCTCGAAAATTTTATTTAATCATTTAACGATAACCTATATTCTCTTGATTTCATTAAAGCTCATATTTTCCTTATGATCACTACGACTTTTACATATTTTCCCTATATGCCGTTTTTACTAAGGCTATATATCTTATTTATGTGATCATTAAAAGTAACAATAATAATATTATGTACTCCGTATATACGTTTAAAATTTCTTAAGGGGGTAGGACAATAATTTGTTATTAGCAAAATCCTAATTAAATCATAAAATTCCTTATTTCAACCTATTCTAAGGTTAATATTTATTTCTAGATTTAAATAATTTTTTTTTTTTTTTTTTTTTTATTCTTAAAGACGCTTATTATTTCTATTTAAATAAAATTCCGCACAAAACTTACAGCCTCTACCTTTTTGAAACGTCTTTCACGCAGATTTTGAAAATGACAACGCAAAGAACATTTGGATATTAATTTGAAAAAGAATTATTTATATTTTAAAATTATTAAATTCATCAATCTTTCCTTTTTAGAAAATTCATACCCAATCAAGAGCAATATTACTATTTCAATTCCAAAAACCTTGATGTTTTCTCCAACTACTTTTTAATCTGGAGCAGTTATCCATCCTATCCAAGTTTCGGGGACGAAACTTTTCTTAAGGGGGTAGGATTGTAACACCCCGTGTTAATTTAACATAAATTAATTGTTTTAACTAAATTATTAAATTAAAATTTATATAATTCAACTTTTATTCCTTTGTTTTGAAAACGTGACTAAAAATTTACGTTCGAATAAACATTCTCAAGATATTTCTAATTAATTTTCTTGATTTAATATTAACTTGTATTATATTTTTATTTCTAAAATACCTGTCGAACTAAAACTTTGTTTTTGTTAATACTATTAGATTTTTATAAAATTGAATTATATTTTAAAAATCATAACTTTCATAAAATTTAGTTTTTATAGAAATAATCTATCAAATACACAGACCGTTTGAAATTTTACGAGACCGTAATAAAATTTGTAACTAACAACTTTTATACACTTATATTTTCGAACTATAAATTTTATAATACGAATAATGGAATTAAAATTTAAAACAAATAATTTAAAACATAATATATTTTATAAAATATAAAAGTTTATAAATAAGAGCGAATGAAACAGAGTAAATCGGATCAAACAGACCCAAATACTCCTTTGTGTATGTCGGTACACTTCACTACTCTATCCACTTGAGTTTTGGATATTTGTTTAGCTTCTCTTATACACTAAGTCTCTCCACCATACATTTTATTATACTCCCTCATTTGTATGATCTTTCCTCTTCTCTTCAACCTTATCTCCTTTCTTTTCTTATTTTATGCTCTTCTTAATTACTCCATTAAAGCAACAATAAAAACAACTTCAACAACAACAAAACCAACCGACAACAACAACTAACAAAGAACACCTTCAACAACAACAACAATTTACGACAACAACAATATCCACTTCGACAACAACTTCTTCAACTACAGATGCAACCACCAACGGCGATGGCGAGGACCAGTCACCACCACCATCTCTTTCCTACCACCGACGGCGCCTGCTTGCCGCCACCGACCACCACCGTGGTCCTTTCTCTCCCGCCTGCTCTCCCTTCTCCCGCTAATCAGACGCCACCACTAGAGCCGCCATTAATGGCGAGCTCGAGCTCGATCACCCAAAGACCACCACCGTTTCTCCCCTTTTCCTCCCCTGCTCTCTCCTCTGCGGTTGCTTCTTCTTCTTCGGTTTAAACCTCGCGGAGCTTCGGCAGGAGACCATCATCATACTCACCGTCACCACCGTGAGCCACCACCACGTTCGTCCCCGCTTTTCTCGGCCTCCCTGCTTCCTCTGTTTTTCGGCTCGGTTTCGACTTCAACCGACCTGGAGTTTCTCACGGTGAGCCCCTTTTCATTCCAAATTTTTCTATTTCATTTCGTTTCCGTTTCGATTTCATTTCGTTGATTAAGTAATTGTCGACTTAATTCACACTTATCGTTTCTGTCGATAAATTTTATCGACATTTGATTTCGCCGACTTTAACTCGTTGTTCCTCTCTCCTTTGTGTTACGTTCAATTGCCGAGGCGAAACCGGCTCGAGCTTATTTGTGCTCTTCACCTCGAGCTCCCTTCTTTTCTCGGTTTTCCTGCTCTCTTTCGGTCCTTGCTTTTCATCCATGCCACCTCCATTTATTTCTTCTTTGCGCTTGAGTCTCACCCTATTGTGATGGTTGGAAATCAGTTCATTTGGGTTGGGAGTACTACATGTTCGGGTTTTATTTGGAGGCCTCTGTTCGTGAGCCAAATTTAGGTGACTCGATTTCTTCCTCAAAATCTCTAACCATTAACGTTTTGGTTTTATTTTAATTAATTTGTTATCAAACGTGAGCTAGTATGCATTAGACACGTATGAGTCAGTTTTGATTTAATTTGATAACTTTGTATGAATCGCTATAGTATGAAATTGGGTGTTAATTTTGGTTATAATATAATGTTGAATTGATTTGTGAAATATGATATTTATCTGATTTTGTGATAATATGTTTTGAGTGAAAAATGTGTTGTTGAATTAATGTTGAATTTAATTGTAATATTATCGTGTTAAAATTATTTGTTATGTTTAAATTAAAATATATAAAGTTTATGTATCACAAGTATAAAATAAAACTTAAAATATTATTAAATAACTTAATTAAATAAATTAAATTAATATAACTTATCTATCGTCACTAAAATGTTAAATCGAAATATAACTAAAAATAAAGAATTAAGTTAAAAGAATATTAAGTTTAAATTAATATTAAATCATACTAAAAGTAAAAATATAAATTAAGTTACTCATATTAAAGCTTCTAAAATAAATAATTATATAAAAAGTCATATCTCACAATTACTATAAAGATTACTTTGTTAAAACTCTAAAATTTACAATGAACTTAAAATATACTAAATAAGTATTTAGTCAAAATAATAAAAAGAAATAAAGTACTTCGAAATATAAAATAAACCTAAGTAAAGCTTTTATTGAATAAAGTTAGAAATTTGTATTATAAATATGTTAAACAAAAAGATAAAGTGTTAAAATGATAATCCTATAAAACATAAAGTAAAATGACTTAGTAGAAAATTTAAGTTATAAAAACCATAAAAAGAATTAATATGTAAGTGGAAGTATTATTATAATAAAATTAATTTCTAAAAATTTACTTTTAGAAAAACTTATAAAATTGAATACTATCATTAAAATTTAAAATATACTTTAAAGACTGACGACTTCTTAAATAGTTGTTGTGTTTATAAAATTTAAATGTATAGAACATACAATTTATAAATACGTTTAAATAATTTAAGAAATGAAAGAAAAGTAAATAATTAAATATTAATAAGATATGAAAATATACTCCGTATAAAATTCCACCATCGAATTATCATTCACCTAAAAGAAATTTTACTAATTGTCACAATATTATTTTTAACAAGAATACTAAAATTTGACAAATATCGTTTAAGTAATATTTCTAAGCTAAAATAAATGTTATGAATACTAAATCACTAACACTTTACGATTTAAATAAAAATGAAGAAATAAGTGTGGGTTATAATAAAATTCAATTATTTATATCACTAATCACTAATCACTAATCTACTTTAAATTACTTAAAATTTAAGTGAAACTTAATCAAACTTATAAATAAAATGAGCTATTATTATTTACTAAAATATAAAATACAAATACGAACAAGAATAATAAAATACGTAGAAGTATAAACTATAAAAATACGTACAAAGTATAAAAATAGGCATACGTATAAAAGTACGTACAAAATAATGAATAGTGAAAATATTTAAAATTTACGAACGGACTCAAAATAAATATTTAAGATTTTATATGTGTTCATTTCTTACTGAAGAGCTCGCTTAGAACTAATATTTCATTATACAAAGTTCGACGATATTATTTAGGTTTCAGAATTGTCACATGATTTGAATAAACGAGGAAATAAGAAATTGAGAAAACGAGCTACTTGAATAAAATACTAGGATTGTTCGCCATGTTGCGACTCTTGAAATTCGAAGTTAACGAGGTAGCTGTATATGGGGACTTGGGCTCCTATCGAGTTGCCTGGCGAAATAACGATCTTAAGATTGCTTCTGACACCAGTATATACAACCTCGAGAGATGGGGCATCCTCGATATTTCAGTGGGCCCATATATTAGTAATTGGAACGCCGCCATCCAGTGCCCGTCTCTGGTGATAGTCGAACTTTTTCGTCGGTGATACCTTTTGAATAAGCGAATCGTATGATCCTCGATAGTAGTGTATGCATACATTAGACAAGGGATTGAATCGCCCTTATTACCTTAGATATCTTTAGCCGTCTACCATGTCCAAGTTATGTTGGCACGATCGCTATCGCGCGGATTATGTACGCACGCTTCGCCTTACTAACGAAGACTCATTTGTTATCACATGTTGAATGTATTTCCTTGTTTTGATTGGTTATTGCCTGAATAGCGTTGTTATGAGTTTGAAATTGCCTGTTGAGTATGATTGTTGAGGAATGTTATACACTATGAGAATTGTTGTATGCACGTATTTGAATCATTATAACCCCTCGTGCTACGTGAGGTATTGCATGATTATTCACGTCTATATGTTTATTGAATGGATTACGACTCATGCATATATCTTGATTCTTTATGATTTAAGTTTTATATATATTACGATGTTATATGAATTGAGATAATAATTAAGTTTATATATTGTGTTCTATAAATTAAAATGTTTTAAGTTTAGTTTATCATGATGTATGAGATTTAAATATCTATAAGGGAGAACTGATATTATATGCTAATTGTCCAATTTTATCGAAATATCACAATTTCTTTGGAGTTATACAGCGTTTAGTCTTTGCCAAGTTACTTTTAATCATAGGTTAAATAAACCAAAGCGTGGTTTAGAGGTTGTTGGTTAGAACAGCCACTTCCCTCTGGCGGGAGATCCTCCTATTTTGTGTTTTTGTCTGCATTGTGGTCAATTCTGGAGACACAGGATTGTCGGGACGATTGGGATGTTTCATTTGTTTTCTTTGAGAGATTGTAACATATATTTGTATCCTATGCCATTTGAATGTAATTTAATTAACATCCGGCATGTATCAGACTTAATTAATTTTCCGCCTTAGTTTAATTAAGACATGAAAACCGGTTATTCTGAGTTGGTATCAAAGCTGTCTCATGACCGTGAGTAACTTAATAGTTATTTCATCTAGCGAGAAGACACTGGCTAGACATACATATTAATATATATGTCCGGCATAGACTTATAGGATCAAATAATGAATTAGAAATCCTAGATCGCTAAAATAATAACTTAGATCGCTTTAAATGTGAGAATGGGTAGAAATATCTAGAGTTGACCGACCGACCTAGATTTTAGAATTTTCGACCGTCATTCAACCTCGATAGATTTTTATTTCTCTATTCTTGCCTGCTAAGTGCTCTATGACTAATCTTTTTGACTAACAAGTCTCATATGCTAACATTACCGAAAAGCGAGACGTATAAATCAAAGTCAAGACGACAAGAATTCAGGCTCAACAAATGGATGCAATAAGAACTATACAACATGAGAGACATTCAAGATTCGAAGAATTCTGTTACATTAAAGAATCATGCAGCTATATCAAATTCCTTCTTTAACTATCGTTATCATTTCTAAACTTTTCAATTTTTAAATCTCCTAATCTTAACATTCCTAATATTCATTCATTTAAAAATGAATTTTAGTTTTCTTTTTAATCGTTAACCCTTGCCTTTTTAAGGATTTGTGGATTCGATTATTTTTCAACTTTCTAAACTTATTGACTCCTTTTAAAAAACTTCTAACTTCCTAAATCAATAATTCTTAATAATTGTCTTCTCAATAATTTCTCATCTCTTCTCTTCAATCTCGTAAAGCTATACCATCCTTACTTATTATCAACTTCTAAAATTTCTAATCTCGAAATCTATAATACCTACTAATTGATTTCGTAAAGAAAATTTTTGTTTGTTCTATTTAACCTCAAAAAAAAAATGATTTTTGTCTTTGCTTTGTAATTTCGTTAACTTTTTATTCAACCTCTTAAAACTTACTTACTTATTCTAAAATTCTTGGACTCCTAAATTATAATTTCTACGGAGTACTTATTAATATCATACGATGAAGTTTCATCTTCTACCTTTATTTTTGTAAACTCTTCATCTTTCTATTTAATATCTATGAACTGGTAGACTTAATTGTTCTAGACTCCTCATACTTTAATTATAAATATTTGTAACTTGATTACCTTTCAAAATTTGAGCCATACTCTCTCATTTTAAATTTCTAACATCGGAAGTTTATAACTCCTAGCATCTCTAAAACATCTTTGAAACATATTCGTTTATTCTGTAAAAATTTTATTTCGTAATTTGAAATATCTTTGATATTTAGTTGTTTTAAATTGCTTATTCTTATTTTATACACTTTTGAACTTTATTGTTTTTCAGTTCCTTATATCTATTATTACCTTCTTGTAATTTTTAATCCGTTTAAAAACTTATAGTTTTCTACGTATTAATCATTAAATTGGATTTCGTATTTTCACTTCCCTTCATAAATTCTTTATTTCTAAATTTTAGATAATTTTGAAACTTATTTGTTTCGACCTCCTTGTCTTTAAATTTTAAGTACCTTTTGAACAGTTCCTATCTATTACAATTATCTCTCTTCGAAGTATATATACATATATCATTTTCTTTTCTTTTATATAACCCCTTATTGTAAATTTGAATCTTATCCTAAATATGATTTATAACATTTCTGCTTTCATCTAATAACATTATAATAATAATTTTAAGAAAATGAGCTATATCAAAAGGTTATCCATAATTCTCGAAAATTTTATTTAATCATTTAACGATAACCTATATTCTCTTGATTTCATTAAAGCTCATATTTTCCTTATGATCACTACGACTTTTACATATTTTCCCTATATGCCGCTTTTTACTAAGGCGATATATCTTATTTATGTGATCATTAAAAGTAACAATAATAATATTATGTACTCCGTATATACGTTTAAAATTTCTTAAGGGGGTAGGACAATAATTTGTTATTAGCAAAATCCTAATTAAATCATAAAATTCCTTATTTCAACCTATTCTAAGGTTAATATTTATTTCTAGATTTAAATAATTTTTTATAATTTTTTTTTTTTATTCTTAAAGACGCTTATTATTTCTATTTAAATAAAATTCCGTACAAAACTTCTAGGCCCTACCTTTTTGAAAACGTCTTTCACGCAGATTTTGAAAATGACAATGCAGCAACATTTGGATATTAATTTGAAAAAGAATTATTTATATTTTAAAATTATTAAATTCATCAATCTTTCCTTTTTAGAAAATTCATACCCAATCAAGAGCAATATTACTATTTCAATTCCAAAAACCTTGATGTTTTCTCCAACTACTTTTTAATCTGGAGCAGTTATCCATCCTATCCAAGTTTCTGACTAAACTTTTCTTAAGGTAGGATTATCAGAACAAGTGTTAATTTAACATAAATTAATTGTTTTAACTAAATTATTAAATTAAAATTTATATAATTCAACTTTTATTCCTTTGTTTTGAAAACGTGACTAAAAAAATTTCGTTCGAATAAACATTCTCAAGATATTTCTAATTAATTTTCTTGATTTAATATTAACTTGTATTATATTTTTATTTCTAAAATACCTGTCGAACTAAAACTTTGTTTTTGTTAATACTATTAGATTTTTATAAAATTGAATTATATTTTAAAAATCATAACTTTCATAAAATTTAGTTTTTATAGAAATAATCTATCAAATACATGCATCAGTTTGAAATTTTACGAGACCGTAATAAAATTTGTAACTAACAACTTTTATACACTTATATTTTCGGACTATAAATTTTATAATACGAATAATGGAATTAAAATTTAAAACAAATAATTTAAAACATAATATATATTATAAAATATAAAAGTATATAAATAAGATCGAATGAAACAGAGTAAATCGGAACAATCAGACCCAAATACTCCTTTGTGTATGCCGGTACACTTCACTACACTATCCACTTGAGTTTTGGATATTTGTTTAGCTACTCTTATACACTAAGCCTCTCCACCATACATTTTATTATACTCCCTCATTTGTGCGATCTTTCCTCTTCTCTTCAACCTTATCTCCTTTCTTTTCTTATTTTATGCTCTTCTTAATTACTCCATTAAAGCAACAATAAAAACAACTTCAACAACAACAAAACCAACCGACAACAACAACTAACAAAGAACACCTTCAACAACAACAACAATTTACGACAACAACAATATCCACTTCGACAACAACTTCTTCAACTACAAGAGCAACCACCAACGACGATGACGAGGACCACTGTCACCACCCACCATCTCTTTCCTACCACCGACTGGCCTGTTTGCCGCCACCTGACCACCACCGTGGTCCTTTCTCTCCCGCCTCGCTCTCCTTCTCCTTGCCACCGTGACGCCACCACTAGAGCCGCCATTAATGGCGAGCTCGAGCTCACCACCCAAAGACCACCACCGTTCTCCCTTTTCCTCCCCTGTGCTCTCTCCTCTGCCGTTGCTTCTTCTTCTTTCGCTTTAAACCTCACGAGCTTCACGAGACCATCATCATACTCACCGTCACCACCGTGAGCCACCACCACGCTTACGCCCCCGCTTTTTCTCGGCCTCCCCTGCTTTCCTCTGTTTTCGGCTCGGTTTCGACTTCAACTTCGACCACCGGAGTTTCTCACGGTGAGCCCCCTTTTCATTTCAAATTTTCCTATTTCATTTCGTTTACCCTTTCGATTTCATTTCGTTGATTAAATAATTGTCGACTTAATTCACACTTATCGTTCTGTCGATAAATTTTATCGTCAATTAATTTCGCCAACTCTAACTCGTTGTTCCTCTCCCTTTGTGTTCTCGCTCAATTGCCGAGGACTAAACCGACTCGAGCTTGACGTGTGCTCTTCACCTCGAGCTCCCTTCTTTTCTCGGTTTTCCTCGCTTCTCTTCTGGTCCTTGCTTTTCATCCATGCCACCTCCATTTATTTTGTCTTTGCTTGAGTCTCACCCTATTGTGATGGTTGGAAATCAGTTCATTTGGGTTGGGAGTACTACATGTTCGGTTTTATTTGGAGGCCTCTGCTCGTGAGCCAAATTTAGGTGACTCGATTTCTTCCTCAAAATCTCTAACCATTAACGTTTTGGTTTTATTTTAATTAATTTGTTATTAAAAGTGAGCTAGTATGCATTAGACACGTATGATTCCCGTTTCAGTTTAATTTGATAACTTTGTATGAATCGCTATAGTATGAAATTGGGTGTTAATTTTGGTTATAATATAATGTTGAATTGATTTGTGAAATATGATATTTATCTGATTTTGTGATAATATGTTTTTAGTGAAAAATGTGTTGTTGAATTAATGTTGAATTTAATTGTAATATTATCGTGTTAAAATTATTTGTTATGTTTAAATTAAAATATATAAAGTTTATGTATCACAAGTATAAAATAAAACTTAAAATATTATTAAATAACTTAATTAAATAAATTAAATTAATATAACTTATCTATCGTCACTAAAATGTTAAATCGAAATATAACTAAAAATAAAGAATTAAGTTAAAAGAATATTAAGTTTAAATTAATATTAAATCATACTAAAAGTAAAAATATAAATTAAGTTACTCATATTAAAGCTTCTAAAATAAATAATTATATAAAAAGTCATATCTCACAATTACTATAAAGATTACTTTGTTAAAACTCTAAAATTTACAATGAACTTAAAATATACTAAATAAGTATTTAGTCAAAATAATAAAAAGAAATAAAGTACTTCGAAATATAAAATAAACCTAAGTAAAGCTTTTATTGAATAAAGTTAGAAATTTGTATTATAAATATGTTAAACAAAAAGATAAAGTGTTAAAATGATAATCCTATAAAAGATAAAGTAAAATGACTTAGTAGAAAATTTAAGTTATAAAAACCATAAAAAGAATTAATATGTAAGTGGAAGTATTATTATAATAAAATTAATTTCTAAAAATTTACTTTTAGAAAAACTTATAAAATTGAATACTATCATTAAAATTTAAAATATACTTTAAAGACGACGACTTCTTAAATAGTTGTTGTGTTTATAAAATTTAAATGTATAGAACATACGAATTTATAAATACGTTTAAATAATTTAAGAAATGAAAGAAAAGTAAATAATTAAATATTAATAAGATATGAAAATATACTCCGTATAAAATTCCACCATCGAATTATCATTCACCTAAAAGAAATTTTACTAATTGTCACAATATTATTTTTAACAAGAATACTAAAATTTGACAAATATCGTTTAAGTAATATTTCTAAGCTAAAATAAATGTTATGAATACTAAATCACTAACACTTTACGATTTAAATAAAAATGAAGAAATAAGTGTGGGTTATAATAAAATTCAATTATTTATATCACTAATCACTAATCACTAATCTACTTTAAATTACTTAAAATTTAAGTGAAACTTAATCAAACTTATAAATAAAATGAGCTATTATTATTTACTAAAATATAAAATACAAATACGTACAAGTATAATAAAATACGTAGAAGTATAAACTATAAAAATACGTACAAAGTATAAAAATACGCATACGTATAAAAGTACGTACAAAATAATGAATAGTGAAAATATTTAAAATTTACGAACGGACTCAAAATAAATATTTAAGTTTTTATATGTGTTCTGTTTACCTGAAGAACTGCTAGAACTAATATTTCATTATACAAAGTTCGACGATATTATTTAAGTTTCAGAATTGTCACATGATTTGAATAAACGAGGAAATAAGAAATTGAGAAAACGAGCTACTTGAATAAAATACTAGGATTGTTCGCCATGTTGCGACTCTTGAAATTCGAAGTTAACGAGGTAGCTGTATATGGGGACTTGGGCTCCCTATCAGAGTTGCCCAAGGCGAAATAACGATCTTAAGATTGCTACTCGACACGGTATATACAACCTCAGAGATGGGGCATCCTTGATATTTCCGTGGGCCCATATATTAGTAATTGGAAACGCCAGCCCCATCCGGGGGTACCCGTCTCTGGTGATAGTCGAACTTTTTCGTCGGTGATACCTTTTGAATAGCGAATACGTATGATCCTCGATAGTAGTGTATGCATACATTAGACAAGGGATTGAATCGTCCTTATTACCTTAGATATCTTTAGCCTGTCAGTCATGTCCAAGTTATGTTGGCCCTGATCGCTATCGCGCGGATTATGTCTGCATGCTTCCGCCTTACTAACGAAGACTCATTTGTTATCACATGTTGAATGTATTTCCTTGTTTTGATTGGTTATTGCCTGAATGACGTTGTTATGAGTTTGAAATTGCCCTGTTGAGTATGATTGTTGAGGAATGTTATACACTATGAGAATTGTTGTATGCACGTATTTGAATCATTATAACCCCTCGTGCTACGTGAGATATTGCATGATTGTTCACGACTATATGTTTATTGAATTGATTACGACTTATGCATATATCTTGATTGCTATGATTTAAGTTTTATATATATTACGATGTTATATGAATTGAGATAATAATTAAGTTTATATATTGTGTTCTATAAATTGAAATGTTTTAAGTTTCGTTTATCATGTTGTATGAGATTTAAATATCTATATGTGAGAACTGATATTATATGCTAATTGTCCAATTTTATCGATATATGCATTCTTGGAGTTATACGCGTTTAGTCTTTGCCAAGTTACTTTTAATCATAGGTTAAATAAACCAAAACCGTGGTTTAGAGGTTGTTGGTTAGAACAGCTACTTCCGCCTCGAGCGGAGATCCTCCTATTTTGTGTTTTTGTCTCCGTTGCAGGCAATTCTCGAGACTCAGGATTATCGGGACGATTGGGATGTTTCATTTGTTTTCTTTGAGAGATTGTAACATATATTTGTATCCTATGCCATTTGAATGTAATTTAATTAACATCCGGCATGTATTAGACTTAATTAATTTTCCGCCTTAGTTTAATTAAGTCACGAAAACCGGGTTGTTACAGTTGGTATCAAAGCTGTCTTGCGACCGTGAGTAACTTAATAGTTATTTCATCTAGCGAGAAGACACCTGGGCTAGACATACATATTAATATATATGTCCGGCATAGACTTATAGGATCAAATAATGAATTAGAAATCCTAGATCGCTAAAATAATAACTTAGATCGCTTTAAATGTGAGAATGGGTAGAAATATCTAGAGTTGACCGACCGACCTAGATTTTAGAATTTTCGACCGTCATTCAACCTCGATAGATTTTTATTTCTCTATTCTTGCCTGCTAAGTGCTCTATGACTAATCTTTTTGACTAACAAGTCTCATATGCTAACATTACCGAAAAGCGAGACGTATAAATCAAAGTCAAGACGACAAGAATTCAGGCTCAACAAATGGATGCAATAAGAACTATACAACATGAGAGACATTCAAGATTCGAAGAATTCTGTTACATTAAAGAATCATGCAGCTATATCAAATTCCTTCTTTAACTATCGTTATCATTTCTAAACTTTTCAATTTTTAAATCTCCTAATCTTAACATTCCTAATATTCATTCATTTAAAAATGAATTTTAGTTTTCTTTTTAATCGTTAACCCTTGCCTTTTTAAGGATTTGTGGATTCGATTATTTTTCAACTTTCTAAACTTATTGACTCCTTTTAAAAAACTTCTAACTTCCTAAATCAATAATTCTTAATAATTGTCTTCTCAATAATTTCTCATCTCTTCTCTTCAATCTCGTAAAGCTATACCATCCTTACTTATTATCAACTTCTAAAATTTCTAATCTCGAAATCTATAATACCTACTAATTGATTTCGTAAAGAAAATTTTTGTTTGTTCTATTTAACCTCAAAAAAAAAATGATTTTTGTCTTTGCTTTGTAATTTCGTTAACTTTTTATTCAACCTCTTAAAACTTACTTACTTATTCTAAAATTCTTGGACTCCTAAATTATAATTTCTACGGAGTACTTATTAATATCATACGATGAAGTTTCATCTTCTACCTTTATTTTTGTAAACTCTTCATCTTTCTATTTAATATCTATGAACTGGTAGACTTAATTGTTCTAGACTCCTCATACTTTAATTATAAATATTTGTAACTTGATTACCTTTCAAAATTTGAGCCATACTCTCTCATTTTAAATTTCTAACATCCGAAGTTTATAACTCCTAGCATCTCTAAAACATCTTTGAAACATATTCGTTTATTCTGTAAAAATTTTATTTCGTAATTTGAAATATCTTTGATATTTAGTTGTTTTAAATTGCTTATTCTTATTTTATACACTTTTGAACTTTATTGTTTTTCAGTTCCTTATATCTATTATTACCTTCTTGTAATTTTTAATCCGTTTAAAAACTTATAGTTTTCTACGTATTAATCATTAAATTGGATTTCGTATTTTCACTTCCCTTCATAAATTCTTTATTTCTAAATTTTAGATAATTTTGAAACTTATTTGTTTCGACCTCCTTGTCTTTAAATTTTAAGTACCTTTTGAACAGTTCCTATCTATTACAATTATCTCTCTTCGAAGTATATATACATATATCATTTTCTTTTTCTTTTATATAACCCCTTATTGTAAATTTCGAATCTTATCCTAAATATGATTTATAACATTTCTGTTTCATCTAATAACATTATAATAATAATTTTAAGAAAATGAGCTATATCAAAAAGGTTATCCATAATTCTCGAAAATTTTATTTAATCATTTAACGATAACCTATATTCTCTTGATTTCATTAAAGCTCATATTTTCCTTATGATCACTACGACTTTTACATATTTTCCCTATATGCCGTTTTTACTAAGGCTATATATCTTATTTATGTGATCATTAAAAGTAACAATAATAATATTATGTACTCCGTATATACGTTTAAAATTTCTTAAGGGGGTAGGACAATAATTTGTTATTAGCAAAATCCTAATTAAATCATAAAATTCCTTATTTCAACCTATTCTAAGGTTAATATTTATTTCTAGATTTAAATAATTTTTTTTTTTTTTTTTTTTTTATTCTTAAAGACGCTTATTATTTCTATTTAAATAAAATTCCGTACAAAACTTCTAGGCCCTACCTTTTTGAAAACGTCTTTCACGCAGATTTTGAAAATGACAATGCAGCAACATTTGGATATTAATTTGAAAAAGAATTATTTATATTTTAAAATTATTAAATTCATCAATCTTTCCTTTTTAGAAAATTCATACCCAATCAAGAGCAATATTACTATTTCAATTCCAAAAACCTTGATGTTTTCTCCAACTACTTTTTAATCTGGAGCAGTTATCCATCCTATCCAAGTTTCGGGGACGAAACTTTTCTTAAGGGGGTAGGATTGTAACACCCCGTGTTAATTTAACATAAATTAATTGTTTTAACTAAATTATTAAATTAAAATTTATATAATTCAACTTTTATTCCTTTGTTTTGAAAACGTGACTAAAAAAATTTCGTTCGAATAAACATTCTCAAGATATTTCTAATTAATTTTCTTGATTTAATATTAACTTGTATTATATTTTTATTTCTAAAATACCTGTCGAACTAAAACTTTGTTTTTGTTAATACTATTAGATTTTTATAAAATTGAATTATATTTTAAAAATCATAACTTTCATAAAATTTAGTTTTTATAGAAATAATCTATCAAATACACAGACCGTTTGAAATTTTACGAGACCGTAATAAAATTTGTAACTAACAACTTTTATACACTTATATTTTCGAACTATAAATTTTATAATACGAATAATGGAATTAAAATTTAAAACAAATAATTTAAAACATAATATATTTTATAAAATATAAAAGTTTATAAATAAGAGCGAATGAAACAGAGTAAATCGGATCAAACAGACCCAAATACTCCTTTGTGTATGTCGGTACACTTCACTACTCTATCCACTTGAGTTTTGGATATTTGTTTAGCTTCTCTTATACACTAAGTCTCTCCACCATACATTTTATTATACTCCCTCATTTGTCTGATCTTTCCTCTTCTCTTCAACCTTATCTCCTTTCTTTTCTTATTTTATGCTCTTCTTAATTACTCCATTAAAGCAACAATAAAAACAACTTCAACAACAACAAAACCAACCGACAACAACAACTAACAAAGAACACCTTCAACAACAACAACAATTTACGACAACAACAATATCCACTTCGACAACAACTTCTTCAACTACAGAGCAACCACCAACGGCGATGGCGAGGACCACTGTCACCACCACCATCTCTTTCCTACCACCGACGGCCGCCTGTTTCTTTGCCACGACCACCACCGTGGTCCTTTCTCTCCCGCCTCGCTCTCCCTTCTCCTTGCCACCGTGACGCCACCACTAGAGCGCCATTAATGGCGAGCTCGAGCTCGCCACCCAAAGACCACCACCGTTTCTCCCCTTTTCCTCCCTCGTGCTCTCTCCTCTGCCGCTGCTTCTTCTTCTTCGGTTTAAACCTCACGGAAGCCACGGAGACCATCATCATACTCACCGTCACCACCGTGAGCCACCACCACGTTACGTCCCTCGCTTTTCTCGGCCTCCCTGCTTCCTCTCGTTTTCGGCTCGGTTTCGACTTCAACTTCGACCACCGGAGTTTCTCACAGTGAGCCCCCTTTTCATTCCAAATTTTTCTATTTCATTTCGTTTCGCTTCGATTTCATTTCGTTGATTAAGTAATTGTCGACTTAATTCACACTTATCGTTTTCTGTCGATAAATTTTATCGACATTTGATTTCGCCGACTTTAACTCGTTGTTCCTCTCCCCTTTGTGTTCTCGTTCAATTGCCGAGGCGAAACCGACTCGAGCTTGTGTTGTGCTCTTCACCTCGAGCTCCCTTCTTTCTCGGTTTTCCTGCTCTCTTTCGGTCCTTGCTTTTCATCCATGCCACCTCCATTTATTTCTTTCTTGCTTGAGTCTCACCCTATTGTGATGGTTGGAAATCAGTTCATTTGGGTTGGGAGTACTACATGTTGGGTTTTATTTGGAGGCCTCGTCATGAGCCAAATTTAGGTGACTCGATTTCTTCCTCAAAATCTCTAACATTAACGTTTTGGTTTTATTTTAATTAATTTGTTATTAAAAGTGAGCTAGTATGCATTAGACACGTATGATTCCCGTTTCAGTTTAATTTGATAACTTTGTATGAATCGCTATAGTATGAAATTGGGTGTTAATTTTGGTTATAATATAATGTTGAATTGATTTGTGAAATATGATATTTATCTGATTTTGTGATAATATGTTTTGAGTGAAAAATGTGTTGTTGAATTAATGTTGAATTTAATTGTAATATTATCGTGTTAAAATTATTTGTTATGTTTAAATTAAAATATATAAAGTTTATGTATCACAAGTATAAAATAAAACTTAAAATATTATTAAATAACTTAATTAAATAAATTAAATTAATATAACTTATCTATCGTCACTAAAATGTTAAATCGAAATATAACTAAAAATAAAGAATTAAGTTAAAAGAATATTAAGTTTAAATTAATATTAAATCATACTAAAAGTAAAAATATAAATTAAGTTACTCATATTAAAGCTTCTAAAATAAATAATTATATAAAAAGTCATATCTCACAATTACTATAAAGATTACTTTGTTAAAACTCTAAAATTTACAATGAACTTAAAATATACTAAATAAGTATTTAGTCAAAATAATAAAAAGAAATAAAGTACTTCGAAATATAAAATAAACCTAAGTAAAGCTTTTATTGAATAAAGTTAGAAATTTGTATTATAAATATGTTAAACAAAAAGATAAAGTGTTAAAATGATAATCCTATAAAAAGATAAAGTAAAATGACTTAGTAGAAAATTTAAGTTATAAAAACCATAAAAAGAATTAATATGTAAGTGGAAGTATTATTATAATAAAATTAATTTCTAAAAATTTACTTTTAGAAAAACTTATAAAATTGAATACTATCATTAAAATTTAAAATATACTTTAAAGATTTACGACTTCTTAAATAGTTGTTGTGTTTATAAAATTTAAATGTATAGAACATACGAATTTATAAATACGTTTAAATAATTTAAGAAATGAAAGAAAAGTAAATAATTAAATATTAATAAGATATGAAAATATACTCCGTATAAAATTCTACCATCGAATTATCATTCACCTAAAAGAAATTTTACTAATTGTCACAATATTATTTTTAACAAGAATACTAAAATTTGACAAATATCGTTTAAGTAATATTTCTAAGCTAAAATAAATGTTATGAATACTAAATCACTAACACTTTACGATTTAAATAAAAATGAAGAAATAAGTGTGGGTTATAATAAAATTCAATTATTTATATCACTAATCACTAATCACTAATCTACTTTAAATTACTTAAAATTTAAGTGAAACTTAATCAAACTTATAAATAAAATGAGCTATTATTATTTACTAAAATATAAAATACAAATACGTACAAGTATAATAAAATACGTAGAAGTATAAACTATAAAAATACGTACAAAGTATAAAAATACGCATACGTATAAAAGTACGTACAAAATAATGAATAGTGAAAATATTTAAAATTTACGAACGGACTCAAAATAAATATTTAAGTTTTTATATGTGCTGCTTAATTCAAGAATCGCTAGAACTAATATTTCATTATACAAAGTTCGACGATATTATTTAAGTTTCAGAATTGTCACATGATTTGAATAAACGAGGAAATAAGAAATTGAGAAAACGAGCTACTTGAATAAAATACTAGGATTGTTCGCCATGTTGCGACTCTTGAAATTCGAAGTTAACGAGGTAGCTGTATATGGGGACTTGGGCTCCCTATCAGAGTTGCCCAAGGTGAAATAACGATCTTAAGATTGCTACTCGACACGGTATATACAACCTCAGAGATGGGGCATCCTTGATATTTCCGTGGGCCCATATATTAGTAATTGGAAACGCCAGCCCATCCGTGCAGGCATCTCTGGTGATAGTCGAACTTTTTAGTCGGTGATACCTTTTGAATAGCGAATACGTATGATCCTCGATAGTAGTGTATGCATACATTAGACGAGGATTGAATCGCCCTTATTACCTTAGATATCTTTAGCTTTGTCACCATGTCCAAGTTATGTTGGCCCTGATCGCTATCGCGCGGATTATGTCTGCATGCTTCCGCCTTACTAACGAAGACTCATTTGTTATCACATGTTGAATGTATTTCCTTGTTTTGATTGGTTATTGCCTGAATAGCGTTGTTATGAGTTTGAAATTGCCTGTTGAGTATGATTGTTGAGGAATGTTATACACTATGAGAATTGTTGTATGCACGTATTTGAATCATTATAACCCTCGTGCTACGTGAGATATTGCATGATTGTTCACGACTATATGTTTATTGAATTGATTACGACTTATGCATATATCTTGATTGCTATGATTTAAGTTTTATATATATTACGATGTTATATGAATTGAGAAAATAATTAAGTTTATATATTGTGTTCTATAAATTGAAATGTTTTAAGTTTCGTTTATCATGTTGTATGAGATTTAAATATCTATATGTGAGAATCGATATTATATGCTAATTGTCCAATTTTATCGAAATATACATTTCTTTGGAGTTATCTGGCGTTTAGTCTTTGCCAAGTTACTTTTAATCATAGGTTAAATAAACCAAAACCGTGGTTTAGAGGTTGTTGGTTAGAAACAGTCACTTCCGCCTGAGCGGGAGATCCTCCTATTTTGTGTTTTTGTCTCCGTTGCAGGCAATTCTCGAGACTCAGGATTATCGGGACGATTGGGATGTTTCATTTGTTTTCTTTGAGAGATTGTAACATATATTTGTATCCTATGCCATTTGAATGTAATTTAATTAACATCCGGCATGTATTAGACTTAATTAATTTTCCGCCTTAGTTTAATTAAGTCACGAAAAACCGGGTTGTTACAAAATGTAGTCATTTGATTATTTTTAATAAATAATTATATATTAATATATAATTACTATTTCATTTCTATTAAACTAGCTTTTTCTAAATTGTCGAAATTTGAAGTCACACCTAGCTTAAATTGATTAAATTTTTGACGTTTGTTTATAATTCTTTAAATCTATAACATTCAACAAAAAAAAAATAAGTATTTCGACCTAGTAAAATTTTATTCAAAATCTCGAGGGTTAAGATCCGATTTTTATATTTAGTACCTTTTGAAAATTAGTTTTATTTTTATTTCCGATTTTATTTCAAAACATTATTTTTAAGACCATATCTTTTATTTCGAAACCTTTCGCGATCGCTAAATCGAAAATTTCGAGAAATGAGAATCGAGCCCGAAAAATTGACTTTTGACTTTCCTTAGTCAAAGTTATCCACTTCCATTTTTCTTACACATTACTTACACCATTATATTTATCATCATCACTTTTATTTTATTTTGTATTTATATTTAAGATTATACTTAATAAAAATACATAAATACAAATACGATACTACTACTTTAATACGACCATTTTCATTTCCGTCACTTTTAAAATTTTTCTAAAGTAGTTAATAAAATATTTTAGTCTTATATTTATAAAATGAAAACTTTTCTAAAAATCGTCAAACAAAGACTTTTTAACTTTTATCGCTTTTGACGCCCGACTTTTTAAGACCCGATTTATTTCGTAAAAGCATTTTTAAATATCTAGGGGACAATTACTACCACCAAATAGTAATGAGGACTTAAATGACCAAATGTGATGATCATGTTTATTTTGATTTTTAATTAAACTTTAAATAAATTAAAAACCTAATACTTAACACCTAATTTGTCTAACTTTTCTACAAGTTGTACAAGAGCAAAACTCACCCATTTTTTACTCCATAATGTCGTGACTTTGCCCCTTTTTTCTCCCTTTTATTTTTCTTCCAATTTATTCCAAAAACTCCTTAAATTAAAACCTTAATATTATTTCTAATAATTCATAAGTAATCCTAAATCTTTAGTGGGTCTTTTGAAGCTAACTCCTTGGATTATTTGGGTGAAGAACTTGGGTTTTATGGGTGAAGAAATATCCGATCTAAAATTTATTTTAGATCCCCGACGATTCACTTCCAATTTAAGGTGACTAGTTATATCTCATATTAGTCTCTTTTAAAATTAATTTGATTTTTATTATAAGTTTATAAGTATGATTTTTATGTTGAAAAATGTTAAACATCATTTTTGTGCACTTATATGTTATGTGTTGTATAAATAATGATAATAAATAAATAGGTGTTTAAAATAGATAAGTTGGAGTATTAAGAAATCATGTTTAGTTTAATTATTTTTGAGTACTTTAAATTATTGTTCATGTTGTTTTTAAGCTTATATGAGTTTTAGTTATGTTGAAATTAAATATAAAAATTATGTGAAGTATTAACAATGAGTTTAAAGTGATTAAAAATCGAAAATGAAAATTATGTGCATGTGTTTGTTCCTCACGGCTTATCCCTAATTTTTACCTAAATTTTCACTTTTAATTTTTGTAAATAATATGTTGGTTTAAGTTAGTATAAAATAGAGGTATTCATGTAAAAATTAAATTAGAAAAATAAATTATAAGTTGTTAGATATGCACATATGTGTTCTTGAGTTTTAGTTTGATGTTCTTGATGTTCTTTAAATGTTCATCACAGTTTGTTCATCTTTATTACTCACTTTGATTATGTTTTACTTTATGGTTGTTAATAATTTGTGTTTATGTTTAGTTATTATTTTATATATTGTTAGTCTTATAATATAAATCAACTTAAAACATTATAAATCATTTAGAATAAAAAGTTAGAAATTTAAAGTGTTGAAAAACACTATTCATAAATATAAATGAAACTTTTAGTAAATTTCATTTTAGTTTAAATCGTTTTAGTATAATTAGGATAATTAAAATATAAAGACTTTAAGCTAAGAACCGATAAAATCGAAAAATGAAAATTTAGAACCACTACATGCTTGCTCACGGCATCTTTGCCATTTCTAGGTCAAAATTGTATTTTATCACTTTTTAGTTTATTGTTAAAATAATTTAATTAGTAGTTAATAAGTTAGAATTAAGAAATTAAAAGAAATAAATGAATTTTGATATATATATAATCCACTCGGCATTTACACTTTAAATGGACCAAATTTGATTAAAATGAAATTATCACTAAGTCACTAAAGTTTAATAGTTATTAGAATTGAAATATTATATAAATCGATTTAGTTATAAATGAAATATTATAAACCGATAAAAATATATAACCATTATAAAAATGAACTAAATCGTGTGCTACCGCCTTTGCATATTGGACTGTTGAACTTGGACTTACGGACTTAAATGAATCATCCACGATACTATTATTTTTAAAATGAAAATCGCTAAATTTAGTTAATAGACGACTAAATTTAACTAAGTCTCATTTTAAAATGAATATCATTATCACTTTTTTACAAACCGAACTTAACGTTTTTAAAACTAGACTTTTAAAATATTTTCACAAATCACTAAGTACAAAACGAACTTAACGACTTTGAAACTAGAAATCTATACTTAGCAAATAAAAAGATTTAGTATTATACCTAAAATATCTTAAGTATAAAAATACGTATAAATATAAGAATACGTACAAGTATAAGAATACGTATAAGTATAAAAATACGTATAAAATACGAAGTATAAAAATACGAATACGTATAAAAATACGTATAGAATACGAAGTATAAAAATACGAATACGTATAAAAGTACGTACAAAATACGGTGAATAGTCAATAGTGAATAGTGAATAGTGAAAAATGAATAGTGAAATACTGAAAATAATTGAAAATTTTACTAAGTATAGAAAAATTGAAAATGAATAAGTAAATAACTTAAGGTGTTTGAAAAACACTTAAATAAAATTGGACATACTAATAAACGTATCATTTTAGAAACTTAAAAATGTTAATAATTAACAACACTTCAAATAATAAACGAATATGTTATGTGATCATATGAAACCTACAATTCAAATTAAACGTTTGACGTTGAGACTAGGAGAGTCTAGTAACATGTGATATGTAAATATCAAATAAATAATAAATCTTGAGTAAGTTAAATAAAAGGTCAAGCTTGGGCCTCAGATATGAAAACGTCAATCGTGAGTGAAGTGGGGTTTAAGATAGTCTTGTAGCGGTCGCCATTGCCGTACAAGATAATTGAATATGCCAAGGCTTTTGTCTCAGGCTTTAGGAAATAGTCGTTTTATCCAGAGTTAAGGTGCTCTATGAATAGCATAGCCTACTCTTAACGTGGATATTAGTGTACATGTACTAGACTAGGGTTTTATTCCCCTATTTCGCTAGAGTTATCAGGGCCACCGTGACATTATGTGCTTATGCGCTTTGCGGTTCTGTCTCCTTGCCGTGTTTCGTCTTTATTGGACGCGACACTAGCATTCGTTCTTACCCTGCGTAAAGATTACTTGACGAGATTGTATCTGAAGTTCGAATCATTTCGAACACTAGAGGATGAGATGCAAGTATTATAGTATTCGGCGTGGTTTACGAGTCGAGTAAGTCTCTGCACTATGGAAGTGAGATGCAATCGATCAGAGTACAAAGACCTACTCAGTGGTCAGGCTCGTAAGCAGTATGTGTTGTTTGTTGTATGATTAATTGAGAACGAGTGTGTACCATCTTCGAAAACTAAAGACCACAACTTTCTGAATTGAATCGAGTCTGCATGAGGAGAATGATACGATATGTATGTTTGATTGCGATCCGATATCGCCTTGTAATGTTATTGAATTATTATGACTCTATTGTTATGCTATTATATGCTATTTGCCTTCATAATTGAATATCATGCTTATATGATTTATCGCTTAAACCGCATATTTATTATGACTTATATGTCTTTATATGCTATATGTAATAAGCATGTTTATGTTTTTATCATAATGTTATGTTTATAAAGCGATAATATTAAACCAAAGTAATTGAAATCGAGGGTAAGTATGAGCATAGCTAGTCACTGTCCGCTCAGCGGGCATCCCCCATCAGTTTATTGTGCAGGATGATCGTGGACCGGGAGCTGGATTTTGGACGGGGCCACGAAACGTTTTATTGCTTTACATTTACTTGTTATTGAGAGATTTGTAATATATAACACTTTACTCTTTTAACTCCCGTATTTAGAGTTGTTCAATTCAACTCTTAAAACGATGATTGTAATATTTTGGGTTATTTGTATAATTAATAACGCTGGTTTAAGACTTAATTAATTTCCGCCTTAGTAATTAAAGTCGACTAAAAACCAGGTTATTCTGATTAGTATCGAGTTGTCTTGCGACCGTGAGTAAATTAATAGTTATTTCATCTAGCGAGAGACACCTGGGCCGGACATTCATATCGTATGTCAGGCATAGACTACTAGGATCAAATAATAAATTAGATTTTTCTTTTATTAGGTCACTTAAATTATAACTTAAAATCGCGTTAAAGTGTGAGGATGGGTAGAAACCTTAGGGACCGACCATAGACTAAGGACTTTTAAATAACGAACTACTGCCCTCAAAATAAAATACGCTAACTATCGTATGCTCGCTACTTGCTGATGTGACTAACTAAAACTAACAACTATCCTCGGATATAAAATCTAAGTAATAAGTTTAATTCTCGAAGAACGAAGCCATTAATCGAGTACCAGACGACAAGACCTCAAACGCGGCAAATGGACGCATCAAGAACCTTACAGCTGATATGACGTTCAAGATCTCGAAGATTTCTGTCGCGAAGAAGATTTCTACAACTCCATCTAATTATCCTCTTTAACTAAAATTTTTACTTCGTTCGCTTTTAAAAAAAAAAAATTTTAACCTCTTTAACCTTTCCTTCTAACTCTCTAATTTCCTAAATCTAAAGTGTAATACCCCGTGTTTTCGTATCCTATTTTAGCCGAGTGTTGGGTTTTTAGTCGAGCTTTATATTTTAAGATCAAGCTTAGAAGATGTATATGTCGTTATGAATTATTGTGAGCTCGGTATAGTAATGATAATAATGTTAATAAATATAATAGTAATAATAATAATAAAAATAATATGGTAGACCCAAATAAAACAATCTCTTCTATCCCCTTAATTTTAGAGTCGACCCAAAATAAAAATCAAAGTGGCTGAGAGCCTCATTACTTCGTGCTTCTTCTTCCTTTGTTCGCCCTCTTTCATCATTCATCATCCCATCATCTATCGTTCATCCTCATCAAACACCAAACGTTATCATCGTTTATCATCATCGATCACCTTCATCAACGTTTCAACATCATCCTTGTAGCTGTTTCATCCTCGTCAACATTAAACACCACGGTGTACCAAGTTCGTTGCTTTATCATTGTCATGCTTCATTTCTCCTCGAATTCTAGCCTTAGTGTTCGACTAAGTGAAGGTATACCTCGTATCTAAGTGTTTAAATTGATTGTCTCGTGTAAACCTTAACCCTAGGATTTGGGGCTTTCTGATTTTGAGGTGTTTATCACGTTTTTAAGGTGTCAGTTAGTGGTAATACACTATTGATATTATTGTCGTAATTTGTAGAGTTCGTGGAGTTTCGGAAAAGTTTCAGCTTGGTTTCGACCTTGAGCTCGGGTTTTCATGAGCCACCCGAGGTAAGGGCTACTCCCTTTCTTAGTCTCGTAGTATAGTTGTGTGTTGTTGTTGCGATTGTGAAGTGAATGTGGGCTTATAAGCCCTTGATTGTGTGTGATTGGATGTATGTTGTATGTGTAAATGTGGGCATGAATGTGTGTGTATGTAAGTGAATGTGGAGGGGCTGTGAAGGCCTTGCAAGGGGCTGTTTTTACTGTCGGTTTAGAGAGTGTATGGTTTGTTGGTTGGTCGATTCACAGTGCGTAAGGGCTGCGTTTTCTTTGTCGATTTTGGGGCCATGTTGGTCATTATTTTGGTTGGTTTCCTGTGTAAGGATTACTCCTTACTTAGTTACTTAGAATGACCTAATTGTTATGATTGTGTGTAATAAGTTATGAGCTTATAGTCTTGACTATTGAATGTTGGTGGATTAGTGGGTGTGTTGTATGTGTGTGAATGTGGGCTGTAATTGTGTTTATGTATGACTTTGTGAGTTTGTATATGTCGATTTCGAAATGGTTTTTCTGTCAGTTTGACACCCATCAAGGCTGATGGTTTTGGACTGTTTGGGCCGAGAATGGGCCTTTGTTTGAGCGGATTGGGGACGTGTACTAGCCGATGTATTTGCCAGGTTTGGTGTCTGGCCGTGGTTAGAAGCGGCCGTAGGGGATGTTTTTCTTGTCATTTCCGAGCCGTATTCTTTGCCATTTTCTCATTTGTTTCTTTGTCATTTACGAAATTTGTGTTCTTTGTCACTTTTGGGTCATGTTTTAATTGTATGCGTTGTATGAGATTGTAGTAGTATAGTGTGGTAATGTTAGTATGTAGCTTGTGATTATGGATGCTTTAGTGTATGACTACTTCTTAGACGGAATGAACGGGAATATACATAATGTTTAGAATGAATGAGTGGGCTATGCCTCGAGTATGTTGTTGGCTCGAATGATTATAAGCTTGGATTGAATGTTGTATGTCTTACTCCGTTATACAAGTATATATATAATTGTAATGTGCAAACTGTTCTCTTGGCATGACGTTCGTACTCCGGTGTTGTGGGTCTGTGTGGCCCGGCGATGTGGGTCTGTGTGGCCCGGTGTTGTGGGTTTGTGTGGCCCGGTGATGTGGGTCTGTGTGGCCCGGTGATGTGGGTCTGTGTGGCCCGGTGATGTGGGTCTGTGTGGCCCGGTGTTGTGGGTCTGTGTGGCCCGGTGTTGTGGGTCTGTGTGGCCCGGCGACTTGGAGGAGTTGTAATTGGCGGAGTTGTGGAACGTTGGCGATATGGTAAGTCCCCTGTGTGGAGTTACACAGTGGGGTCCTTGTCTTTGTTTGATTTATGAGATTGTCTGTTACACGTCCGAGCTAGTACACGTGAAGTGTTTCTAATGGTAACTTAAAAGTGTAAGCGTAGTTTCATAGCCTCCCTTTCCACGTCTCAAGTTACTTAAAGTGTTGCTTTTCCTTTCGCGCTTATTATGAGTTTGAGTAAAGACTAACTAGGTGGTTGTTGTTGTTTCTGACCTGTCTTCCCCACCCCCTTTAGGTACTCGGACGTGACTGTGCTTGTGTTGGGAACGCTTGGAGGGAATCGCTGGAGTCTGGTCTCGAGTCTAGCTCCACCATAGACGTACTTTTCGTTATTGTCTTTCAGTTTTCTCGGCCTGCGTGCCTTGTTATTGTCAGGGTTGACAGTTGTAGTTTGAGAGTTTATTCACCCCTTTTTGATGCTATTAGTTTCCCTTTTCTTTATATCCAGATTTTGTTTGAGATTACAGGTGTTTGCTCATGGACCCGTTCAGTCGGGTCCCGTAACATCGTCATTTAGGTGGGGTCCGCCCGGCCTAAATGGGGGTGTTACAAAGTGGTATCAGAGCGGCGACCCTGATCTAATGAACCTAAAAATGAACCATAAAATGAACATAGGTGAGTCGTGTCTTAAAATGAAAATAGGAATTAAAATGAACCCCATGGAAATGATTGGTGATCCAAGCAATACCAGGGTTAGGGAGACGTCCCGAAACCCTGGGTGGGAAACGTCCCTAGAGAGCTTGGTAGCTATGAATTGAAGTGGTTAACGGGGGGTAAGTGTGTCGGGTTGCGTTGATATACTGTTGAATTGCCTTGTTTGTGTATGTGTTGTGTGATCATGGAGTATGGAGACACGGTGATGAGATGTGATGAGATGTGATGAGGCGTGAGGAGTGGTGGTGGAGTTGTGGAGATACTACGATGTTGTTGTGGATCTTTCGGAGTGGGCCGAGTACGAGGAACGTCATGGCAAGAAAACGATAAACAGTAAAGGTTGAGTGAGTATAGTAATTATATATATATGTATGTTGCTGATGTTGTATTGTGGTAATGATAATGATCCCGCCCACCCTCCCCTTTAAGCCCATTTTGGGTATGATGTTGTCCATTTATACTAATGTTTCATAATGTTGCTTTAATATGATATCGCATTATTATATTCATATGTTTTTGTATACGCACTCGTTTATTATATCTTATATTATGTTAGATATTGTTAATGGAGGATGGGATTAGGACCTTCGGGTCACTGGAGGCACTTTATGTTGCATTTTGAGGAATTGTGGAAATTGGCTGCTGCTAGATATAGTATATTGTCTTGGAATAACCGTGTTGTTGCTTTCTTTTATTGGACACTTGTCTGTCTCACGTATGAATATGTTTCGTATGAGCATGTTTGTGGTCAGTCGAGACTGAGTATGGTTATATGGGTGCTTGTATCGTGATGATGATGCTATGTCGTTTAATTGATGTTGTTTTCGGTTATTAATGCGGCCACAGTTGTCGTTCATTGTTGCTACCACTGTTACTATCTTGTTGCTACTGTGAGTCCTTGTTGCTGCTATTCTGTTGCTACTCGTTGTCGTTGCTATGCTGTGGTTGTGGCATGTTATTTTTATTGAGCATACATATGTTTGTGGTCGTACCAAGGGTGTGTTTCGGCCTCGAGCCGTGAGCGTGAGCATATGAGCGTATGGTTCTGTTGTGTTTGAATGTGTGTTTTTACTATGGATGGGTCAATGTTATTTTCTTCAATTAGAGGTCATATTTTAGGTTTTAGCATCGTGTTTAGGTGTGTTTTGATGTAAATGAGTAAGTGGAAGACCACGTTGAAAGTTTGCGTGTGTTTAGGTGCGTTTGCGTGTGTTTGTGTGTTGTAAGGCTAGTTTTGGATGTGAGTGTGTTTGATTCTCCGCGTTTTGTTGCCGATGGAATTGCCCCGCTGTGTAATGTTATACCTGCAACTTGATGATGTGTTTGGTCATAGTTCGTGAGCTCTATTGTTGATTGCTTGCTGTCTTTAAGCTCTAATATAGCTACTTGTTTGTTGGAGTGAAAATTTTGGTGTTTTGGATAAACTAGAACAAGTATAGAAGTCGAACCGCGTGTGTAATTTCTTGTATATAGGCTACCTGGTCACTGTTCGCAGTTAAGTATTTGGGCAGAATATAAGGAGTCTGAGTCTTGATCGTGATTAGTGTCTAGGATTTGAGTCGTATAATGTCATGTCCTTTCATTGTTGACATGTGTTGTGGTTACAAGTTTAGATGGTAATGGTATTATGTCATAGATATAGTCATAACTGATTTTGGGTGATCATATTTGGTACTTGTATGAAATCCTTGACACTTTATGTATGCTTAAACGTGAGGTATAGTATATGTATGAAATCCTTGACACTTTATGTATGCTTAAACGTGAGGTATAGTATATGATTCCGTTATTATGCTTTTTGATGATGACTATGAAGGGAGAATGGCTAGGTTGTGCACTGTGATGTTTGTTATTGTTGTTTTCGATATACACTATGATAATTGTGTGTATGTGTGGTTAGGTATTTGTGGTGGCGCGTGTATATACTTAATTATGTCTATCCTTACCATAGCTTCTATTTAAATGTTGTATCGTATGTATGCGCTGTATATATGTAAGTGTATGTCTGTGAACGAGGACGGTTTTAAGACCCTTATGGTTAATGGACGCAAGTTAGGACATGCAAGTTTTCGAAGGGTTGTGTACTTTGATTGCTATAAAGTTGGTCGTACCGAGGATGCAATGTTTGCTATAATGTGAAGTATGAGTTATTTGTAGTATGAGCCGTTTGTATGTATGATTAGCGACGTGTTGGTTGCTAGCCATATGCCTTGTTTACTCGCTTGGTATGACAATAGAAAAGGGAGACATTTTGTGATTATAGGTTGAACGGTTTACTGCTTCATGTTTATTAGAGGATGTATTGAACATATTGGGGTTTTCTTATGATTATTATATACCGTAGATTAAACCTATGGTGGTGCTTATGTGTTATAAACGGGTGTTCGACTATCTGACTCGTGAAAATAGAAGTGTGTGTTTTTGTTTCTAAGTATAACGTACTTGACTATTTATTGATTGAGATCTTAGATGAGAAAGGGATGTGTATTACTGATGTGACATGACTTTGTGACAGATAAAAAAAACTGAAAATAGAAGTATAGTAAGTATGAGAGTGGTTGTATTAGACTAACAAACAGATTGAATATGCGTGAACTTGAAGGTAACATGAAGTGTGTATATATGTAGTGAGGGTGTGTTAGCTAAGATGTGGGGAGTAAACGTGTTGTAAGTATGAGAGTAGTTGTGATAGCCTAACGAATGGATCGAAGCGAGTATAAGCCTTAAGGTAAATGAAGTGTGTACGCGTGAATTCAATTGGAATTGAACAAAGGCGGGTGTAAATATGATAAATGGAGATTAAGTTATTGTCCTTGAGTATAGCTATGTGGGTGGTATGGTTGATGATGAACTATGGAAGTGAGCTAATATAGTTACATAAGTTGTATGAACGTATGAATAGAAGCGAGTATAATGTGTAATGGGAATGTGTGTTAATTGTTGCAAACATTACAAATATGCGTTCAGATTATAAAGAGTTTTAGCTGAGATATGATATTGGATTTGGTGAGTAACGTTATATGAGTGAAATATGTCGAAAATGTTTGACTTGATAGATCAAGTGGGAGGATTAGCTAGGTAATAGGAATTGTGTCAAATACCATAAGTAAGGTGATGTAGTTGGGAGGCGCAGTGATATCAATAAGAAGTAGGGGGTGTAGAAATCTTATGAGGTGAAAGAGTATATGCATACAGATACAGGATGAGTGATGTAACGGTTGGTAGAAGTCGAGCATAATAGATTGGTGACAAAGTGTTGAGAGAAAAGCAGAGATTTGTCATTTGAGTTGTGGAAGTAACAGAAGCATGATAGTTATAAGAATGTTGGGAACCTTGAGACACGAGTAGTATAAGTTACATGAAAAGAAGAGGTGAGTGTATATTTTGGCTGATTATTAAGTAAGAAAGTCATTAAAGAGGTTGGGATATTGTTTGATTATGAGTCAAAACTGAAAAAAAAAAAATAAATAAAAAAAAAATAAAAAAATAAAATAAAATAAAAAATTTTAACTGCAGAATCATCGGAGAGTGGAAGGTTGAGTGTGAGGAGACGCAGAAGCATAGCAAATGAAAGTATAGGTTAGGTAAAGAGGTTGAGTATTACTTCGCGGTGGTGACATAAAGCATAGAAGAAAGACTAGTAAAGACGTCAATTACTGTATAAGAGTAGAAACGCATGTAATCACATGTAATAAACTAGTACTGGGAAGATCAGGAAGTGCAACGGAAGGAGTGTGAAATGGTAGCGAGAAGAACCAGCATTAGGAGGAAACACACAGGAAATCGAGGATAGTATCATCATATTCTGAGTAGAGTGAATTCATGAGTTAATTAGTAATACAAGACTTAATGGAACTTATGGAAACAACACATGATATAGGTAAACGAATAATGTTGCATTGTTGATAGTGATAGATGATGTACACGATACAAGTAATATGAGAGGGTTCCGTGGAAATAAGTAAAAATAATAATAAGGATAAGGTGCTATAAGCAATACAGATTGGTAAGATAGATCAATTTTTGTGTTATAGCATTTCATGGATGAGTCAGTATAACAATGACTAATAGTAACATGATATGAGAGTATGGAAGATCGATGGTAGAAGAACTGGTTATGTTTAATAAGGTGACGGTTTTGAAGGATAATAGAGGTGGGGCTATATAATAGAAAGACCGTATCGTTGAGCTCCATTTTAGTCTTTTGAGTTGGTAGCTTAGTGATTAGTTGTCGTCATAGTCGTTAATACATTAACAATCTTGTGAGGATTGAAATGTGCACAGAAATGCAGTGTTCTGTTGATTTTGTTTACGCTCGTAGCTTAGTCTGTATTACATAGACTGTCAGGGCATGTTTGAAGTGTTACAATAATTCTTTTAGCAGGAGGGATTCAATGTCGCAGAGCCAATTTCATTATGTTTTCTACTTTATTTGTATAACTTCTTCTTCATCACCTTTTGTGGGCTGTTATTCAAGTGGGAACGTCAAGCCTGGTTGTATGTCGTCGTTTAACATCGTTATTGATCTCGAAGTTTCGATAGTATAATCAAGGTCTTGGTCATGATGCTATCAACAAGAGTAGAATAAGGAGTGTAACCCCAATCTATTCACTTGAGGTATAAGGTTAGTTACGCGGTCGTAACTCTTTTGTTAGGAGGGTAGGAAACGCGCATTTCTTTTGCTACCTCATTTCCATAGTGATGTATTGTGTGACGCTATCTAGAATGAAATATGTTGTGCATGAAATGTTTGACCTGTTTGGGGTTAGGAGTCGCGATGTTTGGTTTCGTGGCTGTTTGGTTTGTAGTGGTTGATGACTAGGAATTTCGGGACGAAATTCTTTTAAGGGGGGAAGATTGTAATACCCCGTGTTTTCGTATCCTATTTTAGCCGAGTGTTGGGTTTTTAGTCGAGCTTTATATTTTAAGATCAAGCTTAGAAGATGTATATGTCGTTATGAATTATTGTGAGCTCGGTATAGTAATGATAATAATGTTAATAAATATAATAGTAATAATAATAATAAAAATAATATGGTAGACCCAAATAAAACAATCTCTTCTATCCCCTTAATTTTAGAGTCGACCCAAAATAAAAATCAAAGTGGCTGAGAGCCTCATTACTTCGTGCTTCTTCTTCCTTTGTTCGCCCTCTTTCATCATTCATCATCCCATCATCTATCGTTCATCCTCATCAAACACCAAACGTTATCATCGTTTATCATCATCGATCACCTTCATCAACGTTTCAACATCATCCTTGTAGCTGTTTCATCCTCGTCAACATTAAACACCACGGTGTACCAAGTTCGTTGCTTTATCATTGTCATGCTTCATTTCTCCTCGAATTCTAGCCTTAGTGTTCGACTAAGTGAAGGTATACCTCGTATCTAAGTGTTTAAATTGATTGTCTCGTGTAAACCTTAACCCTAGGATTTGGGGCTTTCTGATTTTGAGGTGTTTATCACGTTTTTAAGGTGTCAGTTAGTGGTAATACACTATTGATATTATTGTCGTAATTTGTAGAGTTCGTGGAGTTTCGGAAAAGTTTCAGCTTGGTTTCGACCTTGAGCTCGGGTTTTCATGGTTTTCACCCCGAGGTAAGGGCTACTCCCTTACTTAGTCTCGTAGTATAGTTGTGTGTTGTTGTTGCGATTGTGAAGTGAATGTGGGCTTATAAGCCCTTGATTGTGTGTGATTGGATGTATGTTGTATGTGTAAATGTGGGCATGAATGTGTGTGTATGTAAGTGAATGTGGAGAAATTTGTGAAGGCCTTGCAAGGGTTTTTCTGTCGGTTTAGAGTAGTGTATGGTCATTTGGTTGGTCGATTCTGAATGCGTAAGGGCTGCGTTTTCTTTGTCAGTTTGGGGCCATGTTGATCATTATTTTGGTTGGTTTTAAATTTGTGTAAGGATTACTCCTTACTTAGTTACTTAGAATGAACTTATTGTTATGATTGTGTGTAATAAGTTATGAGCTTATAGTCTTGACTCTTGAATGTTGGTGGATTAGTGTGTGTGTTGTATGTGTGTGAATGTGGGCTGTAATTGTGTTTATGTATGACTCTGTGAGGGTCAGATATGTCGATTTCGAGCTGGTTTTTCTGTCAGTTTGACACCCATCAAGGGTGATGGTTTTGACTGTTTTTGGGCCGAGAATGGGCCTTTGTTTGGAGCGGATTTGGGGACGTGTACTAGTGATGTATTTGCCAGGTTTGAAATTTGTGTCTGGTAGTGGTTAGAGCGGCCGTAGGGGATGTTTCTTTGTCATTTCAGAGCCGTATTCTTTGCCATTTTCTCTTTGTTTCTTTGTCATTTACGAATGTGTTCTTTGTCACTTTTGGGTCATGTTTTAATTGTATGCGTTGTATGAGATTGTAGTAGTATAGTGTGGTAATGTTAGTATGTAGCTTGTGATTATGGATGCTTTAGTGTATGACTACTTCTTAGACGGAATGAACGGGAATATACATAATGTTTAGAATGAATGAGTGGGCTACGCCTCGAGTATGTTGTTGGCTCGAATGATTATAAGCTTGGATTGAATGTTGTATGTCTTACTCCGTTATACAAGTATATATATAATTGTAATGTGCAAACTGTTCTCTTGGCATGACGTTCGTACTCCGGTGTTGTGGGTCTGTGTGGCCCGGCGATGTGGGTCTGTGTGGCCCGGTGTTGTGGGTTTGTGTGGCCCGGTGATGTGGGTCTGTGTGGCCCGGTGATGTGGGTCTGTGTGGCCCGGTGTTGTGGGTCTGTGTGGCCCGGTGTTGTGGGTCTGTGTGGCCCGGTGTTTGGGTCTGTGTGGCCCGGCGACTTGGAGGAGTTATAATTGGCGGAGTTGTGGAACGTTGGCGATATGGTAAGTCCCCTGTGTGGAGTTACACAGTGGGGTCCTTGTCTTTGTTTGATTTATGAGATTGTCTGTTACACGTCCGAGCTAGTACACGTGAAGTGTTTCTAATGGTAACTTAAAAGTGTAAGCGTAGTTTCATAGCCTCCCTTTTCACGTCTCAAGTTACTTAAAGTGTTGCTTTTCCTTTCGCGCTTATTATGAGTTTGAGTAAAGACTAACTAGGTGGTTGTTGTTGTTTCTGACCTGTCTTCCCCACCCCCTTTAGGTACTCGGACGTGACTGTGCTTGTGTTGGGAACGCTTGGAGGGAATCGCTGGAGTCTGGTCTCGAGTCTAGCTCCACCATAGACGTACTTTTCGTTATTGTCTTTCAGTTTTCTCGGCCTGCGTGCCTTGTTATTGTCAGGGTTGACAGTTGTAGTTTGAGAGTTTATTCACCCCTTTTTGATGCTATTAGTTTCCCTTTTCTTTATATCCAGATTTTGTTTGAGATTACAAGTGTTTGCTCATGGACCCGTTCAGTCGGGTCCCGTAACATCGTCATTTAGGTGGGGTCCGCCCGGCCTAAATGGGGGTGTTACATAAAGTTCCTAATAACTACTTTTCTAATGAACCTTCTTTCCTATTCCTTAATCTCGCAAAATAATTTCATTTTTGCTTGTCAAATTCTTAAATTTCTTTTAATTCAATCTCAAAAACCTTCAAACTTTATTACATTTTAATATCTTAAATTTACTATCTCTTTTAAAATTTATAATTAGTAATTATCTTCTAAAATTAACTTTCAAGTTTCCCCTTTAAAATATCTTTTAAACTTATTCCTATAATTCTAAATAAAAAATAAAATAAAATAAAATAAAATAAAAAATTTGTATTTCGTAATTTTAGATATTTTTGAAACTATTTTGTTTTAAATTGTATATCCTTTATCATATACTATCGAATTTAATTATTTTCAGAATTTTAAACTTATCAATACCTATTTCTGAATTCTCAACCTTTAAAATAAATCTTTAGCTTTTCTCTTGATTTTGATAAATATGTTTAAAATTTTCTTAAGGGGGTAGGACAAAATATTATGGTTTAAAATCATTGATTAAAATTATTTAAAATCCTTACTTCAACCAATTTTAAGCTATATATTTAATTTCAAATAAAATTAAAATTTATTTTATTTTAAAACCCTTATAATTTTAATTTAAATTAATTCCGTACAAAACTTCTAGGCCCCACCTTTTTGAAAATCCCTTTGAAGTCGATTTCAGAAATGCTAATCTAGTAATATTTCTATATCAATTCAAAATATTTCATTTGTAAATATAAAATGTTTATATTCTTCAAATCTTCCCACTCTATCTAACATCCTTATAATAATGCAAAATTTTAAACATTGTGAAAAGCCTTATGCTACCAAAATAAAATGTTACTATCGAAAAATGTAAAAGTTTTAAATACTCTCTAACTACCTTGCCTAACTGCGAGTAGTTATCAACTCTATCCAAGTTTCGGGACGAAACTTTTCTTAAGGGGGTAGGTTTGTAACACCCCGTGTTATTTTAACACAATATGATAAAAGAATTTAATTCCTCAAATTAAATTCATCCTTTTTCCATATAATAAAAATGCGACTGAAATTTTTCGCCAAATAATACTAAAATTCCTTAAGTCCAAATTTAAAAATTTTGAAAAAATAAAGTTTGTTGTATTATCTTTAGAATTGAAAAAGAAGCACATTTCAAATTTTTATAAAAATGAACCCTTATACTTTTCCCGTCTTTGAAATTCGGGTCAACAATTTCAAACACGCAAATCAAAAATCAAACAATCAACATCAACATTTTGAAAAGCAAACCTAACGTCATTTTTAGTGAAAATGTAGTCATTTGATTATTTTTAATAAATAATTATATATTAATATATAATTACTATTTCATTTCTATTAAACTAGCTTTTTCTAAATTGTCGAAATTTGAAGTCACACCTAGCTTAAATTGATTAAATTTTTGACGTTTGTTTATAATTCTTTAAATCTATAACATTCAACAAAAAAAAATAAGTATTTCGACCTAGTAAAATTTTATTCAAAATCTCGAGGGTTAAGATCCGATTTTTATATTTAGTACCTTTTGAAAATTAGTTTTATTTTTATTTCCGATTTTATTTCAAAACATTATTTTTAAGACCATATCTTTTATTTCGAAACCTTTCGCGATCGCTAAATCGAAAATTTCGAGAAATGAGAATCGAGCCCGAAAAATTGACTTTTGACTTTCCTTAGTCAAAGTTATCCACTTCCATTTTTCTTACACATTACTTACACCATTATATTTATCATCATCACTTTTATTTTATTTTGTATTTATATTTAAGATTATACTTAATAAAAATACATAAATACAAATACGATACTACTACTTTAATACGACCATTTTCATTTCCGTCACTTTTAAAATTTTTCTAAAGTAGTAAATAAAATATTTTAGTCTTAAATTTATAAAATGAATACTTTTCAGAAAATCGTCAAAACAGCACTTTTTAACTTTTATCGCTTTTGGCCTTGACTTTTTAAGACCCGATTTATTTCGTAAAAGAATTTTTAAATATCTAGGGGACAATTACTACCACCAAATAGTAATGAGGACTTAAATGACCAAATGTGATGATCATGTTTATTTTGATTTTTAATTAAACTTTAAATAAATTAAAAACCTAATACTTAACACCTAATTTTTCTAACTTTTCTACAAGTTGTACAAGAGCAAAACTCACCCATTTTTTACTCCATAATGTCGTGACTTAGCCCCTCTTTTCTCCCTTTTATTTTTCTTCCATTTTATTCCAAAAACTCCTTAAATTAAAACCTTAATATTATTTCTAATAATTCATAAGTAATCCTAAATCTTTAGTGGGTCTTTTGAAGCTAACTCCTTGGATTATTTGGGTGAAGAACTTGGGTTTTATGGGTGAAGAAATATCCGATCTAAAATTTATTTTAGATCCCCGACGATTAACTTCCAATTTAAGGTGACTAGTTATATCTCATATTAGTCTCTTTTAAAATAAATTTGATTTTTATTATAAGTTTATAAGTATGATTTTTATGTTGAAAAATGTTAAACATCATTTTTGTGCACTTATATGTTATGTGTTGTATAAATAATGATAATAAATAAATAGGTGTTTAAAATAGATAAGTTGGAGTATTAAGAAATCATGTTTAGTTTAATTATTTTTGAGTACTTTAAATTATTGTTCATGTTGTTTTTAAGCTTATATGAGTTTTAGTTATGTTGAAATTAAATATAAAAATTATGTGAAGTATTAACAATGAGTTTAAAGTGATTAAAAATCGAAAATGAAAATTATGTGCATGTGTTTGTTCCTCACGGCTTATCCCTAATTTTTACCTAAATTTTCACTTTTAATTTTTGTAAATAATATGTTGGTTTAAGTTAGTATAAAATAGAGGTATTCATGTAAAAAAATTAAATTAGAAAAATAAATTATAAGTTGTTAGATATGCACATATGTGTTCTTGAGTTTTAGTTTGATGTTCTTGATGTTCTTTAAATGTTCATCTGGTTGTTCATCTTTATTACTCACTTTGATTATGTTTTACTTTATGGTTGTTAATAATTTGTGTTTATGTTTAGTTATTATTTTATATATTGTTAGTCTTATAATATAAATCAACTTAAAACATTATAAATCATTTAGAATAAAAAGTTAGAAATTTAAAGTGTTGAAAAACACTATTCATAAATATAAATGAAACTTTTAGTAAATTTCATTTTAGTTTAAATCGTTTTAGTATAATTAGGATAATTAAAATATAAAGACTTTAAGCTAAGAACCGATAAAATCGAAAAATGAAAATTTAGAACCACTACATGCTTGCTCACGGCATCTTTGCCATTTCTAGGTCAAAATTGTATTTTATCACTTTTTAGTTTATTGTTAAAATAATTTAATTAGTAGTTAATAAGTTAGAATTAAGAAATTAAAAGAAATAAATGAATTTTGATATATATATATAATCCACTCGGCATTTACACTTTAAATGGACCAAATTTGATTAAAATGAAATTATCACTAAGTCACTAAAGTTTAATAGTTATTAGAATTGAAAGATTATATAAATCGATTTAGTTATAAATGAAATATTATAAACCGATAAAAATATATAACCATTATAAAAATGAACTAAATCGTGTGCTACCGCCTTTGCATATTGGACTGTTGAACTTGGACTTACGGACTTAAATGAATCATCCACGATACTATTATTTTTAAAATGAAAATCGCTAAATTTAGTTAATAGACGACTAAATTTAACTAAGTCTCATTTTAAAATGAATATCATTATCACTTTTTTACAAACCGAACTTAACGTTTTTAAAACTAGACTTTTAAAATATTTTCACAAATCACTAAGTACAAAACGAACTTAACGACTTTGAAACTAGAAATCTATACTTAGCAAATAAAAAGATTTAGTATTATACCTAAAATATCTTAAGTATAAAAATACGTATAAATATAAGAATACGTACAAGTATAAGAATACGTATAAGTATAAAAATACGTATAAAATACGAAGTATAAAAATACGAATACGTATAAAAATACGTATAGAATACGAAGTATAAAAATACGAATACGTATAAAAGTACGTACAAAATACGGTGAATAGTGAATAGTGAATAGTGAAAAATGAATAGTGAAATACTGAAAATAATTGAAAATTTTACTAAGTATAGAAAAATTGAAAATGAATAAGTAAATAACTTAAGGTGTTTGAAAAACACTTAAATAAAATTGGACATACTAATAAACGTATCATTTTAGAAACTTAAAAATGTTAATAATTAACAACACTTCAAATAATAAACGAATATGTTATGTGATCATATGAAACCTACAATTCAAATTAAACGTTTGACGTTGAGACTAGGAGAGTCTAGTAACATGTGATATGTAAATATCAAATAAATAATAAATCTTGAGTAAGTTAAATAAAAGGTCAAGCTTGGGCCTCAGATATGAAAACGTCAATCGTGAGTGAAGTGGGGTTTAAGATAGTCTTGTAGCGGTCGCCATTGCCGTACAAGATAATGAATATGCCAAGGCTTTTGTCTCAGGCTTTAGGAAATAGTCGTTTTATCCAGAGTTAAGGTGCTCTATGAATAGCATAGCCTACTCTTAACGTGGATACTAGTGTACATGTACTAGACTAGGGTTTTATTCCCCTATTTCGCTAGAGTTATCAGGGCCACCGTGACATTATGTGCTTATGCGCTTTGCGGTTCTGTCTCCTTGCCGTGTTTCGTTTTTATTGGACGCGACACTAGCATTCGTTCTTACCCTGCGTAAAGATTACTTGACGGGATTGTATCTGAAGTTCGAATCATTTCGAACACTAGAGGATGAGATGCAAGTATTATAGTATTCGGCGTGGTTTACGAGTCGAGTAAGTCTCTGCACTATGGAAGTGAGATGCAATCGATCAGAGTACAAAGACCTACTCAGTGGTCAGGCTCGTAAGCAGTATGTGTTGTTTGTTGTATGATTAATTGAGAACGAGTGTGTACCATCTTCGAAAACTAAAGACCACAACTTTCTGAATTGAATCGAGTCTGCATGAGGAGAATGATACGATATGTATGTTTGATTGCGATCCGATATCGCCTTATAATGTTATTGAATTATTGTGACTCTATTGTTATGCTATTATATGCTATTTGCCTTCATAATTGAATATCATGCTTATATGATTTATCGCTTAAACCGCATATTTATTATGACTTATATGTCTTTATATGCTATATGTAATAAGCATGTTTATGTTTTTATCATAATGTTATGTTTATAAAGCGATAATATTAAACCAAATTAATTGAAATCGAGGGTAAGTATGAGCATAGCTAGTCACTTTGTCAGCTTCTGGCATCCCCCCATCAGTTTATTGTGCAGGATGATCGTGGACCGGGAGCTGGATTTTGGACGGGGCCACGAAACGTTTTATTGCTTTACATTTACTTGTTTTTGAAAGATTTGTAATATATAACACTTTACTCTTTTAACTCCCGTATTTAGAGTTGTTCAATTCAACTCTTAAAACGATGATTGTAATATTTTGGGTTATTTGTATAATTAATAACGCTGGTTTAAGACTTAATTAATTTCCGCCTTAGTAATTAAAGTCGACTAAAAACCAGGTTGTTACAGTTGGTATCAGAGCTGTCTTGCGACCGTGAGTAACTTAATAGTTATTTCATCTAGCGAGAGACACCTGGGCCGGACATTCATATCGTATGTCAGGCATAGACTACTAGGATCAAATAATAAATTAGATTTTTCTTTTATTAGGTCACTTAAATTATAACTTAAAATCGCGTTAAAGTGTGAGGATGGGTAGAAACCTTAGGGACCGACCATAGACTAAGGACTTTTAAATAACGAACTACTGCCCTCAAAATAAAATACGCTAACTATCGTATGCTCGCTACTTGCTGATGTGACTAACTAAAACTAACAACTATCCTCGGATATAAAATCTAAGTAATAAGTTTAATTCTCGAAGAACGAAGCCATTAATCGAGTACCAGACGACAAGACCTCAAACGCGGCAAATGGACGCATCAAGAACCTTACAGCTGATATGACGTTCAAGATCTCGAAGATTTCTGTCGCGAAGAAGATTTCTACAACTCCATCTAATTATCCTCTTTAACTAAAATTTTTACTTCGTTCGCTTTTAAAAAAAAAAAATTTTAACCTCTTTAACCTTTCCTTCTAACTCTCTAATTTCCTAAATCTAAAGTTTCTAATAACTACTTTTCTAATGAACCTTCTTTCCTATTCCTTAATCTCGCAAAATAATTTCATTTTTGCTTGTCAAATTCTTAAACTTCTTTTAATTCAATCTCAAAAACCTTCAAACTTTATTACATTTTAATATCTTAAATTTACTATCTCTTTTAAAATTTATAATTAGTAATTATCTTCTAAAATTAACTTTCAAGTTTCCCCTTTAAAATATCTTTTAAACTTATTCCTATAATTCTAAATAAAAAATAAAATAAAATAAAATAAAATAAAAAATTTGTATTTCGTAATTTTAGATATTTTTGAAACTATTTTGTTTTAAATTGTATATCCTTTATCATATACTATCGAATTTAATTATTTTCAGAATTTTAAACTTATCAATACCTATTTCTGAATTCTCAACCTTTAAAATAAATCTTTAGCTTTTCTCTTGATTTTGATAAATATGTTTAAAATTTTCTTAAGGGGGTAGGACAAAATATTATGGTTTAAAATCATTGATTAAAATTATTTAAAATCCTTACTTCAACCAATTTTAAGCTATATATTTAATTTCAAATAAAATTAAAATTTATTTTATTTTAAAACCCTTATAATTTTAATTTAAATTAATTCCGTACAAAACTTCTAGGCCCCACCTTTTTGAAAATCCCTTTGAAGTCGATTTCAGAAATGCTAATCTAGTAATATTTCTATATCAATTCAAAATATTTCATTTGTAAATATAAAATGTTTATATTCTTCAAATCTTCCCACTCTATCTAACATCCTTATAATAATGCAAAATTTTAAACATTGTGAAAAGCCTTATGCTACCAAAATTGTAACAACCTGGTTTTTCGTGACTTTAATTAAACTAAGGCGGAAAATTAATTAAGTCTAAATATTACAAACCAGCTGTTATCGTCTTACAAACTCAGTATACAAAATACGAGTTTAGAGATAAAACAGAGTATTTAGATTACAAGTCCTCTCAAAATAGATTACAAAATAAGGCCTTCAATCCCCTGATAGATCAACGGTCAAGACTCGGGGTACCTGCATTAAACTCTCATCATTTTCCCGCACACTCTTTCGATACATGCAATTCTAAAACAATATGCAATATGAATATTAAATAAACAAGGAAAACAAATAGCAAGCATGCAAGTAAAACACATAAGGAGATCATGATGATTCAATACGAGTATAAACCAATCAAATAACATACCACGCTCACAAATAATCATACTCAACAAATCACCTTCCAATACTCAACCAAGTCATTCCGATAATCATCAAACAAACAAGGAAATACATTCAACATGTGATAACAAATGAGTCTTCGTTAGTAAGGCGGAAGCATGCAGACATAATCCACAGAGCTTGATGGTAGGGCCAACATAACTTGGACGTGACTACCAGGCTTAAAGATATCTAAGGTAATAAGGATGATTCAATCCCTTGTCTAATGTATGCATACACTACCTATCGAGGATCATACTTATTCGCTATCCAAAAGGTATCACCGACGAAAAAGTTCGACTATCACCAGAGACGGGTACCCCCGGATGGGGTTGGCGTTTCCAATTACTATTCTATGGGCCCGCGGAAGTATCAAGTATGCCCCATCCCTGAGGTTGATACCACACGCCAAACAAAGAATCTTAAGATCGTTGAATAGCCTTGGGCAACTCAGGTAGGGAGCCCAAGTCCCCATAGACAGCTACCTCGTTAACTTCGAATTTCAAGAGTCGCAACATGGCGAACAATCCTAGTATTTTATTCAAGTACTCGTTTTCTCAACCTCTCATTCACTCGTTCACAATATTAATAATGACAATCTTGTAACATAAATATAACGTCGAACTTGTATAATGAAATTTTAGTAATGATTCTTCGTAAAACAGAACACATAGAAAAACTTAGTTATTTATTTTGAGTCCGTTCGTAACTTTTAAATATTTTTCACTATTCATTATTTTACTATTCACCGTATTTACTATTCACCGTATTTACTATTCATCGTATTTACTATTCATCGTATTTATACGTATTCGTATTTTCGTATTTCGTATTTGTACGTATTTTTATACTTCGTATTTTATACGTATTTTTATACGTATTTGTATTCTTATACTTAGTATTTATTATTATATTTTCTTTATACTTAGTATTTTTATTATATTTCATTTATACTTAGCATTTTTATTATTCTTATACACATTATTATACTTAGGAGTTTTCTTTGATACAAGACTAAATTTTATTTTCTAAGTACAAAAATCTAGTTTTAAAGTCGTTAGGTTCGTTTTGTATTTAGTGATTTGAAAAATTATTTCGGAAGTAAAACTCAATATAATCTAAGTACAAAATTCTAGTTTTAAAGTCGTTAGGTCCGTTTTGTATTTAGCGATTTGAGAATTTATTTTAAATGTGAAACTCGATTTCAACTTAAGTATAAAATCTAATTTCAAAGTTGTTAAGTTCATTTTGTACTTGGTCAATTTTAATAACATTTCAAAAGTAAAACTCGGTTAAATTTAGTCGTATACTTAACAAAGATTTTAGCGGTTTCCATTTTTAGTGAGGTTGTCGTAGTTCATTTTAAATAGTCCGTATGTCCATATCCAATTTAAGCAAAGGTAGTAACACTCGACAACATTCATTTTAATACGTGTAACGTTTATTTTTATCGGTTTCGTTGATTCTTTTTATTAACGATTTAATACATAAACAAATATAAATCTAATTACTATTCAATTTTAGTGACTAAGTGATAAATTCATTTTGACCAAAATTGACCCAAAAATAACATAGATGCCGTGAGCCTTTATTTATTTTAGCTATTTATTTCTTTTGTTGTTTTTATTAATAAATCATTACTTTAACTAATTTAAATTACTTAAGTGATAAAAATAAAAAGTGACAAATTCATTTTAGGTCAAAAATGGACCCTAAACCGTGGCACTTAACTACTTAGCAATTTATTTTCGTTTTCTAATTTTATCGGTTTTCGACTTAAAGTTTTTATATACTAATTATTTAGTTTATACTAAAGTGGCATAAACTAGTAAACGAAAACGATAAATACTAAAAACTTATAAAATTTATAAATCGAAACTTAGTCATAGGATGAAGAACACAATGAAGATGTGATGAACACTAATACTTTTAATATGAACATTATTTAGTCAAATTTTCATATGTTTATATAATTTTCTCAAATTTTTCATACAAGTCTAATTTAACTAGACTAATCATAATATGTTATTTAGAAAAATTAAAACTAAAAATTGGTCCATGTAATTTAATTTGGCCGTATATGTATATGTATTCATGATTTTTGATTTTGATTTTTATACTTCTAATTCAATAACTAACTTACTTTATATCATTTATATTTTCAACATATATGAAAATCATATACAAACATTAACACACATAAATAAAAATCATTTAAACACAAGAATACACAAAAATTCAAGAACACACATAAACATATCAAAACACTTAAAATTCATAACAAATTCATTTTAAGTCCTAAACATAAACTAATTATATTTTCATATACATATTAGTCTTAGTATTTTAAGCATGCAATTTACATAAATTAAAACGAAAAATTTAGTGAAAAAATTGAAGGGTGGCCGTGTGATGTTAGTGTGTTACACTAATATTATTTTTCGATTTTTGTCTCCTAATTTAACATGTGATTACTAGGTGATAAAGATAAAACATACATGCATCAAAAACAATAACATATAATCAAATTCAAGGCGCTTATCATATAAGTGTGCGGGAAGCACCTTAGGTTAGGTTATTGAAAATTATTCTAGCAGTTGTCCGGGTCAACGATGTGATCGAACTGGCTTAAATCGACTCCTCCACCTTGCTCCTCGTCTTTGATTAGGAGAGGTACATAAGAATGAAATAAACAAGTTAGTAAGTTAATTTAAAACTAAACTAGCTAAACTTAAATTTAGAGTTGTAGTATTATTTTTAGGTTTAGGTGATTTAAATCTTTTAAGTGATTTTTGATTTATGTTCATGTTTATTTACTAGTTAAAAGAAGTAGTGATTAATGAATATAAATGGTGGAGAAGCATCCTAAGAGCTTAGGTGAAATTAAGACAAGAAAATAATTGATTTAGGAAGAAAAGTGTAAGGAAGAAGATGAAGATTCAAAGGTGTTCTTGAGGTTGGAAATGAACAAGCTTACAATGTTCTTGAGTAGGTTTATTAGAGAGAAAAAGAAAGTGTTTGAGTTGTGTGTGTGTTTATGTGTGGCCGTGTATGTGTAGTAATGTAGTAGTAGTTGTTTTGCTTTGTTTTGGTTGTTAGTTTAAGTAATGAAATGTGTAGTAATAAAATTTGCACACTAGTAAACTTGTAGTAGGTTTAATATTTAGAAAGTATAATGTTTAATTTAATTAAAATAGGGTGTGATGATGAAATAATGTAGGATGGTAAGTGTTGGTAATGTGTAAGAGAAAAATATGACCAAAGCATGCTCATGTGTAAGAGCAAAGAATGGAAGAGGATAGTATTGACCCATGGGTCAAAAATCTCGGCCATCCAAGGACACAAGACCCGATTTTTACGTTTTTGAAATTTTCGATTTACGCGTACGTGAAAAGTCTCGAAATGAAATATATAGTCTTAAAATAATGTTTAGAAGTAGGATCGAAAATAAAAATGAAAACAAACTTCAAAACGAAATCAAAATAAAAATTGGGTATTAGGGTCCTCCGAAGTTTGAAATAAAATTTTATTCGATCGAAATATATTTTTTTCGTTGAATGTTATCGAATTAAATCATTATAACCAAACGTAAAAAAGTTTATCAGTTTAGGCTTAGTGAGGCTTAATATTTCGATTATTAGTGAAAGTGGTGGTTAAATCAAAGTGAAATAGTAATTTGATAATAATATAATATGTTTTGTTAGTATTAATCAAAATGATTAAGCTTAAACCTCTTTAATTAGATTTGGATTATGAGTAAGTATATTTAAGAAAGATTAGGTGACTTAATCACAATTAGGTGGCTTGGTCATTTTAGTCAAAGTTTGACCTCGATTTGCGTGCCCAAATTTGCTGTTGAGAAAATTGTCGAGGATTCTTCATTTGATTTATCGAGTTTGAAAATGTAAAAATAAAGTCCAAATTCAAAGTAATTCAAAATGGTTTTAGTTTAGGTGCAATATTAATTGTAGTGTATTGTTTTTGAAGAATAAGTGAGCGAGGATGATTAATTATTGATTTCCTAATTATAATTAGTTTAAATTAACACGGGGTGTTACAATCCTCCCCCCTTAAAGAAGTTTCGTCCCCGAAACTTAAAGTAATCTGGGTGGTTAAGGTTACCTGCTAAGCTAAACAAACGGTACTTTTCCTTCATCGACGCCTCGGTCTCCCATGTTGCTTGTTCAGTCTTCTGTCCTCTCCACAGAACCTTGACTAAGGGTATCGACTTGCGTCAGAAGAACTTGGTCTCTCCGCGAGAATTTCCACCGGTTTCTCGTGAGTAAAGCATGTTAGGCTCGATGGCGATCACATCGGGCGTAACAATGTGACTCGGGTCGCTTCTGTATCTTCTGAGCTGAGATACGTGAAATACATCGTGTACCTTGGATAAGTTTGGCGGTAAGGCGAGTCGGTATGCCACCTCGCCAATTCGTTCAAGTATTTCATAGGGTCCGATGTACTTTGGACTAAGCTTTCCCTTTAGTCCGAAGCTTCTTACCCCTTTCATGGGGGAGACCTTTAAGAAGACCTTATCTCCACTGTTGAACTCAATAGGTCGACAGTGCTCGTTTGCATATTTCTTCTGCCGATCTTGAGCTGCTTGTAGTCGTTCTCGGATGATCTTGATGTGCTCAACCTGATCTTGTATAACCTGGGGTCCAGTACCCACGTTGTCACTAGCGTCATCCCAACACACAGGACTGCGACATTTTCTCCCGTATAGTGCTTCAAAAGGAGCACAACCAAGGCTAGCGTGATGACTATTGTTGTATGAGAATTCAACGAGAGGTAAGCTCTTTTCCCAGTTCACGCTGAATTCCATCGTGCATGCCCTCAACATGTCTTCTAGTGTCTGGATAGTTCGCTCTGTCTGACCGTCAGTTGCTGGATGAAATGCCGTACTCATTTTCAATTTACTACCCAAAGCTTCTTGTAGTTTATTCCAGAAATGAGATGTAAACCTGGCGTCCCTGTCTGATATGATGTCAAGGGGAACGCCATGGAGTCGTATTATTTCCTTTTCGTAAGCTTTGGCCAGTTCTTCCAATCCCCAAGTCTCTTTGATCGGGACGAAGTGAGCTGCTTTAGTTAGACGATCCACAATAACCCATATCGCATCCTTGCCACCTGCTGTCCTCGGTAACCCCATGATAAAATCCATGGATATGGAATCCCACTTCCCTTGAGGAATTTCCAACGGTTGAGCGATCCTCCTGGTCTCTGGTGTTCAAATTTTACCTTACGGCAAATCATACATCTAGCCACGCACTTCGCGATCTCTCGCCTTCATCCTTATCCACCGTAAACGTAATTTCGTGTCCTTGTACATCTTGTGCGAGCCAGGATGTACCGAGTAATGAGTACTATGTGCTTCGGCCAAGGATTTTGCGTTTCAAGTCCTCATTATTAGGTATGCACCACCGCCATTGAAGCGTAGACTCGCCGTTGTAAACTTCAAACCCTTCTGCTCCTTCCGATGGAATTCTTTCCCTAATTTCCAACAATGCCGGGTCTTCCCATTGTAGCACTCGGATGTCATGATATAACTCTGGTTCAACCACCATTGCATTTAGGTCTGTATCGTCTGATTGTACCAGGTCTAAGCTCAGCCTTTCTAGATCCTGGACGATGTCTGAGGGAATCTCCCAAATGTTGTTCAGAGTGTGTATTGTCTTACGACTCAGTGCATCGGCAACTACATTAGCTTTTCCCTCGTGGTATAGTAACTCAATCTTGTAATCTTTGATCAGTTCTAACCATCTTCGCTGCCTCATGTTCAAATCTCTTTGGGTGAAGATATACTTCAAGCTCTTGTGATCAGTGTAAAACTTAATGCTGACCCCGTAGAGATAATGACGCCAAATCTTTAGTGCAAACACAACCGCGGCAAGTTCTAGGTCGTGAATTGGGTAATTCTTTTCATGCACCTTAAGTTGTCTGGATGCGTATGCTATTACTTTCCCCTGTTGCATCAAGACGCAACCCAAACCGTTTAGGGATGCGTCACTGTACACCTCATATTCATCCCCATCGGTTGGCAAGGTTAAAACTGGGGCCGTAGTAAGCCTCGTCTTCAGTTCTTGGAACGCTTTCTCACAGTCGTCGCTCCATATGAACTTTGATTCCTTTTGTAGCAGTTTGGTCATTGGGCGGGCTACCTTCGAGAAGTCAGGAACAAACCTCCTATAATAGCCAGCCAACCCTAGGAAGCTTCTGACTTCAGTGACTGTTTTTGGTGCTACCCATTCCTTGACAGCCTCAATCTTCGCTGGATCCACCATTACACCTTCCTTGGAGATTACGTGGCCTAGGAACGCCACTTGGTCAAGCCAAAATTCACACTTTGAAAATTTAGCATACCATTTATGATCTCTCAAGATGCTCAGGATAATGTGCAGGTGTTCCGTGTGTTCTTCTTTATTCTTGGAATAGATCAGGATGTCGTCAATGAACACGACAACGCAGATGTCGAGATATTCGTGAAAGGTCCTGTTCATTTGGTCCATAAATACTGCTGGGGCGTTGGTAAGGCCGAACGGCATTACTTTGAACTCGTAATGTCCGTACCTTGATCTGAAAGCAGTCTTTTGTATATCCTCTTTGCGAACCGCAATCTGATGGTATCCTGACCTCAGATCGATCTTTGAGAATATTCCTGCTCCCTTGAGCTGATCGAAGAGATCGTCTATCCTAGGCAGAGGATAACGATTCTTGATCGTCACTTTGTTCAGTTCTCTATAATCAATGCAGAGTCTCATACTCCCATCCTTCTTCTTTACGAAGAGTACCGGTGCACCCCAAGGTGAAACACTCGGTCTTATAAATCCCAATTCAATCATCTCCTCCAACTGTTTCTTAAGTTCCTGGAGCTCGACAGGAGCCATACTGTATGGTGCTTTAGATATAGGTGAGGTGCCTGGTATGAGGTCGATCGAGAATTCGACATCTCGTGCAGGAGGCATGCCTGGTAACACGTCTGGGAAAACATCGGGGTATTCATTCACGATTGGGATGTCTTCTATGCGTAGGTTGTCCTCGACCTTAGTAATGCTGCAAAAATACACCTGGTGTCCCTTTCTCTCCATACTTCGAAGCTTCAGTACCGACACTAGTTTCACTCCCCCTTTCCTCTTCAAACTCTGATATGATACCTCCTTCCCTTGGTTAGTTTTCAAGGTGATCTTCTGGTCGTGGCATTTAAATGTCGCATTATGACGAGCTAGCCAGTTCTTCCCCAGAATTACATCGAATTCGGGAAGGTCAAACAATACAAGGTCTGACAGGAACTCTGTGTTGTGAATTGAGATTTTTACATTATTGTATTTTGACGAACAAGGAATGTTTTTACCGTCTGGTAGTGATATATTAGTTTTAATTTGTGCGGGATTCGTGAGTTTGGATTGTTTGATAAATTTTGAGGATATAAATGATAATGAAGCTCCCGTATCGAATAAAATAAAAGCAGGCACAGAGTTAACCAGAAATTTACCGGTGATGACGTCGACATCGATAATGTCGTCAGCACTTTCCTCAGCTTTCGAGCGGGGCGTGAAGCGCGCCGAACTCGGCGGTGGCGGTGGTCCCGCATTTGTCTTACTACCAGCATTCCTCTTAGGGCATTCATTAGCTTTGTGCCCTACAACTTTGCACAGGAAGCACACCACGGGTTCCCCATCACAACGCTTTCCCGGGTGAATAGGTTGTCGTAAACGACCGATTTGCTTGGAAGGCCGGAGGTCCGGGAATTTGGGAATTATTCTTTGCGACGTAAGGAGTGGTATTGCGGTTGGAGAACTGAGACCTGCCCTGGTTCCTATTGCGGTTGTCTTGATTCTGATAACCGAGGCGACCGAACATTGGCTTATGGATAAAGCTAGCACTCGCCACAGAAGGCGTAAAGGTCTTCTTCTTCTTTTTCTCCTCAGCTTCTCCTTTTTGGATGGAGGCCCAGATACACGCCGCTTTTCGTAGGCTTCCGCAAAGTTCTTGCAGATTGAACGCGCTCATGTTCGTCCTCAGGCCGTAAGTCATGCCTCTTACGTACCTGGTTGCGAGTTCCTCCTCGTTAGTTATAATCCTAGGAGCGAACTTGGACAGTTCTTGGTATTTTTCCGTGTACGCTTGTAGGGACATATCGCCCTGGCTCAGGTTCCTGAACTCCTCTTCCTTATCCCATTTCAATTCCTCCCCAAAGTACTTGTTTTCTAACAGAGTCTTGAATTCACTCCAGGTGTAGATTCTTAAGGAAAGGTGGACTGATTAAACGCCACCAACCGCTGGCCTCTCCTCGAGGTAGTAGGCCACTACGTTCACTCTCTCATTAGTGAGTCTTGCTAAGATCTAGCAACTTCTCCATCTCTTCAATCCACTGGCCAAGACTGGGGTTGACAGAGCCAGAATATGGTTGGGGTCGATGTTTGGAGAATCTCTCAAATGCGGACTGGTTGTTTCCGCCACCCTGATGTTGGTGCATATTTTGTGCAATTTTTGTGATTGCATCTTCGAACCTTTTCCTCCTTGCTTCTTCTTCAGCAAAATGTTGGGCGAAGTTCGGGTCATCCATGTTGTTTAAGTTGTTTGCATCCATTCTGAAAAATATTAGGTCGTATGAGTTTTGAGTAGTTCCCAAATGTGACACATTATAGAGTACAAGGTAAAACACATTTCATTGATAATGTAAAAGGGTTACATCAAAAAGTTACAAAGCCTCCTAATACATTCTCTATGAAATGAACTAAGGTGAAAACTTAGATACAAGTTCAGCAAAATAACACAAAAGTTTAGATACATTCTCATGAGATATGAAATTGGATCGAGAATGACAAAAGGTTAACCCTAGACCCTAAGCAAATTTTGAGTAGCGATGCTCCTCCTCCGCGAAGCTATGCTTATACTTAACAGCATAAGTCATGTCGCTCAAACCAAGTTTGAAATCCTCCCAGCTTAGGTAGTACTCACCCTCAAGTATAGCTGGGGAGCGTAGTCGCCTCCACCATGCTTTGGCCTCCTCTTCAAGGCACGCAGCTGCTAGGGAGGTTTTCCATTCCTCTCTAACGGAGTGTTCCAGGAACCTCGCATTCATACTCCTGATCCATGGGTAGAGTGTCCCACTGATTCCCTCAAATGTCTCAGGTTTTCCCTGCATGAATGCTTCGATCACATCGGTATGTTCTGAGGATCGGCGGAGATGATCAGGAATTCGATGCTCCATATACGGAGTCTTAAGTGCCCTAGTCTTCCAGTCGACTTCCGAATTGCTCGAGTCCTGTGATCTCTTCCAGGACTTCAATTGTTGACGTCGCGCGTAGGCCTCGATGGCTTTCTTGCGGGCCTTCTCTTTTGGTGTCCACTCAGAGTACCTCTTACCGCACGGTAGTCTCATCTGAAATCAATTTAGATAAGGTAATTTAAATGAGATTTGGAAGTACAAACATGTATGTAACATTTTAAAACAATGAGTTAAGAAGATCACATGACTAGGTAGTAACATAACGTCTCCATATATATAAATATATACATGGGTAAAGTATTACATTTCAGAGGAACATAATACATAAGTTCACCAAACGTCACATCCGAATATAACATCTATAGCCGTAGGAAAAGAAGACGATTATTAAGATCGTTCTTAGGATGGTTAAAAGTCGGTTACATATATTTTACAAACTGGAGTCGAATGACCCTAAATATGATTTGCGACCCTCAAAAGTCTCCCAGAGGTGAGATCCCTCTCCCATATGATTGGAGGTATGATAGCGTCGGGTGAAAATGGAGGATAGTCGCGCTCATATTCTTGAATCATCAAACTGTCGAGTAGTTCATCATACTCCATCCACGCAGGTGGTCCCTCCACCCTCTGAAGTGGGTCTGGATGGTACATGCGATCCATGTACAGCTCGTAATCATAGAGAAGTCGCCAACCTAGAGGTGCCCAAAACTCATCGTATGGATGAAAGCTCTCAATCATGGTCAAACTGATGCCAATGCCCCTCGTGTGGTAGATCCTACCCGTCATGATTCCATGAGCTTCCACATATCGCTCTATATGGAGAGAATGGCTACGTATGTACTCTCCGAGTTGCATCATCGGTGGGCGTCGTGGTGCGTAGTAACGGAAAGAGCGGAAAGATGACATCCTAAGGGCCGTTGTCAGACTAAGTTAGCCATAGAGCAAATAGCAAGTACAAGCATGGTAAAATTAAGATTCTAACGCTCGTCTAACTAGTTCTTTATTATTAGGTCGGTCCTTAAGATTCTACCCTTTCTCACATTTAAAGCGATTTACGTTATTATTTTAGCGATCTAAGATTTCTAATTCATTATTTGATCCTATAAGTCTATGCCTGACATACGATATGAATGTCTGGTCCAGGTGTCGTCTCGCTATGTGAGATAACTTTAAGTCATTCACGGTCGCAAGACAGCTCTGATACCAACTGTAATAACCTGGTTTTTCGTGACTTTAATTAAACTAAGGCGGAAAATTAATTAAGTCTAAATATTACAAACCAGCTGTTATCGTCTTACAAACTCAGTATACAAAATACGAGTTTAGAGATAAAACAGAGTATTTAGATTACAAGTCCTCTCAAAATAGATTACAAAATAAGGCCTTCAATCCCCTGATAGATCAACGGTCAAGACTCGGGGTACCTGCATTAAACTCTCATCATTTTCCCGCACACTCTTTCGATACATGCAATTCTAAAACAATATGCAATATGAATATTAAATAAACAAGGAAAACAAATAGCAAGCATGCAAGTAAAACACATAAGGAGATCATGATGATTCAATACGAGTATAAACCAATCAAATAACATACCACGCTCACAAATAATCATACTCAACAAATCACCTTCCAATACTCAACCAAGTGTGGATACCCATATCCGTACCCTCCCAACCAAAACCCTGTGATGTAACACGGACTTTTATTACGCATGTTTAACGTTGACTTTTACGGTTCTAACTAATGTCGAATTCATTTTGAGTCGTTTTGAAATGTTAAAATGATTAAGGTCGCTTCACATCACACTTAAATAACGTTCATTTTGTCCATTTGGAGTCTAGCTTGGTCCTTGTCCTGCTTCATTTGGCATGAGCTTCGCATTTGCACTACAATTGGCCCTTTTACATTAACAAGGTCTGATTCAGCATTCCTAAATTCCTAAATTTAGGCCCGGTAGCTAAAACCGCTATTTAGCATCCTCTTACACAAAATACAACCTCACGTCTTAGCTTATTTCACAAATCTATGCAAATACACCCCTTTTCATTTTTCCGGGTCTCGGGCCCAAAACCGAGCCCAAACCCAAGCCTTTGGCCCGCACTCCAAGGCCCTGCACATCATAAAATATCTCAGAAATATCTCAGCTCTTTTCTTGGCACACACGCACGAAATTATACTGTATCTTTCGAAGATTTTACGCAACCGAAACTTGGAAACTACACAAAAACCAGACCCTCAAACCGCATAACCTTATGCGGTTTGGGGTGGCAACCGCATAAGGCTATGCGGTTTGCCCAGGCAACCGCATAAGGCTATGCGGTTTCCCGGCCTGTTTTTATCCCCGATTTCCTAATTTCTCCGAGGTTTTTAGTATATATACACCCCTATACCCAACCTCGAAGATCATCTTTTACACACAATTCACAACCAGAATACATCCTTTACACCACAAATTCTCTTATCTTACACTTTTGCACTCACAAAGCCTCACGCACTCAAATCCTTGAGTTCAACACACCATCCCGTGTTGAATTCATCCTCCTTTCTAGTTCAAGAAGCGAAGCTCTGCCCAGATCTGAAGCGTCAGGACAAGGTAGGTACCGATCCACTTGGATCAAAGCTTTTTCTTATTTTCTATGGACTAACAAAGGGGACTACACTCTAGCGCCCCCCCCGGCTTTGGCACCCGAGCGCGCTTGCCTTCCAAGTGTTCTTATTACTTCGGGTACACTCCATATCCGATGACACGCCAAAGTCGCATAAGCAACCGACCTTATAAAATAAACCAATGGACAATTGAACTTTATTTTATTTGCATGCATCTTGCACCCTTTCTGTCTTGCATTAAAATCAACTTAAACAATGAATACGACCTTTAATCGAACAGTATTCGTTAACAAGTTAAACATGCTAAAGCGAGGGTTTTAATCAATCTTTTTGCATCTGCATCTGCATTCTTTTACAAACTTATCGCACTTGTAATGCGTAGCGATAACATTAGCTCAAATATCATCTTACAAGGATTGTTCTAGGTCAAGAGAGGCTATTTTTACATAGGCTTTTCTAAAAGGTTTTCATAAATCATTATTTGAATTAACTCTTTTTCTAAAGTACCTCACCGAATCCAACTGGTTTCACAAGCCTTAGATCTAGGGGTGTCGGCGTGCTCCAAAATCTAAGAACATGTTTTTAGCTTAGAACATGGTAGCAGGTTCCTATTTTCCGCGATAAATAGGTGGCGACTCCATAACAGTTCTTAAAGGTTTTTCTAACTTAATCTTTTTTAACTTTAAAATCCGCCCTTAAGCAAGACGCCGAGTTGGGTCCGATCCCGGGTTCCACAGTTTGGCGACTCCGCTGGGGATATCTTATTTTTAAAACCAAAAACTAGCTTTTTCTTTTTAAAAATAAAGAGGTGAAACTTGAAAGCCTTGAACAATCCAAGTATACATATTTGAGCTATGCACATTCGTTTAGAGTCCATTCCTTTTTGAATCTAGGCACCCTTTACACCCTTGAGAGGTGGTTCCAACACGCAGGCTTGTCCACTCGATAAAGCACGTGCAGGACTAACTTTCCTCTCTCCCCTCCACGGCTTGCCGTAAACGACTATCTCGACCGCCCCAGTGCTCCCTCTAGAAAACCTATCGCTCCGGCGTAAGGAAATAGAGGGGTTAAGTATCTGCCAAAGCGTACTCGAGGTAGTTGGAGGTGTACCCGACTGACCCTTTCACCCTTTGAGTCATACGTACAAGTTCGAGGCCATGCACTCCATGGTCTTTTTCAAAACGAGCATATGCATTCATATCTTCGAAAACTCGCTTAAAACGTTTCAAAGATAAATGAACCTAACATCTAACACCTTTTTCAAACAAAACTATCGCGAATTTTTGAAACAAGCTTTTTCAAAACTTCCCTTTTTCACTAACAAGCAAAAACCCGAGCAAGGATTAAAACCCGAGCTCGTGGATTTCAATCCCCTAGGTCATACGGCCTAGGTTCTACATTTAACATCCTCGGTTCGACTTGCTAATCACTCTCGAGCCGAATCCTTCTTCTTTTACACATCCGACTCGAGCTCACCTCGGTAAATCACCGATATCAGTTCGACGGATGCAAAGCAAAATCTTTTAACATCGAGACGAGACGCGCGCACGCATCCTCGCCTCAAAAGCTTCCCTTAGCAAAACCTTTTCGAAAACCTCCTTTTTCAAGCTTAAAAGGTCTTTCTAAACAAAGAAATGAGCTAAAATGAATGCCTAAAATGAATGTGAGTCTAGTGGGTCGAGTCGTGTCACTAATGCAAAGTGAAATGCAGGCCTCAGCTGGATACTCGTCGCACTAAGCACCGTGTAATAATCCCATACAAAAAACGCACCTACACCCGCAAAATGGCCGGCAACAACGAAGACGTCACCGCACTCCGTGACCAAGTTGCAAAGTCGACCACCGACCGAACGCCTTTTGACTACCCACACCACCGAAGTGGAACGCATGGAAACCAAGATTAAGGAAGAAGCTGATAGACACGCTAAGAAGCGCCAAGCCATGGAGGAAAGGCTCTATGTCTCGAGTACTTACTCCATCCACAAGGAGAATGAAATCGTACCCGCCAGCATTAAGGATGAGCTCCCTAACAAGCTCGCCCTTAGTGATCTTCCTATCTTTCAAGGACATGAGAGCCCGATCATTCACATCCGAGCTTTCAAGTCCCAAATGGCTATAAAAGGAGTAGATGCCAAACACTGGCTAACTCTTTTCCCGCACTATCTAGCAGCAGTGCCAAAAACATGGTTCTACTCACTCGACCCGCAACGCATCCCTACTTTCGAAGAACTCACGGTTGAATTCGATCGACAGTACCGAGACAACAAAGACACCCAAGTCTCAATCCGCACCCTAGAAGTCCTATCTCAAAAGGACAACGAAGGCTTCACCGACTACCTCACCCGTTGGAAGAAGCTAAGCGCTCAAATCCCTAACCGTCCCCGCGAGGACGAGCTTGTTCCCAAGTTCATAAACAACCTGCGACCCGTGTATCAATTTTACATGAGGTACAGCAACATCCAGAATTTCAAAGAACTAACTAAGGTCGGCACTCAAATTGAAGATGACCTTAGGACTGGCACCATGGCTAAATACACCGGCCATGCATATCAAGGGAGCTCCTCTAAGTCCTCCCGTGCGGTCAAGAACGACGAAAATCGCATCTGCTTCGGTAACCTTGATGATGACAACCTCGACGCATTCGCAACTACCTTCTCACCACCTCCCAAAGCCAAGAGGAACTTTGACCCTCTCTTTATGTCTTACACCAAGGCGTTTCAAAGGTTGGTCGAAAAGAACTATCTGCAACCAATCGGGCCTACTAGCGAGCCGCCCGAAGACAAGAAGCCTAAATCTTGGAACCCCAATGCCTTCTGTGCATACCACCGAGGCAAGGGGCATGACACCGAGAATTGTTTTAGGCTTAAGAACGCTATCCAAGATCTCATTGATCAAGGAAAGCTTAGCAAACCATCTCAGCCTACCAAGCCTTCGAACAACGAGAACCCGCTTGGTAATCATGCAATTTTCGTGGGATCAGTCCCTATTCTAGACTGTTCCTACCTCATCACGCCCTCTGATGACCAAGTCAATGCAGTCTACTGGTCTAGTGACGAGGAGGACGACGAATATTGGTTCCCCACCGACGAGGTAATACAACACGTCAATCAACTTGCAAGAGACATCAATCACCTGAAGGCTTTACATCGGACCGCAGTCGAGCATCTGAAAAGGCGCGTTGAGAAGGAACTCGCCAACCCAGCCTCACTCGACGACCTCGAGGCCTTCCATCAAAAAGATGGCGAAGGATTCGTCAAACACCTCATCCAATGGAGGAAACTGCTCTCCCGAATCCCAAATCATCCGCATGAAAACGAACTCATCAACACTTTCCTCTTCAGCATGCGGCCCGCCTGGCGATATTACTTTCACTTCTGCAACGTTCAGAACTTTGAGCATCTTATCGAAATTGGCACCCGCATTGAAAAGGACCTCACATCAAGCTATGAAGATCCCGCCTACCGAAGCACTCTTCAAGAACGCACCCTCAGGGGACGAAAAAGACACAACAAACACGGCCCTACAAGGATTTTTGACAAACTCTACATGCCTTACGCCGTAGCATTACAGAAACTAATCGCAAAAGATTATCTTACACCGATCGGACCTATCAATGAGCCGCCCATGAATAAGAAATCAAAATCATGGGACCCCAACGCCTTCTGTGCATACCACCGGGGCATGGGGCATAGCACTCAAAGTTGCCTAAAACTCAAACACGCTATCCAAGACCTTATCGATCAAGGAAAGGTCAAGAAACCACGAATAAAAACCGCGCCTTCCTCCAATGGTGATACAATCTACCTCTCGACCACATCACCAACCTCAAAAACAAAGAGGCAAGCACCCCAAGCAACTCAAGCACCCCAAGCAACTCAAGCACCTCAAGCAACTCAAGCAGCTCAAGCAGCTCCTCAAACAGCGAAGACGATGAAGAAGAAGAAGAAATTCTCTTAACTTCTAATGCTCTAAGTGTCGGGTCACCTGTCGACCCATCTATCCTAGACTCTAGCTTTAGTTTAGACTTTCTTTTTACGGAGGCTAGCTCCAAGCAATTTTCTGAATTGTCGAATAATTCTTCTCAAGATAATAAAATGAATAAACTTGCTTACGCCTTGTCTCAAGCTAAAACAAACAACAAAGCACAAACATCTAACAATCAACAAGCAACAAACAACACACAAAATACAGAAGACACTAACTCATGCGAAAGTGAATCATTAAACAAATACATTGCAAACCTTGTGCACCCAAAAACACAAGACCCTATCATCGAGGAAACCATAACCATAAACGTGGGAACCCCCGAAGAACCAAGGGAACTACAACTAGGAGCCTCACTAGACGAACACGAGCGCACCCAATTTACACAACTCCTAAGCGAATTCAAGGACGTATTCGCTTGGTCATACAAAGACATGCCCGGCATCGAACGAAGCATCGCCGAGCACCGCATCCCCATCAAACCCGGTTACAAACCAATCAAACAAAAGCTAAGAAGACTACGTCCCGAATGGTCCCTTATGGTCAAGGAAGAAATCGAAAAACAACTACAAGCCGGTTTCATCCAAGTCATCGAGTATCCTGAATGGGTCTCAAACATGGTCCCAGTCCTGAAAAAGAATGGCAAAATTCGAGTATGCGTTGACTTTCGCGACTTGAACAAAGCTAGTCCTAAAGATGACTTTCCATTACCCCATGTGGACGTCCTAGTCGACAACACCGCTGATCACGCCCTCCTATCCTTCATGGACGGCTATGCAAGCTACAATCAAATCAAAATGGCTTGCGAAGACATGGCAAAAACGGCCTTCATTACACCGTGGGGGACATACTGCTACACAGTTATGCCCTTCGGCCTAATCAATGTTGGCGCTACATACCAACGCACCGCTACAACCCTTTTACACGACATGATGCACAAAGAAGTCGAAGTTTACGTCGACGATATGATCGTAAAATCAAAGGAAAGGAGCGATCATATCACCAACCTCCGCAAATTCTTCACTCGCCTACGACAATACAAAATGCGCCTCAACCCCCAAAAATGTACTTTTGGAGTCAAATCCGGCAAACTACTAGGACACGTAGTGAGCCAAAGAGGCATCGAGGTCGACCCCTCGAAAGTCAAAGCAATCCTCGAAATGCAACCCCCGAAGAACCTCGACGAGATTCGAAGTTTCTTAGGCCAAATCCAATACATCTCACGCTTCATCAGCAAACTCACCATGATATGCGAACCAGTTTTCAAGAAGCTCAAGAAAACCGACCACGTTGAATGGGACGAGGAATGTCAAAAAGCATTTGACAAGGTCAAAGAATTGCTAACTAACCCGCGGCTCGCAACCACCCCAAGAAGGTTTACCCTTATCCTTATACCTTACAACAACACCCACCGCCATGGGCGCCATGCTCGCTCAAGAAGTCAACGGCGAAGAACACGCGATCTACTACATTAGTAAAAAGTTTCTCGATTACGAAACTCGATACTCACCCGTCGAGAAGAGTTGCCTAGCCTTAGTATGGTCATCCAAAAAACTCCGTCACTATATGCTAGCACACCAAACAAGGGTATATTCCACAATGGATCGTGAAATACCTCTTCGAGAAACACGTACCTAACGGACGAATGGCGGATGGACATTGCTCCTAGCCGACCGACCTTAAGCACGTACCCTCAAAGCAATTAAGGGACTAGCGGTCTCCGATTTTCTAGCCGTAATTGCAATCACCGAGCAACCAATCATAGACACCACATCCCTTCCAGACGACGGGATTTACAACATCGACCAAGAACAATGGAAGTTATACTTCGATGGTTCATCCAACTATCGAGGTCATGAGTAGGAATACTTCTCATATCCCCAAATGGCGAACACACACCCTTATCCATTAAACTGGACTTCGACGTAACAAACAATGCAGCAGAATACGAAGCATGCTTGCACGGTCTCCAAGCAGCGCTTGTACTCAACGCCCGCAACATAAGAGTCTATGGGGACTCCTCCCTCATAATCAACCAAGTGTCCGGAGCATGGAAGATACTTAACGAAAACCTAGCATTATACCAAAACAAAATACAAGAGCTCATAAACGAATTCTACCACATAGAATTCATACACCTCCCACGCGAAGAAAACCAATTCGCCGACGCGCTATCCAAACTCGCGTCCCTAATCAACATCCCCCCGGGGATGGAAACTCTACCCATTGTCGTGGAAAGACGAAACGAACCCGCATACATCTGTGACATCGAAACCGAGGAAGAACAAACCGACCCTTGGTACCAAGCAATCATCAACTACAAAACAAACGGCGAATACCCGCCAAACACCGACAAACGGGCCAAGCGAGCCCTACGCCTATTATCGTCACAATTCGTGCTGGAAATGGGGAAATTACTCAAAAAGACGCCTCAAGGTACACTCCTCTCAGGCGCCGACCACAAAAAAGGACACGAAATCATGTCCCAAGTACACGATGGCGAGTGCGGACCACACATGAACGCACGAGCCATGTGCAAACAAATCATAAGGCTAGGATGGTATTGGACTACCATGGAAGCCGATTGCGTAAAATATGTCAAACATTGTCATAATTGCCAAATCTTCGCGAACATACAACACATACCACCTTCACCGCTATACAGTTTAACATCACCATGGCCCTTCTCCACGTGGGGCATCGACGTCATTGGCAAAGTACAACCCGTAGGAGCAGGAGGACACTGCTTCATCCTCGTGGCCATCGACTATTTCACCAAATGGGTCGAAGCCGCATCGTACCGCAAGCTAGGCACAAAAGAAGTCGCAAAGTTCATACAAAACAACATCATTTGTCGCTATGGCATACCACACGAGTTCATTAGTGACCAAGACACGCACTTCCAAGGAGAAGTCGAGCCACTTCTTCTCAAATACAAAATACAACGACACAAGTCATCACCCTATCGACCGCAAACCAACTAGCGGTTGAGGCAAAGAAACAAATCCGTCGTATCAATCCTTAAAAAGATGATCGACACCTGCCACGACTGGCCCCACAAAATCCCATTCGCATTATGGGGATATCGCACCACAATCCGCACACCCACAGGCATGACACCCTATTTCCTAACCTACGGAATGGAAGCCGTTCAACCCGTAGAAATCGAAATGCAATCCCTTCGGATCCTCATGGAAGCAGACATTCCTGAAGCCGAATGGGCACGCGAACGCTACGAACAACTCATTCTCTTAGACGAAAGACGACTACATTCACTAAGTACAGTCCGAATGTATCAATCTCGCCTACAACGCGCCTACAACAAACGGGTCAAGCCACGAAACATTAAAGTGGGTGACCTAGTACTCAAATCCGTCAGAGCACCATTACCAGTCGACCCAAGGGGGAAATTCAAACCCAATTGGGCCGGACCGTACTTGGTCAAAGACATCCTTCCCGGAGGAGCAGTAACGCTAACTGACCTTGACGGTCAAGACTTCCGACTACCAACAAATCTTGATCAACTCAAGAAATACTACCCTTAAACAAATTTGCAATGTACTTCACAAAAAGGACAAAACTCGCTCTCGCATGGGTGAACTACGCTCGGTTTGATTCCACGCACTGTGGATACGTAGGCAGCTTTGCAAAAGGCTCAACCGAATCACACGAACTACGCCGGTTTGATTCTGTATCTAAAAAAAAACAGATACGTAGGCAGCTTATCAAAAGCACAACCGAACTTTTTAGCACGCATGCCCAAAGCTTAAAAAGGTCGAGGGTTTTGCACTCACAAAATGACACGCTCGAAGCTTAAAAAGGTCAAGAGCACAGTCAACACAAAAACAAAACACAAATCCAAGTCCAAAGCTTAAAAAGGTCGAGGACTTAAAGACGGAACAAGTCAAACAAACGAATCCAAAGCTTAAAAAGGTCGAGGATTTAAGACAAAACAATTCAAAACGCACAAGTCCAAAGCTTAAAAAGGTCGAGGATTTGAGACAAAATGCAAGTGTTCGAAGCTTAAAAAGGTCGAGAACATTTCAAAACAAAACAAAGAAAGCAACGAGACAAGGCAAAAGCAAATAAGTTCTATTTTATTACTTTATTTAGAATTCTTCAAAGCTCAGAGATGAGTTAGGAACAAGCCTCCTTAACCCCTCTATTCGAATTTAAAAACGTGCGTTTGAATAAAGAAATTTTCTAAAGCAAAACAAAAGCAAACTACTAGGACGTCTTCCGTCGTTTCGGACTAGCCTCTTCATCCTCAAGAGATCGATCCGCCACAATCTTCGAGCTAAGAATGGGAGTAGACCTCTCAAAACCTGGGGGCTCGATCGGATCCTCATCCTGCTCGACTGGGGGCTCCTCGATCCTTGGCCCTAGGCGATCTTTATGATCACTTCCGGTCCAAGTCTCTCCCGCACCGGTCTCGAAGTAGAAGCACCTGCATCAACAACACAGAGATCACCATAATCCCTCCTGTCACGCACTACTTCATGCAACAAGGAGGGCTTTGGCCCATTCTTCTCTCTCCTCCTCTGATTCTCCCGTTCACGAGAATCCTTGGAATGACACCAACGCCAGATAGAAATCCGTGACACGAGTAGACTCTATATGCTCAAAGACGACCCAAGTAACACGATCCGACCACCCTCGGATCCAAGCATCAATCATCCGGTTGTTTAGGACAACAACCCTCCAACCTGCGTATCCCGATCAGGAATAGTCCGCAAGAAGTTCGACGATTTGCCTCTTGGCGAAGAGGATGAATCCATCCACCTCGTCGAATCCCGCACAACATCAACCCGCGAGCCGCGTTCGCTACCGACGGCGCCGTTACCTCCGTAATACCCCACCACGAAACATACCAACGAATGCTGCTCTCCCTCACAAACCCCCGGTAGTAGTTGAGTGAACGCTCCCGAGGGTTAGCCCAATCCATCTTCCGAGACGTCGTCCCTGCAGCCTTGAAGGCACCACCAAGGGGAAGAGCCTTATACACGCTCAACCTCTCCATGAGCCAAACGTTGAGAATCCTAGCGAACCCGATGCGAGCTCAGACGATTAGCACAACGGTCGTCTAAGCCCAGTATGGTCTCCGCTAGGATCAACGCAGAAGGATCATGTCCTCGCTCCATCTCTTCGACAACACGAGCATACCTCGCGTTCCCGAACACACCATCTGGCATGGACCCTGCAAAAGCATAGCGATGAACCAAACAAAAAGCAAGGGCCCTCCGCCTCGAGCGGTCCGAAATACTAGTGTCAGTTCTATTCATATAACGTTGACACAACAGAAGCATATTCACCCTACCTCCCTCGAACAAACCTGCAGCATGAGCATCTGTCATCCCAAGGAAGTTTCGCAACATCCCGTTGTAACAAAGCTCACTCCTTACAACCACCGGAGTAGTCCGTTTCGACCATCCAGCAATGGCCGAGAACTCCTCCATCAAAGGACACACTTCTCCCCCGGGAAACCTAAACACGTGCAAACTAGGATCCCAATAATCTAAGCACACATCAAGGAAGTCTAGATCGACTTTCATTTGGCGAAAGCCAATAAAAACACCCGCACCATCATCATACACCGCCCTCTTCATTGCCGAGCTTAGTGAAGAAGTCCACCTCTTCAAAAGAGCATCAAAATGCTCCTCCATTTTCTTTAGAACACAAAAACTTTTATAAATGTACCTAATATATTTATGAGAGCAAAAACCTAAAGCAAAAGCAAAGAAGAGAAGTGTTTGTGAATGAAGATTATGGCACGCACCCCCTCTCCTTATATAGGAAAACAATATCCGGAATATGGAAATACAGCGCTAGCAGCTGCCAGGCCAGAAAACCGCATGGCTCTATGTGGTTTGCACCCCAAACCGCATAAGCCTATGCGGTTTTCCCTTGCAACCGCATAAGCCTATGCGGTTTCAGGGGTTGGTTTTCTTCAAATTTTCCTAATTTCGTCTTTCCTAAAACACTACGACCTACATTGGGCTACGACATTCTTTTATTGTTCCCACGCACCCGCATTACATTTCGCTTTGGCAACAACGGTTCTTACCACGAGTCAAAACACAAACATTTTCGACATTCATGCAAGCTCATTTCGCATCTAAAATGAACTTTTCACAAGAACGTTTTCACAATATAAAACAAAACATCAAATGCATCCCACTCGGGAATCATATCATTTTTCAAACAAGACCACCAAACAGGTTTATCGATGACATTCAAGTTCAAGCTACTGCAACAAGTCCAAAGTTCAAGCTGCAACGGCATGTACGTAAAGGTTCTTACAACCTTTATTACACAAAGTCACTCGGGATGACGACGACGATACTCGTCAAACTCTCGCCGAATCTGAGCCGTCTCAGCCCGGCTCTAACACAACTGCGCAGCCTGCTCAGCCCAGGCCATCCTCCACCGGTTGGCCACCCTCCACAACTTCTTATGCACCCCCTTCGCCACCTACAAACACAAAAGCACGTTACAATTTTCTCCATTTTGCCTTAATTTCACACAAATTAAGTCAAACTTAGGGGGAAATTCCAAAACAAGACCCAGCATTCTCCACTTTGACTTAATTTCACCCAAATCAAGTCAACCTTAGGGGGGAAATTTCAAATCAACAGCGCTCATCTCCATTTTGCCTTAATTTCACTCAAATTAAGCCAAACTCGAGGGGGTAACACAAAAACACGCATCTCACTAGTTTGATCATCGCTATATTCCATACCTCGATCAAACTGGGGGCTCACTCACATACACAACAAACATAGATACCTTCTTCACTGCCGATCATTTGTCCATGCCGCGTCGGTGGTCACCGGCAAATCGTCGTGAAAGTGAATACGACGACACCCGACTCGTCGTACTCAGCGGTGGTAGGAAGTCACCAGTCGCTCGCCATCTCCGGAACACATTCCTACAAAACAATTTGAAAACGCACACGTCAGGGAAATTTTTCGCAAAAATTACCTTACGCACCCACAACAGCATCAAACATACCTCAATCGGCCCACAAGCAAGCCGAGACTCATGAAAGTGGTCGTAGTCCTCCCGGACGTAGAAGACTCACCGACTCTCCTTCCCGCATAACGCCACCCGATCTGGCGAAACCCTCGCTCAAACAGGACCCTCGGCGGATCCCTAGCACCACCGGAGTTGGCCACCTGTCTGCGAAAGGCCAAGCGCTCTCCAAGGTACCAAACCGGCCCATACGGCGTCGCCAAGTACAAGCGCTGGGTCTCTCGCACTGCAAACCGCGCCCCGATGCCTTCAGGAATACCCGCATACTGGCCCCACGGGAACGGCACGAACTACAAACAAAGACAAAGACAAACACTCATGAATACAATCATTTTAAGTACGCTCTATTTAAAATGGTTCAAGCACAAACCTGATCAAACTGCATCTGGTTCAGAAGCACCCGAACATCATCATACGACCGATTCGCGGCTGCCGCGGTTACATCGTACCCCAATGCTGTGGGTACTCTCTCACGATCGTCACAGCATGTGGGGGGAGCAGAAAAGGAAAATGGCTAAGAATCCATGACTGCACACACAAGAAACAAAAATACGTCATAAAGGCAAAGACGACGAAAACAAACCAACAATGCACCCGACGCAAAAAAAAAAAAAAAAACAGAATTAATACGTACCTCCATCAAGAACCCAGGCGAGACTAAGGACAGTCTCGACCCGCGGTCTCACGGCATCCATGCAGAAACGAATGCACAAACCCAAGGACGGCGTCACCCAGTCGAACGTCCCAATTGCATTCCAATCCAGGAGATGCATAAGGACCGACGTCGACGCCCGTTCACCCTTATCGCCGAAGTACACGGCGCTAACGAACCACCACAGCCACATACGAGCATTCTGCTCGTCACTCCACTCCGAGGGACCATACTCGGTCTTCCCCTCAAAGTACTCCAAGATATAACTCGTCTTGAAAGTATAGGGTGGAGCACCCTCACAAATCACCTCCAAACCACCGCCGATCGCATCAGTCACAACCTCGTCCACAACGGACGGCGCAAACTCAAAGCTCATGTCACGATCTCCGAACGGCAGCGGCCGAGGTTATTTGCATACTCGGACAAGGTAATGCCCGGCCTCAAAGCCGGGCATATGGAGCGTCGTCGTGGTGTCCCAATACTGTCTAGGAAGGCCCCGATCAACATCGAGGTTCGCCGTCTGTTTCTTCCTTGCAATCTCCCTCCAATGGCCGACCAACGGGCCAAAAGCACTACGCAGCACCCAAGCCTGCGCTCCCGGCGCAAGCTTCTCCTCAAAAACACACATTACGGACGACACGCCCGAGAAAGTCCTCATCGGACCCTTATCCCAACCCATCGTCGCTCGATAGGAAACGTGTCTCTCCGGGGCAAGTAGAAGGTTATGGCCATCCCAGCCCTTAGCGAACGCCCTGTTCGCACGTGATTTTCGCGGCCTAGAGCTACTCGCTCTAGGCGCAACCTCCTCAGCCTCCGATCCTCAGCAACCTCCATCTCGGCTTCCAGCTCATCCACCAGCTCTTGAGCAAGCTCGTCCTCAGGATCACGCACAGGGACATTCCTCCCACGAACCTGACCCCTACCTCGTGACTGCCCACGTCTCGTGGACAAATCACGAGGATCGGCTTCCCTCTCACTACGTGTACGCCTCAAACCACTCGAGCTAGAGGCTCCCTCAGTCCTCGAGCTAGTACTCTTACGAGATCTCGATCTCGTAACACGACCAGAACCTTCCCCTGCAACCAAACACAACAAATACATACAGCTTTAATACATGCAAGCATACAACTTGGCATACTTATACACAAATACACACCAATAATACGCACATAATACATATACATTCCCTCAACACATTACACTATACGCCTCACAGAGCATTTTAGGCCTAATTCGCAATTAAGCCAAAAACCGTTCTCTACCTTTCAAAATCACAACTCTATGGTTTCTACACGCCATAATAGTCCCCAACAACAACCCATTACAAGCAATCGCATTTTGGTCATTCCGATCAAAAACCCCCAATTCGCCTTAATTACTCCGTATAACTACGACTTAAGACGGCGATTTGAAAGCTCTAACTCGAATTTTTCGCAAAACTAACGTTATAGGCATGCTATACTCGCTATGGGCATCCTACACCGAAGTTTAATTGAAATTCCGGGTCGGAAAATCCGGGTTCGTTTTCGGGCCCGAAACCTAATTTGGACGTTTTTCACACAAAGACGGTCTAAATCACAATCAATTCACACATACACGTTCGCATGGCATAATGCAACACAATGACGACAATTTCAAGCATTCAAACGGCAAATTTCAAGCAAAACTCGGGTTTTCATTCAAAACCCGTCTTTTCAGCATTTCAAGGCAAAACTAGCTAATTACAACAACAAACAACGTAAAAGCAAGTTCAAATGGAGCAATACCTCGTTCCATAGCAAAGCAACGCAAGAAAAATGAGCAAAAACGGTTGAGAAATCGAAAAATGACGTTTTTTGAGTTGAAAAACCGTAAATGATATAATGTGGCATGCTCACGGTTTGCTCGTGCTTATATAGCCCCCAGCAGCCAACAGGGGTAACCGCATAAGCTTATGCGGTTTGTCCCCTGAACCGCATAAGCTTATGCGGTTTCAGCCCTTGGTTTTTCTCGGGTTTTTCTCGTTTTACGCCTACTTTTCAATCTCTAACTCATCCTAGCTCCTATACAACTCCAAGTACGTCCCGTGCTTGGGTTAAGGCATCACTTACAACCCGCCATACGCGTATATTAAGCATTTAATGTACGGTACAGAAGCAGAAGCACGAACGCTCTTCACGAGCGAACACGTCATTTTTCTTCCTCAACGGAAGATAATCATATGCCATAACGACTACAATTACACCCACGCTCCTCGGCGAGCCCAAGCATAAGTACTCTACAACAAGCACTCTACAACAAGCATTTAACTACAAGCATAAACGCTCCTCGGCGAGTTTAAGCACAAGCGTCCTACAAAGCACATCCAAGCATGAACCCATGGCACAAAAACACCCCCGTACAAGCATTACAACCTTTACAAACGCACTCCTACAAGACCATACATCCCACAAATGAACTCTTCACGAGGTCATACATCCAGCCCAGATACACTCACACCCTTGCACTTTAGCCCCCACGCATTGCAGCACATGCGCTCTTTCACGAGACCATACGAAGACGCTACAAGCAGCAGCACTATACGATACCCAACATATACAAGACGACGACATCAATATCAGCAAAGGCATTAGCAACAAGCACGACGAAGGCACTTTGCAGGCCGGCAGGCCCTTATAATATGCACGGACCGCCAAGTCCTTAAAATGCGCACGCGTCCGCCCGTTTAGCGGTTCAAGTCCTTGTCTTACCCATGGACGCATGCTTCGTTCCGCTGATCATATCGAGACTGTAATGGTCCGGATATGGTCGTGGAGTTTGACTAGCGCTCTAGTCCGAGCTCAGTCAAACTGGGGGCTCTGTGGATACCCATATCCGTACCCTCCCAACCAAAACCCTGTGATGTAACACGGACTTTTATTACGCATGTTTAACGTTGACTTTTACGGTTCTAACTAATGTCGAATTCATTTTGAGTCGTTTTGAAATGTTAAAATGATTAAGGTCGCTTCACATCACACTTAAATAACGTTCATTTTGTCCATTTGGAGTCTAGCTTGGTCCTTGTCCTGCTTCATTTGGCATGAGCTTCGCATTTGCACTACAATTGGCCCTTTTACATTAACAAGGTGCGATTCAAAGATTCCTAAATTCCTAAATTTAGGCCCGGTAGCTAAAACCGCTATTTAGCATCCTCTTACACAAAATACAACCTCACGTCTTAGCTTATTTCACAAATCTATGCAAATACACCCCGTTTCATTTTTCCGGGTCTCGGGCCCAAAACCGAGCCCAAACCCAAGCCTTTGGCCCGCACTCCAAGGCCCTCAGACATCATAAAATATCTCGAAATATCTCACTCTTTTCTTGGCACACACGCACTAAATTATCTTTGTATCTTCAAGATTTTACCCAACCGAAACTTGGAAACTACACAAAAACCAGACCCTCAAACCGCATAACCTTATGCGGTTTGGGGTGGCAACCGCATAAGGCTATGCGGTTTGCCCTGGCAACCGCATAAGCCTATGCGGTTCCTCGGCTTGTTTTTATCCCCGCTTTCCTAATTTCTCCGAGGTTTTTAGTATATATACACCCCTATACCCAACCTCATAACACATCTTTTACACACAATTCAGAACCAGAATACATCCTTTACACCACAAATTCTCTTATCTTACAATTTTGCATTCACAAAGCCTCAAGCACTCAAATCCTTGAGTTCAACACACCATCCCATGTTGAATTCATCCTCCTTTTTAGTTCAAGAAGCGAAGCTCTGCCCAGATCTGAAGCGTCAGGACAAGGTAGGTACCGATCCACTTGGATCAAAGCTTTTTCTTATTTTCTATGGACTAACAAAGGGGACTACACTCTAGCGCCTCGCTTTGGCACCCGAGCGCTTGCCTTCCAAGTGTTCTTATTACTTGGTACACTCCATATCCGATGACACGCCAAAGTCGCATAAGCAACCGAGCCTTATAAAATAAACCAATGGACAATTGAACTTTATTTTATTTGCATGCATCTTGCACCCTTTTCTCGCCTTGCATTAAAATCAACTTAAACAATGAATTCGACCTTTAATCGAACCGTATTCGTTAACAAGTTAAACATGCTAAATCGAGGGTTTTAATCAATCTTTTGCATCCAGATCTGCATTCTTTTACAAACTTATCGCACTTGTACGTAGCGATAACATTAGCTCAAATATCATCTTACAAGGATTGTTCTAGGTCAGTAGAGGCTATTTTTACATAGGCTTTTCTAAAAGGTTTTCATAAATTATTATTTGAATTAACTCTTTTTCTAAAGTACCCTCACCCCGAATCCAATCTGGTTTCACAAGCCTTAGATCTAGGGGTGTCGGCGTGCTCCAAAATCTAAGAACATGTTTTTAGCTGAGAACATGGTAGCAGGTTCCTATTTTCCGCGATAAATAGGTGGCGACTCCATAACAGTTCTTAAAGGTTTTTCTAACTTAATCTTTTTTAACTTTAAAATCCGCCCTTAAGCAAGACGCCGAGTTGGGTCCGATCCCGGGTTCCACACCAAGTCATTCCGATAATCATCAAACAAACAAGGAAATACATTCAACATGTGATAACAAATGAGTCTTCGTTAGTAAGGCGGAAGCATGCAGACATAATCCGCGCAGTAGCCGGTAGGGCCAACATAACTTGGACGTGACTACCAGGCTTAAAGATATCTAAGGTAATAAGGATGATTCAATCCCTTGTCTAATGTATGCATACACTACCTATCGAGGATCATACTTATTCGCTATCCAAAAGGTATCACCGACGAAAAAGTTCGACTATCACCAGAGACTGCACCGGATGGGTCATGGCGTTCCAATTACTATTCTATGGGCCCGCTGAAGTATCAAGTATGCCCCATCCCCGAGGTTGATACCACACGCCAAACAAAGAATCTTAAGATCGTTGAATAGCCTTGGGCAACTCGGGTAGGAGCCCAAGTCCCCATAGACGACTACCTCGTTAACTTCGAATTTCAAGAGTCGCAACATGGCGAACAATCCTAGTATTTTATTCAAGTACTCGTTTTCTCAACCTCTCATTCACTGCTCACAATATTAATAATGACAATCTTGTAACATAAATATAACGTCGAACTTGTATAATGAAATTTTAGTAATGAGCTTCTTGAGTAAAACAGAACACATAGAAAAACTTAGTTATTTATTTTGAGTCCGTTCGTAACTTTTAAATATTTTTCAGTTTCATTATTTTACTATTCACCGTATTTACTATTCACCGTATTTACTATTCATCGTATTTACTATTCCTCGTATTTATACGTATTCGTATTTTCGTATTTCGTATTTGTACGTATTTTTATACTTCGTATTTTATACGTATTTTTATACGTATTTGTATTCTTATACTTAGTATTTAATATTATATTTTCTTTATACTTAGTATTTTTATTATATTTCATTTATACTTAGCATTTTTATTATTCTTATACACATTATTATACTTAGGAGTTTTCTTTGATACAAGACTAAATTTTATTTTCTAAGTACAAAAATCTAGTTTTAAAGTCGTTAGGTTCGTTTTGTATTTAGTGATTTGAAAAATTATTTCGGAAGTAAAACTCAATATAATCTAAGTACAAAATTCTAGTTTTAAAGTCGTTAGGTCCGTTTTGTATTTAGCGATTTGAGAATTTATTTTAAATGTGAAACTCGATTTCAGCTTAAGTATAAAATCTAATTTCAAAGTTGTTAAGTTCATTTTGTACTTGGTCAATTTTAATAACATTTCAAAAGTAAAACTCGGTTAAATTTAGTCGTATACTTAACAAAGATTTTAGCGGTTTCCATTTTTAGTGAGGTTGTCGTAGTTCATTTTAAATAGTCCGTATGTCCATATCCAATTTAAGCAAAGGTAGTAACACTCGACAACATTCATTTTAATACGTGTAACGTTTATTTTTATCGGTTTCGTTGATTCTTTTTATTAACGATTTAATACATAAACAAATATAAATCTAATTACTATTCAATTTTAGTGACTAAGTGATCAATTCATTTTGACCAAAATTGACCCAAAAATAACATAGATGTCGTGAGCCTTTATTTATTTTAGCTATTTATTTCTTTTGTTGTTTTTATTAATAAATCATTACTTTAACTAATTTAAATTACTTAAGTGATAAAAATAAAAAGTGACAAATTCATTTTAGGTCAAAAATGGACCCTAAACCGTGGCACTTAACTACTTAGCAATTTATTTTCGTTTTCTAATTTTATCGGTTTTCGACTTAAAGTTTTTATATACTAATTATTTAGTTTATACTAAAGTGGCATAAACTAGTAAACGAAAACGATAAATACTAAAAACTTATAAAATTTATAAATCGAAACTTAGTCATAGGATGAAGAACACAATGAAGATGTGATGAACACTAATACTTTTAATATGAACATTATTTAGTCAAATTTTCATATGTTTATATAATTTTCTCAAATTTTTCATACAAGTCTAATTTAACTAGACTAATCATAATATGTTATTTAGAAAAATTAAAACTAAAAATTGGTCCATGTAATTTAATTTGGCCGTGTATATGTATATGTATTCATGATTTTTGATTTTTGATTTTTATACTTCTAATTCAATAACTAACTTACTTTATATCATTTATATTTTCAACATATATGAAAATCATATACAAACATTAACACACATAAATAAAAATCATTTAAACACAAGAATACACAAAAATTCAAGAACACACATAAACATATCAAAACACTTAAAATTCAAAACAAATTCATTTTAAGTCCTAAACATAAACTAATTATATTTTCATATACATATTAGTCTTAGTATTTTAAGCATGCAATTTACATAAATTAAAACGAAAAATTTAGTGAAAAAATTGAAGGGTGGCCGTGTGATGTTAGTGTGTTACACTAATATTATTTTTCGATTTTTGTCTCCTAATTTAACATGTGATTACTAGGTGATAAAGATAAAACATACATGCATCAAAAATAATAACATATAATCAAATTCAAGGCGCTTATCATATAAGTGTGCGGGAAGCACCTTAGGTTAGGTGATTGAAAATTATTCTAGCAGTTGTCCGGGTCAACGATGTGATCGAACTGGCTTAAATCGACTCCTCCACCTTGCTCCTCGTCTTTTAGGAGAGGTACATAAGAATGAAATAAACAAGTTAGTAAGTTAATTTAAAACTAAACTAGCTAAACTTAAATTTAGAGTTGTAGTATTATTTTTAGGTTTAGGTGATTTAAATCTTTTAAGTGATTTTTGATTTATGTTCATGTTTATTTACAAGTTAAAAGAAGTAGTGATTAATGAATATAAATGGTGGAGAAGCATCCTAAGAGCTTAGGTGAAATTAAGACAAGAAAATAATTGATTTAGGAAGAAAAGTGTAAGGAAGAAGATGAAGATTCAAAGGTGTTCTTGAGGTTGGAAATGAACAAGCTTACAATGTTCTTGAGTAGGTTTATTAGAGAGAAAAAGAAAGTGTTTGAGTTGTGTGTGTGTTTATGTGTGGCCGTGTATGTGTAGTAATGTAGTAGTAGTTGTTTTGCTTTGTTTTGGTTGTTAGTTTAAGTAATGAAATGTGTAGTAATAAAATTTGCACACTAGTAAACTTGTAGTAGGTTTAATATTTAGAAAGTATAATGTTTAATTTAATTAAAATAGGGTGTGATGATGAAATAATGTAGGATGGTAAGTGTTGGTAATGTGTAAGAGAAAAATATGACCAAAGCATGCTCATGTGTAAGAGCAAAGAATGGAAGAGGATAGTATTGACCCATGGGTCAAAAATCTCGGCCATCCAAGGACACAAGACCCGATTTTTACGTTTTTGAAATTTTCGATTTACGCGTACGTGAAAAGTCTCGAAATGAAATATATAGTCTTAAAATAATGTTTAGAAGTAGGATCGAAAATAAAAATGAAAACAAACTTCAAAACGAAATCAAAATAAAAATTGGGTATTAGGTTCCTCGCAAGTTTGAAATAAAATTTTATTCGATCGAAATATATATTTTTTTCGTTGAATGTTATCGAATTAAATCATTATAACCAAACGTCAAAAAGTTTATCAGTTTAGGCTTAGTGAGGCTTAATATTTCGATTATTAGTGAAAGTGGTGGTTAAATCAAAGTGAAATAGTAATTTGATAATAATATAATATGTTTTGTTAGTATTAATCAAAATGATTAAGCTTAAACCTCTTTAATTAGATTTGGATTATGAGTAAGTATATTTAAGAAAGATTAGGTGACTTAATCACAATTAGGTGGCTTGGTCATTTTAGTCAAAGTTTGACCTCGATTTGCGTGCCCAAATTTGCTGTTGAGAAAATTGTCGAGGATTCTTCATTTGATTTATCGAGTTTGAAAATGTAAAAATAAAGTCCAAATTCAAAGTAATTCAAAATGGTTTTAGTTTAGGTGCAATATTAATTGTAGTGTATTGTTTTTGAAGAATAAGTGAGCGAGGATGATTAATTATTGATTTCCTAATTATAATTAGTTTAAATTAACACGGGGTGTTACAAAAATAAAATGTTACTATCGAAAAATGTAAAAGTTTTAAATACTCTCTAACTACCTTGCCTAACTGCGAGTAGTTATCAACTCTATCCAAGTTTCGGGACGAAACTTTTCTTAAGGGGGTAGGTTTGTAACACCCCGTGTTATTTTAACACAATATGATAAAAGAATTTAATTCCTCAAATTAAATTCATCCTTTTTCCATATAATAAAAATGCGACTGAAATTTTTCGCCAAATAATACTAAAATTCCTTAAGTCCAAATTTAAAAATTTTGAAAAAATAAAGTTTGTTGTATTATCTTTAGAATTGAAAAAGAAGCACATTTCAAATTTTTATAAAAATGAACCCTTATACTTTTCCCGTCTCTGAAATTCGGGTCAACAATTTCAAACACGCAAATCAAAAATCAAACAATCAACATCAACATTTTGAAAAGCAAACCTAACGTCATTTTTAGTGAAAATGTAGTCATTTGATTATTTTTAATAAATAATTATATATTAATATATAATTACTATTTCATTTCTATTAAACTAGCTTTTTCTAAATTGTCGAAATTTGAAGTCACACCTAGCTTAAATTGATTAAATTTTTGACGTTTGTTTATAATTCTTTAAATCTATAACATTCAACAAAAAAAAATAAGTATTTTGACCTAGTAAAATTTTATTCAAAATCTCGAGGGTTAAGATCCGATTTTTATATTTAGTACCTTTTGAAAATTAGTTTTATTTTTATTTCCGATTTTATTTCAAAACATTATTTTTAAGACCATATCTTTTATTTCGAAACCTTTCGCGATCGCTAAATCGAAAATTTCGAGAAATGAGAATCGAGCCCGAAAAATTGACTTTTGACTTTCCTTAGTCAAAGTTATCCACTTCCATTTTTCTTACACATTACTTACACCATTATATTTATCATCATCACTTTTATTTTATTTTGTATTTATATTTAAGATTATACTTAATAAAAATACATAAATACAAATACGATACTACTACTTTAATACGACCATTTTCATTTCCGTCACTTTTAAAATTTTTCTAAAGTAGTAAATAAAATATTTTAGTCTTAAATTTATAAAATGAATACTTTTCAGAAAATCGTCAAAACAGCACTTTTTAACTTTTATCGCTTTTGACGCCTAATTTTTAAGACCCGATTTATTTCAGTAAAAGCATTTTTAAATTTCTAGGAGACAATTACTACCACCAAATAGTAATGAGGACTTAAATGACCAAATGTGATGATCATGTTTATTTTGATTTTTAATTAAACTTTAAATAAATTAAAAACCTAATACTTAACACCTAATTTGTCTAACTTTTCTACAAGTTGTACAAGAGCAAAACTCACCCATTTTTACTCCATAATGTCGTGACTTAGCCCCTCTTTTCTCCCTTTTATTTTTCTTCCATTTTATTCCAAAAACTCCTTAAATTAAAACCTTAATATTATTTCTAATAATTCATAAGTAATCCTAAATCTTTAGTGGGTCTTTTGAAGCTAATTACTTGGATTATTTGGGTGAATAACTTGGGTAATATGGGTGAAGAAATTCCGATCTAAAATTTATTTTAGATCCCCGACGATTAACTTCCAATTTAAGGTGACTAGTTATATCTCATATTAGTCTCTTTTAAAATTAATTTGATTTTTATTATAAGTTTATAAGTATGATTTTTATGTTGAAAAATGTTAAACATCATTTTTGTGCACTTATATGTTATGTGTTGTATAAATAATGATAATAAATAAATAGGTGTTTAAAATAGATAAGTTGGAGTATTAAGAAATCATGTTTAGTTTAATTATTTTTGAGTACTTTAAATTATTGTTCATGTTGTTTTTAAGCTTATATGAGTTTTAGTTATGTTGAAATTAAATATAAAAATTATGTGAAGTATTAACAATGAGTTTAAAGTGATTAAAAATCGAAAATGAAAATTATGTGCATGTGTTTGTTCCTCACGGCTTATCCCTAATTTTTACCTAAATTTTCACTTTTAATTTTTGTAAATAATATGTTGGTTTAAGTTAGTATAAAATAGAGGTATTCATGTAAAAAAATTAAATTAGAAAAATAAATTATAAGTTGTTAGATATGCACATATGTGTTCTTGAGTTTTAGTTTGATGTTCTTGATGTTCTTTAAATGTTCATCTGGTTGTTCATCTTTATTACTCACTTTGATTATGTTTTACTTTATGGTTGTTAATAATTTGTGTTTATGTTTAGTTATTATTTTATATATTGTTAGTCTTATAATATAAATCAACTTAAAACATTATAAATCATTTAGAATAAAAAGTTAGAAATTTAAAGTGTTGAAAAATACTATTCATAAATATAAATGAAACTTTTAGTAAATTTCATTTTAGTTTAAATCGTTTTAGTATAATTAGGATAATTAAAATATAAAGACTTTAAGCTAAGAACCGATAAAATCGAAAAATGAAAATTTAGAACCACTACATGCTTGCTCACGGCATCTTTGCCATTTCTAGGTCAAAATTGTATTTTATCACTTTTTAGTTTATTGTTAAAATAATTTAATTAGTAGTTAATAAGTTAGAATTAAGAAATTAAAAGAAATAAATGAATTTTGATATATATATAATCCACTCGGCATTTACACTTTAAATGGACCAAATTTGATTAAAATGAAATTATCACTAAGTCACTAAAGTTTAATAGTTATTAGAATTGAAATATTATATAAATCGATTTAGTTATAAATGAAATATTATAAACCGATAAAAATATATAACCATTATAAAAATGAACTAAATCGTGTGCTACCGCCTTTGCATATTGGACTGTTGAACTTGGACTTACAGACTTAAATGAATCATCCACGATACTATTATTTTTAAAATGAAAATCGCTAAATTTAGTTAATAGACGACTAAATTTAACTAAGTCTCATTTTAAAATGAATATCATTATCACTTTTTTACAAACCGAACTTAACGTTTTTAAAACTAGACTTTTAAAATATTTTCACAAATCACTAAGTACAAAACGAACTTAACGACTTTGAAACTAGAAATCTATACTTAGCAAATAAAAAGATTTAGTATTATACCTAAAATATCTTAAGTATAAAAATACGTATAAATATAAGAATACGTACAAGTATAAGAATACGTATAAGTATAAAAATACGTATAAAATACGAAGTATAAAAATACGAATACGTATAAAAATACGTATAGAATACGAAGTATAAAAATACGAATACGTATAAAAGTACGTACAAAATACGGTGAATAGTGAATAGTGAATAGTGAATAGTGAAAAATGAATAGTGAAATACTGAAAATAATTGAAAATTTTACTAAGTATAGAAAAATTGAAAATGAATAAGTAAATAATTTAAGGTGTTTGAAAAACACTTAAATAAAATTGGACATACTAATAAACGTATCATTTTAGAAACTTAAAAATGTTAATAATTAACAACACTTCAAATAATAAACGAATATGTTATGTGATCATATGAAACCTACAATTCTTGAGTAGGAGAGTCTAGTAACATGTGATATGTAAATATCAAATAAATAATAAATCTTGAGTAAGTTAAATAAAAGGTCAAGCTCGGGCCTCAGATATGAAAACGTCAATCGTGAGTGAAGTGGGGTTTAAGATAGTCTTGTAGCGGTCGCCATTGCCGTACAAGATAATTGAATATGCCAAGGCTTTTGTCTCAGGCTTTAGGAAATAGTCGTTTTATCCAGAGTTAAGGTGCTCTATGAATAGCATAGCCTACTCTTAACGTGGATACTAGTGTACATGTACTAGACTAGGGTTTTATTCCCCTATTTCGCTAGAGTTATCAGGGCCACCGTGACATTATGTGCTTATGCGCTTTGCGGTTCTGTCTCCTTGCCGTGTTTCGTTTTTATTGGACGCGACACTAGCATTCGTTCTTACCCTGCGTAAAGATTACTTGACGGGATTGTATCTGAAGTTCGAATCATTTCGAACACTAGAGGATGAGATGCAAGTATTATAGTATTCGGCGTGGTTTACGAGTCGAGTAAGTCTCTGCACTATGGAAGTGAGATGCAATCGATCAGAGTACAAAGACCTACTCAGTGGTCAGGCTCGTAAGCAGTATGTGTTGTTTGTTGTATGATTAATTGAGAACGAGTGTGTACCATCTTCGAAAACTAAAGACCACAACTTTCTGAATTGAATCGAGTCTGCATAAGGAGAATGATACGATATGTATGTTTGATTGCGATCCGATATCGCCTTGTAATGTTATTGAATTATTGTGACTCTATTGTTATGCTATTATATGCTATTTGCCTTCATAATTGAATATCATGCTTATATGATTTATCGCTTAAACCGCATGCTTATTATGACTTATATGTCTTTATTTGCTATATGTAATAAGCATGTTTATGTTTTTATCATAATGTTATGTTTATAAAGCGATAATATTAAACCAAAGTAATTGAAATCGAGGGTAAGTATGAGCATAGCTAGTCACTTTGTCAAGCTCGTGAGCATCCCCCCATCAGTTTATTGTGCAGGATGATCGTGGACCGGGAGCTGGATTTTGGACGGGGCCACGAAACGTTTTATTGCTTTACATTTACTTGTTTTTGAGAGATTTGTAATATATAACACTTTACTCTTTTAACTCCCGTATTTAGAGTTGTTCAATTCAACTCTTAAAACGATGATTGTAATATTTTGGGTTATTTGTATAATTAATAACGCTGGTTTAAGACTTAATTAATTTCCGCCTTAGTAATTAAAGTCGACTAAAAACCAGGTTGTTCTGAGAAGGGCTTTGAGGACTAATCGTAAAGATTGCTCGTAATGTCCACCAAAGATCGTGGTGGTGGTAACCACCAATCTGCATTTGAGAGGTTCTCCAAACACAGACCTCAGTCATACTCAGGCTCCGTCAACCCCACCGTCTTGACCGAATGGGTTGAGGAGATGGAGAAGCTATTAGAACTAAGTAAGACACTGCCGAATGAGAAGGTGAATGTAGTATCCTACTACTTGAAAAGGGAGGCCAATAGCTGGTGGCGCCTAATCAGATCTACTTTCCCACTAAGGATATATAATTGGAGTGAATTCAAAGATCCTTCTAGAGAATAAATACTTTGGCGAAGAACTAAGATGGGAGAAAGAAGAGGAGTTCCGAAACTTGAACCAAGGTGATATGTCTCGGCAGGCATACACCGAGAAGTATCAGGAGCTATCAAAGTTTGCTCCTAGAATAATATCCAACGAGGAGGAACTCGCAACCCGTTACGTAAGGGGTATGGCTAACAGTTTGAGGATAAACATGAGCGGGTTCAACTGTAAGAACTTTGCTGAGGCCTACGAAAAGGCAACGAGTATCTGGGCTTCCATCCAGAAAGGAGAAGCGGAAGAGAAAAAGAAGAAGAAAACCTTTACGCCTCCTGTGGCGAGTGCTCGCTTCATCCACAAATCAATGTTCGGCCGCCCTGGCTACCAGAATCAAGACAACCGCAATAAGAACCAGGGCAAGTCCCAGTTCTACAACCGCAACACCACTCCTTACGTCGCAAAGAATAATCCACAAATTTCCGGACCTCCGACCGTCCAAGCAGGACAATGTCGTTTCTGTCGACAGCCTAACCACCCGGGGAAGCGTTGCAACGGAGAGCCGGTAGTGTGCTACTTCTGTAAAGTAGTGGGGCACAAATCTAATGAATGCCCAAAGAGGGGTACGGCTGCTAGGGCAAATACGGGACCACCTCCAGCCGTTAGAGTTCAGGGACGCGTGTACGTCCTGACAGAATCTGAGGAAGGGGCTGATGACATTATCGATGTCGACGTCATCACCGGTAATTTCCTGGTTAACTCTGTACCTGCTTTTATTTTATTCGATACAGGAGCTTCCCTATCTTTTATATCCTCAAAATTCATTAGGCAATCCAAACTCACAAACCCTGAGCAAATCAGAATTAACATATCACTACCATATGGTAAAAATATTCCTTGTTCTTCAAAATACAATAATGTAAAAATTTCAATTCACAACACAGACTTCCTGTCAGATCTTGTATTGTTTGACCTTCCCGAGTTCGATGTAATTCTGGGAATGAACTGGCTAGCTCGTCATAATGCAACGTTCAAATGCCACGACCAGAAAATTTCACTGAAGACTAATCAAGGGAAGGAGGTGTCATATCAGAGTTTGAAGAGGAAAAGGGGAGTGAAACTAGTGTCTGTACTGAAACTTCAGAGTATGGAGAAAAAGGGGCACCAGGTGTATTTTTGCAGCATTACCAAGGTCGAGGACAATTTGCGCATCGAAGACATCCCAATCGTGAAGGAATACCCCGATGTATTCCCGGATGTATTACCGGGTATGCCTCCTGCACGAGATGTCGAATTCTCTATCGACCTTATACCCGGCACTTCACCTATATCAAAGGCACCATACAGAATGGCGCCTGTCGAACTCCAGGAACTCAAGAAGCAATTGGAGGAGATGATTGAGTTAGGATTTATAAGACCGAGTGTTTCACCTTGGGGTGCACCGTTACTCTTTGTAAAGAAGAAGGATGTGAGCATGAGGCTCTGCATTGATTACAGAAAACTGGACAAGGTGACGATCAAGAACCGTTATCCTCTGCCTAGGATAGACGATCTCTTTGACCAGCTCAAGGGAGCAGGAGTTTTCTCCAAGATTGACCTGAGGTCAGGATACCATCATATCGCGGTCCGTAAAGAAGATATACAAAAGATTGCCTTCAGATCTAGATACGGACATTACGAGTTCAAAGTAATGCCGTTCGGCCTTACCAACGCTCCAGCAGTGTTCATGGACCAAATGAACAGAACTTTTCACGAATATCTCGACATCTGCGTTGTCGTGTTCATTGACGACATCCTGATCTACTCCAAGAATAAAGAAGAACACGCGGAACACCTACACATTATCCTGAGCATCTTGAGAGATCATAAATGGTATGCTAAATTTTCAAAGTGTGAATTCTGGCTAGACCAAGTGGCGTTCCTAGGCCACGTAATCTCCAAGGAAGGTGTAATGGTGGATCTAGCCAAGATTGAGGCTGTCAAGGAATGGGTAGCACCAAAAACAGTCACTGAAGTCAGAAGCTTCCTAGGATTGGCTGGCTATTATAGGAGATTTGTTCCTGACTTCTCAAAAGTAGCCCGCCCGATGACTAAACTGCTACAAAAGGAATCGAAATTCATATGGAGCGACGACTGTGAGAAAGCGTTCCAAGAACTTAAGACAAGGCTGACTACGACACCAGTTTTAACCTTGCCAACAGATGGGGATGAGTATGAGGTGTACAGCGACGCATCATTGAATGGTTTGGGTTGCGTTCTGATGCAACAAGGGAAGGTAATAGCGTACGCATCCAGACAACTTAAAGTGCATGAAAGGAATTACCCAACTCACGACCTAGAACTTGCTGCGGTCGTGTTTGCACTGAAAATTTGGCGTCATTATCTCTACGGGGTCAGCATCAAATTCTACACCGACCACAAGAGCTTAAAGTACATCTTTACCCAGAGGGAATTAAACATGAGACAGCGAAGATGGTTAGAACTGATCAAGGATTACAAGATCGAGTTATTATACCACGAGGGAAAGGCTAATGTAGTTGCCGACGCACTGAGTCGTAAGACAATACATACTCTGAACAACATTTGGGAAGTTCCCTCAGACATCGTCCAGGACCTGAAGAGACTAAGTTTAGACCTAGTACAATCGGATGACACTGACCTGAATGCAATGGTGGTAGAACCAGAAATATTTCATGACATTCGGGCACTACAGTGGGAAGACCCGGCATTGTTAGAGATCAGGGAAAGGATTCCGTCAGAAGGAACAGAAGGGTTCGAGATTTACACTGACGGGAGTCTACGCTTCAATGGCAGATGGTGCATACCTAACAACGAAGACTTGAAACGCAAAATTCTTGATGAAGGACATAGCACCCGCTACTCAGTACATCCTGGCTCAGATAAGATGTACAAAGACCTGAAATTACGCTTCTGGTGGATAAGGATGAAGGCGGAGATCGCCGAGTACGTAGCTAGATGTATGATCTGCCAGAAAGTAAAATTTGAGCACCAGAGACCAGGAGGACTGCTCCAACCTTTGGAAATTCCCCAAGGGAAGTGGGATTCCATATCAATGGATTTCATCATGGGGTTACCGAGGACATCAAGCGGCAAGGATGCAATATGGGTTATCGTAGACCGTCTAACTAAAGCGGCCCACTTTGTTCCGATCAAGGAGACATGGGGATTGGAAAAACTAGCCAAAGCTTACGAGAAAGAGGTAATACGACTTCATGGCGTCCCCCTTGACATCATATCAGACAGGGACGCAAGGTTTACATCGCATTTCTGGAATAAACTACAATAGGCTTTGGGTAGTAAATTGAAGATGAGTACGGCTTTTCATCCAGCTACTGACGGTCAGACAGAACGCACTATACATACACTGGAAGATATGTTGAGAGCTTGCACGATGGAATTCAACGTAAACTGGGAAAAGAGTTTACCCCTCATTGAATTCTCATACAACAACAGTTATCACGCTAGTCTGGGGTGTGCTCCTTTCGAAGCACTCTACGGGAGAAAATGTCGCAGTCCTGTTTGCTGGGACGACGCTAGCGACAACGTGGGAACTGGACCCCAGGCTATACAAGATCAGATTGAACGCATCAAGATTATTCGAGAACGACTACAAGCAGCTCAAGATCGATAGAAGAAATAGGCAAACGAACATCGTCGACCTATTGAGTTCAACAGTGGAGACAAAGTCTTCTTGAAAGTGTCACCCATGAAAGGGGTGAGACGTTTCGGATTAAAAGGAAAGCTCAGTCCAAAGTACATCGGACCCTACGAAATACTTGAACGAATTGGCGAAGTGGCATACTGACTCGCCTTACCGCCAAACTTGTCCAAAGTACACGATGTATTTCATGTATCACAGCTCAGGAGATATAGAAGCGACCCTAGTCACATTGTTACGCCCAATGTGATCGCCATCGAGCCTAACATGCTTTACTCTGAGAAACCAGTGGAGATTCTCGCCAGAGAGACCAAGTTTTTACGACGCAATCGATACCTTTGGTCAAGGTCCTTTGGAGAGGACAGAAGACTGAACAAGTAACGTGGGAGACCGAGGCGTCAATGAAGGAAAAATACCCAGAGCTGTTTAGCGCAGGTAACCTTAGCAACCTAGATAATTTAAGTTTCGGGGACGAAACTTCTTTAAGGGGGGAGGATTGTAACACCCCGTGTTAATTTAAACTATTTAATTAAGAAATCATTAACTAGACAATCTCATCCAAATTATCCTAACACAAAACACTTACATTTTTATCGCAACTGAAACAAGACTATTTTTATTTATATCAAATTCGAACTTTATTTTTTTTATATATATTTGAACTCGATAAATAAAATGACGCATCGACGACAAATTTTTCGACGACAAATTTCGACGCGCAAAACGAGGCCAAATGGGGCCACATAGGCCGATTTATATGGTGACTAAGTCACTAACCATTCTCATCCAAATTCAATTACACATAATGTAACAACTTAATATGAAACTAAATTAGTTAAAGAATAACTTCAAATAAACTAAATTGGTTAAAAACATAATCATTTTGTTTATTATTTAATAAATCATATTTTCTTATTATCTAGCTACTATTCCAATTTGATTTAACTAGCACTTTTGAAAACCATCGAAATTTCAAGTAAAACTTATTTTAAACTGATAAACGTTTTGACGAACGGTTATAATTATTTAAATCATTAACTTTCGACCAAAAAAATATGTATTGCGGCCTAGTACACTTTTAATCAAAATTTCGAGGATTTAAAACTTAATTTTTGTTTTAGTAACCTTTTGAAGTTTATTTTCATTTTTATTTTCGATCGTATTTCGAAACACTATTTTAAGATCATATATTTTATTTCGAAACTTTTCGCGTGCGCGCAAATCGAAAATTTCAAAAACAAAAAATCGGGCCATGAACTTGATTTTGGCCGAGAATGTTGAGCACCTTGGCTCAACATTATCCTCTTCCATCCTTTTGCTTTTCCTACACACATGCCTCACTTGTTTATACAAGCATGCTCTTTGCTTACTTACACACATCATACACTTACACAAGCATGCATGACTTCTCCTTACACACCTATGTTTATGATCATCACTTAGTTTAGTTTAGTTGCCATTCATGTTGACTCTTGATTCATACCCAAACATACTCTAACTACTAAGCACACACACCATACATTACCAAGTATACAATTACCACAACCTTCATTTTCCACTCTAACTTACACATACATACATTACTACTACTACTACAATTCACTTTCCACTCAACACAAAAACACTCTAACTCATTTTCTCTCTAAATAAACCAACTCAAGAACACTTGTAAGAACATCTTCATCTTCAACCTTGAGCTTCCTTGAAGATCTTCATCTTCTACATTTCTTTTCTTCCTTAAACTTTCATTTTCTTGTCTTAAATTTCCTAGCACACTTAAACAAATACTTCACCATTTATAGTTAGTAATCTTTTACTCTTTTTTACTTACAATTAATTAAGAACATAAATAAAAACTTTTAAAATATAAACATCACCTAAACATAAAAATACTACTACACTTTAAATTTTAGTTTAGCTAGTTTAGTTTTAAAATAAATTACTAACTTGCTTATTTTCATTTTTATGTACTAATCCTTCCAAAGAAGAGGAGCAAGGTGGAGCCATCGATCTAAGTGTTTTCGACCATATTATCGATCCCGATAATTGCTAGGCTTTTCATTCACTAACCTAATCAAGGTGCACCCGCACACTATATTTGCCTTGCACAATCTATTTCCTAATTGATGTTTTGGGTGTATGCATGTTTTATATTATCACCTAGCATTCATATGTTAAATTAGAAGACAAAAATCGAAAAATAGAATTGTTGCTCACATAGAAAACCTCACGGCATTCCCTTGTATTCTTACTTAAATTTTCGTTTTAATTTTTGTTAATTGCATGCTTAAAAGACTATAAATAAGAAGTATATGAAAATATAATTAGTTTATGTTTAGGACTTAAGATGAAATTGTTATGAAATTTAAATGTTTTTAAGGTATTCTTGTGCTTGAAATTATTGATGTTATCTTTGTGTTTGAAATGATTTTCACATGTGTTAAATACATAAATGATATAAAGTAAGATAGTTATTGAATTAGAAGTATAAAAATCAAAAATAAAAATTTGAACATATATATATATAGGGTTAAGATCCGGTAAGAACACTAGCTTTGGTAAGAACGGTAAGAACAGTCAAAGTACATAATAAATATACATAAGGTACATTTAATTAACACACAAAAAGTATATTTCTTAAGGTACAATATAAATATATGTTATGTACATTTTAAAATAATGAGTTATATTCAAAATTTATAGGTATATTCGAAGTTCAAAAAATAAATGTACTTTTGGTATAGTATAAATGTACCTTAAACTTTTGACATATATCTACAATATAAAGAGATTATACGTTATAAATTTAAAATTTGTGTCACATATTTTTCATTACTAATATGAATGATAAATTTAAAATGTACATCATGTGTATTCATCATGTATTTTGAATGTTCTTACCGTTCTTACCGAAGGGCATGTTCTTATCTGATCTTATTCCTATATATATATAGGGTTAAGTTCCGGTAAGAACACTACCTTTGGTAAGAACGGTAAGAACAGTTAAAGTACATTATAAATTTACGTAAAATACATTCGTTTAACACATAAAGTACATTTTGTGAGGTACATGATTAATATATATAAGGTACATTTAAAAATTAAGAGTTAAATTTGAATTTTTTGGGTAAATTTCAAGTTCAAAATTAAAATGTATTTTTAGTATAGTTAAAATGTACCTTAAAATTTGAAAGAAATTTTCAATTTAATGACAATTTACCTTCTAAATCTTAAAATGCGTATCAACTATTATTCATGACTAACCCACATGTTAAATTTAAAATGTATCTTATGTATATTAATAATGTATTTTGACTGTTCTTACCGTTCTTACCTAAAGGACTGTTCTTATCTGACCTTATATATATATATATATATATATATATATATATATATATATATATATATATGTATATATATATATATGTACATATGTATATATATATGTACATATATATATATATATGTACATATATATATATATATGTACATATATATATATATATACACGGTGATATTAAATAAAATGGACCAATTTTTAGTTTTAATTTTTCTAAATAACATATTATGATTAGTTTAGGTAAATTAGACTTGTAGGTAAAATTTGAGAAAATTATATAAACGTATAAAAATTTGACTAATTTATGTTCATATGAAAAATATTAGGGTTCTTCACATATTCATGTGTTCTTCATTTATCTGATTAGTTTGATTCATAATATTTATAAGTTTTAGTTAATTGTTGTTTAAATTCATTAGTGAAAAATTACAATAATAGTTATATAAGTTAAATAGGCTAAATCCTTAAAATATAAAAGTTAGAAATATAAAGTGTCACAAAAACACTATTCACAAATGAAATAAAATATTTAGTGAAAACCGTAAACTAGTTAAATCACTTTAGTATAATTTAAATAATTAGTATATAAAAACTTTAAGTCAAAAACCGATAAAATTAGAAAACGAAAATGAATTGTATAAGTATAGAAGGCCACGGCCTTAGGGTTATTTTTGGACCAAAATTGATTTTTGTCACTTGTTATTTTATCACTTAAATAAATTAATTAGTTAAAGTAATGAATTGTTAATAAAAAAAAAGAAATAAATAGCTTAACAAAATAAAACCCCACGGTTTTATCACTTAAAAAGGGTCATTTTTGATCAAAATGAATTTGTCACTTAGTCACTAAAGTTGATTTATAATTAGGATTATATTAGATTGTATAATGAATCATAAATAAAAAGAATCAACTAAACCAATAAAAATAATCAGTACATGTATTAAAATGAACAAATTCGAGTGTTACTACCTTTGCTTAGATTTGGATTTGGACATACGGACTACTTAAAATGAACTACGACAACTCGCTAAAATTTGAGACCGTTAAATTAATAGTTAAGTATATGACTAAATTTAACCGAGTTTTACATTTAAAATAATTTTCCAAATCACTAAATACAAAACGAACCTAACGACTTTGAAACTAGAATTCTATACTTAGTAAATAAAGGCTTAGTTTTACCCCTAAAAATATCCTAAGTATAAAGATGTGTATAAAGTATAAAAATACTAAGTATAAAAATATAATAATAAATACTAAGTATAGAAAAAGATACTAAGTATAGAAAAAAATACTAAGTATAAGAATACATATACGTATAAAAATACGTATAAAATACTAAGTATAAGAATACTTGTACGTATAAAAATACGTATAAAATACAAAGTATAAGAATACGCATACGTATAAAAATACGTACAAATACGAAATACGAAAATACGAATACGTATAAAAATACGATGAATAGTAAATACGATGAATAGTAAATACGGTGAATAGTAAAAAAATGAATAGTGAAAATATTTAAAATTTACGAATGGACTCAAAATAAATATTTAAGTATTTCTATGTGTTCTGTTTATCTGAAGAATTGCTAGAACTAAAATTTCATTATACAAAGTTCGACGATATAATTAAGTTACAGAATTGTCATTTTGGTTACATTTGAACGAGAAAATAAGAATTTGAGAAAACGAGCTACTTGAATAAAATATTAGGATTGTTCGCCATGTTGCGACTCTTGAAATTCGAAGTTAACGAGGTAGCTGTATATGGGGACTTGGGCTCCCTTCCAGAGTTGCCCAAGGCGATTAACGATCTTGAGATTGCTATTCGGTGCGGAGTATCAACCTCAGGGATGGGGCATACTTGATATTACCGTGAGCCCATATATTAGTAATTGGAAAGCGCTTGACCCATCCGGGTGCAGATCTCTGGTGATAGTCGAACTTTTTCGTCGGTGATACCTTTTGAATAGCGAATACGTATGATCCTCGATAGGTAGTGTATGCATACATTATACAAGGGATTGAATCGTCCTTATTACCTTAGATATCTTTAGCATATTCAGACACGTCCGCTTTGTGCCCCGATCGCATCTTGCGGATTATGTCTCAGATAAGCTTCCGCCTTACTAACGAAGATTCATTAGTTAACGTATGATGGATTTATTTCCTTGTTATGATTGTTATTTGCATAAATGACTTTTAATCCTGAATTTTGAGATTTGCCTTGTTGAGTATGATTATCGAGGAATGTTTTATGACTATATGATTTGACGTGTGCTTATGTTTGAATCATCATGTTTCATTACTTGTCTTTGCTTGCCTGCTTGCTAATTGTTTTATTTATTTATTATATATATCGCATATGTTTTAGAATTGCATGTATAGAAAGAGTGATGCGGGATTTACGGTTGCAGGTACCCCGAGACTAACATTAATCATGCTGGGGATGGTTTACCTTATTTTGTAATCCATTTTGAGAGAATGTAATCAAATACTCTGTTTTAGCTTTAAACTCATATTATGTATATTGAGTTTGTAAGACGATGACAGCTGGTTTGTAATATATAGACTTAATTAATTTTCCGCCTTAGTTTAATTAAAGTCACGAAAACCAGGTTGTTACAGTAGGCTACTCGAAACACTTCATCGACTTCAAATCTCAATTCCTGTCATTTTTATGAATAAAGTGGGCATACACTTGTCATATATTCTAGTTTAACTCGCAGGCCCCTATAAGCGCAAAAATAATTATTACCAGCTTCAAATAACAAACATGACTAAAAACTAACGACTATTAAAATACGGGGTATTACAATTTCCAAACATATTAAGCCTAAAAAATCAATGGAAACACGAACATAAGTGTGAAGTTACTCCGCTGTGTTCTTGGATTTTTGTGCCTAAATTCTATTTCACCGCAGGGCGGGAAGGTTTTTTTTTTTTTTTTTTTTTTGACAAAGGTAAAACAAAGGTACAATTACATACGTTTAGCCTCAATGGCTAACTTATGAGCTACTCTATTAAGATTTCTAGGGATAAAACTAAAACTACAACAGTGAAAAGAAGAGGTTAACTCCATAATTTCCTCTAGTATGCCTGAAATTTGATGGTTGACCGTCTCACAGCCTGCGATCTGCAAGACCACAGCAAGACAATCGGACAAAATATGGACAAGAAGAAGGGTATTCCTTATGGCCCACTTTATAGCTTCTTTTATGGCGGGAAGTTATTGGAGTTCAAACAACAATAGTAAAGGGAAAATCTCAAGTTGATTGTCGATGGCTGAACGATACGAATAAAAGCAACTGTCTATTCACCGGCACCGGCATTATTCATGATCAACCAAAACTCTCACTTGTTGGAAGTTGTCACACTTGTAATTTTTTATTTCCCGCCCTACAATTTCCTTTTCTTAATACGATAAGTAGGGGTGAGCATGGATCGGGTATCCGATCCAAACAGGTAGTTTGAATCGGATATCCAAACTCGAAATTTCTAAATTTTAATATCCATATCCGATCCAAATATTTCGGATATCCAATGTTCGAATATTCAAGATATTTCGGAGAAGAGGCGGACATCTATTCGGATATTCATATAGTGTTATTTCAAAAATAAAATGTTAATTTATAATTATACCCGTTCAATTTTTTCCTATTTTTTTCTATTAAATTCGATAATGTACTTTAAAGTATGATTGTATTAATATCTTCAGATATCACATTATATTGCGTATATAATTATTAGTTCTCTGCATTTTAGATTTAGCCACAAGGTCCTGAACCATAATTTTCGGATATCGAATATCCAAAATTTCAAAACTAAATATCCAACGGATATCCAATATCCATAAACTTCAGATACAGATATCCAAAATTTTTAAAAAATTGGATCAGATATCCAAAAAAGCGGATCAGATATTTGATCAAAATTTTTGGATTTCGGATATTCAAATATTTTGCTCAGCCTTAACGGTAAGTCTCGATTATCTCATATGTGAGACGTAGAAGTTATTACACTAATTTAACTAAGTTCAACTATACAAATCACAGTTAATTAGGTACAAAAATATAAAATAGATCTACTAAACTAATAACATAGCTACTGACAAAAAAAATAACAATAAACATTAAAAGGGATACAATAGTCTAAAATTGTTAGAAAAATATGGTATCACAATTATCATTGTAAAGGGTACAAAATCTATATAAATGAGTACAAATAAGATGATTTTATAATAATTTAATGTAACACCTGTAACACCCCGTGTTATTTTAACACAATTTGATAAAAGAATTTAATTCCTTAAATTAAATTTATCCTTTTCCTTATAATAAAAATACGTCTGAATTTTTTTCGCCAAATAATATTAAAATTTCTTAAGTACAAATTTCTTAATTTTGAAAATTAAAGTTTGTTGTATTATCTTTAGAATTGAAAAAGAAACACATTTCAAAATTTTATAAAAATCAACACAAAATTAATATCGCCTTTCAAATTTCAAAAATGTTAAGTTATGTTTACTATTCATAAAAATAAATGTAAAACCTTTTATTCATAAAATTCAATTTCGAACATTTTTCATTTTCGAATAAAAATGAGCCCTTATACTTTTCCCGTCTCTGGAATTTGGGTCAACAATTTCAAACACGCAAATCAAAAATCAAACCATCTTATCCTCTTCCTTTTTCTTCTTATTTTTGGTAAAGCAAACTTAACATCAAAACATAATCATTTTGATTTTTATTTTTAAATCATATTATATTAATATCTAATTACTATTTCATTTTCATTAAACTAGCTTTTTTCTAAATTGTCGATATTTGAAATCACATCTAATTTAAATTGATTAACTTTTTGACGTTTGAATATAATTCTTTAAATCTATAACATTCAACGAAAAAAATAAGTATTTCGACCTAGGAAATTTTTATTCAAAATTTCGAGGATTATGATCCGACTTTTGTTTTTAGTACCTTTCGAAAATTATTTTTATTTTTATTTCCGATTTTATTTTAAAACACTATTTTAGGATCGTTTCATTTATTTCGAGACTTTTCGCGTGCGCGCAAATCGAAAATTTCAAAAACGAAAATCGAGGCCGATTTTTCTTAGTTGAGCCGACTTACTTGGACCTTTAGTCCAAGTATATCCTCTTCCATTTTCTTACACATTTACTTACACCTTTAATTTATCATCATCACTTTTATTTATTTTGTATTTAAAATTAAAGTTTATACCTTTAACAAAAATACTTATACAAATACAATACTACTACTTTAATACTACCATTTTCATTTCCATAAATTTTAAATATTTTCTCGAATAGTAAAATAAATATTTTAGTCTTAAAATTTTAAAGTAGAGACATTTCGAAAAATCGTCAAAAGCGCACTCATTAACTTTTATCGCCCGACTTTTTAAAACTGATTAATTTCGTAAAAGCATTTAAAACATCAAGGGGACAAATTTTTAACAACAAATATCAATGTAAGACTCTTGTAAGCTATGTGATGATGTTGTTCCCTAATTACATAATAATTAAACATTAGTTTCTAATTAAATCAAACTTATCTAACACATTACTCATCCAATTTCATTACAACTTATTCTCATTATTTCACAAGTGTAAAAACTCACCTTTTACTCTCTCATTTTGCCGAGCCACCTTGCCCCATTTTCTCTCTTTATTTTTCTTCATTTTTCTCTTAAAACATCCTAAACTAAAACCCTAAATATTACTCTAATAGTTCACTAGTATTCTTAGTTTTTCCTTGGGTATTTGGAGCTTACTTATTATGGATTTTTGGGGTGAAGAACTTGGGTATTTTGGGTGAAGAAAAATTCCGATCTAAAATTTATTTTAGATCCTCGACGATTAACATCCTAATAAGGTGACTAGTTATTTCTTATATTAGCCTCTTTGAAAATTAATTTGATTTTTATTATAAGTTTTATGAGTATGATTTTATGTTCAAAATATGATAAACATCATTTATGTGTATGTGTTTGTTATGTGAAGTATAATAAAATGATAATAAATATATATTATTGATAATAGATAAATTGTAGTAATATGATAATATGTTTAGTTTAATTAGTTTTGAGCATTATTAATTATTGTTCATATGACTTTTATGTTTAATTATGTTTTAGTTATGTAGTAATCATTTATGAAAATTATGTTAAATATTAACAATAAGTTTAAAGTGAAGAAAAATCGAAAATAAAATTTATGTACAATATACATGTCTCACGGTTTTATCTCTTATTTTTGATAAATTTTTACTTTTAATTTTTGTAAATAATATGTTATGTTAAGTTGTATTAAAATAGTTATATTCATGTTAGAAAAATTTGATTAGAAAAAGAAATGTTTAATTGTTAAAAATGCAAAATGTGTTCTTGATAAAGTATGGTGTTCTTTATGTGTTCTTGAGTTGTTCAAGATGATATTCATGTGTTCTTCATGTTTATGCAAATTTTGATTTATAATATTTTTATGTTTGTTGTTATTTATTGTTTTAATTAACTAATAAGTTATTATATTAGTAACTATATAAATTAAACAAACTAAATCTTTAAGATTAAAAAGTTAGAAATTTAAAGTGTTGAAAAACACTATTCAAAAATATAAATGAAATTTTTAGTAAAATTTCATTTTAGTTTAAATCATTTTAGTATAATTAGAATAATTAAATTATAAAGACTTTAAGCTAAAAACCGTTTAAATCGAAAATGAAAATTTAGAACCACCTAGCACTTGCTCACGGCATTAAGCCATTCTTTTATTTAAAATTTGTTTTTATCACTTTTTAGTTTAATTGTTAAAATAATTTAATTAGTAGTTAATAAATTGAATTAAGAAATTAAAAGAAATAAATCAATTTTGACATATATATTAAACCACACGACATTACCATTTAAAATAGACCAAATTTGATCAAAATGAATTTATCACTAAGTCACTAAAGTTTAATAGTTATTAGAATTGAAATATTGTACAAATCGATTTAGTTATAAATGAAATATTATAAACCGATAAAAATATGTAACCGTTATAAAAAGGAACTAAATCGTGTACTACCGCCTTTGCATATTGGACTGTTGAACTTGGACTTACGGACTAAAATGAATCATCCACGATACTATTATTTTAAAATGAAAATCACTAACTTTAGTTAATAGACGACTAAAATTAACTAAGTCTCATTTTAAAATGAATATCATTATCACTTTTTACAAGTCGAACTTAACATTTTTAAAACTAGAATTTTAAAATGAATATCATTATCACTTTTTACGAACCGAACTTAACGTTTTTAAAACTAGACTTTTAAAATATTTTCAAAAATCACTTAGTACAAAACGAACTTAACGACTTTGAAACTAGAAATTTACACTTAGAAAATAAAAAGGTTTAGTTTTATACCTAAAATATCTTAAGTATAAATACCTAAAATATCTTAAGTATAAATACCTAAAGTATCTTAAGTATAAAAATACGTATAAGTATAAAAATACGTATAAAATACGAAGTATAAAAATACGAATACGTATAAAAATATGTATAAAATACGAAGTATAAAAATACGAATACGTATAAAAATACGTATAAAATACGGTGAATAGTGAATAGTGAATAGTAAATAGTGAATAGTGAATAGTGAAAAGTGAATAGTGAAATATTGAAAATAATTGAAAATTTTTCTAAGTATAGAAAATTGAAAATGAATAAGTAAATGACTTAAAGTAATTGAAAAACACTTGAATAAAATTGGACATATTAATAAACGTATCAATATAGAAATTTGAAAACGTTAATAATTAACCACACTTCAAATAATAAACGAATATGTTATGTGATCATATGAAACCGAATACAAATACTTAAACGTTTGACGATGAGACTAGGAGAGTCTAGAAACATGTGATTGATAAGACGGAGTTAGTAGTGGTTTACATGGTGATTTTAGGTGTGGTTGAGATGTTTAGTTGGGTGAATTACGACCATTTTGACGTAATATGGAGTTGTGATGATAGGATGGTTATAAGTGCTTTTTGAATGATTTGATTATTTAGTGTGTTCTTGATGATTTTGAAGTGTGTACCAATATCGAGACACGGGAAACGGGAAGCAAGAAGACGAAATCGAAGCGGAAGTAAGCAGGGGAAGACAAAGAAGTGAAGAAGGTTAATGCGCTACTGGCGCATGAATAGGCGCTACTGGCGCCTGAGAAGATGTTGATTGCCGTGCTAATGCGCTACTAAGCCTTGAGATCTGTCTTGCTGGCGCACCTCATTACGGTCTGTAGAGTTATTGCGCTTACTAGCGCATACTCTGCGCTTGTGGCCTTGAGCTAATGCGGAGTTTTGGAAATTTACTTTGTTTTATTTTTAATTTGCTTTTTAGGAAATATTTTTAGGAAATTCTTAGGGTTTAATTAGGAGGCTTTTTACGTTATTTCATTATTATTACCTCTCATTAGTTTTCATTAGTTTCTTAATAAGTTTTCTCTCAAAAACTTGGTGATTTTCTCTCAAATTATGTGTAACTAAACTCCGAATTCTTGATACGATCGATTGAAACGTCGGTAATTAATCCGTGAGATTATCTATTTCCCTACTTTTCTTTGAGTATTATTTAATTCCTTGTTCTTATTATTATTGATTTTAATCTTGATTAGGGTGTACAACTAATTAGGGTTATTATTGATTAATTTGCTAGATTTGATTATTGGCTCAGTTTGCTTTATTAATCTTATCTAGGTAGCAATTGTGATTGATTTATTGTACTCCGTTTGTCGTGAATTAATCATAAAAGGAATTGAATTCGTGACTCGAGTATTAACTGCGTTGTTAGTATTAGTCATCTTTATTGATTCTCGTGCTAATTCTTCTTTAGACTTGAACTTAATTCGCGTGATTTGGGTTAGTCTTAGAAAGGGTAATTTTGGGCATCCGATTTGACCTAATTACTGATTAAAGAGGGAATACGTAAGTTGATATTATTGAAAGGTATTAGCTTTCATAATAAAGTACTCAAGTAAAGTGGTTTAATTGTTTTCTATGATCGGTGATTTTATCGTCTGTGGATATCGTATCGTGTCAAGACCTTTCTCATATTTGATTCAAATTCTTAATTTGTTATTGTCATTAGCTAGTTTTCTTAGTAGTATTTACTAAACCAAAACCCCCCAACCTGTTACTGTCATTTGATTATTTCGTATTATTGCATTCATTTACACTTTACTCTTTCTCAATTAGTCTTTTTCCCTGTGGATCGACCCTTACTTCCATTTTACTACTTGTTTAGTATTTAGGATTTAAGTGATTATAAATTGTAATTTGCGGCATACGACTTTTAGCCCGTCAAATTTTGGCGCCGTTCATCGGAACATCCTCGAGCTCCGGTAATGGAGTAGGCATCATGAGTGCTGGAACTGATGGTGAGATCGTTGTGGACACCTTGTCTATACGATCGAGTTGACTTGGTTTGGAGTAGGGGAGCTCACGCTACTACACATGAGCTAGGAGTTTGTATGGCTTTTGTCGACACTATATGTGTAGTGCTTTCATGATACTTTCATTCAAGCGTGGGGGAGGAGGTGAGGCGTGTGGTTGGACTATGTCTACGGTATCGTTGTATGCTTGATGGTTTGGTGAAGTCTTTTGGCGCGGTTTATCTTGGTGAGGTATGTTCGTCCTCCCTCTTTTTCTAGTGTCCTATGCAACATTGAGGACAATGTTTCGTTCAAGCGTGGGGGAGGAGAATCGTTTCGATTGTATTGTAAAGTTGTAAAGTGTGCTTTTGTTTATGTTTGAAAAAAAAAAATGATAAAAAAAAGAAAAAGAACAAAAAATACGAGAAAGAAACAAGTGAATCCCGGCTAGGTGAAAACCCGAAAGGGCGCCTAGGCAAAATTGGATATGTGGCCGAGGGCGGAGTGAAACCCACTAGGGTGGGCACTCCGAGTAAAATGAAGAACGAGTTGCGTGCCACGAGAGTTAGAGTGAGGTGAATAAAGCTAGAGAGAAACCCGCAAGGGCAGGCACTCTAGGCAAAATGAGAGATTTAGGGAAAAAAAATGTGTTACTACTTCCAATTTTACCGGCGTGGCGACATAAGAAGGGTGACAAAGAAGGTCGGAAGGGTAGGCTAGTGGCTACGGTGTGAAGTAATCGCGGTGCACGGAGTCGTAGGCACCTCTCTTGCGATTGGGTTTGATTTGGCACGGAGTAGAGGCATTTAGGAGCTCGCTTGTGTGGGTTGTATGTGTGTGTGACATATGCTTTTTGTCACGGGAGAACGCTAGTAGCACAAGTAAGCCGGTCTAGGATGGAGAGATAAGGGGCGTAGCTAGATTTGTCATCATGTTTACACGTTATGTCGTTGGGTCGATGGGTATGTATTTCCTAAATGTCGAGAGTTGTTGACTTTTGAGAGCGAGTTGAGTGCGAATGGCTATTACTTAAGCCATTAGAGGGAGTTAGAGATTAGAGTTGAGAGTATGACTTGCTTTGACTTGTGTCCGCCGCATTACTTGTGAACTAGTGTTGTTTCGATTCGTAAAGTGTCCTTTGAGTTTACTCGAGGACGAGTAAAGGTTCAAGTGTGGGGGAATTTGATAAGACGGAGTTAGTAGTGGTTTACATGGTGATTTTAGGTGTGGTTGAGATGTTTAGTTGGGTGAATTACGACCATTTTGACGTAATATGGAGTTGTGATGATAGGATGGTTATAAGTGCTTTTTGAATGATTTGATTATTTAGTGTGTTCTTGATGATTTTGAAGTGTGTACCAATCTCGAGACACGGGAAACGGGAAGCAAGAAGACGAAATCGAAGCGGAAGTAAGCAGGGGAAGACAAAGAAGTGAAGAAGGTTAATGCGCTACTGGCGCATGAATAGGCGCTACTGGCGCCTGAGAAGATGTTGATTGCCGTGCTAATGCGCTACTAGCGCAGATCTGTGCGCCACTGGCGCACCTCATTACTGGTCTGCCGAGTTATTGCGCTTACTAAGCGCATACTCTGCGCTTGGCCTTGAGGCTAATCCGGATTTTTGGAAATTTACTTTGTTTTATTTTTAATTTTCTTTTTAGGAAATATTTTTAGGAAATTCTTAGGGTTTAATTAGGAGGCTTTTTACGTTATTTCATTATTATTACCTCTCTCATTAGTTTTCATTAGTTTCTTAATAAGTTTTCTCTCAAAAACTTGGTGATTTTCTCTCAAATTATGTGTAACTAAACTCCGAATTCTTGATACGATCGATTGAAACGTCGGTAATTAATCCGTGAGATTATCTATTTCCCTACTTTTCTTTGAGTATTATTTAATTCCTTGTTCTTATTATTATTGATTTTAATCTTGATTAGGGTGTACAACTAATTAGGGTTATTATTGATTAATTTGCTAGATTTGATTATTGGCTCAGTTTGCTTTATTAATCTTATCTAGGTAGCAATTGTGATTGATTTATTGTACTCCGTTTGTCGTGAATTAATCATAAAAGGAATTGAATTTGTGACTCGAGTATTAACTGCGTTGTTAGTATTAGTCATCTTTATTGATTCTCGTAATAATTCTTCTTTAGACTTGAACTTAATTCGCGTGATTTGGGTTAGTCTTAGAAAGGGTAATTTTGGGCATCCGATTTGACCTAATTACTGATTAAAGAGGGAATACGTAAGTTGATATTATTGAAAGGTATTAGCTTTCATAATAAAGTACTCAAGTAAAGTGGTTTAATTGTTTTCTATGATCGGTGATTTTATCGTCTGTGGATATCGTATCGTGTCAAGACCATTGTCATATTTGATTCAAATTCTTAATTTATTATTGTCATTAGCTAGTTTTCTTAGTAGTATTTACTAAACCAAAACCCCCCAACCTGTTACTGTCATTTGATTATTTCGTATTATTGCATTCATTTACACTTTACTCTTTCTCAATTAGTCTTTTTCCCTGTGGATCGACCCTTACTTCCATTTTACTACTTGTTTAGTATTTAGGATTTAAGTGATTATAAATTGTAATTTGCGGCATACGACTTTTAGCCCGTCAGTGATATGTAATATCAAATAAATAATAAACATTGAGTAAGTTAAATAAAAGGTCAAACGCTTGAGCCTCCGATATGAAAACGTCAATCGTGAGTGAAGTGGGGTTAAGATAGTCTTGTGCGGATACCACTATCTCGGCCTTCTAGCGTTGGCTATGTCGAATAGTGTGGTTTAAGCCGGCAGCTTTATTGCTTAGCATGCTGCCCATGCCGTTACGCCTTAAGTCGTATAGCCAAAGCCGTACAAGATAAAGAATATGCCAACTCTTAGTGGGTGAGGCTTTAGGAAATAGTCGTTTTATCCAGAGTTAAGGTGCTCTATGATTAGCATAGCCTATTCTTAAAGTGGATATTAGTGTATGCATACTAGACTAGGGTTTTATTCCCCTATTTCGCTAAAGTTACCAGGGCACCCGTGACCTTGTGGATTCAGGTCGATTATAGCGGTTCTGTCTCCTTGCCGTGTTTCGTTCTTAGTGGGCGCGACACTTGCATTCGTTCTTACCCTGCGTAAAGATTACTTGACGAGATTGTATCTGAAGTTCGAATCATTTCGAACACTAGAAGATGAGATGCAAGTACTATAGTATTCGGCGTGGTTTACGAGTCGAGTAAGTTGCTGCACTATGGTAGTGAGATGCAAGCGACTAGAGTACAATAGCCTACTCAGTGGTCAGGCTCGTAAGCAGTATGTGTTGTCTGTTGTTTGATTAAATGAGAATGAGTGTGTACCATCTTCGAAAACTAAAGACCACAAATTTCTGAAGTGAATCGAGTCTGCATGAGGAGGATGATACGATATGTATGTTTGGTTGCGATCCGATATCGCCTTGTTATGTTATTGAATCATTGTGATACTATTGCTATGCTATTATATGCTATTTGCCATCATAATTGAATATCATGCTTATATGATTTATCGCTTAAACCGCATGCTTATTATGACTTATATGTCTTTATATGCTATATGTAATAAGCATGTTTATGTTTTTATCATAATGTTATGTTTATAAAGCGATAATACTAAACCAAAGTAATTGAAATCGAGGGTAAGTATGAGCATAGCTAGTCACTGTCCGCTCAGCGGGCACCCCCCATCAGTTTATTGTGCAGGATAACCGTGGACCAGAAACAGGATTTTGGACGGGGCCACGAGATGTTTTTATGCCTTACTTTTAGTTGTTTTTGAGAGATTTGTAATATATAACACTATACTCTTTTAAATTCCGTATTTAGAGTTGTTTTATTCAACTCTTGAACGATGTTGTAACATTTTGGGTTTATGTATAATTAATGACGCTGGTTTAAGACTTAATTTATTTCCGCCTTAGTAATTAAAGTCGACTAAAATCCAGGTTGTTACAGTTGGTATCAGAGCTGTCTTGCGACCGTGAGTAACTTAATAGTTATTTCATCTAGCGAGAGACACCTGGGCCAGACATTCATATCGTATGTCAGGCATAGACTAATAGGATCAAATAATAAATTAGATTTTCTTTTATTAGATCACTTAAATAATAACTTGAAATCGCTTTAAAGTGTGAGAATGGGTAGAAACCTTAAGGACCGACCATAGGCTAAGGACTTTTAAATAACGAATTACTTCCCTCAGAATAAAATACACTAACTATCGTATGCTTGCTACTTGCTGAAGTGACTGACTAAAACTAACAACTATCCTCGGATATAAAATCTAAGTAATAAGTTTAATTCTCGAAGATCGAAGCCATTAATCAAATACATGACGACAAGACCTTAGACGCAACAAATGGACGCATCAAGAACCTTACAGCTGATAAGAAGTTCAAGATCTCGAAGATTTCTGTCGCAGGAAGAATTTCTACAACTCTATCTAATTATCCTCTTTAACACGAATTTTATTTCGTTCTCCTTTAACAATTTTAATCTCTTTAACCTTTTCTTCTAACTCTCTAATTTCCTAAATCTATAGTCCCTAATAACTACTTCTCAAATGAACCTTAAATTCTCTTCCTGAATTTCGCAAAATGATTTCATTTTTACTTTTCAATTTCATAAACTCCTTATAATTTATTCTCAAAAACCATAGAACTTTATTTCCTTTTTATCTATTAAACTTATTATCTTTCCCAGAATTTATTAATCTCGTAAATTTATAACTTCTAATTACCTTCTAAAATTAACATTCATATTTCCGTTTAAAATATATTTGATACTTATTCAATTATTTCTTAAAACTTTATTTAAGTAATCTCAAATATCTTCGAAATTATTTTGTTTTAAATCATATATTCTTTACCTCATTTACAATCGAATTTGATTATTTTAAATTTTTGAACTTATCAATACCTATTCCAAATTCTCAACTTTTAAAATGAATTTTTATCTTTCCTACATAAACTTGATAAATATGTTTAAAAATTTCTTAAGGGGGTAGGACAAAAAAATATGATGGTTTTAAAATCATTGATTAAAGTTTAAGATTTAAAAATCTTTATTTCAACCTACTTTAAACTTTATACCTATTTCTAAATTTAAATGAATTTGCTTTTACTTTTAAAACCCTTATAATATTTATTTTAATTAATTCCGTACAAAACTTCTAGGCCCCACCGTTTTGAAAATCCCTTTAAAATCGATTTCAAAAATGTTAATCTAGCAATATTTCTATATTAATTCAAAATGTTCCATTTTGTAAATATAAAACGATTATATCTTTCAACCTTCTCACTCTATCTAACATCTTTATAATATTGCAAAAATTCAAACATTTTGAAAAGTCTTATTCTATCAAAATAAAATTTCATTATCGAAACTTGTAAAATCTTGATATTCTCTCTAACTGCATTGCCTAACTGCAAGTAGTTATCTACTCTATTCAAGTTTCGGGACGAAACTTTTCTTAAGGGGGTAGGTTTGTAACACCCCGTGTTATTTTAACACAATTTGATAAAAGAATTTAATTCCTTAAATTAAATTTATCCTTTTCCTTATAATAAAAATGCGTCTGAATTTTTTTCGCCAAATAATATTAAAATTTCTTAAGTACAAATTTCTTAATTTTGAAAATTAAAGTTTGTTGTATTATCTTTAGAATTGATAAAGAAACACATTTCAAAATTTTATAAAAATCAACACAAAATTAATATCGCCTTTCAAATTTCAAAAATGTTAAGTTATGTTTACTATTCATAAAAATAAATGTAAAACCTTTTATTCATAAAATTCAATTTCGAACATTTTTCATTTTCGAATAAAAATGAGCCTGTAACAACCCGGTTTTTCGTGACTTTAATTAAACTAAGGCGGAAAATTAATTAAGTCTATTTATTACAAAACCAGCTGTTATCGTATTACAAACTCCATATACATAATATGAGTTTAAGATAAACAGAGTATATGTTTGATTACATTCTCTCAAGCGTACAAAATAAATAAGGTAAACTCTCCCCAGCATTCGAAGTAATAGTAGTCCTCGGGGTACCTGCGTTTAACCAATTATCATTTTCCCGCAACACTCTTTCGACACATGTAATTCTAAAACATATACATTATATAAAGGAAATAAATAAATAAAAACAAATAGCAATTAGGCATGCAACACATAAGGAAAGCATGATGATTCAAACATGAGTATAAATCAAATCGCATAACGTACCAATACTCACACAAAATCATTCTCAAGTAAATCATATCTCAAGACACAGGAAATCATGCCATTCAGACAACAACCAATCAAAACAAGACAAGGAAATACATTCAAACATATGTTAACTAGTGAATGTTCATTAGCGAGGCGGAAGCATGCAGACGTAATTTCGGAATAGTAAGCCAGGGCCAAGCAGTTGGGCGTGTCGACACACTAAATCCTAGTGGGCCAGGGCCAAGCAGTTGGGCGTGGGCGACATACTAGACGTCCGCGCAATAGCGGTCGGGGCGAACAAAGCGGGCGTGTGCGAGCAGGCTAAGGATACCTAAAGCGATAAGGGCTGACCAAATCCCGAGTCTAATGTATGCATACACCACTATAGATAGGTTCGAGATCATACTCGCCCTCGAGTAAGTAGTCACCTAATAATACGACTATCACCTTAGGCGGGTACCGGGTGGCTGGAGTTTCCAATTACCGTAGTATGGGCTCACGGAGATATCAATCATGCCCCATCCCTGAGGTTGTATATCCCGCACCGAAATAATACTTTATATAAAAATATTAGATCGCCTTTAGCAACTCTGGGAGGGAGCCAAAGTCCCCATAGACAGCTACCTCATTAACTTCGAATTCAAGAGTCGCGACATGGCGAACAATCCAAGTATTTTATTCAAGTATTTCATTTTCTCAATTTCTTATTTCCTCGTTCATTCAAAATAGGTGACAATTCTGTAACTTAAATATATCGTCTAACTTTGTATAATGAAAATTTAATTCTAGCAGTTCTTCAGATAAGCAAAACACATAGAAAGACTTAATGATTTATTTTGAGTCCGTTCGTAAATTTTAAATATTTTCACTATTCATTATTTTACTATTCACCGTATTTACTATTCATCGTATTTACTATTCATCGTATTTACTATTCATTGTATTTACTATTCATCGTATTTACTATTCCTCGTATTTTTATACGTATTCGTATTTTAGTATTCCGTATTTATACGTATTTTTATACGTCGTATTTTATTCGTATTTTATACGTACATGTATTCTTATACTTAGTGTATTTTTTTATACTTAGTATTTATTGTTATATTTTCATACTTAGTATTTTTATACCTTAAGATATTTTATTTTGGTACAAAATCAAGTTTATTTTCTAAGTATAGAATTCTAATTTCAAAGTCGTTAGGTTCGTTTTGTATTTAGTGATTTGAGAATTTATTTTAAAAGTAAAAGTCGGTTACGTTTAGTCATATACTTAACTAACATTTTAGCGGTTTCCACTTTTAGCGGGGTCGTCGTAGTTCATTTTAAAATAGTCCGTATGTCCATATCCAAATTTAAGCATAGGTAGTAACTCTCGAGATGGTTCATTTTAATACGTGTAACGTTTATTTTAATCGGTTTCGTTGATTCTTTTTATTAATGATTCATTATACAATCTAATATAATCCTAATTACTAATCAATTTTAGTGACTAAGTGACAAATTCATTTTGATCAAAATTAGGTCCATTTTTAGTGTAAATGCCGTGGCCTTTATTTATTTAGCTATTTATTTCTTTTTTTGTTTTTATTCATAATTCATTACTTTAACTAATAAATTTACTTAAGTGATAAAAATAAAAAGTGGAAAAATCATTTTGGTCCAAAATTAGCCCTAAGGCCGTGACCCTTCACACATGTACCATTTATTTTCGTTTTCTAATTTTATCGGTTTTTAACTTAAAGTTTTTATATACTAATTATTTAAATTATACTAAAGTGATTTAACTAGTTTACGATTTTTCACTAATTATTTTATTTCATTTATGAATAGTGTTTTTGTGACACTTTATTTTTCCAACTTTTATAATTTAGTGATTTAGTCTATTTAACTTATATATTCATTATTTAAACTTTTCAATAATGACTTTAAACAATAATAAAATAAAACTTATATTTATTATGAATCAAATTAGTCCTTTATGTGAAGAACACCATGAATATGTGATGAATCCAATTATTTTTCATATGAACATTTTTAACTCAAATTCTTATATTATCGTTTTATTTTCTCAAATTTTTATGGTATGTCTAATTAACCTAGACTAATCATAATATGTTATTTAGAAAAATTAAAACTAAAAATTGGTCCAAAAGAAGGAGTAAAACAGTGTATATGCATGTATGTTCACAAGTATTTTATTTTCGATTTTTATACTTTTAATTCAATAACTAACTTACTTTATATTGTTTATATATTTAACATGGATGAAAAACATATACAAACATTAACATATAAAAGTAAAAATCATTTCAAACACAAGAATAACAAAACTTCAAGAACACACATAAATACTTTAAAACATTTAAATTTCATAACAAATTCACTTTTACTCCAAAACATAAACTAGTTATATTTTCATGTTCATTTTATTACAAGTATTTTAAGCATGCAATTTACAAAAATTAAAACGAAAAATTTAGTGATAAAATTAGGGGTGGCCGTGTGGTTTTTAAATGCTACACCAATTTTATTTTTTTGATTTTTGTCTTGTAATTAGTCATGCAATTTCTAAGGTGATATACTAATTCATACACACACTCAAACATAACATATAATCAAACAAGTGTAAGTGCTTAGCAATTATAGTGTGCGGGAGCACCTCAAATTAGATGATTATCGTCGAGGATCTAAAATAAATTTTAGATCGGAAAGTCTTCACCCAAGAACACCCATGATCTTCACCCAAATAATCCATACAAGTTAGCTCCTAAATCCACTAATATAACTAGTAACACTTAGGAATTATTAGGAATAATATTAAGGTTTTATTTAAGTTGTTTTTGGTAAGAAAATGAAAGAAAATGAAAGAAAATGAAAGGGAGGAATGGAGTAGTGATGCTACGGTATTTTGTGTGCAAAATGAGAAGTGATTTGCCTCTTGTACAAGTTGTATACAAGTGGTACAACTTAGATGTCATTAATGCTTTAATTAATTAAAGCTTTAAAGAAAAGAAATTAAAAACAAAATGATTATCTTTGGATACAAAAGTCCAACTTACTATTTGACTAAGAAAATGTTCCCGATATTTTTAAAGTGTTTCGTTTTTAGAAAAAGCGTGTTATGAAATAATTCGGGTAAGAAACAGTAAAAGTTCGAGTGTCTTGCGTTCGACGTTTTTAGAAATACTTCTACTTTAAAATTTTAAGACTAAAACATTTTATTTACTATTGAAGAAAATATTTAAAAGTTAAGGAGCGTCGAAAATAAGCGAATTGAAGGTTTCGAGGAATGAAATTTGACCTTTGAAAGAAAACAGAAAAATGAATTTAGTTTGGTCTGTCTAATAGTTATGAAAACTGTACCATTAAATCCGTCTCGAAAAATTAGGTGGTTTAGGCTTTTGTTTACGTTAAATTCAGTCAGTATGACCACTTTTCGGACCTCGAAAGTTAGGCTCCATATAGTTATACGGGTTATATAAAATCACAAGGAAAATAGTTTTGTTTAAATAATGTTAATGTAAATAACAAAATGATTACCTATTTTAGATAGAGTAGAAAAAGAGGCTATGTGTAAGAAAAATAGGTGCATGTGTGTAAGCAAATGGAAGAGCTAATCTTGGTCATGGATGACCTTATGCAAGTCGGCAAGCATAAAGAAAATCGGGCTCGATTTTCGTTTTCGGAATTTTCGATTTGCGCGCACGCGGAAAGTCTCGAAATAAAAGATATGATCTTAAAATAATGTTTAGAAGTAAGATCGAAAATAAAAATGAAAATAAAACTCAAAACGAAATCAAAACAAAAATTGGGTACAAGTTCCTCGTAACTTTGAATAAAAATTTCTTATTTGATCGAAACACTTATTTTTTTCGTTGAACGTTATCGAATTAAATCATTATACTCAAACGTCAAAAAGTTTACCAGTTTAGGCTTAGTGTAACTCAATATATCGAGTTTTAGTGAAAGTGTTAGTTAAATCAAAATGAAATAGTAATTTGATATTATTATTATATGTTTTGTTAGTAATAATCAAAATGATTAAGCTTAACTAGTTTTTTAATTAGATTAGGATTATGAGTAAGTATATTTAAGAAAAGATTAGGTGACTTAATCACAATTAGGTGGCTTGGTCTTTTAGTCAATGTTTGACCTCGATTTGCGTGCCAAAATTTGTCGTTGAGAAATTTGTCGTAGGTGTTTCATTTGATTTATCGAGTTTGAATATGTAAAAATAAAGTTCAAATTTGAAGTATATCAAAATAGTTTTAATTCAGGTGCGAGCAAAGTTGTAGCGCATTGTGTTAGAAAAATATTGAGCGAGATTGTTAAATTAAAGACTTGCGCAATTATAAAAGGCTTAACTTAACATGGAGGGTTACATGTTTAGCGAAAAAAATTCAGTCGCATTTTTATTAAAAGGAAAAAGGATGAATTTAATCTAAGGAATTAATTTCTTTTATAAAAATGTGTTTCAAAAACACGGGGTGTTACAATCCTACCCCCTTAAGAAAAGTTTCGTCCCCGAAACTTGTAAAGAGTGGGTAACTGCTCGAGGTTAAACAGGGCAGTTGGAGAGAATATTGAGATTTTACAAATTTGAATGATAGCATTTGGTTTGTTGGAATGAGACTCTTTGGGAAGTTTGAGTTTTATAAATATTATTGAAACGTCGGATAGAGTGAAAACATTGGAGAACCAAATCGCGTTTGTTTTATTAATGAGGTATTTAAATTAAATATAGGAATGTTACTAGAATGTTATTCCTGAAAGTGACGCGAAAGAGGCTCACAAAAAGGTAGGGTCTAGGAGTTTTATGCAGTTTAAATTGAATTAAAATAATAAGAGTCTTAGGAATTAAAATAACTTATTTAATTTTGAGAATACATGTTAACCATAAAATAGTTTGAAAATTAGAAATTTCAGATGTTAGTAGCTCTTTAATATAGTCAATATATAGGCCTACCCCCTTAAGAAGTTTTAAACGTATATACTTAATATTATTATTTTTACTTCTAAAGACCACTTAAATAAGGTATATAGCCTTAGGAAAAGAATGGCAATTAGGGAAAAATAGACAAAAGTCGTAGTGATCATAAGGAGAATATGAGCTTTAATAAAATTAAGGAAATATAGGTTATCGTTGAATGATTAAGTAAAATGTTTAGAGGATTATGGATAACCTTATTGATATAGCTCATTTTTTTAAAATTGTTATTATAATGTTAATAGATGAAACGGAAAGGTTATAAATCATCTTAAGAATATGATTCGAAATTGATAATAAGGGGTTATATAAAAAGGAGAAGGAAATGATATATGTATATATATACTTCGAATAGAGATAATTATAATAGGTAGGATAAATTTAAAAAGGTATTTAAAATTTAAAGAAAAGGAAGTCGAAACAAATAGGTTTTGAAAGTATCTAAAATTAAGAAATAAGGAATTTATGAAGCGAAGTGAAAATACGAAATCCAATTTAGTGATTAATACGTAGAAAACTAGAAGTTTTAAAATAGATGAGAATTCTTGGAAAGGTAATAATAAATTTTTGAAAATAATAAAAATAAGGTTCGAAAGTGGAGGAATTAAGAATAAACAATTTAAGAAACTTTAATATCAAAGATATTTCAAATGGCGAAACAAAACCTTTACGAGGCAAATAAGTAACTTTCGAAGATGTTTTTAAGACGAAATACGAAGGTAGATTTTCGAAGGTAGTTAGAAATTTATGATATTAAAAATTTAACATGAGATAGTAAGGCTAAGATTTTTAAAGCCAGTCAAGCTAAAAATATTTAAATTTAAAGGATGATTTTGATATGGTTGTAGAAATCTTCAACGTCCTGGAAGTTGTCTCAAATAGCATGTTCCTTGATCGTCTCTGCATGCGCTTGATCTTGTCTTCAAGTCTTATATTTGCGGAAATGGAAGGAGATAAAAATTCATTTATGAAGTCATTATAGGAGTATAAGTTAGGAACGTTTTATTTTAGAAGAAGAAAAATAATTTAAATAGATCGATTAAAATTTTCTTTTTGAACGAGTTAGGAAGAGATGAATATGGACGTTTGAGGAAGTTATAGAGGTCTTCAAAACAACGGATTTCTTCAAGGTCCAGCGCGTCATTTCAGATCGTTCGACTCTTGATGCGTCCAGTTGCAAGTGCTTGAGTCCTTGTCGTCTCGTCTTCAATTTATACGTCTCGATCGTTGGTAACGTTAGTATAGAAGACTTGTTAGTCAAAGAGATCAGTCATAGAGCACTTAGCAGGTAAGCAACCACAGAGAACCTCAAGTCTAAGTCAGTCGGTCAATCCTTAAAATTCTACCCATTCTCACATTTAAAGCGTTCTAAGATTATTATTTTACCGATCTAGGATTTCTAATTCATTATTTGATCCTATAAGTCTATGCCTGACATATGTTATGAATGTCTGGCCCAGGTGTCGTCTCGCTATGTGAGATAACTTTAAGTCATTCACGGTCGCAAGACAGCTCTGATACCAACTGTAACAACCCGGTTTTTCGTGACTTTAATTAAACTAAGGCGGAAAATTAATTAAGTCTATTTATTACAAAACCAGCTGTTATCGTATTACAAACTCCATATACATAATATGAGTTTAAGATAAACAGAGTATATGTTTGATTACATTCTCTCAAGCGTACAAAATAAATAAGGTAAACTCTCCCCAGCATTCGAAGTAATAGTAGTCCTCGGGGTACCTGCGTTTAACCAATTATCATTTTCCCGCAACACTCTTTCGACACATGTAATTCTAAAACATATACATTATATAAAGGAAATAAATAAATAAAAACAAATAGCAATTAGGCATGCAACACATAAGGAAAGCATGATGATTCAAACATGAGTATAAATCAAATCGCATAACGTACCAATACTCACACAAAATCATTCTCAAGTAAATCATATCTCAAGACACAGGAAATCATGCCATTCAGACAACAACCAATCAAAACAAGACAAGGAAATACATTCAAACATATGTTAACTAGTGAATGTTCATTAGCGAGGCGGAAGCATGCGCAGGCGTAATTTCGCAATAGTAAGCGGGCCAAGCAGTTGGGCGTGTCGACACACTAAATCCTAGTGGGCCAGGGCCAAGCAGTTGGGCGTGGTCGACATACTAGACGTCCGCAATAGCGGTCGGGCGAACAAAGCGGGCGTGTGCGAGCGAGCTAAGGATACCTAAAGCGATAAGGGCGACCAAATCCCGAGTCTAATGTATGCATACACCACTATAGATAGGTTGAGATCATACTCGCCCTCGAGTAAGTAGTCACCTAATAATACGACTATCACCTTAGGCGGGTACCGGGTGGGGCTGGAGTTTCCAATTACCGTAGTATGGGCTCACGGAGATATCAATCATGCCCCATCCCTGAGGTTGTATATCCCGCACCGAAATAATACTTTATATAAAAATATTAGATCGCCTTTAGCAACTCTGGGAGGGAGCCAAAGTCCCCATAGACAGCTACCTCATTAACTTCGAATTCAAGAGTCGCGACATGGCGAACAATCCAAGTATTTTATTCAAGTATTTCATTTTCTCAATTTCTTATTTCCTCGTTCATTCAAAATAGGTGACAATTCTGTAACTTAAATATATCGTCTAACTTTGTATAATGAAAATTTAATTCTAGCAGTTCTTCAGATAAGCAAAACACATAGAAAGACTTAATGATTTATTTTGAGTCCGTTCGTAAATTTTAAATATTTTCACTATTCATTATTTTACTATTCACCGTATTTACTATTCATCGTATTTACTATTCATCGTATTTACTATTCATTGTATTTACTATTCATCGTATTTACTATTCCTCGTATTTTTATACGTATTCGTATTTTAGTATTCCGTATTTATACGTATTTTTATACGTCGTATTTTATTCGTATTTTATACGTACATGTATTCTTATACTTAGTGTATTTTTATACTTAGTATTTATTGTTATATTTTCATACTTAGTATTTTTATACCTTAAGATATTTTATTTTGGTACAAAATCAAGTTTATTTTCTAAGTATAGAATTCTAATTTCAAAGTCGTTAGGTTCGTTTTGTATTTAGTGATTTGAGAATTTATTTTAAAAGTAAAAAGTCGATTCACGTTTAGTCATATACTTAACTAACATTTTAGCGGTTTCCTCTTTTAGGGGGGTCGTCGTAGTTCATTTTAAAATAGTCCGTATGTCCATATCCAAATTTAAGCATAGGTAGTAACTCTCGAGATGGTTCATTTTAATACGTGTAACGTTTATTTTAATCGGTTTCGTTGATTCTTTTTATTAATGATTCATTATACAATCTAATATAATCCTAATTACTAATCAATTTTAGTGACTAAGTGACAAATTCATTTTGATCAAAATTAGGTCCATTTTTAGTGTAAATGCCGTGGCCTTTATTTATTTAGCTATTTATTTCTTTTTTTGTTTTTATTCATAATTCATTACTTTAACTAATAAATTTACTTAAGTGATAAAAATAAAAAGTGGAAAAATCATTTTTGGTCCAAAATTAGCCCTAAGGCCGTGACCCTTCACACATGTACCATTTATTTTCGTTTTCTAATTTTATCGGTTTTTAACTTAAAGTTTTTATATACTAATTATTTAAATTATACTAAAGTGATTTAACTAGTTTACGATTTTTCACTAATTATTTTATTTCATTTATGAATAGTGTTTTTGTGACACTTTATTTTTCCAACTTTTATAATTTAGTGATTTAGTCTATTTAACTTATATATTCATTATTTAAACTTTTCAATAATGACTTTAAACAATAATAAAATAAAACTTATATTTATTATGAATCAAATTAGTCCTTTATGTGAAGAACACCATGAATATGTGATGAATCCAATTATTTTTCATATGAACATTTTTAACTCAAATTCTTATATTATCGTTTTATTTTCTCAAATTTTTATGGTATGTCTAATTAACCTAGACTAATCATAATATGTTATTTAGAAAAATTAAAACTAAAAATTGGTCCAAAAAGAAGGATAAAACAGTGGATATGCATGTATGTTCACAAGTATTTTATTTTCGATTTTTATACTTTTAATTCAATAACTAACTTACTTTATATTGTTTATATATTTAACATGGATGAAAAACATATACAAACATTAACATATAAAAGTAAAAATCATTTCAAACACAAGAATAACAAAACTTCAAGAACACACATAAATACTTTAAAACATTTAAATTTCATAACAAATTCACTTTTACTCCAAAACATAAACTAGTTATATTTTCATGTTCATTTTATTACAAGTATTTTAAGCATGCAATTTACAAAAATTAAAACGAAAAATTTAGTGATAAAATTAGGGGTGGCCGTGTGGTTTTTAAATGCTACACCAATTTTATTTTTTTGATTTTTGTCTTGTAATTAGTCATGCAATTTCTAAGGTGATATACTAATTCATACACACACTCAAACATAACATATAATCAAACAAGTGTAAGTGCTTAGCAATTATAGTGTGCGGGAGCACCTCAAATTAGATGATTATCGTCGAGGATCTAAAATAAATTTTAGATCGGAAAGTCTTCACCCAAGAACACCCATGATCTTCACCCAAATAATCCATACAAGTTAGCTCCTAAATCCACTAATATAACTAGTAACACTTAGGAATTATTAGGAATAATATTAAGGTTTTATTTAAGTTGTTTTTGGTAAGAAAATGAAAGAAAAAGAAAGAAAATGAAAGGGAGGAATGGAGTAGTGATGCTACGGTATTTTGTGTGCAAAATGAGAAGTGATTTGCCTCTTGTACAAGTTGTATACAAGTGGTACAACTTAGATGTCATTAATGCTTTAATTAATTAAAGCTTTAAAGAAAAGAAATTAAAAACAAAATGATTATCTTTGGATACAAAAGTCCAACTTACTATTTGACTAAGAAAATGTTCCCCCGATATTTTTAAAGTGTTTCGTTTTTAGAAAAACGTGTTATGAAATAATTCGGGTAAGAAACACGGTAAAAGTTCGAGTGTCTTGGCGTTACGCGTTTTTGAAATACTTCTACTTTAAAATTTTAAGACTAAAACATTTTATTTACTATTGAAGAAAATATTTAAAAGTTAAGGAACGTCGAAAATAAACGAATTGAAGGTTTCGAGGAATGAAATTTGACCTTTGAAAGAAAACAGAAAAATGAATTTAGTTTGGTCTGTCTAATAGTTATGAAAACTGTACCATTAAATCCGTCTCGAAAAATTAGGTGGTTTAGGCGTTTGTATCGTTAAATTAGAGTCCAGAGTATGACCACTTTTCGGACCTCGAAAGTTAGGCTCCATATAGTTATACGGGTTATATAAAATCACAAGGAAAATAGTTTTGTTTAAATAATGTTAATGTAAATAACAAAATGATTACCTATTTTAGATAGAGTAGAAAAAGAGGCTATGTGTAAGAAAAATAGGTGCATGTGTGTAAGCAAATGGAAGAGCTAATCTTGGTCATGGATGACCTTATGCAAGTCGGCAAGCATAAAGAAAATCGGGCTCGATTTTCGTTTTCGGAATTTTCGATTTGCGCGCACGCGAAAAGTCTCGAAATAAAAGATATGATCTTAAAATAATGTTTAGAAGTAAGATCGAAAATAAAAATGAAAATAAAACTCAAAACGAAATCAAAACAAAAATTGGGTACAAGTTCCTCGTAACTTTGAATAAAAATTTCTTATTTGATCGAAACACTTATTTTTTTCGTTGAACGTTATCGAATTAAATCATTATACTCAAACGTCAAAAAGTTTACCAGTTTAGGCTTAGTGTAACTCAATATATCGAGTTTTAGTGAAAGTGTTAGTTAAATCAAAATGAAATAGTAATTTGATATTATTATTATATGTTTTGTTAGTAATAATCAAAATGATTAAGCTTAACTAGTTTTTAATTAGATTAGGATTATGAGTAAGTATATTTAAGAAAAGATTAGGTGACTTAATCACAATTAGGTGGCTTGGTCTTTTAGTCAATGTTTGACCTCGATTTGCGTGCCAAAATTTGTCGTTGAGAAATTTGTCGTAGGTGTTTCATTTGATTTATCGAGTTTGAATATGTAAAAATAAAGTTCAAATTTGAAGTATATCAAAATAGTTTTAATTCAGGTGCGAGCAAAGTTGTAGCGCATTGTGTTAGAAAAATATTGAGCGAGATTGTTAAATTAAAGACTTGCGCAATTATAAAAGGCTTAACTTAACATGGAGGGTTACATGTTTAGCGAAAAAAATTCAGTCGCATTTTTATTAAAAGGAAAAAGGATGAATTTAATCTAAGGAATTAATTTCTTTTATAAAAATGTGTTTCAAAAACACGGGGTGTTACAATCCTACCCCCTTAAGAAAAGTTTCGTCCCCGAAACTTGTAAAGAGTGGGTAACTGCTCGAGGTTAAACAGGGCAGTTGGAGAGAATATTGAGATTTTACAAATTTGAATGATAGCATTTGGTTTGTTGGAATGAGACTCTTTGGGAAGTTTGAGTTTTATAAATATTATTGAAACGTCGGATAGAGTGAAAACATTGGAGAACCAAATCGCGTTTGTTTTATTAATGAGGTATTTAAATTAAATATAGGAATGTTACTAGAATGTTATTCCTGAAAGTGACGCGAAAGAGGCTCACAAAAAGGTAGGGTCTAGGAGTTTTTGTACGGATTTAAATTGAATTAAAATAATAAGAGTCTTAGGAATTAAAATAACTTATTTAATTTTGAGAATACATGTTAACCATAAAATAGTTTGAAAATTAGAAATTTCAGATTTTAGTAGGACTTTAATATAGTCAAAATATAGGCCTACCCCCTTAAGAAGTTTTAAACGTATATACTTAATATTATTATTTTTACTTCTAAAGACCACTTAAATAAGGTATATAGCCTTAGGAAAAGAATGGCAATTAGGGAAAAATAGACAAAAGTCGTAGTGATCATAAGGAGAATATGAGCTTTAATAAAATTAAGGAAATATAGGTTATCGTTGAATGATTAAGTAAAATGTTTAGAGGATTATGGATAACCTTATTGATATAGCTCATTTTTTTAAAATTGTTATTATAATGTTAATAGATGAAACGGAAAGGTTATAAATCATCTTAAGAATATGATTCGAAATTGATAATAAGGGGTTATATAAAAAGGAGAAGGAAATGATATATGTATATATATACTTCGAATAGAGATAATTATAATAGGTAGGATAAATTTAAAAAGGTATTTAAAATTTAAAGAAAAGGAAGTCGAAACAAATAGGTTTTGAAAGTATCTAAAATTAAGAAATAAGGAATTTATGAAGCGAAGTGAAAATACGAAATCTAATTTAGTGATTAATACGTAGAAAACTAGAAGTTTTAAAATAGATGAGAATTCTTGGAAAGGTAATAATAAATTTTTGAAAATAATAAAAATAAGGTTCGAAAGTGGAGGAATTAAGAATAAACAATTTAAGAAACTTTAATATCAAAGATATTTCAAATGGCGAAACAAAACCTTTACGAGGCAAATAAGTAACTTTCGAAGATGTTTTTAAGACGAAATACGAAGGTAGATTTTCGAAGGTAGTTAGAAATTTATGATATTAAAAATTTAACATGAGATAGTAAGGCTAAGATTTTTAAAACTGATCAAGCTAAAAATATTTAAATTTAAAGGATGATTTTGATATGGTTGTAGAAATCTTCAACGTCCTGGAAGTTGTCTCAAATAGCATGTTCCTTGATACGTCTCTCTGCATGCGCTTCAGTCTTGTCTTCAAGTCTTATATTTGCGGGAAATGGAAGGAGATAAAAATTCATTTTATGAAGTCATTATAGGAGTATAAGTTAGGAACGTTTTATTTTAGAAGAAGAAAAATAATTTAAATAGATCGATTAAAATTTTCTTTTTGAACGAGTTAGGAAGAGATGAATATGGACGTTTGAGGAAGTTATAGAGGTCTTCAAAACAACGGATTTCTTCAAGGTCCAGCGCGTCATTTCAGATCGTTCGACTCTTGATGCGTCCAGTTGCAAGTGCTTGAGTCCTTGTCGTCTCGTCTTCAATTTATACGTCTCGATCGTTGGTAACGTTAGTATAGAAGACTTGTTAGTCAAAGAGATCAGTCATAGAGCACTTAGCAGGTAAGCAACCACAGAGAACCTCAAGTCTAAGTCAGTCGGTCAATCCTTAAAATTCTACCCATTCTCACATTTAAAGCGTTCTAAGATTATTATTTTACCGATCTAGGATTTCTAATTCATTATTTGATCCTATAAGTCTATGCCTGACATATGTTATGAATGTCTGGCCCAGGTGTCGTCTCGCTATGTGAGATAACTTTAAGTCATTCACGGTCATAAGGCGACTCGATACCAAGCTATAACTTAGGTTTACGTGACTTTAATTAAACTAAGGCGGAAAATTAATTAAGGGTATTTATTACAAAACCAGCTGGTATCGTATTACAAACTCCATATACATAATATGAGTTTAAGATAAGCAGTATATGTTTGATTACATTCTCTCAGCGTACAAAATAAATAAGGTAAACTCTCCCGACATTCGAAGTAATAGTAGTCCTCGGGGTACCTGCGTTTAACCAATTATCATTTTCCCGCAACACTCTTTCGACACATGTAATTCTAAAACATATACATTATATAAAGGAAATAAATAAATAAAAACAAATAGCAATTAGGCATGCAACACATAAGGAAAGCATGATGATTCAAACATGAGTATAAATCAAATCGCATAACGTACCAATACTCACACAAAATCATTCTCAAGTAAATCATATCTCAAGACACAGGAAATCATGCCATTCAGACAACAACCAATCAAAACAAGACAAGGAAATACATTCAAACATATGTTAACTAGTGAATGTTCATTAGCGAGGCGGAAGCATGCAGACGTAATTTCGCAATAGTAGACAGGGCCAAACAGATTGGACGTGTCTGACACACTAAATCCTAGTGGGCGGGGCCAAGCAGTTGGGCGTGGTCGACATACTAGACGTCCGCGCAATAGCGGTCAGGGCCGAACAAAGCGGACGTGTCTGAACAGGCTAAGGATACCTAAAGCGATAAGGACAGCCAAATCCCGAGTCTAATGTATGCATACACCACTATAGATAGGTTCAGATCATACTCGCCCTCGAGTAAGTAGTCACCTAATAATACGACTATCACCTTAGACGGGTACCCCCGGGTGGGGCTGGAGTTTCCAATTACCGTAGTATGGGCTCACGGAGATATCAATCATGCCCCATCCCTGAGGTTGTATATCCCGCACCGAAATAATACTTTATATAAAAATATTAGATCGCCTTTAGCAACTCTGGGAGGGAGCCAAAGTCCCCATAGACAGCTACCTCATTAACTTCGAATTCAAGAGTCGCGACATGGCGAACAATCCAAGTATTTTATTCAAGTATTTCATTTTCTCAATTTCTTATTTCCTCGTTCATTCAAAATAGGTGACAATTCTGTAACTTAAATATATCGTCTAACTTTGTATAATGAAAATTTAATTCTAGCAGTTCTTCAGATAAGCAAAACACATAGAAAGACTTAATGATTTATTTTGAGTCCGTTCGTAAATTTTAAATATTTTCACTATTCATTATTTTACTATTCACCGTATTTACTATTCATCGTATTTACTATTCATCGTATTTACTATTCATTGTATTTACTATTCATCGTATTTACTATTCCTCGTATTTTTATACGTATTCGTATTTTAGTGTTCGTATTTATACGTATTTTTATACGTCGTATTTTATTCGTATTTTATACGTACATGTATTCTTATACTTAGTGTATTTTTTTATACTTAGTATTTATTGTTATATTTTCATACTTAGTATTTTTATACCTTAAGATATTTTATTTTGGTACAAAATCAAGTTTATTTTCTAAGTATAGAATTCTAATTTCAAAGTCGTTAGGTTCGTTTTGTATTTAGTGATTTGAGAATTTATTTTAAAAGTAAAAGTCGGTTACGTTTAGTCATATACTTAACTAACATTTTAGCGGTTTCCACTTTTAGCGGGTCGTAAGTAGTTCATTTTAAAATAGTCAGTATGTCCATATCCAAATTTAAGCATAGGTAGTAACTCTCGAGATGGTTCATTTTAATACGTGTAACGTTTATTTTAATCGGTTTAGTTGATTCTTTTTATTAGTGATTCATTATACAATCTAATATAATCCTAATTACTAATCAATTTTAGTGACTAAGTGACAAATTCATGTTGATCAAAATTAGGTCCATTTTTAGTGTAAATGCCGTGGCCTTTATTTATTTAGCTATTTATTTCTTTTTTGTTTTTATTCATAATTCATTACTTTAACTAATAAATTTACTTAAGTGATAAAAATAAAAAGTGGAAAAATCATTTTGGTCCAAAATTAGCCCTAAGGCCGTGACCCTTCACACATGTACCATTTATTTTCGTTTTCTAATTTTATCGGTTTTTAACTTAAAGTTTTTATATACTAATTATTTAAATTATACTAAAGTGATTTAACTAGTTTACGATTTTTCACTAATTATTTTATTTCATTTATGAATAGTGTTTTTGTGACACTTTATTTTTCCAACTTTTATAATTTAGTGATTTAGTCTATTTAACTTATATATTCATTATTTAAACTTTTCAATAATGACTTTAAACAATAATAAAATAAAACTTATATTTATTATGAATCAAATTAGTCCTTTATGTGAAGAACACCATGAATATGTGATGAATCCAATTATTTATTCATATGAACATTTTTAACTCAAATTCTTATATTATCGTTTTATTTTCTCAAATTTTTATGGTATGTCTAATTAACCTAGACTAATCATAATATGTTATTTAGAAAAATTAAAACTAAAAATTGGTCCAAAAAGAAGGGTAAAACCGTGTATATGCATGTATGTTCACAAGTATTTTATTTTCGATTTTTATACTTTTAATTCAATAACTAACTTACTTTATATTGTTTATATATTTAACATGGATGAAAAACATATACAAACATTAACATATAAAAGTAAAAATCATTTCAAACACAAGAATAACAAAACTTCAAGAACACACATAAATACTTTAAAACATTTAAATTTCATAACAAATTCACTTTTACTCCAAAACATAAACTAGTTATATTTTCATGTTCATTTTATTACAAGTATTTTAAGCATGCAATTTACAAAAATTAAAACGAAAAATTTAGTGATAAAATTAGGGGTGGCCGTGTGGTTTTTAAATGCTACACCAATTTTATTTTTTTGATTTTTGTCTTGTAATTAGTCATGCAATTTCTAAGGTGATATACTAATTCATACACACACTCAAACATAACATATAATCAAACAAGTGTAAGTGCTTAGCAATTATAGTGTGCGGGAGCACCTCAAATTAGATGATTATCGTCGAGGATCTAAAATAAATTTTAGATCGGAAAGTCTTCACCCAAGAACACCCATGATCTTCACCCAAATAATCCATACAAGTTAGCTCCTAAATCCACTAATATAACTAGTAACACTTAGGAATTATTAGGAATAATATTAAGGTTTTATTTAAGTTGTTTTTGGTAAGAAAATGAAAGAAAATGAAAGAAAATGAAAGGGAGGAATGGAGTAGTGATGCTACGGTATTTTGTGTGCAAAATGAGAAGTGATTTGCCTCTTGTACAAGTTGTATACAAGTGGTACAACTTAGATGTCATTAATGCTTTAATTAATTAAAGCTTTAAAGAAAAGAAATTAAAAACAAAATGATTATCTTTGGATACAAAAGTCCAACTTACTATTTGACTAAGAAAATGTTCCCCCGATATTTTTAAAGTGTTTCGTTTTTAGAAAAACGTGTTATGAAATAATTCGGGTAAGAAACGGTAAAAGTTCGAGTGTCTTGGCGTCGACGTTTTTAGAAATACTTCTACTTTAAAATTTTAAGACTAAAACATTTTATTTACTATTGAAGAAAATATTTAAAAGTTAAGGAACGTCGAAAATAATCGAATTGAAGGTTTCGAGGAATGAAATTTGACCTTTGAAAGAAAACAGAAAAATGAATTTAGTTTGGTCTGTCTAATAGTTATGAAAACTGTACCATTAAATCCGTCTCGAAAAATTAGGTGGTTTAGGCTTTTGTTTCGTTAAATTCCGAGTCCGTATGACCACTTTTCGGACCTCGAAAGTTAGGCTCCATATAGTTATACGGGTTATATAAAATCACAAGGAAAATAGTTTTGTTTAAATAATGTTAATGTAAATAACAAAATGATTACCTATTTTAGATAGAGTAGAAAAAGAGGCTATGTGTAAGAAAAATAGGTGCATGTGTGTAAGCAAATGGAAGAGCTAATCTTGGTCATGGATGACCTTATGCAAGTCGGCAAGCATAAAGAAAATCGGGCTCGATTTTCGTTTTCGGAATACGATTTCTTGGCATTGAAAAGTCATGAAATAAAAGATATGATCTTAAAATAATGTTTAGAAGTAAGATCGAAAATAAAAATGAAAATAAAACTCAAAACGAAATCAAAACAAAAATTGGGTACAAGTTCCTCGTAACTTTGAATAAAAATTTCTTATTTGATCGAAACACTTATTTTTAGATTTGAGCGTTATCGAATTAAATCATTATACTCAAGCGTCAAAAAGTTTACGGTTTAGGCTTAGTGTAACTCAATATATCGAGTTTTAGTGAAAGTGTTAGTTAAATCAAAATGAAATAGTAATTTGATATTATTATTATATGTTTTGTTAGTAATAATCAAAATGATTAAGCTTAACTAGTTTTTAATTAGATTAGGATTATGAGTAAGTATATTTAAGAAAAGATTAGGTGACTTAATCACAATTAGGTGGCTTGGTCTTTTAGTCAATGTTTGACCTCGATTTGCGTGCCAAAATTTGTCGTTGAGAAATTTGTCGTAGGTGTTTCATTTGATTTATCGAGTTTGAATATGTAAAAATAAAGTTCAAATTTGAAGTATATCAAAATAGTTTTAATTCACGAGCAAAGTTGTAGCGCATTGTGTTAGAAAAATATTGAGCGAGATTGTTAAATTAAAGACTTGCGCAATTATAAAAGGCTTAACTTAACATGGAGGGTTACATGTTTAGCGAAAAAAATTCAGTCGCATTTTTATTAAAAGGAAAAAGGATGAATTTAATCTAAGGAATTAATTTCTTTTATAAAAATGTGTTTCAAAAACACGGGGTGTTACAATCCTACCCTCTTAAGAAAAGTTTCGTCCCCGAAACTTGTAAAGAGTGGGTAACTGCTCGAGGTTAAACAGGGCAGTTGGAGAGAATATTGAGATTTTACAAATTTGAATGATAGCATTTGGTTTGTTGGAATGAGACTCTTTGGGAAGTTTGAGTTTTATAAATATTATTGAAACGTCGGATAGAGTGAAAACATTGGAGAACCAAATCGCGTTTGTTTTATTAATGAGGTATTTAAATTAAATATAGGAATGTTACTAGAATGTTATTCCTGAAAGTGACGCGAAAGAGGCTCACAAAAAGGTAGGGTCTAGGAGTTTTTATGCAGTTTAAATTGAATTAAAATAATAAGAGTCTTAGGAATTAAAATAACTTATTTAATTTTGAGAATACATGTTAACCATAAAATAGTTTGAAAATTAGAAATTTCAGATTTTAGTAGGACTTTAATATAGTCAAAATATAGGCCTACCCCCTTAAGAAGTTTTAAACGTATATACTTAATATTATTATTTTTACTTCTAAAGACCACTTAAATAAGGTATATAGCCTTAGGAAAAGAATGGCAATTAGGGAAAAATAGACAAAAGTCGTAGTGATCATAAGGAGAATATGAGCTTTAATAAAATTAAGGAAATATAGGTTATCGTTGAATGATTAAGTAAAATGTTTAGAGGATTATGGATAACCTTATTGATATAGCTCATTTTTTTAAAATTGTTATTATAATGTTAATAGATGAAACGGAAAGGTTATAAATCATCTTAAGAATATGATTCGAAATTGATAATAAGGGGTTATATAAAAAGGAGAAGGAAATGATATATGTATATATATACTTCGAATAGAGATAATTATAATAGGTAGGATAAATTTAAAAGGTATTTAAAATTTAAAGAAAAGGAAGTCGAAACAAATAGGTTTTGAAAGTATCTAAAATTAAGAAATAAGGAATTTATGAAGCGAAGTGAAAATACGAAATCCAATTTAGTGATTAATACGTAGAAAACTAGAAGTTTTAAAATAGATGAGAATTCTTGGAAAGGTAATAATAAATTTTTGAAAATAATAAAAATAAGGTTCGAAAGTGGAGGAATTAAGAATAAACAATTTAAGAAACTTTAATATCAAAGATATTTCAAATGGCGAAACAAAACCTTTACGAGGCAAATAAGTAACTTTCGAAGATGTTTTTAAGACGAAATACGAAGGTAGATTTTCGAAGGTAGTTAGAAATTTATGATATTAAAAATTTAGCATTGAGATAGTAAGGCTAAGATTTTTAAAACTGATCAAGCTAAAAATATTTAAATTTAAAGGATGATTTTGATATGGTTGTAGAAATCTTCAACGTCCTGGAAGTTGTCTCAAATAGCATGTTCCTTGATACGTCTCTCTGCATGCGCTTCAGTCTTGTCTTCAAGTCTTATATTTGCGGGAAATGGAAGGAGATAAAAATTCATTTTATGAAGTCATTATAGGAGTATAAGTTAGGAACGTTTTATTTTAGAAGAAGAAAAATAATTTAAATAGATCGATTAAAATTTTCTTTTTGAACGAGTTAGGAAGAGATGAATATGGACGTTTGAGGAAGTTATAGAGGTCTTCAAAACAACGGATTTCTTCAAGGTCCAGCGCGTCATTTCAGATCGTTCGACTCTTGATGCGTCCAGTTGCAAGTGCTTGAGTCCTTGTCGTCTCGTCTTCAATTTATACGTCTCGATCGTTGGTAACGTTAGTATAGAAGACTTGTTAGTCAAAGAGATCAGTCATAGAGCACTTAGCAGGTAAGCAACCACAGAGAACCTCAAGTCTAAGTCAGTCGGTCAATCCTTAAAATTCTACCCATTCTCACATTTAAAGCGTTCTAAGATTATTATTTTACCGATCTAGGATTTCTAATTCATTATTTGATCCTATAAGTCTATGCCTGACATATGTTATGAATGTCTGGCCCAGGTGTCGTCTCGCTATGTGAGATAACTTTAAGTCATTCACGGTCGCAAGACAGCACTGATACCAACAGTATCAACCCGGTTTTTCGTGACTTTAATTAAACTAAGGCGGAAAATTAATTAAGTCTATTTATTACAAAACCAGCTGTTATCGTATTACAAACTCCATATACATAATATGAGTTTAAGATAAACAGAGTATATGTTTGATTACATTCTCTCAAGCGTACAAAATAAATAAGGTAAACTCTCCCCAGCATTCGAAGTAATAGTAGTCCTCGGGGTACCTGCGTTTAACCAATTATCATTTTCCCGCAACACTCTTTCGACACATGTAATTCTAAAACATATACATTATATAAAGGAAATAAATAAATAAAAACAAATAGCAATTAGGCATGCAACACATAAGGAAAGCATGATGATTCAAACATGAGTATAAATCAAATCGCATAACGTACCAATACTCACACAAAATCATTCTCAAGTAAATCATATCTCAAGACACAGGAAATCATGCCATTCAGACAACAACCAATCAAAACAAGACAAGGAAATACATTCAAACATATGTTAACTAGTGAATGTTCATTAGCGAGGCGGAAGCATGCAGACGTAATTTCGCAATAGTAGACAGGGCCAAACAGATTGGACGTGTCTGACACACTAAATCCTAGTGGACAGGGCCAAACAGATTGGACGTGGCTGACATACTAGACGTCCGCGCAATAGCGGTCGTGGCGAACAAAGCGGGACGTGTGCGAGCAGTGCTAAGGATACCTAAAGCGATAAGGACAGCCAAATCCCGAGTCTAATGTATGCATACACCACTATAGATAGGTTCAGATCATACTCGCCCTCGAGTAAGTAGTCACCTAATAATACGACTATCACCTTAGACGGGTACCCCCGGGTGGGGCTGGAGTTTCCAATTAAGTAGTATGGGCTCACGGAGATATCAATCATGCCCCATCCACGAGGTTGTATATCCCGCACCAAATAATACTTTATATAAAAATATTAGATCGCCTTTAGCAACTCTGGGAGGGAGCCAAAGTCCCCATAGACAGCTACCTCATTAACTTCGAATTCAAGAGTCGCGACATGGCGAACAATCCAAGTATTTTATTCAAGTATTTCATTTTCTCAATTTCTTATTTCCTCGTTCATTCAAAATAGGTGACAATTCTGTAACTTAAATATATCGTCTAACTTTGTATAATGAAAATTTAATTCTAGCAGTTCTTCAGATAAGCAAAACACATAGAAAGACTTAATGATTTATTTTGAGTCCGTTCGTAAATTTTAAATATTTTCACTATTCATTATTTTACTATTCACCGTATTTACTATTCATCGTATTTACTATTCATCGTATTTACTATTCATTGTATTTACTATTCATCGTATTTACTATTCCTCGTATTTTTATACGTATTCGTATTTTAGTATTCCGTATTTATACGTATTTTTATACGTCGTATTTTATTAAGTATTTTATACGTACATGTATTCTTATACTTAGTGTATTTTTTTATACTTAGTATTTATTGTTATATTTTCATACTTAGTATTTTTATACCTTAAGATATTTTATTTTGGTACAAAATCAAGTTTATTTTCTAAGTATAGAATTCTAATTTCAAAGTCGTTAGGTTCGTTTTGTATTTAGTGATTTGAGAATTTATTTTAAAAGTAAAAGTCGGTTACGTTTAGTCATATACTTAACTAACATTTTAGCGGTTTCCACTTTTAGCGGGGTCGTCGTAGTTCATTTTAAAATAGTCCGTATGTCCATATCCAAATTTAAGCATAGGTAGTAACTCTCGAGATGGTTCATTTTAATACGTGTAACGTTTATTTTAATCGGTTTCGTTGATTCTTTTTATTAATGATTCATTATACAATCTAATATAATCCTAATTACTAATCAATTTTAGTGACTAAGTGACAAATTCATTTTGATCAAAATTAGGTCCATTTTTAGTGTAAATGCCGTGGCCTTTATTTATTTAGCTATTTATTTCTTTTTTTGTTTTTATTCATAATTCATTACTTTAACTAATAAATTTACTTAAGTGATAAAAATAAAAAGTGGAAAAATCATTTTTGGTCCAAAATTAGCCCTAAGGCCGTGACCCTTCACACATGTACCATTTATTTTCGTTTTCTAATTTTATCGGTTTTTAATTTAAAGTTTTTATATACTAATTATTTAAATTATACTAAAGTGATTTAACTAGTTTACGATTTTTCACTAATTATTTTATTTCATTTATGAATAGTATTTTTGTGACACTTTATTTTTCCAACTTTTATAATTTAGTGATTTAGTCTATTTAACTTATATATTCATTATTTAAACTTTTCAATAATGACTTTAAACAATAATAAAATAAAACTTATATTTATTATGAATCAAATTAGTCCTTTATGTGAAGAACACCATGAATATGTGATGAATCCAATTATTTTTCATATGAACATTTTTAACTCAAATTCTTATATTATCGTTTTATTTTCTCAAATTTTTATGGTATGTCTAATTAACCTAGACTAATCATAATATGTTATTTAGAAAAATTAAAACTAAAAATTGGTCCAAAAAGAAGGGTAAAACCGTGTATATGCATGTATGTTCACAAGTATTTTATTTTCGATTTTTATACTTTTAATTCAATAACTAACTTACTTTATATTGTTTATATATTTAACATGGATGAAAAACATATACAAACATTAACATATAAAAGTAAAAATCATTTCAAACACAAGAATAACAAAACTTCAAGAACACACATAAATACTTTAAAACATTTAAATTTCATAACAAATTCACTTTTACTCCAAAACATAAACTAGTTATATTTTCATGTTCATTTTATTACAAGTATTTTAAGCATGCAATTTACAAAAATTAAAACGAAAAATTTAGTGATAAAATTAGGGGTGGCCGTGTGGTTTTTAAATGCTACACCAATTTTATTTTTTTGATTTTTGTCTTGTAATTAGTCATGCAATTTCTAAGGTGATATACTAATTCATACACACACTCAAACATAACATATAATCAAACAAGTGTAAGTGCTTAGCAATTATAGTGTCGGGAGCACCTCAAATTAGATGATTATCGTCGAGGATCTAAAATAAATTTTAGATCGGAAAGTCTTCACCCAAGAACACCCATGATCTTCACCCAAATAATCCATACAAGTTAGCTCCTAAATCCACTAATATAACTAGTAACACTTAGGAATTATTAGGAATAATATTAAGGTTTTATTTAAGTTGTTTTTGGTAAGAAAATGAAAGAAAAAGAAAGAAAATGAAAGGGAGGAATGGAGTAGTGATGCTACGGTATTTTGTGTGCAAAATGAGAAGTGATTTGCCTCTTGTACAAGTTGTATACAAGTGGTACAACTTAGATGTCATTAATGCTTTAATTAATTAAAGCTTTAAAGAAAAGAAATTAAAAACAAAATGATTATCTTTGGATACAAAAGTCCAACTTACTATTTGACTAAGAAAATGTTCCCCCGATATTTTTAAAGTGTTTCGTTTTTAGAAAAACGTGTTATGAAATAATTCGGGTAAGAAACACGGTAAAAGTTCGAGTGTGCGCGTTCGACGTTTTTTCGAAATACTTCTACTTTAAAATTTTAAGACTAAAACATTTTATTTACTATTGAAGAAAATATTTAAAAGTTAAGGAACGTCGAAAATAAACGAATTGAAGGTTTCGAGGAATGAAATTTGACCTTTGAAAGAAAACAGAAAAATGAATTTAGTTTGGTCTGTCTAATAGTTATGAAAACTGTACCATTAAATCCGTCTCGAAAAATTAGGTGGTTTAGGCTTTTGTTTCGTTAAATTCCGAGTCCGTATGACCACTTTTCGGACCTCGAAAGTTAGGCTCCATATAGTTATACGGGTTATATAAAATCACAAGGAAAATAGTTTTGTTTAAATAATGTTAATGTAAATAACAAAATGATTACCTATTTTAGATAGAGTAGAAAAAGAGGCTATGTGTAAGAAAAATAGGTGCATGTGTGTAAGCAAATGGAAGAGCTAATCTTGGTCATGGATGACCTTATGCAAGTCGGCAAGCATAAAGAAAATCGGGCTCGATTTTCGTTTTCGGAATTTTCGATTTGCGCGCACGCGAAAAGTCTCGAAATAAAAGATATGATCTTAAAATAATGTTTAGAAGTAAGATCGAAAATAAAAATGAAAATAAAACTCAAAACGAAATCAAAACAAAAATTGGGTACAAGTTCCTCGTAACTTTGAATAAAAATTTCTTATTTGATCGAAACACTTATTTTTTTCGTTGAACGTTATCGAATTAAATCATTATACTCAAACGTCAAAAAGTTTACCAGTTTAGGCTTAGTGTAACTCAATATATCGAGTTTTAGTGAAAGTGTTAGTTAAATCAAAATGAAATAGTAATTTGATATTATTATTATATGTTTTGTTAGTAATAATCAAAATGATTAAGCTTAACTAGTTTTTTAATTAGATTAGGATTATGAGTAAGTATATTTAAGAAAAGATTAGGTGACTTAATCACAATTAGGTGGCTTGGTCTTTTAGTCAATGTTTGACCTCGATTTGCGTGCCAAAATTTGTCGTTGAGAAATTTGTCGTAGGTGTTTCATTTGATTTATCGAGTTTGAATATGTAAAAATAAAGTTCAAATTTGAAGTATATCAAAATAGTTTTAATTCAAAGTAGCAAAGTTGTAGCGCATTGTGTTAGAAAAATATTGAGCGAGATTGTTAAATTAAAGACTTGCGCAATTATAAAAGGCTTAACTTAACATGGAGGGTTACATGTTTAGCGAAAAAAATTCAGTCGCATTTTTATTAAAAGGAAAAAGGATGAATTTAATCTAAGGAATTAATTTCTTTTATAAAAATGTGTTTCAAAAACACGGGGTGTTACAGAGCCCTTATACTTTTCCCGTCTCTGGAATTCGGGTCAACAATTTCAAACACGCAAATCAAAAATCAAACCATCTTATCCTCTTCCTTTTTCTTCTTATTTTTGGTAAAGCAAACTTAACATCAAAACATAATCATTTTGATTTTTATTTTTAAATCATATTATATTAATATCTAATTACTATTTCATTTTCATTAAACTAGCTTTTTTCTAAATTGTCGATATTTGAAATCACACCTAATTTAAATTGATTAACTTTTTGACGTTTGAATATAATTCTTTAAATCTATAACATTCAACGAAAAAAATAAGTATTTCGACCTAGGAAATTTTTATTCAAAATTTCGAGGATTATGATCCGACTTTTGTTTTTAGTACCTTTCGAAAATTATTTTTATTTTTATTTCCGATTTTATTTTAAAACACTATTTTAGGATCGTTTCATTTATTTCGAGACTTTTCGCGTGCGCGCAAATCGAAAATTTCAAAAACGAAAATCGAGGCCGATTTTTCTTAGTTGAGTTTGACTTTACTTGGACCTTTAGTCCAAGTATATCCTCTTCCATTTTCTTACACATTTACTTACACCTTTAATTTATCATCATCACTTTTATTTATTTTGTATTTAAAATTAAAGTTTATACCTTTAACAAAAATACTTATACAAATACAATACTACTACTTTAATACTACCATTTTCATTTCCATAACTTTTAAATATTTTCTCGAATAGTAAAATAAATATTTTAGTCTTAAAATTTTAAAGTAGAGACATTTCGAAAAATCGTCAAAAGCGCACTCATTAACTTTTATCGCCCGACTTTTTAAAACTGATTAATTTCGTAAAAGCATTTAAAACATCAAGGGGACAAATTTTTAACAACAAATATCAATGTAAGACTCTTGTAAGCTATGTGATGATGTTGTTCCCTAATTACATAATAATTAAACATTAGTTTCTAATTAAATCAAACTTATCTAACACATTACTCATCCAATTTCATTACAACTTATTCTCATTATTTCACAAGTGTAAAAACTCACCTTTTACTCTCTCATTTTGCCGAGCCACCTTGCCCCATTTTCTCTCTTTATTTTTCTTCATTTTTCTCTTAAAACATCCTAAACTAAAACCCTAAATATTACTCTAATAGTTCACTAGTATTCTTAGTTTTTCCTTGGGTATTTGGAGCTTACTTATTATGGATTTTTGGGGTGAAGAACTTGGGTATTTTGGGTGAAGAAAAATTTCGATCTAAAATTTATTTTAGATCCTCGACGATTAACATCCTAATAAGGTGACTAGTTATTTCTTATATTAGCCTCTTTGAAAATTAATTTGATTTTTATTATAAGTTTTATGAGTATGATTTTATGTTCAAAATATGATAAACATCATTTATGTGTATGTGTTTGTTATGTGAAGTATAATAAAATGATAATAAATAAGTATTATTGATAATAGATAAATTGTAGTAATATGATAATATGTTTAGTTTAATTAGTTTTGAGCATTATTAATTATTGTTCATATGACTTTTATGTTTAATTATGTTTTAGTTATGTAGTAATCATTTATGAAAATTATGTTAAATATTAACAATAAGTTTAAAGTGAAGAAAAATCGAAAATAAAATTTATGTACAATATACATGTCTCACGGTTTTATCTCTTATTTTTGATAAATTTTTACTTTTAATTTTTGTAAATAATATGTTATGTTAAGTTGTATTAAAATAGTTATATTCATGTTAGAAAAATTTGATTAGAAAAAGAAATGTTTAATTGTTAAAAATGCAAAATGTGTTCTTGATAAAGTATGGTGTTCTTTATGTGTTCTTGAGTTGTTCATGATGATATTCATGTGTTCTTCATGTTTATGCAAATTTTGATTTATAATATTTTTATGTTTGTTGTTATTTATTGTTTTAATTAACTAATAAGTTATTATATTAGTAACTATATAAATTAAACAAACTAAATCTTTAAGATTAAAAAGTTAGAAATTTAAAGTGTTGAAAAACACTATTCAAAAATATAAATGAAATTTTTAGTAAAATTTCATTTTAGTTTAAATCATTTTAGTATAATTAGAATAATTAAATTATAAAGACTTTAAGCTAAAAACCGTTTAAATCGAAAAATGAAAATTTAGAACCACTGTAACACCCCGTGTTAATTTAAGCTAATCATAATTAGGAAATCGATAATTAGACAATCTAGCTCAACTATTTTCTTAAAACAACACATTACACTTCCTAGCACCTAAACTAAAACCATTTTGAATTACTTTGAATTTGAACTTTATTCTTTCATATTCAAACTCGATAAATCAAATGATGAATCCTCGACAAATTTCTCAACGACAAATTCCGGCACGCAAATCGAGGTCAATGTTGACCCAAATTGCCGAGCCACTTTAAGATGATTTAATCATCTAATCTTTTCAAACCTACTCATAATCTAAAACTAACAAAGGTTAGTTAAGGCTTAATCATTTTGATTATAACTAACAAAACATATTATAATATTATCAAGATACTATTCCTTTTTGATTTAACTAACACTTTAGGTAAAACTCGAAATAATGAGCCTCACTCATTCAAAACTGATAAACTTTTTGACGTTTAAGCATAATGATTTAATTCGATAACATTCAACGAAAAAAAAATATATTTCGGGCAAATAAAGATTTTATTCAAACTTTCGAGGATCCTAGACCCAATTTTTGTTTTGATCACCTTCCAACGATTTTCCTCATTTTTATTTTCGATCTTACTTCTAAACATTATTTTAAGACTATATATTTTATTTCGGGACTTTTCGCGTGCGCGTAAATCGAAAATTTCAAAAACGAAAATCGAGGCACAATTGACCAAAGTGGCCGGCCTCTTTTGAGCTTCCTAACTCCATGTGTTTTTCCTTCCTTTTTCTTCTTCTATGCTAAGTCAAGCCACCCTAATGTCTTTTGCAACTCTACTAACTCATCATCACATCCTAGCTTGTTTTTAAATTAAAGATTATATATCATTAACACATTACACTACATACTACAAAGCTTACAAACTACTACTACATACTACACTTGTGCGTGTAAACACACACACAAACACCAAAGATGTCCCATGTGTTTCTCTTCCACTTTGTCTATGCTTTAACAACTAGTCTCATCACTTCAAGCCACCCTAAGACTCATGCCACCCTACATTATACATCATCACACTTAGCCCTTTTAATTTAAATGATAATAAAACTAAACCTTTAACACATTCACACATTACACAACACAAACTACAACTACTACTACCTTACTACAACACACATTGCATTGTATTACAAAAACAAAACACAACTACTACAAACTACTACTACTCCACGGTTTTCCTTACTCACACACAACCAACACTTAGCTTATTTTCTCTCTAAATAAAATCATCTCAAGAACACTTGTAAGCCTATCTTCATCCTCAACCTTGAAGCTTCCATGATCTTCATCCTCTTCCTCTTCATTTTTTCTTCTAAAAACATTTATATCCTTGTTTTAAATTCACTAGAATACTTGTGTTAATTCTCCACATTTATGTTCTTTAATCACAACCTCTTTTAAATTTATGAATGAGCATGAACATAAATCAATGTAGTAAAGAATTTAAAACAACACCTAAACCTAAAATACTACTACACATTAAAAATGGCTAGTATGGTTAGTTTAGTTTTAAAAGAAATTACTAACTTGTTATTTATATTTTTATGTACTAATCTACCAAAGAAGAGGAGCAAGGAGGAAGTGTCGACTTGAGCCAATTCGATCACATAGTCGACCCCGACAATTGCTAGGAGCATTTCAACCAATTTAACCTAACCTAAGGTGCTTCCCGCACACTTATGTGATAAGCGCCTCGTAATTGATTTTATGTTCTTATTTGTATGTATGATGTTTTATGTCACCTAAGTATCACATGTTAAATTAGAAGACAAAAAAATCGAAAAATAGAAATTGTTGCTCACCATGTAAACTCACGGCATCACCCCTATTTTTCACTAAATTTTTCGTTTTAATTTTTGTAAATTACATGTTTAAAATACTAAGACTAAGATGAATATGAAAATATAATTAGTTTATATTTAGGACTTAAAATGAAATTGTTATGAAATTTGATTGTTTTAATGCATGTGTGTTCTTAAATGTATTGTTGTTATTCTTGTATGTTAAATGATCTACTTTGGTATGCTAATATTTGTATATGTTTTTCACTCATATTAAAAGTATAAATGATATAAAGTAAATTAGTTGTTGAATTAGAAGTATAAAAATCAAAAATAAAACTTAAAACATACACATACACACACACGGCATGCCTCAATAATATGGATCAATTTTTAGTTTTAATTCTTCTAAATAACATATTATGATTAGTTTAATTAAAATGGACTTGTAGGAAAAATTTGAGAAAATTATATAAACATATAAAAATTAGACTAATTAGGGTTCATATGGAAAAGATAAAAGTTCTTCACATATTCAAGTGTTATTCATTTGAATGACTAGTTTGATCCATAATAATTAAAAATTTATTTCATTTTTAGTTTAAAGTCATTAGTGAAAAATTTCAATAATAAACATATAAGTTAAATAGACTAAATCATCAAAATATAAAAGTTAAAAATTTAAAGTGAGTAAATAACACTATTCATAAATAAAATAAAATGTTAGTGAAAATGTTAAACTATTTAAATCACTTTAGTATAATTTAAAGAGTAAGTATATAAAAACTTTAAGTCAAAACCGACAAATTAGAAAACGAAAATAAAATACAACAAGTGTATGAGGCCACGGTTTTGATGCATATTTTAGGCCTAAAATGAACTTGTCACTTTATATTTTTATCACTTAAGTAAATTTATTAGCTAAAGTAATGGTTTATAAATAAAAACAAAAAAAAAAGAAATAAATAAACTAACCTATATAACCTCTCGGCATTTCACTTTATTTTTAGTCAATTTTGGTCAAAATAAATTTATCACTTAGTCACTAAAAATGATGCATAATTAGGATTATATTAGATTGTATAATGAACCATAAATAAAAAGGATCAACTAAACCGATAAAAATAAACGTTACACGTATTAAAATGAATAATGTCGAGTGTTACTACCCTTGCTTAAATTTGGATTGGACATATGGACTAATTAAAATGAACTACGACACTCTCACTAAAAATGGGAACCGCTAAAATATTAGTTAAATACATGGCTAAATAAAATCGAGTTTTTACTTTCGAATTGTTATTTAAAACCACTAAATACAAAACGAACCTAACGACTTTAAAACTAAATATTTGTACTTAGGAAATAAAACATAGTTTATACTTAAATAAGATATCCTAAAGTATAAAAATACTAAGTATAAAAATACGAATAAAATACAAAGTGTAAAAATACGCATACGTATAAAAATACGTACAAATACGGAATACTAAAATACGAATACGTATAAAAATACGATGAATAGTAAATACGGTGAATAGTAAATACGATGAATAGTAAATACGGTGAATAGTAAATACGGTGAATAGTAAAATAATGAATAGTAAATATTAACATTTCACAAACAGGCTCAGAATAATTATTTAAGTTTTTTTTCTATGTATTATGTTATCTGAAGAACTGTTAGAAACTAAAATTTCATTATATAAAGTTTGACGATACATTTATGTTTTAGAAATAATTCATGTTACGATTAAATGAGGAATGAGAAATTGAGAAAGAGAATTGAACTACCTGAATAAAATACTTGGATTGTTCGCCATGTTGCGACTCTTGAAATTCGAAGTTAACGAGGTAGCCGTCTATGGGGACTTTAGCTCCCTCCCTGTGTTGCTAAAGGCGATCTAATATTTTTCTAAAGTATTATTTCGGTGCGAGATATACAACCTCAGGGATGGGGCATCATTGATATCTCCGTGAGCCCATACTACGGTAATTGGAAAATCCAGCCCCAACCGGGGGTACCCGTCTCTGGTGGTAGTCGAATTATTAGGTGAATACATATTTGAATAGCGAGTATGCTACGATCCTATCTATAGTGGTGTATGCATACATTAGACAAGGGATATGGCCGTCCTTACTACCTTAGATATCTTTAGCTTGTCGATACCACGTCCCAAGTTATGTTGGCTCCGATGGGCCGTCGCGGATTATGTCTGCATGCTTCCGCCTTACTAACGAAGATTCATTTGTTATCACATGTTGAATGTATTTCCTTGTCTTGTTTGATTGATTATTATACGATGGTTGGATTTTATGAGTGTTGGATTACGACTTGTTGAGAATGATTATTTGAGAGTGTTGTATGATTTGTGATTGGATCTATACTCATGTCTGAATCATTTGATCTCTTTATGTGTTTTACCTGTTTACTTGCTAATTGTTTTTACTTATTTATTATTCATTATTTATAATGCATATTGCTTTAGAATTGCATGTGTCGAAAGAGTGTGCGGGAAAATGATGAGAGTTTAATGCAGGTACCCCGAGACCAACGCTATTGAATACTGGGGAGAATTTACCTTCTTTATTTTGTACGCTTGAGAGGATGTAATCGAATTTATACTCTGTTATTCTAAACTCGTACTATGTATTTAGAGTTTTATTACGATTAACAGCTGGTTTTGTAATATATAGACTTAATTAATTTTCCGCCTTAGTTTAATTAAAGTCACGAAAAACCAGGTTGTTACAGTTGGTATCAGAGCTGTCTTGCGACCGTGAATGACTTAAAGTTATCTCACATAGCGAGACGACACCTGGGCCAGACATTCATATCGTATGTCAGGCATAGACTTATAGGATCAAATAATAAATTAGAAATCTCTAGATCACTAAAAATAATAACTTAGATCATTTAAAACGTGAGGAAGGGTAGAACCTTAAGGACCGACCTAATAATAATAAACTAGTTAGGTGAGCGTTAGAATCGTACTTTTATAATTCTTCTACTTGCTATTTGGTCTGTGGCTAACTCTAGTCTGACAAAGGCCCTTAGGATGACGTCCTTCAGTTACTCCCGTAACAATCTACCACGACGCCCACCGATGATGCCCCTAGATGCATATATACATGGCCAGTCCCGTGTCATAGAGCAATACGTGGAAGCCAATGGGATCACGACGAGCAGACCCTACCACACAAAGGGCATTGGCTTAGGCCTGACGCTGATTGAGAGCTTCCACCCGTACGACGAGTTTTGGGCACCACTAGGATGGCGACTCCTCCTGGATTACGACCTATATATAGATCGCATGTATCACCCGGACCCACTTCTGAGGGAGATGCAACCACCAGGATGGATGGAACACGAGGTACTACTCGAGAACCTGATGGAGCAAGAATACAAACACGACTATCCTCCAGTGCCAGAAGATGCCATCATACCTCCAATCATATGGGAGAGGGATCTCACCTCTGGGAGACTTTTAAGGGTCTCAAATCATATCTAGGGTCATTTGACTCCATTTTGTAAAATATATGTAATCGGCTTTAAACTATCTTAAGAACGACCTTAATGTCGTCACTTTTTCTTAACGACTATGGATTTTCTTTTCGGACGTAACGTTGTGTGAACCTATGTATTATATTTCCTTGAATGTAATATTTTACCCATATGCTTATACGTATATGGAGACGTTATGTTGCTACCAAGTCGTGTGCTTTTCATAACTCGTTCATTGTAAATCCTGCATACATGTTTGTAAATTCAAAATCTCAACTAAGTTATATCCCCCACTTATTTCAGATATGACTTCAGCGCGACAAGGAGTACGCGAAATAGACCGAGATGAGAAAGCTCAGAAGAGAGTCAGTCTGTGCATTTGCGCGCCGTCAGCAGAGGAAGGCGTGGAAGAAAATGCACAACTTGGAGAATTCAAGGATTGACTGGAAGACCAGGGCACTCAAAACTCCATACGTGGAGCATCGAACTCCTGATCACCTCCGCCGATCTTCGAGGAAGACCGACGCGGTCGAGGCATTCATGAGGAGTGACCCCGACGCCTTTGAGGGAGATAGAGATACCTTGTACACTTGGACCAGGCACATGAATGCAAAGTTCCAAGAATACTCGGTCCCGGAGGAATGGAAGACCCACTTTGCTGTTGTCTGCCTTGACGGAGAGGCCAGAGCTTGGTGGCTACGACTTCGATCCCCAGCTATACGCGAGGGCGAATACTACATTAGTTGGGAGGATTTCAAGCTGGGTTTGAGCGACATGTCTTATGCTGTGAAGTATAAGCATAGCTTCTCGGAGAAAGAGTACCACTACTCAAAATTTGCTTAGAATCTAGGACAAATCTTTTGTCATTCTCGACCCAATTTCATATCTCTTGAGAATGTATCTAAACTATTATGTTATTTTGCTGAACTTTGTATCTGGGTTCTTACCTTAGTTCATTTCATAGGGAATGTATTAGGAGGCTTTGTAACTTTTTGATGTAACCCTTTTACATTATCAATGAAATGTGTTTTACCTTGTACTCTATAATGTGTCTCATTTGGGAACTACTCAAAACTCATACGGCCTAATATTTTTCAGAATGGATGCAAACAACTTAAACAACATGGCTGACCCAAACTTCGCCCAACATTTTGCTGAGGAAGAAGCGAGGAGGAAAGGATTCGAAGATGCAATTACAAAAATTGCTCAGAATATGTACCAAAATCATGGTGGCGGGAACAATCACCAAGATTTGAAAAATTCTCCAAACACCGACCTCAAACATATTCTGGTTCTGTCAACCCCACGGTCTTGACAGAATGGATCGAGGAAATGGAGAAGTTGCTAGAACTAAGCAAGACGCCACCGAACGAAATGGTGAACGTAGTAGCGTACTATTTGAAGGGAGAGGCAAATAGTTGGTGGCGCCTGATCAAAGCCCAATTCCCCCTAAGGCTCTATAACTGGAGTGAGTTTAAGACCATGTTGGAAAACAAGTACTTTGGGAAGAGTTGAAGTGGGAAAAAGAAGAAGAGTTCAGAATCTAACCCAGGTGAAATGTCCCTACAAGCTTACACGTAAAAATATCGAGTCAGCCCAAGTTTGCTCCTAAGATATTGACTAGCGAGGAGGAACTCGCAACTCGTTACGCATTTGAGGCATGGACAATAACCCGAGGATAAACATGAGCGGGTTCTTGTAAGAACTTTGAAAGCCTACGAAAAGGCAACGTGTATCTGGGCACCCATCCAGAAGAGGGAAGCTGAGGAGAAGAAGAAGAAGAAGACGTTCACGCCCCCTGTGGCGAGTGCCAGTTTTATCCATAAACCCATGTTTGGTCGCCCGGGTTTCCAGAACCAGGACAATCGTAATCGAAACCAGAACAGAGCTCAGAACTACAATCGCAACCCTACGACTTTCGTTGCAAGGAACAATCAACAACTTCCCGGACCTCCGCCATTCCAGGCAAATCAGTGCCGTTTCTGCAGGCAACCAATACACCCGGGGAAGCGTTGCAACGGGGAACCAGTAGTGTGCTTTTCCTGCAAGGTTGTGGGGCACAAGTCAAACGAGTGCCCAAAGAAGGGTACGGCTGCCAAAGCAAATGCAGGACCACCGCCAGCAGTTAGGGTTCAAGGACGTGTGTACGTCCTGACCGAGTCTGAAGAGGGCACTGACGATATTATTGATGTTGACGTTCTTACCGGTAAATTTCTCGTTAACTCTGTACCTGCTTTTATCTTATTCGATACAGGAGCTTCCTTATCTTTTATTTCCTCAAAGTTTATCAAACAATCCAAACTCACAAATCCTACACAAATTAGAGCTAACATAGCACTACCTGATGGTAAAAACATTTCTTGTTCTTCAAGATATAACAATGTAAAGATTACAATTCACAACACAGACTTTCTGTCAGATCTAGTGTTGTTTGACCTTCCCGAGTTCGATGTAATTTTGGGTATGAATTGGTTGGCTCGTCATAATGCAACGTTCAAATGCCTCGATCAGAAGATTACACTGAAGACTAATCAAGGGAAGGAAGTATCATATCAGAGTTTAAAAAGGAAAAAGGGAGTAAAACTTGTATCTGTTTTAAAACTACAGAGTATGGAGAGAAAGGGACACCAAGTATATTTTTGTAACATTACCAAAGTTGAAGATAAATTGCGCATTGAAGACATCCCAATCGTGAACGAATACCCAGAGGTATTTCCAGATGTATTACCGGGTATGCCTCCTGCAAGAGACGTCGAATTCTCTATTGACCTTATACCAGGCACGGCACCTATATCAAAGGAACCATACAGGATGGCACCTGTTGAGCTCCAGGAACTCAAGAAACAGTTGGAGGAAATGATTGAGTTAGGATTCATAAGACCGAGTGTTTCGCCTTGGGGTGCACCGGTACTCTTCGTTAAGAAGAAGGATGGGAGTATGAGACTCTGCATCGATTACAGAGAATTGAACAAAGTGACAATCAAGAACCGTTATCCTCTGCCTAGGATAGACGATCTCTTTGACCAGCTCAAAGGAGCGGGAGTCTTCTCCAAGATTGACCTAAGGTCAGGATACCATCAGATTGCGGTTCGCAAAGAGGATATACAAAAGACTGCTTTCAGATCAAGGTACGGACATTACGAGTTCAAAGTAATGCCGTTCGGTCTTACTAACGCCCCAGCCGTATTCATGGATCAAATGAACAGAACTTTTCACGAATATCTCGACATCTGCGTGGTCGTGTTCATTGACGACATCCTGATCTACTCCAAGAATAAAGAAGAACACGCAGAACATCTACATAGTATCCTGGGCATCTTGAGAGAGCATAAATGGTATGCTAAATTTTCAAAGTGTGAATTTTGGCTAGACCAAGTGTCATTCCTAGGCCACGTAATTTCCAAGGAGGGTGTAATGGTGGATCCAGCAAAAATTGAGGCTGTTAAGGAATGGGTAGCACCAAAGCGATACCATCAAGTCAGGAGCTTCCTAGGATTGGCTGGCTATTATAGGAGATTTGTTCCTGATTTCTCAAAAGTAGCCCGCCCGATGACCAAGCTGCTACAAAAGGAGTCAAAATTCGTATGGAGCGATGACTGCGAGAAGGCATTCCAAGAACTTAAGACGAGGCTTACAACGGCACCAGTCTTGACCTTACCAACCGACGGCGATGAGTACGAAGTGTACAGTGACGCATCGCTAAATGGGTTGGGATGCGTTTTGATGCAACAAGGGAAAGTGATAGCGTACGCGTCCAGACAACTCAAAGTGCATGAAAGGAATTACCCAACTCACGACCTTGAACTTGCGGCGGTCGTGTTTGCACTAAAGATTTGGCGTCACTATCTCTACGGAGTCAGCATCAAATTCTATACCGATCACAAAAGTTTGAAGTACATCTTTACCCAGAGAGAATTGAACATGAGGCAGCGGAGATGGTTAGAACTGATCAAGGACTACAAGATCGAATTATTATACCACGAAGGTAAGGCTAATGTGGTTGTTGACGCACTGAGTCGTAAGGCAAAACATACTCTGAACAACATTTGGGAGATTCCCTCAGACATCGTCCAGGATCTGAAAAGACTGAGCCTAGATCTGGTACAATCAGACGACGCTGATCTAAATGCAATAACGGTCGAACCAGAGTTATATCATGACATTCGAGTACTACAGTGGGAAGACCCGGCTTTGTTAGAGATTAGAGAAAAGATTCCATCAGAAGGAACAGAAGGGTTCGAGATCTACACTGATGGAAGTCTACGCTTCAATGGTAGATGGTGTATACCTAACAACGAAGATTTGAAACGCAAAATCCTTGATGAAGCACATAGCACTCGCTACTCAGTACATCCCGGCTCGGATAAGATGTACAAGGACCTGAAATTACGCTTCTGGTGGATAAGGATGAAGGCGGAGATCGCCGAGTACGTAGCCAGATGTATGATTTGCCAGAAAGTAAAGTTCGAGCACCAGAGACCAGGAGGACTGCTCCAACCGTTGGAAATTCCGCAAGGAAAGTGGGACTCCATATCCATGGACTTTATAATGGGACTACCGAGAACATCAAGCGGCAAGGATGCGATATGGGTTATTGTGGACCGCCTAACTAAAGCGGCCCATTTTGTTCCAATCAAGGAGACATGGGGATTGGAAGAACTAGCCAAAGCTTACGAGAAGGAGATAATACGACTACATAGCGTCCCCCTCGACATCATATCGCATGTGGACGCAAGGTTTACATCACATTTCTGGAATAAACTGCAAGAGGCTTTGGGTAGTAAGTTGAAGATGAGTACGGCTTTTCACCCAGCAACTGACGGTCAGACAGAGCGAACCATCCAGACACTGGAGGACATGTTGAGAGCGTGTACGATGGAATTCAACGTGAACTGGGAAAAGAGCTTACCTCTCGTGGAATTCTCATACAACAATAGTCATCACGCTAGTCTGGGGTGTGCTCCTTTTGAAGCACTATACGGGAGAAAATGTCGCAGTCCTGTGTGTTGGGACGACGCTAGTGACAACGTGGGTACTGGACCCCAGGTCATACAAGATCAAATTGAGCACATCAAGATCATTCGGGAACGACTACAAGCAGCTCAAGACCGGCAGAAGAAGTATGCGAACGAGCATCGTCGACCTATTGAGTTCAACAGCGGAGATAAAGTTTTCTTAAAGGTGTCACCCATGAAAGGAGTAAGACGATTTGGGTTAAAAGGGAAACTAAGCCCTAAGTATATTGGACCCTATGAGATACTTGAGCGAATCGGAGAGGTGGCGTATCGACTTGCTCTACCTCCTAACTTGTCAAGAGTACACAACGTTTTTCACGTATCTCAGCTACGAAGGTATCGTTCTGATCCGAGTCACATTGTTACGCCCGATGTGATTGCCATCGAGCCTAACATGCTTTACTCGGAGAAACCAGTGGAAATTCTCGCCAGAGAGACCAAATTCTTACGACGCAAGTCGATACCATTGGTCAAGGTTCTCTGGAGGGGACAGAAGACTGAACAGGCAACGTGGGAGACCGAGGCGTCGATGAAGGAAAAATACCCGGAACTGTTCGGCGCAGGTAACCATAACTACCTAGATTACTTTAAGTTTCGGGGACGAAACTTCTTTAAGGGGGGAGGATTGTAACACCCCGTGTTAATTTAAGCTAATCATAATTAGGAAATCGATAATTAGACAATCTAGCTCAACTATTTTCTTAAAACAACACATTACACTTCCTAGCACCTAAACTAAAACCATTTTGAATTACTTTGAATTTGAACTTTATTCTTTCATATTCAAACTCGATAAATCAAATGATGAATCCTCGACAAATTTCTCAACGACAAATTCCGGCACGCAAATCGCGGACAATGGTGACCCAAATTGAGAGCCACTTTAAGATGATTTAATCATCTAATCTTTTCAAACCTACTCATAATCTAAAACTAACAAAGGTTAGTTAAGGCTTAATCATTTTGATTATAACTAACAAAACATATTATAATATTATCAAGATACTATTCCTTTTTGATTTAACTAACACTTTAGGTAAAACTCGAAATAATGAGCCTCACTCATTCAAAACTGATAAACTTTTTGACGTTTAAGCATAATGATTTAATTCGATAACATTCAACGAAAAAAAAATATATTTCGGGCAAATAAAGATTTTATTCAAACTTTCGAGGATCCTAGACCCAATTTTTGTTTTGATCACCTTCCAACGATTTTCCTCATTTTTATTTTCGATCTTACTTCTAAACATTATTTTAAGACTATATATTTTATTTCGGGACTTTTCAAGGCCAGAATCTAAAAATTTCAAAAACGAAAATCGAGGCACAATTGACCAAAGTGGCCGGCCTCTTTTGAGCTTCCTAGCTCCATGTGTTTTTCCTTCCTTTTTCTTCTTCTATGCTAAGTCAAGCCACCCTAATGTCTTTTGCAACTCTACTAACTCATCATCACATCCTAGCTTGTTTTTAAATTAAAGATTATATATCATTAACACATTACACTACATACTACAAAGCTTACAAACTACTACTACATACTACACTTGTGCGTGTAAACACACACACACAAACACCAAAGATGTCCCATGTGTTTCTCTTCCACTTTGTCTATGCTTTAACAACTAGTCTCATCACTTCAAGCCACCCTAAGACTCATGCCACCCTACATTATACATCATCACACTTAGCCCTTTTAATTTAAATGATAATAAAACTAAACCTTTAACACATTCACACATTACACAACACAAACTACAACTACTACTACCTTACTACAACACACATTGCATTGTATTACAAAAACAAAACACAACTACTACAAACTACTACTACTCCACGGTTTTCCTTACTCACACACAACCAACACTTAGCTTATTTTCTCTCTAAATAAAATCATCTCAAGAACACTTGTAAGCCTATCTTCATCCTCAACCTTGAAGCTTCCATGATCTTCATCCTCTTCCTCTTCATTTTTTCTTCTAAAAACATTTATATCCTTGTTTTAAATTCACTAGAATACTTGTGTTAATTCTCCACATTTATGTTCTTTAATCACAACCTCTTTAAATTTATGAATGAGCATGAACATAAATCAATGTAGTAAAGAATTTAAAACAACACCTAAACCTAAAATACTACTACACATTAAAAATGGCTAGTATGGTTAGTTTAGTTTTAAAAGAAATTACTAACTTGTTATTTATATTTTTATGTACTAATCTACCAAAGAAGAGGAGCAAGGAGGAAGTGTCGACTTGAGCCAATTCGATCACATAGTCGAATTCTGACAATTGCTAGGAGCATTTCAACCAATTTAACCTAACCTAAGGTGCTTCCCGCACACTTATGTGATAAGCGCCTCGTAATTGATTTTATGTTCTTATTTGTATGTATGATGTTTTATGTCACCTAAGTATCACATGTTAAATTAGAAGACAAAAAAATCGAAAAATAGAAATTGTTGCTCACCATGTAAACTCACCAAGATCACCCCTATTTTTCACTAAATTTTTCGTTTTAATTTTTGTAAATTACATGTTTAAAATACTAAGACTAAGATGAATATGAAAATATAATTAGTTTATATTTAGGACTTAAAATGAAATTGTTATGAAATTTGATTGTTTTAATGCATGTGTGTTCTTAAATGTATTGTTGTTATTCTTGTATGTTAAATGATCTACTTTGGTATGCTAATATTTGTATATGTTTTTCACTCATATTAAAAGTATAAATGATATAAAGTAAATTAGTTGTTGAATTAGAAGTATAAAAATCAAAAATAAAACTTAAAACATACACATACACACACACGGCATGCCTCAATAATATGGATCAATTTTTAGTTTAATTCTTCTAAATAACATATTATGATTAGTTTAATTAAAATGGACTTGTAGGAAAAATTTGAGAAAATTATATAAACATATAAAAATTAGACTAATTAGGGTTCATATGGAAAAGATAAAAGTTCTTCACATATTCAAGTGTTATTCATTTGAATGACTAGTTTGATCCATAATAATTAAAAATTTATTTCATTTTTAGTTTAAAGTCATTAGTGAAAAATTTCAATAATAAACATATAAGTTAAATAGACTAAATCATCAAAATATAAAAGTTAAAAATTTAAAGTGAGTAAATAACACTATTCATAAATAAAATAAAATGTTAGTGAAAATGTTAAACTAGTTAAATCACTTTAGTATAATTTAAAGAGTAAGTATATAAAAACTTTAAGTCAAAACCGACAAATTAGAAAACGAAAATAAAATACAACAAGTGTATGAGGCCACGGTTTTGATGCATATTTTAGGCCTAAAATGAACTTGTCACTTTATATTTTTATCACTTAAGTAAATTTATTAGCTAAAGTAATGGTTTATAAATAAAAACAAAAAAAAAAGAAATAAATAAACTAACCTATATAACCTCTCTAAGCATTTCACTTTATTTTTAGTCAATTTTGGTCAAAATAAATTTATCACTTAGTCACTAAAAATGATGCATAATTAGGATTATATTAGATTGTATAATGAACCATAAATAAAAAGGATCAACTAAACCGATAAAAATAAACGTTACACGTATTAAAATGAATAATGTCGAGTGTTACTACCCTTGCTTAAATTTGGATTGGACATATGGACTAATTAAAATGAACTACGACACTCTCACTAAAAATGGGAACCGCTAAAATATTAGTTAAATACATGGCTAAATAAAATCGAGTTTTTACTTTCAATTGTTATTTAAAACCACTAAATACAAAACGAACCTAACGACTTTAAAACTAAATATTTGTACTTAGGAAATAAAACATAGTTTATACTTAAATAAGATATCCTAAAGTATAAACATTCTAAGTATAAAAATACGAATAACATACAAAGTGTAAAAATACGATACGTATAAAAATACGCATACAAATACTTTAATACTAAAATACGAATACGTATAAAAATACGATGAATAGTAAATACGGTGAATAGTAAATACGATGAATAGTAAATACGGTGTATAGTAAATACGGTGAATAGTAAAATAATGAATAGTAAATATTAACATTTCACAAACAGGGCTCGTAATAATTATTTAAGTTTTTTCTATGTATTATGTTATCTGAAGAACTGTTAGAAACTAAAATTTCATTATATAAAGTTTGACGATACATTTATGTTTTAGAAATAATTCATGTTACGATTAAATGAGGAATGAGAAATTGAGAAAGAGAATTGAACTACCTGAATAAAATACTTGGATTGTTCGCCATGTTGCGACTCTTGAAATTCGAAGTTAACGAGGTAGCCGTCTATGGGGACTTTAGCTCCCTCCCTGTGTTGCTAAAGGCGATCTAATATTTTTCTAAAGTATTATTTCGGTGCGGGATATACAACCTCAGGGATGGGGCATCATTGATATCTCCGTGAGCCCATACTACGGTAATTGGAAAATCCAGCCCCAACCGGGGGTACCCGTCTCTGGTGGTAGTCGAATTATTAGGTGAATACATATTTGAATAGCGAGTATGCTACGATCCTATCTATAGTGGTGTATGCATACATTAGACAAGGGATATGGCCGTCCTTACTACCTTAGATATCTTTAGCTTGTCAGTCACGTCCAAGTTATGTTGGCCCTGATGGCTATCGCGCGGATTATGTCTGCATGCTTCCGCCTTACTAACGAAGATTCAATTGTTATCACATGTTGAATGTATTTCCTTGTCTTGTTTGATTGATTATTATACGATGGTTGGATTTTATGAGTGTTGGATTACGACTTGTTGAGAATGATTATTTGAGAGTGTTGTATGATTTGTGATTGGATCTATACTCATGTCTGAATCATTTGATCTCTTTATGTGTTTTACCTGTTTACTTGCTAATTGTTTTTACTTATTTATTATTCATTATTTATAATGCATATTGCTTTAGAATTGCATGTGTCGAAAGAGTGTGCGGGAAAATGATGAGAGTTTAATGCAAAAATTTTGAGACCAACGCTATTGAATACTTGGGAGAATTTACCTTCTTTATTTTGTACGCTTGAGAGGATGTAATCGAATTTATACTCTGTTATTCTAAACTCGTACTATGTATTTAGAGTTTTATTACGATTAACAGCTGGTTTTGTAATATATAGACTTAATTAATTTTCCGCCTTAGTTTAATTAAAGTCACGAAAAACCAGGTTGTTACAACCACCTAGCACTTGCTCACGGCATTAAGCCATTCTTTTAGTTAAAATTTGTTTTTATCACTTTTTAGTTTAATTGTTAAAATAATTTAATTAATAGTTAATAAATTGAATTAAGAAATTAAAAGAAATAAATCAATTTTGACATATATATTAAACCACACGACATTACCATTTAAAATAGACCAAATTTGATCAAAATCAATTTATCACTAAGTCACTAAAGTTTAATAGTTATTAGAATTGAAATATTGTATAAATTGATTTAGTTATAAATGAAATATTATAAACCGATAAAAATATGTAACCGTTATAAAAATGAACTAAATCGTGTACTACCGCCTTTGCATATTGGACTGTTGAACTTGGACTTACGGACTAAAATGAATCATCCACGATACTATTATTTTAAAATGAAAATCACTAACTTTAGTTAATGTATTTACTAAAATTAACTAAGTCTCATTTTAAAATGAATATCATTATCACTTTTTACAAGTCGAACTTAACATTTTTAAAACTAGAATTTTAAAATGAATATCATTATCACTTTTTACGAACCGAACTTAACGTTTTTAAAACTAGACTTTTAAAATATTTTCAAAAATCACTTAGTACAAAACGAACTTAACGACTTTGAAACTAGAAATTTACACTTAGAAAATAAAAAGGTTTAGTTTTATACCTAAAATATCTTAAGTATAAATACCTAAAATATCTTAAGTATAAATACCTAAAGTATCTTAAGTATAAAAATACGTATAAGTATAAAAATACGTATAAAATACGAAGTATAAAAATACGAATACGTATAAAAATATGTATAAAATACGAAGTATAAAAATACGAATACGTATAAAATACGTATAAAATACGGTGAATAGTGAATAGTGAATAGTAAATAGTGAATAGTGAATAGTGAAAAGTGAATAGTGAAATATTGAAAATAATTGAAAATTTTTCTAAGTATAGAAAATTGAAAATGAATAAGTAAATGACTTAAAGTAATTGAAAAACACTTGAATAAAATTGGACATATTAATAAACGTATCAATATAGAAATTTGAAAACGTTAATAATTAACCACACTTCAAATAATAAACGAATATGTTATGTGATCATATGAAACCGAATACAAATACTTAAACGTTTGACGATGAGACTATGAGAGTCTAGAAACATGTGATTGATAAGACGGAGTTAGTAGTGGTTTACATGGTGATTTTAGGTGTGGTTGAGATGTTTAGTTGGGTGAATTACGACCATTTTGACGTAATATGGAGTTGTGATGATAGGATGGTTATAAGTGCTTTTTGAATGATTTGATTATTTAGTGTGTTCTTGATGATTTTGAAGTGTGTACCAATCTCGAGACACGGGAAACGGGAAGCAAGAAGACGAAATCGAAGCGGAAGTAAGCAGGGCAAGACAAAGAAGTGAAGAAGGTTAATGCGCTACTGGCGCATGAATAGGCGCTACTGGCGCCTGAGAAGATGTTGATTGCCGTGCTAATGCGCTACTAGCGCAGATCTGTGCGCCATTGGCGCACCTCTGTTGCCAATTCTGCCGAGTTATTGCGCTACTAGCGCATACTCCTGCGCCACTGGCGCAGGCTAATCCGGATTTTTGGAAATTTACTTTGTTTTATTTTTAATTTTCTTTTTAGGAAATATTTTTAGGAAATTCTTAGGGTTTAATTAGGAGGCTTTTTACGTTATTTCATTATTATTACCTCTCTCATTAGTTTTCATTAGTTTCTTAATAAGTTTTCTCTCAAAAACTTGGTGATTTTCTCTCAAATTATGTGTAACTAAACTCCGAATTCTTGATACGGTCGATTGAAACGTCGGTAATTAATCCGTGAGATTATCTATTTCCCTACTTTTCTTTGAGTATTATTTAATTCCTTGTTCTTATTATTATTGATTTTAATCTTGATTAGGGTGTACAACTAATTAGGGTTATTATTGATTAATTTGCTAGATTTGATTATTGGCTCAGTTTGCTTTATTAATCTTATCTAGGTAGCAATTGTGATTGATTTATTGTACTCCGTTTGTCGTGAATTAATCATAAAAGGAATTGAATTTGTGACTCGAGTATTAACTGCGTTGTTAGTATTAGTCATCTTTATTGATTCTCGTGCTAATTCTTCTTTAGACTTGAACTTAATTCGCGTGATTTGGGTTAGTCTTAGAAAGGGTAATTTTGGGCATCCGATTTGACCTAATTACTGATTAAAGAGGGAATACGTAAGTTGATATTATTGAAAGGTATTAGCTTTCATAATAAAGTACTCAAGTAAAGTGGTTTAATTGTTTTCTATGATCGGTGATTTTATCGTCTGTGGATATCGTATCGTGTCAAGACCTTTCTCATATTTGATTCAAATTCTTAATTTATTATTGTCATTAGCTAGTTTTCTTAGTAGTATTTACTAAACCAAAACCCCCCAACCTGTTACTGTCATTTGATTATTTCGTATTATTGCATTCATTTACACTTTACTCTTTCTCAATTAGTCTTTTTCCCTGTGGATCGACCCTTACTTCCATTTTACTACTTGTTTAGTATTTAGGATTTAAGTGATTATAAATTGTAATTTGCGGCATACGACTTTTAGCCCGTCAGTGATATGTAATATCAAATAAATAATAAACATTGAGTAAGTTAAATAAAAGGTCAAACGCTTGAGCCTCCGATATGAAAACGTCAATCGTGAGTGAAGTGGGGTTAAGATAGTCTTGTGCGGATACCACTATCTCGGCCTTCTAGTGTTGGCTATGTCGAATAGTGTGGTTTAAGCCGGCAGCTTTATTGCTTAGCATGCTGCCCATGCCGTTACGCCTTAAGTCGTATAGCCAAAGCCGTACAAGATAAAGAATATGCCAACTCTTAGTGGGTCAGGCTTTAGGAAATAGTCGTTTTATCCAGAGTTAAGGTGCTCTATGATTAGCATAGCCTATTCTTAAAGTGGATATTAGTGTATGCATACTAGACTAGGGTTTTATTCCCCTATTTCGCTAAAGTTACCAGGGCACCCGTGACCTTGTGGATTCAGGTCGATTATAGCGGTTCTGTCTCCTTGCCGTGTTTCGTTTCTTAGTGGGCGACACTTGCATTCGTTCTTACCCTGCGTAAAGATTACTTGACGAGATTGTATCTGAAGTTCGAATCATTTGGAACACTAGAAGATGAGATGCAAGTACTATAGTATTCGGCGTGGTTTACGAGTCGAGTAAGTTGCTGCACTATGGTAGTGAGATGCAAGCGACTAGAGTACAATAGCCTACTCGGTCGTAGGGCTCGTAAGCAGTATGTGTTGTCTGTTGTTTGATTAAATGAGAATGAGTGTGTACCATCTTCGAAAACTAAAGACCACAAATTTCTGAAGTGAATCGAGTCTGCATGAGGAGGATGATACGATATGTATGTTTGGTTGCGATCCGATATCGCCTTGTTATGTTATTGAATCATTGTGATACTATTGCTATGCTATTATATGCTATTTGCCATCATAATTGAATATTATGCTTATATGATTTATCGCTTTAAACCGCATGCTTATTATGACTTATATGTCTTTATATGCTATATGAAATAAGCATGTTTATGTTTTTATCATAATGTTATGTTTATAAAGCGATAATACTAAACCAAAGTAATTGAAATCGAGGGTAAGTATGAGCATAGCTAGTCATTTTGTCGCCAATGGGCACCCCCATCGCTTTATTGTGCGGGATAACCGTGGACCGTAAATGTGGATTTTGGACGGGGCCACGAGATGTTTTTATGCCTTACTTTTAGTTGTTTTTGAGAGATTTGTAATATATAACACTATACTCTTTTAAATTCCGTATTTAGAGTTGTTTTATTCAACTCTTGAACGATGTTGTAACATTTTGGGTTTATGTATAATTAATGACGCTGGTTTAAGACTTAATTTATTTCCGCCTTAGTAATTAAAGTCGACTAAAATCCAGGTTGTTACAGTTGGTATCAGAGCTGTCTTGCGACCGTGAGTAACTTAATAGTTATTTCATCTAGCGAGAGACACCTGGGCCGGACATTCATATCGTATGTCAGGCATAGACTAATAGGATCAAATAATAAATTAGATTTTCTTTTATTAGATCACTTAAATAATAACTTGAAATCGCTTTAAAGTGTGAGAATGGGTAGAAACCTTAAGGACCGACCATAGGCTAAGGACTTTTAAATAACGAATTACTTCCCTCAGAATAAAATACACTAACTATCGTATGCTTGCTACTTGCTGAAGTGACTGACTAAAACTAACAACTATCCTCGGATATAAAATCTAAGTAATAAGTTTAATTCTCGAAGATCGAAGCCATTAATCAAATACATGACGACAAGACCTTAGACGCAACAAATGGACGCATCAAGAACCTTACAGCTGATAAGAAGTTCAAGATCTCGAAGATTTCTGTCGCAGGAAGAATTTCTACAACTCTATCTAATTATCCTCTTTAACACGAATTTTATTTCGTTCTCCTTTAACAATTTTAATCTCTTTAACCTTTTCTTCTAACTCTCTAATTTCCTAAATCTATAGTCCCTAATAACTACTTCTCAAATGAACCTTAAATTCTCTTCCTGAATTTCGCAAAATGATTTCATTTTTACTTTTCAATTTCATAAACTCCTTATAATTTATTCTCAAAAACCATAGAACTTTATTTCCTTTTTATCTATTAAACTTATTATCTTTCCCAGAATTTATTAATCTCGTAAATTTATAACTTCTAATTACCTTCTAAAATTAACATTCATATTTCCGTTTAAAATATATTTGATACTTATTCAATTATTTCTTAAAACTTTATTTCGTAATCTCAAATATCTTCGAAATTATTTTGTTTTAAATCATATATTCTTTACCTCATTTACAATCGAATTTGATTATTTTAAATTTTTGAACTTATCAATACCTATTCCAAATTCTCAACTTTTAAAATGAATTTTTATCTTTCCTACATAAACTTGATAAATATGTTTAAAAATTTCTTAAGGGGGTAGGACAAAAAAATATGATGGTTTTAAAATCATTGATTAAAGTTTAAGATTTAAAAATCTTTATTTCAACCTACTTTAAACTTTATACCTATTTCTAAATTTAAATGAATTTGCTTTTACTTTTAAAACCCTTATAATATTTATTTTAATTAATTCCGTACAAAACTTCTAGGCCCCACCGTTTTGAAAATCCCTTTAAAATCGATTTCAAAAATGTTAATCTAGCAATATTTCTATATTAATTCAAAATGTTCCATTTTGTAAATATAAAACGATTATATCTTTCAACCTTCTCACTCTATCTAACATCTTTATAATATTGCAAAAATTCAAACATTTTGAAAAGTCTTATTCTATCAAAATAAAATTTCATTATCGAAACTTGTAAAATCTTGATATTCTCTCTAACTGCATTGCCTAACTGCAAGTAGTTATCCACTCTATTCAAGTTTCGGGACGAAACTTTTCTTAAGGGGGTAGGTTTGTAACACCCCGTGTGTAACAACCTGGTTTTTCGCGACTTTAATTAAACTAAGGCGGAAAATTAATTAAGTCTATATATTACAAAACCAGCTGTTAATCGTAATAAAACTCTAAATACATAGTACGAGTTTAGAATAACAGAGTATAAATTCGATTACATCCTCTCAAGCTGCATAAAATAAAGAAGGTAAATTCTCCCAAGATTCAATAGCGTTGGTCTCAGAATTTTTGCATTAAACTCTCATCATTTTCCCGCACACTCTTTCGACACATGCAATTCTAAAGCAATATGCATTATAAATAATGAATAATAAATAAGTAAAAACAATTAGCAAGTAAACAGGTAAAACACATAAAGAGATCAAATGATTCAGACATGAGTATAAATCCAATCACAAATCATACAACACTCTCAAATAATCATTCTCAACAAGTCGTAATCCAACACTCATAAAATCCAACCATCGTATAATAATCAATCAAACAAGACAAGGAAATACATTCAACATGTGATAACAAATGAATCTTCGTTAGTAAGGCGGAAGCATGCAGACATAATCCGCGCGATAGCCATCAGGGCCAACATAACTTGGACGTGACTGACAAGCTAAAGATATCTAAGGTAGTAAGGACGGCCATATCCCTTGTCTAATGTATGCATACACCACTATAGATAGGATCGTAGCATACTCGCTATTCAAATATGTATTCACCTAATAATTCGACTACCACCAGAGACGGGTACCCCCGGTTGGGGCTGGATTTTCCAATTACCGTAGTATGGGCTCACGGAGATATCAATGATGCCCCATCCCTGAGGTTGTATATCCCGCACCGAAATAATACTCTAGAAAAATATTAGATCGCCTTTAGCAACACAGGGAGGGAGCTAAAGTCCCCATAGACGGCTACCTCGTTAACTTCGAATTTCAAGAGTCGCAACATGGCGAACAATCCAAGTATTTTATTCAGGTAATTCAATTCTCTTTCTCAATTTCTTATTCCCCATTTAATCGTAACAAGAATTATTTCTAAAGCATAAATGTATCGTCAAACTTTATATAATGAAATTTTAGTTTCTAACAGTTCTTCAGATAACAGAATACAAAGAAAAGCTTAAATAATTATTTTGAGTCTGTTTATAAAATTTAAATATTTTTCACTATTCATTATTTTACTATTCACCGTATTTACTATTCACCGTATTTACTATTCATCGTATTTACTATTCATCGTATTTACTATTCATCGTATTTACTATTCCTCGTATTTTTATACGTATTCGTATTTTAGTATTCCGTATTTGTACGTATTTTTATACGTATGCGTATTTTTATACTTTGTACTTTATTCGTATTATATACGCGTATGTATCTTATACTTTAACATATATATTTTTATACTTAGTATTCTTATGTTTTTGATATTCGATTTAAGTACAAAACAAGTTTTATTTCCTAAGTACAAAAATCTAGTTTTAAAGTCGTTAAGTTCGTTTTGTACATAGTGGTTTTAAATAACATTTCAAAAGTAAAACTTAGTTAAATTTAAGTATAAAATTCTAGTTTTAAAGTTGTTAAGTTCATTTTGCACTTAGTGATTTTAATTAATAATTTCAAAAGTAACACTTGGTTAAATTTAGTCATATACTTAACTAACATTTTAGCGGTTTCATTTTTAGCGAGGTTGTCGTAGTTCATTTTAAATAGTCCGTATATCCACATCCAAATTTAAGTATAGGTAGTAACACTCGACATTATTCATTTTAATACGTGTAACGTTTATTTTTATCGGTTTAGTTGATTCTTTTTATTAACGATTCATTATACAATCTAATATAATCCAAATTACAAATCAAATTTAGTGACTAAGTGATAAATTCATTTTGACCAAAATTGACCAAAATAAAGTGAAATGCCGTGAGCCTTTATTATTTTAGTTATTTATTCCTTTTTCTATTTTTATTAATAAATCATTACTTAAATTAATTTAATTATTTAGGTGATAAAAAAAAAAAAAAATAAAAAGTGACAAGTTCATTTTGGGTCAAAATTTAACCCTAAAACCTTGGCTACTATACTTGTACCATTTATTTTCGTTTTCAAATTTTATCGGTTTTTGGCTTAAAGTTTTTATATACTAATTCTTTAAATTATACTAAAGTGATTTAACTAGTTTAACATTTTCACTAACATTTTATTTGATTTATGAATAGTGTTATTTACTCACTTTAAATTTCTAACTTTTATATTTTGATGATTTAGTCTATTTAAATTATATGACTATTATTGTAATATTTCACTAATGACTTTAAGTTAAAAATAAAACAAACTTTTAATTATTTTGAATCAAACTAGTCATTTAAATGAAAAACACTTGAATATGTGAAGAATTTTTATATTTTCCATATGAACCCTAATTAGTCTAATTTTTATATGTTTATATAATTTTCTCAAATTTTTCCTACAAGTCCATTTTAACTAAACTAATCATAATATGTTATTTAGAAAAATTAAAACTAAAATTTGGTCCATTTTATTTAGGATTGCCGTGTGTATGTATATATATACTTTAAATTTTATTTTCGATTTTTATACTTCTAATTCAACAACTAATTTACTTTATATCATTCATACATTTAATATGAGTGACAAACATATACAATTTTTATCATGCAAAAGAGAAATCATTTTACACACAAAATAACAACAATACACTCAAGAACACAATACTTTAAATACAATCAAATTTCATAATAATTTCATTTTAAGTCCTAAACATATATTATTTATATTTTCATGTTCATTTCATTACTAGTATTCTAAGCATGTAATTTACAAAAATTAAAACGAAAAATTAAACAAAATTTAAGGGTGATGCCGTGTGGTATACATGTGCCATACTAATGTTATTTTTTTGATTTTTGTCTTCTAATTTAACATGTGAAATACTAGGTGATAAAATAAATCATACATTCATCAAAAACAATAACATATAAACAAATTCGAGGCGCTTATCACATAAGTGTGCGGGAAGCACCTTGATTTGGTTAGTAGAGTAAAACCCTAGCAATTATCGGGATCGATAATATGGTCGAATTGGCTCAAGTCGATGTTCCCACCTTGCTCCTCTTCTTTGGTAGATTAGTACATAAACATGAAAATAAGAAAGTTAGTAACTTGTTTTAAAACTAAGCTAACTAAACTAAAATGTAAAGTGTAGTAGTATTTTATGTTTAGGTGATGTTTGTATTTTAAATAATTTGATTTATATTCCTAAATAGCTATATGTATAAAGAGGATGTGATTACTCAACTATTTAGTGAAGTGTTTAGTTATGTATTTAAGAACTTTAAAGATAAAGAGGTAAATGATTTAAAGGAGGAAAGAAAAAAAATAGAAGTGATGATGTTCTTAATGTTCTTGATGATGATGAAGAAAGCTTACAAGGTTTCTTGAGTAAGTTTATTTGAGGTAAAAGTGTTTGAAAATTTTTGTGTTTGGGTGTTGCTTGGACCGTGTAGTAGTGTAGTAGTAGTAGTAGTTGTATGATAATTGTTGTGTTTGTTGTTGTGTTGCACGTATGTAGTAGTAGTAGTAATGTAGTTGTAGTGCTTTGCTTTAGTAGTAAGTAAGTAGTGTAATGTGAATACAAATGATCAACAAGTTGTATGAGCATGTGTTTTAGTCAAGGCTTAGGATGATGCATGAAGGTATAGGGTGGCAAGGGACTTGACAAGGTAGTAAATCAAGGAAGAAAAAGAGAGTACACATTGAGCCTTGTACCATTGAGCCTTGTCAAGTGGCTCGGTTTTTTGGTTCTTAAATTTTTCGATTTACGCGTACGCGAAAAGTCCCGAAATGAGATATATAGTCTTAGAATAATGTTTAGAAGGAAGATCGAAAATAAAAATGAAAATAAAAGTCAAAACGAAATCAAAATAAAAATTGGGTACTAGCTCTTCTTAACTTTGAAATAAAATTTTATTTGACCGAAATATAAATTTTTTTCGTGGAAAATTATCGATTTAAATCATTATACTCAAACGTCAAAAAGTTTATCAGTTTTGAATAAGTGAGGCTCATTATTTCGAGTTTTACCTAAAGTGTTAGTTAAATAAAAAAGGAATAGTAATTTGATAATATTATAATATGTTTGGTTAGTACTAATCAAAATGATTACGACTTAACTAACCTTTGTTAGATTTAGATTATGAGTAAGTAGATTTGAAAAGATTAGATGATTAAATCACCTTAAGGTGACTCGGCATTTTGGGTCAACGTTGACCTCGATTTGCGTGCCGGAATTTGTCGTTGAGAAATTTGTCGAGGATTCATCATTTGATTTATCGAGATTGAATATGAAAGAATAAAGTTCAAATTCAAAGTATTTCAAAATGGTTTTAGTTTAGGTGCTAGAAAAAATGTAGTGTGTTGTTTTAGGAAAATAGTTGAGTTAGATTGTCTAATTATTGACTTCCTAATTATGATTAGCTTAAATTAACACGGGGTGTTACACCGTGTTATTTTAACACAATTTGATAAAAGAATTTAATTCCTTAAATTAAATTTATCCTTTTCCTTATTATAAAAATGCGTCTGAATTTTTTTCGCCAAATAATATTAAAATTTCTTAAGTACAAATTTCTTAATTTTGAAAATTAAAGTTTGTTGTATTATCTTTAGAATTGATAAAGAAACACATTTCAAAATTTTATAAAAATCAACACAAAATTAATATCGCCTTTCAAATTTCAAAAATGTTAAGTTATGTTTACTATTCATAAAAATAAATGTAAAACCTTTTATTCATAAAATTCAATTTCGAACATTTTTCATTTTCGAATAAAAATGAGCCCTTATACTTTTCCCGTCTCTGGAATTCGGGTCAACAATTTCAAACACGCAAATCAAAAATCAAACCATCTTATCCTCTTCCTTTTTCTTCTTATTTTTGGTAAAGCAAACTTAACATCAAAACATAATCATTTTGATTTTTATTTTTAAATCATATTATATTAATATCTAATTACTATTTCATTTTCATTAAACTAGCTTTTTTCTAAATTGTCGATATTTGAAATCACATCTAATTTAAATTGATTAACTTTTTGACGTTTGAATATAATTCTTTAAATCTATAACATTCAACGAAAAAAATAAGTATTTCGACCTAGGAAATTTTTATTCAAAATTTCGAGGATTATGATCCGACTTTTGTTTTTAGTACCTTTCGAAAATTATTTTTATTTTTATTTCCGATTTTATTTTAAAACACTATTTTAGGATCGTTTCATTTATTTCGAGATTTTTCGCGTGCGCGCAAATCGAAAATTTCAAAAACGAAAATCGAGGCCGATTTTTCTTAGTTGAGCCGACTTACTTGGACCTTTAGTCCAAGTATATCCTCTTCCATTTTCTTACACATTTACTTACACCTTTAATTTATCATCATCACTTTTATTTATTTTTTATTTAAAATTAAAGTTTATACCTTTAACAAAAATACTTATACAAATACAATACTACTACTTTAATACTACCATTTTCATTTCCATAACTTTTAAATATTTTCTCGAATAGTAAAATAAATATTTTAGTCTTAAAATTTTAAAGTAGAGACATTTCGAAAAATCGTCAAAAGCGCACTCATTAACTTTTATCGCCCGACTTTTTAAAACTGATTAATTTCGTAAAAGCATTTAAAACATCAAGGGGACAAATTTTTAACAACAAATATCAATGTAAGACTCTTGTAAGCTATGTGATGATGTTGTTCCCTAATTACATAATAATTAAACATTAGTTTCTAATTAAATCAAACTTATCTAACACATTACTCATCCAATTTCATTACAACTTATTCTCATTATTTCACAAGTGTAAAAACTCACCTTTTACTCTCTCATTTTGCCGAGCCACCTTGCCCCATTTTCTCTCTTTATTTTTCTTCATTTTTCTCTTAAAACATCCTAAACTAAAACCCTAAATATTACTCTAATAGTTCACTAGTATTCTTAGTTTTTCCTTGGGTATTTGGAGCTTACTTATTATGGATTTTTGGGGTGAAGAACTTGGGTATTTTGGGTGAAGAAAAATTCCGATCTAAAATTTATTTTAGATCCTCGACGATTAACATCCTAATAAGGTGACTAGTTATTTCTTATATTAGCCTCTTTGAAAATTAATTTGATTTTTATTATAAGTTTTATGAGTATGATTTTATGTTCAAAATATGATAAACATCATTTATGTGTATGTGTTTGTTATGTGAAGTATAATAAAATGATAATAAATAAGTATTATTGATAATAGATAAATTGTAGTAATATGATAATATGTTTAGTTTAATTAGTTTTGAGCATTATTAATTATTGTTCATATGACTTTTATGTTTAATTATGTTTTAGTTATGTAGTAATCATTTATGAAAATTATGTTAAATATTAACAATAAGTTTAAAGTGAAGAAAAATCGAAAATAAAATTTATGTACAATATACATGTCTCACGGTTTTATCTCTTATTTTTGATAAATTTTTACTTTTAATTTTTGTAAATAATATGTTATGTTAAGTTGTATTAAAATAGTTATATTCATGTTAGAAAAATTTGATTAGAAAAAGAAATGTTTAATTGTTAAAAATGCAAAATGTGTTCTTGATAAAGTATGGTGTTCTTTATGTGTTCTTGAGTTGTTCATGATGATATTCACGTGTTCTTCATGTTTATGCAAATTTTGATTTATAATATTTTTATGTTTGTTGTTATTTATTGTTTTAATTAACTAATAAGTTATTATATTAGTAACTATATAAATTAAACAAACTAAATCTTTAAGATTAAAAAGTTAGAAATTTAAAGTGTTGAAAAACACTATTCAAAAATATAAATGAAATTTTTAGTAAAATTTCATTTTAGTTTAAATCATTTTAGTATAATTAGAATAATTAAATTATAAAGACTTTAAGCTAAAAACCGTTTAAATCGAAAAATGAAAATTTAGAACCACCTAGCACTTGCTCACGGCATTAAGCCATTCTTTTAGTTAAAATTTGTTTTTATCACTTTTTAGTTTAATTGTTAAAATAATTTAATTAGTAGTTAATAAATTGAATTAAGAAATTAAAAGAAATAAATCAATTTTGACATATATATTAAACCACACGACATTACCATTTAAAATAGACCAAATTTGATCAAAATGAATTTATCACTAAGTCACTAAAGTTTAATAGTTATTAGAATTGAAATATTGTATAAATCGATTTAGTTATAAATGAAATATTATAAACCGATAAAAATATGTAACCGTTATAAAAATGAACTAAATCGTGTACTACCGCCTTTGCATATTGGACTGTTGAACTTGGACTTACGGACTAAAATGAATCATCCACGATACTATTATTTTAAAATGAAAATCACTAACTTTAGTTAATAGACGACTAAAATTAACTAAGTCTCATTTTAAAATGAATATCATTATCACTTTTTACAAGTCGAACTTAACATTTTTAAAACTAGAATTTTAAAATGAATATCATTATCACTTTTTACGAACCGAACTTAACGTTTTTAAAACTAGACTTTTAAAATATTTTCAAAAATCACTAAGTACAAAACGAACTTAACGACTTTGAAACTAGAAATTTACACTTAGAAAATAAAAAGGTTTAGTTTTATACCTAAAATATCTTAAGTATAAATACCTAAAATATCTTAAGTATAAATACCTAAAGTATCTTAAGTATAAAAATACGTATAAGTATAAAAATACGTATAAAATACGAAGTATAAAAATACGAATACGTATAAAAATATGTATAAAATACGAAGTATAAAAATACGAATATGTATAAAAATACGTATAAAATACGGTGAATAGTGAATAGTGAAAAGTGAATAGTGAAATATTGAAAATAATTGAAAATTTTCCTAAGTATAGAAAATTGAAAATGAATAAGTAAATGACTTAAAGTAATTGAAAAACACTTGAATAAAATTGGACATATTAATAAACGTATCAATATAGAAATTTGAAAACGTTAATAATTAACCACACTTCAAATAATAAACGAATATGTTATGTGATCATATGAAACCGAATACAAATACTTAAACGTTTGACGATGAGACTAGGAGAGTCTAGAAACATGTGATATGTAATATCAAATAAATAATAAACATTGAGTAAGTTAAATAAAAGGTCAAACGCTTGAGCCCCCGATATGAAAACGTCAATCGTGAGTGAAGTGGGGTTAAGATAGTCTTGTGCGGATACCACTATCTCGGCCTTCTAGCGTTGGCTATGTCGAATAGTGTGGTTTAAGCCGGCAGCTTTATTGCTTAGCATGCTGCCCATGCCATTACGCCTTAAGTCGTATAGCCAAAGCCGTACAAGATAAAGAATATGCCAACTCTTAGTGGGTCAGGCTTTAGGAAATAGTCGTTTTATCCTGAGTTAAGGTGCTCTATGATTAGCATAGCCTATTCTTAAAGTGGATATTAGTGTATGCATACTAGACTAGGGTTTTATTCCCCTATTTCGCTAAAGTTACCAGGGCACCCGTGACCTTGTGGATTCAGGTCGATTATAGCGGTTCTGTCTCCTTGCCGTGTTTCGTTCTTAGTGGGCGCGACACTTGCATTCGTTCTTACCCTGCGTAAAGATTACTTGAAGAGATTGTATCTGAAGTTCGAATCATTTCGAACACTAGAAGATGAGATGCAAGTACTATAGTATTCGGCGTGGTTTACGAGTCGAGTAAGTTGCTGCACTATGGTAGTGAGATGCAAGCGACTAGAGTACAATAGCCTACTCAGTGGTCAGGCTCGTAAGTAGTATGTGTTGTCTGTTGTTTGATTAAATGAGAATGAGTGTGTACCATCTTCGAAAACTAAAGACCATAAATTTCTGAAGTGAATCGAGTCTGCATGAGGAGGATGATACGATATGTATGTTTGGTTGCGATCCGATATCGCCTTGTTATGTTATTGAATCATTGTGATACTATTGCTATGCTATTATATGCTATTTGCCATCATAATTGAATATCATGCTTATATGATTTATCGCTTAAACCGCATGCTTATTATGACTTATATGTCTTTATATGCTATATGTAATAAGCATGTTTATGTTTTTATCATAATGTTATGTTTATAAAGCGATAATACTAAACCAAAGTAATTGAAATCGAGGGTAAGTATGAGCATAGCTAGTCACTGTCCGCTCAGCGGGCACCCCCCCATCAGTTTATTGTGCAGGATAATCGTGGACCAGAAGCAGGATTTTGGACGGGGCCACGAGATGTTTTTATGCCTTACTTTTAGTTGTTTTTGAGAGATTTGTAATATATAACACTATACTCTTTTAAATTCCGTATTTAGAGTTGTTTTATTCAACTCTTGAACGATGTTGTAACATTTTGGGTTTATGTATAATTAATGACGCTGGTTTAAGACTTAATTAATTTCCGCCTTAGTAATTAAAGTCGACTAAAAACCAGGTTGTTACAACACCCCGTGTTATTTTAACACAATATTATAAAAGAATTTAATTCCTTAAATTAAATTCATCATTTTCCTTATAATAAAAATGCGTCTAATAGTTTTTTTTCGTCAAATAACACTATCTTTCTTGTGTTAAGATTTAAAATTTTTGAAAAATAAAATATATTATCCTTAGAATTCAAAATAAATCACATTGCAAATGTTTATAAAAATCGACCCTCAACTAATGTCGCCTTTCAAATTTCGAAAAAGATCAAGTCATGTTAACTATTCATAAAAATAAAAGTAAAACCTTTTATTCATAAAATTCAATTTCGAACATTTTTAATTTTCGAATAAAAATGGACCCTTATACTTTTCTCGTCTTTGAAATTCAAAACAACGATTCCAAACACGCAAACCAAGGTGAAGTGTGTTGAGGAAGATTTAACTACTTTATGTCATTCCAACATAATTGATTTTCATCATTATGTTACTTAATTAAAAATAGAGTTTAATCCTTATTAATTCAAATATCAAGTTTATCAATATTCATCCTTTAATTTTTCTTACCTTTCTCGATTTTCTTTTTTCGCTAAATATTTCTGAAAAACAATATGTTTCAAGTATTCAGTTTTATAAACCATTATCAAATTTCAAATCGATTAATTTCATTAACTATTCGATATTATAAATCTTTAGCCTATCCTTATTTTAATAAAATTATATTAAACCATTCTTACTTTTACACTTATAAATATTTTATAAAATCATTTCTAAACTTCATATTTAAAACAAAATATAATTAAGTAGTATAACTCAATTTCTATACGATTAAACATTAATCGTACCTTTCGACCAATTAAAATCACTTTTAACTAAAAATTTCTTTTTGAAAATTTTATCGATGTTCCCTCACTTTTAAAAATTTCTAAAGTAATAAATAAAATATTTTAGTCGTAGAATTCCAAAATGAATATTTTTCAGAAAATCGTCAAAACAGGACACTTTAACAATTACCGTCTTTATTACCCGAACATTTTTGTAACACGCAAATCGAGAATGAGTCTCCTAAATATCGAGGGGACAAGGGGACAACTTTTTTTCTTCACCAAATAGTATTTGGTCATTCCTAATTAAAGGATGATGCTTCCTTTTTATTATTTTTCTATTCAAAATTTAATTAATTAAAACTGAACACCTAAACTAAATATCTTTCTTTTTACATCTTCTCCCTCAAGTTTTAAAGACCAAAATGAGCCCAATTTTTTTTCTTCCACAAAGTCCAACCATCATATCTTGATTAAAATTTTGATCATTAGGTTTATGTATTTGGAATTAAACATCTAATACCTAACTAGTGATCCGACCCGTGAATATCACGGGGTTGCTTTAATATTTGTTTAGTGTTGTTGGTTTTACTCAATACAAGAACTTGAGTTCAAATGAACACCCCTGTCATCTCAAGTGAGCAACTATAGAAACATAAAGAAGTACCGTCCGCAATGAAGAGTACCGACCGCGATGAAGCACCTATGTCTCTAGGAGTTAAGCTACTTACCAAGTAGAACCACTCACGGGCCAAATTCATCTAGCTTGAATTTTGTATGAAGTCGACGTCAATGACAGTGGAGACGGTTGAGGAGTAAAATGCATGGGAAAATGATGGAGCCTAGGAGACCTCAGTGTGCTCCTTGACCCTACGGAGGAGTTTATGCTTTTTTTTTTTTTTTTTTTTTTTGTCTTGGAACTTGTTTTGTTCTTCTAAACATTTTTGGCCTTGATCTCCTGTAGATACCCGTATCTGTCGATATGGAAATTAATAGAAAACCCGACAAATACCCTATGATGATAGGACAACATGTATTTCATGTCATTTATTTGAGTTCGTTTTACGATGTAAGCCGGGCGCTGTCAACCCAATGTTTATTAATTCAAAGGATATTTGTTTTAATTTGCTCTGTCAAATTTTATTCGTCGCAAGTTTGTTTTATTGAAAATAAAATGTTTTGATTTGAAAAATCATCTTAAGCGTTTTGATTTGAAAAGTCGCTTTTACAAATTCAATATTTGACTTGAAAAGTCATTTCTCGTGTTTTTTAAAACAGTTTATTAAATCGTATTCGACGAATTCGTTTTCTTAACAGCAAGTTTTAAAACCCGTTTTAAGCCCAATTTTAAGAACGATTTTGAGCCCGTTTCAACACGAATTTCGAGGCTCTTTCTACCCATTCTCCACTTCGACTAATCAGGCCAGAAAATAGCCTAAAGAGCTCGAAATACAGCAGCCCAGCCCCTTCTTCGTGCCCTGTTTCAGACAGCCCAAGATTAGGCTAAAACCCGACTCGTTTGGCCATCAACTCATACCTGATCTCCATGACCCATCTAGCTTTGCTTAACCCACAAGAAACACCACTCAAAAAACCCTAAAACGAGCCTTGAACAGCAGCTCTCGAAGAGAGGGGAAAAGCTGCTCTTTTCCTTTGAAAAACCCAACTTTTCGACCCTATATATACACACCATCCACAAGCATTCAAGGACACGAAGTTTGATAACACACACACACACAATATTAAGTCACAAAAAAGCCCTAAAAAAGCCTCAAAAGGAGTCGAGATAGCTGCTCTAAAAACAGAGCACGTTTTTCTGGTTTTCGGTCAGCTATCACTTCTTCTACCTCGTTTTTCGTGTTGAAAACATCATAATCTCTCTGATCTCTTTCCAAAATCTTAAAGTTCACTTTACCATGATTCCAAAACATCTTTTGGTTCGAAATGTCGTTGAGAAACGAAGAAGTTACAAGCTTTTGAAAATCGCTGTCAGTTTGGTACAAAGTTTCGGTTTTTACAATTGTTTTCGTCGACGACGGCCCCTTGGGATAAAATTGATAGGCTCGGTCGCACTCACCTAATCAAAAATAATCCTGACAAACCTAAGGGTAGCTAGGGTAAGTCGGGGTCGAATCCACAAGGAGAGGGTTGCAATTGTAGGTTACTTATGGAGCGTTTCAAGTCTCGTCGGTTCGAATGTTGTTGGTTTACTAAAGCTAGAGCAAGGAAGGGTTTAACTTATATGGAGAAAGGTCTAGGAAGTCGGGTTAGGCAAGGATAGAGTTAGGTCAAGGAATGATGATCGGGTAGAGTAGGTAATCGCACTTGCTAAGGATAAAGCTCGTCCTCTCGGTCTTAAGCTTCCTCTAGGTCTCAAAAGCGGGCTCTCGCAACTTACAATTGAGGGTCCTAATGATTATCTCGCGCCTCTCCTCGAACTAGGCTTTCGATCTTAAGTTCAAGGGTGCTAAAAGTTTGCTAAAACGTGATCAAGGAATCAACAAACACAATCAAGCAGAGATAATCAAAGCAAGCACAAAAACCTAACTCAAAAGATCACAAACATCAACCAAAACAATCACCCATGCTTCACCCTTCTCCCTAGATGAAGAAACTACTCACACATGACGGAAATGATAATCAAAGCAATTGAAATAGATGAAAACATGATCACAAACAATATAAATTGAAATCACAATCAAAAAGGGAGAAGTAGAAACAAATACCAATCAGAAATTTGCAAGAGAAAATGGATGAACAAGAGCAACAAATACCAAATAGACGATCAAACTAAGCAATCCGAGTCGGGAATTGAAATTACAAAAGTTCAAAAGTATGAAACCTAAGTTTTGGAGAGAATGAAGTTCTATGAGTCTAAAATATGCTGTCAAAAGTGTAGCCCAAAATAATGTACGAAACTTTATCAAATAGACGAAGTATTTCAAGCACACGAAAAGTCGGAGCCGTCCCTGGGGTCCGGGACAAGGGTGAACCCGACCGGGACAAGGGTGAACCCGACCGGGATGGGTTCATCCCGTTAGTTTCAGCTTTTTTCTCATTTTTGCTCCTTTTCTTCCTTAGTTTTATTTGCAATATTTGTCGTCCCAAGGCTAAGGGACGAGGCCTAGGAGTATGGAAGAGTATTTGGATGATAATGTGAGCTTCAAAACCCGTCCGAAAGTCCCGGGACACCTTCATTCATTGAAACGAGGCTCGTACGCAAGCGAAACGCAACGAAACCAACTCGAATCACCTCGAAACTTCACGAAACTTTATGAAACTTCACGAAACTTCCCGAATAGCATCCTAAACTCCAAATAGCTGCTTTAACCTACAAAATAGACACAAAAACGCAGCAGAGCCAAAACGGAGAGAAATAGGAAGCGAAACGCATGTAAAAGCACGGGAAACGCAAAGTAAAGCTCGTGAACAGGGGGCTATAAGTAAGTAAATATATGAGACATCAAACTCCCCCAAACCGAACCGTTGCTTGTCCTCAAGCAACAAAGCATGACAGAAAATAGAGGACAAAGCGAGCAAAAGAAGACCTCCCCAAACAATCACCTTACCGCAAGTAGCATGAGCAAATGGCAATGAATCCCGAAGCAACATGGGACGTATGGAAATTAGCAAGCTAACGGATGAGAATTACAAGACGGCGCAGAATGAATAGCATGGCTTAAACAAAGGCTCTCTAGCAATCAAATCACGGACCTCTCGCGGTTTCCACTCTAACACAAATGATGAACAAGGTGATATATGTGATGACACTCACCTACTCGACTAGTGGAAGCACGCCCGCAATCTAATGTGGACCAAATCTCGCATTCCCGTACACAAATAATCACACAAAAGCGAAGCAAACATGAGGGCTTACATAGGATATGAGGGTGTAAAGGCCAAAGAGAGGTAAAGGGTGATAAGGTGGAACAAATAGTTATGGAATCGTGGAGCTAAGCCACTAGAGACCACTCGTACTACTCAAGTGCTCATCCAACCAAAACGGAACCCAACTCTCATGAAAAATGGACCGAAAGCAGCATATCGATCTCCTTTACACATCAACGGAACATGACAACAAATTCCAAGTGGTCACTCATGTAACAACAACAACAACTTCTTACTTTTGTGCACACATTCTCTTTCTTTTGATTTTTTTTTGTGTTGTGTATATTTTTTTCTGATTTTTGTTTCTTTTTTTCTTGAGCAAAAAGAGCACACTCACATCAGTTGCGGAAATACCTCATAAAAGTCGGGGATACAGCAATCCCGCCTCAAATTCACCAAACTCTCAAAGCACACGACGTCAGCAAGTCGTAGCATGATCAAAACCCGAAGGACAAGCACAAGAGTAAGCAAAAGCGGTAACTAGCATGGCTAGGGTAGGCTATATGGCAATGTAGCTAGCAAACTCATGTGGGTAAGGGGAATAGGATCAAAAGGGAGAGGGTAAAACAATGTAAGACAAGGTGAATCATAAGAAATCAACTAAAGCCTCATATGCGAAAACAAGTGACAAAATCGTGGGAAACAACGGGATAGGGGCCACACTTATGCGTGTTAATATTACGTACCCCACGAGGAGAACTACTCACAATCAAAGCACGGGGACCGGGATAGATGAACCGGCCGCAGGAGGCTAAAAACCTCACAATATAAGTAGCTATAGTCCGTGAATGATAAAGCCAAACAAGTCAAGCACGCCATCATCTGCAAGCACGTCTAAACATCCCCGAAAGCGCTAAACCAACAATATAAAACATGCCAAAGCTCAAAGCAAACAAGGGAAGGGATGCCGGGAAAGAACAAGGTAAAAACAAGCTCAAAACAACGGAACGGGAAACGTATTTTTGTGATTTTTGAGAATTTTTCTGAATTTTTTTTGGATTTTCTGAAATTTTCAGATTTTTTTGATTTTTTTGGATTTTTTGAGAAGCGAAAAACGAAAAAGAAAACGCAAAAATAAAGCAAAGCGGAAAGCAAAGCGTTTCCTCCCCCCAAACCAAACAACACATTGTCCCCAATGTGTCCTAAAGCACATCAACACGGGGACCATAATATAAGGGAGAAAAAACCGATAAAGTGTAACAACCCGGGTTTTTCCAAAGAAATAAAACATGATTTTAAAAGAGTTTTAGAAAAGATAAAGGTTTAAAACTGAAATCACGGTGGCGGAAACACCGTAGCCCGGATTATTACTCAAACAAACTACTAACGTAAAACGAAAAGTAAAGTGTAGGCCTTGAGGCCTAGCAAAGCGGGGAATAAATACCCCTTACATCCAAAACAAAGTCCAAGTCCAAAAATAAAGTCTAAAACAAATCCAAAATACAAATCCGAATAGTCCAACAAAACACATCTCTTCTAAGGTATAGCATGGTCACATCCTCGCATTTCCTCACTCAAATCCCGTCACGCGCATACCTATAAAAAGAGAAACAACATCCACAATCAGTGGGGAGTAACTAGGTGCTCCCCAGTCATATTTTAACATAACGAATGCAAACAACAACAATGCAACAAGCTCACCTGGCCTACGGCCTAAACCAAAGTACAAATACAAGTACAACCAAACATACAAAATAAAACAACAATACAAACGCAAACACAATCACACGGCACAACAATTGTTGTGACCAAACCAACTGAGCTCACACGACGATCCATCTTCCAACCAATTGCGAGAGTAAGCGCGGAGAACTGGGTGAAGCAACAAGAATCACCCCGGGTGAAGCAACAAGAATCACCCAAACCCTATGGCGGAACAGCAACAAGAAGTTCCTCAATAATCACAAGTCTAAATTTGGCCAAATTCCACCGAGCAACAAGAACGGTGACGACATAAATATAACCATAGTCTCAACCCTTCTGGTTGAGAACCCATGATAGCTCTAGCTAAACAACAAGAGTAGCCGAGGGGACCATGAGCGGTATCCGTCCATCCTAGGACGTTGTATCTCCTCACACATGTGCGTAACAGCACTATGTGCAAACTTAACCCAAGCATAACCTGTTAACCTGTCAACCTGTCTCCAATACTCCAACACAACCATACAACCATAACATCCATACTCATACACACACAAGTCACAATATCATCATAACCAACATACATACGGAGTACAACATGATTATACAACATTACAAGACATAGATTCAATTAACGTGCTCATATATCGTTATTTAGAGATCAAACAAAGAGTAACCCGATTCAATTAAGCCTAATTAACATTTTAAGACATGCCAAGACTCAAAACAAGCGACAACGAACCATTATACACACACACCATACGGCCAGAACATACACATACGGTCAACACATCTTCCCGTCCATTTTCATGCAACCAACACCACCCTCATGTGACCCATAATTGATTTCATGTGATTGACTCATTAAAGCATGCAAACAAACCTTTTTAGACTTAATCAATCATCATAATTCATAGTTATCATTAGGTAAATCATGCACACATCCTATTCCAATCATAACTAGCCAAAAATTAAGGAAGAAAAAACAAGGTAAACAAGCACAAGGGCTTCTGCCCTATACAAAACATACAGCCAAAACAACACAACAACACCAACATGATTTCCATTGATTCATTAGCATGATTAGTGATTTAATATGATGATTATGCATGGAAACAAGATTATGAGACAACCCTAGTATGAGGCCATTGATTCTAACATGAATTCAATGATAAAACAACAACCAAACATCATGATTTTGCACCCAAACAATAGATCATCAACATGAAGGCCTCATACAAGTTAAAATACAACTAGATCACACCTAGTTACCTTTGTAGAGCCTCAAACTCGTGCTACTCTTCCTCCTCTTCAACAAGGATGGTATCTCCTTCTTCAAACCCTTCTTCTCCTTTGATATCCAAGCCAAACAAGCAAATAATGAATACACACAACAACATAACACATAAAATAATAAGAAATCAGAAATAAAAAGAGAGAAAAAGGAGGTCATACACCAAGGAAAAAGGCTAGGAAAGGCTTAAGATGACAAGGAAGAAAGCTTGTGTTATGACCAGATTTTACACTACCCAGAATTGGCAGTTCTGGATAGACGTTGCGAATATGGTACAGAACAGGTCAGAAGAGGTATGGCAGTTATAGCCCAGAACAGGTCAGAAGAGGTATGGCAGTTATAGCCCAGAACAGGTCAGAAGAGGCATGGCAGTTGTGGTCAGCAGAGGTCAACTATAGCGGTTACAAAGATCATGGGATAATGGAAGATATCATAGCTGAGCAGAAGTGGAGTCAATGGAAGTTATTTAACTACCTAAGATCATGGGTAGTTATTGGCATGCAGTTCTGCGGATCAGAATAGAAGTCATAATGGGAAGTTACAAGTCATGCATAGTGGGTAGTTATCCAACTACCTAAGTTCATGAGATAGTGGCCCTAGATTTTAGGAGTTGTATTGTGAGCATTCTACCTATATATAGAAGCTCACTTAGTCATTTTGGGGGAGCTTTTTGATAGGTTTTTCCTTTGGTTTTCCTTATACTTTCACATAGAAGTACACATAATCGAGATATTAGCATCATTCGCTAGTCTCTCCTACGAAAGTCATCCTATTGTAATCAAAAGCCTTGTAATCATCATGAGATTAATAAAAGAAGTCCTGGCTTGGTAGCCCGCAGTTTTCCCCATCTTCTTCTCGGGGTTTCTGCGTCATCAATCTCGTTGTCCCCTCAATTCTGCTCGGAGAAGGCTATGTTCTGCTCTGTTTCATCAATCTTGTAGTCGTCAGTTCTGTTCGGAGAATATTATGTTCTGTTCAGTTTCGCAAACAGTACTAGTTGGCCCATCTTAGCTCTTTTTCACCCTTGTAGAAAATTTACCAAAACAAATTGGCGCCCACCGTGGGGCATCTAGTTTATTAGTTTGTGAAACTCTCTTCTCAAAATTCCACAAAAAAACACACTCTTGTCATGACCACATGGTTGACAAGATCCTTGAATTACTAGCACAATAGTTGGAGGAATCTCGCTCGAGGATTGCCTCAATTTTACAAGAAAATACAAGACTCAAAGAGATTGAGTCAGTCTTGAATCGGAACAGAACTCCAGCGAGACTAGTGGTTACAACTCAAGAATCAGGCCAGAATTGTCCTTATCTTTCATCACAAAAAGAATAGTTTTTTCCTATCATGATGGGGACAAAGGCTATGAAGATCAACTCAAAGAGGACTCTCCTAGGAACCAGAAGCCTCTCCTAAGAAAATGAAGGACCATTCCCTTCGACAATATCACGGTTTTGAAGGATGTTAGAAAAAATTCAACGCTCCATCAATTGAAGTTGTGCTATAGAACGTAACATCCTCAAGACCACGCTATGCAATACAAACACACGATGCTCACAATTCTTATTCCCAAAGATTCGACGGAGACTTGCATGTGCAAAGGCTCCAATTCTGTAATGTCAGTCCTGAGCATTTCTGGACTGATCTTTTCCGCCATGTTCTGGACAATTTTCACCATGCCTGTAGATGGCATGTTAGACAGTGATGTCCTAGGTAGGACCTCCAGTTTGTTCTGCTCCTCAGCTTTCAACTCCTGGAACCCTGGAGTAGGTGTGATAACTCTACTTGGAATGGATGGAGGTTCCACGTCAGAACTACCAGCCAGAATAGCTTCTGTCGTTTGCTGGAGTAGTGCAGAGTTGAACAAAGAAATGTTCTCAATTCTGAACAGTGACAGTTCTGGGACAGTTCGTACTTACAAGCAAGGGTCGTCATACTTGAAGAAGATGCCTTCAACAAACAGAACAGCGGAGTTTGTGTCAGAATAGGCCTAACAAGAAAGCTGGAAGTGGTCGTCAGCAGAACAGAACTGGTTCATACCGGAGACAAGAGTGAACACATGTCCACTCATCCAGCCCTAAGATAAGAGATTTTGAATACTCTCTTGTTTTTTCTGTTTTGGACTGATAATCTCGATATTAGCAGTCTTGTTTTCAGTTCTGGACTGGGAATCTCGATATTAGCAGTCTTGTTTCATTTCTGGGTTGATAATCTCGATATTAGCAGTCTTGTTTTCAGTTCTGGGCTGGTAATCTCGATATTAACAATCTTATTTTCGGTTCTAGACTGGTAAACTCGATGTTAACAGTCTTGTTCTGGACTGATAGTCTCGATATTAATAGTTCTGTTTTCAATTCTGGATTGACAATTTTGATACTAACAGTCTTGTTATAGATTTTTCAGGATTGATTTCCAAGCTTGAGAGTCTTGTTATAGATGTTTCAGTTCTGGATGCTTGAAGGACACAACCAGTCCTGCACGGAGGAATACGAGCAAGACTGAACAACCACAATCACAAGATCCAAATCAATCTTCACCTTTTTCTCCTTACACTCATAAAGTTGATTATGCTAATGACGGTTCTAATATTTGTGGTTTGACTTGTGTCACAAAGCACTAAATGATAACTTAAGAAGAAATGATGTCGTCCCCAACAGAACTAAACAGAATCGGAAACTAGTGACTCTTGGTCACGGAGATCATCAAGGCGATTCACGAATGGTTATGCTTGGTGTCTTGGAAGAAATGAGGATCAACCATGATAAACTCACTACAAATTTTAACATGCTTGTGGATTCTACTTGAGAGACCTAGGCCAACATACTTTGGGCAAAATTTCTCTACCTACAAAGGAGTCTCTTCTCTTAATTATTTTATTGATTTAATTTGATGACGTTGTATATCTTGCTTGGTATGTTTTAATTCATAATATAATGCTCGTGCCTTGACGTACCACTAATATGTCAAAATGTCTATCAAGTAGGGAATACTGATGATCAATGGAGAATGGCAGAATACACAAGAGTGCTATGGAGTAGCCTTAGAGTCATTCATTCAATACGTAAATCCAACATGTAGAAATCAAAGAAACAAGTCTCCTTAAATATCGAGACAAGACAGAACATAGACATCCTCGACCACTCCTGTTCTGGTGAGAAACTACTGGTAGGTGATGTACCGACCAGAATCAGGTATGACCTTGGTAGTTAATCTTTTACGGTCAAAGTATCCTGCTGCGTGGACTCGCTTTGACAGACTGGTATAAGTCATGTCCTGGTCTGATCTCTCACAAGTCTGATGTTGGCCCAAAGTTCAAGTGCATGCAGTTGGAGACGCAAGAGATTTCCTCTAGAAAGGAAATAATTAACGACGAGGTTCAAAAGCTTCTAGACATGAAATGGTAAGAGAGGTAATGTATCTTGATTGGTTAACCATCGTAGTAATCATCCGACAAAAACATGGTATGTTTCAAGTGTTGATTATGTTTATTTAAGATAAAGTTTGCACATAGATTCTTTTCATCTACCCAATACTAATGTTGTGCTTGCCAAGATTTCAGGATACAAGTAGCTTACAATTGTGGATGCTTTCATCAAGTCCAATCGAATCGAAGTGTATCCTACTCATCAAAAGATGATTTTTATTTTTTTGCATAATATATTTTTAATTTGTTACGCCTTACGCTTTGAGAGATGTAGGGGCAACCTACCAAAGTGGTAATTAGCACAATGTTGGAGTATTTTTGTTGGGGACAGAACGAAGGTGTACACGTATGATTTGGTGATAAAGTCCAAGAGTGTCAAAGATAACGTTTGACACTTGCAAGCATCCTTTTGTACTCTTGGAGAGATATAACATGAAGTTCAATCTTGTCAAGCACTCATTTGGCGTTTCACCAAGACAGTTCCAAGGGCACATTGTTGGCAAGAGTGGATCTGAAGTCAGTTCTGTGCAAATCAGAACTATTATTCAGTCCTGTGCAGATCATATTATCCAGTGTTGTGTAGATCATACTATCCAGTGCTGTGCAGATCATACTAATTATCCAGTTCTGATCGATGAAAAGGATAATCTACGATACCCCATATAGTGTGCAAGTAAGAACCTCTTGGATGCCGGAATAAGGTACACTCTTCGAGAAATATACATTTTTACTTAATTAATGTATACTACAAAGTCTGATCTTATTTTAAGAGTTATCATATTATTGTCGTGACTAACTTTTCCGTCAAGCCAGTCTTGAGAAAGTCTGGGCTGTCCCGGAGTATGGTTATATGGTTTGTGCAGATCATTATGTATAACATCAGTTGCAGGCCAAGGCTGCCATCAAGTCAGAATCCTTGGCAGATTTTGTGGCGAATTTCAGTTCTGGTCTGGAAGGAGACTTCGGCCTTGAGATTTTGGTCATGAGAGAATAATGAAAGCTTGGACCTTCTATACTGATAGAGTTGCTAATGTCGAGGACCGGGATTGACACACCCTGAAATCGCCACAAGGGGACGTAATAGCCAAGGTTGTAAGTTGTGAAACTTGTTCTGAGATCAGATTTTCAACCTTGTCTTGATCTTGTGATTAATTTTATCATGTGTTATTATTTTATTATCTTTTAAATTTTGTTAGTGATTAATTATTTTTACAAGTCTGAGTTTTTCTAACGCTTGAAGATGATTGATTTTGCATGAGGTATTTTTCAAATTTGCATGCTAACGGCTTTGAGCAAGAATCGACCCTATAGTCTTGAGGACTCTACCGTTGGAAGAATTTCAAATTTTGCAGAGGTAAACCATTGTTACAATGATCACCAAGTCAGGTTTGAATTTTTATCAGTTCTGGTCTGACGTCTATATATAAGTCTGGATGCTTATCTCTTGAATCTTGACCCTTTTAATTTCTTACCCGTTATATTTTCTCGGGTGTTTCTCTTCTGCTCGTTGTGTTCTGAATTATCTTTTCGTAATTGTTTCCTTGAATTTGCTAAACGCTTTCCCTTGAGAGAACTAGGGGCATCTTTTGTGTCTTGAATCTCCATCTTTCAAGGTATCGACTCTGAAGTTTTGCAAGTCACTAGTAATCGACAAAGTCAAGATTCGCAAGTCGGCCGGGTCAAAGCAAGTCAACCCAACAAGTAGTATGAGGGTGATGGATTCATTGGTGCGTGGTCGGCAAGACATTCACAGAAGTGATTGTCGTAACAGGTTTGAATTTCGTTGATTCGATCCCGAATTTTAATCCCGATGCAGTACGTGTCTTGCGTAATTTTTAATGTTGTCTTTGTAGCCGTTGCTTTTTGAGTTTATTTTTTTGCAAGAGTGTTTTCAACCCTATACCAACGTGATCGAACTTCCTGAACGGTCTCATATTCTTATTGCTCAAGGTTGACGAGTTGTTTTAAGAAAGGGTAAAGGTTATAATTTTTACGCGAGCTCACATGTTTTTTGAGAAGTATGTGGCAGGTGAAAATTCACGGTGTTAGAGATGACGAAATAATGTCAAGATAGAGCTTTATGGAGAAGATTGTTGTCCTTGTTTTTTAACTACAAAGTGGGGCACTAATGACACTAGAAAGTTGTCATTCGCTCCAGAACAGACGTTGTCGTTTCGCTCCAGAACAGACATTGGCGTTCGCTCCAGAACAGACGTTGTCGTTCGCTCCAGAAGAGACATTGTCGTTCGCTCCAGAACAGACGTTGTCGTTCGCTCCAGAACAGACGTTGTCGTTCGCTCCAGAACAGACGTTGTCGTTCGCCCTAGAACAGAAGATGTCATCTGCTCCAAGACAGAAGATGTCGTTTGCTCCAGAATAGAAGCTGTACATATTTGAAACAGTGAAAGAGGTAATTTCATTATTAAGGAAAGCAAAATCTAAAGGTATGCAATTCATCTATAGTTTGTTTGTAATAACAAGTTGGACGTTAAGTTAGTTACATCAACCTTTATAGCTTGATAGCTTTTTATAAGACATTTTTCTTTCTTTCTTTCTAACTTGTTTATGTTTGTGAAAGAATTATCTTTCCAGAATTGGTAATTCAAACACCAAGGTATGTCCTATGTATTCTAGATTCTAAAATTATTCTTTGTTCACTAACCTTGAAAACTTTGAACGAGTATGAAATGCAGTAAAGATCACGTCGACCTCGTATCAAGGTGATATGGTGAGAAGATTCAATGAGAATGTCAAAGCGAGAGCCCTTGGTAAAGGAGAATTATTTTAGAGAAATATATTCAAGAATGCAAGAGATGTAACATCAAACAAGTTTGCTCAAGTTGGAAAGGTCCTTACCTCGTTGACTCCATCATCGGTCAAGGGGTACATGAATTGGTAACTCTTGAGGGAAAGTTGATTCCAAAGCTTGGAAATCAACCAAACTCAAACTCTATTTATTTAATTTCAATTAATTTATTTTATATATCGCTTTACTTAATATTATTTTATCATGAGAAAAACCATTGAATACATCAATGGCTAGTACTAACCAAGTTTTTACATTTTACAGCACTTTTCCAGAATCTCAAAGTATTCTCAATCTTGCTTATTATATATCAAAAGTTTCTTCATAATATTATACCAGGAATCTTGGAGCATATTATCTTGTGTTTATGGTCACGTTGCCGTTCTTGGAGCATATATTAACTTGGAGTATATTATCTTGTGTTTGCGGCCTTGCGCTACACACTTTGAAGAATATTTTCTATTTATTACAGTTTTGCACTATGCCGCCAACTTTGGTGTTCATCATAATGCTCTTGCAACCTTATCTTGCTGCCTTTGGATTATATAAATATGGAAGCATCTTATTTAGATCCTAATTGCATCAAGTTCTATCATGTATCTTATTCTACTATTTTTGGAGCTTATTCTATGCAATCTTGATATTGGAGTTTTACCCTTGATCCTGGCGGATCTTCAAAGACTCTTGAAGCAGGTTTTCAGTCTTGAGTAGAGTTCTCAATCTTGAGCACGTTTATAGTTTTGAGCTCGTGCTAAGCATCTTTGGAGCTTGCCCTCCAAAGATTGAGCCTAGTCCTTGGTCTCGAGCATATCGTCAGTCTTGGAGCCTAGACCTCGGCCTTGCAAAAGTGGAGCTAGTCTACGATGGTATAATCTAACTTTTATTTCTAGTTTTGAAAATTACATTTCCAAAGATGTAGTAAATATTTTTATCTATCACAAAAGACTCACTAAAAACCTAGTATGTCACATATTACAAATAAAGGAATCTATCCTCCAGCTTTTGCTTTGGAACTTATCCTCCGATTACGCTTTGGAACTTATCCTCGATTACGCTTTGGAGCTTAACCTCCAGCTTTTACTTTGGAGCTTAACCTCCGATTCGAGCTTTGTCCTCGACATCTTTGGAGTTACCCCTCGATTACGTACGACTAGAACATGTATTACGGTCTCGATCTTAGACTCTCAAAGATTCTTGCGGCTCGCAGCGTGGAGCCACTCCTCCGTAAAAACAAGGCCTGGCCCCTGCAGAGGAGCGATCCTCCAGACAATAGTGCGGCCCGATCTGTAGAGGCGGCGGACTGTCGTTGAGGGTGCGCCCTCGGATTGACGGACCAGGGCTTAGCGGCCGTTAAGAGAGTCCTATAATATCCCTCAAGGTAAGCCATGATCATGCGTACATAAGTCCAGGGGTGTACACTGCGAGGTTAGTACATTCACGTAACAATAGAAGCGATAGAAGCAATAGCGACAATAGTGATTAAGTCCTTGGACCACCAAGGCTAATTGCTTAGCAGAAAATTTGTCGAGAGCAGACTAGAAAAATGTCTTGCTCTGCAGACTAAGCAAAAGATCCACAAAGAGCAACAAAAGTTAAGCCCTTTGGAAAGACATAAGGCACACATACGACGAAGCCCTTTGGAATGACATAAGGCACACATCTGAAGAAGCCCTTTGAAAGACAAGGCACAAAGCATTTAACCATCCTCGAGAAGGTTAAACAATAGTTCATACGATGCATTATCAACAGTCAAACGAAGTATCTACAGATCAAGTCACCGCAAGTTTTGCACAATCTAATGGGTCTCAACTATCCCCAGATTGCACAACATGTGGCTAGCCTTCCTTTTTTAAGGTTAAGGAGAGTCCAAAGCTCGTATATACTAAGGGAACATCTCTTGTCCAACAAGCCATATCAAGGTTCAAACTATAGTGTTTCAAAGCAAGGTATAAGCCCTAGGTATGCCCCTCGATAATCTATTCGTTGTATGTTCAAGTTGAACTTACGATTTACTAGTCATCGCTACCGTGAAGCAGTCACATCAGGTTTTGAATCTCTTATCTTCTGTTTGAATTTCAATTTTCTGAACGTTGGATTTAATTCTGGAACTATAGTGGTATTCTGACTAAACCTGTAAAGTTAGTTGTTCTATCTATTCTGCTCTGTCCTGAGTCATGTGTATAGAGTTGTTTCCTCAAGATTGCTGAACGCTGCTCTTGAGAAAACAAGGGGCATTTGTTATGACCAGATTTTACACTACCCAGAATTGGCAGTTCTGGATAGACGTTGCGAATATGGTACAGAACAGGTCAGAAGAGGTATGGCAGTTATAGCCCAGAACAGGTCAGAAGAGGTATGGCAGTTATAGCCCAGAACAGGTCAGAAGAGGCATGGCAGTTGTGGTCAGCAGAGGTCAACTATAGCGGTTACAAAGATCATGGGATAATGGAAGATATCATAGCTGAGCAGAAGTGGAGTCAATGGAAGTTATTTAACTACCTAAGATCATGGGTAGTTATTGGCATGCAGTTCTGCGGATCAGAATAGAAGTCATAATGGGAAGTTACAAGTCATGCATAGTGGGTAGTTATCCAACTACCTAAGTTCATGAGATAGTGGCCCTAGATTTTAGGAGTTGTATTGTGAGCATTCTACCTATATATAGAAGCTCACTTAGTCATTTTGGGGGAGCTTTTTGATAGGTTTTTCCTTTGGTTTTCCTTATACTTTCACATAGAAGTACACATAATCGAGATATTAGCATCATTCGCTAGTCTCTCCTACGAAAGTCATCCTATTGTAATCAAAAGCCTTGTAATCATCATGAGATTAATAAAAGAAGTCCTGGCTTGGTAGCCCGCAGTTTTCCCCATCTTCTTCTCGGGGTTTCTGCGTCATCAATCTCGTTGTCCCCTCAATTCTGCTCGGAGAAGGCTATGTTCTGCTCTGTTTCATCAATCTTGTAGTCGTCAGTTCTGTTCGGAGAATATTATGTTCTGTTCAGTTTCGCAAACAGTACTAGTTGGCCCATCTTAGCTCTTTTTCACCCTTGTAGAAAATTTACCAAAACAGCTTGGTAGAGAAACAATGGTGTTTGATGAGATTAGGAAGTATTTTTGTGAGAGATTAAGAGGATGAATGGGGATGGGATATGAGGTAGAGAGAATGAGGAATAAAATCAGATTTATCATATGCCAAGATTAGGAGATATTAGGATAAATAATTAACTTGCTCAAAAAGCCAACTAAAACCCTAAACTCAACTCGTGTAAAGGCTGGTTCGGTTCGGTCCCAGCTGGGCCGGTCCAAACTAGCTTCTGAAAATTTGGCAGTTCTGGCGTCGAAAAAATCATGATTTAGCCTTTTGAATCGCCTGAATCGGAGTTCGTATGAGGGAGTTACACCGTTTTAAGCTAATTGCTAAAAATAGAAAGTTACCCGATTAGGAAACTTACTAATTATGGAAAGTGAACAAAAAAAAAATGACTTAGAAAAAGTCGGGGTGTTACATAAAGAGTCTCAAGAAAAATAAAGTACATACATGCTATTTACAAAATGAAACGCCCCCCAAACCAGCTTAAAACGGGGGGCTCAGCAGAGGCACTAGAAGTACCACCATCCGTGGGAGGCACTAGAAGTACCACCATCCGTGGGTCTCGTCGTAGACGAACCCGCTACCATCGTCCTCTTCATCGTCTCCATCATCAACACTCACATGCCCAACTTGGCCAGCCTTGTCACTCACTCGTCCGTCGATTGATAAGTGCATATTTTGTCTATATTTTATATAATTATTCCCCGTCATTTTACACTTATTACGATATTTTTAGTACATTTTATATAATATTTTCTCCTTTTGTGGTTTACTACGAGTTTGTTATATTATTTGCAGGATGGAGATTTATGATCTAAAATTGTCGTGGAACAAACGCGGGTCGTGAATTATGAAGATCAAAGATAAAACCCGAGCAAGACAAAGCATTATGTACCGGAAGTAATTAAATAAAGAGATGGGCTAAGAAAACTTGGATAAAAGCCCAACTTGTAACTAAAACAAATAAAAGAAGCAGACTTTCAATTTTACTGTTCAGTTTTTATTTTCCTAGTTTTAGTTTTAGTTTTCTACTGCTTTCATTCAACTTTCAAATAATATTAGGTTTAGTTTTACCGCTTTAGTCTTCTCTCTTTTAAAACTCTCAAAATTAGTTTAGTTCAAGATTGATTTCATTGTAACCGCCGGTACTCCGTAAACTTCAGGTTTTATTCTATTGTTATTATTTCTTTCATCATGTCTTCTTTTTATTGCTTTGCTTTGATTTCTAGTATGAGTAGCTAATTTCCTACTAGGGTTTAGGGTGATTGTGAGATTGGTTCAGGAACATGTTTTAATTGCTTAATTGATTGAACTTGTGCAAGTTGACTTCTTCCTACGCTGCTTTATTATCAATTGAATTTAGGGACGCCTTTATTGAATTGAATTTAGGTTGTTTCAGTTTAAGATCGAAAGCCTAATTGAAACTAGACTCACGCGTATTTGATAAGTTAAGTTTAGTAAGTTGCGAGAGCCCGCTAAATTTGCTTAAGGTTAATATTGACTCGAGAGAGCGTATTCCTAAACCTAGTCACTTGCATAGCTTCAATTGATTGTTATTTCCTTTTGAGTTGAGTTCCTGAATCGATGTCACATTGATCCCGATGCCTTAATCTCCCTTTTATATACTTTTACACACTCTTTTGCTTATTGTTCTTAGCTTAGTCCCTTAAAACACCGACTTTGTTACTTTGAGATTGACCTAGTTTTAGCTGAGCATCCTATTGACTGCCCGTTTCTCTGTGGATTCGACCCTACTGCTACTAGCTACCCAGTTAGTTGACTCTAGGTTTATTTTGACTTAGGTGATACGACTTTAGCCTTGTCATCGATTCGTTGGCTTGCAGCAAAGCCAACTCCACCCATGCTCAATGCGTCCTGCAGTGCATCTTTACCCGCGTCCTTCCTCCCTAAGGTACCTGCAATCACATCACAACAGAGCACGGCCTCAAGAGGATCCCTCTCGAGGACTTGCGGTAAGTTCTCCATAATGCAATCATCAATAATATCAACAGAAAAGACCGACTCCTCTAACATGGGACGCTTTAAAGCGTTTGACAGGTTAAAAGTAATTTTATCACCGCCCACATCCAAAGTCAACTTGCCGTTCTTGACGTCGATTATTGCACCAGCAGTGTGCAAGAAAGGCCGACCCAAAATGATAGGAATTTGGGAATCCTCGGCCATGTCAAGAACAACAAAGTCGACAGGGATGAAAAATTTACCGACCTTGACGGGAACGTCCTCCAAAACACCTAGAGGGCGTTTGACAGAACGATCCGCCATTTGGAGCGTGATGTTTGTAACTTTCAAGGGTCCCATGTTAAGCTTCTCGCACACCGAGTACGGCATGACGCTCACGCTTGCACCTAGGTCACAAAGAGTATTGTCAATCAAAGTAGTACCAACGGTGCAAGGGATAGAGAAGCTACCCGGATCTTTCAATTTAGGAGGAGACCGGTTTGTAAAAGTGCACTACATTCCGCAGTGAAAGCCACGGTCTCGACCTCATTGAAAGATCTTTTACGAGTAAGGATATCTTTTAAAAACTTTGCATAAGCGGGAACTTGCGTGACAAGTTCGGTGAAGGGAACCGTTACCTTGAGGTCCTTCACTACCTCCATGAACTTACCAAATTGGGAGTCAAGCTTAGACTTTACCACTCGGCTCGGGAATGGTAGTTTGATTTGAATGGGCGGCTCGACAGGCTTGGCTTTCTCTTTGTCCTTCTCTTTCTCGGCCTTCCCTCCACCTTGAGCACCATCATGGCCCACGGCCTCCTTGACCACGTGGGGCCTACCCACGGCTGGTCCACCATCATTCACGTGACCACCACCTGCACTCACATTATTCTCAACATTCAAATCGTTAGTGGAAACATTAGGATTTACCTTGCTTACCTTTACGGGAGGTACATCAACATTGGGCATAGGCGGCCCATCGTAGCTTGTTCCACTTCTTAAGGAGATGGCGTTGGCGGTCTCATGAGGTTGCTTGGGCTGAGACGGAAGCGCTCCGGGTGCTCTCGTGTTGCTAGACGACGCTAATTGAGCCAATTGGGTATCCATGGCTTTGTTGTGAGCAACCAAAGATTGAATGGTAGCGTCTTTAGCTTGAGCCTCTTTTTCCATCTTGGCCATCATGGCCTCTTGGTTCTTCTGCATGGCAAACATCATGGCTTTCATTTCGGCCATGGGATCGGAGGCGGGAGGAGGAGCAACAGGTGGTTGATATTGTGGTCTAACAAAACCCGGTGGATTGTAGGGACGTGGAGCATTATAAGGAGTATAGTTTTGTGGGCTGTTTTGAAGTGGTTGTTGTGGATTGAGAACATTTTGGCTCTTATAGGAAAGGTTGGGATGATTCCGATAGCCTTCATTGTAGTAATTCGAGTAGGGATTGTTTTGTGATTGAAAAGCATGGACATGGTGCACATTAGATTGAGAGTTCATACCTCGGCATTCCATGGAAACTTGACCGGACGCTCCGCAAGAATCACATAGAGGATCATAAGTAGTGTGCATAGCGGCTACCGATTTTCCTCGAGCTTGGGAGGAACTAGCTTGCATTTGACTCATCATCATCGCGGTCATGGCATCCACCTTCGCCGTGAGCAAGGCCACCGCGTCTACGTCATGCTTACCTCCACCCCTAGGAACGTTCCTAGAATTACCGTATTGAGTATCGTGAATAGCCATGGCCTCTATTGTGTCAAAGGCCTCCTTAACATCTATGTTATCAAAGCGACCGTTCGCGGCCGAGTCAAGCACTTGGCGAGACTCATTGTACAATCCATTATAGAATTGCATAACCAAAAACCATTTATGTAGCCCATGGTGAGGACATTGACGTAACTCTTTGTAGCGCTCCCACGCATCAAACAAACTTTCATCACCTCTTTGTCTAAAGCTTGTGATTTGACTCCTAAGCATGGCGGTCTTCTCGGGTGGGAAGTATTTTTGGTAAAACGCCAAGACTAAGGAGCTCCAATCGGTGATTGCTAGAGCCACTCGGTTTAATGAATTCAACCATAGTTTTGCTTTATCTCGGAGTGAGAACGGGAAAAGCATTTCGCGTATTTGCTCTTGGGTGACGCCGGCTTGCTTAATCGTTGAGCAATAGTCACAAAAATTCTGGACATGGAGGTTAGGATCCTAACCGGGGCCTCCCCCGAATTGACTACGCTCAATTAAGCTTATGAATGCCGGCTTGATCTCAAAATTACGCGCCGCAATCTCCGGCATAGCATTGCCGGTTGGAATTTGAGCCGCGGTGGGCTTGGAGTGATCCGAGAGCTTCACCATGATTCGTGGTTGAGGTTCGGGTTCCGGTTCTATGTGTGCTTCCACGGTGGATTGAGCTTCAAGTTGCTTAAGTAGACTCTTGCGGCGCCAAGAAGAAATGCCTTCCGGTTCAGGATCAAATTTAACGTCCTTATTAGCTTGAGACGTAAGTGTTTTCCTGACCATACACAACACTAGAGGCAACTTTGAGAAGCGGCCTCAAGGAATTGAGGTTCCTTGAGACAAAAACAAAAGACAAGAAACAAGCAAACTAACAAAAAGCAAAAGCCGTCTCCCCGGGGTCGAATCCACAATGAGAGGGTTGCAATTGTAGGTTACTTATGGAGCGTTTCAAGTCTCGTCGGTTCGAATGTTGTTGGTTTACTAAAGCTAGAGCAAGGAAGGGTTTAACTTATATGGAGAAAGGTCTAGGAAGTCGGGTTAGGCAAGGATAGAGTTAGGTCAAGGAATGATGATCGGGTTGAGTAGGTAATCGCACTTGCTAAGGATAAAGCTCGTCCTCTCGGTCTTAAGCTTCCTCTAGGTCTTAAAAGCGGGCTCTCGCAACTTACAATTGAGGGTCCTAATGATTATCTCGCGCCTCTCCTCGAACTAGGCTTTCGATCTTAAGTTCAAGGGTGCTAAAAGTTTGCTAAAACGTGATCAAGGAATCAACAAACACAATCAAACAGAGATAATCAAAGCAAGCACAAAAACCTAACTCAAAAGATCACAAACATCAACCAAAACAATCACCCATGCTTCACCCTTCTCCCTAGATGAAGAAACTACTCACACATGACGGAAATGATAATCAAAGCAATTGAAATAGATGAAAACATGATCACAAACAATATAAATTGAAATCACAATAAAAAAGGGAGAAGTAGAAACAAATACCAATCAGAAATTTGCAAGAGAAAATGGATGAACAAGAGCAACAAATACCAAATAGACGATCAAACTAAGCAATCCGAGTCGGGAATTGAAATTACAAAAGTTCAAAAGTATGAAACCTAAGTTTTGGAGAGAATGAAGTTCTATGAGTCTAAAATATGCTGTCAAAAGTGTAGCCCAAAATAATGTACGAAACTTTATCAAATAGACGAAGTATTTCAAGCACACGAAAAGTCGGAGCCGTCCCTGGGGTCCGGGACAAGGGTGAACCCGACCGGGACAAGGGTGAACCCGACCGGGATGGGTTCATCCCGTTAGTTTCAGCTTTTTTCTCATTTTTGCTCCTTTTCTTCCTTAGTTTTATTTGCAATATTTGTCGTCCCAAGGCTAAGGGACGAGGCCTAGGAGTAGGGACGAGTCTTAGGATGATAATGTGAGCTTCAAAACCCGTCCCAATGTCCCGGGACACCTTCATTCATTGAAACGAGGCTCGTACGCAAGCGAAACGCAACGAAACCAACTTGAATCACCTCGAAACTTCACGAAACTTTATGAAACTTCACGAAACTTCCCGAATAGCATCCTAAACTCCAAATAGCTGCTTTAACCTACAAAATAGACACAAAAATGCAGCAGAGCCAAAACGGAGAGAAATAGGAAGCGAAACGCATGTAAAAGCACGGGAAACGCAAAGTAAAGCTCGTGAACAGGGGGCTATAAGTAAGTAAATATATGAGACATCAAAAATCTTACAATCGATTACGACTCAAAGATTTGGTCAACGATACATGTAAGTTGAGGGTGCAAAATACTCTTTCTATTTTGTTGAATTATCGTTTTTTTTTTATCTTTTTTATAGCCCTCTGTCGTTTTTATTACTCTCTGTCGCTCTGTTGTTTATTGTCGTAGGTGTTTTCTTTTTGTCGTTCGCTTTCGATTCATGTTTTAGTATGATTTTGGCATTTGTGTGTGGTTGTGTCGCGTTTCTCATTCGTTTGGTATGCACGTTTGATTTCCTTGTGTAATATGACTCGCGTAGTATGACTTGCTGTCGTTAATTTGATTTGGATTTGCTCGTTAGTCTATATATAATTAGGTCTCAATCATGTTTGATTATGTTAATTGTCTGAAATTTGGTCTTTCATGTTCTTTTCCAGATTTGCAACTCGCATTTGTATGTTAGATTAGTTTTCGATGATCTTGCTCTGTCGCTTAGTTTTGGTTTCGTAGTTCATCACGTTAATCATGCAAGAGTCGTACGCGGCTCTGTCTGCTGTCTTTTCAGTTTTGCTCGTTCAGTTCTTAATCGTGTAATTCTTTAGTGTGTGAACTTGTATAGCCTAGAATTTCATGTGCTGTGCTTAATTGGTCATGTTATGCGTTTATGTTTGTTTGTGTTTTAGTCGATTTCGATTATTTAAGCCCTTGCGTATTTACTCATTTGTGTGTACTTATATTACTTGCTTCGTCTGTTGGGCACCTGTTTGTATGTTTATTAGTTGATTTTTAGTTGCATCTGTGTCATTTACGTATGTTAGGGCGTTTAGTAGTTGTATTTAATTAATTAGTAGTATGCATGATTGTTTGTGTTTGTTTGTCACCATTTGTGTATGTCTGCATGCCCACTAGATGTATTTTAATTATTAGTTTGTGCGTCTTGTTTGCGTTTGTGCGTATTTTGTTATTTCTTTATATTAGTATGCAGGGTTTAATTATTCATGTTAGTCGTTTATACCTGCTCATATGTTAGTCATGTTTGATTTTTTTTATTCGTCTGCCGCTAACGTTTGTTAATCTGTCTTATGCAGTCGGTAAGTATTTCTGCTTCCTTTCTTTGTTTGCTAGAATAGTAAATGAACCCACGTTGATAACTTTGACGAAATTACATGTGCATTAAACGACATAGAATGGATATATTTTTGTTTAGGGTTAAAACGTTGTTTGCATAGCTGCATGTGTACTCATAATAGCCATGGTTTTATTTAGTAGAGACCGTCTTTACGACGGGCGGGGTTAGGCGTTAAATTAATGAAATTCTTTTAAACTTCCTAACACGTAAACTCACACGAACTCATTTTCTCTAAAATTGGTTTCTAAATTCCACCTAAAAATTTAGTGGCGACTCTTTTCAAATGAAAATGTTTTTGAAATAAAACATCGCGTGGATCAAATTCCCTTGTCCAGAATTTGGCGACTCCGCTGGGGACAGTGAAGCTTGAAAAGTAAAACGATGGCTATTTAGAGTACCTTTTTTTTATGTTATTTATGCGTCATCATGTTAGGATTCGAACCATTTCTCCCTTTGGGTCGATCTCAAAGTAGGGAAATGTAGGGATCGGATCCCTTTCACTAATCAAGTATTAGTGTAAATCAAATTACTCTAATTTGATTTAGCAAGATCTATGTAGTACAAATTTACATTGTTAACAAGTTTAGAAATTTATACCTTTCTCAAAGGATAATGGGCACAAAACTAGAACTCCTTTCTAGATTTGTTTCTTGAGCAATGAGTTGGGATGATCCTCCAAAACCCGAGTTTCCAAAAGAGGAAACCTCCTTCTTGTTGCACCCAAGAAGTACACCAAACTTACTAATGATTTTGATCTAGAAATCACTAGTAAATACTTGATAAAAAGTGAATATTATTACTACTAACACATACTAACTCTTAGTATTATTAGTAGTAATATTTGGTGATTGTTTTAGAGAGAAAGCTTGAGAGATAAGTGGATGAATACTTGAATGAACACACCCACATTTTATGCTCCTTTTTTTTGTAAAATAAAAGAGCAAAACTTGGTGTGTAGCCTCACATGGGCCGGCCAAGGGTCAAAAAAAAGAGAAGAAAGTCTTTGTTTTGTAAGAACAAATCCATGCATTATGATCATTACTCTAATGTCACATGCATGCAAAAACAAATGAGCTAGAACCAAAACAAACAAGACAAAAGGGAATCATCCCTTCCCCATGTGATTTGGACGGTCCAAATAGGGGTGTTTGGCTCTTATTTGTTTTCCAATATTTGTCCCACAAATACTTATAATTTATCACTTAATTATCCAATATAATAAAGTGTAAATTAATTAAACTCTTCCTTAATATACATGTACTTTACACATATATTAAAAATGTACTTTTACTAATCTCATTAGTAAAATATACACATTTAGTGAATTAACGTTTAATCACTAATTCTCATCTCCTCAATTAATTTTATCGATATAAAATTAAATCTCTCGAGTTCACAACTCGATTTCTCTCTAAATCAATACACTGACTAACCGTTAGTCAAAATATCAAGTCACTAATATAATCGTATCTCATACAATTAATTAGTTCAAATATTTGGAGTACGTTCCTATAGGTGTGACTTAAAGGGATCAATTGATTACCGCCGTTCTCACGACAATAACGTCAAACTCTAGTCAGCCAACCGTTATTGATTTACGTTAATCAATTGACAATAATACAGGATTATCCCCATGTATTCCTTAATTGAGATTTATTAAGTAATCGCACTATTGTGGAGGGCACTTACTCCAACAATCTCCCACTTGTCCGAGACAAGTTGTGCATTACCAATTCTCATGTCCGTTTCACATCTCCCACTCGATGCAAGGTGTCTTACAGGTCGTACTTGCATCCTGAGATATATATCGTGAGTGGTTTCCTCGATAAGGAGAGTAGTCATGTCGTAGGGAATCTACCGTAGATTCTTACCGAGCGTGGCACGCATTTTCAAATGACTACTCCTCGAGTGGCCCAAAGATGTTTTACCCTGACGAGGGTGGACATTTCCTTCCACTCGATTATCTTGTATAATGCAGATCACCATGACCCCAAAGATGCCCTTATAACCCCTTTCACGGCATGGCTTAGGACAAAAATGAAAGTCACTCGAAGCGCCGACTGGACAATCGGTTCAGTCAAAGAATCGACTCAAAGGAATACTATAGAATTCCCACCACGACTGTGTTTCAATCTCATTGAAAAGGAATTCTATAAGCGCCACCGCTCTGACAGAGTGTTCTTCATACTGTCTATGCAAACGATCAGTCATCACATATGACCCTATGGTGTTGAACCTCACCATCGATCGACTTGCAATCTAGTCTCTCCGAGACGTCACCTCATATGAGAGACCAGGGACCAAATACTTAGTTTATTCCGTTCACTTGAATATGTTCAACGTTGTCACACAACTATTCGGATAAACAAAGTATGCATTCAATAATGACTTAAAAGAGTAAATATACTCTAAACAATGAATGTTATATTCATATATGTAATAGGATACTTTATCCAATTACATATCACGAATCTAAAGGAAATCTAGCATACGCCGCAACCCCATGGAGGTGGTGTGCGCGTCATGCTTAATCCTCGAAAGAGGCTTGGTTAAAGGATCAGCGATCTCATCGTCTGTCCCAACCTTACAAATATCTGTTTCCTTTCTTTCCACGTTATCTCTTATAACATGGTATTTCCTCAAAACGTGTCTAGACTTATTACTAGACTTGGGCTCCTTTGCATGAAAGATAGCCCAACTATTGTCACAATAATTAGTGATTGGATCTGCGGCACTAGGGACTACTCTTAGTCCATACAAGAACTGCCGAATCCATACAGATTTATTAGCAGCTTTTGAAGCTGCCAAATATTCAGCTTCTGTTGTAGAATCCGCAGTGACACTCTGTTTGAAGCTCTTCCAACAAACAGCTCCTCCATTCAACATAAAGACATAGCCGGATTGGGATTTCAGATCATCCCCATCGGTTTGGAAACTTGCATCCGTGTAACCCTTTACACGTAGCTCAAGTTCTCCTCCAAACACTAGAAACGAATCCTTAGTTCTTCTCAAGTACTTAAGGATGTTCTTTACAGCTATCCAGTGACTCTCACCGGGATTAGCTTGATACCGGCTCGTGATGCTCAAAGCGAAAGCGACATCGGGACGAGTGCACATCATAGCATACATGATTGATCCTACAGCGGAAGCATAGGGGATCAATTTCATGCGTTCAATTTCCGCAGGAGTCTTAGGACATTGAGATTTCTTCAATGTTATTCCTACACTCATCGGAAGAAAGCCTCTCTTGGAGTCTTTCATATTGAACCTATCAAGAATCTTATCAATATAAGTTTCTTGACTCAATGCTAGTATCCTATTGGATCTATCTCTATAGATCCGGATACCCAAGATGCGTTGTGCCTCTCCCAAGTCCTTCATTTGGAAATGGTTTCCCAATTCCACCTTCACCGAATTTAAGCTTGGAATATCATTTCCAATCAGTAGTATGTCATCCACATACAAAACAAGGAAGGTTACTTTACTCCCACTAAACTTCATGTACAAACAAGGTTCCTCGGCACTTCGAGCGAATCCATGTTGTTTGATAACGTGATCGAAACTGTGATTCCAACTCCTCGATGCTTGCTTAAGACCATAAATGGATCTCTTAAGCTTGCATACTTTCTTAGGGTTGGATGTGTCTACAAAACCCTCAGGTTGTGTCATAAACACTTCCTCTTCTAGAATCCCATTCAAGAAGGCGGTTTTTACATCCATTTGCCATATTTCATAGTCATGAAATGCGGCAACCGCTAAGATTATCCTTATGGATCGAAGCATAGCAACCGGTGCAAAGGTTTCATCATAATGAATACCTTGGACTTGTGAAAAGCCCTTCGCCACCAATCTAGCTTTGTAAACATCAATATGTTTATCTATGCCGAGTTTGATTTTGAATATCCATTTACACTGAAGGGGTCGCACTCCTTCAGGTAAATCTACCAAGTCCCAAACTTGGTTCTCGTACATAGAATCCATTTCGGATTTCATGGCCTCAAGCCATTGTTCGGAGTTGGGGCTACTAATAGCCGCCTTGTAGGTTGAGGGTTCGTTGCTTTCGAATAACAACAAATCACCCTCCTCCTCGATGTTACCGAGGTAACGGTCAGGTTGTTGACTAACTCTTCCTGACCTCCTAGGGATTATAACCGTGTCAGACGACGAGGGAACGGTTTCCTCATTTTCTGTCTCGGTTTGTGGCTCTTGAACTTCATCAAGTTCAAATTTTCTCCCACTCTGTTTCATAGAAATATATCTATTTTCTAGAAAACAGCATCACGAGCCACAAACTCTTTGTTCTCGTGAGGGTTGTAGAAGTAATAACCACACGTTTCCTTAGGATAACCTACAAATAGGGAACCTTTCCCGTCCATATCTCATATGGAGTCTTATTCGATTTAGTGAGAATACAGTAGATAATAGCGCAAAGCCCCAAAACGATCCAGGAATGCTCACTTTGACTCAACATAGACCGAACCATGTCAAGCAAGGTTCGGTTTCTCCTTTCTGCTACACCATTCAACTGTGGTGTGCCCGGAGGAGTCCATTGTGATACTCTACCACAATTATTAAGATGTGAATCAAACTCATTACTTAGATATTTGCCACCACGATCCGATCGTAGTGCTTGTATCTTCTTATCAAATTGGTTCTCAACCTCATTTTGAAATTCTTTAAATTTCTCAAGAGCATCACTTTTACGCCTTATTAAGTAAACATTACCATATCTACTTAAGTCATCGGTAAAAGTAATGAAGTAATGATATCCTCCTCTAGCGGTGATGTTTAATGGACCACACACATCGGTATGTATGAGTCCTAAAACCTCACTTGCTCGTGTCCCTTTACAGCTAAAGGGTGCACGAGTCTTCTTGCCTTATAGGCAAGCCTCGCATGTACCATATGATTCGCAATCAAATGGTTTGAGAACCTTGGTCTCAACAAGTCTCTTTATGCGTCTATCGTTTGTATGACTTAAACGACAATGCCAAAGGTAGGATTTGTTTGATTCATTTGTTTTGAGCTTCTTGGTCTCTATATGATAAACATCATTGACATTATTCAAAAGATAAATACCTCCAATTGAAATGGCTTCTCATAAACCATTTCATTAAATGAAAAAATACATCGATTGTACTTAATCATAAAAGTCTTCCGTATCAAACACGGAGACGGAGATAATGTTTTTCGTTAGAGTTGGTACAAAATAACAGTTATTCAATTTCAACTCTAAACCACTTAGTTAGAGCGAGTACGTAAGTTCCCACGGAAATGGCCGCTACTCTAGCTCCATTACCCATGCGGAGATCTACATCACTCTTGGCTAGCGCTCGCACGTTTCTCATCCCTTGCAAGTGATTGTAAAGATGAGATCCACATCCGGTATCTCATACCCATGTAGAAATGCAAGCATGATTTATGTCAATCATATAATGACTAGAAGGAACAATATCTTTGGATGTCGCACATCCATCATTCTTTTCCTTCAAGAATTTGGGACAATTGCGCTTCGAACCACCGGGTTTGGGCTTGCTATTCTCAATAGCTTTCCCTTTACCCTTATCTTCCTTGAACCGAGCTTTATAAGCTCTCTTCCCTTTCATAACCCCAAAGTTTATGTTCTTCAATCTCATTGAAAGAACATCTTTTCTCTCCATTAACTTTTGTGCTCTCTAGGTTGAAGCACAACGTCGTTACTCTAGTGAATATCTCATATGCACTTTCATGAGTAACGAAGCAAAGTTTGAGAGAAAGTGACATTGACCAAATCAAAACACTTTTGACGTCATTGTCAACATTTAGGTGCTCCTCATAGGCAACTCTTGCCGCCGAGGTGGCCTTAAGTTCGGGTTTGGCGGGAGGTTGTTCGGTAAGGTTTTTAAGCACATTGTCGGATTGAGCGGCGCCCTTTATAGTCGAATCGCATTTGACAAAGTTGCTACCGTCATCCTCTAGGATACACTTATCCATCATGGTTCTCAACCATGAAAATTTACCCAAAATGGGTGCGGGAGTTAAAGTTGTCATTGCGTTAAACGATTCTACAATAAATATGAGGAAATATATAAGCATTCATTGTTCATTTATAACATTTGCTAAAACGGTTTTAAAACAAATGTCCATTTATATAATGATCTCCCACGAAATTATATAAACGATTCCAAGACTCGTTTTTCATATAAAATTAGACATCTCATGTTTCCTTTTATATAAAAACGATAAGTCAACACTTGACTAATTCTACACTAGAATGCTTGGTTGATGATTTTCTTATAAAATGCATCGATTAGCCCCGAATAACTCTTATTCGGTTGAGTCCAAACCAAATTAGCATGGGACTTCCTCCCACTACTTACCCATGGTAACAAGGTTCCACGCTGCGGAGGTCCTCACGAACATGGGGTTCATAGTCGCTATATTTGGAAAGGCTTAATCTCAATTCATTTTGTTCAAAATGTGGGTGATCTTGTCGATTTTTAGTCATTTAAATTCTTTATAAGTGAACTAATTTAAGAATCGTGACCTAAATCGACAATCGTAGTGGGATATCGTTGGCATGCATGGCGATTTTGGCATGTGTGCGGAATAAATAAGCAATCAAAACAAGCATAAATAAGCATAAGCATAAACCTAGTATGGCCACCTAAAAGTAATTAAAATACAAGGAGTTACAAATTGGAAACCAACTCCTTTGGTCCCTCTTCAATATGGATCTCATCCAAGGCTCCTCCTTGCAAGCTTTAGAACTCTTCTAAGGCTCCAAGTCGATCTCTATCACCGGTCTTCGATTTACAAATAGTTACAAGTATGATTTACAAATGAATACATAGCAATCCTATTATACATTTATAAATGAAATGAACTATTAAAAAAAATTACAAACCGGCGATACGAGATCGCATTTAATTACAAACCACACGATATTCCCTTTCATTACGGGCAATATCGGTAAAAATATAACAAACTATGGCCATACTAGTAAAAATAAACATTCATTCAACAATAGACATTCATTCAAACATGCAAGATGTAAAGCTTATAAATAAAAACATGCCAAAATCGCCTTAAACAATAATCGCATTAATTCGTTTCAAACCGATCTCATTTTTTAATCGATTAATCTTATATTAATCAATAATGCTTAAAACACCTTTTAAGCTTGAACTAAAACTTCTAAACTGATTTTAGAACACTTAACATTAGTTTATACTAACATATGGTGATTTTAGTTCATGACTTGGTCATTTGCTAATTAGATCTACTTTAATCATAACCCTTTTATGAATAAAGCTTTATAAAATCAAAATAAAATAAAATAAAATTATTTTTATTTTGAAAAAATTTTGTATATTCTGGAACACTTCCAAAATATCAGAAAAGAAAAGTTTGGTCAGAAAAATTTACGAATTTATTTTATAATAAATAACATACGATTTCTTCGATTTTATCTCATAAAATCAAGAAAACGTCTAAAACAGTGAGGAAAAATCCCAAATTTATACGAGAGCATCCTCATAATGTATAAAAATATTGGTATAAATTTCATGTCCAGAAAACAACATTTACTATATTTTTGGACATAAAAGCTATTATATACCGATTTTAAACAAAATATGAATAAATAATCAAAACTCAAAATCTGACTTTGAAAATTTACATGCAGAATGTATAAATATGAAATATCACTGTGTAAAACTTTCGTGACCAGATTCGAACTATAACTATTTATAGTGATTATTTTAGCCAAAAACACACTTTTTGACTCGGTTTTGTATAAAAATCATTTAAATTAGCAAACAAATTTCAAAAATTACGAAATTTGACCAGAAACTTCATGAGACCAGAAACTTTGCATGCTATAAAAATCTCGTGTTAAAACCATTTTTAACACCATTTTCGGATTTTATGTTATTTATTCTCAATAAATACATAAAACCCCAAAATTAACAAAATAAATTTGTAACTACAAGCCTTGGCTTTGATACCACTTGTAGGGATCGGATCCCTTTCACTAATCAAGTATTAGTGTAAATCAAATTACTCTAATTTGATTTAGCAAGATCTATGTAGTACAAATTTACATTGTTAACAAGTTCAGAAATTTATACCTTTCTCAAAGGATAATGGGCACAAAACTAGAACTCCTTTCTAGATTTGTTTCTTGAGCAATGAGTTGGGATGATCCTCCAAAACCCGAGTTTCCAAAAGAGGAAACCTCCTTCTTGTTGCACCCAAGAAGTACACCAAACTTACTAATGATTTTGATCTAGAAATCACTAGTAAATACTTGATAAAAAGTGAATATTATTACTACTAACACATACTAACTCTTAGTATTATTAGTAGTAATATTTGGTGATTGTTTTAGAGAGAAAGCTTGAGAGATAAGTGGATGAATACTTGAATGAACACACCCACATTTTATGCTCCTTTTTTTTGTAAAATAAAAGAGCAAAACTTGGTGTGTAGCCTCACATGGGCCGGCCAAGGGTCAAAAAAGAGAAGAAAGTCTTTGTTTTGTAAGAACAAATCCATGCATTATGATCATTACTCTAATGTCACATGCATGCAAAAACAAATGAGCTAGAACCAAAACAAACAAGACAAAAGGGAATCATCCCTTCCCCATGTGATTTGGACGGTCCAAATAGGGGTGTTTGGCTCTTATTTGTTTTCCAATATTTGTCCCACAAATACTTATAATTTATCACTTAATTATCCAATATAATAAAGTGTAAATTAATTAAACTCTTCCTTAATATACATGTACTTTACACATATATTAAAAATGTACTTTTACTAATCTCATTAGTAAAATATACACATTTAGTGAATTAACGTTTAATCACTAATTCTCATCTCCTCAATTAATTTTATCGATATAAAATTAAATCTCTCGAGTTCACAACTCGATTTCTCTCTAAATCAATACACTGACTAACCGTTAGTCAAAATATCAAGTCACTAATATAATCGTATCTCATACAATTAATTAGTTCAAATATTTGGAGTACGTTCCTATAGGTGTGACTTAAAGGGATCAATTGATTACCGCCGTTCTCACGACAATAACGTCAAACTCTAGTCAGCCAACCGTTATTGATTTACGTTAATCAATTGACAATAATACAGGATTATCCCCATGTATTCCTTAATTGAGATTTATTAAGTAATCGCACTATTGTGGAGGACACTTACTCCAACAGGAAATGACGTTCACTGTGTCTGGTTTAAATACCAAGGTGGTTCCGCCGAGGTTAGCAACTGCTGCTCACCATTTCGTTCCTGACTTATGGTGGGGGTGTAAGTTCCCTAACAACGTGGAATCATTGGCATGGACCCTTTTCGAGACTTAGATTAGTCTAGGTCATGCATTGCATCCTTGAACTGCGTGTGACTAATTGCTCTGTGAATTCCAAAGCCTTGTTTTTTTAGTCCTTTTTAGTCAAAACTGTCATCTTTTCAATCGAATATTTTCCAAAAATCTTTTCTTAGCTGAAATGCTGTCTTTTTAAGGTTAGAATAATCTTAAATATTTTCCAACACTATATCTCATTTGAAAAAGATTTTAGATTCAAGCTGAAGTGCTTTCCTTCAAAAAAAAAAAAAAAAAAAAAAAAAAAAAAAAAAAAATCATTCCTTAAGTTGAAACGCTTCCTTTTTAGGATTAGAATAATCTTAAATTTTTTTTTTTCCAACACTATCTCTTTTGAAACGATTTTTGACTTAAGCTGAAATGCTTTCCTTCTAAAAAAATCATTCCTTTAGCTGAAATGCTGTCTTTTTAGGATTAGAATAATCTTAAATATTTTTCCAACGCTATTTCTTCCGAAAAACAAAGATTTTTGTCCAAGCTGAAACGCTTTCCTTCTAAAATTAGAATAATCTTAGATATTTTCCGAATATTAGCTTTCTTGGAAAAAATATCTTTTCTTGGCTGAAATGTCATCCTCTTAGGATTATATTAATCTTAAATAATTTTTTGAATTTTAGCTCTTTTGAAAAAAGATCTCCTCCAAGCTAAAAAGTTATTCGTTTAGGGTTAGAATAATCTTAAACATTTTTTTTCCAATGTTATCTTTTTTGAAAAAATATCTTTTCTTGGCTGAAATGCCATCCTCTTAGGATTAGAATAATCTTAAATAATTCTCGATTCAAGCTCTTTTGAAAAAAGATCTCTTCCTAGCTGAAGGGCTATTCGTTTAGGATTAGAATAATCTTAAATAATTTTCGATTCAAGCTCTTTTGAAAAAAGATCTCTTCCTAGCTGAAATGCTATTTGTTTAGGATTAGAATAATCTTAAATAATTTCCGATATTATCTCTTTTGAAAAAAGATCCAGTCCTAGCTGAAATGCTATTCGTTTAGGATTAGAATAATCTTAAATAACTTCCGATATTAGCTCTTTTGAAAAAAGATCCATTCCTAGCTGAAATGCTATTCGTTTAGGATTAGAATAATCAAATTTCCGATATTAGCTCTTTTGAAAAAAGATCTCTTCCTAGCTAAAACGCTATCCGTTTAGGGTTAGAATAATCTTAAACATTTTTTTCGATGTTAGCTCTTTTGAAAAAAGATCTCTTCCTAGCTGAAATGCTCTTCGTTTAGGGTTAGAATAATCTTAAACAATTTTTGATATTAGCTCTTTTGAAAAAAGATCTTTTCTAAGCTGAAATGCTATACGTTTAGGGTTAGAATAATCTTTAACAATTTTCGATATTGGCTCTTTAATTTTGAAAATTTTTTTCGAAGCTGAAATGCTATTCATTTAGGATTAGAATAATCTTAAATAATTTTTCGATATTAGCTCTTTTGAAAAAAGATCACTTTTAAGCTGAAATGCTACCCGTTTAGGATTTGAATAATATCGAACAGTTCTTAACACTAACTCTTTTGAAAAAAAATCCTTTTTAAGCTGAAACGCTACCCGTTTAAGATTAGAACCATCTCGAACAATCTTCGACGCTAAGTCTTTAGGAAAAAGATCCTTTTTTTAGTTGAAATACTCCTCGTTAGGATTAGAAAATCCTAGAACTTTTTTTAAAAAAAATTAGCTCTTTTGAAAAAAGATCCTTTTATAGCTGAAATGCCAATTAAGGTTAGAATAATCTCGAACAGTCTTCGACACTATGTCTTTTGAAAAAAGATACTTTTTATAGCTGAAATGCTATCCGTTTAAGATTAGAATAATCTCGAACAGTTCCCAACACTTGCTCTTTTGAAAAAAATCCTTTCAAGCTGAAATGCTACCCGTTTAGGATTAGATTAATTTTGAACGATTTTTAACACTATGTCTTTTGAAAAAAGAATAGTTTTTAAGTTGAAATGCTATACGTTTAGGATTAGAATAATCTTGAGCGCTTTTGAAATGATACCCATTTGGGAATAGGATTTTTTCCAACCAAAACGAAGTTTTTTAAAGGTAAAATCTAGCCCAAGTTAAACTAAAATTTCGAACCAAATAAGCCTTTTTTGTAGTCGAAGTGCTGCCCATTTCAAACCTCAACTTCAAAAATAGGTTTCTTTTTCAAGTCGCGAGTAAGCATGAAATGCATCGAGTCGAGTCTAGTTGGAATCTAAGCTGTGTATAGTAAGTCTAGTCCATCTAAAAGTCTTAGAGGATTTACCTAGTTGGGTCACCTAGGCCTACTCTTGGGCCCAGGTCATGCATGTCATTTTTTTTAGTTTTGAGTCAGGGCACAACAACGTCTCATTCGGGCTTTTTTTGAAAGTTTTGTATAAGCCTTAGAAACTTATTGGTCCAAACACGAGGTAATTACTTCATGTCCATATCTAGTTGGGTCTAAATCCCGTACTGTGAGTCTGTCTTTAAGTCCATATGTCGCATGCATTCGTATAGTTAGGTCGTAGACCATGTCGTTAAGCTTCGAGTCTTTTCATGATTAATCTGGTTCAGTCCATTTGCATCTCGAGTTGTTACAAATAGTGTCGAAACCGTGTCAATTTCTGAACCTGAGTCGCATATTCTCCTCCTTAAGTCAAGATCAAGTTGCAAAAGTGGGGTAACTTTCAAACCAAGCATCTAAATCAACTCCTGAAAGGAGAAAAGTTCAAAGCCGAGGTTGGTGATTATAAGTCAGAATTCGTATTCAAGTCTTATGTCTGAGTTGAGTCTAAGATTCGTTTTTTCCACAATTATATCTAACCCCTTCTCAAAATCAATGAAATTGATCTTGTCTCTAATTTGCTTCTATAATCCAACTGATGAAAATGCACAACACACTCGAAGGGTGTCCCTGGGGTAGAAATACGTATTCAATTCTAAATGGTAAAGTGCGACACCAACTCAAGACAAAAACAAAGACAAAAGGGTTTCCGACAACTAAAAACCTAAGGTTCGGTTGTCAACTTGTGGTATACTGCTCCTCTGCCTTTGGAGGAGGATCCATTAATTTGGAGCTCCACAGTGGTCATGAATTTGATCGCGACCAAAGGTACGAATATTCATGGATCGCCCTCCGTGTACTCGATCGCGTGCCTAATAAGCAAACGAACTTGTCAGAGGAGTCTGGCGTGATATACATACAACCACATGCGACCGCGACGTCTAGTAAAGTTGGAACAAGCCCAAGCCACAAAGGGCGCGACATATTCTCAAAAACGCAAACAAAAATACAAAAACACAAGAAATTGAGTGACAACACGTCGAAGATCAAAGTCAAAGTCAAAGTCAAAGGCGAAGCCAAAACGGTCAGAAAGTACCATCAATTCTTTTTTAAGTCGTTCTCAAAACGGTAATGGAGACGTAGTCTTGAATTCCGAGAATCTTTGGTTTATGTAGTTGCACCCAAGCGTTTAGGGTCCACAAGAGATCCGCCAGTACTTCACAGGCTAGAACGGGATACAACACGATACCTTAGGTGAAACTTCGAGTGCTACACACAAAAAAAAAATGCCATGTTTATGCACCTTGATCGAACTACATCGGATTTGATTTCGCTCCACGCGAATATGTAGGCAATCCTTTAGAATATGGGATACAATCCACCACCGCCCATCATCTAATTTGTCATCTTGTCAATTTTTTGCGGGTCTTTACAAAGTCCAAATGAAGCAACTTTGGTCGAGTCTGTCTTAGTGCTCGATTTAGATTGAGATGAGAATCAATGTTCTGATAAGTAATTGTCCAGTCTTGGAATGATCTTTTTCTTAACGGGAATTGGCAAAGATGTTTACTTTGACAGTTAGTTCGCATCTCGACAAAGAATTTGCCTAGGGGGAGAACATGATACTATTAACCCACGTCTATTTCAAACCACGTGTCAATCATCCTAAAAGACCTTGCATAGTTACTAGCCTACCCGGCATTGAAACATTGTCTTAGGTCGAGTCGGTCATGGTCGAACGTTCAAATGTCAGTTGCTCGTGTCACGTTCCTGTCGCATTCATGTCACATTCGTGTTGTATTTCATGCTGACTTGGCCATGCTTCGATTTTATAATATCATGCATTTCAAGAACTTTTTTTTGCAAAGTCTGGGTCGATGATCCGAGGTCAAATTTCAAATGCAGGTCGATGACACACTTCAATTTTCAAAATGATGCTTGCGGGCCGATGGCCCATTTCAATTTCTAAATGATGTTTACATTCAGAGTCGATGACTCTTCTTAATTTTTAAAAAATGATGTTTGCAATGCGGGTCGAGGACTCAATACCCCGTGTCAATTTTCAAGTAACTTTTGTAGTCTAGGTTAGACTCACAATCCAACTTTAAAAACGATGTTTTTAAACTAGGTTAATGGCCGAATTATTCGAAGTGCTTTAAATCGAGTCGATGACCTGTTTTCAAAGCCAAAGTTCAAGTCGAGGACCACTTTCGATTTTCAAATGAAATTTGCTATAGGAGTCGATGGCCTAATTTCAAACGATGTCTTGCGCTCGGGTCGATGACCCATTTTCAAAAGCTGTGTTCCGCTCGGGTCGATGACCCATCCACCTTTTCCTTCAAAATCGAGGTCGATGGCCCCAATTTTTAATGACAATTATAGTTCGGGTCGATGACCTATCCGCCTTTTCCTCAAAATACGGGTCGATGGCCCCAGTTCTCGAATGATGAACATAGTTCGGGTTGATGACCCATCCATTTAAATAAAAATGCGGGTTGAAGACCCATTTTCAAAAGATGTTTATAGTTCGAGTCGATGACTCATCCACTTAAATCAAAATGCGGGTTGAAGACCCATTTTCAAAAGATGTTTATAGTTCGAGTCGATGAGTCATCCACTTTTCAAGATGCGGGTCGACGACCCATTTTCAAAAATATGTTTCCGGTCGACGACCCATTTTGTTTTCAAAAGTTGTTTATAGTTCGAGTCGATGACTCATCCACTTTTCAAGATGCGGGTTGAAGACCCATTTTCAAAAGATGTTTATAGTTCGAGTCGATGACTCATCCACGCATTTTTCAAGATGCGGGTCGACGACCCATTTCTCAAAAGATGTTTACAGTTTCCAGTCGAAGACCCACCACTCTTTAATCTAAAAATATAGGTCGAGGACACAAAATTTTGAATAGGTCGAGGACACAAAAATTTTGAAATGCGAATCGAGGACGCAAATGTTGGTTTCAGCTCGGGTCGATGACCCATTTCCAGCGCAATATCCATTTTCAAGCAATACTTAAAATTAAAATTCGCAGTTCGGATCGATGATCCATCCTTTTTGTTTAAAAAGCGGGTCGAAGACCCATTTCCAAATTAATATCCTCAGTTCGGATCGATGATCCATCCTTTTTGTTTAAAAAGCGGGTCGAAGACCCATTTCCAAATTAGTATTCTCAGTTCGGATCGATGATCCATCCCTTTTGTTTAAAAAAGCAGGTCGAAGACCCATTTCCAAATTAGTATTCTCAGTTCGGATCGATGATCCATCCCTTTTGTTTAAAAAGCGGGTCGAAGACCCATCTTCAAATTAATATTCTCAATTCGGATCGATGATCCATCCTTTTTGTTTAAAAAGTAGGTCGATGACCCATTTTCGAATAAAATTCGCAGCTCGGATCGATGATCCATCCTTTTGTGTCAAAAAACGCAAATTTCACTATGTGAGTCGTGTGCTATGATTTGTTGTTAAGATTGAGCAGGAACGCTCCAACCGGGGGCTCTAAAGTCATCAACCTTAGACCTCGACGACAGGATGACATCCTCGAAATGAAGAAGTACTAGCAGAAGCTAAAAGAAGTGACACTTCCAAAAAGAATACAGATATAGGCTTTACTCAATCGAGTAGACAAATATCATTGGTTTGGTAAGCGGCGAGAAAGATCTGAGCGGCGAGCTCGAACTACGATACGGGTTTGATTCTGTCACAACAGATACGTAGGCGCCTAAGGATAAGGCTCAACCCACACTTTTGAAAAAATAAAGGCATCCATAATCGAGTTTCAGGTATGATTTCTTCTTATGGCTGGTGAGCTTATATACACAGGTCTAAGGGACCATAAACGACCCGTGAGGCTCTCAAGTTGTGATCTACGATCGACTCGAGAGTCTACTTTGACTTTCGCCTGTCCAAGCCTTAGTCAAAGTGGGGGCTCTATAGATACCCGTATCTGTCGATATGGAAATTTATAGAAAACCCGACAAATACCCTATGATGATAGGACAACAGGTATTTCATTTCATTTATTTGAGTTCGTTTTACGATGTAAGCCGGGCGCTGTCAACCCAATGTTTATTAATTCAAAGGATATTTGTTTTAATTTGCTCTGTCAAATTTTATTCGTCGCAAGTTTGTTTTATTGAAAATAAAATGTTTTGATTTGAAAAATCAACTTAAGCGTTTTGATTTGAAAAGTCGCTTTTACAAATTCAATATTTGACTTGAAAAGTCGTTTCTCGTGTTTTTTAAAACAGTTTATTAAATCGTATTCGACGAATTCGTTTTCTTAACAGCAAGTTTTAAAACCCGTTTTAAGCCCAATTTTAAGAACGATTTTGAGCCCGTTTCAACATGAATTTCGAGGCTCTTTTTACCCATTCTCCCCTTCGACTAATCAGGCCAGAAAATAGCCTAAAGAGCTCGAAATACAGCAGCCCAGCCCCTTCTTCGTGCCCTATTTCAGACAGCCCAAGTTTAGGCTAAAACCCGACTCGTTTGGCCATCAACTCATACCTGATCTCCATGACCCATCTAGCTTTGCTTAACCCACAAGAAACACCACTCAAAAAACCCTAAAACGAGCCTTGAACAGTAGCTCTCGAAGAGAGGGGAAAAGCTGCTCTTTTCCTTTGAAAAACCGTACTTTTCGACCCTATATATACACACCATCCACAAGCATTCTAAGGACACGAAGTTTGATAACACACACACACAATATTAAGTCACAAAAAAGCCCTAAAAAAGCCTCAAAAGGAGTCGAGATAGCTGTTCTAAAAACAGAGCACGTTTTTCTGGTTTTCGGTCAGCTATCACTTCTTCTACCTCGTTTTTCGTGTTGAAAACATCATAATCTCTCTGATCTCTTTCCAAAATCTTAAAGTTCACTTTACCACGATTCCAAAACATCTTTTGGTTCGAAATGTCGTTGAGAAACGAAGAAGTTACAAGCTTTTGAAAATCGCTGTCAGTTTGGTACAAAGTTTCGGTTTTTACAATTGTTTTCGTCGACGACGGTCCCTTGGGATAAAATCTTACAATCGATTACGACTCAAAGATTTGGTCAACGATACATGTAAGTTGAGGGTGCAAAATACTCTTTCTATTTTGTTGAATTATCGTCTTTTTATCTTTTTTATAGCCCTCTGTCGTTTTTATTACTCTCTGTCGCTCTGTTGTTTATTGTCGTAGGTGTTTTCTTTTCATCGTTCGCTTTCGATTCATGTTTTAGTATGATTTTGGCATGTGTGTGTGGTTGTGTCGCGTTTCTCATTCGTTTGGTATGCACGTTTGATTTCCTTGTGTAATATGACTCGCGTAGTATGACTTGCTGTCGTTAGTTTGATTTGGATTTGCTCGTTAGTCTATATATAATTAGGTCTCAATCATGTTTGATTATGTTAATTGTCCGAAATTTGGTCTTTCATGTTCTTTTCCAGATTTGCAACTCGCATTTGTATGTTAGATTAGTTTTCGATGATCTTGCTCTGTCGCTTAGTTTTGGTTTCGTAGTTCATCACGTTAATCATGCAAGAGTCGTACGCGGCTCTGTCTGCTGTCTTTTCTGTTTTGCTCGTTCAGTTCTTAATCGTGTAATTCTTTAGTGTGTGAACTTGTATAGCCTAGAATTTCATGTGCTGTGCTTAATTGGTCATGTTATGCGTTTATGTTTGTTTGTGTTTTAGTCGCTTTCGATTATTTAAGCCCTTGCGTATTTACTCATTTGTGTGTACTTATATTACTTGCTTCGTCTGTTGGGCACCTGTTTGTTTGTTTATTAGTTGATTTTTAGTTGCATCTGTGTCATTTACGTATGTTAGGGCGTTTAGTAGTTGTATTTAATTAATTAGTAGTATGCATGATTGTTTGTGTTTGTTTGTCACCATTTGTGTATGTCTGCATGCCCACTAGATGTATTTTAATTATTAGTTTGTGCGTCTTGTTTGCGTTTGTGCGTATTTTGTTATTTCTTTATATTAGTATGCAGGGTTTAATTATTCATGTTAGTCGTTTATACCTGCTCATATGTTAGTCATGTTTGATTTTTTTTATTCGTCTGCCGCTAACGTTTGTTAATCTGTCTTATGCTGTTGGTAAGTATTTCTGCTTCCTTTTTTTGTTTGCTAGAATAGTAAATGAACCCATGTTGAATAACTTTGACGAAATTACATGTGCATTAAACGACATAGAATGGATATATTTTTGTTTAGGGTTAAAACGTTGTTTGCATAGCTGCATGTGTACTCATAATAGCCATGGTTTTATTTAGTAGAGACCGTCTTTACGACAGGCGGGGTTAGGCGTTAAATTAATGAAATTCTTTTAAACTTCCTAACACGTAAACTCACACGAACTCATTTTCTCTAAAATTGGTTTCTAAATTCCACCTAAAAATTTAGTGGCGACTCTTTTCAAATGAAAATGTTTTTGAAATAAAACATCGCGTGGATCAAATTCCCTTGTCCACATCTCCCAATTTTGCGTCCATGATACAGAAGAGCTTTGTTGGATCACCTAGATATGACTCAAACTTAGCCACGGTACATCATTCAAATTCATTAGGTCCGGATATTTTCCAAGTACATCCCATACATGTGGAAAAAAAGAAGACTCAACCTTGACTTATAGAATGATGTAATACTCAATAATATAACAGAGCACTTGAAGGCGTTTAGCATGGCAAAAGCAGCCAGACACATCGACACTTACAACTGAACAGTGACAACTGCAACAACACGCACCAGCTTCCGCTGCAATGCAAAAAGACAATAACGGCGACACAATATCAACAACACAAGCAGTGATATCAGCATTAACTGTAACAACCTGGTTTTTAGTCGACTTTAATTACTAAGGCGGAAATTAATTAAGTCTTAAACCAGCGTCATTAATTATACATAAAACCCAAATATTACAAACATCGTTCAAGAGTTGAATAAAACAACTCTAAGTACGGAATTTAGAAGAGTAGATTATATATTACATTCTCTCGAAAACAACTAAAAGTAATGCATAAAAACGTCTCGTGGCCCCATCCAAAATCCAGCTCCTGGTCCACGGTAATCCTGCACAATAAACTGGTGGGGGGTGCCCGCTGAGCGGACAGTGACTAGCTATGCTCATACTTACCCTCGATTTCAATTACTTTGGTTTATTACTATCGCCTTATAATTATAACATTATGATAAAAACATAAACATGCTTATTACATATAGCATATAAAGACATATAAGTCATAATAAGCATGCGGTTTAAAGCAATAAATCAAATAAGCATGATATTCAGTTATAAAAGCAAATAACATATAATATCATAGCAATAGTGTCACAGTATATCAGCAGTATTACGAGGCGATATCAAATCGCAAACAAACATATACATATCGTATCATTCACATCATGCAGACTCGATTCACTTCAGAAATTTGTGGTCTTTAGTTTTCGAAGATGGTACACACTCATTCTCATTTAATCAAACAACAAACAACACATACTGCTTACGAGCCTGACCACTGAGTAGGCCTTTGTACTCTGATCGATTGCATCTCACTTCCATAGTGCAGAGACTTACTCGACTCGTAAACCACGCCGAATACTATAGTACTTGCATCTCATCTTCTAGTGTTCGAAATGATTCGAACTTCAGATACAATCTCGTCAAGTGATCTTTACATGTAGTAAGAACGAATGCTAGTGTCGCGCCCACTAAGAACGAAACACGGCAAGGAGACAGAACCGCGAGATGACAATCGCAATAAGGTCGCGGTGGCCCTGGTAACTTTAGCGAAATAGGGGAATAAAACCCTAGTCTAGTATGCATACACTAATATTCACTTTAAGAATGGGCTATGCTATTCATAGAGCACCTTAACTCTGAATAAAACGACTATTTCCTAAAGCCTGACCCAAAAGAGTTGGCATATTCTTTATCTTGTACGGAACAGGCTATACGACTTAAGGCGTAACGGCATGGGCAGGATGCTCTAAGCATATATTGCTGCCGGCTAAACCACACTATTCGAGATGACAATCGCAATAACGTCGAGATAGTGGCGTCCGCTACAAGACTATCTTAACCCCACTTCACTCACGATTGACGTTTTCATATCCGAGGTCCAAGCTTGACCTTTTATTTAAACTTACTCAAAATTTATTATTTATTTGATAATTCATATCACATGTTACTAGACTCTCCTAGTCTCATCGTCAAACGTTTAATTTGAATTGTAGGTTTCATATGATCACATAACACATTCGTTTATTATTTGAAGTGTTGTTAATTATTAACGTTTTCAAGTTTCTATATTGAAACGTTTATTAGTATGTCCAATTTTATTTAAGTGTTTTTCAAAACACTTTAAGTCATTTACTTATTCATTTTCAATTTTTCTATACTTAGTTAATTTTCAATTATTTACAATATCTCAAATTTTGAAATTTGAAATATCTTTGAATTTTGAGACGTAACTTGTTTTACAAGTTTCGTAAATTTTTCACTATTCACGTCTCGGGATTTTGAAAAGATAACTTGTTCAACAAGTTACCTCAAATTCCTTTGAAATAGGTTTTGGGACATTACTTGTTCAACAAGTTTCGTCCCGGGTACTATTCACCGTCTTGAAATTTTGGGACGTTACTTGCTTAACAAGTTTCGTCCCGATTTACTATTCATCGACACTATTCATCTAGGTCACTATTCATCAATCACTATTCACTTGTCACTATTCATCTCAGTCACTATTCATCGGTCACTATTCATCTCAGTCACTAGTCATTTCAGTCACTATTCACTTCGGTCATTATTCAAATTGGTCACTATTCAAATCGGTCACTATTCACATCCTAACTTAGTTACTAAGTGTTAAAATCTAGTTTTAAAAACGTTAGGTTCGGTTTGTAAAAAGTGATAATCGATATTTATTTTAAACTGAGACTTAGTTAAATTTAGTCGTCTATTTACTAAATTTAGCGAATTTCATTTTTAAAATCATAGTATCGTGGATGATTCATTTAGTCCGTATGTCCAAGTCCAACAGTCCAAATTTGCAAAGGCAGTAGCACACGGTTTAATTCATTTTTATAATGGTTATACTTTTTAATCGGTTTATTATATTTCATTTCTAACTAAATCGATTTATACAAAAGTTCATTTCTAATAACTATTTAACTTTAGTGACTTAGTGATAATATCATTTTGATTAAATTTGGTCCTTTAATTTAAGAATGTCGTGTGATATTTATATATGTCCAAATTGATTTATTTCTTTTAAATTCTTAATTCCAATTTATTAACTACTAATTAAATTATTTTAACAATAAACTAAAAAGTGATAAAAACAATTTTTGACCCAAAAACAATGGGGAGGCCGTGGCTAATGGTGGTGGTGGTCAAATTTTCACTTTTCAATTTTTATCGGTTTTTATTTTAAAGTTTTTATATTCTAATTATTCTAATTATACTAAAATGATTTAAACTAAAATGAAATTTTACTAAAAATTTCATTTGATTTATGAATAGTGTTTTTCAACACTTTAATTTTCTAACTTTTTATTCTTAATGATTTAGCTAGTTTAATTTATATGATTACTAATATAATAACTTATTAGTTAATAAAAACAATAAATAACAACAAACATAAAATAATCAAAAATCAAAAAGTGCAACAACATGAAGAACACATGAACATCAACATGAATACTCAAGAACACAACATGAACATCAAGAACACACTTTTTCATTTTTAACAACTTATAATTTATTTTTCTAATTTAATTCTTTTTACATGATAACATCCATTTTAACTAACTTAACACAACATATTATTTGTAAAAATTAAAAGTGAAAATTTAAATAAAAAATGGCAAAATGCCGTGAGGAAGCATGTGTATGTATATATTTTGTTTTCGATTTTTAATCTCTTTAAACTCATAGTTAATACTTAACATAATTTTTATATATAATTACAACATAACTAAAACATAACTAAACATAAAAATCATATGAATCATAATTAAAAATGCTCAAAATTAATTTAACTAAACATATTATCATATTACTACACTTTAACTATTATCAATATTACTTATTTATTATCATTTTATTATACTCCACATAAACATACAAGTACACACAAGTGATGTTTAACATATTTTCAACATAAAAATCATACTTATAAAAATATAATAATAATCAAATTAATTTTAAAGGAGACTAATAAAAGATATAGCTAGTCACCTTGATTTGGCAAGTTATTGATTATCGGGATCGATTATATTATCAAGGTCAAGTTCTTCACCCAAAAACCCGTCTTCACCTTCAAATAAAAACCCGAAATAGTAAGCTTCAATACCCACTAAATAGCTAAGGAAACACTAGAGGTTATTAGAATAATATTTAGGATTTAATTTAGGAGGTTTTTGTAAATAAAAGGAAGAAAAATAAAGAGAGAAAGAGGGCAAGAGTGAGTCGGTTTTTAGAGAGCAAAATAGGAGAGTTTTGCACTTGTGAAATAAAATGAGGATGTTGTGAATGAATTTGATTAAGTTTATGTATTGTATTTTGTATTTGATATGTATAACCTTTAATTTTTATTAAGTTAAATACATAAAATGATGAATTGTGTAAGTGTGTAAGTGAAGAGTAATGTGTGTAAGTGAAGCATGCATGCTTGTGTAAGGAATGGAAGTGTGTAGTCTTGTACAAGACTAAAGGGGGCCGGCTACAATGATCAATAAGTGGCTCGGTTTTCGTTTTTGAAATTTTCGATTTGCGTGCACGCGAAAAGTCTCGGAATAAAATATATGATCTTAAAATAGTGTTCCGAAATAAGATCGAAAATAAAAATGAAAATAAACTTCAAAAGGTTACTAAAACAAAAATTGGGTTTTGATTCCTCGAAATTTTGATTAAAAGTTTACTAGTCCGAAATGTATATTTTTTTGGTTGAAAGTTAACGATTTAAATAATTAGGATCAACCGTAAAAACATTTATCAGTTTAAATTAAGTGTGACTCGAAATTTCGATAGTTTTCAAAAGTGCTAGTTAAATGAAATTGAAATAGTAGTTAGATAATAAGAAAATATGATTTATTAAATAAACATCAAAATGATTATATTTTTAACCAAATTAGTTTCTTTGAAATTATTCTTTAACTAATTTAGTTTCTTTGAGGTTAAATGATTAGCCTTTAACTAGTTCAGTTTCTTTGATTGTTAAATGATTATTCTTTAACTAAACCAGTTTCATGCTAAGTTTTTACATTATGTGTAACTAAATTTGGATTAGGTTGTCTAATTATCGATTCCTAATTATAATTAGCTTAGATTAACACGGGGTGTTACATTAACTCAAGAAAGACCAAATAAGACAATGATGTGAGAAATAAGTAGTCTCGTGCATCAAAAGCAATGACAAATTTCATGCAACGATAGCAACAAGTGACAACTTCTGTATGTGGGCTTGATTCGTATCGCTTTGCATCGAAACACCGTATAAAGAATAATTAGTTATTTGTGTAGAATGATTTTTTTCTTTCACAATAATGACTAACATAGTAACATGTACTTGCAACAGACCTGGTTAGCTGGAATTGTCGATGTAATAACATCCTGGATTCCTGGAAAGAAGCAATAGGGAGCTTAGCTATCTTTTCTGATATCTGCACGCAAGATTCAGTCAATCAAAGGTTTTGTCGTTAGCTACTCAAAGTAGCTCAACTCGGAAGTACGGAACTCATTAAGAAACGCCCCCAAAGTATTAAAAGAAATTATTTCAGGTTGAGCAAAGAAACCCTTTTAAATATGGTGTTGTCTCTATTTCGGAAGCAAAAGCCTTTATCTTTTGTGCTATCTCGGCCTTCTTCAGTACAGGCCTTTGAAATATGTCATATCTCATTATCCTTGACGTCGATGAATTTTCAGAGGGTTTATTAAGCCATTTTTTTACAGCTTCATCATCACAAGGTGGATAATGAATAAATAAGTCCATAAGAACACTTCTAGATTCTTCAGAGAATGTAACACGTCGCCTCGACCCCTTGCTAGAAGTAAAAACGACCAAGTATCAGTACATGCCAAATGAACTATATCCAATTATTCATCACCGAAAGATAATTCATCTTGTAAGAGTATTAGTACCAACATCATGATATAATCTCTTTTCAACAGATCATAATCATGGGCCAGAGAAATAATAATAGTAAGTCGATGTAATGTCTTCATGACCATTTTCTCAAGATAGTGTTGTATAGTCACATTGTATGTCACTTAAATGAAGCAAAAGACCCACGAATGAAGACCAAAAAAAAAAACAACAAGAAAAACAATTATGACCATGAAAATTCTAAAGAAACCATATTTTCCATGATTTACCAATAAATTGATGCCTTGTTAACAATAAACTAAAAACTGCATCCATCAACAGTTGATGTACTCACCTGGTACTTTTGGACAGCATGCCCATTTTTCTGCTTTGCTGATGAATGAAAGCACGATCGTCAATACTCAAGTTGGACTCAAAAGCATAAACTGCAATATAAAGTGTACAACAAAATCATTAGTTAGTTGCCTATAGAGAAAAAAAAAGTGCATACATGGAATTTCAAAGTAAAACCTTCGAGGTATAATCTATTCAAAACTTCTAATAAATTCACCCGTAAATATCTTAAAAAACAAAACAGATTGTAAAAAAGTTTATGATAGTAATTCACTAGCTTATCAATAATGAATCGCCCAAGTAAAAATTGAAGGCCAAGATTCATGCGAAGAAAACTAAAAGGTGCGGATAAAATTCCTGCACTACTTTTCGCAAGGCAAAAACATACAGCAAGAAAAACCAAGTACGATGTTGATGTTCATGTAAAGAAACATTTGGGTATAGACACTAAGCGCAATGTAAACCCAAGTATATCATGCAATGAGAGATGTGAAATGGTGTCTAGAGTGACAGATAAGACTACTATCAAGGGTAACATAGGGTGGGTATAGATAATACGAGATCAGTATATAACCTCGACAAATACTGTGCAACAAATTGCTCCATTTTCTTTATCTGCACATTCAATCGAATTCTTACACGCCTCAGGTTTTTATATTAATATACCCTTGTAAATTTCTTACAACCGATCAAATTGTGGGTCATAATCCAGGAACTATCTGAGCTAGGGTTCCATAATTGTGGGTCATTCAACACTAAATTGACATCACTAACTAACAAAATTCAGTAAATTATCAGTCATGTACGCCTGAACAAACTCCGAAAGTGCCGAAGTTAAATTAATAAAAAAAAAAACTTTTCTTATAAATGCCACTGAATATCCAAATCTTCATTTCATCCGACATATTCATCGACTACGTCACCTAAACAGTGATGCTTTACAACAACCCAACAATTAACTCAATGCAGAAATTCGAAACAATATCCTCTTCGAGGAATCCAACTACGTGTTAACCTGTTTTGTGGCCACGTCGAATTGTTACTTCCATAGATAATAATATACGAAGAATATTATATAGTGAAAAGTTGAAACATAAAGCAAGGTCTCATGATTTGTATGTAAATTTTATCGCCAAAAAAAAATTATTTGACACGAGAACAAAAGGAAATTCATGTTGTAATGGTATAAAGAGATAGACATTTTTTCACCTATACAATTGTTGATAGTGTAAGAAACATAAATATATTTATATCCAACCTAATGTATTGTGTTGAGCGTAGCACATATGATTATATGATGTCTTAACTACCAAAAGAAATGATTATATGATGCCTACTAATTCACTAAAAAAATTTACCATTCTACAATTAATTGGTACACTTGTTGCATTTTCTAGGTCTTTCTTCGTGAATGATGGACTGTTAAAAAGTTCAGTATAGTGGTATTACAATACATGAACGCCATTTCACGCAAACAGATAACAGCAGTTCAGTAGTTGACTGACCTGAAGTTTAGGATGCTCATTAGCCGAAGCGTCGATTGTTGCAAAACTTAAATCCTCCAATCCATCGAAATGCTTTGCCAGTTTCTCCACTTGCTTGGGTGTAGTCTCACAAGAAGGACACCATGGTATGTAAACCTAAAATTTTTGAAAGAACAATTAAAGTCAAAGCAATGAAATTCACAGGTGCTTAAGTCGATGTTTGGGAATACTATGTTGATTCCAATTTGATTGTCTCCATTTGACTTGGGTGGTCAACTAATGTCCACATCAATCGTATTTGATCCATACCTGAGCATTCCGAGCACCTGGAAGAAGAATTATATCTCCATCGTGGGGGAAACTAAATACCTCCTAATGAGGACCGACATTTATCAATGACACCCGCAACATGAACGCCTTCAAAAAGCCATTTATGTTTTACATTGCATCATTTTAACTTGATCAAAATCTATAAAATATGACTGTACAGCTTAATTCTTTCAACCAACATAAATTATTTTATAATCTTCATCTCACATACCCTGTCCTAAAATCACACGATGGATGACATTTATGAGTTAGAACACCGATAAACAAATACATGAGGTGAGACATCACAGAGATCCTATTTTGAATGGTATGCAAGTAATATAGGGTCTACTACAGCAAATACGAGCATACTCCATGATCATTATGGATGTAATTGATAACTACTAAAAAAAAGCATCAATAGAATTCAAAATCAACTGGTACTTAGCCACGGTACATCATATAAAGGCATAAATAGGTAAAATAAGACATGTCGAACTCATTTACCTCACATTCAAACAAACATATTCAAATACTATTCATTTGTAGTTCAAATTAACTAAAAAAATCCGAATGTTGTACCAAATGTAGCTCAACTACCGTAACTCAAAAAAAATCATAGTTAGTGCATATGAAAATCGAACAAAATCACCATTAATCTCACAATGCCTTCATCCAGATATTTTCCAGGTACATCCTGTACCTGTAGCAAAAAATAGCACCCAACTGTATAACACATAAACTACCGCGGAGTACGATTTATCACCGCATGGGGGACATTGGAATTTATGTAATAACAACAACGTAGTAACATCAATGCAGAAGAAACGCACTAAAGCAGCAGCACTGAAGCAAAGCGACACAATGAAAGAAACCAGAGCATTGCGACACGATTAAAAACCAAATACTGACATAAATGATTCTGAGCAGCATAGAAGCAGGGCGACACGATCAAAAACCGTATACTAACAGAAGTGCAATTATGAAAAATTACGATCCCCAACGAAGAACAATAACCATAACCCTAAATTCAAACGAACACCAAAAACTTATAAATCACCCAAAAACAGCGCATACGTAAACTGCGAACCATGATGGCTGCTTGGAATTTTATCGAAACCGGCGAGCAAGGAACGATGACAGAGGCCGTTCATCTGTAACTGAGAGTAACATCGAGTGGCGACTGTGAATCTTAGGAAAACAAACGAAACAATTAAATTTCCAAATTGATACTCAATCAATCAAAAATCTTAAATACCTAAAACATTATCCGAATCGATACTTAATCAATCAAAAATCCTAAATACCTAAAACATCAAACAACTCCACCAATACTTAACAAATTCATCGCTCCAAAACTCATAAACCCTAAAACACATCAAGCAAACGCTACAATTTATAAAACAAATCAACAAAAAAATCAACCTTGAAACCTTTCTAATATTAAAGACCTGGGTGTTGAGAATTGACTGCAACAACATTGATTGGTGAGTTTTCTGTTTCTTGATTGTAGGAACTTAGATCGAGGGGAGTCAAATATGCGAATGAATAAGAGTTAGGCCCTGTTCTTTTCAGCTTAATTTCAGCTCTTATAAGTTCAGCTCAGCTCCTATAAGTTCAGCTCAGCTCCTATAAGTTCAGCTCAGCTCCTATAAGCTCAGCTCAGCTTTTTCAGCTCCTATAAGTTCAGCTCAGCTTCTATAAGTTCAGCTCAGCTCCTATAAGTTCAGCTCAGCTCCTATAAGTTCAGCTCTTATAAGTTCAGCTCCTATAAATTCTATTATGTTTTATTTTTATATAACTATTATTATTGCATAATAATAATAATAATAATAATAATAATAATAATAATAATAATAATAATATGTTTCTCATATTTTTTTTTTGTGGAATAAAAAAATTAAGGGTCGAAAATGAAATAAATTGTTGGAATTCAACTTGTTCATTTTGATTTATGATTTCATTTAATTTAGAATTCGCGGTTAAATATTTTGACGAACGATGAATATGTTGGAATTCAACTTGTTCATTACTTTGTTTGTTTTTTATTTTTTATTTTTTATTTTTCCACATTATATAGAGTATCATTTTTAGTAGGTTATTTTGGTTTATTCGTTTTATTTTTCTTTCATCTCGAATCTCTTTTTTTTACCCTTTTTCCCGACTCGTTTTGAGTTATCTTTAAATTGACACCTATAAAACATTTCTACAAAATGCAATACTAAAATTCTCGAGAAAATAAATATAGTATATTAAAATATTTAACCGAGCCAACTTATTTATAATCAACTATATATTGAGATATTTAACTATACTAGACCGCAAAATCGATTTTGAACACTATTATTTATTATTAGTAAAATTAATCATTTTGAATAAATTAAAAGATTTTAATTATTGTAATCGTCATCATCATTACTATAAATATCATTGTTATTATTGTTATTAATTTAATAAATTTTTTCATATTATATTAATATTAATATTAAAATTATTATTATTGTTATTGTTGTTGTTATTATTATTATTATTATTATTATTATTATTATTATTATTATTATTATTATTATTATTATTATTATTCAATAAGTTTTAAATTCTAATAAATTTAACTCCAATAAGATTCAGCTCCTATAAGTTCAGCTCCTATAAGTTCAGCTCCTATAAATTCAGCTCCTATAAGTTCAGCTCAGCTCTTATAAGTTCAGCTCAGCTCCTATAAGTTCAGCTCAGCTCTTATAAGTTCAGCTCAGCTCCTATAAGTTCAGCTCAGCTTCTATAAGTTCAGCTCAGCTCCTATAAGTTCAGCTCCTATAAGTTCAGCTCCTATAAGCCGAAAAGAACAGGGCCTTAATAGGAAGGCGAAAACTGAAATTGTACGTTGCAAGTGTAATAGAATTTGGATGAGGAGGATTTTGCTGTGGTGGCATAAGGAGAAGTGTTGGCAATTTGTTTTACTCAATTGTAAGTCAATGCACTAGTCAAGGTTTTAGATTTTAGATATATTAGATAATTAGATAATATTAATACATACACTAATACCCTACAACTAATATAATCTATATAATATATTAAAAAGTAAGTTGATGGATAACCAAATTTTAACCTCTAAACTAAGACTTCATATTATTAAGCCATTTAAGCATTTTTAGCTTCTAATTACGCCACATTGGATGCCACATGTCAGTGGATTATTCGTACATGTATTTGTCCCTACGTCATTTATTATAAAATAATTTTAAAAAATAAAAGAAAAAAGAATAATCAAACTTTTCATCTACCTTATTCCTAATTATATGCACAATTTATTCATATATAGAAACAATAAAGTAAAAAAAGAAAACAAAAATAGCGTAAACTATTAAATTATAAAACTAATGATTTCAAATTAATTTTTTTTAGAGGCTTAAAATTATAAAATCCACATCTTAAATCATAGAGTAAAATTTTCATAATATCATATTCGCAGTATTTAAAATTTTATATATTTGGTTTATTAATAGTATCATACGAAAATTCTACAAAGCAAAATATTTATTGAATACAGGGTACAGTAACATATTTAATATACAATGCATAAGTTAGATTTTTGATCGTATATCCATCAAAATTAAATTAGGGATATTCTATATGGCACCCTTCAAAAATTTTTTTACTTTCTACATGATACCTTTACATTTTTAAAAACATACATGGTACCCCTAACTGTTGTCATTATCCGTAAGTTTCAGACAATTAAACTCAGTTTTAAGCGTTAAATGATTACTTGGGCGCGTAATGAAGCTTGATTTTTATCATCCTATGATAGAAGGACTCTATTAGGCTTAATATTTATCTTAGACGTGATAATTTTGTAGGGGCACAATAAATTATTTTTCATCAAATATTTTAACTCATACGGAGTATATATTAATAAATATTAGGTTGTAGATGGATATTGAGCTTAATAGAGTTTTTATGTCATGAGATAGTAAATGACAAGCTTGGTTACACATCCAAGTCATCATGTAACGCCTAGAGTTTGGATAGTCCTATATTGAGCTTAATAGAGTTTGTTATCGCATTTCTATATTTTTGTTTTAGGGTTCATTATTTTTTAAACTTGATATACTGATTCGATGTTTAAAAGGAATCAAAATGTTTGTAATGTACTTTTCTTTTCTTTTTTTCTTATGAATTAGTGATTCATAATTTTTTGTGGAAATGAATAAGATAACTACATTTACTAGAATTACTATTTTTTCATTGAAACAAAAATCCAACAAGAAATTATTTTCATTTGATATACTTTTTATTGTATGTAATTAATAATTATATATCTATAATATGAAGTATTTACTATATGAAACAAGTAACTCATTCTTATTATTTTAATTTGATTAATTTTTTTTTAAATTCATATCTTTATTTTTTTTAAGTCATCATTAAATAAACAAAACCTATAAAATAATAGATAAACTTATTCAAGTAGTAGAATCTTGTATCTAGCTTTTTTTTTTTTTTTTTTTTTTTTTTTTTTATAATTTGCGTGTTTATTTTCATGTTATCTTATTTTAATATTTAACATAAAAGAATCAAAATCGATGAATTATTACTTGATAAATTTAATGGATTTCTTTAATAGGAAAATAATTAATTCATTATTTTTATTTAAAATTTCAAGTCATTATTAATAAACTCATTACTTCTTATCATTTTATATTTAAATTTTTGGGTTTTAATTTAATAGTTTTGATTTTTTTTTTTCCCCTAAATTAATTTTAACATACAATTTCTTTTATACGTGTTGCAAGATGAATCTCAAAATAACAAAAAATGAGGATGATCATATTGGTATATTTTTTTGGCACAAAGATTTTATTCATTTATGTTTGGGGAAAAAACAAAGAAAAATTATTATAGGATTTATGGTTTAATAGGTTTGTCCATTTTTCTTTTAAGTTAACTTAAGCATATTGAAAGTAGATTTGAAGGTGTTTTATGTATTTTTTTTTTTTTTTCAAAGATTACCTTTTTATTCATTATTACCTCAAAAATCCAAGCAGTGAAACATAATTTGTAATATTTGGTACACTTTCTACAGTGTATATTATTTTGAATTATATGTATACAATATGGTACGTATAATATTTTGATTGCAACAAATAATATGTATTGACCACTAAAAACAGGTAATGAAATATATGCAAGTTAAAAATCAAAACATTAACGATGTTGACTATGTAGACACATTCATAAATAGCCAATAAACACGCTTTATTACATAAATAACAAGAAAAATTCAAAAAAAAAAAAAAAAACCCCCAACACACCCATCTTTCATAAATAATCACAATTAAAAATAATTACACTATAATCTCAATTATTCAAAATAATTCCAATAATATATTTGACCAATTTTAACCGGCTCAAACAGGTACACACTATAAAAGAAAGTCTATTTAACAACCAACGAAATTGGTCGCTAATAGCCTTATATTGACCGCAAAACGGATTCAATGACCAAATTGGTCGCAAAAGGCCTTAAATTCGTCACAATAGGTCCAGTCGCTAATCTAAATTGATTGCTAATTGGTTGTCTGAATAAATTTTCTTGTAGTGAACATAAGGTTAAACCGATTTTAAATTTATAAGAAGACAAAATACGAAAATTATTAAGAAAACCCGTGATTTCTACGGGCCACTGAACTAGTTCACTTTACACACAAAACACTCACCTAAACTCTAAAAATCCTCTCTAGAAACTAATACTCTAAATTACTAACTAATAACATCATCATGTGTTCATAAAGAACACATGAAGATCGTCATCTTTTTCATAATTTTTGTATACTTTATTTTCTTATTTTTATTTTTGTTTTCCACTTTAAAATCTCAATTTTTGTTTTTTACTTGGTTAATCTTTCACCTAAACTACTACTCATGTAACAACCTGGTTTTTCGTGACTTTAATTAAACTAAGGCGGAAAATTAATTAAGTCTATTTATTACAAAACCAGCTGTTATCGTATTACAAACTCCATATACATAATATGAGTTTAAGATAAACAGAGTGTATGTTCGATTTTAAATCTCTCCAAAACAACGGAGTACAAAATAAGGTAAACCATCCCCAGCATTTGATAACATAAGTCCTCGGGGTACCTGCGTTCAGTCCCATAATTAGTGTTTTCTCCCCCACACATACTAAGCAATATCAATAATTCACGTAGTATAGCAACTCTAAACACATGCGATATACATGATAAATAAATAAAACAAATAGCAAGTAGGCAAGTAGAGCACATACGGAATTCATGAGGATTCAATCATGAGTATAAATCAAATAACATATCGTAACAACATTCATAGACAATCATGCTCAAAAATCGTACTTCAATACTCAGGCAACTAAGTCATTCAGACAATAATCAATCAAGACAAGGAAATACATTCAACATGTGATAACAAATGAGTCTTCGTTAGTAAGGCGGAATCATGCAGACATAATCCGCGCAGTAGCCGACAGGGCCAACATAACTTGGACATGGCTGCCAGGCTTAAAGATATCTAAGGTAATAAGGACGATTCAATCCATTGTCTAATGTATGCATACACTACCTATCGAGGATCATACGTATTCGCTATTCAAAAGGTATCACCGACGAAAAAGTTCGACTATTACCAGAGAGACTGCACCCCGGATGGGGCTGGTATTTTCCAATTACCATATATGGGCCCACGGAAATATCAAGGATGCCCTATCCCTAGGGTTGTATATACCGTGCCAAATAACAATCTTAAATCGTTAAATCGCCTTGGGCAACTCAGGGAGGGAGCCCAAGTCCCCATATACAGCTACCTCATTAACTTCGAATTTCAAGAGTTGCAACATGGCGAACAATCCAAGTATTTTATTCAGGTAATTCAATTCTTTTTCTCAATTTCTTACTTCCTCTTTTAATCGTAACATATAATAACTCTGAGATTTAATAATATCGTCGAACTTTTATAATTAAATATAGCGTACCACATGTCATATAAACAAGGCAAATAAGGTAATTTATTTGAAGTATATATTGATATTCTTCTTAACATGTTCACTTTATATTTTATTTATGTTTATTTCAAGTAATTGTTAAATCTTTGCTATTTTATTAAGGCTTATCTTATCTTTGTATTACATTTAGATTTTTAAGTAAGTTAAACCATTTTGAAATTTTAGTTACTATTCATCATTTTACTAATCATAGCGGTTTTTAAAACGTGACACGCTTATCGAGGTATCTTATGACCTAAGTTATTTATTAAATTTACTAAGTGTTGTAAATTTTCATGCTTAGTCATTTTACTCAAAATTCACATTTATACTTATACTAGTATTATACTTATAAATATCTGTGTTTATACTTATGTGTATTTTTATACTTTGTACGTATTTTTATACGTATGCGTATTTTTATACTTCGTATTTATACGTATTTTTATACTGGTACGTATTTTTATACTGGTATGTATTTTTATACTTGTGCGCGTTAGTATTTTATATTTTAGTAATTAATAGTAATTTATTTTTAAACGTGATTTAATTCCATTTAACTTTTAAGTATGTTAATTAGATTAAATATTAGTATTATAAATATTTCTAAAGTTATATTATAATTCATTTTCATTACATAGTTTTATTTATATAGTCAAGTTACTTAGTAACATAAAATTTATACATTCACATTTAACTTTATAAATATTAGCTAATGATACTTAGTATAATTTAGTGTCAGTGGCGAAATGTATTTTTAATGATCATTAACTAAGTGTCTTTTAGGTGGTTTATAACTTTTACTTATTCGATTTGGGTGGAAGGATAACTCGATTTTGGAACATAATATATATCATATATTTGTATAACTTTCGAGCATTTTCCAAATGTTATTTAGTTAAATTACAATTTTACGTTATTTACTTATATTTTAGAGTTTAGTTAATCCATATTATTAAAATATCATTTATAACTTTCTATGTATTTGTACCTAGCAAAATACTTAGTAATATTTTTAGTAAGTATTAAAATAATCTTTTATTCTTAATTTTGTTTAATAGTCTACACTTTTCATTAAACACTTAATTTTTATTTATACTTCGAGAAACTTGATTTCATAATAGCTTTAGTTAAGTTTATTTAAAGTTTCAAGTTCTTTATTTCCTTTTGATATTTTAACTAAATATTTATTTAGTATATTTTAAGTTTATTTTAAAATTTAGAGTTTTTATATTAAATGAGATATATGACATTTTATATAACTATTTATCTTAGAAATTTTATACGAGTAGCATTTAATTTATTTTTACCTTTAAATTTATTTAATACTAATTTAAACATAATACTCTTTTTATTTAACTCTTAATTTTTAGTTGTGTTTTATTTAAATCTTTTTAGTGCCGATAAATATTTTATTTCAATAAATATTTTATATTAATTTACTTTATTTACTTAAGTTATTTTAATAATATTTTTAGTCTTATTTTATAATTGTGATACCTATAGTTAATATGATCAATAATTTACACATAACATATAATTTCAACATGATAATATTTCATATAAATTCAACAATAATCCAACAACACATTTTTCACCTTATGTTAGCTCGGTACGAATTTCCTTAGCTCGTCTGGACAAATTTCTGAAATGAATCGAGTCCGCATGATGTGATTGATATAGTACATATGATAATTCGCGATCTGATATCACATCATAATTCTGCTGAATAGTTTTGATTTTATTGATATGATTTTACTTGTTAATTGTTTTATAATTGTATATCATGCTTTATATGAATTATCACTTTAAACCGCATGCTTATTATAACTTGAATTACAACTTGAGAAATATTATTAATTGTTAAACTATGATTTGGAATGGTTTACGTTTTAATTATCATATACTCCGTATATGCTTTATATGTGTTATGCTATAATTACATATGTATATGTTAAATGCTATATGTTTACCGCTATGGGTTTATATGGCTTAGCGTGTGCGGGTTGAAATCGAGTCTGACGGAATGTTACCGTAGGTACCCTGAGGTTAATTGACGATGAGCACTATGGGATGAAAGACTTTCTTTTGTTTCTTTTGAGAGAATGTAATATGACTTTGTTTGTAGAGTATCGAGTTGTAATATCGTAACATCCGGTTTTCTAATATAAAGTACTTAATTAATATTTCGGCCTAATTTAATTAAGTCACCAAAAACCGGGTTGTTACATTTAATTTAAGATCGTTTCACACAAGAATTAGTGTAAAGAAAATTGACCACAACTAACTCATTAACTACTCTTTATGTGAGAGGTCTCACAATAATGTTATTGTGAAATCGTCTTTGCCAAGAATTTGTGTTGTTAATATTTGATTGCAATTGTCTACTCTATTGATCTTAATTTTATTTTCTCACTTTACTTATGGAGGTTAAAAGTCTAAAACTTTGACAATTAATATACTAAAAATAACAACATATTATAATATTTGATTCACATATTTATGTTTGTCGTCAATAATACTTTCCGGAAAGTATATTTTCGTCCTAAAATATTTTACGTTTAAATAAAAAAGGTAACTTTTTAAAGGTCGTCTTCGAAACCGTGTAAGTCAAAGTGTTAAAGATAATTGTGAGATGGGAGAGCATTATATGGAGTAGTAAATAACTACTCCCTCTATGCCATAACGTTAGTCCCGCTTTGAATTTACACTGTCTCCAACGTGCCTCTTTGACCATGTTTTTCGTCGCTTATATGCGATTGTTTTTGGTTGAAAATTAAATTTTGTGAAAGATATTTTAATAACAAATGTAAATATGTTATTATCATATCACTAATATTTATATATTTTAATTTTTATAGATGGTCAAAGTTGAAAAAGTTTGACTTTTAAAAAGTGAAATGAGACTAACATTGTGGAACAGAGAAAGTCTCTCTTAATTATTTAAATTTTTTTTTAATTTAAAGTTACTGCTCCTTCTATTTCATGGTTTTCTTCTTATTTACCATCTATATATAACTATTAAAAGAGAATCCTCCTCCTATATCTCCTAAAAAAACACTAAAAAACCAACCTAAATAACTATCCCTTCTTCCACGTCATCTCCCTTTTTCCACGTCAAAAAAATTAGCCACGTCAAATTGAAAACGGTTAGTTCCCCGCCTCATGCTTTTTCCATTGTGACTTTCGACCTTCATCAACGTTTAGTTCTATTCTTGCGTCGTAATAATGGTGAGAAATCGAAAAGGCCTGTCATTCAATTGTAGTAATCATACCGAGCTTCAATTTCAATTATCATCCCTTTTATTCACCATGATTATGGATGTCATCCTTCATCGGCTTCCATCACCATTGCTACAAGGTATTATTAGTTTTTTCCAAAATTTTTTTGATTTGATTGTCGGTTATGATTTGGAAGTTCATGACTTTAAAATTACCTATATTGAATCGTTAAGGGGCATTCGACTCTGTCACTTAGTTGTTGGGGGTTAGTAATAGTGTTGTTGTTGCTGTTAGCATTGTTGTCACTGTTGTGGCGCGTTGTTGTTGTTGCACACTGTTGTTTTGCCACTACGCTACTGCTTGCTGTTGCTGCCATTGTATTGTTGCACGCTGCAACTGTCGTTGTGTTGCTGCTATGCTACGTTGTTGTGCTCTGTCGACGAATAAAATTTTAATACCTAATGCATCTGTGAAGACTGTAATATTTTGGCAAAAGTGTGGAAAATTTACGTGGTTTGGCAAAAGTGTGTAAAATTTACCCAATACTTACTCTAAAATTTACAGCCCACATAAATGCGGAATTACGTGGTTTGACTATAATGAGGGCATATGATCCTTGAAACTTGAATGATAGTTGCAATATTTTGGCAAAAGTGTGTGCACTACTCCGTACATAATTGAAATAATTGAGCACTCTTTTGTGAATATTGAAGACTACCTTTGAACTACTACTACTCTTCTTCCTCAAACCCTTTACTCCCTCACCCACTCTCTGGTATTCTCAGTCATCTTTCTGCTATATTATTTTATGAATTAACGGTCCTTGTGAACAAGTTTGGTGCTTTTTCCCCTGTCTACAGAGTAGTCTGAAGGCAAAATTCTACCTCGAAATTACGATATATGTAGGGTTAGATTCATTGCATTGTTTTGTGTAATGTATGGTTGTAGTTTTGCTTGAATTCTATACACCATGATTTGGTCATTGCAAGAGCCTAGCACAAATCTTAGGTGAGATCGCTTTATCATATGAGAACGATCCTGATGTCGTGAAGTATGTTTTCCAGATATTTCAAGTGGTAGTCATTTTTTCCTACGATCCTGATGTCGTGAAGTATGTTTTCCAAATATTTCAACTGGAAGTCATTTCTTCCTTTTTTAATTAAGGATGTCCGTTTTGTTTCTTTTATTGTTGTGTTAGTGTGAAAAGTACTCTATGTTGAATTAAGAATTTCGGGAATTGAATTAAAAATATGGTGTTGTTGTCACTCCATTGTTGAGGCTGTTGCTGACACTCTATTGTTGTTGCAGCGTGTTGTTGGTGCCGCTGAGTGGATGATAAGATGCATTCGGAAACGTTGACAAGGTGACTATCGATAACTGTCCTCACTTTTGCTTTTAAACTCTTGACTGATTGAATTGATTGTACCCCTTTTATTGTCATAGTTTATGTCATAAGTTCAAAGATTATTTCTAAAGCAGATGTCGTTACAACAACACTAAAACGTTGAAGGTTCTTTGTTAAACATTGATTATGACAGTATTATAATTAGAGAACTTGATTGTGAGAGATCATGTATAATCGATGCTTTATATTACGTTGTTAGATAGCAAATAAAATGTTTTTCCCCTGTGTGATTAAGATTGTTCTTATATGCTTCCCATGGAAATTAATAATCATAATCTCCATGTTGACAGCAGCCTGTAACAAGTAGAATAATCAGAGATTTTTTTTTTTTAGTAATGATGATTTAAAAACCAAATAGCAGACATTGTATATTTGAGGCAAAATTCCGATGTAGGTCATGTAGGAGATCTTTGTGAAAGGCAGGTATTCTGCATTTAATTCTTGTAGGATGAGTATTTGGGGCTTTCCATGGAAATTTGATGATAAATAATCTTTCTATGATCAGCCGAAAAAGGTAGTCCTGCTAACTAATCCGTCAAATTCAGTGCAGCAACCAAATGATAACAACTGGTGCATAACCTTAACCTTCAACATTTTTCAGTCACTTAGAAACTATCACATTGACTTCTCTGATCATATACCTTTCTTTTAGTGGTTTTGGTGAGGTATGTAAAGCACGTGGGTCGTAATTTTGATGAGTTGATTAACATTTTCAAAATTATGTGATGGGGATTTTAAAAATGTGATTATACTGTGATTGATGTATTAAAGTTTTGTTCTTTTTGAATTTTGATGAATAAGTGAGTGAATGAATGTGTGTATTATTTGATTGCAATAGTGTTTGGTTTAACACGGCAATTATTTTACTTAAAGAAAATCTGTACTAGGTAGATTTATTCAGTTGAAGTTAGAGTTTTGATTATGCAATAATAGCAATTTTATGTAAAGATTCAGTTGAAGCTCATGACTTTAAAATTACCTATATTGAATCGTTTAGGGTCATTTGACTCTGTTGCTTAGTTGTTGTTGGGGTTACTATTAGTGTTGTTGTTGCTGTTAGCATTGTTGTCACTGTTGTCGCGCGTTGTTGTTGTTGTTGCTTGTATTTTTTGCCACTACGCTCTTGCTTTATTCTTTGCCATTGTATTCTTCTTATTTATGCTATCGTTGTGTTCTTTGCTATCTTTGCGTTGTTGTGCTCTGTTGATGTTGCTGTGCTGCTGATGAGTCGTGTTTAGTATAGGTTAGTGGTGGAGTTTTAGGCATGAACTAGGACGTTTTCACGTGATTTCATGGCGTTTTGTTGACTTAGGAATGATCGTGTATTGTCATGGAATTATGGCGTGTTAGCATGTGTTGAAGTTGGTCACAGAGAGCACAAGGAAGAGAAGAAGCAGAACACGACCAGAAGACCACCCGCGAGCAGCCCGCGAGCAACCCGCGAGTGGCCCGCGAGCAACACCTCTGCGTTGGGCTCTTTTTCCCGCTTTATTTGTTGGGCTTTAGTGAAACTTAGGATGTTACTTAGCTTGAGGGTTTCCTTATAACAGGGAAAAACCATTCATTTTCATGATCACTTTTCATTTTTATCATCTGCTTCACTTATCATTTTAGCTTAGAATTTAGATCTAGCTTTCGTTTCTCGTTGAAAACTCGGTGTTGGAAGATCGAACTTTCCATTCCTTTTGTAACCGTCGGTATGAGTAACTAATCTCCCATTTCTCGGTTTAAGTATTTGAAACGGTTGGTTTTAATTGTGAGTTTGAAAGTTCTAGTCTTTGTTTTGATTATTGATTATTGCTCGGTTTTGAATTATACTTGCGTGATTGATTTGTGATTGCTAGGTGTACAACTAGTCGTCTGATTCATTGCGTTTTTGATAGTTTTGTTAGTTGAACGGTTTACGTTGATTAACTTAACGCTAGTAACGACTAGGTTTAATTGTTGAATGGGTTACGTTGATTTTTATTCCTAGGAGCGATTTTCATAACGTCTAAAGTACAACTGGATTGTATGTGCTATTTGTTCCTTATCGATTCTCTGTTATTAAAGCTGCTGATTGATTAAATCTTGAACGGGATACGTTGAGATTGTCTTTTGGTTAGGGTTAGTTAAGAACGGGATACGTTTTAATTAGCTAAACATAAGGAGAATTAGAATTGTATGATTCACGATAAGGTAGTCAAGAGTATAAACTAGAACCGGATAACCGTGATCGATTAACTCTAAACCGTGGATTTTATCTTGAACCGAGATCCTTTTAACATCTTATTTTCCTTCCCTTTTTACTCTCTGCGTTTGTTTCATTGTATGTTAGGTAATTAGTTTCATAATTCAACAAAAACCCCCCCTTTATTAGTTATCTGTCACTCTGTTACTTTATTTTTGCTTTCATCTGCGCTTAGCTTGAATTCAATTAACCTTATTCCCTGTGGTTCGACCCCTTACTTCCGCTTTACTATTTGTTTAGTATTAGGATTTAAGTGTTATAAATTGTTAATTTGCGGCATACGACTTAGGACCGTCAAATTTTGGCGCCGTTGCCGGGGAATGTTTAGGCATTGATTGTTTTCGTGTAGGTGTATGCATAATACTCGTTCTACTAACCTGAACCTCGAGCCTTTTGACTCAGAGATTGAAAGAACACTTTTCAGGTTTAGGAGGAATGCAAGTGGTCAAGTCGTTACCGTGCAGGATCCCGAGGTAGACGTACCTGAATACGCCTCGGACATTTCGGATATTTCAGTCGAAAGCGACGAGATGGCCGCTCAAAGGATTAAACAACTCACAGCTCCGGATCTCACTAGTCAACCATTGTGTATCACCATCCCACCTCTCGAGGCTGGTGTTAACTTCGAGTTGAAATCCAGGCTCATTCATTTGCTACCTACATTCCATGGGTTGAACGGCGAGGATCCGAACAAGCATTTGTCGGATTTTCACATTGTCTGTTCCAGCATGAAACCTGCTGGAGTTACTGATGAGCAACTGAAGCTCAGGGCTTCCCGTTCTCACTGAAGGACGCGGCGAGGGATTGGCTCTATTTTCTACCCACAGGTAGCATTGACACGTGGGTCAAGATGAAGAGGGCGTTTCTAGAGAAGTACTTTCCCGCCTCTCGTTCTTCACAATTGAAGAAAGAGATAAGTAACGCCGAACAACAAGACGGTGAAAGTATGTATGAGTATTGGGAGCGTTTCAAGAAGCTCTGTGGTATGTGCCCGTATCATGGGTATGAAGACCAAGACCTCATCATGTACTTCTGTGGAGGGCTTAGTAAAGAGGATGCTCGTATGGTTCATGCAGCCAGTGGAGGTGGGATCACCAATAAAAATCCCACGGATGCAATGGCTCTAATCACCGAGCTTGCTGAGAGCTCTCGAGACCTCATCATGTACTTGCAGGAAGTTGTGGCTGAGCTGAACGATTATGGGAGACCTTTATATGTTTCTCCACCATTGCCACTAACCCTTCCTACAGAGACATTGTTACCATCTGTCGTGCAGGCACCTGTAGTTGAGCTCAAGGCTCTACCTGAGCACTTGAAGTACATGTTCCTAGGTGAGGGAGACACTCTTCCCGTCATTATCTCCAGTAAGCTCACCGAGGAACAGGGAAGCAACTGAAAGACGTTCTTGTGGAGAATAAGCTAGCGATTGGATGGACTATTGCCGACATCAAAGGCATAAGTCCAAGCACATGTATGCACCGGATTCTTCTTGAGGAGAATGCTAAGCCGGTGAGACAACCACAACGTCGATTGAATCCACCTATGATGGAGGTGGTAAAGAAAGAGGTTCTCAAGTTACTCCAAGTCGGAATGATTTATCCTATCTCGGATAGTCAATGGGTAAGCCCTACTCAAGTGGTTCCTAAGAAGTCCGGAGTGACAGTGATTGAGAATGACAAAGGTGAGCTTGTGCCTACTAGAGTACAGAATGGATGGCGAGTTTGTATCGATTATCGCCGTTTGAATACGGTGATGCGGAAAGATCATTTTCCCCTCCCCTTTATCGATCAAATGCTTGAACGACTTGCAGGTAAAGCTTACTATTGTTTCTTAGATGGCTACTCGGGCTACTTTCAAGTAGCCATTGCCCCTGAAGATCAAGAGAAGACCACCTTCACTTGTCCTTTTGGCACTTTTGCGTACCGACGCATGCCTTTCGGACTTTGTAATGCACCGGCCACCTTTCAAAGATGTATGATGAGCATCTTTTCTGAGTATGTTGAGCGCTTCATTGAAGTGTTCATGGATGATTTTTCGGTGCATGGTGATTCTTTTGACAGATGTTTGCACCACTTGTCTCTTGTTCTTAAACGTTGCATTGACACTAACCTTGTTCTGAATAGCGAAAAATGTCATTTTATGGTTGAACAGGGTATTGTTTTAGGACATGTGGTGTCATCTAGGGGTATTGAGGTGGATAAGGCAAAGATCGATACTATTTCGTCTTTGCCCTATCCTACTAACGTCCGTGAGGTTCGATCTTTTCTTGGTCATGCAGGTTTTTACCGCAGGTTCATTAAGTATTTTTCAAAGATCGCTTCACCTTTGTGCAAGCTGCTGCAGAAGGATACGGATTTCCACGTCGACAAGGCTTGCAAGGAAGCCTTTGACGTATTGAAGAATCGGCTTACGTCGGCCCCGATCATTCAAGCTCCGGATTGGTCTCTTCCATTTGAGATCATGTGTGACGCCAGTGACTATGCATTGGGAGCGGTGTTGGGTCAACGTATCGGGGAAGTCTCTCATGTCATTCACTACGCTTCTATGACGTTAAATGAGGCTCAACGAAACTACACCACTACCGAGAAAGAGCTTCTAGCGGTTGTCTTTGCGCTAGAGAAATTCCGATCATATTTGCTAGGTACGAAGGTTGTAGTCTTCTCTGATCATGCGGCATTGCGATACTTGATGTCGAAGAAGGAAGCGAAGCCAAGGTTGATTCGTTGGATTCTGTTATTGAGTGAATTTGCCATCGAGGTGAAGGACAAGAAAGGTGCGGAGAATGTGGTTGCCGATCACTTGAGTAGGTTAGTGGATGTGGATGCTGCTCCTCACGCACATGTACCGGTTAGAGGCGAATTTCTTGATGAGACGTTATGGGCTATTCAAGCTGTGGAGCCATGGTATGCTAACTTGGTGAATTTTCTTTGCTCGTCGAGATTTCCCTCTGGTTTTTCTAAGTCACAGAAAGATAAGCTCAAGAGTGATGCTAAGTATTATGTGTGGGATGAGCCGTACTTGTGGAAGCACTGTTCTGATCAAATCATTCGAAGATGTGTGCCCGAGAATGAGATGACTTCACTAATCACTTTCTGTCATTCTCATGCTTGCGAAGGGCATTTTGGTGCGAAGCGAACGGCGAGGAAGGTACTTGATTGTGGGTTATATTGGCCCACTTTGTTTTGAGATGCTCACGGTTTCTGTCAAGTTTGTGATAATTGCCAACGAGTTGGTAATATTTCTCGTCGCCACGAGATGCCGCAGGTCTACATGCTTAATTATGAGACATTTGATGTTTGGGGAATCGATTTTATGGGCCCATTTCCGAGTTCACATGGGTATGAATACATTCTGCTTGCTGTTGATTACGTGTCTAAGTGGGTCGAGGCAATCCCCACTAAGACCGATGACGCGAAGGTGGTTGCTAAGTTTATCAAAGCAAACATTTTTGCGCGATTTGGAATGCCCAAGGTAATGATTAGTGATCGTGGAACTCATTTCGTGAATAAGACGATTGGTGCTCTCCTCAAGAACTACCATGTAACTCACAAAGTTTCGACCGCGTATCATCCTCAAACCAACGGTCAAGCCGAGGTGTCGAATCAAGAAGTGAGGTCGATTCTTGAGAAGACGGTGAATCCGGACCGCAAGGATTGGAGTGAGCGGCTAGATGATGCATTGTGGGCGTATCGCACGGCCTACAAGACTCCTATAGGTATGTCTCCTTACCGCTTAGTTTTCGGAAAATCATGTCATCTTCCGGTTGAGCTAGAGCATAAGGCATATTGGGCGATCAAAAGCTTCAATATGAACTTGGATGAAGCGGGATTGCATAGGAAGTTGCAATTGCAGGAGCTCGAGGAATTGCGGCTCGAGTCGTATGAGAACGCAGCTACTTACAAGGAAAGAACTAAAGCATGGCACGATAAGATGATCGTGAGAAAGGACTTTAAAGTCGGTCAAAAAGTCCTTCTGTATCAATCTCGCTTACGTCTCTTTCCAGGTAAGTTGAAGTCCCGTTGGGTCGGTCCTTATCTTGTGGTCCACGTTTATGCTCATGGCGCTGTCGAGATCAAGGAACTAAGTACGAGCAAGGTTTTCAAGGTCAATGGGCAGTGATTAAAGCTCTACTATGAAGGTGCTGATATTGAAGCTGTAGAGTCGATGGCACTCTACGATCCGATTTACGAAGACTAAGCTCGTATCCTTTCGTCGAGCGAACGACGTTAAACAACAGCGCTGTCGGGGAGACAACCCTTGATTTCTCGTTTTATTTCTGCATTTTAGTTTAGTTTAATTTCGTTAACAGGTGCTCGTGACAGGTTTGTTACATGTTTCAGGATAATTGAGCTCAACAACTCATGACCCGACGCCCTTGTCGTCTTTTGTGATTTTGTGCTTTGAAGCCTTGTCGTCTTGTGTGATTTTGTAGTCTTTTGAAAGGGGTGTGTAATGGGTTTCCAAACCTCAACCGCGCGCAGGAGGCGAAAGCCCCGCGAGTCAAAAAAAAAAACAAAAAAAGGCGAGCGAGTGTTCCAGCGAATGACCATGACAAAGTCATGGACGGCCGCGAGCAAGAAGACCAGCTTTTTTTTAAAATTATAAACTCCTCCTTCCTCCTCTTTTCATTCATTCACCTTCATAACAAAAAAAAAAAAAAAAAAAAAAAAAAGAAAAAAAAAAAAAGAGAAGAGGAACGACGAGAACGACGGCGACCACCACCACCACCACCACTTCCCACCTGCACCGCCACCATACTACTCTCCCTCACCGGAGCTTCATCACCACCGCCAGTCACTCGCCGGAGCACCGTTCAAAACCCCTAATTTCCAAAATTAGGGTTTTGTTTTTCTTTTGATTTGGGATCGATTTTGGTTGTTGTTGGGTCGATTTTAGCCTCTTGCAAAACTTCAAGTAAGTTTTCTTTGATTTTGGTGTGATTTCAGTTGTTGTTGGGATCAATTTTTGGGTTTTCTTTAAACTTGCAAAGCTTGGGTGGTTGATTTTTCTGTGATTTTGGTGTGGTTTCGGAATGCCTTCGATTTGTGCTCGGTCGAAACACCTTGCTCTTGCTTACACTCCTTGCTTCTTACCCCTTGATTTGGATTTTGGATTTGTGAACCTCTGCGTCGATTCTGGTTCGATTTTTGGGCGCCGATTTGTTGAACACGGGTGTTTGTGTGTGTTTGGCTTGGTTTTTAAGGCTTTGTGGTTTTTTGTTTGTTGGTCCTTTGACCTCGCGAGTTTGTGGGTGCAATTTTGTTCGTGTTTGTTGCGTTTTGATTACGATGGCTAAGACACGAGGTAAGAACGCCGCTCCAAAGGATACTACGGCCGCGCCTCGGGCCTCGACATCCTCCTCTCGTCCTCCTAAGCGGCCACGTGCCGCTAACGACTACCTGGGGTGCAATTTGAGCTCGGAAGAGCAAGTAATTTGGAAGCGGCTTACCATGCCTAAGCGTGACATTCTTGTCACGAAGTTCTTTCATAGGCCGACTCTGGTTCAACTTGGTTTGTTGGAGGCTGTGGAAGGTTTTCTTACACGCGCAGGATTACCACATTTTGTTGACAGACATGCTCCCACGTATGCGCGTCTTACTTTGGAGTTTCTCTCCACCATGCGTTCCCCTGTCAGTGATAATCCTCAGGCCTTTTCCTTCCGCTTGTTTAACCGGGAGTATCGAATGTCGTTTGCGGCGTTAGCCGAGGTATTTGGAGCCGAGTTCCAAGTGGATATGCAGGTTGGGGAGGAACTTGAGGCCCGGGCGTTGTATGAATTTTGGAGTACTATCACGGACCGACCCATTCAAACGGGCTCGGAGAAGCCTACTCGCATCCCTCATCCCGCCCTTCGTTTGATTTATCGGGTCCTCTCTATGGGCTTCTTGGGGAAGGGTGAGTCCACTCATATAGGCCACGCGGGGCTCCAGTTGCTTTATGATATGAACCCCGAGGACCCTGCTACTGTCGATTGGGGTTACAAGTTCTTGTTTAGTTGTGCGGAGACCCGCCGTGTTGCGACGGGAAAGATTGCTTTAGGGGGAATGATCACTTTGATCGCTCTTAATCATGGTGTGAATTTGAGCGCCGAGGCGCCGGTTCCAGGGTCGACACAGCTTACTTTGTCTGTCTTGCGGACAATGCGCACTATCGCCCCAACTGAGAGGGGTGACGCTTATGCTTACATGCTCGGGACCTCGGAGAAAATCCCCTACCTTCGCCTTCCCCGCCCGCAAGGGCACGTCCTTCCGATTGGCCCGACTAAACGTGACTTGTATATCCCGCCCGATCCCCCTGAGATGGTGCGCATTGCTAGGGCTGCTGCATCGTCAGATGATGATGAGGAAGAAGCTGCGGAAGAGGAGCAGGGCGCTCCCGAGGTGGGTGAACCGAGTCAGCCTCGAGCCTCCGTGAGTGACCAATACTGGAGAGCCACTATGGAGGATAACATGGAGGAGCTACGTGATGAGATGGGCTTTATTCGGGACCAGAACCTTGAGGCGTTGGCGCTGCAACGCTCGGTTGGTGACATGTACACACAGCTGCATCCCGAGGTATATCATCCTCCTCCTCAGGCCTTTTATGATGAGATTGCGCAGCGCAATCCAGCGAGAGCAGCTCGTGCGGAGGAGCGTGTTCGTAGGTCCCGAAGTCGCTCGTGCTTCAACGCGTGCTTCGGGTCCCCTTCTACTTGATTCGGTATGCATTCTCTCCTCCTTTTTCTTTGTATGTCCTGTCTCACAATGAGGACATTGTTCGGTTTAAGCGTGGGGGAGGGAATTCAACCGTATTGTATATATTTGGCTACTGTTCTATTTGCTTTTGTTTATATTTGGAAAAAAAAAAAAATAAAAAAAAAAAATAAAAAAAACAGAAAAAAATGAAAAAGAAATAAAGTGAATCCCGCTAGGTGAAAACCCGAAAGGGCGCCTAGGCAAAATTGGGATATGTGGCCGAGGGCGGAGTGAAACCGCAAGGGCGGCACTCCGAGTAAAATGAAGAATCGAGATGCGAGCCACGAGCGTAGAAGTGAGGAAATAAGCTAGAGTGAAACCCGCAAGGGCGGGCACTCTAGGCAAAATGAGAAATTTAGGAAAAATAAAAAGTTCTAATACTTCCAATTTTACCGGCGTGGCGACATAAGAAGGGTGACACAGAAGGACGGAAGGGTAGGTTAGTGGCTACGGTGAGAAGTAATCGCGGTGCACGGAGTCGTAGGCACCTCTCTTGCGATTGAGTTTGTCTTATTTTCGGAGTAGAGGTGTTTAGGATGCTTGCTTGTGTGGGTTGTATGTGTGTGTGACATACGTCTTTTGTCACAGGAGAACGTTAGTAGCACAAGTAAGCCGGGCTAGGATGGAGAAATAAGGGGCGTAGTTGGGCTTCTGTCATCATAGTCACGTTTGTCGTTGAGTCGATGGGTATGCATTTCCTAGATTTCGAGGATTTCTGTCATTTTGATGCGAGATTGAGTGAAAATGGCTACTACTCAAGCCATTCGAGGGAGTTAGAGGTTATAGTTTTGAGTGCGACTTGCTTTGATTTGAATCCACCACGTTCTTTGAAAGCTAGTGTTGGTTTGGCGTGTATGGCGTTCGTTGAGTTTACTCGCGGACGAGCAAAAGCTTAAGCGTGGGGGAGTTTGATGAGTCGTGTTTAGTATAGGTTAGTGGTGGAGTTGTAGGCTTGAACTAGGACGTTTTCACGTGATTTCATGGCGTTTTGTTGACTTAGGAATGATCGTGTATTATCATGGAATTATGGCGTGTTAGCATGTGTTGAAGTTGGTCACAGAGAGCACAAGGAAGAGAAGAAGCAGAACACGACCAGAAGACCACCCGCGAGCAGCCCGCGAGCAACCCGCGAGTGGCCCGCGAGCAACACCTCTGCGTTGGGCTCTTTTCCCGCTTTATTTGTTGGGCTTTAGTGAAACTTAGGATGTTACTTAGCTTGAGGGTTTCCTTATAACAGGGAAAAACCATTCATTTTCATGATCACTTTTCAGTTTTATCATCTGCTTCACTTATCATTTTAGCTTAGAATTTAGATCTAGCTTTCGTTTCTCGTTGAAAACTCGGTGTTGGAAGATCGAACTTTCCATTCCTTTTGTAACCGTCGGTATGAGTAACTAATCTCCCATTTCTCGGTTTAAGTATTTGAAACGGTTGGTTTTAATTGTGAGTTTGAAAGTTCTAGTCTTTGTTTTGATTATTGATTATTGCTCGGTTTTGAATTATACTTGCGTGATTGATTTGTGATTGCTAGGTGTACAACTAGTCGTCTGATTCATTGCGTATTTGTTAGTTTTGTTAGTTGAACGGTTTACGTTGATTAACTTAACGCTAGTAACGACTAGGTTTAATTGTTGAACGGGTTACGTTGATTTTTATTCCTAGGAGCGATTTTCATAACGTCTAAAGTACAACTGGATTGTATGTGCTATTTGTTCCTTATCGATTCTCTGTTATTAAAGCTGCTGATTGATTAAATCTTGAACGGGATACGTTGAGATTGTCTTTTGGTTAGGGTTAGTTAAGAACGGGATACGTTTTAATTAGCTAAACATAAGGAGAATTAGAATTGTATGATTCACGATAAGGTAGTCAAGAGTATAAACTAGAACCGGATAACCGTGATCGATTAACTCTAAACCGTGGATTTTATCTTGAACCGAGATCCTTTTAACATCTTATTTTCCTTCCCTTTTTACTCTCTGCGTTTGTTTCATTGTATGCTAGGTTATTAGTTTCATAATTCAACAAAAACCCCCCCTTTATTAGTTATCTGTCACTCTGTTACTTTATTTTTGCTTTCATCTGCGCTTAGCTTGAATTCAATTAACCTTATTCCCTGTGGTTCGACCCCTTACTTCCGCTTTACTATTTGTTTAGTATTAGGATTTAAGTGTTATAAATTGTTAATTTGCGGCATACGACTTAGGACCGTCAGCTGCTATTAATGTCATTGGTCATTGTTTCTCTTTGTAGTGTGGGAAGTAGCGAGGCGAAGAAGAAAAACATTTTTCACAAACAAGATATTGTTCGACAGGAGGTAAGAATTCAAAGAACTCACGATTATTTTGTTTCCCGAGTTTGATTGGTACCGAAATTTGTTTCACTGACTGGAAAGAGGACGTACACCGTGTCGGATGTGGTTCAATAAATCTCAGGTTCGTTTCATTGACTTTGTCGTAAGATTATTTTGGTTTGGTTTTATAGGATACGTGTATATAATTTTCGAGGAATATCATTTGCTTCGCCTATGATGATGTAGTTTCACATGGAGAAAAATTGTAATCCCGTAACTTCGCTTTCTTTGGTCATGTTCTTCAGATAATCATGGAAAATTACTTCCATTCCATCTAACGGTATACAATTTTATTTCTTTGTGAGGATTATCTTAATCAAATATATATCTATGTAGTTTTTCTGTTTTATAGGTTTTCTTAAAGGCTCAAAAAAAGAAATGTCAAGATTTTCAAGCAAAATTAAAGAGACAAAGAGGTAAAATACAACGCTGCGATTTCAGACGGTGCAGTTTTGGTCTTTCCAATGTATCTCATATATATTTTTTTTTTTGAACAACTGGAAAGACTAATTACCGTGCAAGGACCTTTTCAATCAACCAAGACAGGAGTAAATACAACACCTTAAAGAATCGTTTTGTTGTTTGATACAGAGTACTTTGTTTTATATCCTTTTAGTGCCTCCTTGGCATTTCCTGTCTTGACGTTATTTGTGTCTCTTTTTTCCTGTCAAACACTCTCCGAGATTGATCTATTTCATCATCTATTTATGGCACTTATTTGTCTATGTTAAGCCTTAACCAAGATGTAGACCAACAAGGATACTATTGCTCGAATCACATCTGCTACCAATACTGGTGATGTTCTTGCCCCTGCTTACGCTCTTAAACTCCCCGCTACGGTCTTTAAGTTGGACTGTCAAATTATAATGCTGGCATGTTCTTTACCAATCTACCTTGATGTCACTTAAAATGTTATTTCTTTTGTCTTACTACGGGTTGTTAATGTTTGAAACATCATGTCATCTTGGCAGCATATTGTATACTAGACTTCTACTCGCATGAAAGGCTTTGATGATGTTGGAGTTTGGAGATGGACGGTGAAATCAAAGAACCAATCATTTGGAAGTCGAAAAAGCAATCATCCAATCAATCATCCATCAAAAAGTTAAACAGATAAGTTTTATGGCGTAACTTCACTTTCAAGGACTCAATTATACTTTGTACGATATAAGTAATTTGAGAACGACCGGACGAAAAGAAGGTGACGTACAATATTGTCATATGTTATGTTTCATGAAAGATTGAAATTGAACTACCATATGATATTTACCCTATATTTACATGAGCTACTTTTCAGCCACGGTCAGTTATTTGTGTTTGTTTCATAGGTAACCTTACGCAAAGGTTTAAAAATAAGTTTGCCAAACGCTAACACAGCTTTAACCTTCCGTAGAAGAACTAGAAATGTAGGTATATTTTCCAAAAATTATATTAAGCGTAAATCATTATCCCTCTTGTAATTTTATTATTCTTTGTTTTTTTTGAATTAGAATGTAAATAGCTTTATTTTGTAATTCAAAATGTAATTTAATAAGTTTCAAGATGAAGATTCAAGATGGAGATGCCCAACTCCCACTTAAAGCTCAAGATGAAGAATGAAGACAAGTTTTAGGGTCCATGGATGGATTCCAATTTGTATTTTGTCTTTATTTTCATAGGGTTAGGCCACACTAGGTGTTTTTCATTTTTACATTTTCTTTTTCCCGTTTTTCATTGCATTCACACGTTAGATAGTAGCATCATATTCCGCCTAGACCAAACCACCTAATATACATGAATATGGACCATATAGTTGCATCATATATCATAGACATACGGATGTCACTCGTTCTAGGGCTATCACCTCAATTTAATCATTCACGTAATGCTAGATATTTGTTCACTGAAAATGAATTAAAAATGAGATTATGGGACCCTCCTCTATTCTAAAATTGAGATTAGTCTTCATAGGAAAAGCTGCTATGAGCCCCTTCTTCGTCGGTAGGCATGTAGGACCTTACTCTCCACATGACCCCTTCTACGTTGGGTAAGTAGTAGGTGTTGACCTATTTTACCTCAACATTATAGTTCGAGTAATATCTCGTAGTTATAATGGACTAATAGATAGGATTTACTGAAATCTATCGACCAACCATTCTAACAGTAGAATTAGCCAAGAAGTTGGCTTATCAATTTAAAGAAATTGAGTCTTGGGATCACTTATATAATTCTCGAGGGAGGTCGATTATATGTGTGCACGAGTCATTGCATTAAATCGTTATTGCTTTACGACTTAAACCTTTAAAACGATGTTTTCTTATCTTCTCTCTTCTTCTTTCTTTTCACAGTTTCGAATTCGTTATATACAGATATAACTGCTAAAACAAATGGCTGGACGTATTGACGGCCCAATGCCAAGTGCCACACTAGACCGCGAATCATGGCTGAGAATATTTATGGGCACCATGAATCAGTCAACTCGACTGAAGAATGATGGGTCCAACTTTACTGATTGGGAGGCCGCATTACGGAATGCCGCCATCGCTGACGGTAAGCTCAAGTACTTGACTGAGCCAATACCGACTGAACCAGCTCCCGATGCAGGAGCAAATGAAGTCGTTGCTTATAGCGATTTCGTGATGGAGGCGGGTGCGATAAAGAACGTACTCATCTATTCAATGTAATCAAAATTGCAAAGACGGTTCATAGCCCAGGATGGAAACAAGATTTTCACCACTCTGACTAAAGAATTCTCAAAAGCACCGAGAATCGTGAGTTATGAGTATACCACTCGCTTCTTTGAAGCGAAACTCCAGAAGGGCCAACCGGTTGGTCCACACCTTCTCGACATGATCGAGAATGTCGAGAAACGGGATGAGCTTGGTTGCAAGATCGATGAGAAGATCGTCATTGATCGTGTACTCCACTCCCTTCATGATGGGTATGCCCTCTTTAGGGCGAACTATTACTTGAATGACATGCAGAAAAGTCTGCATGAGCTTCACTCACTCCTCGTGCAGATGGAGAGTGATCTGAAGTTGAGTGGGAGCATAAAACAAGATGTTCTCATGATTGGCAACAAAAGCAAGGGTAAGGGCAAGGCTCCGGCTAACCTAACTGTAGGAAAGCCAAAATTTAAGAAGCCAGTGATTGCAAAGAGTGGGCCTGGTGAGTCTAGCGGTAGCTCACAAGGCAAGGCAAAAGCGAAGCAAAGCATGGAGTGCCACCATTGCCACAAGTCTGGGCATTGGAGCCGGAACTGTCCTGTGTATGCTGAGGACATAAAAGCAGGCCGCGTCATTCCTGTTGGTATGTCTTCTTTTATTGATATGATTGAGATTAACCATGCAAGTTTCGGAACTTGGGTACTTGATACTGGTTGTGGTTCTCATCTGTGTAGTCATTTGCAGGGCCTAAGAAACATCAAAACTCTGGCAAGAGGTGATGTGGACCTGCGAGTGGGGAATGGAGCAAGAGTTGCTGCCGTTTCAGTGGGAACATATGTAATCCAACTCCCGAGCGGTTTTGAGTTATTTCTGAATAACTGTTACTATGTCCCTAGTTTATCGAAAAACATTATTTCTGTATCCGTACTTGATAAAGACGGATTTTCGTTTTTAATAAAGAATAATAGCTGTATTTTCTCTTTAAACGATATGATTTATGGTAAAGCAGTTTCCATGAACGGAATTTATGTTTTAGATCAAACCACAGATATAATGCATGTGAGTAACAAGAAAGCAAAGGTTGGTGACAAAGATCAAACCAATCTATGACATTGCCGTATGTGACATATAAATGAAAAATGCGTGAAAAAGCTCATTGATGATGGGACAATCGCCCCATTTGAATATGAAACTTTTGGCACAGGTGAATCATGTCTCATAGGCAAAATGTCTTGAATTTCCTTCAAAGGTGTTGGAATGCGCGCTGCTGACCAATTAGGACTCATACATACTGATGTGTGTGGACCTATGTCAATCAACGCTAGAGATGGCTATAGGTATTTCATCACTTTCACGGACGATTTGAGTAGATGGCTATAGGATACAGAACTAGTCACCAAATTCATCAACAATCTCACCCTCACAGACGCTGAAAGATTTACTGCATTTAATAACTTTGACAACTTCTCTTCACTCAGCGCTGTGGGTGAATTAATCGAAGACGATCTCCGCAAAGAAAAGCTAACCCAGGCTACAGGCCGAGGTTACCAGGGCAGCTCGTCACGAGCCGTCACTAAAACTGAACCGGTCCATTGCATCAACGCACTGGAGGCACTAGCGGCTCCCCTATCTTTCACAATGCCAAAAAAATATACCGCGTCGCCTCCAAAGGCGTCATACTCATCTGCAGGTCAGACTTCGTCGAAGCCATGACAAAACTTTGACCCAATCTACATGACTTGCTCCAAAGCACTACAAAGACTCGTGAGCGGAAACGTGCTTCAACTCCTGGGACCTACTAGCGAGCCCCCTCAGGATAAAAAGCCTAAATCATGGAATCAGAATGCGTACTGTGAGTTCCACAGGGGAAAAGTGTAGGGATCGGATCCCATTCACTAATCAAATATTAGTGTAAATCAAATTACTCTAATTTGATTTAGCAAGATCTATGTAGTACAAATTTACTTTGTTTACAAGTTTAGAAATTTATACCTTCACATAAGGAATAAAGAGGGCACAAAACAAGAACTTCTTTCTTGTTTTGTTTCTTGAGCTATCAATATGGATGATCCTCCAAACCAAGTTTCCAAACAAGGAAACCTTCTTCTTGTTGCACCCAAGAAGTACACCAAAATTCACTAATGATTTTGATCTAGAAATCACTAGCAAGAGCTTGATAATATGTATAATATTACCACTAATACTTACTAACTCTTAGTAATAATTAGAGTAGTATTTAGAGAGAGTTTTGAGAGATGGTGTAGGAAAAAATGCATACCACTAACTCTATTTTTCTCCTACCCTTTTATGAGCAAAAGAGAGAAAAATATAGTGTGTGAAACACACCACCAAAACCGGCCCAAGGAGAGAGAGAAGAGAAAGAGTTGTTTTATTGTTTAGAACAGTTGTAGGCATGCACATCATTATGTTCCTTGCATGCTTGTCTAAATCAAAAACAAAACAAAACAAGACAAAAAAGAATCTCTCCCTTTTGTGCTTCATTTGGACGGTCCAAATGGACCCACATGGGTCTATTTTGTTTTTCAATATTTGTCCCACAAATACTTATAATTTATCACTTAATTATCTAATATAATAAAGTGTAAATTAATTAAACTCTTCCTTAATATACATGTACACTTACACATATATTAAAATGTACTTTTACTAATCTCATTAGTAAAATATACACAATTAGTGAATTAACACTTAATCACTAATTCTCGTCTCCTCTAATAATTTTATCGATATAAAATTAAATCATCCGAGTTCACAACTCGATTTCTCTCTAAATTAATACACTGACTAACTGTTAGTCAAATTATCAAGTTACTAATATAATCGTATCTCATACAATATATTAGCTTAAATATTTGGAGTACGTTCCTATAGGTGTGACTTAAAGGGATCAATTGATTACCGCCGTTCTCACGACAATAACGTCAAACTCTAGTCAGCCAACCGTTATTGATTTACGTTAATCAATTGACAATAATACAGGATTATCCCCATGTATTCCTTAATTGAGATTTATTAAGTAATCGCACTATTGTGGAGGACACATACTCCAACAATCTCCCACTAGTCCGAGACAAGTTGTGCATTACCAATTCTCATGTCCGTTTCACATCTCCCACTCGATGCAAGGTGTCTTACAGGTCGCATTTGCATCCCGAGATATATATCGTGAGTGGTTTCCTCGATATGGAGAGTAGTCATTCGACCGGGGAATCTACCGTAGATTGTTACCGAGCGTGGCCACGCATTTTCAGCGACTACTCCTCGAGTGGCCCAAAGATGTTTTACCCTGACGAGGGTGGACATTTCCCTTCCACTCGATTGTACTGTATAATGCAGATCACCATGACCCCAAAGATGCCCTTATAACCCCCTTTCACGGCATGGCTTAGGACAAAAATGAAAGTCACTCTGAAACCGCACCGACTGCATAATCAGCCCAGTCAAAGAATCGACTAAAGGAATACTATAGAATTCCCACCACGACTGTGTTTCAATCTCATTGAAAAGGAATTTATAAGTTGCCACTGTCCGACAGAGTGTTTCACAGTCTGTCTATGCAACCGAGCAGTCATCACTATGACCCCATGGTGTTGAACCCACCATCGAACGACTTGCAATCTAGTCTCTCCGAGACGTCACCTCATATGAGAGACTAGGGACCAAATACTTAGCTTATACCGTTCACTTGAATATGTTCAATGTTGTCACACAACTATTCGGATAAACAAAGTATGCATTCATAATGACTTAAAAGAGTAAATATATACTCTAAACAATGAATGTTATTTTCATATATGTAATAGGATACTTTATCCATTACATATCTCAAAACTAAAGGAAATCTGGCATACGCCTCAACCCCATAGAGGCGGTGTGAGCGTCATGCTTAGTCCTCGAAAGAGGCTTGGTTAGAGGATCAGCGATCTCATCGTCTGTCCCAACCTTACAAATATCCATTTCCTTCATTTCCACATTATCTCTTATAACATGGCATTTCCTCAAAACGTGTCTAGACTTATTACTAGACTTGGGCTCCTTTGCTCGAAAGATAGCCCTACTATTATCTCAATAAATAGTGATTGGATCTACGGCACTAGGGACTACCCTTAGTCCATCCAAGAACTGCCGAATCCATACAGCTTCTTTAGCAAACTCAAGTCGCCAAATATTCACTACATTGTAGAATCCACAGTGACACTTTGCTTGAAACCTTTTCAGCAAACAGCTCCACCATTCAACATAAAGACATAACCGGATTGGGATTTCAGATCATCCCTATCGGTTTGGAAACTTGCATCCGTGTAACCCTTTACACGTAGCTCAAGTTCTCCTCCAAACACTAGAAACGTATCCTTAGTTCTTCTCAAGTACTTAAGGATGTTCTTTACAGCTATCCAGTGATTCTCACCGGGATTAGCTTGATACCGGCTCGTCATGCTCAAAGCGAAAGCGACATCGGGACGAGTGCGCATCATAGCATACATGATTGATCTTACAGCGGAAGCATAAGGGATCAATTTCATGCGTTCAATTTCCGCAGGAGTCGTAGGACATTGAGATTTCTTCAATGTTATTCCTACACTCATCGGAATAAAGCCTCTCTTGGAGTCTTTCATATTGAATCTATCAAGAATCTTATCAATATAAGTTTCTTGACTTAATGCTAGTATCCTCTTGGATCTATCTCTATAGATCCGGATACCCAAGATGCGTTGTGCCTCTCCCAAGTCCTTCATTTGGAAATGGTTTCCCAATTCCACCTTTACCGAATTTAGACTTGGAACATCATTTCCAATCAGTAGTATGTCATCCACATACAAAACAAGGAAGGTTACTTTACTCCCACTAAACTTCATGTACAAACAAGGTTCCTCGGCACTACGAGCGAATCCTTTCGTTTGATAACATGATCGAATCTATGATTCCAACTCCTTGGTACTTGCTTAAGACCATAAATGGATCTCTTAAGCTTGCATACTTTCTTAGGGTTGGATGTATCCACAAAACCTTCAGGTTGTGTCATGTACACTTCCTCTTCTAGAATCTCATTCAAGAAGACGGTTTTTGCATCCATTTACCATATTTCATAGTCATGAAATGCGGTAACCGCTAAGATTATCCTTATGGATCGAAGCATAGCTACTGGTGCAAATGTTTCATCATAATGAATACCTTGGACTTGTGAAAAGCCATTTGCCACCAATATAGCTTTGTAAACATCTATATGTTTATCTATGCCGAGTTTGATTTTGAATATCCATTTACACTGAAGGGCTCTCACTCCTTTAGGTAAATCTGCCAAGTCCCAAACTTGGTTCTCGTACATAGAATCCATTTCGGATTTCATGGCCTCAAGCCATTGGTCGGAGTTGTGGCTACTAATAGCCGCCTTGTAGGTTAAGGGTTCGTTGTTTTCGAATAACAACAAATCACCCTCCTCCTCGATGTAACCGAGGTAGCGGTCAGGTTGATTACTAATTTTTCCTGACCTCCTAAGGATTACAACCGTGTCAGAAGACGAAGGAACGGTTTCCTCATTTTCTGTGTCGGTTTGTGGCTCTTGAACTTCATCAAGTTCAAATTTTCTCCCACTCTGTTTCTTAGAAATATATTTATTTTCTAGAAAAACAGCATCACGAGTCACAAACTCTTTGTTTTCGTGAGGATTGTAGAAGTAATAACCACACGTTTCCTTAGGATAACCTACAAATAGGGAACCTTTCCCGTCCATATCTCATATGGAACCGCTTTAGTCGGACTTCGATTTAGTGAGAAAACAGCAAATGATAGCGTAAAGCCCCAAATCGATCCAGGAAGCTCACTTTGACTCACCATAGACCGAACCATATCTAGCAAGGTTCGGTTTCTCCTTTCTGCAACACCATTCAACAGTGGTGTGCCCGGAGGAGTCAATTTGTGATACTCTATCACAATTCTTAAGATGTGAATCAAACTCATTACTTAGATATTCGCCACCACGATCCGATCGTAGTGCATCTATCTTCTTATCCAACTGGTTCACAACCTCATTTTGAAATTTTTTTAAATTTCTCAAAAGCATCACTCTTATACCTTATTAAGTAGACATAACCATATCTACTTAAGTCATCGGTAAAAGTAATGATGTAATGATGTCCTCCTTTAGCGGTGATGTTTAATGGATCACACACATCAATATGTATGAGTCCTAAAAACTTCACTTGCTCGTGTCCCTTTACCACTAAAGGGTGCACGAGTCATTTTGCCTTAAAAGGCAAGCCTCGCACGTACCATATGATTCGCAATCAAATGGTTTGAGAACATTGGTCTCAACAAGTCTCTTTGTGCGTCTATCGTTTATGTGACCTAAACGACAATGCCAAGGTAGGATTTGTTTGATTCATTCGTTTTGAGCCTCTTGTTCTCTATATGATCAACATCATTGACATCATTTAAAACATAAATACCTCCAATTGAAATGGTTTCACCATAAACCATTTCATTAAATGAAAAAGTACGTCGATTGTTCTTAATCATAAAAGCCTTTCGTATCAAACACGGAGACGGAGATAATGTTTTTTGGTTAGAGTTGTGACAAGGCTAAAGTCGTATCACCTAAGTCAAAGTAACCTAAAGTCAACTAATAAGGTAGCTAGTGGCAGTAGGGTCGAATCCACAGGGAAACGTATACTCGCAGGTTTACTAAATCTAGGCAATTCCTAAGGTGTGAAAAGGGTTTGTTTTGTAAGGTCTATAAAACTAAAAGAACAACCTAAAGCAATATAAAGAGGGTTTAAACAATAGGTAAAAGACCAGGGTTTCGGGTTCCTTATGACAATAATCCGGATAATAAACTTTCACCAAAATAGCAATCAATCAGAATAGGCAAGGCGATTAGGATAAAACAAGCTCTCTCGAGTCAATGTTACCTTAAGTTCAATTTAGCGGGCTCTCGCGTCTTACTAAATCAACTTATCAATTACGCGTAGTGGTCTAATACTGATTAGGCTTTCGATCTTAAATCAATATAACCCTAAGTTCAATTAAATTAAGGCGTCCCTAAATTCAATTGTCAATTAATCGCGCAGGAAGAAATCGCACAAGCATAAACTAATCAATCACAACAATTTAAACAAAACACCGGATTAAAGGCATAATTCCCCCTCAACCCTAGCGAGGGGATTAGCTACTCATAACTAGGGCAAACGATAAATTAACAAAGGAATAAAATAAAGACATGATTACCAGAATTGAATGCTTGAATTGAAATTAAGAAGTACCGACGGTTACAAAGTTCCAGGATGAAATCCAACTTAAAATCCAATGTTGAAGATGAAAGCAGTAAAGTAAACTATGAGAGAGAACTAAGCAAACTCTATATTCGTAATTAGGTCTCAATTAAAACATAAGATGAAATTAAACTTGAGTTTTTCTAAATATAACACTAATCAGCAGCTTCCGTAATTAATTTTGCATCACGGCGGCCGATCGTCACGGCCAAGATCTGGACCTGGCCCTGCACTTTTGAACATAGCCCAACGTTTTGGGCTCAAAACTCCAAATTCTTCTTGGGCCATTGCTAGCTCTTGCAATATTTCGGCCCCTTAACTTTAATTCTCGGCTTTCGGTCCCGAGCTCAACTTCACGTCGTCTTTTGGATTCCCGTGTATCCACTTTTCAGCTCAAATACCTAGGAAATGAATAAAATCCTGCAAAATACGGAAATACAACAAAAGCGCCTCTAGGACGTAATGTGAGAACAAAATGGCCCCGAAGGACGCATTTTGACAATAAAAAGCAGCTCGGGACGGGGGTAAAAACATATAAAAATAACCGCTATCAAGTTGGTACAAAATAACAGTTATTCAAGTACAACTCTAAACCACTAGCTAGAGTGAGTACAAAAATTCCCACGGAAATGGCCGCTACTCTAGCTCCATTACCCATGCGGAGTGCTCGCAAATATCTCATTCCTTGCAAGTGATTGCAAAGGTGAGATCCAAATCCGGTATCACATACCCATGTAGAAATGCAAGCATGATTTATGTCAATCATATAAAGACTAGAAGGAACAATATCTTTGGATGTCGCACATCCATCATTCTTTTCCTTCAAGGATTTGGGACAATTGCGCTTCCAACGACCGGGTTTGGGTTTGCTATTCTCAATAGCCTTCCCCTTACCCTTATCTTCCTTGAACCGAGCTTAATAAGCTCCCTTCCCTTTCATGACCCTAATGTTTATGCTCTTCAATCTCATTGAAAGAACATCTTTTCTCTCAATCCTCATTTACTTTCGTGCTATCTAGATTGAAGCACATCGTCGTCATTCTAGTGAATATCTCATATGCACTTTAGTGAGTAACGAAGCGAAGTTTGAGAGAATGTGACATTGACCAAATCAATATATTTTCAACGTCATTGTCAACCTTTAGGTGCTCATCGTAGGCGGCTTGCGCCGCCGTGGTGGCCCTAAGTCCGGGTTCGGTGGGAGGTGGTTCGGTAAAGTTCTTAAGCACATTGTCGGAATGAGCGGCGCCCCTTATAGTCAAATCTCATTCGACAAAGTTGCTTCCGTCATCCTCTAGGATACACTTATCCATCACGGTTCTCAACCATGAATATATACCCAAAATGGGTGCGGGAGTTAAAGTTATCATTGCGATTTCAAATAAATAATTCTACAACAAATATGAGGAAATAATAACATTCATTGTATATGATGACATTTGCTAAAACTCTTTTTAAAACAAATGTCCATTTATATAATGATCTCCCACGAAATTATATAAATGATTCCAAGACTCGTTTGTCATATAAAATTAGACATCTCATGTTTCCTTTTATATAAAAACGATAAGTCAACACTTGACTAATTCTACACTAGAATGCTTGGTTGATGATTTTCTATAAAATGCATCGATTAGCCCCAAATAACTCTTATTCGGTTGAGTCCAAATCAAATTAGCACGGGACTTCCTCCCACTACTTACCCATGGTAACAAGGTTCCACGTCGCGGAGGTCCTCACGAACATGGGGTTCATAGTCGCTACATTTGGAAAGGCTTAATCTCAATTCATTTTTGTTAAATTGTGGGTGATCTTGTCAATTTTTAGTCATTTAAATTCTTTATAAGTGAACTAATTTAGGAATCGTGACTTAAATCGACAATCATAGTGGGATATCGTGGCATGCATGGCGATTTTGGCATGTGTGCGGAAAATAAGCAAACAAACAAGCATCAAACAAACATAAACCTAGTATGGCCACCTAAAGAATTAAAAATACAAGGAGTTACAAATTGGAAACCAACTCCTTTGGTCCCTCTTCACATGGATCTCATCCAAGGCTCCTTCTTGCAAGCATTAGAACTCTTCTAAGGCACCATCTCGATCCATCGCTGCCTTTCTGCTTTACAAATAGTTACAATTATAAATTTACAAATGAATACATAGCAATCCTATTATACATTTATAAATGAAATAAACTATTAGAAAATTACAAACCGGCGATACGAGATCGCATTTAATTACAAAACCACACGATACTCCCTTTCATTACGGGTAATATCGGGAAAAATATAACAAACTATGGCCATACTAGTAAGAATAAACATTCATTCAACAATAAACATTCATTCAAACATGCATAATGTAAAGCTTATAAATAAAAACATGCCAAAATCGCCTCAAACAATAATCGCATTAATTGGTTTCAAACCGATCTCATTTTTAATCGATTAATCTCATATTAATCAATAATGCTTAAAACACCTTTTAAGCTTGAACTAAAACTTCTAAACTGATTTTAGAACACCCAACATTAGTTTATACTAACTTATGGTGATTTTAGTTCATAAACATGGTCATTTGCTAATTAGAAGTACTTTAATCATAACTATTTATGAATAAAGCTTTATAAAATCAAAATAAAATAAAATAAAATCATTTTTATTTTGACAAAATTTTTTATATTCTGGAACACTTCCAAAATATCAGAAAAGAAAAAGTTTGGTCAGAAAAATTTACGAATTATTTTATAATAAATAACATACGATTTCATCGATTTTATCTCATAAAATCAAGAAAACGTCTAAAACAGTGAGGAAAAATCCCAAATTTATACGAGAGCATCCTCATAATGTATAAAAATATTGGTATAAATTTCATGTCCAGAAAACAACGTTTACTATATTTTTGGACATAAAATGCATATCATACCGATTTTAAACAAAAATTTGGTTAAATATTCAAAACTCAAGATCTGACTTTGAAACTTTACATGCAGAAAGTATAAATATGAAATATCACTGTGTAAAACTTTCATGACCATATTTGATTTATAACTATTTATAGAAATTATTTTATCCAAAAACTCACTTTTTGACTCGGTTTTGTATAAAAATCATTTAAAATAGCAAAAAAATTTCAAAAATTACGAAATTTGACCAGTAATTTCATGAGACCAGAAACTTTGCATGCAATAAAAATCTCGTGTTAAAACAACTTTTAACACTATTTTCGGATTTTATGTCATTTATTCTCAATAAATACATAAAACTCCAAAAATAACAAAATAAATTTGTAACTACAAGCCTTGTCTCTGATACCACTTGTAGGGATCGGATCCCATTCACTAATCAAATATTAGTGTAAATCAAATTACTCTAATTTGATTTAGCAAGATCTATGTAGTACAAATTTACTTTGTTTACAAGTTTAGAAATTTATACCTTCACATAAGGAATAAAGAGGGCACAAAACAAGAACTTCTTTCTTGTTTTGTTTCTTGAGCTATCAATATGGATGATCCTCCAAACCAAGTTTCCAAACAAGGAAACCTTCTTCTTGTTGCACCCAAGAAGTACACCAAAATTCACTAATGATTTTGATCTAGAAATCACTAGCAAGAGCTTGATAATATGTATAATATTACCACTAATACTTACTAACTCTTAGTAATAATTAGAGTAGTATTTAGAGAGAGTTTTGAGAGATGGTGTAGGAAAAAATGCATACCACTAACTCTATTTTTCTCCTACCCTTTTATGAGCAAAAGAGAGAAAAATATAGTGTGTGAAACACACCACCAAAACCGGCCCAAGGAGAGAGAGAAGAGAAAGAGTTGTTTTATTGTTTAGAACAGTTGTAGGCATGCACATGATTATGTTCCTTGCATGCTTGTCTAAATCAAAAACAAAACAAAACAAGACAAAAAAGAATCTCTCCTTTGTGCTTCATTTGGACGGTCCAAATGGACCCACATGGAGTCTATTTTGTTTTTCAATATTTGTCTCCATTAAATACTTATAATTTATCTCTTAATTATCTAATATAATAAAGTGTAAATTAATTAAACTCTTCCTTAATATACATGTACACTTACACATATATTAAAATGTACTTTTACTAATCTCATTAGTAAAATATACACAATTAGTGAATTAACACTTAATCACTAATTCTCGTCTCCTCTAATAATTTTATCGATATAAAATTAAATCATCCGAGTTCACAACTCGATTTCTCTCTAAATTAATACACCGACTAATCAAGTTAGTCAAATTATCAAGTTACTAATATAATCGAATCTCATACAATAAATTAGATTATATATTGCCAGTACGTTCCTATAGGTGTGACTTAAAGGGATCAATTGATTACCGCCGTTCTCACGACAATAACGTCAAACTCTAGTCAGCCAACCGTTATTGATTTACGTTAATCAATTGACAATAATACAGGATTATCCCCATGTATTCCTTAATTGAGATTTATTAAGTAATCGCACTATTGTGGAGGACACATACTCCAACAAAAAGGACATGACACTGAACAATGCTTCCGCCTAAAGAACATAGTTCAAGACCTAATCGATGACAAGACCATCGAGAAGCCTACTCCAGGTCCTAAACCCTCAAACCAACTCAACCCCCTGCACACCCACGCCATCTTCGTGGGTACACACCCCATCATCGACTGTTCTCACCTGATCGTCTCAAACGATCACGAAATCAATGGTATCTGGGAAAGTTCTGATGAGGAAGAGAATCACATAGACAATGACGGCTATCTATTCCCCCCGGAGGAAGAAGAAGACCGTCAACCCACGGGAATATACGGGAAAATGCCCCACAAATACCCAATCAGGCTGACCGACAGTGATGATGAGATAGCCTACTTGACCCGTTCCGGACGTCCGTACCGAGCCTCACTGAGTTTACTTGAACCCCCTGGTTTTCCATCAAAAGCAACTAACCAGGACAAAAACAAGGGTATAGTCATTAACGAGACTACACTGCCGCCTCCGATGACTACACCACCACCTCAAGCGACTACACCACCACCTGCAATTACTACGCCAAGTCAGCCACAGACTGACATAGCATCATCAAGCACCACTCCAGTGCTCCTGCCCGAAATTGGAGACACGCTTCAAAAGAAGCTCCACAAAACAAAAGCAGATATCTCAATCTGGCAGCTCCTAAGGGAATCACTGGGACATCGCAAAGCTCTCTATCATGCCTTGCAAGTCACCCCTATTACAACAGAGATGTCTCCTGAAAAACTCATTAGCCACATCACTCGTGAATGGCAAGCCAGCGCCATCACTTTCTCTGACAAAGACCTCCCGCCATTCGGGGGCACACACAACCTAGAACTCTACATTAATGTGGAATGCCCTGGCATGACACTACCTGTCGTCCTCATCGACAACGGATCTGCAGTCAACGTCCTGCCCCTAGAAATAGCTAAAAAGCTAGGGAACAAGGAAAATGACTTCATCCCCTGTGCAGACGGCGTCAGAGCTTACGATGGTACCCGTTGCAGCATAAAAGGGACCATCTACTTTCCCATCATTACAGAACCCGTCAAAAGGGAAACTGAATTCCAGATAATCGACATACCCCCTGATAAGTGCTATTTGTATAGATTATATGCCCCCGGTTTAGTTGCATTTAGCTCGCATTTATTCGATTTCATTATTATTTTAAGAGCTATTTGCTTTATATTGCGATACTGCTGTTCCCCATTTATATTTTGCAGGTTTTGGCGGTCCTGAGCTAAAACCTGAGTTGAGTGGAGCATTTTCGAGTATCGTGACGTCAAGACTAAGCTCGAGAGCTGATTCGGAAGCAATACTATGATACGGGACGTCAAACCTATAGGTTTGGAGTGAACCTACCGGTTCAAGAGGTTGCTAAATAGAAGATAAAAGGCAAAAGTTGCTGGAAATTGCGGAGAACAAACCAAACCAATCGGTTTGCCTTGGAACCGATCGGTTCAAACCCCAAACCGATCGGTTTGAGCACGAACCGGTCGGTTCTCCCCCCTGTTTTACGATTTTTCACTGGCCTATATATATGACTCGAGTTAGGGTTTTATTTTTATCTTTCATTTTACTTTTACAGCTTTAGAATAGAATTAGTTTTCTCTCTTTCAAAACCTCTCAAAAACACTTAGGCTTAGATTTAATTACTTGCAAGATTCGATCTTTACTTTGCAATTCAAGATTTACTCCAGGTTTAATTTAATTGTTCTTATTTCATCTACTATGTTTATTATTATTGATTTTATTGCTTTTACCTTTACCATGTCTAACTAATTTCTCAATTAGGGTTTAGGGTGATTGTGAGATTGGTTCAGGAACATGTTTTAATTGCTTATATTGATTGAATTTGTGCAAGTTGATTTCTTCGTACGCGTTTTTAATATCAATTGAATTTAGGGACACCTTTATTGAATTGAACTTAGGTTGTTGTAGTTTAAGATCGAAAGCCGAATTAAAACTAGACTCACGCGTAATTGATAAGCCAGGTTTAGTACGTAGCGAGAGCCCGCTAAATCTGCTTAAGGTTAATATTGACTCGAGAGAGCATTTTCCTAAACCTAGTCACTTGCATAGCTTCAATTGATTGTTATTTCCTTCTGAGTTGAGTTCCTGAATCATGTCACATTGATCCCGATGCCCTAATCTCTCCCCTTATAGATTTTATTCGTCTTTATTATTGCTTTAGTTTATAGTTCAAACCAACTCTCTTTCATACCCTTGAGTCAAACCTGTATTCGGTTAATTTAACTAATAACTACGCCGTTTCTCTGTGGATTCGACCCCGCTTACCGCTAGGTTCTGTTAGTTGTTTGTCTAGGTTTACTTCTGATTAGGTGTGACGATTTAGCCTCATCAAATTTTGGCGATCATGTCTAGCTAATTCTTCAATTAGGGTTTAGGGTGATTGTGAGATTGGTTCATGAACGTGTTTTAATTACTTATATTGATTGAATTTGTGCAATTTGATTTCTTCCTACGCGTTTTATTATCAATTGAATATAGGGACGCCTTTATTGAATTGAACTTAGGTTGTTTCAGTTTAAGATCGAGTGCCAAATTGAAACTAGACTCACGCGTAATTGATAAGCCAGGTTTAGTACGTAGCGAGAGCCCGCTAAATCTGCTTAAGGTTAAAATTGACTCGAGAGAGCGTTTTCCTAAACCTAGTTTGCATAGCTTCAGTTGGTTGATATTTCCTTTTGAGTTGAGTTCCTGAATCGATGTCACATTGATCCCGATGCCTTAATCTCCCTCTCATATATCTTCTATTCCTTTTTACTTATCGTTCTCAGTTTAGTCCTTTAAAACACCGACTTTCGTTACTTTGTGATTGACCTTGATTAGCTGAGCTTCCTTTTAACTACACCTTCTCTCTGTGGATTCGACCCAACTGCCACTAGCTACCTAGTTAGTTGACTTTAGATTTATTTTTGATAGGCGACTACGACTTAGCCTCATCAAATTTTGGCGCCGTTGCCGGGGAGACAGTTTAGCTAGTTATAGTTTTTGCTTAGTTTAGGTTTTTCTCTTTAGTCTCAAGGAACCTAGTTCCTTGAGACCGTTTCTCATTATTGTGTAGTTTTGTTTATGTGCAGGTCACCTCGGACTTTAGTTCCTTTTGAGCCTGAACCTGAGCGAGCATTACATAGACTACGCAAGGAAGCAATCAAAATAGTTGATCTTGATATTGAGGAAGCGTCGCAAGCGGAGTCTAGTGCAACACAATCGTCCTACGAAGAGGACACACCCCCAGTTACTCCATTTTTCACACCGCCCGTGACTATGCCGAAGCTATATAGTCACTCGTTACCTAAGAGGAAGTCCATCCCGAGTGGATTCACGATGCCCGCTACTCTACAGGGAAACTTTGAGATTCGCCCCGCCTTTCTAAACTTGGTGGAGCGAAATCAGTTCGGTGGCTATCCTACGGAGGATCCTGGTCGACACATGCAGGTTTTTACGGACTAGTGTTCGACGATAAAGCAGGCTGGGATCACTCAGAACTAGATAAGGGAAATGCTGTTCCCTTTTTCGCTGAAGGATCGAGCTTGCGAATGGATCACAGACCTCGACAAGACTGCAGCTGGTATCACTAATTGGACTGGGTTAGCTCTTGCTTTCTATTCAAAGTTTTATCCTCCTGAACGCACTAATTAAATGCGGAGTCAAATCCAAAGCTTCAAGCAAATGTTCGATGAGTCACTTGCTGAGGCTTGGGAGCGGTACAAGAAGCTGATACGGGATTGCCCTCATCATGGGCTGAATGATTGGTTGGTAATCATGACATTCTACAATGGGTTATATGCGGAGAGTCGTGCTATTTTGGATTCTGCTGCAGAGGGACGTTTTGCTAACAACGTCGACGATGACAAGGCGTGGGCTTTAATCGAGGAGATGGCGATGCATTCGTCACAATTCGGGAAGCCACGGGGTAATTCACGGTCTGCACATCAAGACCGTGATAAGGAGAGCATGAGCGCGATCACTAGTCAGCTTGCTGCGCTGACTGCGAAAATTGATATGCTGCATGGTGGTGGTTCTCCTAGCGGCCACGTGAATGCTGTTATGGGGCATGATTCGGGTTATTCTACGGGGTATGCTGCACCCCACGAGCAGGTTTACGCTTATCAGCCCTATTCTCAGAACCTGCCCTACCAAAACCAGCCGGGTTACGACCGTTCACTTTTATCCTATCGTAACCAAAACGTGCTGAACCCGACCTCCCCACCTCCACAAAACTCCCCTTACATCCCTCCCCACAAAAATCAACAACCACCCACCTACCAAAAACCACCCTACGTTCCACCTCAACCTACACAGGTACCCGATCCTTTGGCCGAGACTAAGGCTATGATGTTGCAAATGCAACAAACGATGTTGAGTATGCAAAAGTCTCAGGAAATAATGATGAACCAAATGCAAAAGGATGGGCAAGCTAAGGATGCGGCGATCAAGTTATTGGAAAATCAAGTCGCCCATTTAGCTACTTCGCGAGCGTCCCGACAACCTGGAACACTCCCTTCCCAAGGTAATCCTCCTCCTGATGTCTCATATATTTACGTACTATAGCCCCCTTGTTCACGAGCTTTACTTTGCGATTCTCGTACTTTTATATGCATTTCGGCTCCTATTTCTCTCCGCTTTGGCTCTGCTGCGTTTTTGTGTCTATTTTGTAGGTACACGCGCATATTTGGAGGTTAGGATGCTGGTCGGGAAGTTTCGTGAAGTTTCATAAAGTTTCGTGATGTTTCGAGTTGGTTTCGTGCCGTTTCGGTTGCGCACGAGCCACGTTTCAATGTTTGAAGGTGTCCCGGGACCTTGGGACGGAGTATGAAACTCAAATTCTCATTTTAGACCTCATCCCAAGCCATAGGGACGAGCCATGCCTTGTCCCAAGCCATAGGGACGACATACAAAAAGATTGGAGCAAGAACAAATAAAAAGCAAAAAGCTGGAAGCATAGGGACGCCCGTCCCTACCCCTTGGGACGGCTGTCCCGACAGGGACACCTGTCCCGGACCCTTGGGACGACCCTAAACTCTTCGTATGCTTCATTTGATCGTCTATTTTAAAGGGGTTTCGCTTATTGTTTTGCTCTGAAATTTTTACAGCATTTCTAGGACTCTTAGAACTTCATTCTCTCCAAAACTTAGGGTTTGAATAATTTTTCATCTTGTACTTTCATTTCCCGACTCGGATTATGTTGTTTAGATCGTCTATTTGGTTTCGTTGCTTGGATTCTTCTTGTTCTCCTCTGAATTTTCTGATTGGTATTGTTATTCTCTTCTCCCTTTTCATTATAATTCCATTATATATTGTGCTTGATCATGTCTTCATCCTTTTCCTTTGCTTTGGCTACCGTTTTCATCATGTTTGAGTAGTCCTTTTATCTAGGAAGAAGGGTGAAGCATGGGTCAAGTTTGGGGCTGATTTTGATGATCTTATGAGTTAGGTTTTGTGCTTGCTTTGTTTAGTCTTTGCTTGATTGCGCTTGTTGAATCCTTGATCACGTTTTAGCAAGTATCTAGCACCCTTGAACTTATGACGAAAGCCTAGTTCTAGGAGAGGCGCGAGACTAAACATTAGGACCCTCGATTGTAAGTTGCGAGAGCCCGCATTCGAGACCTAGAGGAAGCTGAAGAGCGAGAGGACGAGCTATACCCTTGGCATGTGCGATTCCTTACTCGTCCCGATCATCATCCTTGACCTAGCTTACCCATTGCCTAACCCGACTCCCTAGACCTTTCTCTTCTAGTTTAATCGAACCATCCAAGACTAGAATCGAACCATGAGTAGCCTACATTAGCAACCATCTCCCTGTGGATTTCGACCCCGACTTACCCTAGCTACCCTTAGGTTTGTCAGGTTTATTTTTGATTAGGTGAGTGCGACTAAGCCTATCAAATTTTGGCGCCGCTGCCGGGGAGACGGCATTGTTTTTTGTTTGTTACTTGTTTCTAGTCTTTTGTTTTTCCATAGGTCACTTTCTTTCTTCCCCATGACATGACAATCTTTCATTTCCCGCAATACGATGGCGAACCATTTCATAAGTACATTGTTCGATTTAATAGTTATATTGGTTCGTTTGGCTTATATTGTTGTGATTGGGAGAAAGTTTTTATTATTAGCACGGGTATGAGCTATGAGTCTCATAACTTCATTCACTACGTGAGCAATGGTCAAATTCCCTACATGCCCGACTTTGCGATTTGGGACCTCTTTTGGGATATCACGCGTGAAGCCCTTTTATGCGAGATTAAGGCTGACTTCCAAGACGTTCTTGTTACGTTCAAGAAATTAATCGAGGAAATGAAAGATGATTGTGAGTCTTATGAATGTTCCCTCGCTCCTTGTGATAATTTTCCGTCTCAAACTTGTGCTTTAGCTAGCTCACATGCATCCTTGTACGATGATAATTTGTTTGATGACGATGGTTATGAGCCTGTGCATGATTGTGAAATGTCTAATCCGCTTGAGGTGATTGTGAACGATACTCCTGAACTGACTTGTCCCCTTGTTGATGCGTCTATTGAGTCTGTTTCCATTGGATCCTTGTCCGAGGATCCTTTGGCAGTCTTACCGTTTATTGAGAATGACGCAGGTGACTCAAAGTCGTGGAGCGCTGAAGTGGATGAATTAGAAGCTCTACTATACGCAGATGAAGACAAGGCTTCCATTCCCACGGACGAGACGAGTCGCGGGGAAAACTCTTTTGCTCCCGAGGTTCACATTTTCGATGTCACAAAGGAGTCCCCTTTTAATGGCTTTGATGAGTTTTTGGGTCCCTCTGTTGCGAGCGGATGTATTGTAATTGTTACCAAAGTGCTCCAGAACAGTTTCCATAGACTCATTTATATGTTGAGTCGATCATTAGCCATGATTTTATATACTTGTATTGCCTTTTGGTGCTACATTTGCTTCTGTTTAGGACATGAGCAGGTTTTTGACCGACTACTACGAGCTTTGGTGGCAATAATGGTTGGCTATGCTGCAAGCCAATCAATTGATGATCACAGATTGGATGAAGTTGGTGAAGGTAACGGGTTCGTGTCTGAAGCGGCCCGTGCTTGGTGGTACTTCTAGTACCCGTGCTGCGCCCCCATTTTTGAAGCTGGTTTGGGGGGGTGCTTCTCTTGTAAATATTGTAAGTATGTTTTTCTTTACACTAGTCTCTGTTTTTCTCCCCTTATTTTAAGGTCCCCGTGTTGATGTGCTTTAGGATACATTGGGGACAATGTGTCGTTTGGTTTGGGGGGAGGAACGCTTTGCTTTATTTTGCGCTTTCTTTTTCGTTTTTTATTTTCCAAAAAATCACAAAATCTGAAAAATCTGAAAAATCATAAAAATTCCAAAAAAATCAGAAAATTCCACAAAAAATACCAAAAATACATATCCCGAATCGTTGTGCGAGCTTGTTTTTATCTTGTTTCTTTCCCGACATTCCTTCCCTTGTTTGCTTTGAGCTTTGGCATGTTTTATATTGATGGTTTAGCGCTACGGGGATGTTTTGACATAGTAGATGATGGCATGTGCTTTTACTGTTTGGCTTTATCATTTCACGGACTATAGCTACTTTTATTGTGAGGTTTTTAGCCTCCTGCGGCCGGTTCATCTATCCCGGTCCCCGTTCTTTATTGTGAGTAGTTCTCCTCGTGGGGTACGTAATATCAACACGCATAAGTGTGGTCCCTATCCCGTGTTTCCCACGATTTTGTCACTTGTTTACGCATATGAGGCTTTAGTTGATTGCATTTGATTCACCTTGATCCTACATTTGTTTTATCCTCTCATATATGATCCTTTTACCCCCTTTTCCACTTGAGTTTGCTAGCTACATGCCAAATAGCCTACCCTAGCCTTGCTAGTTACCGCTTTGCTTACTCTTATGCTTGTTCGTTGGGTGGTGATCATTATTTTGCTTCGACTTGCTGATGTCGTATGCTTTGAGAGTGTTGGTGAATTTGAGTCGGGATTGCTGTTTCCCCGACCTTTGATGAGGTATTTCCGCAACTATACTTTGTGAGTGTGCTCTTTGCTCAAGAAAAAAAAACAAAAATCTGAAAAAAAAAACAAACACAACACAAAAATACAAAAGTAAAGAAAAATGTGTGCACAAAATGAAAGAGTTGTTGTTATTACATGAGTGAGCACTTGTACTTGATTTGTTTGGTTGCGTGGATGTGTAAAGGAGACCGATATTCTATTTTCGGTCCGTTTTCCATGAGAGTTGGGTTCCGTTTTGGTTGGATGATCACTTGAGTAGTATTGGTGGTTTCTAGTGGCTTAGCTCCACGATTCCATAATCATTTGTTCCACCTTATCACCCTTTACCTCTCTTTGGCCTTTACACCCTCATTTCTTATGTAAGTCCTCATGTTTGTTTCGTTTTTGTGACATTGTTATGTACGGGAATGCGAGATTTGGTCCACATTCGATTGCGGGCGTGCTTCCACTAGTCGAGTAGGTGAGTGTCATCACATATATCACCTTGTTCATCATTTGTGCTAGAGTGGAAACCGCGAGAGATCCGTGATTTGATTGCTAGGGAGCCAAAGTTTAAGCCATGCTATTCATTCTGCGCCGTCTTGTAATTCTCATCCGTTAGCTAGCTATTTCCTACGTCCCATGCTGTTTCAGGATTGATTGCCATTTGCTTAAGCTACTTGCGGTTTGGTGATTGTTGGGGAAGTCTTCTTTGTCTCGCTTTGTCCTCTATTTTCTATCATGCTTGGTTGATTGAGGACAAGCAATGGTTCGGTTTGGGGGAGTTTGATGTCTCATATATTTACGTACTATAGTCCCCTTGTTCACGAGCTTTACTTTGCGATTCTCGTACTTTTATATGCATTTCGGCTCCTATTTCTCTCCGCTTTGGCTCTGCTGCGTTTTTGTGTCTATTTTGTAGGTACACGCGCATATTTGGAGGTTAGGATGCTGGTCGGGAAGTTTCGTGAAGTTTCATAAAGTTTCGTGATGTTTCGAGTTGGTTTCGTGCCGTTTCGGTTGCGCACGAGCCACGTTTCAATGTTTGAAGGTGTCCCGGGACCTTGGGACGGAGTATGAAACTCAAATTCTCATTTTAGACCTCATCCCAAGCCATAGGGACGAGCCATGCCTTGTCCCAAGCCATAGGGACGACATACAAAAAGATTGGGGCAAGAACAAATAAAAAGCAAAAAGCTGGAAGCATAGGGACGCCCGTCCCTACCCCTTGGGACGGCTGTCCCGACAGGGACGGCTGTCCCGACAGGGACACCTGTCCCGGACCCTTGGGACGACCCTAAACTCTTCGTATGCTTCATTTGATCGTCTATTTTAAAGGGGTTTCGCTTATTGTTTTGCTCTGAAATTTTTACAGCATTTCTAGGACTCTTAGAACTTCATTCTCTCCAAAACTTAGGGTTTGAATAATTTTTCATCTTGTACTTTCATTTCCCGACTCGGATTACATTGTTTAGATCGTCTATTTGGTTTTGTTGCTTGGATTCTTCTTGTTCTCCTCTGAATTTTCTGATTGGTATTGTTATTCTCTTCTCCCTTTTCATTATAATTCCATTATATATTGTGCTTGATCATGTCTTCATCCTTTTCCTTTGCTTTGGCTATCGTTTTCATCATGTTTGAGTAGTCCTTTTATCTAGGAAGAAGGGTGAAGCATGGGTCAAGTTTGGGGCTGATTTTGATGATCTTATGAGTTAGGTTTTGTGCTTGCTTTGTTTAGTCTTTGCTTGATTGCGCTTGTTGAATCCTTGATCACGTTTTAGCAAGTATCTAGCACCCTTGAACTTAAGACGAAAGCCTAGTTCTAGGAGAGGCGCGAGACTAAACATTAGGACCCTCGATTGTATGTTGTGAGAGCCCGCATTCGAGACCTAGAGGAAGCTTAAGAGCGAGAGGACGAGCTATACCCTTGGCATGTGCGATTCCTTACTCATCCCGATCATCATCCTTGACCTAGCTTACCCATTGCCTAACCCGACTCCCTAGACCTTTCTCTTCTAGTTTAATCGAACCATCCAAGACTAGAATCGAACCATGAGTAGCCTACATTAGCAACCATCTCCCTGTGGATTTCGACCCCGACTTACCCTAGGTTTGTCAGGTTTATTTTTGATTAGGTGAGTGCGACTAAGCCTATCACCTCCCGATACAGCATATGCAATTACATTGAGGAGCGGCACGACTTACCATGAACCGAGGGACCGGAGGTCTCAGCCGGTCGACCGGCAGCCGGTCATCCGACCGGATGGTGCTGCGCGAGATACGGGTGATGATGGTGGTTATGGTTTGGGTGATTCTCATGCTTCGGGGACAGTTAGCTCGACAAATGTTACTACCCCAATGCCCCCGATTCAAATCAAGCTCCCATTTCCGGGACGACAACGTCATGCGGGGCCCGAGGCTAAGTTCAAGAAGTTCGTGGACGTCGTCAAAGCTCTACAGGTAAATGTTCCTTTCATTGACCTTGTTACTCAAATTTCCGCGTACGCCAAGTTTTTAAAGGAAGTCTTAGCTAGGAAGCGTACGTTAGACAATGTTTCAACTGTTGCTTTTGTGGGGGAGGCTAGTACTAGGTTGCAGGGTAGTAAACCCCCTAAGCTTAGTGACCCCGGGACTTTTTCTATCCCATGCTCCATAGGTAAGTTTGTGATTAAGAATGCTCTATGTGACCTAGGAGTGAGTGTTAGTGTTATCCCGTACTCGATGTGTCAAAAGATAAATATGACAAATTTGGGACCCGCTAGCATTACCTTGCAGATGGCCGATCGTTCTGTTAAGCGTCCTTTGGGTATCCTACAAGATGTCCCTGTACAGGTTGGAAAGTTCTTTATCCCTGTCGACTTTGTAGTGTTAGACATGCCCGAAGATGTCCACATCCCGATTATTTTGGGTAGACCCTTTCTGCACACTGCTGGTGCAGTCATTGATGTGGGTAATAAGACCTTAACATTCTCGGTGGGGGGAGAGCAGCTTGCTTTTACACAGTCTAATACCCCACGGTCGCCTATGCGTCTAGAGTCGGTTAATGCTATTAATGTTATACCTCCGTCTCACTCTACTAGAGACACTTTGGAGGTTTTGCATGTCTCCTCTCCTTGTGCAGGTTTGTCAAAGAATAGCTGCAAGGATGGTTAGGGGGAGAGAAAGCTGCTTAAAGCCGACGTTTATGGTGCGAGCAATGGAGACAGAGGACCCACGGTCGAGCCGCTTGGAGCACGCGGGAGATATGGTGAGCCGTTTAGAAATGGAGACCCAGTTTTGACGAGTTTTGCTGAGCTACCTCGCGGAGGTGATTTACCACGACACTTAGATGGCGTCACTTTGAGTGAGGGTGTTGCGAATGGCCAAAGACCTTGGCAAGATAATATGTTTTGATTGGACCTTTGAAGAGTCGTGCGGGACTATAAACCAGCGCTTTTCGGGAGGCAACCCGATGACATTTTTTAATAAGTTGTACTTTATTTTGGTTTGTTTTTGACTTTGACATTATTAGTTTGCTTTTGAGCGCGTGAGGATGAGGGTTTTATATTTGATTTAGCACGCAGGTACTTAAGGACTTTTCGTCCTTAGTATTTTTGAGAACAGGCCTCGAAGAAGGGCCTTGGCCGCCCCCCCCCCCCCCCCCACCCATGCTGTTCTGCTTTGTTTTTTCTCGCGTGCTACCCCGAAGTACTTCATAGCTGGACTGATTTGGATGCAAATTTGTGAATTAGTCGCCACACTCCATGCTTCGCTTCGGTTTGGGGGAGCTCCTTCACGAGCATGTGAGTCCTCTTTACCCTTTACCCTCTTGTTTTCTCGCTCTTATTTCCAACCCATATGATTTGTGTCCTCTGTTTTGCTTGCTTATCTGTGCATTTCGTTCACATTGAGGATAATGTGCGATTCTGGTTTGGGGGAGGAAAGCACTTTCGCGCTTTTCATTGGCTTTTTTATTTTTGTGTGCATTTATTTAACAATCCAAAAAAAAATTAAAAAAAAAATTCTAAAATACAAAAATACGAGTCCTTTTTTAGTCTTTCTGTCATCTTAGAAACCTTTTGTGCAGGATTAGCTTTAGTGTCTTTTGAGATACGCTTTTTGTCGCTATGTTGAGTCTCTTGATTGTGTTGATCATTTGATATGCTTTGCTTACCCTTTCCTTTCATCCTCGAGGTGATTTGAGTAGACTTGCTTATATTAGACATAGGGACATGTGACGTAGACGGGGCGTGTTTCTTAGACTAACCATCCGCTTGACATTGTATATACTCGTACTAGTGAAATGAAAACTTGAATCTATGTCATTGTTTGAGCCTACTTGTCTTAAATGATCGAGCATTGCACGAAGAGGTACTTGTTTTTGGTTACGATATTATACTAACTCCACATTAGCCAAATGGCCTCCTTTTCTACCCTTTAGACTTAGGTCCCTCATTTGTAACCCGTCCTAGCCTTTGTAGCCTGTTTTCTTGAGCCACATAATATTTTATGAGCTACATCCCAGAATTATCCTACACGGGCTGATCAGTTGCATTAGGGATCTTGAGTTATCACGGAGTATTCGGTTGGGAAGGAAGTGGGTTAAGTCCGTGATTGTCTATTATGTGAGTTGGAGTTATGGGTTGATGTTTTTGCGAGTATTCCCGTTAATTACGCGCTTTCCTACATGTTTCAATGTTATACCCGATGCTATTTCATTTCAGTTCAGAAAGAAAAAAAATACAAAAAGAAAAAAAGAGAAAAAGAAAAGAAAACAAAAAGAAAGAGTTTGTTGTACATATGCTGTTTAATTCAATAAGAGGATCGGAAGTGTTGAGTAGGAAGCGATGTTTTATCATTCTTATACGGGAGTTGTGGTTTATTTTGATGGATGGTTGAGGAGGAGTTGTGATTGGATGTGGATGTTGAACCGTTGAGCTCCACATTTCCAAATACATTTACCACCTTTTTACCCTCTTGACCCGAGCCTAACATTACAACCCTAGGAAACCTCGCTCGATATGATTTCAAGACATTTTTGGGTGACGACATACTTTGTTCGAGTAGTTTTCCTAGTGTCGATGTTTGTGAGATTATTTATAGTCTCAGCGTCTTTGTGGATGCATACGGTCGAAAGTCTTTGCATGGAGTTTACGCCATTATGTTCCGCCGTCTTTTATTTGTTCGGTCTGCTCCCTAACTCTTCATTTTATTGAAGAGGAAGCAGGTATTGATTTGATTCACTTTTGTATGAGGCGACGATACTTGTGACTTTGAGTTTGCATTTTCCTGTACTAGTTTGTCCTCGTGATTATGTGCTATGTTTGGGTTGTTTGCTTGAGGACAAGCAAAGGTTTGGTTTGGGGGAGTTTGATAAGTGCTATTTGTATAGATTATATGCCCCCGGTTTAGTTGCATTTAGCTCGCATTTATTCGATTTCATTATTATTTTCGGAGCTATTTTCTTTATATTGCGATACTGCTGTTCCCCGTTTATATTTTGCAGGTTTTGGCGGTCCTGAGCTAAAACCTGAGTTGAGTGGAGCATTTTCGAGTATCGTGACGTCAAGACTAAGCTCGAGAGCTGATTCGGAAGCAATACTATGATTTGGGACGTCAAACCTATAGGTTTGGAGTGAACCTACCGGTTCAAGAGGTTGCTAACTTGAAGATAGAAGGCAAAAGTTGCTGGAAATTGCGGAGAACAAACCAAACCGATCGGTTTGCCTTGGAACCGATCGGTTTGAGCACGAACCGGTCGGTTCTCCCCCCTGTTTTATGATTTTTCACGGGCCTATATGTAACAACCCGTGTTATTTTAACACCATATTGTAAAAGAATTTAATTCCTTAAATTAAATTCATCCTTTTCCCTATAATAAAAATGCGTCTAAATTTTTTTCGCCAAATAATACTAAATTTCTTAAGTACAAATTTAAATTTTTTGAAAAATAAAATATGTTGTATTATCTTTAGAATTCAAAAAGAAACACATTTCAAAATTTTATAAAAATCAACACAAAACTAATATCGCCTTTCAAATTTCAAAAAGGTTAAGTTATGTTTACTATTCATAAAAATAAAAGTAAAACCTTTTATTCATAAAATTCAATTTCGAACATTTTTCGTTTTCAAAATAAAAATGGACCCTTATACTTTTTCTCGGCTTTGAAATTCAAATCAACGACAAAAGTTTCCGATCAAAAAAGTGATGACTAATTCATCTTAACCTCTTCCATTATTTTTTAAAGTAAACTTAACATCAAAGATTTTTAGGTAAGTTATAATCATTTTGATGATTTTATTAAATCATTTATCTTAATATCAAAATCACTATTTCATTCCCATTAAACTAACTTTTTTCTAAATTGTCGAAATTTGAAGTCACACCTAATTTAAATTGATTAACTTTTTGACGGCTAAATATAATTCTTTAAATCTATAACATTCAACGAAAAAAATAAGTATTTCGACCTAGTAAATTTTTATTCAAAATTTCGAGGATTAAAACTCAATTTTTGTTTTTAGTACCTTTCGAAAATTATTTTTATTTTTATTTCCGATTTTATTTCAAAACACTATTTTAAGATCATATCTTTTATTTCGAAACCTTTCGCGATCGCGCAAATCGAAAATTTCGAAAATGAAAATCGAGCCCGAAAAATTTACTTGAACCATTTGACTTGGACTTTTCCAAACCTATCCTCTTCCATTTTTTTTCCTTACACAAGTCACATTTTTCTTACACCTTTAATTTAGTCATTATCATTTTAATTATGTATTTAAATTTAATGTTTATACACAATAATAATAATACATACAAAATACAATACTAATACAATAGTGCCAATTATTTTCCACACAACACTTACAAATATTTCATTAAATCATTTCCAAATTCATTTCTAAAATAAAATGAAATTATGTAGTACAATTCAATTTCTATAATAATTATATAATTTGCCATCATTTAAAATCACTTTTAGCGAAAACTTTCGTTTTGAAAATTTTATCGACTTCCTTAACTTTTGAAAAAAATTCTTGAATAGTAAAATAAATATTTTAGTCTTAGAATTCAAAAGTAGAGATATTTCGAAAAATCGTCAAACGCGCACACTTTAACTTTTACCGTTTTTCTTACCCGATTTATTTCGTAACACGTTTTTCGAAAAACGAAATATTTTAACAACATCGAGGGGACAAGGGGACAACAACTTCTTAACCAAATAGTAATATGGCCATTATTTTCAAAGTTGATGATTAAATTTATTTTCTTTTAATTAAACTTTATTTAATTAAAATCTAAGTTAAACACCTTAACTAAGTAAACTTTTTTTTACAACTTATTCCACAAGTTTTAAAGACCAAAATGAGCTCCTAAATGCCCATAATGTCGTGGCTCATACTCCCCTTTTCCTCCATTTATTTTCTTCCATTTTTCTTACAAAAACAATTAAAATAAAACCCTAATATTATCTCTAATAATTCCTAAGTGTTCTTAGTTATATTAGTGGGTTTTGGAGCAAACTTTCCTTGGATTATTTGGGTGAAGAACTTGGGTTTTATGGGTGAAGAAAATTCCGATCTAAAATTTATTTTAGATCCCCGACGATTAACATCCAATTTAAGGTGACTAGTTATATCTTATATTAGTCTCCTTTAAAATTAATTTGATTATTATTATATTTTTATAAGTATGATTTTTATGTTGAAATATGTTAAACATGATTTATATGCTTGCATGTATGTTTATGTGATGTTTAGTAAAATGATAATAAGTAATAAAATGATAATAACTAATAATAATCTAGTAAACTTTATATGTTTTCATTTTTGCATCATATTGTTTTTCATTTTATTATACACTTTAAAATTATTATTTATATGTTTAGTTTATGTTTTATGAGTTTTAAATATGTATAAGTTTATATGTAAAATTATGGTAAATAATAACCATGAGTTAAAGTGAAGAAAATCAAAAATAAAAATATTGTTACCATGTTAATTAGGCACGGCTATACCCTTTATTTTTGATAAATTTTTACTTTTAATTTTTGTAAATAATATGTTATGTTAAGTAGTGTTAATATGGATGTTATTATGTTATAAAAATTAATTTAGGAAAATAACTTATAAGTTGTTAAAAATGTGCACATGTGTTCTTGACTTTAATTTTGGTGTTCATGTATGTTTTTGAGTTCTTCATGTGTTCTTGATAAGTTAGTATACTTTGATTCATAATGTTTTTATGTTTGTTGTTATTTATTGTTTTAATTAACTAATAAGTAATTATAACACTAAGTATATGAATTAAACAAACTAAATCTTTAAGATTAAAAAGTTAGAAATTTAATGTGTTGAAAAACACTATTCATAAATCAAATGAAATTTTTAGTAAATTTCATTTTAGTTTAAATCATTTTATTATAATTAGAATAATTAGAATATAAAAACTTTAAGCTAAAAACCGATAAAAATTGAAAAACAAAATTTAGAACACCATCATACATTAGCCACGGCATTTCTATATATTTTGAGTCAAAAATTATTTTTATCACTTTTTAGTTTATTGTTAAAATAATTTAATTATTTGTTAATAAGTTAGAATTAAGAAATTAAAAGAAATAAATGAATTTCGACATATATTATAACCACACGCCTTTTCCATTTAAAATGAACTTAAATTGATCAAAATGAAATTATCACTAAGTCACTAAAACTTAATAGTTAATAGAATTGAATTTTTGTATAAATCGTTTTAGTTATAAAAAAAATATAATAAACCGATAAAAAATATAACAGTTATAAAAATGAATTAAATCGTGTGCTACTGCCTTTTGCGAATATTGGACTGTTGGACTTGGACATACGGACTAAATGAAATCATCCACGCTACTATTAATATTAAAAATGAAAATCGCTAAATTTAGTAAATAGATGACTAAATTTAACTAAGTCTCATTTTAAAATAAATATCATTTATCACTTTTTACAAACCGAACTTAACGTTTTTAAAACTAGATTTTTAAACTTAGTAATTAAGTTAAGATGTGAATAGTGACTGAAATGAATAGTGACAGAGATGAATAGTGACCCATGAATAGTGACTGAGATGAATAGTGACAAGTGAATAGTGATTGATGAATAGTAACCTACATGAATAGTGTCGATGAATAGTAAATTGAGACGAAACTTGTTAAGCAGCCAAGCAGGTAACGTCCCAAATTTCAAGACGGTGAATAGTACCCAGGACAAAACTTGTTGAACAAGTAATGTCCCAAAACCTATTTTAATGGAATTTGAGATAACTTGTTGAACAAGTTATCTTTTCAAAATCCCGAGGCGTGAATAGTGAAAAATTCACGAAACTTGTAAAACAAGTTAAGTCTCAAAATTCAAAGATATTTCAAATTTCAAAATTTGAAATATTGTAAATAATTGAAAATTTACTAAGTATAGAAAAATTGAAAATGAATAAGTAAATAACTTGAAGTGTTTTGAAAAACACTTAAATAAAATTGGACAAACTAATAAACGTATCAATATAGAAACTTAAAAACGTTAATAATTAACAACACTTCAAATAATAAACGAATATGTTATGTGATCTTATGAAACCGAATAAAATACTTAAACGTTTAACGATGAGACTAGGAGAGTCTAGTAACATGTGATATGTAATTTCAAATAAATAATAAATCTTGAGTAAGTTAAATAACGGGCCAAAAGCTTGAGCCTCGGACATGAAAACGTCAATCGTGAGTGAAGTGGGGTTAAGATAGTCTTGTACGGACGCCACTATCTCGGTCTCTGACGCTGGTCATCCCGGTTAGTTTGGTTTAGCCGGCTACATTATATGCTTAGCGCATCCTGCCCATGCCTTTACGCCTTAAGTCGTACTGCCTAAGCCGTACAAGATAATGAATATGCCAACTCTTTTGGGTCAGGCATTAGGAAGTAGTCGTTTTATTTAGAGTTAAGGTGCTCTATGAATAGCATAGCCCATTCTTAAAGTGAATATTAATATATGCATATTAGACTAGGGTTTTATTCCCCTATTTTGCCAATGTTACCAGGGCCACCGCGACTTTATTGCGATTAACATCTCGCGGTTCTGTCTCCTTGCCGTGTTTCGTTCTTAGTGGGCGCGACACTTGCATTCGCTCTTGCCACATGTAAAGATCACTTGACGAGATTGTATCTGAAGTTCGAATCATTTCGAACACTAGACCACAAATTTCTGAAGTGAATCGAGTCTGATATCGCTTTGTAATCCTGTTGAAATGCTGTGACACTATTGTTATGATATTATCTGTTATTTGCTTTCATAACTGAATATCATGCTTACATGATTTATCGCTTTAAACCGCATGCTTATTATGACTTATATGTCTTTATATACTATATGTAATAAGCATGTTTATGTTTTTATCATAATGTTATAGTTATAAAGCGATAATAATAAACCAAAGTAATTGAAATCGAGGGTAAGTATGAGCATAGCTAGTCACTGTCCGCTCAGCGGGCACTCCCCATCAGTTTATTGTGCAGGGTAATCATCGACCTGGAGCTGGATTTTGGACGGGGCCATGCGACGCGTTTATGCTTTACTTTTAGTTGTTTTCGAGAGATTTGTAATATATAACACTTTACTTTTTTAATTTCCGTACTTAGAGTTGTTTTATTCAACTCTTGAACGATGTTGTAACATTTGGGTTTTGATGTATAATCGATGAAGCTGGTTTAAGAAGTAATTAATTTCCGCCTTAGTAGTTAAAGTAGACTAAAACCAGGTTGTTACACTATATATATGACTCGAGTTAGGGTTTTATTTTTATCTTTCATTTTACTTTTACAGCTTTAGAATAGAATTAGTTTTCTCTCTTTATAAAACTCAAAAACACTTAGATTTAGCTTTAATTACTTTGCAAGACTCGATCTTTACGTTGTAATTCAGGATTACTCCCAGGTTTAATTCAATCGTTCTTATTTATTTCACCATGTTTAATATTATCAATTGCTTTGCTTTTATCCTTTTCATGTCTAGCGAATTCTTCAATTCGGGTTTAGGGTGATTGTGAGATTGGTTTAGGAACGTGTTTTAATTGCTTATATTGATTGAATTTGTGCAAGTTGATTTCTTCCTACGCGTTTTATTATCAATTGAATTTAGGGACGCCTTTATTGAATTGAACTTAGGTTGTGTCAGTTTAAGATCGAGAGCCGAATTGAAACTAGACTCACGCGTAATTGATAAGCCAGGTTTAGTACGTAGCGAGAGCCCGCTAAATCTGCTTAAGGTTAAAATTGACTCGAGAGAGCGTTTTCCTAAACCTAGTCGCTTGCATAGCTTCAATTGGTTGATATTTCCTTTTGAGTTGAGTTCCTGAATCAATGTCACATTGATCCCGATGCCCTAATCTCCCTCTCATATATCTTTTATTCCTTTTTACTTATCGTTCTCAGTTTAGTCCTTTAAAACACCGACTTTCGTTACTTTGAGATTGACCAAGATTAGTTGAGCTTCCTTTTAACTACACCTTCTCTCTATGGATTCGACCCTACTGCCACTAGCTACCTAGTTAGTTGACTTTAGGTTTATTTTTGATAGGCGACTACGACTTAGCCTCATCACCCCCCCATACAACATGCTATTAGGTAGACCATGGATTCACGCCACTAAAGCTGTCACTTCAAGCTTGCACCAAAAAGTCAAGCTTCCCCTGGACAACGAAGTCATCACTATCCATGCATCAAACTTTCGAGCTTCCCTACAGCAGCAAAAGATCGATAATGATTCTGCAAGAATAAGCACCGAAACACCAGACATCACGTGTGGTTTTGATTTCGACTTCGACATCTGCACGTTAACTCGCGAAGAGGAAATCGCCGCACTCTATGTGAAAGACATTGACAACAAATGGCCTACCATGGGCTTAGGTTATGTACCATGGTCCTATGAAGTCACCCGCGGGTTACAAGCATTCAAAGACCGTAAGAGATGTCGCGACTTTCACATGGAGCCATATCACATCTTCACGGACAAATACTTCGTCAAGGAGGGTATGAGCAAAATGCCCAAAGACTTCTTCTCCTGCACTATCGTTGGAATCGAACTCGTCTCCGACATCCTGCGCAAACACAACTTTAACCCCACCGACCTGATCGTCCCGTATGAGAAGAAAACACACGACGGATGGTCGAAGACTCTTCAATGGACTGATGAGCAAGGTCGCACTTTCAAAATCACTACTGGAGAGGGCTACACCTTCAAAAACTCTGACTCTGAAGAAAACGAAGACGAGAACCCTGAAAACAAACCTGTCATAGAGTTTAGGCTCCCGCGTCGTCATTTCATGTCTTTCACCCCAACTAAGCCTCCAGGCTATATTCCTGATGTGATAGACATAGACAAAGAATTAGAGTCTCTAAGGTTGTCCAAAGCTCCGTCGTCTGAGCTATCTTCAAATGTAACTGCTTTTGAAAACATTAATAATAACGTTTCTGGCTACTACTTGCCTCGTTTTCCTTTAAAATCTGCATTTCCTAATGTTTGCGATAACATTAAACAAAACAACATTGCATTATATAAATACATTGCAAACATAGTTTAAAACCCGAGCAGGACCCCATTATTGAGGATACAACGATTATCGATGTGGGAACACCCGAAGAACCTCGAAAACTATAGCTAGGAGCTTCCTTAAGCATGGAAGAAGGAACTGCATACGTCGAGCTACTCACAGAATTCAAAGACGTCTTTGTTTAGTGTAGGGATCGGATCCCATTCACTAATCAAGTATTAGTGTAAATCAAATTACTCTAATTTGATTTAGCAAGATCTATGTAGTACAAATTTACATTGTTAACAAGTTTAGAAATTTATACCTTTCTCTTAAAGGATATTAGGGCACTAAACTAGAACTCCTTTCTAGTTTAGTTTCTTGAGTATGAGCTTAGGATGATCCTCCTTAATAACCCAAGTTTTCAATGTAGAAAACCTCCTTCAATTAGCACCCAAGAACACTCCAAACAACACTAAGTATTTTGTACTAGAAATCACTTAGTGTTACTTGATAATATGTAAAATATTAATACTAACTCTTAGTATAATATGAGGATGATTATGTAGAGAGAATGGTTTTGAGAGATAAGTAAAACAATGAAAATGAATTACTTTTTCTCTCTTGGCCTTATGTTTAAATAAGCAAAAAACAAAGAGAAGTGTGTCTTGCACACCAAAGGGGGGCCGGCCAAGTGAGTCCAAGGAGGAGAGAAAGAGTTTTGATCTTGGTAAGTGATATTTCATGCATGGCAATCATGATGTTGGAAAGACGATAAACAATTCACTTATAAACAAAATGAATAGGACAAAAGAGAATCTCCCCTCTTGTGAGCCCATTTTGGACGGTCCACATGACCTATTAATGGGTCCATTTTGTTCATCAAAATTTGTCTCACAAATTGATATAATTTATCACTTAATTATCTAATATAATAAAGTGTAAATCAATTAAACTCTTCCTTAATATACATGTACTTTACACATATATTAAAAATGTACTTTTACTAATCTCATTAGTAAAATATACACAATTAGTGAATTAACACTTAATCACTAATTCTCATCTCCTCTAATAATTTTATCGATATAAAATTAAATCACTCGAGTTCACAACTCGATTTCTCTCTTAATCAATACACTGACTAACCGTTAGTCAAATTATCAAGTCACTAATATAATCGTATCTCATACAATTAATTAGCTTAAATATTTGGAGTATGTTCTTATAGGTGTGACTTAAAGGGATCAATTGATTACCGCTCTCTCACGACAATAACGCCAAACTCTAGTCACACAACCGTTATTGATTTACGTTAATCAATTGACAATAATACAGGATTATCCCCACGTATTCCTTAATTGAGATTTATTAAGTAATCGCACTATTGTGGAGGACACTTACTCCAACAATCTCCCACTTGTCCGAGACAAGTTGTGCATTACCAATTCTCATGTCCGTTTCACATCTCCCACTCGATGCAAGATGTCTTACAGGTCGTACTTGCATCCTCAGATATATATCGTGAGTGGTTTCCTCGATAAGGAGAGTAGTCGCCTGACCGGGAATCTACCGTAGATTCTTACCGAGCGTACACGCATTTTCAGCCGACTACTCCTCGAGTGGCCCAAAGATGTTTTACCCTGACGAGGGTGGACATTTCCCTTCCACTCGATTATCAGTATAATGCAGATCACCATGACCCCAAAGATGCCCTTATAACCCCTTTCACGGCATGGCTTAGGACAAAAATGAAAGTCACTTCGGAACCGCACCGACTGGACAATCGCCTTCACCAAAGAATTGACTCAAAGGAATACTATAGAATTCCCACCACGACCAGTGTTTCAATCTCATTTTAAAGGAATTCTATAAGCGCCACCGCTCTGACCAGTGTTTTTCATGATCTGTCTATGCAAACGATCACCATCACATATGACCCTATGGTGTTGAACCTCACCATCGATCGACTTGCAATCTAGTCTCTGAGACGCCACCTCATATGAGAGACTAGGGACCAAATACTTAGTTTATTCCGCTCACTTGAATACGCTCAAAATTGTCACACAAATATTCTGATAAACAAAGTATGCATTCACAATGACTTAAGATAAAAACAATGAATGTTATTTTCATATATGTAATGAGATACATCATTCTATTACATATTACTTAAACTAAAGGAAATCGGCATACGCCGCAACCCCATAGAGGCGGTGTGCTGGCCATGCTTAGCCCTCGAAAGAGGCTTGGTTAAAGGATCGGCGATGTTATCGCCTGTCCCAACCTTACAAATATCTATTTCCTTCCTTTCCACATTATCTCTAATAACGTGGTATTTCCTCAAACGTGTCTAGACTTGTTGCTAGACTTGGGCTCCTTCGCTTGGAAAATAGCCCCACTGTTATCACAATAAGCGATCCACAGGATCCACGGCACTAGGGACTACTCTTAGTCCATCCAAGAATTGCCGAATCCACACAGCCTTCTTTAGCAGCCTTGATGTCGCCAAATACTCGCCCGTCGTAGAATCGCGGTGACACTGCTTGAAGCTCTTCCAACAAACAGCTCCTCCATTCAACATAAAGACATAGCCGGATTGGGATTTCAGATCATCCCCATCGGTTTGGAAACTTGCATCCGTGTAACCCTTTACACGTAGCTCAAGTTCTCCTCCAAACACTAGAAACGAATCCTTAGTTCTTCTCAAGTACTTAAGGATGTTCTTCACAATTATGCAGTTGACTCTCACCGGATTAGCTTGATACGGCTCGTCATGCTCAAGGCGAAGCGACATCGGGACGAGTGCACATCATAGCATACATGATTGATCCAACAGCGGAAGCATAAGGGATCAATTTCATGCGTTCAATTTCCGCAGGAGTCTTAGGACATTGAGATTTCTTCAATGTTATTCCTACACTCATCGGAAGAAAGCCTCTCTTGGAGTCTTTCATATTGAACCTATCAAGAATCTTATCAATATAAGTTTCTTGACTCAGTGCTAGTATCCTCTTGGATCTATCTCTATAGATCCGGATACCCAAGATGCGTTGTGCCTCTCCCAAGTCCTTCATTTGGAAATGGTTTCCCAATTCCACCTTTACCGAGTTCAGGCTTGGAATATCATTTCCAATCAATAGTATGTCATCCACATACAAAACAAGGAAGGTTACTTTACTCCCACTAAACTTCATGTACAAACAAGGTCCCTCGGCACTTCGAGCGAAACCATGTTGTTTGATAACATTATCAAATCTGTGATTCCAACTCCTCGATGCTTGCTTAAGACCATAAATGGATCTCTTAAGCTTGCATACTTTCTTAGGGTTGGATGTATCTATAAAACCTTCAGGTTGTGTCATAAACACTTCCTCTTCTAGAATCCCATTCAAGAAGGCGGTTTTAACATCCATTTGCCATATTTCATAGTCATGAAATGCTAAGAACCGCTAAGATTATCCTTATGGATCGAAGCATAGCAACTGGTGCAAAGGTTTCATCATAATGAATACCTTGGACTTGTGAAAAGCCCTTTGCCACCAATCTAGCTTTGTAAACATCAATATGTTTATCTATGCCGAGTTTGATTTTGAATATCCATTTACACTGAAGGGGTCGCACTCCTTCAGGTAAATCTACCAAGTCCCAAACTTGGTTCTCGTACATAGAATCCATTTCGGATTTCATGGCCTCAAGCCATTTTTCTGAGTCAGGGCTACTAATAGCCGCCTTGTAGGTTGAGGGTTCGTTGCTTTGAATAACAACAAATCACCCTCCTCCTCGATGTTATCGAGGTAAGTAGCAGTCAGGTTGTTGACTAACTCTTCCCGACCTCCTAGGGATTATAACCGTGTCGCACGCAGGGAACGGTTTCCTCATTTTCTGTCTCGGTTTGCCAGGGCTCTTGAACTTCATCAAGTTCAAATTTTCTCCCACTGCTTCTTAGAAATAAATTCATTTTCTAGAAAAACAAAGATCACGAGCCACAAACACTTTGTTCTCGTGTGGGTTGTAGAAGTAATAACCACAGGTTTCCTTAGGATAACCTACAAATAGACATTTGTCAGACCTTGGGGCGAGTTTATCGCCAGTTTTATTCTTGACGAATGCCTCACATCCCCAAATTCTCATGAATGACAAATAGGGAACCGTTCCCATCCATATCTCATATGGAGTCTTATTGGCCGCTTTAGTCGGACTTCGATTTAGTGAAAATACAGCAGATAATAGCGCAAAGCCCCAAAAAGATCCAGGAAGCTCAGTTTGACTCATCATAGACCGAACCATGTCAAGCAAAGTTCGGTTTCTCCTTTCTGCAACACCATTTAATTGTGGTGTGCCCGGAGGAGTCCATTGTGATATTATACCACAATTCTTAAGATGTGAATCAAACTCATTACTTAGATATTCGCCACCACGATCCGATCGTAGTGCTTTTATCCTTTTGTTTAATTGGTTCTCAACCTCATTTTGAAATTCTTTAAATTTCTCAAAAGCATCACTTTTATGCCTTATTAAGTAGACATAACCATATCTACTTAAATCATCGGTAAAAGTAATGAAGTAATGATATCCTCCTCTAGCGGTGATGTTTAATGGACCACACACATCGGTATGTATGAGTCCTAAAACCTCACTTGCTCGTGTCCCTTTACCGCTAAAGGGTTGACGAGTCATCTTGCCTAAAAGGCAAGATTTGCATGTACCATATGATTCGCAATCAAATGGTTTGAGAACCTTGGTTTCAACAAGTCTCTTTATGCGTCTTTCGTTTATGTGACCTAAACGACAATGCCAAAGGTAGGATTTGTTTGATTCATTCGTTTTGAGCCTCTTGTTCTCAACATGATAGACATCATTAACATCATTTAAAACATAAATACCTCCAATTGAAATAGCTTCACCATAAACCATTTCATTAAAAGAAAAAGTACAACGGTTGTTCTTAATCTCAAAACAAAAGCCTTCCGCATCTAGTACGGAGACGGAGATAATGTTTTTAGTTAGAGTTGGTACAAAATAACAGTTATTTAAATGCAACTCTAAACCACTAGCAAGAGAGAGTACAAAAGTTCCCACTAAACGGCCGCTACTCTAGCTCCATTGCCCATGCGAGATCTACATCACCCTTGGCTAGGGCCCGCACGTTTCTCATCCCCTGCAAATGATTACAAAGGTGAGATCCACATCCGGTATCCAATACCCATGTAGAAATGCAAGCATGATTGATGTCAATCATATAGAGATTAGAAGGAATACCTTTGGATGTCGCACATCCATTCTTGAGATCCTTCTTATACTTGAGACAATTGCGCATCCAATGACCCACCTCATTGCAATATTTGCAAGTGTCTTTGAGGGGTCTTCCCTTGTTGATCTTGGGCTTAGGCTTATGTGGAACACCTTCCAAAATAGCCTTTCCCTTACCCTTGCCAATGTTAGATGGCCCCTTTTTGGCCACCTTCCCCTTCTTCACTCCCAAGTTCATGTTCTTCATTTTCATGGAGAGAACATCTTTCTTCTCCACCTCATTCACTTCCATATCCCTCTCGGCTTGGACCAAGAGTGCATGAAGTTCATGGTAACTCTTATCCATGTTGTTCATGTTATAGTTTACTCGAAAGTGAGCAAACTTGTTAGGAAGAGAATGGAGGATGCGGTTGATCGCAAGAGCCTTGGGTATAGCACACTCTTGACGCTCAAGAGTGTCTATTTGCTCAATCATTTTGAGCACATGAGGACCAACTTTTTGGTTCCTCTCAAGCTTTGCATCGAAAAACCGCAGCGGCTCCATAAAGCCTATTTTGCGGTGCTTTGGAGAACATGGTTGTAACTCGAGTGAATATCGCATATGCACTCTTTTGAGTAACCATTCGGAGTTTGAGAGCGGGTGACATGGACCAAATTAAGACGTTTTTCACGTCATTGTCCACTTTCACATACTCATCATAGGCGGGACGAGCCGCGCCGGATCGAGGAGTGGGTTCGGCGGGTGGTTGATCGGTAAGGTGCTTGAGCACATTGTCGGATGTAGCGGCGCCCTTCATTGACGAATCCCATTCCACGAAGTTACTACCGTCATCCTTGAGGATACACTTATCCATCACCGTTCGCAACCATGAATCTTGCCCCAAAATGGGGGCGGGAGTTGATGATGATGATGCCATTGCGATAAACGATTCTACAATAAATATGAGGAAATATATAAGCATTCATTGTTCATTTATAACATTTGCTAAAACTCATTTTTAAAACAAATGTCCATTTATATAATGATCTCCCACGAAATTATATAAATGATTCCAAGACTCGTTTTCATATAAAATTAGACATCTCATGTTTCCTTTTATATAAAAGCGATAAGTCAACACTTGACTAATTCTACACTAGAATGCTTGGTTGATGATTTTCTTTAAAATGCATCTTTTAGCCCCAAATAACTCTTATTCGGTTGAGTCCAAACCAAATTAGCATGGGACTTCCTCCCACTACTTACCCATGGTAACAAGGTTCCACGTCATGAGGTCCTCACGAACATGGGGTTCATAGTTGCTAAATTTGGAAAGGCTTAATCTCAATTCATTTTGATAAAATATGTGGGTGATCTTGTCAATTTTAGTCATAAAATTCTTTATAAGTGAACTAATTTAGGAATCGTGACTTAAATCGACAATCATAGTGGGATATCGTGGCATGCATGGCGATTTTGGCATGTGAGCGGAAAATAAGCAAACAAACAAGCATCAAGCAAACATAAACCTAGTATGGCCACCTAAAGTAATTAAAATACAAGGAGTTACAAATTGGAAACCAACTCCTTTGGTCCCTCTTCATAATGGATCTCATCCAAGGCTCCTCCTTGCAAGCTTTAGAACTCTTCTAAGGCTCCAAGTCGATCTCCATCACCGGTCTTCGATTTACAAATAGTTACAAGTATGATTTACAAATGAATACATAGCAATCCTATTATACATTTATAAATGAAATAAACTATTAAAAATTACAAACCGGCGATACGAGATCGCATTTAATTACAAACCACACGATATTCCCTTTCATTACGGGTAATATCGGTAAAAAAATATAACAAACTATGGCCATACTAGTAAAAATAAACATTCATTCAACAATAAACATTCATCCAAAAAAAACAAGATGTAAAGCTTATAAATAAAAACATGCCAAAATCGCCTTAAACAATAATCGCATTTAATCGTTTCAAACCGATCTCATTTTTTAACCGATTAATCTTATATTAATCAATAATGCTTAAAACACCTTTTAAGCTTGAACTAAACTTCTAAACAGATTTTAGAACACCCAACATTAGTTTATACTAACTTATGGTGATTTTAGTTCATAAACATGGTCATTTGCTAATTAGAAGTACTTTAATCATAACCCTTTTATGAATAAAGCTTTATAAAATCAAAATAAAATAAAATAAAATTATTTTTATTTTGAAAAAATTTTGTATATTCTGGAACACTTCCAAAATATCAGAAAAGAAAAGTTTGGCCAGAAAATATTTACGAATTATTTTATATAAAATAACATACGATTTCATCGATTTTAACTCATAAAATCAAGAAAACATCTAAAACAGTGAGGTAAAATCCCAAATTTATACGAGAGCATCCTCATAATGTGTAAAAAAATTGGTATAAATTTCATGTCCAGAAAACAACATTTACTATATTTTTGGACATAAAATGCAAACCATACCGATTTTAAACAAAAATATGAATAAATATTCAAAACTCAAAATCTGACTTTGAAAATTTACATGCAGAATGTATAAATATGAAATATCACTCTGTAAAAATTTCGTGACCAGATTCGAACTATAACTATTTATAGTAATTATTTTAGCCAAAAACACACTTTTTGACTCGGTTTTGTATAAAAATCATTTAAATTAGCAAACAAATTCCAAAAATTACGAAATTTGACCAGAAATTTCATGAGACCAGAAACTTTGCATGAAATAAAAATCTCGTGTTAAAACCATTTTTAACACTATTTTCGGATTTTATGTTATTTATTCTCAATAAATACATAAAACTCCAAAAACAACAAAATAAATTTGTAACTACAAGCCTTGGCTCTGATACCACTTGTAGGGATCGGATCCCATTCACTAATCAAGTATTAGTGTAAATCAAATTACTCTAATTTGATTTAGCAAGATCTATGTAGTACAAATTTACATTGTTAACAAGTTTAGAAATTTATACCTTTCTCTTAAAGGATATTAGGGCACTAAACTAGAACTCCTTTCTAGTTTAGTTTCTTGAGTATGAGCTTAGGATGATCCTCCTTAATAACCCAAGTTTTCAATGTAGAAAACCTCCTTCAATTAGCACCCAAGAACACTCCAAACAACACTAAGTATTTTGTACTAGAAATCACTTAGTGTTACTTGATAATATGTAAAATATTAATACTAACTCTTAGTATAATATGAGGATGATTATGTAGAGAGAATGGTTTTGAGAGATAAGTAAAACAATGAAAATGAATTACTTTTTCTCTCTTGGCCTTATGTTTAAATAAGCAAAAACAAAGAGAAGTGTGTCTTGCACACCAAAGGGGGGCGCCAAGTGAGTCCAAGGAGGAGAGAAAGAGTTTTGATCTTGGTAAGTGATATTTCATGCATGGCAATCATGATGTTGGAGCATAGATAAACAATTCACTTATAAACAAAATGAATAGGACAAAAGAGGAATCTCCCTCTTGTGAGCCCATTTTGGGCCGGTCCACATGACCTATTAATGGGTCCATTTTGTTCATCAAAATTTGTCTCACAAATTGATATAATTTATCACTTAATTATCTAATATAATAAAGTGTAAATCAATTAAACTCTTCCTTAATATACATGTACTTTACACATATATTAAAAATGTACTTTTACTAATCTCATTAGTAAAATATACACAATTAGTGAATTAACACTTAATCGCTAATTCTCATCTCCTCTAATAATTTTATCGATATAAAATTAAATCACTCGAGTTCACAACTCGATTTCTCTCTTAATCAATACACTGACTAACCGTTAGTCAAATTATCAAGTCACTAATATAATCGTATCTCATACAATTAATTAGCTTAAATATTTGGAGTATGTTCCTATAGGTGTGACTGAAAGGGATCAATTGATTACCGCCGCTCTCACGACAATAACGTCAAACTCTAGTCAGCCAACCGTTATTGATTTACGTTAATCAATTGACAATAATACAGGATTATCCCCACGTATTCCTTAATTGAGATTTATTAAGTAATCGCACTATTGTGGAGGACACTTACTCCAACATTTAGTCCTACAAACACATGCCTGGCATCGATCGCGAAATAGCCGAACACCGCATCCCACTCAAACAAGGTGCCAAACCTCGTAAGCAAAAACTCCGATGCATTAAACTAGAATGGTCTCTCATGGTCAAAGAAGAGATCGAAAAGCAACTACAAGCAGGCTTCATCCAAGTCATCGAATACTCAGACTGGGTATCAAACATGGTCCCAGTCATGAAGAAAAATGGAAAGATACGAGTATGTGCAGACTTTCGCGACCTAAACAAAGCATGCCCGAAAGACGACTTCCCATTACCCCACATGGACATACTCGTAGACAACACGGCCGACCACGCATTACTGTCATTCATGGACGGATATGCAGGATACAACCAAATCAAAATGGCAACAGACGACATGTCAAAGACGACTTTTGTGACGCCATGGAGGGACATACTGTTATACCGTCATTCCCTTCGAACTCATTAATGCAGGTGCCACCTATCAACGTACCGCCACTACTCTGCTGCATGACATGATGCATAAAGAAATAGAAGTCTATGTCGACGACATGATTGTGAAATCAAAGCAAAGGGAGGGTCACATCGCCAACCTTCGTAAATTCTTCACCAGAATCAGACAATACAAAACGCGACTGAATCCACAGAAATGCACTTTTGGGGTTACGTCAGGCAAATTACTGGGTCATATCGTAAGCCAACGTGGAATCGAAATCGACCCTGTCAAAATCAAAGCAATAATGGAGATGAAACCTCCAAGCAACATTGACGAAATCAGAAGTTTCTTGGGACAAGTCCAATACATCTCCCGATTCATCAGCAAGCTCACAATGGTCTGCGAACCAATCTTCAAGAAACTAAAAAAGGAAGAGCACACAAAATGGGACGACAACTATCAGCAAGCATTCGACGAAGTCAAAACCCTACTCACAAATCCACCCGTTCTGGTACCACCCCAGAAAGACCTGCCACTGTCATTATACCTAACAACTACACCAAACGCCATGGGTGCCATGCTTGCCCAGGAAGTTAACAACGAAGTACGAGTAATTTACTACATTAGTAAAAAGTTCCAAGATTATGAGACTCGATACGAGCCTGTGGAAAAGAGCTGCCTCGCTCTAGTCTGGCCACTAAAAAGCTCAGACATTACCTCCTCGCACACACGACGAGAGTACACTCCTTAATGGATCCCCTTAAGTACCTATTTGAAATGCCGGTACTAAACGGCCGCATGGCCAGATGGACCTTACTGCTAGCCGAGTATGAGCTCAAATACTTACCTTTGAAAGTCATTAAGGGAAGAGTTGTTTCGGATTTCCTCGCAGAGAATGCTATCATTGAACAACCTAAAATTGACACAATGTCATTTCCTGACGATGGAATTTTCGCCGTCGAAGCTAAGTACTGGCAGCTTTACTTCGATGGAGCCTCAAACTACCGCGGCTACGGCGTAGGGATACCCCTAATATCCCCTAGTGGCGATCATAAACCAATCTCAATCAAACTCGACTTTAACGTCACCAACAATGCCGCAGAATACGAGGCCTGCATTTACGGCCTACAAGAAGCCATGGCTCTCAACATAAAACACCTACGAGTGCACGGAGACTCCTTCCTCATCATAAATCAAGTGATAGGGGCATGGAAAATCATAAATCACCTCCCAAGGGAAGAAAACCAATTTGCCGACGCACTGTCAAAGCTTTCATCCCTCCTCAACATGCCGCCAGGCATTGACACGCTACCCATTGTCGTCGAAAGACGTGGCGAACCTGCATACATCCATACCATTGACATCGACGAAGCTGAACAAACAGAGCCATGGTACCAAGCAATACTCAACTACAAAACAAGCAACTCATATCCACCCGACACCGACAAGCGCGGTAAAAGAGCCATCAGACTCCTTGTATCTCAATTCGTACTAGAAATGGGACAATTACTCAAAAAGACACCACAAGGCACCTTGCTTATGTGTGTCGATTACAAGAAAGGACAAGAAATCATCGCCCAAGTACACGATGGCGAATGCGGCCCACACATGAACGCAAGAGCCCTATGCAAGCAAATCCTACGACTAGGATGGTATTGGACGACCATGGAAGCAGACTGCATCCACTACGTCAAACACTACCATAATTGTCAGATTTTCAGTAACGTACAAAATGTACCCCCTTTACCCCTCTACAGCCTCACGTCTCCGTGGCCGTTCTCAACTTGGGCCATTGATGTGATAGGAAAAATCCATCCCATCGGAGCAGGAGGACACTGCTTCGTACTAGTGGCAATCGACTATTTCACAAAATGGGTGGAAGCAGCATCTTTTCACACCCTCGGCTCAAAAGAAGTTGCCAAATTCATACAAACAAACATCATATGTCGGTACGGCATACCGCACGAGTTCATAGGCGATCAAGGATCACATTTTCAAGGCGAAGCAGAAGCCATACTCGCCAAATACAACATACAACATCACAAATCCTCTCCTTACCGGCCCCAAACCAACGGAGCCGTGGAAGCAGCAAACAAAACTGTAGTCGCTATCCTTGAGAAAATGATCGACAGTTGTCAAGACTGTCCCAACAAGATTCCATATGCACTTTGGGGGTATCGTACCACCATCCGCACACCCACAGGCATGACGCCTTATTTTCTCACTTACGGCATGGTAGCCGTACAGCCGGTGGAAATAGAGATGCAATCCCTACGAATACCAATGGAAAGTATCATTCCAGAATAGAATAGGCCCGCGAGCGCTATGAGCAACTCATGCTCCTAGATGAACATCGGCTGAATTCTTTGAGCATTGTACGAATGTACCAAGCAAGACTACAAAGAGCATTCAACAAGCGAGTTTGACCACGAAACATAAAAGTGGGAGATCTGGTGTTGAAGTCAGTACGCGCACCACTTCCCGTCGACCCACGAGGAAAGTTCAAACCTAACTGGGATGGACCTTACCTCGTCAAGGAAATCTACACCGGCGGAGCGGTCAAACTAACTGACCTGGACGGTCAGGAGTTTAATCTAGCAACCAATCTAGATCAGCTAAAGAAATACTACCCATGAAACATTTGCAATGTATTTATAACATGTAATTAAACACAACTCTACGGGTCGGCATGCCCCTAAACGTGCACACCCATCACAAAAAGCAAAAACACGACTCTACGGGCCGACATGCCCCTAAACGTGCACACCCATCACAAAAAGCAAAAACACGATTCCATGGGCCGGCATGCCCCTAAACATGCACTTCCTACAAGCAATTCTACGGGCCGGCATGCCCTTAAAACGTGCACCCTTTTTTTAAAAACATTTCACGGGCCAACATGTCCCTAAAAAGCACACTCACAAAAATACAATTCTGAACTACGACGGCTTGATTCCATTTATATGGAAACGTAGGCAGCTTTTCAAAAGCACAGCCGAAATTCAACACAAAAAAGCATGCCCAAGACATCTAAAGTTGAGGGTATAACCAACACAACAAAAGTCAAAATACGAAACACACATATCTCTGACTTTAAAGAAACGAGGCAAGTTATACACAAGGAACTTTGTTTTATTATTCTTAAAAGGGAAACATTACATTTGGATTTTCCGACTAGGAGCACAAACGCTACACTACTGTCGCAAACAACACCTACAAGCATTACAAAGACCCGGCAAAACCTTCGGGTTTAGGGAACAAAAGGACAAATAGACAACAAGCAACCAAGCAACAAAACGGACAAACATCTTCTGTGATTCTTCAAGCTGAAGGGAGGATCCAATCTCAACCCATGTGTGGGGCACCATTACAGCCATCATACCCTAGAGCGTTAAACATGGTAAAACCAAGGAGACTAAGCTCCGCCTCCATAGAGGGTGCACTTCCAGAGCTGGAACTCCCACGGCTTCCACGTCCAAAGCACACAGGGTCGAAAGCAGACGTCGGCGGCGGATCATTTTGCTCTATGGCGCGAAGGCGAGCCCTCTGGCGAGTAGTCTGTGCCGCAGTCCACTGAGTATAGGACCTCGAAACACGCACTGTAGCCGGTATACCCGCCACATGCCACCTGGGACGCATAACTGTGGAACCCGGGAACCGCGTCGAGGGACCCAACTCGGCGTCTTGCTTAAGGGCGGATTTTAAAGTTAAAAAAGATTAAGTTGGAAAAACCTTTAAGAACTGTTATGGAGTCGCCACCTAATTATCGCGGAAATTAGGAACCTGCTACCATGTTCTAAGTTAAAAACATGTTCTAGATCTTGGAGCACGCCGACACCCCTAGATCTAAGGCTTGTGAAACCAGATTGGATTCGGGGTGAGGGTACTTTAGAAAAAGAGTTAATTCAAATAATGATTTATGAAAACCTTTTAGAAAAGCCTATGTAAAAATAGCCTCTACTGACCTAGAACAATCCTTGTAAGATGATATTTGAGCTAATGTTATCGCTACGTACAAGTGCGATAAGTTTGTAAAAGAATGCAGATGCAGATGCAAAAAGATTGATTAAAACCCTCAGTTTAGCATGTTTAACTTGTTAACGAAAAGCAGTTGATTAAAGGTCGAATTCATTGTTTAAGTTGATTTTAATGCAAAATAAGAAGGTGCAAGATGCATGCAAATAAAATAAAGTTCAATTGTCCATTGGTTTATTTTATGTCGGTTGCTTATGCGACTTTGGCGTGTCATCGGATATGGAGTGTACCCGAAGTAAATAGAACACTTGGAGTGCAAGCGCGCTGGGTGCCAAAGCCGGGGGGGGGGGGCGCTAAAGTGTAGACCCCTTTGTTAGTCCATAGAAAATAAGAAAAAGCTTTGATCCAAGTGGATCGGTACCTACCTTGTCCTGACGCTTCAGATCTGGGCAGAGCTTCGATTCTTGAACTTAAAAGGAGGATGAATCCAACACGGGATGGTGTGTTGAACTCAAGGATTTAAGTGCTTGAGGCTTTTGTGAGTGTTTTTGTGTGTATGATGTGAAAGATGGTTGTAAGTGTGAAGAAAAGATGTATTGTGGTTATCAATTCTGTTTGAAAAGATGTATTCTGGTTGTAAAATTGTGTTGTTCGAGGTCAGGGTATAGGGGTGTATATATATACTAAAACCTCGGAGAAATTAGGAAACCCGGGGATAAAAACAAGCCAGGAAACCGCATAGCCTTATGCGGTTGCCAGGGCAAACCGCATAGGCTTATGCGGTTGCCCACCCAAACCGCATAAGCTTATGCGGTTTGAAGGTGTGGTTTTTAGTGTAGTTTCCTAGTTCCGGTTTGATAAAATCTTAGAAAGATTACGGGATAATCCTTGCTTGCTAGTCAAGAAAACCCCTAGGATATTTCTGAGATATTTGTGGTGTTCAGGGCTTTGGAGTGCGGGCCAAAGGCTGGGCTTGGGCTCGGTTTTGGGCCCGAGACCCGGAAAAATGAAAAAGGTGTATTTGCATGGTTTTTGTGAAATAAGGTAAGACGTGAGGTTGTATTTTGTGTAAGAGGAGGCTAAAGGGAAGATCTAGCCAACGGGCCTAAATTTAGGAATTTAGGAATGCTGAATTAGACCTTGTTGATGTAAAAGGGCTAATTGTAGTGCAAATGCGAAGCTTATGCCAGATGAAGCAAGACAAGGACCTAGCTAGACTCCAAATGGACAAAATGAACGCTTATTTAAGTGTGATGTGAAGCGACCTAAATCATTTTAACATTTCAAACGACTCAAAATGAATTCGACATTAATTAGAACCGTTTAAGTCAACGTTAAAGCATGCGTAATAAAAGTCCGTGATACATCACAGGGTTTTGTGTGGGAGGGTACGGATATGGGTATCCACAGAGCCCCCAGTTTGACTGAGCTCGGACTAGAGCGCTAGTCAAACTCCACGACCATATCCGGACCATTACAGTCTCGATCTGATCGTGAACGAAGCATGTGTCCATGGGTGAGACGAGGACTTCGAACCGGGCTGAACGGGGAGGGGCGTGCACATTTTAAGGACTTGGCGGTCCGTGCATGCTATAAGGGCCTGCCGGCCTGCTGGATGTTTTCGTCGTGCTTGTTGTACTGTCGTTGTTGGTGCCTTTGTATATGCTTGGTATCGTCGGATGCCTAGTGCTGCTGCTTATAATGTCTTCGTATTGCATGTGTAAAAGAGGCTAAAGTGCAGGGGTGCATGTGCTTGTACGATGTTTGGGTATGCGTGAGGTGTACAATTGAGTAGGGGTGCTCATGTAGGTGTTGGCGTAGGTCTCGTGAAAGAGCGTTCGTGTAATGCTTGAACTCGCCGAGGAGTGTCTATGTAGAGTGAAATGCTTGGAGTTAGGTGTATATTGCAGAGTGCTTGTGCTTGGGCTCGCCGAGGAGTGTCTATGTAGTCGTAGTTGCATATGATTGCCTTCCGTTGAGGAGAAAATGATGTAATGCTCGTGAAGAGCGTTCGTGCTTCTGCTTCTGTACCGTACATTAAATGCTTAATATACGCGTATGGCGGACTGTAGGTGACGCCTTAACCCAAGCACGGGACGTACTTGGAATTGCATTAGGGCCAAGATGAATTAGGAATTCAAAAGTAGGCGTAAAACGAGAAAAAACCGAGAAAAACCACAGGTAGGAACCGCATAGCCTTATGCGGTTCGTGGTGCAAACCGCATAAGGCTATGCGGTTTGCCCTGTTGGCTGGGAGAGCTGTATAAAGCTCGAAAATGTCGTGAGTGTGCCATTATACTCACTTACGGTTTCTTACTCTAAAATACACCATTTTTCGATTTCTCAACCGTTTTTGCTTGTTTTCGTTGCGTTGCCTTGCTATGGAACCAGGTAATGCTCCATTTTAACTTGCTTTTACGTTATTTGTTGTTGTAATTAGCTAGTTTTGCCTTGAAATATTGAAAAGACGGGTTTTGAATGAAAACCCGATTTTTGCTTGAAATTTGCCGTTTGAATGCTTGAAATTGACGTCATTGTGTTGCATTATGCCATGTGAACGTGTATGTGTGAATTGATTGTGATTTGGAGCGTCTTTGTGTGAAAAACGTCCAAATTAGGTTTCCAACCCGAAAACGAACCCGGATTTTCCGACCCGGAATTTCAATTAAACTTCGGTGTAGGATGTCCATAGCGTGTATAGCATGCCTATAGCGTTAATTTTGCGAAAATGCCGAGTTAAGGCTTTCAAATCGCCGTCTTAAGTCGTAGTTATACGGAGTAATCAAGGCGAATTGGGGGTTTTTGATCGGAGTGACCAAAATGCAATTGCTTGTAATGGGTTGTTGTTGGGGACTATTATGGCGCATAGAAACCATAAAGTTGTAATTTTGAGGTGTAGAGAACGGTTTTTGGCTTAATCGTGAATTAGGCCTAAAAATGCTCTGTAGGGCGTATAGCGCAATGTGTTAAGGGATGTATATGTATTATGTGTGTATTATTTGTGTATATTTGTGTATGTGTATGCCAAGTTGCATGCTTGCATGTATTATAGTTGTATGTATTGGTTGTGTTTGGTTGCAGGGGAAGGTTCTGGTCGTGTTACGAGATCGAGATCTCGTAAGAGTACTAGCTCGAGGACTGAGGGAGCCTCTAGCTCGAGTGGTTTGAGGCGTACGCGTAGTGAGAGGGATGCTGACCCTCGTGACTTGCGCACGAGACGTGGTCAGTCACGAGGTAGAGGTCGCGGGAGGAATGTCCCTGTGCCTGGTCCTGAGGAGGAGGAGGCGGATGCACTTGCTTTAGTTGACGATATAGAGGCTGGGATGGATGTCGAGGAGGAGGCTGAGGAGGCTGCGCCTAGAGCGAGTAGCTCTAGGCCGCGAAAATCACGCGTGAACAGGGCCTTCGCCAAGGGTTGGGATGGCCATAACCTTCTACTTGCTCCGGAGAGACACGTTTCCTATCGAGCGACGATGGGTTGGCCGAAAGGCTCGATGAGGACCTTCTCGGGCGTCTCGTCCGTGATGTGTGCTTTTGAGGAGAAGCTTTCGCCGAGAGCGCAAGCTTGGGTGCTGCGTAGTGCTTTTGGCCCGTTGGTCGGCCATTGGAGGGAGATTGCAAGGAAGAAGCAGACGGCGAACCTGATGTTGATCAGGGCCTTCTTAGACAGGTACTGGGACACCACGACGACGTTCCATATGCCCGGCTTTGAGGCCGGCATTACCTTGTCTGAGTATGCGGTCATAACGGGGCTGCCGTTCGGGGACCGTGACATGAGCTTCGAGTTTGCGCCGTCCGTTGTGGACGAGGTTGTGACCGCTGCGATTGGCGGTGGTTTGGAGGTGATTTGTGAGGGTGCTCCACCTTACATTTTCAAGACGAGCTACATCTTGGAGTACTTTGAGGGGAAGACCGAGCATGGCCCCTCGGAGTGGAGTGACGAGCAGAATGCTCGTATGTGGCTGTGGTGGTTTGTCAGCGCCGTGTACTTCGGCGATAAGGGTGAGCAGGCGTCGACGTCGGTCCTTATGCATATCCTGGATTGGAGTGCAATTGGGACGTTTGACTGGGTGACGCCGTCTCTGGGTTTGTGCATTCGTTTCTGCATGGATGCCGTGAGACCGCGGGTCATGGATCGAGGGTCGAGACTGTCCTTAGTCTCGCCTGGATTCTTGATGGAGGTACGTGTTGATTTTGTTTTTGTTTTAGGTGCACTGTTGTTTTTTTGTGTCTTTTGGTCTTTGTCTTTGTAACGTGTTTTTGTATCGTGTTTTTTTTTTCTTGTGTGTGCAGTCGTGGATTCTTAGCCATTTTCCTTTCCTGCTGCCTCCGCATGCTGTGACGATTCCGCGGGTATATCCGGCGGCATTGGGGTACGATGTAACCGCCGTCTTAATCGGGTCGTATGACGAGGTTCGGGACCGTCTGAACCGGATGCAGTTTGATCAGGTTTGTGCTTGAACCATTTTAAATAGCGTGTACTTAAAATGATTGTATTTATGAGTGTTTGTTTTTGTTTTTGTAGTTCGTGCCGTTCCCGTGGGGCCAGTGTGCGGGCATTCCTGAAGGCATCGGGGCGCGGTTTGCAGTGCGAGAGACCCAGCGTCTGTACTTGGCGACGCCGTATGGACCGGTTTGGTACCTTGGGGAGCGTTTGGTCTTTCAGGCAGGGTGGCCAGCTCCGGTGGTGCCTAGGGACCCGCCGAGGGTCCTGTTTGAGCTAGGGGTTTCCGCTCATGATCGGATGGCGTTGTACGGGGAAGGAGAGTCGGTGAGTCTTCTTTGTCCTGGGGAAGACTATGGCCAGTTTGCTCTGTCTCGGCTTGCTTGTGGGCCGATTGAGGTATGCTTGCGTCGTTCGAGGGTGCGTAAGGTAATTTTTGCCGAAAAATTTCCCTGACGTGTGCGTTTTGAACTTGTTTTGTAGAAATTTGATCCCGAGATGGCGGAGCAGCCTGGTGACTTTCCTACCACCGTGTGCGTACGACGAGTCAGGTGTGCGTCGTACCTTCACTTTGCCAACATACTTGCCGGTGACCACTGACGCGGGCATGGACAGCTGGACGGGCAGGGTGAAGAAGGTATGTATCTTTGTCGTTGTATATGTGAGTGAGCACCCAGTTTGATCGAGGTATGAGACATGGCGATGATCAAACTAGTGAGATGCGTGTTTTTGTGTTACCCCCTCGAGTTTGACTTAATTTGAGTGAAATTAAGGCAAAGTGGGGTTGACTGCTGTTGTTTTGAAATTTCCCCCCGAAGTTTGGCTTAATTTGAGTGAAATTAAGGCAAAATGGAGAGAATGTGCTTTGTTTTTTGAAATTTCCCCCTAAGTTTGGCTTAATTTGAGTGAGATTAAGGCAAAATGGAGAAAAATGTGAAATGTTTTTGTGTTGTGTATCACAGGTGGCTAAGGAGGCTCATAAGAAGCTATGGCGGATAGCCAACAGATGGAGGGTGGCTTGAAATTTGGCAGTCGCTTTCGGTTGTGTCGAGCCAGGTGAGGCAGCCTTGGTCAGCGCAAGTTCGACGAGTATCGTCGTCGTCATACTGAGTGAACTTGTGTAATAAAGATTGTATGAACCTTTGTGTACATGTCGTTGTAGATTGAACTTTGAACTTGATTGTAGTTGTGAACCTGTTCGGTAAGCTTGTTTGAAAAATGAAATGATTCCCGAGTGGGATGCATTGATGTTGATTTTAGATTGTGAAAATGCATGTGCAAAAAGTTCATTTTAAATGCGAAATGAACTTTGCATGAATGTCGAAAATGTTTGTGTTGACTCGTGGTATGAATCGTATTTGCTAAAGTGAAGTGTAATGTTGCTGCATGGGGAACAACAAGAGAATGTCGTAGGGTAGTGTAGATTGTGGTGTTTAGGAAAGACAAAATTAGGAAAGTTGCGAAAAAACCCGCCCCTTGAACCGCATAGCCTTATGCGGTTGAGGGGTCAAACCTCATAGGCTTATGCGGTTTGGTGTGCAAACCGCATAGGGCTATGCGGTTTGGCGGCGTGGCTGGTAATGCTGAGTTTCCATATTCCGTGATATGTTTTGTATATAAGGAGGGGGGGTGCGTGCTATAATCCTCATTCACAATTACTTCTTTTCTTTTCTTTTAGTACAAGTTTTTACTCTCATAAATATATTAGGTATATTTATAAAAGTTTTTTGTATTCAAGAAAATGGTGGAGCATTTTGATGCTCTTTAGAAGAGGTGGACTTCCTCACTAAGTCCGGCGATGAAGAAGTCGGTGTATGACGATGGTGCGGGTGTTTTTATTGGCTTTCGCCAAATGAAAGTCGATCTTGACTTCCTGGATGCGTGCTTAGATTACTGGGATCCTAGCGTGCATGTGTTTAGGTTTCCCGGGGGAGAGGTGTGTCCTTTGATGGAGGAGTTTGCGGCTATTGCGGGGTGGTCGAAACGGACTACTCCTGTGGTTGTAAGGAGTGAGCTTTGTTACAACGGGATGTTGCGAAACTTCCTTGGGATGACAAATGCTCAGGCTGCAGGTTTGTTTGAGGGAGGCAAGGTAAACATGCTTCTCTTGTGTCAACGATACATGAATAAAGTTGATACTAGTATCTCGGACCGTTTTAGGCGGAGGGCCCTTGCTTTTTGTTTGGTTCATCGGTATGCTTTTGCGGGGTCCATGCCAGATGGAGTGTTCGAAAACGCGAGGTATGCTCGTGTTGTCGAAGAGGTGGAAAGGGGATATGATCCTTCTGCGTTGATCCTAGCGGAGACCATACTGGGCTTAGACGACCGTTGTGCTAATCGTCTGAGCTCGTACAGGGGTTGCGCTAGGATTCTCAACATTTGGCTCATGGAGTGGCTAAGTGTGTATAAAGCTCTTCCCCTTGGTGGTGTGTTCAAGGCTGCGGCGACAACGTCGCGAAAGATGGAGTGGGCCGACCTTCGGGAGCGGTCATTAAACTACTACCGGGGGTTCGTGAAGGAGAGCTCCATTCGTTGGTATGTGTCTTGGTGGGGTATTACGGCGATTACGGCGCCGTCTGTTGCAAATGCGGCTCGTGGGTTGATGTTGTGCGGGTTTGAACGAGGGGTGTGGATTCATCCTCTGCGCTTGAAGAGGCAAATCGGCCTTACTCAGACCATACCCGAGCAGGATACTCAGGCTGGAGGGGTAGTTGTGCTAAACAACCAAATGATCGATGCTTGGATCCGAGGATGGTCGGACCGTGTCACTTGGGCTGCTCGGAGCATATAGAGTCTAGTCGTGTTACGGACTTCTATACACGATGGTACCGTTCCAATGATCCTCAGGAACGGGAGAATCAAAGGAGGAGGGAAAAGAATGGGCCAAGGCCCTCCTTGGCGTATGAGGTGGTGCGCGAAAAGAGAGACTATGATGATCTTTGTGCTGTTAGTGTGGATGCTTCTACTTCGAGACCGGCGCGGGAAAGGCTTGGACCGAAGGTGACTGTTAAAGATCGTCTACGGTCAAGGATCGAGGAGCCCCCAGTCGAGCAGGACGAGGATCCGATCGAGCCCCCAGGATTTGAGTGATCTATTCCCGTTCTTAGTTCGAAAATTGTGGCAGATCGGCCTCTTGAAGATGAAGAGGCTAATCCGAAGCGTCAGAAGATGACTTGAGTAGTTTGCTTTGTTTTGTTTAGAAAATTACCTTTATTTAAATACATGTTTTAGATTTGAATAAAGGGCTAAGGAGGCTTGTTCCTAGCTCATTTCTAAATCGCGAAAAATTCTAAGTAAAGTAATAAAATAGAATTAATTTGCTTTTGCCTTGTCTCGTTGCTTTCTTTTGTTTGTTTTTAAATGTTCTCGACCTTTTTAAGCTTCGAACATTCGTATTTTGTCTTAAAATCCTCGACCTTTTTAAGCTTTGGATTTGTCTGTTTGATTTGTTTTGTCCTTAAGTCCTCGACCTTTTTAAGCTTTGGACTTGGATTTTTGTTTTGTTTTGTGTTGACTGTGCTCTTGACTTTTTTAAGCTTTGAGCGTGTCTTTTTGTGAGTGCATCGCCCTTGACCTTTTTAAGCTTTGGGCGTGCGTGCTATGAAGTTCGGTTGTGCTTTTGACAAGCTGCCTACGTATCCGCGTTTCACGGAATCAAACCGGCGTAGTTCGTGTGATTCGGTTGAGCTCTTTGCAAAGCTGCCTACGTATCCACAGTGCGTGGAATCAAACTGAGCGTAGTTCACCCATGCGAGAGTGAGTTTTGTTTTGCATTGCAAAATTGTTTGTGTTTAGGGGTAGTATTTCTTAAGTTGATCAAGATTTGTTGGTAATCGGAAGTCCTGGCCGTCAAGGTCAGTTAACTTCACGGCTCCTCCAGGGAGGATTTCCTTGACCAAGTACGGTCCGGCCCAATTGGGTTTGAATTTTCCTCTTGGGTCGACTGGTTATGGTGCTCGGACTGATTTGAGTACTAGGTCACCCACTTTGATGTTTCGTGGCTTGACCCGTTTGTCGTAGGCGCGTTGTAAGCGAGATTGGTACATTCGGACTGTACTTAGTGAATGTAACCGTCTTTCGTCTAAAAGGATGAGTTGCTCGTATCGTTCGCGTGCCCATTCGGCTTCAGGAATGTCTGCTTCCATGAGGATTCGAAGGGATTGCATCTCGATTTCTACAGGTTGAACGGCTTCCATCCCGTAGGTTAGGAAATAGGGTGTCATGCCTGTGGGTGTGCGGATGGTTGTGCGGTATCCCCATAATGCAAATGGGATTTTGTTGGGCCAGTCGTGGCAGGTGTCGATCATCTTTTTGAGGATTGATACGACGGTTTTGTTTGCTGCCTCGACCGCGCCGTTAGTTTGTGGTCGGTAGGGTGACGATTTATGTCGTTGTATCTTGTATTTGAGGAGGAGTGGTTCGACCTCTCCTTGGAAATGTGTGCCTTGGTCGCTTATGAACTCGTGGGGTACGCCGTAGCGACAAATGATGTTGTTTTGTATGAATTTTGCAACCTCTTTTGTGCCTAGCGTACGGTATGATGCGGCTTCGACCCATTTGGTGAAATTGTCGATGGCCACGAGGATGAAGCAGTGTCCTCCTGCTCCTACGGGTTGAACTTTGCCGATGACGTCAATTCCCCAGGTTGAGAAAAGGCCATGGCGAGGTTAAACTGTATAGTGGTAAAGGGGGTATGTGTTGTACGTTTGCAAAAATTTGGCAATTATGGCAATGTTTGACATATTTTGCGCAATCGGCTTCCATGGTGGTCCAGTACCATCCTAGCCTTATGATTTGTTTGCACATGGCTCGTGCGTTCATATGTGGTCCGCACTCGCCGTCGTGTACTTGGGACATGATTTCGTGTCCCTTTTTGTGGTCGACGCACAAGAGTAGTATGCCTTGGGGCGTCTTTTTGAGGGAGGAGTCCCCATAGACTCTTATGTTGCGGGCGTTGAGTACAAGCGCTGCTTGGAGACCGTGCAAGCACGCTTCGTATTCTGCGGCGTTGTTTGTAACGTCAAAATCCAGTTTGATGGATAAGGGGGTGTGTTCGCCATTCGGGGATATGAGAAGTATTCCTACTCCACATCCTCGATAGTTGGAGGAGCCGTCGAAGTATAACTCCCATTGTTCTTGGTTGATGTTGTAAATCCCATCGTCTGGAAGGGATGTTGTGTCGATAATTGGTTCTTCGTTGATTGCGTTTTCAGCTAGGAAATTGGAGACTGCTCGTCCCTTGATTGCTTTGAGGGGTACGTACTTAAGGTCGAATTCGGCTAGGAGCAATGTCCATCTGGCCATTCGTCCGTTAAGCACAGGTTTCTCGAAAAGGTATTTTACGGGGTCCATTTTTGAGTAGACCTTCGTTTGGTGTGCTAGCATATAGTGACGGAGTTTTTTGGATGACCATACCAATGCTAGACAGCTCTTCTCGACGGGTGAATATCGAGTTTCGTAATCGAGAAATTTCTTGCTAATGTAGTAGATTGCGTGTTCTTCGCCGTTTATCTCTTGAGCGAGTATGGCGCCCATGGCGGTGGGGGTTGTTGTAAGGTATAAGGATAGTGGTAAATCCTTTTGGGGTGGTCGTAGAACTGGTGGGTTAGTTAGCAATTCTTTGACCTTGTCAAATGCTTTTTGACATTCTTCGTCCCATTCAACGTGGTCGGTTTTCTTGAGTTTCTTGAAAACTGGTTCACATATCATGGTGAGTTTGCTAATGAAGCGCGAGATGTATTGGATTTGGCCCAAGAAACTTCGAATTTCGTCGAGGTTCTCCGGGGGTTGCATTTCTAGAATTGCTTTGACTTTCGAGGGGTCAACCTCGATGCCTCTTTGGCTCACTACGTGTCCTAGTAGTTTACCGGACTTGACTCCAAAAGTACATTTTTGGGGATTGAGGCGCATTTTGTATTGTCGTAGGCGCGTGAAGAACTTGCGGAGGTTAGTGATGTGGCCACTCCTCTCTTTTGACTTCACGATCATATCGTCGACGTAAACTTCGACTTCTTTGTGCATCATGTCATGTAAAAGGGTTGTAGCGGTGCGTTGGTATGTTGCGCCGGCATTGATTAGGCCGAAAGGCATGACCGTGTAGCAGTATGTGCCCCACGGTGTAATGAAGGCCGTCTTTGCCATGTCTTCTAGTGACATTTTGATTTGATTGTAGCCTGCGTAGCCGTCCATGAAGGATAGGAGGGCGTGATCGGCGGTGTTGTCGACTAGGACGTCCACATGGGGTAATGGAAAGTCATCTTTGGGACTAGCTTTGTTCAAGTCGCGAAAGTCAACGCATACTCGAATTTTGCCATTCTTTTTCAAGACTGGGACCATGTTTGAGACCCATTCAGGATATTCGATGACTTGGATGAAACCGGCTTGTAGTTGTTTTTCGATTTCTTCCTTGACCATAAGGGACCATTCGGGACGTAGTTTTCTTAGCTTTTGCTTGATGGGTTTGTAACCGGGTTTAATGGGGATGCGGTGCTCGGCGATGCTTCGTTCGATTCCGGGCATGTCTTTGTATGACCAAGCGAATACGTCCTTGAATTCGCTCAGAAGTTGCGTGAATTGGGCGCGCTCGTCTTTTTCTAGTGAGGCACCTAGTTGTAGTTCCCTTGGTTTTTCGGGGGTTCCCACGTTTATGGTTATGGTTTCCTCGATGATAGGGTCTTGTGTTTTTGGGTGAACAAGGTTTGCAATGTATTTGTTTAATGATTCTTATGTTTGTTCATTTTCGCATGAGTTAGTGTCTTTTGTATTTTGTGTTTTGTTTGTTGCTTGTTGATTTTTGTTTGTTTGTATTTTGTTATTTGTTTTAGCTTGAGACAAGACGTAAGCAAATTTATTCATTTCATTATTTTGAAGAGAATTATTCGACAAATCAGAAAATTGCTTGGAGCTAGCCTCCGTAAAAAGGAAATCTAAACTAAAGCTAGAGTCTAGGATAGATGGGTCGACAGATGACCCGACACTAAGAGCATTAGAATCTAGAAGAATTTCTTCTTCTTCTTCATCGTCTTCTGTGCCGCTGGAGCTGCTTGAGCTGCTTGAGTTGTTTGAGTTGCTTGAGTTGCTTGAGTTGTGATGTAGATTGCGTCGTTGCTGGAGGAAGGTGTGGTTTTCCTTCGAGGTTTCTTGATTCTTCCTTGATCGATAAGATCTTGGATGGCATGTTTGAGTTTAAGACAACTCTCAGTGCTATGCCCCATGCCCCAGTGGTATGCACAGAAGGCGTTGGGATCCCACGACTTTGATTTTTTTCTCATGGGTGGCTCGGTGATAGGTCCAATTGGCGTGAGGTAGTCTTTTTCAACTAATTTTTGTAATGCCACAGCGTAGGGCATATAGAGTTTGTCAAAGTTCCTTGCAGAGCCATGCGAGTTTTGTATTTTTCGTCCTTTAAGGGTGCGTTTTTGAAGAGTATCTCGGTAGGCGGGATCCTCGTAGCTAGATGTGAGATCCTTTTCGATGCGAGTGCCAATTTCGATGAGATGTTCGAAGTTCTGAGCGTGGCAGAAGTGAAAGTAGTATCGCCAGGCGGGTCGTAAGCTGAAAAGGAAAGTGGATATGAGTTCGTCTTCGTGTGGGTGATCCGGCACTCGGGAAAGTAGTTTCCTCCACCGTGTAAGATGTTTGACGAAGCCTTCGTTGTCCTTCTGACGAAAAGCTACGAGGGTGTCGAGCGAGACTGGGTTGCTAAGTTCTTTTTGGACGTTACGTTCCAAACGCTCGACTGCGGTGCGATGTAGAGCCTTTAGGTGCTTGATGTCTTTTGCAAGTTGATTGATGTGGCCTATCACTTCGTCGGTGGGTAGCCAGTATTCGTCGTCTTCATTATCACTAGACCAAACGGCATTGATTTGGTCGTCTGAGGGTGTGATGAGGTAAGAGCAGTCTAGTATAGGGATTGACCCCAAGAAGATTGCATGATTGCCTAGTGGGTTTTCGTTGTTTGAAGGCTTGGTGGGTTGAGATGGTTTGCTAAGCTTTCCTTGATCAATCAGATCTTGGATAGCGTTCTTGAGCCTAAAGCAATTCTCGGTGTCATGCCCCTTGCCTCGGTGGTATGCACAGAAGGCATTGGGGTTCCAAGATTTAGGCTTCTTGTCTTCGGGCGGCTCGCTAGTAGGCCCGATTGGTTGCAGGTAGTTTTTCTCGACCAACCTTTGAAATGCCTCGAGTAAGACATAAAGAGAGGTCGAAGTTTCACTTGGCCTTAGGAGGCGGTGAGAAGGTAGTTGCAAAGGCGTCGAGGGTGTCGTCATCAAGGTTACCGACGGTGCGATTTTAAATCGTTCTTGACCGCGCGGGAGGACTGAGAGGAGCTCCCCTGATAAGCATGGCCGGTGTATTTAGCCATGGTGCCAGTCCTAAGGTCATCTTCGATTTGGGTGCCGACCTTAGTTAGTTCCTTGAAGTTCTGAATGTTGCTGTACCTCATGTAGAATTGGTACACGGGTCGCAGGTTATTTATGAACTTGCAGACGAGTTCGTCCCTCATGGGACGGTTGGGGATTTGAGCGCTCAGCTTCTTCCAACGAGTAAGATAGTCGGTGAAGCCTTCATTGTCCTTTTGAGATAGGACTTCTAAGGTGCGAATTGAGACTTGAGTGTTTTCATTGTCTCGGTACTGTCGGTCGAACTCGACTGTGAGTTCTTCAAAAGTGGGGACCCGTTGTGGGTCGAGTGAGTAGAACCATGTCTTCGGCACTGCCGCAAGGGAGTGCGGGAAGAGAGTGAGCCAATGCTTGGAATCGACCCCTTTGATGGCCATTTGGGATTTGAAAGCTCGGATGTGAATGATCGGGCTCTCATGTCCTTGGAAAATAGGAAGATCACTAAGGGCGAGCTTGTTTGGGAGCTCGTCCTTAATGCTAGTAGGTACGTTCTCATTCTCCTTGTGAATAGAGTAAGTGCTCGAGACATAGAGCCTCTCCTCCATGGCTTGGAGTTTCTTAGCATGCCTATCGGCTTCCTCCTTGATCTTGAGTTCCATTCGTTCCACCTCGACGGTATGGTGGGTCAAAAGGCCCTCAAGGTCAGCGGTCAGCTTTGCGACTTGGTCACGGAGTGCGTTGACTTCTTCGTTGTTGCAGGCCATTTTGCGGGTGTAGGTTCGTTTCTTGTAAGGGATTATTACACGTTGTTTAGTGCGTCGAGTATCCAGCTGAGGCCTGCATTTCACTTCGTATGTTAGGGACACGACTCGACCCACTAGACTCACATTCATTTTTAAGCATTCATTTTAGCTCATTTCTTTGTTTAGAAAGACCTTTTATGTTTTGAAAAGAGGAGATTTTTGAAAAGGTTTTAGCTAAAGGAAGCTTTTGAGACGAGGATGTGTGCGCACATCTCGCCTCGATGTTAAAAGATTTTGTTTTGCACCCGTCGAACTAGTATCGGCGATTTGCCGAGGTGAGCTCGAGTCGGATGTGTAAAAGAAGAAGGATTCGGCTCGAGCAAGTCGAGTCGAGGATGTTAAAAGTGGAGTCTAGGCCGTATGACCTAGAAGATTGAATTCCACGAGCTTGGGTTCTAATCCTTGCTCGGGTTTTTGCTTGTTAGTGAAAAAGGAAATTTTGAGAAAGCTTGTTCCAAAAATTCGCGATAGTTTTGTTTGAGAAGTGTTAGTTTGTTAGATGTTAGGTTCGTTTATCTTTGAAACGTTTAAGCGAGTTTTCGAAGATATGAATGCAAATGCTCGTTTTGAAAAAGACCATGGAGTGCATAGCCTCGAACTTGTACGTATGACTCAAAAGGGGTGAAAATGAGTCAGTCGGGTACACCTCCAACTACCTCGAGTACGCTTTGGCAGATACTTAACCCCTTCATTTCCTTACGCAGGCGATAGGTTTCACGAAGAGAACCTTTGGGCGGTCGAGATAGCCGTTTACGGCAAGCCGTGGAGGGGCGAGAGGAAAGCTAGTCCGGCATGTGCTTTATCGAGTGGACAAGCCTGCATGTGGGAACCACCTCTCGAGGGTGCAAAGGGTGCCTAGATTCCAAAAGGAATGGACTCTAAATGAATGTGCATAGCTCAAATATGTATACTTGGATTGTTCAAGGCTTTCAAGCTTCACCTCTTTATTTTTAAAAAGAAAAAGCTAGTTTTAAGTTATAAAAATAAAAGTCCCCAGCGGAGTCGCCAAACTGTGGAACCCGGGAACCGCGTCGAGGGACCCAACTCGGCGTCTTGCTTAAGGGCGGATTTTAAAGTTAAAAAAGATTAAGTTGGAAAAACCTTTAAGAACTGTTATGGAGTCGCCACCTAATTATCGCGGAAATTAGGAACCTGCTACCATGTTCTAAGTTAAAAACATGTCCTAGATCTTGGAGCACGCCGACACCTCTAGATCTAAGGCTTGTGAAACCAGATTGGATTAGGGGTGAGGGTACTTTAGAAAAAGAGTTAATTCAAATAATGATTTATGAAAACCTTTTAGAAAAGCCTATGTAAAAATAGCCTCTACTGACCTAGAACAATCCTTGTAAGATGATATTTGAGCTAATGTTATCGCTACGTACAAGTGCGATAAGTTTGTAAAAGAATGCAGATGCAGATGCAAAAAGATTGATTAAAACCCTCAGTTTAGCATGTTTAACTTGTTAACGAATACGGTTCAGTTAATAGTCGAATTCATTGTTTAAGTTGATTTTAATGCAAAATAAGAAGGTGCAAGATGCATGCAAATAAAATAAAGTTCAATTGTCCATTGGTTTATTTTATAAGGTCGGTTGCTTATGCGACTTTGGCGTGTCATCGGATATGGAGTGTACCCGAAGTAAATAGAACACTTGGAGTGCAAGCGCGCTGGGTGCCAAAGCCGGGGTCGGGCGCGCTAAAGTGTAGACCCCTTTGTTAGTCCATAGAAAATAAGAAAAAACTTTGATCCAAGTGGATCGGTACCTACCTTGTCCTGACGCTTCAGATCTGGGCAGAGCTTCGATTCTTGAACTTAAAAGGAGGATGAATCCAACACGGGATGGTGTGTTGAACTCAAGGATTTAAGTGCTTGAGGCTTTTGTGAGTGTTTTTGTGTGTATGATGTGAAAGATGGTTGTAAGTGTGAAGAAAAGATGTATTGTGGTTATCAATTCTGTTTGAAAAGATGTATTCTGGTTGTAAAATTGTTTTTTTCGAGGTCAGGGTATAGGGGTGTATATATACTAAAAACCTTGGAGAAATTAGGAAACCCGGGGATAAAAACAAGCCAGGAAACCGCATAGCCTTATGCGGTTGACAGGGCAAACCGCATAAGCTTATGCGGTTTGAAGGTGTGGTTTTTAGTGTAGTTTTCTAGTTCCAGTTTGATAAAATCTTAGAAAGATTACGGGATAATCCTTGCTTGCTCGTCAAGAAAACCCCTAGGATATTTCTGAGATATTTGTGGTGTTCAGGGCTTTGGAGTGCGGGCCAAAGGCTGGGCTTGGGCTCGGTTTTGGGCCCGAGACCCGGAAAAATAAAAAAGGTGTATTTGCATGGTTTTTGTGAAATAAGGTAAGACGTGAGGTTGTATTTTGTGTAAGAGGAGGCTAAAGGGAAGATCTAGCCACCGGGCCTAAATTTAGGAATTTAGGAATGCTGAATTAGACCTTGTTGATGTAAAAGGGCTAATTGTAGTGCAAATGCGAAGCTTATGCCAGATGAAGCAGGACAAGGACCTAGCTAGACTCCAAATGGACAAAATGAACGTTTATTTAAGTGTGATGTGAAGCGACCTAAATCATTTTAACATTTCAAACGACTCAAAATGAATTCGACATTAATTAGAACCGTTTAAGTCAACGTTAAAGCATGCGTAATAAAAGTCCGTGATACATCACAGGGTTTTGTGTGGGAGGGTACGGATATGGGTATCCACAATAACCCATCCTTGCGACCACGCGTCAGTAATTTGGTTGTTGAGCACAACCAAATCCGGAATTATGGTATCCTGCCCTAGGATGAACTGCGCATAGCCCATCTGCCTCCTTACCCTCAATGGGTGGATATACACACCCATGTCAAAGCCACAGAGCATCACGCCGGAGGGACCATCACCAACCGCACTGCCTGTCACAGTAACTACCTCCTACCATGGCACGACCCAACGAATAGCAGACGCTCTCACAAAAGTGGGAAAGTAATCGTTAGGCCGGCCATTAGGGCCCATCCACCGCATGCCACGACTGGTCACGCCAGCCGCCGTTTAAGATGCGCCATAAGGAATGACGCCAAGCACGCTCAAACGCACCATGAGCCAAACCTGCAGAATAAGGGGACAACCACAAGAAGCATGCATTCTATTACAGGCCCGGTCATCTAAGCCAAGGATCGTCTCAGCAACGATCAGGGCCGCTGGGTTGTAACCCATCTCCATCTGTTGTAGCACACAGACCAAGCACGCTTCCCCGAACCCCATCCCATCCACTGAGTCAGGGAACATGAAGCAGTGCACCAGACAAAGGGCCAACGCTCTCCTACGAGCCACAACACAGATGCTCCCATTATCGTAGTCCATAAACCTCTGACAAAGACGGATCATGTTCAAACGCCCATCCAAAAACAGGTCATCCGTCTGGTTCCTAGTCATTTTGAGGAAGTTCTGGATGTTCCTCTAATAGCCTAGCTCCTGACGAACACACACAGGAGTAACCGAACGTGTCCAACCTCCAATAGCGGCAAATTCTTCAACAAGGGGACAAACCACCCCGTCAGTAAAGCGGAATACATGATACGCCAAGTCCCAATAGTGAAGGCAAGCGTCAAGGAAATCAATCTTCATTCGAACCTGCCTCAACCCTAGGAAAACACCCAGACCACAGTCTCTCAGACTCCTTTTCTCAAGACCCGACAATGTGGCACACCAAACCCTCACAAGTCCCTCAAGATGCTCCATTATTCAACAAAAAACGCTCTACGAGATATTACGAATACTATTATATGAGTAATGAAATTTGCTAATCGAAATGAGAACTGAAGTATGGATGGAGGGATGAATGAATGAAGTAACACAAGCATCCTTCTTATAGGCAACGTCTTCAAACAGCAACGGCACGAAATATAATCGCTAGTGAACCAGCGATTAGTCAAAAAATCAAAACAAAAGCAGAAAACAACACAAAAATCGCCTGTTCTCTGGCGATTTTTGTGAAAATCGCTGGTACACAGGCGATTTTTCATGCATTTTCTGACATTTGACGCGACGACTGCGCACCGTCTTGCAGCCTACGAGTTGCAGTAACACTTTTACAGCCTACGCACCGTTGTCGTTTTATTTTTACGGCGTATTTTTCGATGACGTAATCGCTACCCAGTTTTACGTCGTGTTGTGTCATTTTGTCATCGGCTCTCGACTATTATTTTTCACATACAATTTAAACACTTCACAAAATTCAACCGCCGCATTTCGCAAACTCACGTCAAAACACGACGTTCTTAATGCACATTTAACGAACGTCAAAAGCGTCTTTTACGGACTCAAAATTTTTTCCTCAAAAACGGCATATTTTGTACATATATTTTAACATGCATACTCTTACTACGACTAAGACGATCTCAATCGAGATTTGTGTTCTTTTTACGACTAACAGTCTAATGCAGGAACACCGAATAACCAAGTCGCGAGGGCTTCAAACACAAACGACGACACAAGCGGTCATCCTATGCAACGACGTAAATAATCACAAGGTTTATGACGCCGCACGCATGTTAATCGACCACAACGAGCTACGCCAACAAGGACATTTACCATGGTCAACATATGTACCTTCTACATAACCAAAGCACGCACACGAGGTCACAGAACTTACCCGCGTCAAACACACAGTCGCAGATTACCGTCATACAACTCCCACAAGTACAGCCACACACAAACACAACCGCAAGATAAAACAAGTCCATAAAAATAAGCCAACGTTCCTAGCATACATCCCAAATCAACCAGCTTGATCTTGACGATTAAGCTCCGCACGCAGCGAATCGATCTGGGCAGGATAATCAGCCAACTCCTGCTCACGCCGCGCCTCGAACTCCGCTTGCACTCCACAGCCCTGGCCCGCCCTAGCTCTATCTAACTCTGCGCTAGTGCACCCTGCAGATCCGTCACATACTTCTGCGCCTTGCAAAGCGCAACCGCTTTCTCGTTCAACGCCACTCGCCAGCGGTTTGCCGTCCTCCATAATTCCTTGTTGACGTCCACAGTCACCTACAAGCAAATATGGCCATCATATACTCAAAATGAGGGCTATAATCAAAAACAGCTTCAACAAAGTTTGACTAGCGATTTTACGACAAAATCTCACTCAAACTGGGGGCTATAATCAAAAGCAGCTTCAACAAAGTTTGACTAGCGATTTTACGTCAAAATCTAACTCAAACTAGGGGCTATAATCAAAAGCAGCTTCAACAAAGTTTGACTAGCGATTTTACGCGAAAAATCTAACTCAAACTGTGGGCTATAATCAAAAGCAGCTTCAACAAAGTTTGACTAACGATTTTACCTCAAAATCTTACTCAAACTGGGGGCTATATACTACATAACTCGCAAGCGCAGGAGGCAAGTCATACCTTCTTCACTTGAGAGCCCCAGCCATCCATGCCAGCGTCAGCCACCGCAGATAAGCACTGCGGCAATACAACCGAATGCCGACAGTCATCATGCTCAAAATCCAAACTCTCATAGAACGGAGGAGGATGAACCTCAAGGTCAGGATCACGCGGCTACGAGACACAAAAATCAGGATCAATTTTTGCTGTTTGAACTAACAAATATGCACAAGCAAACATAAAAACACGAAGCACACATCAAGACGCGCCCACGATGGATAATCCTCATTTGGTCTCAGCAGGGAGTCCGACTCACCCTCACGATATACATCGCGGCGAATATCAGCATCTGGCGTCTGTACAAAAAGGACCTTAGGCGGGGACACAGGCACAACGAACTCACCCCTACTCGTCTGCGCTGACAGACGCTCACCTAAATACCAGTATGAGTCATACTGAGTCGCAACGTACAACCTCTGTCTATCGCGAAGAGCAAAGCGAGTCGCAATCGACGCAGGGACATCCTCATAATCTGCCCAAGGATTGCGAACAAACTACATAAGCAAGAAGTAGGTCAAGACCCGCAAACACAATCAAAGCACAAATACGAGGTACAAAAAGAATACGGACTCCCCTTACCTTATCAACAGTCATCCCGTTGAACAGTACTCGAGCCACCTCATAAGTCAAGCGGATACCCTTCCGATCTGCCGTCGCATAGGCATGGAAAGCAGGACTCTTCGCCTTCACGGCAAAGTTGTCTGGAAGCAACGACGGGAAATGAGCGTAACACCAGGACTACGAGGAAACCAAAAACACGTCACGAAAGGAAAGAAAAAAAAAACCAAAAAAACAAAAAAAAAGCAACACAAGAAAAATGCAACCACACCTCCATCAGCAAACCAGGGCCAACCAAGGACGGTCGCAACTCATTGTCAATCTGATCAGGACGAACTGCGTCCCTACAAAACCGAATCAAAAGGCCCAGGGCAGGGGTGACCCAATCGAAATCACCCAATGTAGACAAATCCCTCAGCGCCATCAGCACAGCAGTCGAAGCCCTCTCGCCTTTGTCCCCAAAGTGAGTGGCTGACAGAAACCACCATAGCCACAATCGAGCGTTCTGCTCGTGGCTCACATCACTCATCTGCCTCTTCCCACCGCCTTTGAAGTAATCATCTATCCATGACGTCCGAGGCTGGAATGTATTTTGCTCACCCCTCGCACATCTAATACCGCCCCCGATCAAACGAACAACCGCCGCGCTAGAAATAGCAGGACGCGCTCTGTCCCAGTCAATCATTTCCTCCCCATGAGGCAACCCTGAAACAACCACAAGCGACGAGAAAGTAATGCCGACCTCATATCCAGGCACGTGGAATGTGTTTGTAGTATCCCAAAACCTATCTAGCAGCGCCCGGATCACGGTAAGGTGCGCATTCGCATTTTTCCCACGCACCTCCTTCCACTTCGATACCAATGCACCAAAAGCAGTACCAAGGATTATATCCCGCGACTTGATGTGTCCTATATATATTTACATATAGCCCCCTTGTTCACGAGCTTTTCTTTGCGTTTCCCGTGCTTTTACTTGCATTTCGCTTCCTATTTCTCTCCGTTTTGGCTCCGCTGCGTTTTTGTGTCTATTTTGTAGGTAAACACGCTTATTTGGAGATTAGGATGCTTGTCATGAAGTTTCGTGACGTTTCATAAAGTTTCGTGAAGTTTTGAAGTGTTTCGAGTTGGTTTCGTGCCGTTTCGGTTGCGCACGAGCCACGTTTCAGCGTTTGAAGGTGTCTCGGGACCTTGGGACGGGATTTGAAGCTCACATTATCATCCTAGACCTCATCCCTACTCCTAGGCCTCGTCCCTATGCCTTGGGACGACAAAGAAGTGAAATAAAGCTAAGTACAATAAGTGCCAAAAAGAGGACCAAAAGCTGAAATTTTCTGAAGAGTACGGGACAGACTTGTCCCGGTCGGGCTGAGGGTGGTCCCGGACGGGATGGCCATCCCGGACCCTTGGCACGGGTCCCGATTCCTCGTGTGCTTCATTTGATCGTCTATTTTAAAGGGGTTTCGCTTATTGTTTTGCTCTAAACTTTTTATAGCATTTTTAGGACACTTTAAACTTCATTCTTTCCAAAACTTAGGGTTCCAAACTTTTTGCATCTTGTAATTTCAATTCCCGACTCGGATTACGTTGCTTTGATCATCTATTTGGTATTTGTTGGCTTTACTCATCATCTTCTCTTTTCTTTTTCTGATTTTTGGTATTGTATTCTTCTCTTATTTCATTGCAATTTCATTTCAAATTGTGCTTGATCATGATTTCATCCTCTCCCTTTGTTTTGGTTATCATTTTCGCTATGTGTGAGTAGTTTATTCATCTAGGGAGAAGGGTGAAGCATGGGTATTGGTTTTGGTTATGTTTGATGATCATTTTGAGTTAGGTTTTGTCTTGCTTTGTTTAGTCTTTGCTTGTTGATTCCTTGATCACGTTTTAGCAAGTATCTAGCACCCTTGAACTTAAGAACGAAAGCCTAGTTCTTGAAGAGGCGCGAGACTAAACATTAGGACCCTCGATTGTAAGTTGCGAGAGCCCGCATTCGAGACCTAGAGGAAGCTTAAGACCGAGAGGACGAGCTATACCCTTGGCATGTGCGATTCCTTACTCATCCCGATCATCATCCTTGACCTAGCTTACCCATTGTCTAACCCGACTTCCTAGACTTTCTCCATATAAGTAAAACCTTTCCTACGCCTTAGCTAGCAACTTTAAACCATTCGAACCGACCTAGACTAGAATCACCTCATAGGTAACCTACATAAGCGACCTTCTCCCTGTGGATTTCGACCCCGACTTACCCTAGCTATCCCTTAGGTTTGTCAGGTTTATCTTTGACTAGGCGAGTGCGACTAAGCCTATCACAACTCGGAAGACAATTTCTTGTCAAATGCATCCATGACAGTACGAATACCAGAGAAAGTCCTCATAATACCTAAACCGAAACCCACCTTCACCCGAGTCGATAAGTGCTCTAGTGGGTTCCAGACTAAGCTCACACCATTCCAATCCTTGGCGACATTTGCCCACAATCGCGGACCCTGGGGATACGATGGCCTCAAGCCTAACTCCTCGACAACCCCCATGAACCTGTTCCTCGGCAAAGAAAGCCCTCGACCTCTTCACCCAAATGCGTCAGAGCAGCCCCATTTCATCGACACCAGATCCACAACCTGCTCCACATCACCATGCTCCTCCTCGGACTCAGGATCACTCTCTAAAGCATCCTCAAGCCGACGAGGAGGACCACGCCTTGGCCTCTCAAGAGCAGGATCACCTCCCGCCTCAACCTCGTCAGGGCTTACCCCACCTGAGCCATCAGCGCCACTACCTTCACCTCGCACACAACTGCCACCAGCCTCAGCAGCACAACGTCCACGCGTCCGAACGCCACCCTCAGCACTACCAGTAACAGCATCCACCTTGCGCTTCCTGCTAGGCCTGTCGTTCTTACGACCAACCCCACGACCTCTACCTCGGCCTCTCCCGACAGACGCCAATGACTCGGGAACTCCATGTCCACGTCCAGCACCTCGCAAAGGCACAGACCCGGCTCCACGCCCGCTAGCAGGAGGCCTGGGCGACTCAACAGAAGCCCCACCAACGAGAGGCATAGGTAACTCTACAGCAGGCCCCACAGTAACCCCAGTCGCCTCTACAGTACGCCCTGTCGGCTCTACAGTAGTACTACGATCACTGACAGAAGGCCTAGGAGACTCCGGGACAGCTCCCTATACCTCACTCCCTGGCGTCAAAGTAGGAGGAGTCTTAAACAAATCAGACTGGGACGGACCCTCAGAGGTCTCTAAATGATGGCGCAGCTCGGACATTGTGGTACGCTCCTCCCCTGTAGCAGTAAAATCAATACTATGGATGACATCCTCCATGGTACTGGTTGTAGGTATCACGATATCAGGGTCACCTACACGAATTCAAGAAACACCTTTAAACAACGACAACAATACAATATGACAAAATACAATTCAGTCAAAGCAAATTCACGACCAGCAGAAAAATACATATGTTACGACACAGATGCGATATCTACATCATACTCATTTAATCCAAAGAACAAGGATGCACAGAGACAGAAAAATCAAGCAGAACAGCAAAAAGCGAGCTCAAGGCGTATCTTTGACAGAAAAAGCTAAAACAAAGCAGAGACGCGTAAATGCATATTTTATCACACATATCCAATATATGCGTCATACACAGCAAATCCAAAGAGCAAGGATACGCAAAAGCAAAGGAAAAGCAGACGAAACGGCAAAAAGCAAGCTTTAGGCCTATTTTGACAAACAAGGCCAAAATAACGCAGGAGCACAGAAATGCGTATATTATGACACGTATACGATATATACGTCATACACAACCAATACGAAGAGCCAGAGGGTACGAGAATGACAAAAGACCAAACAAGATGACAGAAAACACGTTTTAGGCCTATTTTTGATAGATAAGGCTAAAACGGTACGGAGACACAGAAATACGCATTTTATGATACGTATACGACATACAAGGCATAACAAACACCCAAAAAAAGTTTCGCGCAAAAATCATGTCCCGAACACCTCGATTGAATCGCTTTTATAAAATGCGCGTAAACTACAAAAATGACCTTTTCTTGGCCTTTCCTTGGCCAAAGAAGCCCTAATTTCCCACAAAATAGCACCCTAGTTAACCCAAGCAACATACGTGACAATACACCCAAGACTCGAGGCACGGAAAGCAAGGAAAGCGGTTTCAAGAAGCTTAGTCCAACTACACAAAAACACTCCAAAACGCCTCCAAATGACGCATGCTCAACGAAACTGAGCAAGCCATATCCCATACAAGTCGTAACAACCCAAGACGAAAGTTTTCGACAAGTTTCGGAACCGAAAATTTTCGAGCCAAAGTCGACCTACACATGCAAACGGACGTTTTTCCTCGAAAGACTCGTTTTTCGCGCCTATTTCAACGAAACAAATTTACCCATGCATTATACTACTAATGGGTAACCTACATTGAAATTTTGAACGTGTTTCGAGACGAAAAACGAAAAACGACCAAAATGCCCCTGTTCAGTCGCACGAGAAGCAGCCCCAAAAGTCGGGTTTTTCACAAGCAATCACCAACAATAGCAAGACAAGCCTCATAACACTCTCAAGTATCAATTTCGAGCAACGACAATGGCGAAATTCGGATCAAAGAAGACGGTTCAACATAAACCCTAAAAAACGAATTTTGGGTTAAAACCAACTCAAACCGACTCGACAACACAAAATAGCAACTTGATTGAGTGCATACCTTGGTCCATTGCGAATCGTAGGAGGCGGAATCATGAATTTTGGTTGAAAAATCGCCAAGAACGAGTTTTTTAATCAAATTGTGTTGTTGTTTTGTTTTCGGATGAATGCCAAACCCCTCCTCTTCCCGTGTTTTTGAAACAAAATACACACACACATTCAATCGCCAGTACAGTGGCGATTTGTACATTGGTCACAAGCTTATTTGCTAGTTTGGGCTAATTTCCTTGGCCCATTACGCTAATAACCCACTCATACACTCTTCTACGAGTCAAAAATCGAAAATACGTATACTCCTCACGAGTTAAATACGTATATTTTTCAAACACAGACACTCTTTACGAGTCAAAAATCATAAATACGTATACTCCTCACGGGTTAAATACGTATATTTTTCAAACACAGACACTCTTTACGAGTTCAAAATCAAAAATACGTATACTCCTCACGAGTCAAATACGTATTATTTTCAAGCACGGACACTCTTTACGAGTTAAAAATCTAAAATACGTATACTCCTCACGAGTCAAATACGTATATTTTTCAAACATAGACATTCATTACGAGTTCAGAATCGAAAATACGTATACCCCTCACGAGTTGAAAACGTATATTTTTCAAACACAAACACTCTTTACGAGTCAAAAATCAAAAATACGTATACTCCTTACGAGTCAAATACGTATATTTTTCAAACACAGACACTCTTGACGAGTTAGAAGTCAAAAATACGTATACTCCTCACGAGTCAAATACGTATATTTTTCAAACACAGACACTCTTTACGAGTTCAAAATCAAAAATACGTATACTCCACACGAGTCAAATACGTATTATTTTCAAGCACAGACAGTCTTTACGAGTTAAAAATCAAAAATACGTATACTCCTCACGAGTCAAATACGTATATTTTTCAAACACAGACACTCTTTATGAGTTCAAAATCGAAAATACGTATACCCCTCACGAGTTGAATACGTATATTTTTCAAACACAAAGACTCTTTACGAGTCAAAAAACAAAAATATGTATACTCCTTACAAGTCAAATACGTATATTATTCAAACACATACACTCTTTACGAGTTCAAAATCAAAAATACGTATACCCCTCACGAGTTGAATACGTATATTTTTCAAACACAAACACTCTTACGAGTCAAAAATCAAAAATACGTATGCTCCTCACGAGTTAAATACGTATATTTTTCAAACACAAACACTCTTTACGAGTCAAAAATCAGAAATACGTATGCTCCTCACGGGTTAAATACGTATATTTTTCAAACACAGACACTCTTTACGAGTTAAAAATCAAAAATACGTATACTCCTCACGGGTTAAAAACGTATATTTTTCAAACACAGACACTCTTTACGAGTTAAAAATCAAAAATACGTATACTCCTCACGAGTTGAATACGTGTATTTTTCAAACACAGACACTCTTTACGAGTTAAAAATTCAAAAATACGTTTACTCCTTACGAGTCAAATACGTATATTTTCAAACACCGACACTCTTTACGAGTCAAAAATCAAAAATACGTATGCTCCTCACGAGTTAAATACGTATATTTTTCAAACACAGACACTCTTTACTAGTCAAAAATAAAAAATACGCATACTCCTCACGAGTCAAATACGCATATTTTCCAAATACATGCACTTTTTACAAAAAACGAAATACGCACTCCTTATTCAAGTCAAGGACGCAGAAACGCAGATTTCTTCACAAAATCAAGAATCAGACACCCACGCTCTCCGCGAAAGAGAAAATCAAAAGCGAGCGCACAGCAAACACTCAAGACGCAAGAGATGGCTAAGTTACAAAACGCCATCAAAACGACATTCAAACAACAGCAGGCCAACAAGCCTTAAACATGCAGGACCGTCATGTCCTTAAACATGCCGTCCCTCCCCGCATTCCCGACACTAAGTCCTCGTCTCTCCCCGAGACACATACTTAGCGTCGCCAGGTAGTATCGAGACTGTAACGGTCCGGATACTATCTTTTAAGTTTGACTAGCGCTTTAGTCCAAGCTCAGCCAAACTGGGGGCTCTGTAGATACCCGAATCCGTACCCCCCCCCCCCCCCCCCCCCCCCAAAAAAAAAAACCTGATGACGAAAAGGACTTTTCATGCATGTTTTAAAATAAGACGAAACGGTACATAAGTGTCTAAAACATTTTAGTTATTTTTAACGTATTAATTTGAATTTGCATATTTCGTAAAAATGAATATTAATTTAGTCATTTTAATCATAAGACGACAGAATACACACAAGCACGATACAAAAAACGCCTCACAAAAATGGCCCAAGAACACAAAAACGACCCAAACACACAAAAATGGCCCAAGACACACAAAAAGGCCCAAGCACTCGAAGCAGACCAAGATGCGTCCCGGGTCACATTCTTACAAAACAAAATCTCACAAAGTCGTAGAATAATATATTACAATATTATTTTATTTCGAGCCAAAATCGAAAAATACGACGAAAAATCGAAACACGAAAACGGAGCCGAGAAAATCAACTTGTAACAAGTTGATCATACGGCCCCTAAAGTCAATCAATTTGAAAACATAATGATACACACCTACGGAATCGTGTAATACGAAATACGGCGCTAGAAAACTGCCGTGAGGCAAAAATCGCCTGTATCGGGCGATTTTTCGTAAAAATCGCCAAGACAGGCGATTTTCCTTGCTCGTTTCGACATTAATCGCGATTTTTTATGTAATCTCTGGTTCACTGGCGATTTTCTAAGCAACTATACATAAAACACGAAGCATTTGCTATAAATAGCAGTCCTTATTCGACTCAAAACACAACTTACACATTCACAACAACAATTACGATAATCATCGATTCTTCATTCAAAATCAAAAACACTAATACATACAAAGCCTCTCGCACTTATAAATTTCCACTTTAAAAACCGTCTTTACATTTCAAGGTAAAGAAATTTTACCTTTGGATTGGACGTTTGAGACTTGGACGTTAAAGGGCTACCTTAGCCCACCTCGATATTGGCATTAACGAACCCGTATTCGCAATACGATTGTAGTAATTCGAATCGAAAGATTCGTCTAAACCTCGCCAATATCGCATAAATAAACGACTCAAAATCACAAAATTAAACACCACTTTTACATTATGCAAATTCTCGATTCATGCATTAAATTACGACTAAAACACGAATTCGATGTTTAACTGTACCGTTTCATATAGTCTTTTAAACATTCAAAACCGAGGGTTTTACAAAATCTTAGAATTGAACACAAGTCGGAGAATAACGTTTATTTAGTAATTCAAATACAATGAATTATTAATCTTACGTATATTTCCTATAGCAAATCGTCATAGCTTTGACGGCTTATATTTATTTCACATATTTGTCGAGTCATATATTTGCATTTGTACGTAGCGTCCTATTAGCCCAAATATCGAAATTAAAGCATTTGTTTTTGAAATTAGTAAAGACTACTTTTACGTAGGCTTTTTGATCACTGTTTTCATAATACATTTTGTCAAAACTTTCGAAAAGTAAACTCACTCCGAATCCTCACTGGTTTCACAATAACCTCAGAAGGATAGGTATCGACGCACCTTGAAATCTGAGACCCCCGCGTCTTATGATTTTAAGACGCGCTGAAGAGGTTCCAAATTCCTTTAATATTTGGTGGCGACTCCGAAAATACATTTCAGAAGGATTTTTATGTTTCTTTTGTCACAATCACATGCAATGACATTCCCCCATTAGCAAAAGAATCCTCGAACATTAAGCAAGCTCCCGCGAGCGAGCGCGATTGCAACATATTTTTCCCGCGCCGTGCATTCCGCTCCATGACGTTTCACGAGGGCGAACGCGAGCGGGGCGTCGAGAAGGGATCCCCCGACCCGGTATCCTCACCTCCTAGGAACTACAACCGTTTCAGAAGACGAGGGAACCGTTTCCTCATATATTTTGGACATTAAAACTCATAATATACCGATTTTTAATCAAATAAATGAATAAATATTCAAAACTCAAAATATGATTTTGAAAATTTGCATGCAGAAAATATAAATATCAAATTGCACTGTGTAAAACTTTAGTAACCAGATTCCAAATATAATTATTTATAGTTATTATTTTAGCCAAAAACACACTTTTTGACTCGGTTTTGTATAAAAATCATTTTGATTAGCAAACAAATTCCAAAAATTACGAAATTTGACCAGTAACTACATGGGACCAGTAGCTTTGCATGCTATAAAAATTTCGTGCTAAAACCATTTTTAACACTATTTTTGGATTTTATCATATTTATTCTCAATAAATATATAAAACTCCAAAAAAAAAAAACCAACAAAAAAAATTTTGTAACTACAAGCCATGGCTCTGATACCAATTGTAGGGATCTTATTCCCTTCACTAATCTAATATTAGTGTAAATCAAATTACTCTAATTTGATGAGCAAGATCTATGTAGTTACAAACATACTTTGTTATACAGGTTCATAGAACGGAGGAGGCTGGACCTCAAGGTCAGGGTCACGCGGCTACAAGACACAAAAATCAGGGTCAACTTTTGCTTTTTGACAAGCATTACACACAAACAAACAAAAAGACAAAAGCACACCTCAATCACAGCAGGTGTCAGGGCGAGACTCTCCCACGACAGGTAGTCCTCGGTCGGCATCAGCAAGGAATCCGACTCACCCTCACCATGTACCTCGCGACGGACATCAGCATCCGACGTCTGTACGAAAAGGACCTTAGGAGGAGACACGGGCACGACAAACACACCTCGACTCGTCTACGCTGACAAACGCTCGCCTAAATACCAGTACGAGTCGTACTGGGTCGCAATGTACAACCTTTGTCTGTCACGGAGAGCAAAGCGAGTCGCAATCGACGCAGGGACATTCTCGTAATGCGCCCAAGGGTTGAGAACAAACTACAGAAGCAAGAAATAAGTCAAGATCCACAAACACAACACGAAACACAAACACGAAACAAAAACACAAAGCATAAGTGGAATACAGACTCCTTTTACCTTATCAACGGTCATCCCGTTGAATAGCACCCGAGCGGCGTCATAACTCAAACGGATACCCTTCCGATCTGCCGTCGCATAAGCATGAATAGTAGGGTATGTCGCCTTCACGGCAAAGCTATCAGGCAGCAGTGACGGAAAGTGTGCATAGCACCAATACTACAAAGAAACAGAAGACACGTCACGAAAGGAAAGCAACACAAAAATGACAAAAACAAAGCAACAAAACATCACAAAGAAGCAATCACACCTCCATCAGCAGACCAGGGCCCACCAGAGACGGTCGTGACGCATTGTCGATCTGATCAGGACGAACTGCGTCCCTACAAAACCGAATCAAAAGGCCTATGGCAGGAGTAACCCAGTCAAACTCACCCAATCTCGACAAGTCCCTCAGTGCCATCAGAACAGCAGTCGAAGCCCACTCGCCTTTGTCTCCAAAGTGAGTGGCCGATAGAAACTACCATAGCCACAATCGAGCACTCAGCTCGTGGCTCACATCACTCACCTGCTTCTTCCCGCCGCCCTTGAAGAAATCATCAAACCATGACGTCCGAGGCTAAAATGTGTGCTGCTCACCCCTCGCACACCTAATACCACCTCCGATCAAACGAACAACTGCCGCGCTAGAGATAGCATGACGCGCTCTGTCCCAATCAATCACCTCGTTTCCATGAGGCAGCCCTGAAACAATCGCAAGCGATGAAAAAGTAATGCCAACCTCATATCCCGGCATATGGAACGTGTTAGTCGTGTCCCAGAACCGATCTAACAATACCCGAATCACAGTGAGGTGCGCATTCACACATTTCTCGCGCACCTCCCTCCACTTCAACACCAGGGGACAAAATGTAGTACCAAGGATTATACTCTGCGACAAGGGAGACAATCTCTGGTCAAATGCGTCCATGACAGTACGAAAACCAGAGAAGGTCCTCATATTGCCTAACTCGAAACCCACCTTCACCCGAAGCAACAAGTGCTCTAGAGGATTCCAAACTATGCTCACGCCGTCCCAATCCTTGGCAACATTCGCCCACAATCGCAGTCCCTGGGGATACGACGACCTTAAGCCTAGCTTCTCAACCACCCCCATAAACCTGTCCCGCGCAGCTTCATTAGCTGTCCCAGCACCAGCAGCTGCAGCTGCAGCAACATCTCCTGCCTCACCTGCAACCTCACCCCCAACTGCAGCCTCAGTCGCATCGCCAGCCTCGTCCACAACCTGGTTCTCGTCACCCTGCTCCTCCTCAGACTCAGGGTCACTCTCGAAAGCATCCTCAAGCCGACGAGGAGGACCACGCCTCGGCCTCACAAGGGCAGGATCTCCTCCCGCCTCAACCTCGTCAGGGTTTACCACACCAGAACCACCAGCACCACTACCCTCGCCCCGCTCGTGACTGCCACCAGCCTCGGCAGCAGGACGACCACGCGTCCGACTGCCACCCTCGGCACTACCAGCAACATCACCCACCTTACGCCTCCTACTAGGCCTGTCGTTCCTACGACCGCCCCCACGACCTCTCCCAGAAAGCACCGGTGACCCAGCAATAACGCTACGAAGGCACAGACCCAGCTCCACGCTCGCCAGCGGAAGGCCTACGCGACTCAACAGCACCACGTCCGGAAGACCTGGGCAACTCAGCAGCAACCCCACGCCCGCCAACGGAAGGCGCATGCAACTCCACAAGAGGTTCGCAGAACCCTGGCCGCCAAGAAGATGCCCTCGTGATCGCCAACTAAGGCCCCCGCTGGCTACAAAGAGTACTACGCTCACTAACAGAGGGCCCAAGAGACTCCAGGACAGCCCCTTGTACCTCGTTCCCTGGTGTCAAAGGAGCAGGAGTCTTAAACAAATCAGACTGAGACAGACCCTCAGAAACCTCTAGATGCGGACGCAACTCGGACATCGGAGTACGCTCCTCCCCCGCAACACTGAAATCAATACTATGGAGAATTTTCTCCATAAGTCTAGTCGTAGGTATCACGATCTCGGGATCACCTCCCTAAATTGAAGGAGCACCTTTAAGCAATGACAATAGTATAATACAACAAAAATGCATTATGTCAAAGCCAACTCGCGACAAATAAAAGAAGAAAAAAAGCACAAAAAAAGCAAAAAGCAAGCTTTAGGCCTATTTTTGACAGATAAGGCCAAAACAAACCAGAAGCGCAAAAATGCATATTTTATGACACATATACAATATATACGTCATACACGACCAATCCAAAGAGCGAGAATGTGCAAAAACAACAAAAAAAGGCCAAACAAAATGACAAAAAGCAAGCTTTAGGCCTATTTTTGACAGATAAGGCCAAGACAACGCAGAAGCCCAGAAATACCTATTTTATGACACTTATATGGTATATAGGTCATAATAAGCACCCACAAAAAAATTCACGCAAAGATCACGTCCCGAACACCGTAACTGACAAGCTTTTACAAAACGCTTACAAAATGCAAAAAAGGCCTTTTCTTGGCCTTCCCTTGGCCGAAGAAGCCTTAATTTCCCACGAAACAACACCCTAATCAACCCAAGCAACATACATGAAAATATATCCAAGACTCGAGGCACGAAAAACGAGGAAAGCAGTTTCAAGAAACTTAGCCCAACTACACAAAAACGCCTCCAAATGACACATTCTCAACGAAATAAGGCAAGCCATATACCATACAAGCCACGACAACCCAAGATGGAAGTTTTCGGCAAGATTCGGAACCGAAAAATTTCATCCCAAAATCGACCTACACGTGAAAACAAACGTTTTTCCTCGAAAGACCCGTTTTTTGCGCGCGTTTCAACAAAACAAATCTACCCATGCATTATACTACTAACGGGTAACCTACATTGAAATTTTGAACGTGTTTCGGGACGAAAAACGAAAAACGACCAAAATGCCCTTGCCCTTTTATACGAAAAACAGCCCCGAGACACGGGTTTTTCGCAAGTAATCACCAACAATAGCAAGACAAGCCTCATAGCACTCCCATGCACCAATTTCAAGCAACAACAATAGCAAAATTCCAATGAAACAAAACGGTTCAACATAAACCCTAAAAAACGAATTTTGGGTTAAAATCGACTCAAACCGACTTCAAAACACGAAAAAGAAACTTGATTGAGTGCATACCTTGATCCATTGCGAATTTTAGGAGGCGGAATGACGGAATTTGTGTTGGAGTAAGTGTCCTCCACAAATAGTGCGATTACTTAATAAATTTCAATTAAGGAATACATGGGGATAATCCTGTATTATTGTCAATTGATTAACGTAAATCAATAACGGTTGGCTGACTAGAGTTTGACGTTATTGTCGTGAGACGGCGATAATCAATTGATCCCTTTAAGTCACACCTCTAGGAATGTACTCCAAATGATAAAGCTAATTAATTGTATGAGATACGATTAATTTAGTAACTTGATATATTGACTAACGGTTAGTCAGTGAATTAATTTAGAGAGAAATCGAGTTGTGAACTCGAATGATTGAATTTTATAACGATAAAATTATTAGAGGAGATGAGAATTAGTGATTAACTGTTAATTCACTAATCATGTATATTTTACTAATGAGATTAGTAAAAGTACATTTTAAATATGTGTAAGTGTACATATATTTTAGAGAGGAGATTAATTAATTTATACTTTATCATATTAGATGATTGAAGTGATAAATTATAAGTATTTGTGGGACAAATATTGAAAAATAAATAAGACCCAAAGGGCCCTATTTGGACCGTCCAAATGAGGTGGAAAAGGGAGGAAGATTCTCTTTTGTCCTATTCTTTGGTTTTTCTTTTGCATGCCAAAAACACAATGATGAGCATGCATGCAATTGTGCTAAACAATGAGCAAACTCTTCACTCTCCTTTCTTCTCTCCTTGGCCGGCCCCCTTGTGTGTCACACACACTATCTTTTCCTCTTTTGTTTATAAGAGGAGGGGCATAGAAAGAAAAGTATGCATGCAATTTGTTTTACCTCTTCTCTCTCAAATTCTCTCTAATATTATAAGTAACTAGTACTTATATTTTCATAAATATTACTAGTGTAGTAATAATATTATTCACATATTATCAACCATTTGCTAGTGATTTCTAGATCAAAATCATTAGTGAATTTGGTGTACTTCTTGGGTGCAACAAGAAGGAGGTTTCATCTTTTGGAAACTAGGGTTTGGAGGATCATCCTACTTACTAGCTCAAGAAACAAAATAAGAAAGGAGTTCTTATTTTGTGCCCTTTTTATTCCTTAGAGAAGGTATAAATTTCTATAAACTTGTAACAAAGTATGTTTGTAACTACATAGATCTTGCTCATCAAATTAGAGTAATTTGATTTACACTAATATTGGATTAGTGAAGGGTATGTGAACCCTGCAATTTGGTCGAGAAATCGCCGAGAACAAGTTTTTCAATTGAAGTGTGTTTGTGTTTTATTTTCGGATGAATGAACACCTCCCCCCTCTTCCCGTGGTTTTTAACAAAACACTACAACACACACTAAATCGCCAGTCTACTGGCGATTTTCAGCTTGGTCACAGGGTTTTGGTTAGTTTGGGCTGATTTCTGTGGCCCATTACACTGCTAACCCATTCTTTTACACTCTTTTACGAGTTAAACACAATAATACATACACTCGTCACGAGTCAAAAGTCAAAATACGTACAAGTCAAGTACGTATACACTCTTTACGAGTCAAAGAGGTCAAAAATACGTATACTCTAATTACGAGTCAACAAATCAAATACGTATACTCCTCACGAGTCAAATATGTATGATTTTCACAAATCAAAAACACGTACACGCTTTACAAGTCAAGTACGTATACTCTCTTTACAAGTCAACAAATCAAATACGTATACTCCTCACGAGTCAAATACGTATACTCTTAAAAAAAAAAAAAAAAAAAAAAAAAAAAAAAAACACACACTCTTTACGAGTCAAAAATCAAAAAATACGTATACTCCTCAAGTGTCAAATACGTATACTCTTCAAAAAATAGACACTCTTTACGAGTCAAAAGTCAAAAATACGTATGCTCCTCACGAGTCAAATACGTATACTCTTCATAAAACATACACTCTTTACGAGTCCAAAACAAAATACGCATTTCTTATGCAAGTCAAAACGCAGAAACGTGAATTCCTGTCATGAATCAAGAGCATAGACACCTGCGCTCTCTACGAGGAAGAAAATCAAAATCACAAACGCAGAAGCAAGCACATAGCAAGCACTCAAGACGAAAAAGATGGCTAGGTTACGAAACGCCATCAAACGACATTCAAACAACGGCAGGTTGGCAGGCCCTTAAACATGCAGGACCGTCATGTCCTTAAACATGCCGTCCCGCCCTTCATTCCGGACACTAAGTCCTCGTCTCTCCCCGAGACACATACATAGCATCGCCAGGTAGTATCTAGACTGTAATGGTCCGGATACTATCTTTTAAGTTTGACTAGCGCTTTTGTCCAAGCTCAGCCAAACTGGGGGCTCTGTAGATACCTGTGTCCGTACCCCCCAAAAACAAACCCAATGACGAAAAGGACTTTTCATGCATGTTTTATAAATAAGACGAAACGGTACAAAAGTGTCTAAAACATTTTAGTCATTTTTAATGTATTAATTTGAATTTGCATACTTCGTGAAAACAAAAATTAATTTAGTCATTTTTAGTGGTAAGTCGACACAATACGCATAAACACGACACAAAAACGCCTCACAAAAACGACCCAAGAACACAAAAATGACCCAAACACACAAAAACGGCCCAAAACAAGCAAAAAGGCCCAAGCACCCGAAACGGACCACAGCGCGTCCCGGGTCACATTTTTACAAAACAAAACTCCACAACGTCGTAAAAAAATATATTACAATATTATTTTTTTTCGAGCCAAAATCGAAAAACACGACGAAAAACCGAAACAAGAAACGCGAAAACGGAGCCGAGAAATCCACTGACTCTAGAGGTGGCGAACGGGTCATTTCGATCGGTTTCAGATCAGTTTGTTTCAGATCGATTTCATTTGGTTTATCTGTGTTTTCGAATTCAATTCAGTTTTGTTTCGATTACAAACCTCAATCGGTTATAGATAATTTTTAATCAATTCGGGTTCAAGTCAGGCTAATATCAGATCAGTTGATAATCGAGTCGAGTTATGTTCAAATCAGATATTATTCAAATCGGGTCATGTTCGGATAAGATATGAAAGAGTTGTATCCTCAATTTTGATTTTCATTTTGAATTCACTCATGTGCTTCTAAATTTCTGACATATGAAATTATGGGAAGTAATAAATATATAGCGAAATACAGGATAGAAATTTAAAAATCTTACATTTTACATTATTTTAAAGATTTCGTTTTTGATGATTTTATTTGTCTCTTATTAAATTATAAGATTGCTCTTAAAATGCGAATTTAACTTGGAATACTCTTGCTTTATTGCTTGTCCCACATCGAAAGATTAATGTAATTGTGGTGAATTTTGTTGATATAAAGAGTGTAGGGATCGGATCCCATTCACTAATCAAATATTAGTGTAAATCAAATTACTCTAATTTGATTTAGCAAGATCTATGTAGTACAAATTCACTTTGTTACAAGTTTAGAAATATTATACCTTTCTCAAAGGAAAATGGGCACAAATACAAGAACTCCTTTCTTGATTTGTTTCTTGAGCTATGAGTTAGGATGATCCTCCAAAACCGAGTTTCCAAAATAGGAAACCTCCTTCTTGTTGCACCCAAGAAGTACACCAAATTTATTAGTGATTTTGATCTAGAAATCACTAATAAACACTTGATAATAAGTGAAATATTATTACTAACACTTAGTAATACTAGTATTATTTATTAGAACTAGTTTCTAATATATTTAGAGAGAAGTAGAAGAAAAAGTGAAGAAAAAGAATGAATGAAAGTTCCATGCACTAACTCATTCTTTTGCCTTATGTTTTAATATGAAAACTAGCAAAAAAATGAAGAGTGTAGAGCACTCATTTTTTCGGCCCACTTGAAGAGAGGAGAGGACAAGAGTTCTCTTCTTGATTAGAGCAAATGTATGCATGTTAATCATTTTCTTACAACATGCAAAAGTAGGCATCCAAATGAATAAGACAAGGAGGAATCTTATTCTTCCTCTCTCCTTCATTTGGACGGCTAAAAGGCCCTATTAATGGGTCCAATTTGTTTTCAATATTTGTCCCACAAATACTTATAATTTATCACTTAATCATCTAATATGATAAAGTACAAATTATCAAATTGAACTCACAACACTTCTTTAACATATATGTACACTTACACATATATTAAAATGTACTTTTACCAATCTCATTAGTAAAATATACATGATTAGTGAATTAACAGTTAATCACTAATTCTCATCTCCTCCAGTAATTTTATCGATATAAAATTAAATCACTCGAGTTCACAACTCGATTTCTCTCTAAATTAATTCACTAACTAACCGTTAGTCGAATTATCAAGTTACTAATTTAATCGTATCTCATACAATTAATTAGCTTTATCATTTGGAGTACGTTCCTATAGGTGTGACTTAAAGGGATCAATTGATTACCGCCGTTCTCACGACAATAACGTCAAACTCTAGTCAGCCAACCGTTATTGATTTACGTTAATCAATTGACAATAATACAGGATTATCCCCATGTATTCCTTAATTGAGATTTATTAAGTAATCGCACTATTGTGGAGGACACTTACTCCAACAATCTCCCACTTGTCCGAGACAAGTTGTGCATTACCAATTCTCATGTCCGTTTCACATCTCCCACTCGATGCAAGGTGTCTTACAGTCGTACTTGCATCCCGAGATATATATCGTGAGTGGTTTCCTCGATAAGGAGAGTAGTCGTCTGACCGGGAATCTACCGTAGATTCTACCGAGCGTACACGCATTTTCAAATGACTACTCCTCGAGTGGCCCAAAGATGTTTTACCCTGACGAGGGTGGACATTTCCCTTCCACTCGATTGTCTTTGTATAATGCAGATCACCATGACCCCAAAGATGCCCTTATAACCCCTTTCACTACGCGCTTAGGACAAAATGAAAGTCACTCTAAACCGCACCGACTGCATAATCAGGCCCACCAAAGAATCGACTAAAGGAATACTATAGAATTCCCACCACGACTGTGTTTCAATCTCATTGAAAAGGAATTCTATAAGCGTCCACCGTCCGACAGAGTGTATCACGCCTGTCTATGCAAACGAGCAATCATCACTATGACCCCATGGTGTTGAACCCACCATCGAGCGACTTGCAATCTAGTCTCTTCGAGACGCCACCTCATATGAGAGACTAGGGACCAAATACTTAGTTTATACCGCTCACTTGAATATGTTCAAAGTTGTCACACAACTATTCGGATAAACAAAGTATGCATTCAATAATGACTTAAAAGAGTAAATATACTCTAAACAATGAATGTTATTTTCATATATGTAATAGGATACTTTATCCATTACATATCTTGAAAACTAAAGGAAATCGTGCATACGCCAACCCCATAGAGGCGGTGTGGCGTCATGCTTAGTCCTCGAAAGAGGCTTGGTTAAAGGATCACGATCTCATCGTGCATTCCTAACCTTACAACTATCTATTTCCTTCCTTTTCACGTTATCTCTTATAACATGGTATTTCCTAAAAACGAGTCTAGCCTTATTACTTGACTTGGGCTCAGCATTTGAAAGATGGCCCCACTATTATCACAATAAATAGTGATTGGATTTGCGGCACTAGGGACTACTCTTAGTCCACCCAAGAACTGCCGAATCCATACAGCTTCTTTAGCGACTTAAGTCGCCAAATATTCACACATTGTAGAATCCGCAGTGACACTTTGCTTGAAACCCTTTTCAGCAAATAGCACCCCCATAAAGACATAGCCGGATTGGGATTTCAGATAATCCCCATCGGTTTGGAAACTTGCATCCGTGTAACCCTTTACACGTAGCTCAAGTTGACCTCCAAACACTAGAAACGAATCCTTAGTTCTTCTCAAGTACTTAAGGATGTTCTTCACAGCTATCCAGTGATTCTCACCGGGATTAGCTTGATACCGGCTCGTCATGCTCAAAGCGAAAGCGACATTGGGACGAGTGCACATCATAGCATACATGATTGATCTTACAGCGGAAGCATAAGGGATCAATTTCATGCGTTCAATTTCCGCAGGAGTCGTAGGACATTGAGATTTCTTCAATGTTATTCCTACACTCATCGGAATAAAGCCTCTCTTGGAGTCTTTCAAATTGAACCTATCAAGAATCTTATCAATATAAGTTTCTTGACTTAATGCTAGTATCCTTTTAGATCTATCTCTATAGATCCGGATACCCAAGATGCGTTGTGCCTCTCCCAAGTCCTTCATTTGGAAATGGTTTACCAATTCCACCTTTACCGAATTTAAACTTGGAACGTCATTTCCAATTAGTAGTATGTCGTCCACATACAAAACAAGGAATGTTACTTTACTCCCACTAAACTTCATGTATAAACAAGGTTCCTCGGCTCTTCGAGCGAATCCATTTTGTTTTATAACATGATCGAATCTGTGATTCCAACTCCTTGATGCTTGCTTAAGACCATAAATGGATCTCTTAAGCTTGCATACTTTCTTAGGGTTAGATGTATCTACAAAACCTTTAGGTTGTGTCATGTACACTTCCTCTTCTAGAATCTCATTCAAGAAGGCGGTTTTTACATCCATTTGCCATATTTCATATTCATGAAATGCGCCTACCGCTAAGATTATCCTTATGGATCGAAGCATAGCAACCGGTGCAAAGGTTTCATCATAATGAATACCTTGGACTTGTGAAAAGCCCTTTGCCACCAATCTAGCTTTGTAAACATCAATATGTTTATCCATGCCGAGTTTGATTTTGAATATCCATTTACACTGAAGGGGTCCCACTCCTTCAGGTAAATCTACCAAGTCACAAACTTGGTTCTCGTACATAGAATCCATTTCGAATTTCATGGCCTCTAGCCATTGTTCGGAGTTGGTGCTACTAATAGCCGCCTTGTAGGTTGAGGGTTCGTTGCTTTCGAATAACAACAAATCGCCCTCCTCCTCGATGTTACCGAGGTAACGGTCAGGTTGATGACTAATTCTTCCTGACCTCCTAGGGATTATAGCAGTGTCGAGAAGGCGAGAGCGGTTTCCTCATTTTAGCTTGGTTTGTGGCTCTTGAACTTCATCAAGTTCAAATTTTCTCCCACTGTCTCTAGAAATATATTTATTTTCTAGAAAGACAAAGATCACGAGCCACAAACTCTTTGTTCTCGTGAGGGTTGTAGAAGTAAAATCCACACGCTTTCCTTAGGAAAACCTACAAATAGGGAACCTTTCCGTCCATATCTCATATGGAGCCGCTTTAGTCGGACTTGATTTAGTGAGAAAACAAAGAACGATAGCGTAAAGCCCCAAATCGATCCAGGAAGCTCACTTTGACTCATCATAGACCGAACCATATCTAGCAAGGTTCGGTTTCTCCTTCTCGCAACACCATTCAACAGTGGTGTGCCCGGAGGAGTTAATTTGTGATACTCTATCACAATTCTTAAGATGTGAATCAAACTCATTACTTAGATATTTGCCACCACGATCCGATCGTAGTGCTTCTATCTTCTTATCCAATTGGTTCTCAACCTCATTTTGAAATTCTTTAAACTTCTCAAAGCATCACTCTTATACCTTATTAAGTAGACATAACCATATCTACTTAAGTCATCGGTAAAAGTAATGATGTAATGATATCCTCCTTTAGCGGTGATGTTTAATGGATCACACACATCAATATGTATGAGTCCTAAAAACTTCACTTGCTCGTGTCCCTTTACCACTAAAGGGTGCACGAGTCATTTTGCCTTAAAAGGCAAGCCTCGCACGTACCATATGATTCGCAATCAAATGGTTTGAGAACATTGGTCTCAACAAGTCTCTTTGTGCGTCTATCGTTTATGTGACCTAAACGACAATGCCAAAGGTAGGATTTGTTTGATTCATTCATTTTGAGCTTCTTGTTCTCTATATGATAAACATCATTGACATTATTTAAAACATGAATACCTCCAATCGAAATGGTTTCACCATAAACCATTTCATTAAATGAAAAAGTACGTCGATTGTTCTTAATCATAAAAGCCTTAGTATCAAACACGGAGGCGGAGATAATGTTTTTGGTTAGAGTTGGTACAAAATAACGCTTATTCAAAAACAACTCTAAACCACTAGCTAGAGCGAGTACATAGGTTCCCACTAAACGGCCGCTACTCTAGCTCCATTAACCATGCGAGGAGATCTACATCACCCTTGGCTAGTGCTCGCACATTTCTCATTCCTTGCAAGTGATTGCAAAGATGAGATCCACATCCCAGATCTCATACCCATGTAGAAATGCAAGCATGATTTATGTCAATCATATAAAGTCTAGAAGAAATAATATCTTTGGATGTCGCACATCCATCATTCTTTTCCTTCAAGGATTTGGGACAATTTCGCTTCCAACGACCGGGTTTGGGCTTGCTATTCTCAATAGCCTTTCCCTTACCCTTATCTTCCTTGAACCGAGCTTTATAAGCTCCCTTCCCTTTCATGACCCTAATGTGTATGCTCTTCAATCTCATTGAAAGAACATCTTTTCTCTCAATCTCATTCACTTTCATGCTCTTTGTGTTAAAGCACATCGTCGTCACTCTAGTGAATATCTCATATGCACTTTAATGAGTAACGAAGCGAAGTTTGAGAGAAGGTGACATTGACCAAATCAAAACACTTTTAACGTCATTGTCAGCCTTTAGGTGCTCATCGTACGCGGCTTGCGCCGCCACGGTGGCCCCAAGTCCGGGTTCAGTGGGAGGTTATTCGGTAAGGTATTTAAGCACATTGTCGGATTGAGCGGCGCCCCTTATAGTCGAATCTCATTCGACAAAGTTGCTTCCGTCATCCTTTAGGATACACTTATCCATCACGGTTCTCAACCATGAATATTTACCCAAAATGGGTGCGGGAGTTGAAGATGTCATTGCGATTTCAAATAAATAATTCTACAACAAATATGAGGAAATAATATTAACATTCATTGTACATTAATGACATTTGCTAAAACTCCCTTTTAAAAACAAATGTCCATTTATATAATGATCTCCCACGAAATTATATAAATGATTCCAAGACTCGTTTTTCATATAAAATTAGACATCTCATGTTTCCTTTTATATAAAAACGATAAGTCAACACTTGACTAATTCTACACTAGAATGCTTGGTTGATGATTTTCTATAAAATGCATCCTTAAGCCCCAAATAACTCTTATTTGGTTGAGTTCAAACCAAATTAGCACGGGACTTCCTCCCACTACTTACCCATGGTAACAAGGTTCCACGTCGCGGAGGTCCTCACGAACATGGGGTTCATAGTCGCTACATTTGGAAAGGCTTAATCTCAATTCATTTTGATAAAAATGTGGGTGATCTTGTCGATTTTAGTCATAATATTCTTTATAAGTGAACTAATTTTTTTAAGAATGGCGACCTAAAAACGACAATCGGAGTGGGATATCGAGGCATGCATGGCGATTTTGGCATGTGTGCGGAATAAATAAGCAATAAAAACAAGCATAAACAAGCATAAGCATAAACCTAGTATGGCCACCTAAAAATAATTAAAATTACAAGGAGTTACAAATTGGAAACCAACTCCTTTGGTCCCTCTTCACATGGATCTCATCCAAGGCTCCTTCTTGCAAGCATTAGAACTCTTCTAAGGCACCATCTCGATCCATCGCCGGTCTTCGGTTTTACAAATGGTTACAAGTATAAATTTACAAATGAATACATAGCAATCCTATTATACATTTATAAATGAAATAAACCATTAAATTACAAACCGGCGATACGAGATCGCATTTAATTACAAACCCACACGATATTCCCTTACATTACGGGTAATATCGGTAAAAATATAACAACTATGGCCATACTAGTAAGAATAAACATTCATTCAACAATAAACATTCATCCAAACATGCATAATGTAAAGCTTATAATGTAAAACATGCCAAAATCGCCCTAAACAATAATCGCATTATATCGTTTAAAACCGATCTCATATTTTATCGATTAATCTCTTATTAATCAATAATGCTTAAAACACCTTTTAAGCTTGAACCAAAACTTCTAAACTGATTTAGAACACCAATAATTAGTTTTCACTAATTCATGGTGATTTTAGTTCACTTTAGTGGTCATTGTGCTAATTACTTTAACTTTAATCATAACACTTTATGAATAAAGCATTAAAATACAATATAATATAAAATAAAACCATTTTTTATTTTGGAAAGATTTTGTATATTCTGGAACACTTCCAGAATATCAACAAAGAAAAGTTTGGTCAGAAAATATTTACGAATTATTTTATAACAAATAACATATGATTTCATCGATTTTATCTCATAAAATCAAGAAAACGTCTAAAACAGTGAGGAAAAATCCCAAATTTATACGAGAGCATCCTCATAATGTATAAAAATATTGGTATAAATTTCATGTCCAGAAAACAACGTTTACTATATTTTGGACATTAAAATGCATATTATACCGATTTTAAACAAAAATTTGGTTAAATATCCAAAACTCAAAATCTGACTTTGAAAATTTACATGCAGAAAGTATAAATATGAAATATCACTGTGTAAAAATTTCATGACCAGATTCGATTTATAACTATTTATAGAAATTATTTTAGCCAAAAACACACTTTTTGACTCGGTTTTGTATAAAAATCATTTAAATTAGCAAAAAAATTTCAAAAATTACGAAATTTGACCAGTAACTTCATGAGACCAGAAACTTTGCATGCAATAAAAAACTCGTGTTAAAACAACTTTTAACACTATTTTCGGATTTTATGTCATTTATTCTCAATAAATACATAAAACTCCAAAAAAAAAACAAAATAAATTTGTAACTACAAGCCATGGCTCTGATACCACTTGTAGGGATCGGATCCCATTCACTAATCAAATATTAGTGTAAATCAAATTACTCTAATTTGATTTAGCAAGATCTATGTAGTACAAATTCACTTTGTTACAAGTTTAGAAATATTATACCTTTCTCAAAGGAAAATGGGCACAAATACAAGAACTCCTTTCTTGATTTGTTTCTTGAGCTATGAGTTAGGATGATCCTCCAAAACCGAGTTTCCAAAATAGGAAACCTCCTTCTTGTTGCACCCAAGAAGTACACCAAATTTATTAGTGATTTTGATCTAGAAATCACTAATAAACACTTGATAATAAGTGAAATATTATTACTAACACTTAGTAATACTAGTATTATTTATTAGAACTAGTTTCTAATATATTTAGAGAGAAGTAGAAGAGAAAGTGAAGAAAAAGAATGAATGAAAGTTCCATGCACTAACTCATTCTTTTGCCTTATGTTTTAATATGAAAACTAGCAAAAAAATGAAGAGTGTAGAGCACTCATTTTTTCGGCCCACTTGAAGAGAGGAGAGGACAAGAGTTCTCTTCTTGATTAGAGCAAATGTATGCATGTTAATCATTTTCTTACAACATGCAAAAGTAGGCATCCAAATGAATAAGACAAGGAGGAATCTTATTCTTCCTCTCTCCTTCATTTGAATGGCTAAAAGGTTCTATTAATGGGTCCCGTTTGTTTTCTATATTTGCCCCACAGATACTTATAATTTATCACTTAATCATCTAATATGATAAAGTACAAATTATCAAATTGAACTCACAACACTTCTTTAACATATATGTACACTTACACATATATTAAAATGTACTTTTACCAATCTCATTAGTAAAATATACATGATTAGTGAATTAACAGTTAATCACTAATTCTCATCTCCTCCAGTAATTTTATCGATATAAAATTAAATCACTCGAGTTCACAACTCGATTTCTCTCTAAATTAATTCACTAACTAACCGTTAGTCGAATTATCAAGTTACTAATTTAATCGTATCTCATACAATTAATTAGCTTTATCATTTGGAGTACGTTCCTATAGGTGTGACTTAAAGGGATCAATTGATTACCGCCGTTCTCACGACAATAACGTCAAACTCTAGTCAGCCAACCGTTATTGATTTACGTTAATCAATTGACAATAATACAGGATTATCCCCATGTATTCCTTAATTGAGATTTATTAAGTAATCGCACTATTGTGGAGGACACTTACTCCAACAAAGAGTTCCAATATCCCACATCGATAGAATAGCTAGAGATGAAGAGATATTATAGTTATTAGTAGTAGTTATCTTCATTGAATTCAACTATTAAATCAATTAATACTCTTAAACAATTAGTTACAGTGTTAACAGGTTGATTTTAAACTGCTCCGTAGTATATATGACTCTTGTTGTCATATAAACTAGCTTAGCCAATAATATATATGTGTATATATATATGTGTGTGTGGGGTTAAATATTCTTTTGGTTTGGTCTAATCAATTATTTTTCAGTTCAGTTTTCTTCGGGTTCGGGTCAAAGAAATTCGGATTCGAAACAGTTCGAGTTTATTCGACTATGGGTCTTATCGGACATGTGTTGAATTTCGTTCAGTTTCAGTTTCAGTTCAAGTCATATCAGGTTACGGATTACGTTCAAGTTAAATTTTTCAGATGTTCGATTAGATGTCGATTCCAACAATTTCAGTCGGTTTTTCGGGTTCGATTTTATTTTGCCAGGTCTAACTGACTCAAGTTGATTCCTCGACCCCTAAAGTCAACAACAACAAAACACACTTGAGTGCACCTACGAAACATATCATACGAAATATGGCGGCGCAAAATCAATCAAAAAACAGACAGAAAATCGCCTGTCCTACGGCCTATGATCAGAGTATAACCAACAAAAATCAACAATAGCAAAGTACAATGGTCAATATACAATCGAAAACTGTCATCAACAAAGTGACATACAATAATCAACAAGCTGAATGTCATCAACAAAGTGACAATCAACAATCAATCGCAAGAGTAAGCACGGAGTACTGGTGATGTGTAGTTTATATATATGCTTACAGCCCCCTTATTCGCGAGCGTTTTTTTGCGTTTCCCATGCTTTTATTTGCATTTCGCTTCCTATTTCTCTCCGTATTGGCCCTGCTGCATTTTTATGTCTATTTTGTAGGGAAACGTGCTTATTTGGAGAGTAGGATGCTGTTCGGGAAGTTTCGGGAAGTTTCGTAAAGTTTCGAGTTGGTCTAGTGCCGTTTCGGTTGCGTACGAGCCACGTTTCAATGTTTGAAGGTGTCCCGGGACCTTGGGACGGGATTTGAAGCTCACATGATCATTATTGACCTCGTCCCTACCCTTTGGGACGGAGTAGGCCTTGTCCCTATGCCTTGGGAAGACATACAAGTGAAGATAAGCTAAGTAAACAAAGTGCGAAAAGTTGAATTTTTTCTGAACTACACGGGATGGCTGTCCCGTCCTCTTGGGAGCTGGTTCCTTGGTGTCCCGGTCGGGAAGCTTGTCCCGGAGCCCAGGGACGGCTTTCGACTCCTCGTGTGCTTAAAATACTTCGTCTATTTGAAGGGGTTTTCATCCATATTTCGAGCGAATCTTTTTACAGCATTTCTTAGACACTTAGAACTACTTTCTCTCCAAAACTTAGGGTTCGAATATGCATTTTGTACTTTGAATTCCCGATTCAGATACGTTGTTCTGATCATCCTATTTGGATTTTGTTGCTCTTGTTCTTCATCCTCTCTTTGAATTTTCTGATTTGGTATTGTATTTCTCTTCTCCTTTTTATTGCAATTTCATTTATAATCGCTCTCTTGATCATGTCTTTCTTTATTTTCCCTGCTTTTGTTATCATTTTCGCTATGTGTGAGTAGTTCCTTATCTAGGGAGGAAGGGTGACCATGGGTGATTAGTTTAGGATGCTTTTGGTGTTGCTTTGATGAGGGTTTTGCTTGTGACTTTGGTTATCTTGTTTGATTGTGTTCGTTGATCCTTTGGCCAAGGTTTAGCGAGCGTTTTCCACCCTTAAACTTAAGAACGAAAGCCTAGTTTAAGGTGGGGTACAAGATTGACCATTAGGACCCTCGGTAGTAAGAAGCGAGAGCCCGTTACCGAGACCTAGAGGACGCTTAGGACCGAGAGGCGAGCCTATTCCTTAGCACATGTGATTCTCGACTCAACCCGTTCACCATCCTTAATCCTAGCTATATCTGTGCTATCCCCGACTCTCTTGACCTTTATCTTTTTGATTATACCCTTATCATTATGTGGAACCCGGGATCGGACCCAACTCGGCGTCTTGCTTAAAGGGCGGATTTTAAAGTTAAAAAAGATTAAGTTGGAAAAACCTTTAAGAACTGTTATGGAGTCGCCACCTATTTATCGCGGAAAATAGGAACCTGCTACCATGTTCTAAGCTAAAAACATGTCCTAGATTTTGAAGCACGCCGACACCCCTAGATCTAAGGCTTGTGAAACCAGATTGGATTCGGGGTGAGGGTACTTTAGAAAAAGAGTTAATTCAAATAATGATTTATGAAAACCTTTTAGAAAAGCCTATGTAAAAATAGCCTCTACTGACCTAGAACAATCCATGTAAGATGATATTTGAGCTAATGTTATCGCTACGTACAAGTGCGATAAGTTTGTAAAAGAATGCAGATGCAGATGCAAAAAGATTGATTAAAACCCTCAGTTTAGCATGTTTAACTTGTTAACGAATACGGTTCAGTTAAAGGTCGAATTCATTGTTTAAGTTGATTTTAATGCAAAACAGAAAGGGTGCAAGATGCATGCAAATAAAATAAAGTTCAATTGTCCATTGGTTTATTTTAAAAGGTCGGTTGCTTATGCGACTTTGGCGTGTCATCGGATATGGAGTGTACCCGAAGTAATAAGAACACTTGGAAGGCAAGGGCGCTCGGGTGCCAAAGCCGGGGGGGCGCTAGAGTGTAGTCCCCTTTGTTAGTCCATTGAAAATAAGAAAAAGCTTTGATCCAAGTGGATCGGTACCTACCTTGTCCTGACGCTTCAGATCTGGGCAGAGCTTCGCTTCTTGAACTTAAAAGGAGGGTGAATTCAACACGGGATGGTGTGTTGAACTCAAGGATTTGAGTGCGTGAGGCTTTTGTGGATGGTTAGAAGGGTGTAAGATGTGAAATCTGATGATCAATTGTGTGTTATGAGGTCGGGTATAGGGCTCTATATATACTAAAAACCTCGGAGAAATTAGGAAAGCAGGGAATAAAAACAAGCCGAGGAACCGCATAGGCTTATGCGGTTGGCAGGGCAAACCGCATAAGCTTATGCGGTTTCCCCTCCAAACCGCATAAGGCTGTGCGGTTTGGAGGTGTGGTTCTAGGCCTAATTTCCTAGTTTCGGTTTGACGAAATCTTTGAAAGATTACGTGATAATTTGGACGTGTGGCTCAAGAAAACAGCTAGGATAATCCTGAGATATTTTGTGGTGTTCAGGGCTTTGGAGTGCGGGCCAAAGGCTTGGGTTTGGGCTCGGTTTCGGGCCCGAGACCCGGAAAAATGAAAAAGGGTGTATTTGCATAGATTTGTGAAATAAGCTAAGACGTGAAGCTGTATTTTGTGTAAGAGGGCTAAAAGCGGTTTTAGCTACTGCCTAAATTTAGGAATTTAGGAATGCTGAATTAGACCTTGTTAATGTAAAAGGACCAATTGTAGTGCAAATGCGAAGCTCATGCCAAATGAAGCAGGACGAGGACCTAGCTAGACTCCAAATGGACAAAATGAACGTTATTTAAATGCGATGTGATGCGACCTAAATCATTTTAACATTTAAAACGACTCAAAATGAATTCGACATTAGTTAGAACCGTAAAAGTCAGCGTTAAACATGCGTAATAAAAGTCCGTGTTACATCACAGGGTTTTGTTTGGGAGGGTACGGATATGGGTATCCACAGAGCCCCCAGTTTGACTGAGCTCGGACTAGAGCGCTAGTCAAACTCCTACGACCATATCCGGACCATTACAGTCTCGATATAGTCAGCGGAACGAAGCATGTGTCCATGGGTGAGACGAGGACTTGACCCAAGGGCTAAGCGGGGAGGCGTACATGTTTAAGGACGTGACGGTCCGTGCATGCTATAAGAACTGCCGGCTCTTGGCGTCTTCGTCGTGCTTGTTGTCGTTTGCTGGTGCCTTTGCGTGTGCTTGTGATGTCAAATGTTGATGCTGGTGCTTGTGTTTGTAATGTCTTCGTATTGCATGTGTTGGATGTAAAAGGGCTAGAGTGCAGGGTGCATATGCTTGTAGGCAGTTCGTGTAAGTGTTAGTGTAGGTCTCGTGAAAGAGCGTCTGTGTAATGCTTGTGCTTGAACTCGCCGAGGAGCGTCTATGTAGAGCGAAATGCTTGGAGTTAGGTGTATATTGCAGAGTGCATGTGCTTGGGCTCGCCGAGGAGTGTCTATGTAGTCGTGGTTGCATATGATCGCCTCCCGTGGTGGAGAAAGTAGTGCCGTTGTCGTTGCTGATGCCGTAGCTGTTGTTGATGCCGTCGCTTATGCTGATGCTGTTGTTGATGCCGATGCCATTGCTGACGTTGTACTGGGTCTCGCCGAGGAGCGCAGGTGCTTAGTGTAGTATTTGCTGGAGAAGTACTAGTTTGCTGGGGAAGGGTGTATATGTATGGTCTCGCCGAGGAGCGTAGGTGTAGTTGTGGTTGTTTGAGAGAGTGATGGTGTTTCGTCTTGTTAGGGGTGCAGGTGTATATTCGCCGGGATTATGGTCCGAGGAAGGTGTATGTGCTCAAGTGTACGGCTTCGTGTAATTGCTTGGATGTCTTTGATCACGACGCTTGGTGTTTATGTTAGTGATTATTTGGGGAAGTCGAAGGGTATGTCTTGGACTCGTGGGAAATGTCTCAGATAGGTGTGTGGACTCCATGGGGAGGAAGTAATACTCCACAGGGACGTGTAAGAGGGTGTAAGGACTCGTGAAGAGTGTTCGTGTTTCTGCTTCTGTACCGTGTATTAAATGCTTAGTACACGCGTATGGCGGACTGTAGGTGACGCCTTAACCAAGGCATAGCGGGATGTGCTAGCGCATGCGGCGGACTTTAGGTGACGCCTTAACCATGAAAGTTTGCGTGCATGAAGAAAAATACTTAGGCTTGACGAGCCTAATATGGAGAGACAACGTGGAACAAAACACGCCTCAGAAATTGCCTTGTTGACTAGTGATTCTTCCGGGGAATCTCTTATCAATTGACGACATCAAACGTGAACTCATTCGCACATGTCGCGGTTTCGAACCCGAAAAAATTCAAACTCGCGATTTTCCTTCCGAAATCTTCAATTTCGCTTGCTTCGACCATGAAACGTGGTATCTGGTGATTCGTTTGGATTCGTATGATACATGTCTCTTGGACTTGGAATGTATGGTGCTTGGGATGTTTCTTGGGTGTTGCTTGTCTGATGCACACATGAAAGTGTTATGCTTTTAGTGTGCATGTTCATGTTTGTAGCGGTTCTGGAGGTGTCGCTCAACCGTAGATGCTTATGTGGGTATTTATGCCAAGGGTGTCTTCAAAAATGGAAAAATTATCCCATTTTTCGTTGTAAAGGTTTAATTCTAGATAGGAAGCGTCAGCCCCCAGTTTGACTGAGTTATGGTGTCGGTGTATGTGAGCCCCCAGTTTAACTGAGTTATGGTGTATAACAATAGTCAAACTATGTAAAAGGCTATGGGTTGTATTAGGATAAGGGTGTTTTCGGATTACCCCCTTGAGTTTGATTAAGTTTTGTATGAAAACTGAGTCAAAGTATAGGGCGTGTATCAGGAGGAGGAGTTTTTGGATTCCCCCCTCGAGTTTGACTAAGTTTTGACTGAAAACTGAATCAAAGTGAAGAGTATGGTGTTTGGTTTTGAAATTTCCCCCGTAGTTTGGCTTAATTTGATTGAAATTAAGGCAAAATGGAGAAGAATGTAGCGTATGAGCAAAGCGATTCACCGTGTCGTGGTCGTCTTTGAGGTGGCTCGGGTTCAGTAGACTTTGACGAGTACCGTCGTCTTCACCCTTAGTTGTATTAGTATGCTTGTGTAATAAGGATTGTGTGAACCCTTGTTTACATGACTGTTTGTTGTAGCTTGGCTTGAACTTTGTAGTTGCTTTCGTCGTCTTTCGCCTGCGGCCGTGTGTTGTGCTTCCGTACTGCGTAGTTAGTAGGCTTGGATTTGAAAGTGAAATGATTCCCGATTGGGATGTTTGGATTAAAAAGCTTTTTGTTGAAAAATCATTTTTGTAAAAGATTCACTTTAGTTGTCGAAATGAGCTTTAAAAATGAACGTTTGAAATGTCGGTTGTAAGGCTTCATGCAAGATGAAAAAGCGTTTTGACGTTGTAGGTTCAAGCTAGAGTTGTGAAGACCGTGGAGGGTCACTTGAGTGCAAAAGTTGAGAAGCCCCCAGTTGTCGGTGGAATCTCAACACGGAGTGGGGTGTAGTGCTAGGTTCGGTTGTGCTTTATGAAGTCGCCACGATTCACGAACGTGGAATCAAACCGGCAGAGTTCGAAAGAGCTTTGCTTAAAATGTGTTAACTCGAGTGAGTTAAATTCGAAGAATCTTTGTTTCTCAAAATGTATTAACTCGAGTGCCGAGTTAAATTTTTGGAAAAGTTTAGACTTCGAAGATTCGAGATGCATTTCAAGGATTTGAGATGCATTTTCGAAAGGTACATTTTGTTTGCGGTAGGGTGTGTTTGCAAAAAGTGAATTGCAAAGTGCTTTCATATTAACTCGAGTATTGGGTTAATTTTGAAAGGTGATTAGCTAATTTGAGGGTGCATTGCCTCGTGTAAGTTTGAAAAAGCGCGTCGTTCCGTGGGAGCGTTTTGAAAACTGGAGAGTTTTTGAAAGGAGCGGTTTAAATGTCGCTAAATTGTTTGATTGGAAGAGGATTGACTCGACATGTGAGTCGATGCTTAAAACGTCGAAAAGTTTGCAAAATAGAGACGAATCGTATGCGTGATTTGAGACTCGACGGTTGCATGGTTACCATATTCGGGAACACGTGCGTTGGTGGAGCCCCCAGTGGTGCTTGCTTGTCTGCGGTGGGATGCTGTTGTTCCTGCAAAACAGTGTTAGACCAAAAAGCAGAGTACTACTCCTAAGTCTATGACAACTTTGCCTTGACGAATTCGTTTTAGTCGCCTCGATAAAGAAATAGTTTGCCTTTGAACTTTGTGAATTTTTGTGGACACATCCTTAGCATGGGAAGCTTTGGACGAGGAATATTTTGTGGATTTTTGTAAAAGGTTGGTTGAGCTCGGGAGAGCGGCCTACGTATCCGTGGTTACGGAATCAAACCTAGCGTAGTTCCGAAAGGGATGTGTTTGTTTTGGTAAGGAGGTGTTTATGTGGAAAGGTGCGTGTTTAAGGACCCACCGGTCTGGGAGGTGGGTTTGTTTTTGTGGAAAGGTGCGTGTTTAGGGACCCGCCGGTCCAAAGGGTGTTTTTGTAAAAAGGTGCGTGTTTAAGGACTCGCCGGTCCAAGGGGTGTTTATGTGTTTGACCTTGATACGTTGCATCCTAAGGGTGAGTTCTCCTTGGTTGATCTAGGCTGGTTGCTTGCTACTTCTGTTGTGTCTTCAATTTGGAATTTCAAGGACCTGGCCACTGGTTTCTGGGCTTTGGTACTTCTTGCTTTTGGGGTTTCGGCCCCTCGCTTATTGATTTCTAAGCTTGTTGACTTCTTAAGCTTTTGGACTTCTTGAGCTTTTATCTTCTTAAGCTTTTGACTTCTTAAGCTTTTTGCTTAGGTGTTTTGCCCCTTGTTCTGGAGCTTTTGAGACTTTTGCTTTTTGGTGACTTCGGTTTTTTGACCTTTGTACCTTGTATTCCCGTTTGGTTTGAGAATATCCCACGCCCTATGTAGCTTGGGTTTGAGCTCGGACCTTGCTAAAACCCTGTGGCTCGATGGTCACTTGTGATCGTGTGTCTATCACGCGGGCTCCTCTGACAAGTTCGTTTGCTTATTAGGCACGCGATTGAGTACGCGGAGGACGATCCAGGAATACTCGTACTTTTGGTCGCGGTCAAATTCATGACCACTGTGGAGCTCCAAATTAATGGATCCTCCTCCAAAAGCAGCGGAGTAGTAGACCACAAGCAGACTAGTGATGTAACACCCCGTGTTAATTTAATTCATTAATTAGCCATCAATTCCTAATTTCAAAGCCTAAATCAAATCCTAAGCCTTTTAGCCTTCAAAATCACATTTTTTGCAAAACTTTCCTTTTGTAAAATTTATCGACTTCTTTAATACTTTTTAAAATTTTTTAATAATAGAATAAATATTTTAGTCTTAGAATTTAAAAGTAGAAATATTTTGAAAAATCGTCAAACGCGCACACTTTAACTTTTATCGCTTTTGACGCCCGACTTTTTAAAACTGACCAAATTCGAGGAAAACATTTTAAAACACAAATTAGACATTTTTAATGCATGAATAGTAATGTGGACTTAGTGGCTTGATGATGGAGTGAATGATGGATTAAATCAATTAATAAAACATTATTTAACTAATTAAAAACAAACTTTAACACCTAAAGTCTTTAACCTAAATTTTTACAACTTATTCCATAATTCACAAAGGAAAAAATACATCATTTTCTCTCCCATTTTGGCCGGCCACCTTACTCTCTTTTTCTCTCTTTATTTTCTTTCATTTTTCACTTAAAACTTCCTAAATAAAAACCCTAAATATTACTCTAATATTACACTAGTATTCTTGGACATCTTTGGGTATTTGGAGCTTATATTTTACGGGTTTATTTGAAGGTGAAGACGGGTTTGAGGGTGAAGCTTTGGACTTAGATAATTTAGTTGATCCCGATAATCAATAACTTGCCAAATCAAGGTGACTAACTATGTCTTGTATTATCTTTTTAGTAAATTAATTTGTTTTGTTATTCTAATTTTATAATTATGATTTTTATGTTAAATATGTTAAACATCATGTTTATATGCTTGTATGTTCATGTGTTGAATAAATAATGATAATAACTAAATATATAGTTTACTAGTAATGTTATAGTAAAATGATATCATGTTTAGCTAAATTGATTTTGAGCATTTTTAATTATGTTTCATATGATTTTATTGTTTAGTTATGTTTTAATTAAGTAGTAGTGATATATAAAAGTTATGTGAAATATTAACAATGAGTTAAAGTGATTAAAAATGAAAAAATAAAAATATATATACATATATGCATATACTCGGCATTTTGCCCTTTTTATTTTTAATTTTTACTTTTAATTTTTGTAAATAATATGTTAGATTAAGTTAGTTAAAATGGATGTTACCATATGAAAAGAATTAATTTAGGAAAATAAATTATAGGTTATTAAAATCGAAATTAGTGTTCTTGAGTTGTTCTTGAGTTCTTCATGTGTGTTCTTGATTATTCATGTTGATGTTCATACTTGTTACTCATTTTGATTTCATTTTATTTGATGTTTAGTAATAATTTGTGTTTATGTTTAGTTATTGTTTATATATATTGTTAGTATTATGTATTAAATCAACTAAAACATTATAAATCATTTAGATTAAAAAGTTAGAAAATTAAAGTGTTGAAAAACACTATTCATAAATATAAATGAAATTGTTAGTAAATTTCATTATAGTTTAAATCGTTTTAGTATAATTAGAATAATTAAAATATAAAGACTTTAAGCTAAAAACCGATAAAATCAAAAAAATGAAATTTGGAACTACCTAGTACTTGCTCACGGCATTTTCACTAATTTTAGGGTTAAATTTTGTTTTATCACTTTTTAGTTTATTGTTAAAATAATTTAATTAGTAGATAATAAATTGAATTAAGAAATTAAAAGAAATAAATCAATTTTGACATACATATATAAACCACACGACATTTCTAAATTAAATGGACTAAATTTGACTAAAATGAAATTATCACTAAGTCACTAAAGTTAAATAGTAATTAGAATTGAATTTTTGTATAAATCGTTTTAATTGTAAATGAATTATGTTAAACCGATAAAAATGAGTAACCGTTATAAAAATGAATTAAATCGTGTTACTACCTTTGCTATTGGATTATTGAGCTTGGACATACGGACTATAAATGAATCATCCACGATACTATCACTAACTTAAATAGATAGACGACTAAATTTAACTGAGTCTCGTTTTAAAATAAATATCATTGATCACCTTTTATAAACCGAACTTAACGTTTTTAAAACTAGAATTTTAGAATATTTTCATAAATGACTAAATACAAACCGAACTTAACATTTTTAAAACTAGACTTTAAAATATTTTCAAAAATCGCCTAAGTACAAAACGAACCTAACGACTTTAAAACTAGAAATCTATACTTAGGAAATAAAAGATTTAGTTTTATAACTAAAATACCTTAAGTATAAAAAAATAATAAGTATAAGTATAAAACTACATATAAAATCCCGACTGAAAAAATACGAATACGTATAAAAATACGTATAGAATACTTAAGTATAAAAATACGAATACGTATAAAAATACGTATAAAATACGGTGAATAGTAAATACGATGAATAGTAAATACAATTAATAGTAAATACGATGAATAGTAAAATACGATGAATAGTGAAAAGTGAATAGTGAAATACTGAAAATAATTGAAAATTTTACTAAGTATAGAAAATTTAAAATAAAGAAGTAAATGACCTAAAGTGTTTAAAAAAAATACATAAATAAAATTGGACATACTAATAAACGTTTCAATTTAGAAACTTGAAAACGTTAATAATTAACAACACTTCAAATAATAAACGAACGTGTTATGTGATCATATGGAACCTACCATTCAAATAAAACGTTTGACGCTGAGACTAGGAGAGTCTAGTAACATGTGATATGTAATATCAAATAAATGATGAATATTGAGTAAGTTAAATAAAAGGTCAAGCTTGGGCCTCAGATATGAAAACGTCAATCGTGAGTGAAGTGGGGTTAAGATAGTCTTGTAGCGGACGCCACTATCTCGGCCTTATTGCGATTGTCATCCCGAATAGTGTGGTATAGCCAGAAGATATGCTTTGTGCATCCCGCCCATGCCGTTACGCCTTAAGTCGTATAGCCTGCTCCGCATAAGATAATGAAAAATTCAACTCTTAGTGAGTCAGGCTTTAGGAAATAGTCGTTTTATCCCGAGTTAAGGTGCTCTATGAATAGCATAGCCTATTCTTAAATTGGATATTAGTGTATGCATACTAGACTAGGGTTTTATTCCCCTATTTCGCTAAAGTTATCAGGGCCACCGTGACCTTATTGCGATTGTCATCTCACGGTTCGGTCTCCTTGCGGTGTTTCGTTCTTAGTGGGCGCGACACTAGCATTCGTTCTTACCCTGCGTAAAGATTACTTGACGAGATTGTATCTGAAGTTCGAATCATTTCGAACACTAGAGGATGAGATGCAAGTATTATAGTATTCGGCGTGGTTTACGAGTCGAGTAAGCCTCTGCACTATGGAAGTGAGATGCAATCGATCAGAGTACAAGGGCCTACCTGGTCGGGCTCGTAGCGGTATGTGTTATGCGTTATATGATTAAATGAGAATGAGTGTGTACCATCTTGAAAATTAAAGACCACAACTTTCAATTGAATCGAGTGCATGACGAATGTTACAATACGTATGTTTGTTGCGATCCGATATCGCTTTGTAATCCCGCCGTGTATCTATGATACAAATGATATGATATTATCTCGTTATCTCGCTTCCTAATTGAATAGCATGCCTATATGATTTATCGCTTTAAATCGCATGTTTATTATGACTAATATGTCTTTACATGCTATATGTTTTAAGCATGTTTATCGCTTTATCATACTATTATAGTTATAAAGCGATAGTAATAAACCAAAGTAATTGAAATCGAGGGTAAGTATGAGCATAGCTAGTCCTTTGTCAGCTCGTGGGCATCCCCATAGTTTCTTGTGCAGACGCTCGTGGACCAGGAGCTGGATTTTGGATGGGGCCACGAGACGATTTATGCTTTATTTTTAGTTATTGAAGAGAGATTTGTAATATATAACACTTTACTCTTTTAATTTCCGTACTTAGAGTTGTTCTATTCAACTCTTGAACGATGATGTATCATTTTGTGTTTATGTATAATTAATGATTACGGTTTAAGACTTAATTAATTTCGCCTTTAGTAATTAAAGTCGACTAAAAACCAGGTTATTCTGATTGGTATCAAAGTCGACTCGTGACCGTAACATGAATTGCCTAATGCGATTTATGTTTACCTAACGAGAGACACTGGCCGGACATTCATATTGTATGTCGTGCATAGACTAATAGGATCAAATAATAAATTAGATTTTTCTTTTATTAGATCGCTTAAATAATAAACTTCAAATCGCTTTAAAGTGTGAGGATGGGTAGAAACCTTAAGGACTGACCATAGACTAAGGACTTTTAAATAACAAACTACTTCCCTCAAAATAAAACACACTAACTCGCGTATGCTTGCTACTTGCTGAAGTGACTGATTTAAAGTAACAACTATCCTCGGATATAAAATCAAAATAATAATTCAACTCCCGAGGATCAAGCATCGAAAGAAGTACCAGACGGCACGGAGTGAAGACATCTGTTAAATTCATAAACAATTCCACAAAAATACACTCTTTACTTTCAACCTTTCTTCTGTCTGCTGCAGAAAATGTACCAGATGCATTTCAATGGAATAATATACCTAACCTCTGTGCTTACATGCATGACTGCTGTGATCACTTTTACCTCAAATAAATTCTATCAATGTCAAACATGCTATCTAACACCTTGCAATGCTAATAAGTCTCTTCGCTTTCTAATTCTTTCAGAATGGCTGCACCTCCAATGACAGACGAGGAAAGACACCTCCTGGCCGAAGAATCTTTAATCCGTTTGGCTGAAATAGCCACGGACAACGCAAACCGCCAACACCATCCAAGCGCGTTTGATCGCATTTCCCGTCATCGTCCACCAACATACTCGGGTTCTAATGACCCTATCGACCTCACTAATTGGTTGGAGGAAATGAAGAAACTCATGGATCTGGCTAGAACGCCTCTAGAGGATAGAGTCAACATTGCCGCCTTTTACCTAAAGGAAGAAGCAAATGACTGGTGGAACGTAATCAGGACTAACGAGCCTGATACTACGTTCACCTGGTACGAATTCGTTGAGAAGATCAAGGGGCGGTACTTTGGTTATGAGCTCAGGTGTCAGAAAGAGGAGGAATTCATAAGTCTTAGAATGGGAGACATGACACTCCAGGAATACACTGAGAAATTCCAACAGCTGGCAAAATTCGGGGCTGCGATCGCTCCCAACGATAGGGCCATGACTCAGAGGTACCTGCGCAATATGTCTAACGATCTGCGTACCCACATGAGCAAAGAACACCTACGCTACTTTTGCCGCAGCCTACGAGTGTGCATGCAGGGTATGGGCTTCCTTAGAGTTGGAAAAAGCCGAGGAGAAAAAGAAGAAGAAGGTGTTTGTGCCATCTGTGGCACAGTCGAGCTATATTCAGAAGCCGAACTACCAACGCCCTGTCCATCAAAGGCCCAACTTTCCAAGGTCTGCGTTGCTCAGAACAAAGCCTCGCGGAATAATGAGAGAGCTATGGTTGCAGGAAGGGCTCCTCAACCAAGAGTCTTACCGGGGACTTGTCGTATGTGCCGCAAGGCGTCACACGAAGGGAGACAGTGCAACGGTCTGCCGATTACATGCTACAAGTGTAAAATGGTGGGGCATAAGTCTAATGTGTGTCCCAATAATCAGAACACGGCACCTGTTGCAGGAGTACCACAATCTGTAGTGGTACAGGGTCGAGTATATGTCCTCACTGAAGCTGAGGCAGAGGAGTCACCTGAGGCTGACGTCATCACTGGTATTTTTCTTATAAACTCTGTGAATGCGGTTGTTTTGTTTGACACTGGGGCATCATTGTCCTTTATATCTTCTAAGTTTGTTTCAAAGGCTAATCTCATAAAATCCGAATCAATCAACGCAAATATTTCTTTACCAAACGGAAAAATTTTCAAATGCTCCAAAATTTTCAAAGATACTCCAATCACAATCCATAAAACAATCTTCCCTTCCGACCTTATCCTTTTTGACATGCCGGAGTTCGACGTCATTCTGGGGATCGATTGGTTGACTAAGTATCATGCGTTGTTCGAGTGCCGAGATCGGAAGATTCGCTTGAAGCATCCTATGAGGACTAAAGTCGATGTCGTAAGACTTCGCCAATTAAGGGGGCAAAAATTATCTCGGTTCTGCAACTACAACGGTTAGAAAGAAAAGGGCATCAAGTATACTTATGCAGTGTCAATGAAGTAAAGGAAAGCGTGAAAATTGAAGATATTCACGTAGTACGGGAATTCCCTGATGTCTTTCCAGACGATTTACCAGGCTTGCCGCCTGCACGTGATGTCGAGTTCTCTATCGACCTTGCACCAGGCACGGCCCCAATCTCAAAGGCACCTTATAGGATGGCACCGGTAGAACTACAGGAGTTGAAGAAACAACTTGAGGAGATGATTGAGAAGGGTTTCATAAGACCGAGTGTCTCACCTTGGGGAGCACCGGTTCTCTTTGTGAAAAAGAAGGATGGCAGTATGAGACTCTGCATCGACTACAGGGAATTGAACAAGGTGACCATTAAAAACCGCTACCCTTTGCCCAGAATCGACGATCTCTTTGATCAATTGAAGGGCGCGGGAGTGTTTTCTAAGATCGATCTAAGGTCGTTACCATCAGTTGCGGTAGAAGAGAACAGGACATCCGTAAGATCGCTGTAAGCGGATATGGTCACTACGAGTTTAAGGTCATGCCGTTCGGTTTAACAAACGCACCAGCAGTGTTCATGGATCAAATGAACAGAACCTTCCACGAGTACCTAGACATATGCGTGGTGGTTTTCATTGACGATATCCTGATTTATTCCAAGACTGGGGCAGAACACGAGGAGCATCTTCGTATCATCTTGGGGATACTAAGGGAATATAAGTGGTATGCTAAATTTTCTAAGTGCGAATTTTGGCTCGAGAAGGTAGCATTCCTGGGTCACGTCATCTCAAAGGACGGAGTGATGGTAGGTCCTGCAAAGATCGGCCTTGATGAAAGAATGGAAGGCTCCCACAAATATAACTGAAATACGCAGCTTCCTAGGGTTGGCAGGATACTACAGGAGGTTCGTTCCAGATTTCTCTAAGGTAGCACGACCAATGACAAAGCTGCTACAAAAAGAATCCAAATTCATATGGAGCGACGAGTGCGAGAATGCGTTCCAGGAACTCAAGACCAGGCTTACCACAGCGCCCGTCTTAGCTCTCCCTACGGATGGAGACGAGTATGAAGTCTACAGTGACGCCTCACTGAATGGCCTGGGTTGCGTACTGATGCAACAAGGGAAGGTCATTGCTTATGCGTCAAGGCAGTTAAAGGTTCATGAACGAAACTACCCAACTCATGACCTTGAATTAGCAGCTGTTGTGTTTGCTTTGAAAATCTGGCGTCATTACCTCTACGGAGTGAGTATCAAGTTCTACACTGACCACAAAAGTCTGAAATATATCTTCACGCAGAAGGAACTCAACATGAGACAACGCCGGTGGTTAGAACTGATCAAGGACTATAAGATTGAACTATTGTACCATGAGGGTAAGGCGAACGTCGTTGCTGACGCTCTGAGTAGAAAGACTACGCATACCCTTAGCAACATTTGGGAAATTCCGGCTGGTATTGTCAGAGACTTCAAGAGAATGAACTTAGAGTTGGTTCAGTCTGACGATGCTGATTTGAACGCCATGATCGCAGAGCCGGAGTTATATCACGAGATAAGAGCTCTACAATGGGAAGATGAAGAGCTTGTTAAGATCAGACGGGAAATTCCTTCAGGAAACCGAGAAGGGTTTGAGATTAAACCTGACGGGAGTTTGAGATTCAAAGAAAGGTGGTGCGTGCCCGACGTACCAGTATTGAAAAGAAGGATCCTTGACGAGGCACACAGTACACGATACTCAATACATCCAGGATCAGATAAAATGTACCAGGACTTAAAGCTGAAGTTTTGGTGGGTTCGAATGAAAGCAGAAATTGCAGAGTATGTTGCAAAGTGTCTAATCTGCCAGAAGGTGAAGTTTGAACATCAGCGACCCGGGGGACTACTACAACCTTTGGACATTCCATTGGGGAAATGGGACTCCATTTCCATGGATTTCATAACAGGGTTGCCAAAAACTCACCGAGGAAATAATGCAATCTGGGTGATTGTGGACCGCTTGACCAAGTCGGCCCATTTTCTACCAATCAAGGACACCTGGAGCCTTGAAGAGTTAGCTAAGGCATATGAGAAGGAGGTGATCCGATTACACGGCGTACCGCTGGACATTATTTCGGATAGGGATCCGAGATTCACCTCTCATTTCTGGGAGAAACTACAAGCAGCATTGGGAAGCCAACTGAAGATGAGTACCGCTTTCCACCCTGCGACCGATGGTCAAACTGAGCGAACTATTCAAACGGTTGAAGACATGCTCAGGGCATGTGCTTTAGAGTTCAACGAGAATTGGGAGAAAAGTCTACCTTTGATTGAATTCTCCTACAATAATAGCTTTCATGCAAGTTTGGGTTGTGCTCCATTCGAGGCACTCTACGGGAGAAAGTGTCGTAGCCCAGTCTGTTGGGACGATGCTAGTGACAACGTGGGAACTGGGCCACAAGTTATTCAAGATCAGATCGAGCACATCAAAATCATTCATGAACGGCTACAAGCGGCCCAAAACCGTCAGAAGATGTATGCCAACAAACATCGCCGACCTATTGAGTTCGAAGTCGGCGATCATGTGTTCTTAAAAGTATCACCCATGAAGGGTCAAGCGATTCGGTTTGAAGGGAAAATTGAGTCCTAAATACATGGGACCATATGAAATAACCGACAGAATTGGTGAGGTAGCCTATCGCCTAGCATTACCACCCAATTTGTCGAAGGTGCACAACGTGTTTCATGTTTCGCAACTAAGGAGATACAGGAGTGACCCAAGTCATATCATTACTCCCGACGTGATCGCAGTTGAGCCTAACTTGCTATACTCAGAAAGACCTGTCAAGATTCTAGCACGAGAAAACAAAGTGCTGAGGCGGAAGACGGTTCCCTTAGTGAAAGTGCTATGGAAGGGTCAATTGACCGAACAAGCAACTTGGGAGACCGAGGCCTCCATGAAGGAAAAATATCCCGAGCTATTTATCTCAGGTGAAAATCCTATACTTCATTCAAGTTTCGGGACGAAACTTTTCTAAGGGGGGAGGTTTGTAACACCCCGTGTTAATTTAATTCATTAATTAGCCATCAATTCCTAATTTCAAAGCCTAAATCAAATCCTAAGCCTTTTAGCCTTCAAAATCACATTTTTTGCAAAACTTTCCTTTTGTAAAATTTATCGACTTCTTTAATACTTTTTAAAATTTTTGAATAATAGAATAAATATTTTAGTCTTAGAATTTAAAAGTAGAAATATTTTGAAAAATCGTCAAACGCGCACACTTTAACTTTTATCGCTTTTGACGCCCGACTTTTTAAAACTGACCAAATTCGAGGAAAACATTTTAAAACACAAATTAGACATTTTTAATGCATGAATAGTAATGTGGACTTAGTGGCTTGATGATGGAGTGAATGATGGATTAAATCAATTAATAAAACATTATTTAACTAATTAAAAACAAACTTTAACACCTAAAGTCTTTAACCTAAATTTTTACAACTTATTCCATAATTCACAAAGGCAAAAATACATCATTTTCTCTCCCATTTTGGCCGGCCACCTTACTCTCTTTTTCTCTCTTTATTTTCTTTCATTTTTCACTTAAAACTTCCTAAATAAAAACCCTAAATATTACTCTAATATTACACTAGTATTCTTGGACATCTTTGGGTATTTGGAGCTTATATTTTACGGGTTTATTTGAAGGTGAAGACGGGTTTGAGGGTGAAGCTTTGGACTTAGATAATTTAGTTGATCCCGATAATCAATAACTTGCCAAATCAAGGTGACTAACTATGTCTTGTATTATCTTTTTAGTAAATTAATTTGTTTTGTTATTCTAATTTTATAATTATGATTTTTATGTTAAATATGTTAAACATCATGTTTATATGCTTGTATGTTCATGTGTTGAATAAATAATGATAATAACTAAATATATAGTTTACTAGTAATGTTATAGTAAAATGATATCATGTTTAGCTAAATTGATTTTGAGCATTTTTAATTATGTTTCATATGATTTTATTGTTTAGTTATGTTTTAATTAAGTAGTAGTGATATATAAAAGTTATGTGAAATATTAACAATGAGTTAAAGTGATTAAAAATGAAAAAATAAAAATATATATACATATATGCATATACTCGGCATTTTGCCCTTTTTATTTTTAATTTTTACTTTTAATTTTTGTAAATAATATGTTAGATTAAGTTAGTTAAAATGGATGTTACCATATGAAAAGAATTTATTTAGGAAAATAAATTATAGGTTATTAAAATCGAAATTAGTGTTCTTGAGTTGTTCTTGAGTTCTTCATGTGTGTTCTTGATTATTCATGTTGATGTTCATACTTGTTACTCATTTTGATTTCATTTTATTTGATGTTTAGTAATAATTTGTGTTTATGTTTAGTTATTGTTTATATATATTGTTAGTATTATGTATTAAATCAACTAAAACATTATAAATCATTTAGATTAAAAAGTTAGAAAATTAAAGTGTTGAAAAACACTATTCATAAATATAAATGAAATTGTTAGTAAATTTCATTATAGTTTAAATCGTTTTAGTATAATTAGAATAATTAAAATATAAAGACTTTAAGCTAAAAACCGATAAAATCAAAAAAATGAAATTTGGAACTACCTAGTACTTGCTCACGGCATTTTCACTAATTTTAGGGTTAAATTTTGTTTTATCACTTTTTAGTTTATTGTTAAAATAATTTAATTAGTAGATAATAAATTGAATTAAGAAATTAAAAGAAATAAATCAATTTTGACATACATATATAAACCACACGACATTTCTAAATTAAATGGACTAAATTTGACTAAAATGAAATTATCACTAAGTCACTAAAGTTAAATAGTAATTAGAATTGAATTTTTGTATAAATCGTTTTAATTGTAAATGAATTATGTTAAACCGATAAAAATGAGTAACCGTTATAAAAATGAATTAAATCGTGTGTTACTACCTTTGCTATTGGATTATTGAGCTTGGACATACGGACTATAAATGAATCATCCACGATACTATCACTAACTTAAATAGATAGACGACTAAATTTAACTGAGTCTCGTTTTAAAATAAATATCATTGATCACCTTTTATAAACCGAACTTAACGTTTTTAAAACTAGAATTTTAGAATATTTTCATAAATGACTAAATACAAACCGAACTTAACATTTTTAAAACTAGACTTTAAAATATTTTCAAAAATCGCCTAAGTACAAAACGAACCTAACGACTTTAAAACTAGAAATCTATACTTAGGAAATAAAAGATTTAGTTTTATAACTAAAATACCTTAAGTATAAAAAAATAATAAGTATAAGTATAAAACTACATATAAAATACGAAGTATAAAAATACGAATACGTATAAAAATACGTATAGAATACGAAGTATAAAAATACGAATACGTATAAAAATACGTATAAAATACGGTGAATAGTAAATACGATGAATAGTAAATACAATTAATAGTAAATACGATGAATAGTAAAATACGATGAATAGTGAAAAGTGAATAGTGAAATACTGAAAATAATTGAAAATTTTACTAAGTATAGAAAATTTAAAATAAAGAAGTAAATGACCTAAAGTGTTTAAAAAAAATACATAAATAAAATTGGACATACTAATAAACGTTTCAATTTAGAAACTTGAAAACGTTAATAATTAACAACACTTCAAATAATAAACGAACGTGTTATGTGATCATATGGAACCTACCATTCAAATAAAACGTTTGACGCTGAGACTAGGAGAGTCTAGTAACATGTGATATGTAATATCAAATAAATAATGAATATTGAGTAAGTTAAATAAAAGGTCAAGCTTGGGCCTCAGATATGAAAACGTCAATCGTGAGTGAAGTGGGGTTAAGATAGTCTTGTAGCGGACGCCACTATCTCGGCCTTATTGCGATTGTCATCCCGAATAGTGTGGTATAGCCGGCAGTATTATGCTTTGTGCATCCTGCCCATGCCGTTACGCCTTAAGTCGTATAGCCTGTTCCGTACAAGATAATGAAAAATTCAACTCTTAGTGGGTCAGGCTTTAGGAAATAGTCGTTTTATCCTGAGTTAAGGTGCTCTATGAATAGCATAGCCTATTCTTAAATTGGATATTAGTGTATGCATACTAGACTAGGGTTTTATTCCCCTATTTCGCTAAAGTTATCAGGGCCACCGTGACCTTATTGCGATTGTCATCTCACGGTTCGGTCTCCTTGCGGTGTTTCGTTCTTAGTGGGCGCGACACTAGCATTCGTTCTTACCCTGCGTAAAGATTACTTGACGAGATTGTATCTGAAGTTCGAATCATTTCGAACACTAGAGGATGAGATGCAAGTATTATAGTATTCGGCGTGGTTTACGAGTCGAGTAAGCCTCTGCACTATGGAAGTGAGATGCAATCGATCAGAGTACAAGGGCCTACTCAGTGGTCAGGCTCGTAAGCAGTATGTGTTGTCTGTTATATGATTAAATGAGAATGAGTGTGTACCATCTTCGAAAATTAAAGACCACAACTTTCTGAATTGAATCGAGATGCATGACGAGAATGTTACAATACGTATGTTTGTTGCGATCCGATATCGCTTTGTAATCTGCTTTGTGTATCTATGATACAAATGATATGATATTATACATTATCTGCTTTCCTAATTGAATAGCATGCCTATATGATTTATCGTTTTAAATCGCATGTTTATTATGACTAATATGTCTTTACATGCTATATGTTTTAAGCATGTTTATCGTTTTATCATACTATTATAGTTATAAAGCGATAGTAATAAACCAAAGTAATTGAAATCGAGGGTAAGTATGAGCATAGCTAGTCACTGTCCGCTCAGCGGGCATCCCCCCATAGTTTCTTGTGCAGGACGTTCGTGGACCAGGAGCTGGATTTTGGATGGGGCCACGAGACGCATTTATGCTTTATTTTTAGTTATTGAAGAGAGATTTGTAATATATAACACTTTACTCTTTTAATTTCCGTACTTAGAGTTGTTCTATTCAACTCTTGAACGATGATGTATCATTTTGGGTTTATGTATAATTAATGACTCTGGTTTAAGACTTAATTAATTTCCGCCTTAGTAATTAAAGTCGACTAAAAACCAGGTTGTTACAAGTGAACCTTAGGTGTTTAGTCGTCGGAAGCTTTCTTGTCTTCGTGTCCTTGATTTAGTTGACTTGGACCTTCGTACCCGGCCTAGATCTCCCTAGAATAGTTGTTCCTGGGATGCAATGTATGTTGGTGTAGAATTGTGTTTTTTTATGGGAAAAGTGTGTAAAAAGGAAGCTGGGTTGTAGGCAAACTTATTCCTTTATCGATTTGTTAAAAATGTCGTACGTCGAAGACTCGATTGTCCTAGACTGACAGAGATTGACTTAAAGTTTAAAAACTCGACCCGTATTGAAAAGACTCGAATTTCTTGAGGAGATCCGTGAGATCGTCGGTGGCGCCTTGATGGATTCTTCGCTGGGTGCTCGAGACGCACATGTCTCGGATGGGGTTGATGCTCGCGTCGGGACTTGGCTCATGCATACTTAGATTTGTCTTTGATTTTGCAAAAGTTTTGTTTTCGGCGAAAAGCAGGATGTTTTGTTGAGCAAAATGTGTTGTCACATTTTGGCTCGATGTAAAAAGCGTTTCGAAATCAAATCCGATAAGCTCGTGTTAGTGGCTTGTCGGTGAAAGTGTGAATCGATTCGGAGTGGCGATAGGCTATCCGAATCAAGGGTGTTTGAAAATGTGATGAAGACGGTTGTACTCGTCTTCATACGTTGATTTGAAAGAGGGTTAGATTAAGCGACTATGAGCCACTTGGTCTAACCGTGAAGGATTTTGAGGATGATGCTAGTTCATTCCTAGGTTTTGTTGTCTTGTGAAAAGAGATGTTTGGATTAAAATGGCGGTAGGCCATTTTGAATCATGGATTTCGAAAATGTTTATTTTGCTGGATTTGTTTTCAAGAAAAGGTCCATTCTTGGGTTTGAAAATGTTTGGTAATAAATGGGTTACAATGAGTGCGGGTCATGTAGTTCATTTATGTTTTGGAATGTCATGAGAATAAAGTGATTATTCTCGGGTGTTTTGAGGAGACTGTTTGTCTAGATCAAACCGAGTCGACTATGGGCCTTTCGGTTCGAAGGAAGGATTTTTGAAAAAGGTTATTTCAAAAACGTGATGAGGGTTTTGTGAAAGTAGTTTGTAAGAGGATTTGGGCCAAGATGGTTATGAATCATTTGGTCTGATGAAAAGTCCGCGAGATTGGGCTTGGCCATTCTCGGGTTTTGTTTGCTTGAAAAAGACAATTTTTGCTGAAACGAGTCGACTTTGGGCCGTTTGGCCTAAAGAGAATGTCGTTATTTGTTTTTAGAGTGAGGAGATTTTTGAAAAGAGCTCATTTCAAAAGCGGGTGTGTTTTGCTTGGTTTGTAAAAATAAGAAGATTTTGAAAAGAATTTATTTCAAAAATGAGAGTGTGTTGCTTGTTTTGTAAAGTGAGGAGATTTTTGAAGAGAGCTTGTTTCAAAATGAGAGTGTATTGCTTTAGGAGCAATGTTGTGCCTAAGAAGTCTTTGAGGCAAGAACGCGTGTGCGGATCTTGTCTCGACGTTGAAATGTGTTTGATTTGCATTCGTCGAGCCCATGTTAACGGTTCATCGTTAAGGGCTCGAGCCTAGATGCATGGAAAGGATTCGACTCATGAACGATTAGCTAGTCGAGTCGAGGATGTTGAGAATGGATTGGTTTGTGTGACATGTATCGAGTTAGTCCTATTAGATTCAACGTTCGTTTTAAGCGTTCATTTTTAGCTCATTTTTGTTTAGGAAGACCTTTTAAGCTTGAAAAAGGAGATTTTAGACAAGGTTTGGCTAATAGGAAGCTTTTGAGACGAGGATGCGTGTGCACATCTCGTCTCGATGTTAAAAGGTGTTAGCTTTGTCGAGCCCACCCAACGGTTCATCGTTAAGGGCTCAAGCCTAGATGGGCGAGAAGGATTCGACTCGAGAGCGATTAGCTAGGCGAGTCGAGCGTGTTGAGAATGGATTAGGTTGTGTGGGTTAAATTTGCACGTTAGTGACATGACTAGACCAACGTTCATTTTAAGTGTTCATTCTAGCTCATTTCTTTGTTAAGAAAACTCTTTTTAAGCTTGAAAAAGGAGGTTTTCGAAAAAGTTTTAGCTAAAGGAAAGCTTTTGAGACGAGGATGTGTGCGCACATCTCGTCTCGATGTTAAAAGGTTTTGCTTTGCACCCATCGAGCTGATATCGGTGATTTGCCGAGGCGAGCTCGAGTTCGGATGTGTAAAAGAGAATGGATTTGACTCGAGAGTGGTTAACAAGTCGAGTCGAGGATGTTAAAAGTGGAGTCTAGGCCGTGTGACCTAGAGGATTGAAATCCGCGAGCTCGGGTTCTAATCCTTGCTCGGGTTTTTGCTTGTTAGTGAAAAAGGAAATTTTGAAAAAGTTTATTTCAAAAATTCGCGATAGTTTTGTTTGAAAAGTGTTAGTTTGTTAGATGTTAGGTTCGTTTATCTTTGAAAGGTTTAAGCGAGTTTTCGAAGATATGAATGCAAATGCTCGTTTTGAAAAAGACCATGGGGTGCATAGCCTCGAACTTGTACGTATGACTCAAAAAGGGGTGAAAAATGAGTCAGTCGGGTACACCTCCAACTACCTCGAGTACGCTTTGGCAGATACTTAACCCCTTCATTTCCTTCTGGCGAGGCGATAGGTTTTCTGAAGAGCACCGGGCGGTCGAGATAGCCGTTTACGGCTAGCCGTGGAGGGGCGAGAGGAAAGCTAGTCCGGCATGTGCTTTATCGAGTGGACAAGCCTGCATGTGGGAACCACCTCTCAAGGGTGCAAAGGGTGCCTAGATTCCAAAAGGAATGGACTCTAAACGAATGTGCATAGCTCAAATATGTTTACAAGGATTGTTCAAGGCTTTCAAGTTTCACCTCTTTATTTTTAAAAAGAAAAAGCTAGTTTTTAATTTTTAAAAATAAGATCTCCCCAGCGGAGTCGCCAAACTGTGGAACCCGGGATCGGACCCAACTCGGCGTCTTGCTTAAAGGGCGGATTTTAAAGTTAAAAAAGATTAAGTTGGAAAAACCTTTAAGAACTGTTATGGAGTCGCCACCTATTTATCGCGGAAAATAGGAACCTGCTACCATGTTCTAAGCTAAAAACATGTCCTAGATTTTGGAGCACGCCGACACCCCTAGATCTAAGGCTTGTGAAACCAGATTGGATTCGGGGTGAGGGTACTTTAGAAAAAGAGTTAATTCAAATAATGATTTATGAAAACCTTTTAGAAAAGCCTATGTAAAAATAGCCTCTACTGACCTAGAACAATCCATGTAAGATGATATTTGAGCTAATGTTATCGCTACGTACAAGTGCGATAAGTTTGTAAAAGAATGCAGATGCAGATGCAAAAAGATTGATTAAAACCCTCAGTTTTAGCATGTTTAACTTGTTAACGAAAACGGTTCAGTTAAAGGTCGAATTCATTGTTTAAGTTGATTTTAATGCAAAACAGAAAGGGTGCAAGATGCATGCAAATAAAATAAAGTTCAATTGTCCATTGGTTTATTTTAAAAGGTCGGTTGCTTATGCGACTTTGGCGTGTCATCGGATATGGAGTGTACCCGAAGTAATAAGAACACTTGGAAGGCAAGCGCGCTCGGGTGCCAAAGCCGGGGGGGCGCTAGAGTGTAGTCCCCTTTGTTAGGCCATTGAAAATAAGAAAAGCTTTGATCCAAGTGGATCGGTACCTACCTTGTCCTGACGCTTCAGATCTGGGCAGAGCTTCGCTTCTTGAACTTAAAAGGAGGGTGAATTCAACACGGGATGGTGTGTTGAACTCAAGGATTTGAGTGCGTGAGGCTTTTGTGGATGGTTAGAAGGGTGTAAGATGTGAAATCTGATGATAAATTGTGTGTTATGAGGTCGGGTATAGGGCTCTATATATACTAAAAACCTCGGAGAAATTAGGAAAGCAGGGAATAAAAACAAGCCGAGGAACCGCATAGGCTTATGCGGTTGCCAGGGCAAACCGCATAAGCTTATGCGGTTTCCCCTCCAAACCGCATAAGGCTGTGCGGTTTGGAGGTGTGGTTCTAGGCCTAATTTCCTAGTTTCGGTTTGACGAAATCTTTGAAAGATTACGTGATAATTTGGACGTGTGGCTCAAGAAAACAGCTAGGATAATCCTGAGATATTTTGTGGTGTTCAGGGCTTTGGAGTGCGGGCCAAAGGCTTGGGTTTGGGCTCGGTTTCGGGCCCGAGACCCGGAAAAATGAAAAAGGGTGTATTTGCATAGATTTGTGAAATAAGCTAAGACGTGAAGCTGTATTTTGTGTAAGAGGGGGCTAAATAGCGGTTTTAGCTACCGGGCCTAAATTTAGGAATTTAGGAATGCTGAATTAGACCTTGTTAATGTAAAAGGACCAATTGTAGTGCAAATGCGAAGCTCATGCCAAATGAAGCAGGACGAGGACCTAGCTAGACTCCAAATGGACAAAATGAACGTTATTTAAATGCGATGTGATGCGACCTAAATCATTTTAACATTTAAAACGACTCAAAATGAATTCGACATTAGTTAGAACCGTAAAAGTCAGCGTTAAACATGCGTAATAAAAGTCCGTGTTACATCACAAGGTTTTGTTTGGGAGGGTACGGATATGGGTATCCACACATTCACTCTAATTTTAGTAAACCTCAATCACTCGAACCGAGACTAGAATCACTTCAAAATAACCAACATTGCGACCATCTCCCTGTGGATACGATCCCGACTTGCCCTAGCTACCCTAGTGTTGAGTTTGGTATTATTTTTGATTAGGTGACGCGACTGAGCCTATCAAATTTTGGCGCCGTTGCCGGGGAGACGGCTTGGTTTTGTTGTTTATTTGGTTCTTGTCTTATTCTTTCTCTTGTCTCAAGGAACCTCAATTCCTTGAGGCCGCTTCTCATAGTTGCTTTAGTGTTGTGTATGGACAGGCAAACACGTAGGTCTCAAGCTAATAAGGACGTGCAATTTGATCCTGAGCCGGAGCGTACATTCCTTACGCGCAAAAGTCTACTAAAGCAACTTGAAGCTTCATCCTCCAAAGAAGCTCACACCGAACTTGAACCTCCACCTCCTAGAATCATGGTGAAACTTTCCGATCACTCAAAGCCAACCGCGGCTCAAATTCCAACTAGCAATGCTATGCCGAATATAGCGGCCAACAACTTTGAGGTTAAGCCCGCATTCATCAACCTCATAGAGCGTAGTCAATTGGGGGAAGCCCCGGTGAAGACCTAAACCTTCACATACAAAACTTTTGTGACTATTGCTCGACGATCAAATAAACGGGTGTGACTCAAGTTCAAATCCGAGATATGCTTTTCCTAAACTCACTCCGGGATAAAGCAAAGCTATGGTTGAACTCATTGAACCGGGTAGCCTTGGCGATTGTTGATTGGAACTCCTTGGTCTTGGCATTCTACCAAAAGTACTTCCCGCCCGAGAAGACCGCCATGCTTAGGAGCCAAATTACTAGCTTTAGGCAAAGGGGAGATGAGTCTCTTTTTGATGCATGGGAGAGATACAAAGACTTGCAACGCCAATGCCCACATCATGGTATGGACAAGTGGTTCATCGTCATGCAATTCTACAACGGTCTCTACAATGAGTCACGCCAAGTGCTTGACTCGGCCGTGAATGGGAAGTTTGATAATATTGACGTTGATGAGGCTATTGACACGATAGAGGCCATGGCGATTCACAATGCGCAATATGGTAGTGCTAGGAATGTTCCTAGTAGCGAAGGTAAGAATGATGTTGATGTGGTGGCCACGCTTACGGCTAAGATGGATGCTATGAACGCCATGATGAACGAGATGAGAACGTGTGGTAGTTCTTTACATGCTAGTGGACAAACGGTAGCGGCGATGCACACTTCCCACGATCCACTTTGTGGTTCATGTGGCGTTTTCGGTCATTCTTCCTTAGAATGCCGAGGTATGTACCCCGTTCATGCTTTTCAATCACAACACAACCCTTACTCTAACTTTTACAATGAAGGCTACAAAAATCACCCTAACTTATCCTACAAGAGCCAAAATGTCTTGAACCCTCCACCACAACAACCACAACACAATGCTCCACAAAATTTCAGCCCTTATAACAACCCACGACCTTACAACCCACCGGGCTTTAATCACCCCAATTTTCAACCCCAAAATGCTCCGCCACCGGTGCAAGCCGCTCTGTCTTCAAGTGTTGATCCGATGATGAGTGAAATGAGAGCCACGATGATGCAAATGGCTAAGACTCAAGAAACGATGATGGCTCAAATGCAAAAGAGCGACCAAGCGAAAGATGCGGCCATCAAAATGCTTGAAACACAAGTGGCTCAACTTGCTTCCTCTAATCCTCAAAGGAAGTCGGGTTCTCTTCCGTCACAAGGATCACAACCGCAATCACATGAGTCACTTAACGCCATCTCCTTGCGAAGCGGAACAAGCTACGATGGCCCACCAATGCCTACTTTTGATGCTCCGCCCGCTAAGGTGGTAAGTGAGGTAGACCCTACTCTTATCCCTAATGTTTTAGGTGATTCTAGTGATGGCTTTACAGGAGCAAGTACGAGTGGAGCCACCAAGGGAGGGGCAGCCGTGCCTCCCACAAATGGAGTAGGCGCGAGTGGAGGAGGTGAGGCCAAGGAGGCCGAGAAGAGCAGGGAAATCGAGCCGCCGATTAAGATCAAATTGCCATTCCCGAGTCGAGTGGTAAAGTCTAAGCTTGACTCACAGTTCGGTAAGTTTATGGAGGTCGTCAAGGACTTGAAGGTAATCATCCCTTTCACTGAACTCGTTATACAAGTCTCTGCTTACGCTAAATTTTTGAAAGACATCCTCACTCGTAAGCGATCATTTAGTGAGAACGAGACTGTGGCTTTTACTGCGGAATGCAACGCTCTTTTACAAAACCAGTCTCCTCCTAAACTAAAAGATCCGGGTAGCTTCTCCATCCCTTGCATTATAGGAACTACTTTTATTGATAATGCTTTGTGCGATTTGGGTGCAAGTGTGAGTGTCATACCCTACTCGGTATGCGAGAAGCTCAACATGGGGCCTTTAAAAGTGACTAACATCATACTCCAGATGGCGGATCGTTCTGTTAAACGGCCTCTAGGTGTTTTGGAGGACGTTTCTGTCAAGGTTGGTAAGTTTTTCATTCCGGTTGACTTTGTCGTTCTTGACATGGCTGAGGACTCCCAAATTCCTATCATTTTGGGTCGGCCTTTCTTGTACACTGCTGGTGCTATTATTGACGTCAAGAACGGCAAGTTGACTTTGGATGTCGGAGGTGATAAAATTCCTATTATTGACGTCAAGAACGGCAAGTTGACTTTAAAGCGTCCCATGTTGGAGGAGTCGGTCTTTGCTATAGATGTCATTGATGATTGTGTGGACGAGCACTTACCTAGGGTCCTCGAGAGGGATCCTCTTGAGGTTGTACTTTGTTGTGATTTGCATGCAGGTGAGCTCGGGAGGACGGACGAGGGTAAAGCTGTGATCAAAGACGCTGTGAGGGGTGTTGCATGTGTTGATGGCCGAGATGTTAGTGTTGGCCAAGTGGCTGCTGTGGATGATGAAGACGATGGTAGCGGGTTCGTGTACGACGCGACCCACGGATGGTGGTACTTTTAGTACCGATGCTGAGCCCCCCGTTTGATGCTGGTTTGGGGGGCGTTTATCATTGTAAATATCTTGTATGTACACTTCTTTTTGGACTCGTTTTTATCGTTTTCCTCCCCTTATTTTTATGGTTCTCGTGTTGATGTGCTTTAGGACACATTGGGGACAATGTGTTGTTTGGTTTGGGGGGAGGAACGCTTTGCTTTCCGCTTTGCTTTTCATTTTTGCCTTTACTTTCTCGTTTTTCATTTTCCAAAAAATCACAAAATCCAAAAAAATCTGAAAAATTCACAAAATCACAAAAAAAATCAGAAAATTTCTCAAAAAATACCAAAAATACGTATCTCGTTCTGTTGTTTGCGAGCTTGTTTTACCTTGATCTTTCCCGACATCCCTTCCCTTGTACGCTTTTGGCTTTGGCATGATTTACATTGTTGGATTAGCACTACGGGGATGTTTAGACACTAGAAGATGATGGTGTGGATACCCAGATCCGTACCTCCCACCAAAAACCCAGTGATGTAACAATGGACTTTTATTGCATGCTTTTATGTTGACTTAAATGGTTCTAACAATGACGAATTCGAGTTAAATGTTTGAAAATGCAAATGAGGGTCATCACTCTTAGTGTCGTTAGGTCTAGAGTCTAGCTTGTCTCAATTTCAGGTCCTAATCGGCATGCGCACACCCCTTTTCAAACACATAGTCTAATCGGTCCTTTTACATTAACGAGGTTCGATTCGACTCTCCTAAACCCCTAAATTTAGGCCCAATCGCTAAAAACCATTTTTAGCACTAGCAAACACTTAGGATAGCCTTACGGAATGTCCTATTTCACGAAACACTACAAAATACACCCCTTTTACATTTTCAGGGCTCGGGCCCAGAACCGAGCCCAGTCCCATCCTTGGCCCGCTTCCCTAGGTCCAAGAACTCACCCACATAAACCCTAGGAGACCATACACGGCCTACTTGGAGTACAAGCAAAGAGATAGCAAAGAATATTGTCAAGATATTGCAAATCAGATTAAGGAAATACGAAATCTGGAGGTTTTGCCCGGCGTACAAGCCGCAAGGGGCCTTGCGGCTCCTTGAGGCAATCGCATGGGGCCATGCGATTTTCCCTCCTGGTCACATGGTTCCTTGCGATTTGTGCAGCCGGTTTTATCCTCTAGGGTTTCCTAAATCTCCTCGGCTATTCCACTATAAATACAACCCTTCATTCGACGATTCAAATAAGTTTTACACACAAGATAAACACCTCTCCTCTCAACCTTTCTTCCTAGGTTTTAGCACACTCACATATACACACACAAAAGCCTCACGCATAAACATCCTTGAATTCTTCACCTTCCTAGTGTTGAATTCTTAACCTTTGAAGCGAAGCGCTGCCGGTTTCCTGACTTGAGACAGGTATGTCTTAATCCTAACATGGATTAAGGTCTTCTTTACTTCTTAGACTAGCAAGGGCCTACATTAGGCTCACCCCGACTTTGGTACGCAAGTCTGCTTTTCATAAGGCGGCCATGCACCTCGAATACACACCCTATTCGTAACACCTTTCCAAAGTCGCATAAACAACTGACCCCTTTAAAATAAATCAATGGCTAATTGAACGTTTATTTTATTGTATGCATTTAGCAAATCCTCACCTTGCATCTAAATCACTTAAAATGAATTCGTCATTAAACTGAACTGTTTTTATTAACAAGTAAAGCATGCTTAACTGAGGGTTTTAAACAATCTTTTTTGCATTCTTTTTACAATTTATATCGCACTTGTACGTAGCGAATTACTTAGGCTCATGTATCATTCTTTGCATTGTTCTCAAGTCTAGTAGAGGCTATCTTTTGATAGGCTTTTCCAAAAGATCTTTCATAAAAACATTATTTTGAACTATACTTTAGAAAAGTACCCTCACCCGAATCCGAATCTGGTTTCACAATAGCCTTAGATGGATGGGTGTCGACGTGCCTTGAACTCTAAGACGTGTCTTTGTGCAAGAGGACACGGAGGCGGGTTCTAAATTTGCCTCATAATTTAGTGGCGGCTCCAAAACAGTTTTTAAAGGTTTTTTGTACTTAATCTTTTTAACTTTACGCCCTTAGCAAGACGTCGAGTGGTTCCATGTTAATCCCGGTACCTACAGTTGGCGACTCCGCTGGGGACAGGTTTTATTTTTAAAACTAAAACTAGCTCTTTCTTTTTAAAAATAAAAATGAGACTTGAACGACTTGAGAACAATCAACATACATGAGCTAAGCATATCCGTTAGAGTCGAATCTAGTCGGATTCACACACAAATACCCCGAGAGGTGGTTCCAAACGCAGGCATTGTCCATTCGACGAGGCACGTACTGGACTAACCTTCCTCTCACCCCTCCACGGCTTGCCGTAGCAAACTGATTTGAGCGCCCCAGGGCTTCCTTCGTATCCTACACGTTATACTGTGTGGGCGAAGGGCTAAAAGCACCTGCCAAAGCGTACTCGAATCAGTTGGAGGCGTACGAGACTTGACCAAACAACCAAGAGTCATACGTACGAGTGCGAGGCTATACAATATAGTCTTTTTCAAAATTCATTTGCATTGCATATCTTCGAAAACTCACTCAAAATTTTCAAGGTATAAATGAACCTAACAACTAACATATAACATTTTACATCTAACATTTTACATCTAACATTTTACAACTAACATCTAACATTTTTACAAACAAAACTCTCGCGAACTTTTGAAATGAACATTTTTTCAAATTTCCAACTAACATCTAACATTTTTACAAACAAAACTCTCGCGAACTTTTGAAATGAACATTTTTTCAAATTTCCTTTTACACAACTATCAAAACCCGAGTCAAGGTTTACAACCCGAGCTCGTGGATTTTCTCTCACAAATTTTTGAAATAAACATCTTTCAAAACTTCATTTTGCAAAAACCAGGAAAAACCCGAGCAAGCTTCAAAACCCTAGCTCGTGGACTTTATTCCTTAGGTCACACAACCCATTTTCCCTAAGTCTTTGAAAACATAAATGGATTAGATAACCCACGGTTATCCTAACCCATTTATCGCATGCCTTTTCACAAAAGCATAACCCAAGAATGAGAACACATTCTTGGTGAGTCTTTCAAAGCAAACCCCACATTCCCTAAGCCTTTGAAAACATAAATGGATTAAATAACCTACGGTTATCCTAACCCATTTATCCCGTGCTTTTTCACAAAGCATAACCAAGAATGGGAACACATTCTTGGAGAGTTTTCAAAGCAAACTCACGGCCCTTGGCCTTTTCGAACCTTTCAAACAACTCATTGTCAAACCAACCCAGTAAGTAGCATCCCTCGCCAAACCCAAGAATGGCCAAGCCCAATCTTGTGGATTCTAACGTCGGATCGAATGGCTCAAACCACCTTGATCCGCTTCTCCCTTGACAAAATCCATGTGGACGAGCAAGCTTGTCCTCATCGCACATAGACACCATCGACTCGAATAGCTTAAACGCCATTTCGAGCATCCACCAATAGGATCTTAGCGACACACCGTTTAACATAAACCTCTAGCACCAAATCTCGTCGAGCATGAAACGTTTTAAGACATTTCTAGCTTAAAATCGGCCACATGACTCGCGGTCATCACAACCCTTTTATCACAAAATTCTCTTCAAACCCGAGAATGTCAATCCATTCTCGAGGATTTTCACAAAAATAAATCAAACGGCTCGAGGCCTTTTCCTTTTTACACCTCTTTCGAAATAAACATTTTTCAAAAGTCTTCCCTAGCCCGAAGCCTTTTAGGTTTAAGCACCCCTTCTTTTGCAAAAGCACAAAACCCGGGAATGAGCAAGCTCAATCCCGAGGTTTTCTCATGTTGGACCAAGTGGCTCTAGTCGCTTCGGTTTAACTCTTCCTTAAGTAAATGCATGAAAACGGGCACTACCGTTTCCATCGCATTTTCAAAGCACCCTCGATTCAAGTAGCTCATCAGTACCTCGAATCGCTCTTGCACAGAGTCGAAATGTGACAACACATTTCAACTCGAAACACCCCCTCACTTTCATCTAAACAAAACCGTTTCAAAGACAAGACGAATCAAAGTATGCGTAAATCGAGTCTCGACACCAAGGGCATCGACGTGTACCCACGGCACGTACATCACGAAGCAACCCACAAGGCGTCCATTCAAGCACCATCGACGATCTGGCGGATCTCCTCAAGCAATTCGAGTCTTCTAAATACGGGTCGAGTTTTTTTCAAGCATCGAGTCAATCTCCGTCAGTCTAGGATAATCGAGTTTTCGACGTACGACATTTTAAAAAATCGATAAAGGAATAAGCTTGCCTACAACCCAGTTTCCTTTTACCCATTCTTTATACAAAACCATTTTTGCACCGACATAGATTGCATCCTAGGAGTAGCTATCCGGAGGAGGTCTAGGCCGGGTACGAAGGTCCAAGTCAATATCAAGTACAAGACAAGAACAAGAAGGTTTTCGACGACTAAACACCTACGGTTCGGTAGTCAGCTTGTGGTCTACTACTCCGCTCCTTTTGGAGGAGGATCCATTAATTTGGAGCTCCACAGTGGTCATGAATTTGATCGTGACCAAAAGTATGAGTATTCCTGGATCGCCCTCCACGTACTCGATCGCGTGCCTAATAAGCAAACGAACTTGTCAGAGGAGTCCGGCGTGATAGACACATGATCACATGCCACCTTCCCACCATAGGGTCTAGCAAAGTCGAAACTCGAGCCCAAACCACAAAGGGGCCGATGAATTCTCAAGGGGAATACAATCAAAATTGAAAACAAGGGCAAAAGAGCAAAGTCAAAAGGAAACAAGTCTCAAAGTTTTTAAGAAATCAAAGGAGGAAACAAGTCTCAAAGTCTTCAAGAAATCAAAAAAAATCAAGAAGTCTCAAAGTCTTTAAAGAAAAGGACAAAACAACAATCAAAAAGCCCGAAAGTCAATAAAGCAAGTGGCTAAGTGAACAAAGGTCTACTCAAAAATCGACCTAGTCTAATACCTCTCCAAGGGACCCGTGCCAAAAGGACATATGGAACGATGGACATTGCTCTGAGCCGAATTTGACACCAAGGGACCACGTTATCGACGAGGAGCCCATTATCGACACTACATAATTTCCCGACGACGGAATTTACAACATCAATAAAGAAGCGACATACTTCGATGGTTCATCCAATTATCGAGGTTGGGGAATAGAAGCCCTCTCCATCAAATTGGACTTTGATGTGACAAACAAGCGGCCAAGATCAACTAAGGAGAACCTACCTTTAGGATGCAATGTATCAAGGTCAATCACAAAAACACCCTTTTGGACCGGCGGGTCCTTAAACACGCACCTTTTTTTTAAAAAAAAAAACACCCTCACTGGACCGGCGGGTCCTTAAACACGCACATTTCCACATAAACACCTTTTCACAAAAACCAGCACTTTTCACAAACACATCCTTTGGAACTACGCTAGGTTTGATTCCGTACCCACGGATACGTAGGCCGCTCACTTGAGCTCAACCAACCCTTTTACACAAAACATCCTTATGTCTAAAGCATCCAAAGTCAAGGACATCCTCACAAAAATTCACAAAAATCAAAGGCAGACTGTTTCTTTATCGAGGCGTTGGAACGACTACGTCGAGACAAGGTTGTACTAGACCTAGGAGTGGTACTCTGCTTTTTCATCTAACCTTGTTCATTTTGCAGGAACGACAACATGCCACTGAAGCAACCATGAGTCACCAAGCCGAGAGCCTTACCGATGCACGTGTCATGGTCACTTACATCCCTATCATTGTCGAGTCTCGAGTCACGCATACGATTCACCTTCGTCTTTGAAACAATTCAAACACTCGTTTTGTTAACACGTTTCATCGTTGTCTTTGAAACATTTCATAGAGCTCCTTTCAAAAATTAATTCACCACCCGAGTCAATACACATTAGGAAGCACTTTCCAAAAATTAGCTCAACGCCCGAGTTAATACTTTTCAAACAAAAACACGCCTTTAAGCAATTTTCGAAAACAACATTTTCAAATCCTTCTTTTGAAAAAATAGCATTTTCAAAAACAGCATTTTCAAAATCTCTTTTACGAAAATGGCATTTTCAAAATCTTCTTTTGCAAAAAACGGTTTCCAAAAACGCGAGAGCATTTTCAAAAACTTTCTTTCTTTGAGTACTAACTATGCAGGTACAAATAAGAGACGAAGAAGACATCAAGCACGACACAAGCAGACATTCACGATGCTCAGAATGCAGTCAAGCACGTGGAGTACGCCCGACAACACTGGATGCACGCTACCCCAAGATGTTCGATCACACAAGACACGCTCTATCCAACGGCATTGGATACAGCCTATCCAACAACATTTGATACACCACGCTCTACGAAACTGGATCCAACAGTTCAAGACACAACCTATCCAAAGACGTTGATACACCTTACCTGACGGTACTAGATGCATTATGCCCAAGCCAAACAACAAATGAACAACCTTCATTCACCCTTTACAACAAACATTCCTGGTGGAAATAACACATCTCGAAGCACCAAGCCTCAAGACCGGGGGCTTATCTATGATATTCCCAATATCGACAGATAACACATTCACCTCCTTAGACTAGGAAGCCACACGATCGTTATGGTCGACTCATGCACCATGAGTGCGATATACATTACACATCTACAACGAAGACTGGGGGCTGACACTCCATTTTAGGAACATACTCTTACAACAAAATAGATATCTTTCACGGACGTCCCAATACTTTACAACGGCAAGCCGAAGCAAAGACCCTACCTCGATGGTATGCCCTACCTCGAAGGTATCCCCAAAACACAACAAGCCCTACCTCGATAGGAGACGCCCTCAAGACAATAACACCCCAGAAGCAAAAGCAAGTCAAATTCACAATTCGACTTAGCTCAAACACCCCCGGGCCGTCATGCCCTTAAACATGCAATACCGAACTACGCTGGTCTGATTCCACACACCGTGGATACGTAGGCAACTTTGCAGAAGGCACGACCAACACCCCACACCAAAACATCATTTCATTCAAGGACAGAAGTAACATTTCCAGTTTGACATAATTCTTACACCAAAACTTAACCAAACTAAGGGGGGAAAATTAAAAGCATAGTCGCAATCCTGACTTTACTTTTACACCAAAGTATAGTCCTAATTACAAACAAGACTTTGATTTAGCTATACACTAAAGCCTTGTCAACGAAAGCCAATATCAAAGGCCAACACCACTTTACCTTAATCCCATACCAAACACATGCTCTTCATTTTGACTCAATTTTCATACAAAACTTAGTCAAACTCGAGGGGGTAATTCAAAAACACTTACGCTCGGACAACCTTATCACCAAGTTTGACCATCGTTATACACTTTAACTCGGTCAAACTGGGGGCTCTCACCATACACCCCTCAAGCTTCCGTCAGCGAAATCAACACGAAAAATAAGGTAATTTTTCGCGAAATGACGCCTAACGAAGAACATCTACGGTTTAGCAACACCTCCAGAACCGCTACGAACACAAGCATGCGCACTAAAAGCATAATACTTTCACGTGTGCACAAAGCATCAGACACCCAAACATAAGTCCAAAGATCAGACGCCCGAACACAGATACAAACATTCAAGTACCCAAACATGAGTTCGAGCACCAAACATCCCAAGTCCGAGACGAGTATCAAGTGAACCCAAAGGAATCGTAATGATACCACGTTTCACGACCAAAGCAAGAACATTTACAAGACACAAGACGAAGACACAGAAGTAACAACAATCCAACAAGAAGCAGGCGAAGTCTGAAGATCTTTAGAAGAGCAAATCGCAGATTCGAATTTTTCCGGATTCGAAACCGCGACATGTGCGAATGAGTTCAAGCCTGAAGTCGCCAACTGATAAGAGATTCCCCGGAAGAATCACTAGTCGATAAGGCAATTTCTGGGGCATGTTTTGTTCCACGTTTTCTCTCTACCTTGGGCTCGGTTTATTTCCAAGCCTAAGTATTTTTCTTCGTACACGCAAGCTTTTCGGTTAAGGCGTCACCTAAAGTCCGCCACACTCTTGAACGAGTTTGAAGCACTATACACAACCTTTGCGTATACTCTAAGCATAAGCATTTTCCTCGGACGATAATTCCCGGCGGACGTTAGCACTCTTTACGAGATAAGCACCAGCACAAGCGCTAGCACGAAGCATGAAGCATCTACGCTCTTTTACGAGACCAAGCATCTGCGCTCTATTACGAGACCAAGAAACAGCAATAGCACGCAAAGGTATTCAGCAGGCAGGCATGCCCTTACAAGTATGCAAGGACCGTCATGTCCCTAAACATGTTCGTCCCTCCCCTGATAAGCCCGGTTCGGAGTCCTCGTCTCACCCATGGACACATGCTCCGCGCCGCTGATGGTATCGAGACTGTAACGGTCCGGATGATGTCGTGTAGTTTGACTTTCGCTCTAAGTCCTAAGCTCAGTCAAACTGGGGGCTCCGTGGATACCCAAATCCGTACCTCCCACCAAAAACCCAGTGATGTAACAATGGACTTTTATTGCATGCTTTTATGTTGACTGAAATGGTTCTAACAATGACGAATTCGAGTTAAATGTTTTAAAATGCAAATGAGGGTCATCACTCTTAGTGTCTTTAGGTCTAGAGTCTAGCTTGTCTCAATTTCAGGTCCTAATCGGCATGCGCACACCCCTTTTCAAACACATAGTCTAATCGGTCCTTTTACATTAACGAGGTTCGATTCGACTCTCCTAAACCCCTAAATTTAGGCCCAGTCGCTAAAAACCATTTTTAGCACTAGCAAACACTTAGGATAGCCTTACGGAATGTCCTATTTCACGAAATACTACAAAATACACCCCTTTTACATTTTCAGGGCTCGGGCCCAGAACCGAGCCCAGTCCCATCCTTGGCCCGCTTCCCTAGGTCCAAGAACTCACCCACATAAACCCTAGGAGACCATACACGGCCTATTTGGAGTGCAAGCAAAGAGATAGCAAAGAATATTGTCAAGATATTGCAAATCAGATTAAGGAAATACGAAATCTGGAGGTTTTGCCCGGCGTACAAGCCGCAAGGGGCCTTGCGGCTCCTTAAGGCAATCGCATGGGGCCATGCGATTTGCCCTCCTGGTCGCATGGTTCCTTGCGATTTGTGCAGCCGGTTTTATCCTCTAGGGTTTCCTAAATCTCCTCTGCTATTCCACTATAAATACAACCCTTCATTCGACGATTCAAATAAGTTTTACACACAAGATAAACACCTCTCCTCTCAACCGTTCCTCCTAGGTTTTAGCACACTCACATATACATACACAAAAGCCTCACGCATAAACATCCTTGAATTCTTCACCTTCCTAGTGTTTAATTCTTAACCATTGAAGCGAAGCGCTGCCGGTTTCCTGACTTGAGATAGGTATGTATTAATCCTAACATGGATTAAGGTCTTCTTTACTTCTTAGACTAGCAAGGGCCTACATTAGGCTCACCCCGACTTTGGTACGCAAGTCTGCTTTTCATAAGGCGGCCATGCACCTCGAATACACACCCTATTCGTAACACCTTTCTAAAGTCGCATAAACAACTGACCCCTTTAAAATAAATCAATGGCTAATTGAACGTTTATTTTATTGTATGCATTTAGCAAATCCTAACCTTGCATCTAAATCACTTATAATGAATTCGTCATTAAACTGAACTGTTTTTATTAACAAGTTAAGCGTGCTTAACTGAGGGTTTTAAACAATCTCTTTTGCATTCTTTTTACAATTTATATCGCACTTGTACGTAGCGAATTACTTAGGCTCATGTATCATTCTTTGCATTGTTCTCAAGTCTAGTAGAGGCTATCTTTTGATAGGCTTTTCCAAAAGATCTTTCATAAAAACATTATTTTGAACTATACTTCTGAAAAGTACCCTCACCCGAATCCGAATCTGGTTTCACAATAGCCTTAGATGGATGGGTGTCGACGTGCCTTGAACTTTAAGACGTGTCTTTGAGCAAGAGGATGACAAGGCTAAAGTCGTGTCACCTATGTCAAGATAAACCTACGGTCCTACTAACTAATAGCTAGTGGCAAGTAGGGTGTCGAATTCACTAGGAGATGGTTGGAACTACTAATAACTTAGGGTCTCTAGTGTACTCTAGGTTTGAAAAGGTTTAGTCTTGAGTTACTAAACTAAGGATAGACTAAAATTAAAAGGATTGGAAGTCGATAAAGGGAGAAGTCTAGGGTCACAGGTTCACGATAACGGAAGTACTAAGGTTACCACGGAATAAGGGTACTAGCAACGGTTCGTGTTAAAGGATGAAGACAAGTCCTCTCGGATCAAAGTCAATCCTAAAGCTCGACTAACGGGCTCTCGCTACGTATTAGTCTCGCTCTACTAATTCTCACGCAAGACTCACCTTAACCCGGCTTTCGGTCTTAGGTTTAGGCTTCCTAGGTCAAACGATCAATCGTGGCCTTTGATTAATCGGATGTAAAATTAGGGCAAGAGGGAAAAGATTAACAACGAACGATCACAAGGTAACCAATTCCAATAATTAAACCTAATCACTAATCATCGATCCCCATAAACCCTAGAAGAAGATTAGTTTCTCATAATTAGGGCAAAAAGGAAATTAAGCATAAAAGTAAAAGAATTGAGAATAGCAAACATGAATTACCAACGATTGAGATGCTTGAAATTGATGCGTAGAACCGACGATTACAAAGTTTAAATTCGATCTTTAAGGATGAGTTTTAGTTCTAGAGAAAAGTACTTCCAAAATAATCTAAAACTGCTAAAAAAATAAAAAATGAAGATAAAAGATAAAACCCTACTCGAGTCTATTTATACAAGCACTAATATCCGGAGAGTAAAACAATCAGAACCGATCGGTTCGGGGACGAACCGATCGGTTTGACCTGTAGAACCGATCGGTTTCGCTTGGAACCGATCGGTTTTAACGGCGTACGTAAATTCCAGCAATTTCTGAGCTTGAGCAAACCGATAGGTTCACTCTGAACCTATAGGTTTAGCGTTTTGTATCATAGTATTGCGTCCGTATTAGCTCTCGAGCTTGAGTTCTTCCGTTTCAAGCTCCGTTCAGCGCTCACGAGCCCCTCCAGCAACTACTGAGCTCGTGCAATCAACCACCGCCTCCGAGAAACGCCTCGTAATCAGCACAAAATCAACCGAAACCTGTAAAATGACATAAAAAGGCGGCAGTACCAACATTCACAACAAATAGCTCCTAAAATACATACATACTCAACTAAACACGAGCTAAATGTGACAAAACGGGGGTATAAAAATCAGTATAAAACGCACGCATCAAATTCCCCCAAACCAAACCTTTGCTTGTCCTCAAGCAAACTACCCAGCAATTAGCATACAAAACAGGAGGACAAAGCGAGTACAGGAAAAATGCAACCCATCGTCACAAGCATCGTCGTCTCATACAAAAGCGTAATCAATCCAAAACCAGCTTCCTCTTCAAATAAATGGAGAGTTAAGGAGCAAGACCAACATATAACTGACGGCGAAACAAAATGACGCAAACTCCATGCAAAGACTTCGACCGTATGCATCCAACAAAACGCTGAGACTATAAATAGTCTCACTAACTCGATAGCTAGCAAAACTGCTCGAACTAAGCACGTTATCACCCAAAATGCATCCAATATCACACCGAGCGAGGTTTCCAGGGGTTGTAATGTTAGGCTCGGGTCAAAGGGGTAATAAGGTGGGAAATGTATTTGGAAATGTGGAGCTCAACGGCTTAACAGCTGCATTTAAATCAACACCAACATCCAATCACAACTCCTCCTCAACTCACCATTCAAATTAAACCACGACTCCCGTAATAACATGACAAATATATCGCTTCCTACTACCACTACTGATCCTCTTATTGAAATGAAACAGCATATAAACAACCGACTCTTTCTTTTGTTTTCTCTTTTTCTTCTTTTTTTTCCTTTTTTTTTTTTTGATTTTCTCTTTTTTTTTTTTTCCTTTTTTTTTTTCTTTCTTTTTTTTTTCTTTCTTTTTTCTTTTGAATAAAATGAAATGAAGTGAGATCGGGTGAAACTTTGAAACATGTAGGAAAGCGCACAATTAACGGGAATGCTCACAACAACAACAACCCATAACTCCGACTCACATAGTAACAATCACGGACTAACCCACTTCCTTCCCAACCAAATACTCCGTGAAAACGTAAGCCCCTAATGCAGCTGATCAGCCCGCGTAGGATAATTCTGGAATGTAGCTCAAAATACAAATAATGTGGCTCAAAAACAGGCTACAAAGGCTAGGACTGGCTACAAAAGAGGGACCTATATCTAAAGGGTAGAAAAGCAAGCCATTTGGCTAATGTGGAGTTAACATAGTATAGTAACCAAAATCAAGTACCTCTTCGTGCAATGCTCGATCATTCAAATGCAAGTAGGCTCAAACAATGACAGAACTCAAGTTTTCATTTACTAGCACGAGTTTAAATCAATGTTCGATGGATGGGTACTCTAAGAAACGCGCCCCGTCTACGACACATGCCTCTATGTCAGATTATAGTCGACTCACTCAAATCACCTCAAGGGTGAAAGGGTAGGGTAGGCATAGCATGAAAATCAAAACGAAATCAAAAGACTCAACTACGCGACAACGGGCGTATCTCAAAAGACACTAAAGCTAATCCTGCACAAAGGTTCCTAGAACGACTCAAGACACTTGTTTTTTTGAATTTTTTTGTATATATGCATGCTGAAATAAAACATGGAACTAAGCTAATGCAACTAAACTATAAAACGTGAAAACGTCACTCCCCCCAAACCAAATCACACATTGCCCACAATGTGGAAAACAGCACAACCACAACAGCAGATCAGAGGACACAACAAGTATATACGGAGGGTAGAAACAAAAATATAAATAGACAAAGAGAAAAGGAAGGATAGCTCACATGGTATGTATAATGTCGTCGTGCCTCCCCCAAACCAGCAACAACCATGGGGGAGGTAGTGGCCAGCACGCCACTAATCCTGCATCTCATCGTCGGATGCATCCTCAGTGCCCTCAGCTTGGGACCCTGCGTCAAAGGCGCTCGTGAAGGTCTCGCCATAGAAGTCACGGCCATGATCCTCAGAGTAACCTGCGTAGCTCGCATCATGACCGTAGTAGTGTCGCCCCTCGTCGAAGGCAACCTGAACACCGAAACTGCAGAATCGGGTCTGGCGCAGATCCCACTAACCCCAAAGACGCTCAGAACCCACCGCCAAACGAGAACCGACTCACGCCCTGACGCTGCTGATAAGTCATATCAGAGTAATTATACCAAGAAGGGAAAGGGTCGGTTGCGTAGACGTGACCCTGCTCATGCAGATGCCTGTAGCCAGGATATGCGGCGCGCTCCTGGTCAATAAAGTGGGACTGCATCATGGAGCATAACTGGTCCATGCTAGAGCCACCCATGAAAGGTGGCTGACCATACGAAGTCATCGAAGGCATCTGCGGCAGCTGCAGCGTAGGGGAGGGCGGAACCTGCTGGCTAGCCGGGCCGCGACTAGACTCACCCTGACTAGGGCGAGATGAACGAGCTGCAGTGGACCGTGGTGCATTAAAAGACACCGCCCCGTCTAGTGGGAGCAAGTAGTTCGGCTCCGGCAAAGTGGGGATAAGATGAGGCTCCACCATAGCCAACTGTGTCAGGGCAGGTAAGCGCTCGTGGGGGAGCCTAAGCCACCGATCGAGGTCCCTTGTGACATGCCAATAGTAGCACCCCTTGTCAAATCGCACCCACTAATAAAGGGTGGAGAGACAGGTCATGTCGAGCAGATTCTGGTCGCTCACTGGAGCCCTGTCTGCATCAGAAAAATTAGCATTCATTGCCTTAGCAAGGTGAGTGACCAAGCCACCCACGGAAATGGTCCTCACTTTAGGCCCACCCTTAGCCAGCTTCCGGAAATGTAGGGCCATTAGATAGCCCAAATCCATGTAAAACGGTTCTGTTCGCTGAACGTTAAGAAACGAGCCCAAAATCTCGAGCTCGGCCTTAGTGAATTGCCCCGTCTCATGACGACAAAAACCGAATTAGCAAGCAGACGATGCCAAATTCGGATGACCGGGTGTTGGACTAAATGGCTACTGAGGCGTTTAAAGCTTGAGGGCAAGGTGGAATTGGCGACCAAGCGCCATAAGTGGCCCGCATTGAACTCGTCGGGGGCATTCGCGCTCATATGCTGCCCATTTTCATCAACCAAACGACGAAAACCGAAGATCTCACGAAAGCGGTCTAGGGTGATATTATGCTGCTCATTCAGTAAACGGAAACGAACCATCCAAGGATCCGTATCCTCATCCAAAATAAAGCTACTAAGAAATTCAAGAGTGAGGTCTGCGTAGCTTTTCTCGATCATATGGTATAACGCAGACATATGCAAGTCAGCACAGAATTGTTCCATCGCAGAGCGTATACCTAATTTATTCAAAAGTTGAAAGGAAAGAAATCGAGTAGATACTATTTCCTTCAAAGTGAGAGCGAGGAACCGAGTGCGCTGATCAGGATTCCCGAACACGACGCTTTCGAAGCCCTGAACCGATGGAATCACCGGTGCTTGAGGCACTCTCGGACCCCGGCGTGATGAGCTTGCACCCGCACCCGCCTTTCTCTTTCCCGCACGCGTCTCCCGTCCTTCCATAGCCACAATGATGAAGAAAACCAAGTGAAACCTGAGCCAAAACCCGAACGAAATCAGAAATTCGTAGCACCCCTTGACCCCAAATATCAAAGGTGTCAAAAATTGATTTTTGCTTGCAATAGACCCTTCAAAACCCTTCTAGGACCCTATATAAACCAACAATGAACTTGAAAATCGACTCAAGGATGTTTAATTTGAGTTTGGAACTCAAACCCTAGAAATGAATTTTGTTGATTTTTCAAGCTTTTAGGTGTTTTAATGGAGGAATGAGGATGTGGAGAGGTTGAAGATGAAGTGGAAAGGATGATTTGATGAAGAAAGCTTGGATTTTGGAGGTTTAATGGAGGATTGGAGATGAGGGTTTTGGGTGAAAAGGTTTTGGTTTTTTTTTTTTTTTTTCTTGAATTGAAGTTAGGTTATGAAGAATGAAGGGGAAAGGGGGTTATAAGCTGAAACACGCGAAAAAAAACTTCTGGTGTCCCTTAGAACCGATCGGTTTGGGGTGGAACCGATCTGTTTTGCCCTGGAACCGATCGGTTTCGACCCAAACCGATCGGTTTTAACGTGCTTCTCGTTTTTCCAGAAATTTTAGCTCTATTTTAACCCGATAGGTTCCAAGTGAACCTATAGGTTCACACTTTCTCCGAATTTTTCAGACTCTTGGCCTTGAATTCTATTACCTGCGCTCAAAACTTAGTTAAATACCCTCCCTCACGCACTCAAAAGCGAAATGCAACTAAAACTAGAAATGTACATGAGTGACAAAGCGAATAAAACCGAAAATCATACTACGAAATGCATAAAACACGGATTGCCTTCCGGTTAGCGCTGGTTTATAAAGGTCCCCCACGACCTAAATACCTCGTCAGTGAGAGGAAGCAAGAGGGTTAAGGTGTAATACCTCGACCACTCCAACCATAGCTCCGTCATGATAAACTTTGAGCCTCTGTCCGTTCGCTTGAAAACGCTCACCCGAGTCGTTCTCAACCTCGAAGTAACCGTACTTGCTCGCTTTAGTGACAGTAAAAGGTCCTGACCACCGAGATTTCAGCTTTCCCGGAAAAATACGCAGTCGCGAATTAAATAAAAGGACCTTGTCGCCAACATTGATCTCTCGTGGGACAATCATCTTATCATGTTGTCGCTTCGTTCGTTCCTTATACAACCGTGCACTATCATACGCTTGCAACCGGAATTCGTCAAGTTCATTAAGCTGTAAAAGACGCTTCTCCCCACACAGAGTCGAGTCAAAGTTAAGCTCCTTAATAGCCCAAAAAGCTTTATACTCTAGCTCGACAGGGAGATGACAAGCTTTCCCATAGACTAACCTATACGGCGAGGCGCCAATAGGAGTCTTGAAAGCCGTACGATATGCCCATAAAGTGTCATCTAACTTGAGGCTCCAATCCTTCCTCGACTTTGAAACAACTTTCTCGAGGATAGACTTGATTTCGCGGTTCGAAACCTCAACTTGGCCACTAGTTTGAGGATGATAGGCCAATCCGGTACGGTGAGACACTCCATACTTTGCCAAAAGCGCTTCTAAACGTTTCTCATAGAAGTGAGAACCGCCATCGCTAATAATAGCTCTAGGAACTCCAAAGCGTGGAAAAATGATCTTCTTAAAGAGAGCAACCACGGTCTTAGCATCACAAGTCGGCGACGCCACAGCTTCTACCCATTTCGACACATAATCTACAGCAACGAGAATGTATCTATTCCCTTTGGATGAGGGAAAAGGGCCTTGGTAGTCAATACCCCACACGTCGAAAATTTCTACTTCAAGAATACCCGTCTGAGGCATCTCATGCCTCCTAGAAATGTTGCCGGTACGTTGGCACGCATCACATGATAAAATAAAAGCTTGAGCGTCCTTGAATAAAGTCGGCCAATAGAAACCCGACTGCAGAACTTTCGCCGCGGTCCGAGAAGGACCATGATGACCACCATAGAGTGAGGAATGACAGCTCTCTAGCACACTCGGGACTTCCCACTGCGGACTACATCGACGATATAACCCGTCCGCACACCATTTGAATAAATAAGGATCGTCCCAGAAATAATAGCGAGCATCGTGCAGAAATTTCTTCTTCTGCTGAGAAGAAAGATCAGAAGGCAACCGCTTGCCTACTAGATAGTTCGCGATATCAGCGGACCACGGAGTCGCGGTAACGCCAGCTGCGTTAACCATCATCAAAGAATCATCGGGAAAGGAGTCATCGATAGGAATAACGACTCCTCCATCATTAAATCGCAACCGAGAAAGGTGATCAGCAACAACATTCTCGGCTCCCTTCTTGTCTCGAATTTCAAGATCGAACTCTTGCAAAGAACAATATCCAAATGAATAAGTCTTGGCTTTGCCTCCTTCTTAGCAAGGAGATACTTCAATGCAGCATGATCAGTGTAGACAATGAGTTTCGACCCAATGAGGTAAGATCGAAATTTGTCCAAGGCAAAGACAATCGCAAGTAGTTCTTTCTCGGTGGTGGCGTAGTTGACTTGAGCTTCATCAAGTGTCTTACTAGCGTAGTAGATGGCATGAAGAACTTTATCCTTCCTTTGACCTAGCACAGCGCCAACAAAGATAGTCGCCAGATCGCACATGATCTCGAGCGGCAAACTCCAATCGGTGTTGAATAATAGGTGCCGAAATCAAAGCCTGTTTAATCCTGTCAAAGGCCTCAAGACACGCATTAGTAAACACGAAAGGGGCATCCTTGAGGAGAAGCTCAGTTAGTGGTTTAGCAATTTTTGAAAAGTCCTTGATAAAGCGGCGATAAAACCCCGCATGACCAAGGAAACTCCGAACCCCTTTAACATTGATGGGTGGAGGTAATTGCTCAATCACTTGAACTTTCGCTCGATCCACCTGGATGCCCTTTTCAGAGACAACATGGCCAAGTACCACTCCTTCATTCACCATGAAGTGGCACTTTTCCCAATTCAAAACAAGATCAACTTCTTCAGAACGTTTAAGAACTTTAGTCAAGTTAGCTAAACAAACATCAAAAGTAGTCCCATAAACGCTGAAATTATCCATAAAGACCTCCATAATAGACTCAATAAAATCAGAGAAGATACTAGTCATGCAACGCTGAAAAGTAGCAGGGGCATTACACAAACCAAAAGGCATCCTACGGTAAGCAAATGTGCCGTAGGGGCAAGTAAAGGTCGTCTTCTCCTGGTCCTCGGGATGAATTGGGATTTGAAAGAATCCCGAATAGCCATCTAAGTAACAGAAATACTTATGGCAAGCTAACCTCTCTAGCAATTTGGTCAATGAAGGGAAGGGGTAGTGGTCTTTCTTAGTGGCCGTGTTAAGTCGCCTATAGTCTATACACATGCGCCACCCCCGTAACTATCCTAGTCGGGATGAGTTCATTCTTATCGTTCTTAACCACAGTGGTCCCTCCTTTCTTAGGCACTACCTGCACAGGACTAACCCAATTCGAGTCAGAAATAGCATAAATAATCCCTGCGTCAAGTAGTTTCATTACCTCCTTCTTCACCACTTCCTGCATATTCGGGTTTAAACGACGCTGACCCTGAATACACGGCTTATGACCCTCCTCCAAATGAATGCGGTGCATGCAAAAATCGGGGCTAATTCCCCTCAAATCATCTAAACAATAACCTATAGCCTTCTTATGTCTCCTCAAAACAGCAAGCAAGGATGACAACTGACTCTCGGTTAGGGTGGCACTCACAATCACGGGGTACAACTCAGACTCGTCTAGGAAAGCATACTTCAAATGAGAGGGAAGGGGTTTAAGTTCGGGTTTTTGTACCTCAACAGCGCATGAGGATGGAACCAAACTTTGTACCTGTTTGCTCTCCTCGCTAGTGAGCTCTCTTCCATTTAGCGCAGCTTCCAAAGCATCAACCTCTGCGCTCCAAATTCCCTCATCACCTGCACATGAATCCAAAACAAGAACGGCCTCCAAAGGATCTCTAAGTAGAGATTGAGGCGTAGCATCGGCAACAATAGAATCTATAACATCAATCATATAACAAGACTCCTCTAGCATAGGACTCTTCAAAGCATTAGTAAGATTAAATGTTATCTTATCGTCTCCTACCTCAAGTGTCAACCTACCATTCTTGACGTCGATCACCGCGCCCGCGGTGTGTAGAAAAGGTCTACCCAAAATGATGGGTATTTGAGAATCTTCGGCCATGTCAAGCACAATAAAATCGACCGGTATGAAAAATTTACCCACTCTGACGGGAACGTCCTCCAAAATACCCAAAGGGCGTTTTATAGAACGGTCAGCCATCTGGAGCGTCATATTAGTGCACTTAAGCACCCCCATGTTCAACTTCTCACATACGGAGTAAGGTATAACGCTTACACTCGCACCAAGATCACAAAGAGCTTTTTCAATAGTTAAAGTACCGATGGTGCAAGGTATGGAGAAGCTACCGGGGTCCTTAAGCTTGGGTGGAGACTTATTTTGTAATAAAGCACTGCACTGTTCCGTAAAAGCAACAGTCTCCACCCCACTAAAAGACCGCTTCTTAGTGAGTATATCCTTCATAAACTTAGCATACGAAGGAACCTGCGTAATAAGCTCAGTAAAAGGGACCGTTACCTGAAGGTTTTTAACTACCTCCATAAACTTACCAAACTGGTTGTCTAGCTTCGATTTCGCCACCCGAGATGGAAAGGGTAGTCGAATCGCCACGGTCTCCTGAGCTTTAGCATCTTTCTCCTTGGGTGCCTCCTTCGAAACATCCACATTAGTATCCTGCACTTCAGCACGAACTTCCTCCTTTACCGTCGGCCCACAGCTACATCATCATCACCCTTGGGCATAGCAGGGCCCTCATAACTCGAACCACTCCGTAAGGTGATCGCATTTGCAGACTCGTGAGGCTGCAAACCCTGTGGCGGGAGTGAACCTTGCTTCCTCTGAGCATTAGAGGCGGCAAGTTGAGCAACCTGATTCTCCAACATTTTTATGGCGGCATCCTTAGCTTGATCACTCTTTTGCATTTGTGCCATCATAGTCTCCTGATTCTTGGCCATCTGCATCATCATGGCCTTCATTTCACTTATACCGGGATCAACAGCAGGAGTAGGAGCAGGTTGAACTGGAGGTGGTTGTTGATAATGTTGTTGTTGATGGAATGAGGGCCTCTGATTTTGGAAGCCCGGCGGTTGGTAGTTCCTTTGTGGTGGAACGTACGTTGGTTGTTGCTGTTGCGGTGGTTGAGGAGTAGGATTGAGAACGTTCTGGTTCCGGTAAGAAAGCAGAGACCGATCATAGCCCGGCTGATTCTGATACGGCAAGTTAGAACGATAAGAAGTAAAAGCGTTAACCTGCTCCTGCGAACTCATGCATTCATGTGCATAATGACCAACGATCCGGCAATTATTGCATCCTGCGTCGTGCCCCATAACCGCGTTAACCTGTTGCGCATTAGACGAACCCGCACCACTCAGTTTGTCGACCTTTATCGATAGAACCGAAATTTGGTTTGTTAAAGCATTCAAAGAATCCTTCTCGCGATCACCATGAGCCGCGCGAGAATTTCCCCTAGGTCGATCGTACTGTGAGGTATGGATCGCCATTTTCTCGATCAGTGCCCATGCCTGGTCATCATCGACGCTTCGCAAACCGCCTTCTGCGGTGAATCCAAGGCGGCCGACTTTACGAATCTGACCCGTTGTAAAACGTCATGATCACGAGCCAGTCGTTCAACCCGTGGTGAGGACAATCACGGATGAGTTTCTTGTAACGTTCCCAAGCTTCAGCAAGTGATTCGTCGAAAGTTTGCTTAAAGCTTTGGATTTGGCTCCGGATCTGATTAGTTCGCTCTGGAGGATAGTACTTCTTATAAAATGCCATAGCTAACCCGTTCCAATCTGTAATACCTGCGGTTGTCTTGTCCAGGTCGGTGATCCATTCACGGGCTCGATCACGTAGCGAGAAAGGGAACAGCATTTCCCTAATCTGGTTTTGAGTGATATCGTTTTGTTTTATCGTAGAACAGTAATCCGTGAAAACCTGCATATGACGACCAGGATCCTCCGTAGGATTGCCGCCAAACTGATTACGCTCCACCAAGCTAAGGAAGGCGGGGCGAATCTCAAAATTACCCGTTAGAGTAGCGGGCATCTGGAATCCATCTGGAATGGAGTCCGTCTTGGGCAGAGAGTGACTTGAAAGTTTCGGCATAGTCACTTGCGCCTCAGAAACGACACTAGAAGTAGAAGGTGGAGTAGTGTCCCCTTCGTAGGACGATGCTTCTGAACTAGATTCTGCGTCCGAAACGTCCACAACCTCAGATGCGTAGGTTGCAGCAATCTCCTTAAAGAAGTTACGCGTTTTGCGAAAAGTCCGCTCAGGTTCGGGATCGAAAGGAACTAAACCTGAAGGTGACCTGCGCATAAACAAAAACTACAAGGAGAAATGAGAACCGGTCTCAAGGAACTGGAGTTCCCTGAGACAAGAGAAGTAAACTAGAAACAAAGAAATGAGTAGTAAACAAAACCGTCTCCCCGGCAACGGCGCCAAAATTGACAAGGCTAAAGTCGTGTCACCTATGTCAAGATAAACCTACGGTCCTACTAACTAATAGCTAGTGGCAAGTAGGGTGTCGAATTCACTAGGAGATGGTTGGAACTACTAATAACTTAGGGTCTCTAGTGTACTCTAGGTGTGAAAAGGTTTAGTCTTGAGTTACTAAACTAAGGATAGACTAAAATTAAAAGGATTGGAAGTCGATAAAGGGAGAAGTCTAGGGTCACAGGTTCACGATGACGGAAGTACTAAGGTTACCACGGAATAAGGGTACTAGCAACGGTTCGTGTTAAAGGATGAAGACAAGTCCTCTCGGATCAAAGTCAATCCTAAAGCTCGACTAACGGGCTCTCGCTACGTATTAGTCTCGCTCTACTAATTCTCACGCAAGGCTCACCTTAACCCGGCTTTCGGTCTTAGGTTTAGGCTTCCTAGGTCAAACGATCAATCGTGGCCTTTGATTAATCGGATGTAAAATTAGGGCAAGAGGGAAAAGATTAACAACGAACGATCACAAGGTAACCAATTCCAATAATTAAACCTAATCACTAATCATCGATCCCCATAAACCCTAGAAGAAGATTAGTTACTCATAATTAGGGCAAAAAGGAAATTAAGCATAAAAGTAAAAGAATTGAGAATAGCAAACATGAATTACCAACGATTGAGATGCTTGAAATTGATGCGTAGAACCGACGATTACAAAGTTTAAATTCGATCTTTAAGGATGAGTTTTAGTTCTAGAGAAAAGTACTTCCAAAATAATCTAAAGCTGCTAAAAAAATAAAAAATGAAGATAAAAGATAAAACCCTACTCGAGTCTATTTATACAAGCACTAATATCCGGAGAGTAAAACAATCAGAACCGATCGGTTCGGGGACGAACCGATCGGTTTGACCTGTAGAACCGATCGGTTTCGCTTGGAACCGATCTGTTTTAACGGCGTACGTATATTCCAGCAATTTCTGAGCTTGAGCAAACCGATAGGTTCACTCTGAACCGTTAGGTTTAGCGTTTCGTATCATAGTATTGCGTCCGTATTAGCTCTCGAGCTTGAGTTCTTCCGTTTCAAGCTCCGTTCAGCGCTCACGAGCCCCTCCAGCAACTACTGAGCTCGTGCAATCAACCACCGCCTCCGAGAAACGCCTCGTAATCAGCACATAATCAACCGAAACCTGTAAAATGACATAAAAAGGCGGCAGTACCAACATTCACAACAAATAGCTCCTAAAATACATACATACTCAACTAAACACGAGCTAAATGTCACAAAACGGGGGTATAAAAATCAGTATAAAACGCACGCATCAGAGGACACGGAGGCGGGTTCTAAATTTCCCTCATAATTTAGTGGCGGCTCCAAAACAGTTTTTAAAGGTTTTTTTGTACTTAATCTTTTTAACTTTACGCCCTTAGCAAGACGTCGAGTGGTTCCATGTTAATCCCGGTACCTACAGATGGCATGCTTTTACTTGTTGGCTTTATCACTTTGTGGACTTTAGCTACTCTTTTTGTGAGGTTTTGAGCCTCCAGAGGCCGGTTCATCTATCCCGGTCTCCGTGCTTTTTATTGTGAGTAGTTCTCCTCGTGGGGTACGTAACATTAACACGCATAAGTGTGGCCCCTATTCCGTTTTTCCCCGCGATTTTGTCACATGTTTTGCATATGAGGCTTTAGTTGATTTTCATATCATTCACCTTGATCTTGCATTGTCTTTATCCTCTCATATATGATCCTATTACCCTTACCCACTTGAGTTTGCTAGCTACATTGCCAAATAGCCTACCCTAGCCTAACTAGTTACCACTTTTGCTTACTCTTGTGCTTGTTCGTTGGGTTGTGATCATTGCTACGACTTGCTGACGTCGTTTGCTTGGAGAGTGTTGGTGAATATATGTCGGGATTGCTGTTTCCCCGACCTTTTATGAGGTATTTTCGCAACTTGTGAGTGTGCTCTTTGCTCAAGAAAAAAAAAACAAACAAAAATCAGAAAAAAATAAAACAAACACAACACTAAAATACAAAGGAAAGAAATTGTGTGCTCAAAAACCAAAAGTTGTTGTTGTTGTTACATGAGTGAGCACTTGTATTTGATTGCTTTGTTGCGATGATGTGTAGAGGAGACCGATTTGCTGCTTTCGGTCCATTTTTTATGAGAGTTGGGTTACTTGTTGGCTTGGACGAGCACTTGAGTAGTACTAGTGGTTTCTAGTGGCTTAGCTCCACGATTCCATAATCTATTTGTCCACCTTTCTACCCTTACCTCTCTTTGGCCTTTACACACCTCATTTCCTATGTAAGCCCTCATGTTTGTATCGTTTTTGTGACATTATTTGTGTACGGGAATGCGAGATTTGGTCCACATTAGATTGCGAGCGTGCTTCCACAAGTCGAGTAGGTGAGTGTCATCACATATATCACCTTGTTTATCATTTGTGCTAGAGTGAAAACCGCGAGAGGTCCGTGATTTGATAGCTAGAGAGCCATAGTTTAAGCCATGCTATTCATTTTGCGCCGTCTTGTAAATCTCATCCGTTAGCTACCTATTTCCATACGGCCCACGTTGTTTCGGGATTGATTGCCATTTGCTAAAGCTACTTGCGGTTTGGTGATGGTTTGGGGAAGTCTTTTTATTCTCGCCTTGTCCTCTATTTTCTATCATGGTCCGGATACTATCTTTTAAGTTTGACTAGCGCTTTAGTCCAAGCTCAGCCAAACTGGGGGCTCTGTAGATACCCGTATCCGTACCCCCCACAAACAAACCCAATGACGAAAAGGACTTTTCATGCATGTTTTATAAATAAGATGAAACGGTACAAAAGTGTCTAAAACATTTTAGTCATTTTTAATGTATTAATTTGAATTTGCATACTTCGTAAAAATGAAAATTAATTTAGTCATTTTTAGTCTTAAGTCGACACAATACGCACAAACACGACACAAAAACGCCTCACAAAAACGACCCAACAACACAAAAATGACCCAAACACACAAAAACGGCCCAAAACACGCAAAAAGGCCCAAGCACCCGAAACGGACCACAGCACGTCCCGGGCCACATTTTTACAAAACAAAACTCCACAACGTCGTAAAATAATATATTACAATATTATTTTATTTCGAGCCAAAATCGAAAAACACGACGAAAAACCGAAACACGAAACGCGAAAACGGAGCTGAGAAATCAACTGACTCAAGTTGATTCCTCGACCCCTAAAGTCAACAACAAAAAAACACACTTGAGTGCACCTATGAAACATGTCATAGGAAATATGGCGGCGCAAAATCAATCACAAAACAGACAGAAAATCGCCTGACCTACGGCCTATGATCAGTGTATAACCAACAAAAATCAACAATAGCAAAGTACAATGGTGAATATACAATCGAAAACTGTCATCAACAAAGTGACATACAATAATCAACAAGCTGAATGCCATCAACAAAGTGACAATCAACAATCAACAATCAATCACAAGAGTAAGCACGGAGTACTGGTGATGTTTCGTTTATATATATGCTTATAGCCCCCTTATTCGCGAGCGTTTCTTTGCATTTCCCGTGCTTTTATTTGCAATTCGCTTCCTATTTCTCTCCGTATTGGCCCTGCTGCATTTTTATGTCTATTTTGTAGGGAAACGTGCTTATTTGGAGAGTAGAATGCTGTTCGGGAAGTTTTGGGAAGTTTCATAAAGTTTCGTGATGTTTCGAGTTGGTTTCGTGCCGTTTCGGTTCCGTACGAGCCATGTTTCAATGTTTGAAGGTGTCCCGGGACCTTCGGACGGGATTTGAAGCTCACATGATCATTATTGACCTCGTCCCTACCCCTTGGGACGGAGTAGGCCTTGTCCCTATGCCTTGGGACGACATACAAGTGAAGATAAGCTAAGTAAACAAAGTGCCAAAAGCTTAATTTTTTCTGAACTACACGGGATGGCTGTCCCGTGCTCTTGGGAGCTGGTTCCTTGGTGTCCCGGTCGGGAAGCTTGTCCCGGAGCCCAGGGACGGCTTCCGACTCCTCGTGTGCTTAAAATACTTTGTCTATTTGAAGGGGTTTTCATCCATATTTCGAGCCAATCTTTTTACAGCATTTCTTAGACACTTAGAACTACTTTCTCTCAAAAACTTAGGGTTTGAATAATTTTGCATTTTTTACTTTGAATTCCCGACTCGGATACGTTGTTTTGATCATCCTATTTGGATTTTGTTGCTCTTGTTCTTCATCCTCTCTTTCAATTTTCTGATTTGGTATTGTATTTCTCTTCTCCTTTTTATTGCAATTTCATTTATAATCGCTCTTGATCATGTCTTTCTTTATTTTCCTTGCTTTTGTTATCATTTTCGCTATGTGTGAGTAGTTCCTTATCTAGGGAGGAAGGGTGACCATGGGTGATTAGTTTAGGATGTTTTTGGTGTTGCTTTGATGAGGGTTTTGCTTGTGACTTTGGTTATCTTGTTTGATTGTGTTCGTTGAAACTTTGGCCATGGTTTATCTAGCGTTTTCCACCCTTAAACTTAAGAACAAAAGCCTAGTTTAAGGTAAGGCACAAGATTGACCATTAGGACCCTCAGTAGTAAGAAGCGAGAGCCCGTTACCGAGACCTAGAAGACGCTTAGGACCGAGAGGTTGAGCCTTTTCCTTAGCACATGTGATTCCGGACTCAACCCGTTGACCATCCTTAATCCTAGCTATACCTATGCTATCCCCGACTCTCTAGACCTTTCTCTTTTTGATTAAACCCTTATCATATCATTCACTCTAGTTTTAGTAAACCTCAATAACTCGAACCGAGACTAGAATCACTTCAAAATAACCAATATTGCGACCATCTACTTGTGGATACGATCCCGACTTGCCCTAGCTATCCTAGTGTTGGGTTTGGTATTATTTTTGATTAGGTGACGCGACTGAGCTATCAACTGGGCGCTACAAAACACCCTGGACCTCACCCTAACCGGTGATACCTGCAAACCCTATGGCGGCACTACAAAATGCCTTAATATCATTGTCTAAACTTGGCCAAGCCCACCCCTACAAAAGAGTGTCGACAAACAAACCTCTACAAAACGGCAATCAATAACCATAGACTCAGAGCCACTACAAAATGGTTGAGAACCCACGACAGGCGGCATACGTCCTACAAAAGACGTTGCAACTTCTCACGCACGAGCCATAACCGTACCCGTACGCACACTAAACTTAAGCATACAGTAAGTCAATCAATTCAATGCCTACACAATCAATCTTTAACTCAACAATGTCAATACAACACAATCTCAAGCCCATCTCAACATGATATATGATCCTCAATGCAATAACAAGTTAAATACGGAGTAATTATCAATGATAAGCTTATGAAATCATATTCAAACCAATACCCATCTCAAGATACCATATTTTAACATCAATTTATCATAATAACTATCAAACAAATGACAAGGCAACCTAAACATGCTTCTAGACTCAATAGTATGAGGCCGACACCATAATTCACCACAAAACAATCACGAGTCAACATTACAACACAAAGTCCACAACTTTACGACAACACAATCAAATACAATATCCTAAACAATGACTCGGGCCTCATATATGTCAAAATATCACTAGGGCTACACCTAGTTACCTTTTCAAAGCAAAGAAATTCAACTAGCCTTCCTTATCTTCAATGTAAATCACGTCCTCGTCGTGGAACTCGCCTTCTCCTTCGATCACCACACATAAAATCACATACAATACATAAGCATACAATAAAACACATAAAATAATAATTAGACTAACAAAACAATAAAGAAAACGGTACCAAAACGAAGGTTTACCAAGAAAATTATGAAAGGGATGAATTAGGGTTGCAAAAGGATGAACTTGGGTGATTTTAATGGAGAATTATGAGAGAATTAATGAAGGATTTGAGAGAGAGAAGAGAGATTTTTAATGAGTGTTAGGGTTTAAGAAGGGTGATAACTAAAAATAAAAGAGTAGTAAAAGAATCACAAGGTTTTGTATAAAACCAATTAGCACACGAAATCTTCCAAAAACGTAGGCAACACGGCAGTCTTTAGCTGCTTAGAGCGGCTCCAGCCGCATAGTGCGGCCCCACCTGCTTACTAGTTGCTGTTTTGGCCGCTCTGAGCAGCTCCGCCTGCTCACGAGAAGCTGCTTTAGCTGCATCACGCGGCTCCCTTGACATCACCTACCGCTTCTTCCTTTGCTCCAAGCTTTAACCAACAACTTTTGGGACTCAACCTCACTTGTTGACTCAACATTCCATGAGATTTTCTCCTCATTAAACACCTTCCAAACCACACTAACTCGGTTCTAACCTCGATAAACACAACCTCGACCTCGCTCAAGACACGTATGCTAAGGAAACGAATTTCTCGAGCTAAAATTGAGAAAATCTCCTAAAATGAAATATGAATATTCAAGAAATGAATTATAAAATATAAGGAAAAGTCAGGGTGTTACACTTTAATTGTAATTAAGCCCTAATTCCCTCATTATTTCTCTATTCCTCGCCCTAATACACACATACCCTCTCTTCTCTCTCATAGTTACTCCTTAATTAATCCTCAAAACTTCATCAAAATCATTCAAGTTTCATCCTTCTCAACCCTAATTCTTCCCTTTCATTATTCTCTTGGTAAACCTTCGTTTTTACGTCGTTTATTTATATAGTTTAGCTAGTATAGTTATTATTTTATATGTTAGGTTTGTATGCTTATATTTTATGAGTGTTTTATGTTCATAATCAAAGGAGAAGACGATCTCAACGAGGAGGACACCGTTTTACATCGAAGAAGAGGAAGACTAGTTCGTTTGCGCTTCGAATAAGGTAACTAGGTGTAGCCCTATCCATATTTTAACTTGTATGAGTCCCTAGTGATTGATTAGGTTATTGCTATTGAATGTATGGATGTAAAGGTGTGAGCTTTGGCTTGTTTGATGATTTATGACTGATTGTCATTGAATTTGGAGTCGACCTCATACTTTTGAGTCTAGAAGCATGTTTAGGTTGTTTGATCACTTGTTTGACGTTGGTTATGATATTGTTATGGTTAGAGTTGTAAACTTGAGTTGAATTTATAGTTTCAGCATGGTTATTTATGGCTTATATTGTTGAGTAAAAGATGATTAACATGATGTTGATTATGAGTTGGTTCATGTTTGAATTGGCTTGTTGGTATGCTTGAAATGAGTGTGCGTACGGGTACTGTTTGGCAAGTACATGAGGAGCTACGACGTCCTTCTGGGACGGATACCGCCCATAGTCCCCTCGACTATTCTTGTTGTTTCATTAGAGCTATTATGGGTTCTCAACCATTTTTGTCACGGTTATTGACTGTGGTTATATTGATTAATATGTCGTCACCGTTTTTGTTGCTAGGTGGGATTTGGCCAAATTTAGACAGTTGTTTTGGAACTTCTTGTTCTTGTTCCGCCATAGGGTTGGATGATTCTTGTTGCTTCATCCGAGGTGATTCTTGTTGCTCCACCCAGTGCTCTGTGCTTTCTCTTGCGTTTGTTGGTTGTTGTTTGTCATTTTGTTGTTGACAGTTTGAACTTAAACAATATTAAAATGAACTACTTTATCTATGATTGACTTGAGTTGTATGTTGTGATTGGTCATACTCTTATTATAGGCCGTTGCTAAGGTGAGTTGTATGTTGTGTTTTTTTTTGTTTAATTTGTTTACGTTGGTTATGTTGAAATATGACTGGGTAACACCTAGTTACTCCTCACTGACTATGGTTGTTGCATTCTTTGCGGTAGGTATGCGTGGGGACGGGTTGTGAAAAGAGAAGTTGTGTGAGATGACCCCGTAGCTAGCATGGAATTATTAGACATTGTGTAACACCCCGTGTTATTTTAACACAATATTATAAAAGAATTTAATTCCTTAAATTAAATTCATCCTTTTCCCTATAATAAAAATGCGTCTAAATTTTTTTCCGTCAAATAATACTATCTTTCTTATGTTCATATTTAAATTTTTGAAAAATAAAATAAAATATATTATCCTTAGAATTTAAAAAGAAACACATTTCAAATTTTTATGAAAATCAACCACAAGACTAATATCGCCTTTCAAGTTTCAAAAAAGGTCAAGTCATGTTAACTATTCATAAAAATAAAAGTAAAACCTTTTATCCATAAAATTTTATTTCGAACATTTTTCATTTTCAAATAAAAATGTACCCTTATACTTTTCTCGTCTTTGAAATTTAAGTCGACGTTTCCAAACACGCAGACCAAGGTGAAGTGGGTTGAAGAAGACTCACTACTTTATGTCATTCATTATGTCATTCCAACATAATGAAAATCCATCATTATGTTTTCTTAAAAAAAAAAAAAAAAAAAAGTTTAATCTTTATTAATTCAATTATCAAATTTCTCAATATTTATTCATTAACTTTCCATATCTTTCTCGAGTTTCCTTTCTCTGTAAATAGTTCTAAAAGACAATATGTTTCAAGTATTCAATTTGATAAACCATTATCAAATTTCAAATCGATTAATTTCATTAACTATTCGATTTTATAAATCTTTAGCCTATCTTTTATTTTAATAAAATTATATTAAAATATCCCTATTTTTACATTTATAAATATTTTATAAACTCATTTTTAAACTTCGTATCTAAAATAAATATAATTAAATAGTATAACTCAATTTCTATACTATTTATCTTTAATTGTACCTTTCAACCTTTTAAAATCACTTTTAGCTAAAACTTTCGTTTTGAAAATTTTATCGACGTTCCCTCACTTTTAAAAACTTTCTAAAGTAGTGAATAAAATATTTTAGTCTTAAAATTGTAAAATAGATATTTTTCAGAAAATCGTCAAAACCGCGAACTTCAACATTTACCGTCTTTCATACCTGATTTATTTCGGAACACGTTTTTCGAGAACGAGATATTTAAAAACATCAAGGGGACCATTTCTTAACCAAATAGTGTCTTGACCATTATTTTCAAAAATGATGATTATTCTTAATTTCTTTTAAATTAAACTTTATTTAATAGAAATCTAAGTTAACACCTGTAAATTTTTATAATTTACATGACAAGTTTTAAAGGACCAAAATTAGCGCGCACACACTTCTTAATGTCGTGGCTTCATCACCCCTTTTCTCTTTTTTATTTTCTTCCATTTTTCTTACAAAAATAAATCAAATAAAAACCTTAATATTATTCTAATAATTTCTAAGTAATCCTAGTTCTTTAGTCAGTATTTGGAGCTAACATTCTCGGGTTATTTTGGTTGTAAAACATGGGTTGTTTGGGTGAAGAAATTTCCGGGTCTAAAATTTATTTTAGATCCCCCGACGATAACCATCTAATTTATGGTGTCCCCGCACACTAGTTTATTTTCATGTATTATGATTTTTATTATGTGTTTGTAGAAAATAATAATTTCTTATAAAATATATATTTTGATTTTGTGCTAAGTTATGAGATGTGTGTTTGTGTGGTAATGTGAATGTTAATAAAATGATAAGAACTAAATAATATTGTATATAGATTTATTGTAGTTTATATGAGAAGCATGTTTAGTTTGTTTATTTTAAACTTTTTAAAGTTGTTGTTTATATTTTTATTATGCTTGTATGAGTTTTAAGTTCTTTAAAGTTATATATAAAAATATGTTAAACATTAACAATGAGTTTAAAGTGAAGAAAAATTAAAAATAAAAATGTTAAAATTACTACATAACCCACGGCCTACACTTTTAATTTTGATCAATTTTTATTTTCAATTTTTGTAAATGATATGTTATATAAATCATGCTAAGTATGCTTGTGTTCATGTTTGTAAAATTAATTTAGGAAAATAAATTGTTAGTGTAAAATGTTCATATGTTCTTCTTGAGTGTTCTTCTTGTTCTTCATGTGTTCTTCATTTTTTATGCACATTTTGATTCATAATGTTTTTATATTTGTTGTTATTTATTGTTTTATTTCACTAGTAAGTAATCTAATAACTAATAACATGAATTAAATAAACTAAAAACATTAGGAAATTAAAGTTAGAAATTTAAAGTGTGCTAAAACACTATTCATAATTATAATAAAATCTTTAATGAAAATTACATTTTAGTTTAAATCATTTAGTATAATAATAACATGAATTAAACAAACTTAAACTTTTAGAAAAAATTTAAGGAAAAAAAAAAGTACACGGTCAAAATTTATAGTCAAATGAAATTTTTTTATAAAATTTTATTTTAGTTTAAATCGTTTTAGTATAATTAGAATAATTAGAATATAAAAACTTTAAGCTAAAAATCAATAAAACAAATCGAAGAAATAAAAATTAACCACCACCATAGAACCTCACGGCATTTAGGAAACTTTTAGGGTTAAAATAATTTTTATCACTTTTTAGATTATCGCTAAAATAATTTATTTAGTTAAGTTAATAAATTAGATTTAAAAGATAAAAGAAATAAATGAATTATGATATATGTATTGTATCACACGGCATTTCATTTAAAAATGGACATAATTTGATCAAAATGAACTTATCACTAAATCACTAAAATTAAATAGTTATTAGAATTGAATTTTAGTGTAAATCGAAATCATTATAAAATAAAAATGATAAACCGATTAAATTTTGTTAGCGACATAAAAATGAATGAAATAGTGTGCTACTACTGCCTTTACATAATATTGGAATGTTGGACTTGAACGATACAGATTTAATGAACAAACCACGACACTATCATTAAAAAATCGAAATCGCTAAATTTAGTTAAGTAGACGACTAACTAAAATCGAGTATCACTTTTAAATAAATATTCTAAATCGATAAATATAAACCGAACCTAACAACTTTAAATCTAGAAATTTACTTAGCGACTTAGTTTACGATTTTAGACATAGAAAATATCTAGATATTTAGTAACTTAGTGACTAAGCTGAATTATAAATAGTGACCGATGAATAGTAACTGATATGAATAGTGACTGATGAATAGTAACTAATTAAAAATAGTATCCGCTTTGAATAGTAACCGCCATGAATAATAACCGCTATGAGTAGTAACCGATATGAATTGTAACCCGCATGAATAGTAACTGTCATGAATAGTAATCCGGGACGAAACTTGTTAAACAAGTAACGTCCCAAAATTTTAAAAACTTATTATAAGGAGAATTAGAGGTAACTTGTTGAACAAGTTATCTTTTAAAATCCCGAGACGTGATTAGTGAAAAGTTCACGAAACTTGTTACACAAGTTACGTCTCAAAATTCAAAGATACTTCAAATTTCAAAATTTAAAATATTGTAAATAATTGAACGAACATGTTAAAAGCGTTAATAATCAACAACACTTCAAATAATGAACGAACATGTTATGTGATCATATGAAACTGAATACAAAATTAAACGTCCGAAGTCTAGTAACATATGATATAAAATATCAAATAAAATAATAAATCATAAGTAAGTTAAAGAAAAGGTCAAAAGCTTGGGCGTCTGTTATGAAAACGTCAATCGTGAGTGAAGTGGGGTTAAGATAGTCTTGTACGGATACCACTATCTCGGCCTTATTGCGTTTAGTCATCCCGAATAGTGTGGTCATCAAGTCGGCGGCCTTATTGCCTTGTCATCCTGCCCATGCCTTTGCGCCTAAAGTCGCACTGCCTAAGCCGTACAAGATTGAATACGTCAACTCTTTTGGGTCAGGCATTAGGAAATAGTCGTATTGTTCAGAGTTAAGGTGCTCTATGAATAGCATAGCCCATTCTTAAAGTGAACAAGAGTATATGCATATATAGATAAGGCTTTGATCTCCCTATTTCGCTAATGTTACCAGGGCCACCATGACCTTATTGCTTAGTCATCTTTTGGTTTGTCTCCTTGCCACGTTTCATTCTTAGTGGGCGCGACGCTAGCATTCACTCTTACCACATGTAAAGATCACTTGACGGGATTATAACAGAAGTTCGAATCATTTCGAACACTAGAAGATGAGATGCAAGTAGTCTAGTATTCAGCGTGGTTTACGAGTCGAGTAAGTCGCTGCACTATTTTAGTGAGATGCAAGCGATCGGAGTACAAAGGCCTACTCAGTGATCAGGCTCGTAAGCAGTATGTGTTTGGTATTTAAATGAAAGTGAGTCAAAACGTCTTTAAAAATTAAAGACCACAAATTTCTGAAGTGAATCGAGTATGCTGAATGCTTATTATATTATTGATATGAATTTACCTGTTATTTTTACTTACAACTGAATATCATGCTTTATATGAATTATCACTTTAAACCGCATGCTTATTATAACTTGAATTATAACTTGAGAAATGTTATTTGTGTTGTTAAACTATGATTTGAAATGATTCACGTTTTAATTATCATGTAGTACGTTTATGCTTTATATGTATCATGCTATAATTACATATGTGTATGATAATTGCTATATGTTTACTCGCTATGGGTTTATGTGGCTTAGCGCGTGCGGTTTGAAATCGAGCCTGACGGAACGTTACCGTAGGTACCCTGAGGTTAATAGACGATGAGCACCATGGGATGGAACACTTTTTTTTGTTTCTTTTGAGAGAATGTAATATGACTTTGTTTATAGAGTATCGAGTTGTAATATCATAACATCCGGTTTTGTAATATAAATACTTAATAAATATTTCTGCCTTGTTTAATTAAGTCACGAAAAACTGGGTTGTTACACATTGTGATTATACAATCCTACATGTGATTTAACTACGCAACTTAAGATTTAACAAACGAAACCAGCAACAAGCAGAACCGTGCACGACTTTTACATGATTAACGAAACTAATTACCACACAAATGCCAAACGATGCAATGAAGTCATGAAAACTAAACTAAACATACCACGTGAACTACAAATCTGGAAAAGCACGACATATCAACATAATTAACATGAATGAGATCTAATTATATGAAAAACTAACGGGCCAATCAAAATCAAACTAACGACGAATTTTCAAGTCATACTACGCAAAGAAATCGAACGTGCATACCAAATAGACGAGAGACACGACACATCCACACACACATATCGAAACCATGCTAAAAACATAAATCGAAGACGAACGATAAAAAATAACAATTACGACGATAAACAACAGAGCGACAGAGAGCGATAAAAGACGATAAAAACGATAATTTAAACAAAGTAAACTGAGTATTTTTGCACCCTCAACTTACATGTATCGTTGACCAATTCTTTGAGTCGTAATCGATTGTAAGATTTTATCCCAAGGGGCCGTCGTCGACGAAAACCAATGATAAATCCATAACTTCGTACCGAACTGACATCAATTTTCAAAAGCTTGTAACTTCTTCGTTTCTCAACGAAATTTAAAACCGAAAGATGTTCTGGAACCGTGGCAAAGTAAACTTTAAGATTATCTAAACAAATTAGAAAGATTGTGAAGTTTATAACGCGTAAAACGAGGCAGAAGAGGTGATAGCTGAACGAAAATCAGAAAATGGTGCTCTGTTTTTCGAGCAGCTATCTCGACTTCTTTTGAGGCTTTTTTGAGGGCTTTTTGTGACTCAGTGTTATGTGTGTATGTTATAAAACTCGTCCCCTGAATGCTTGTGGTTAGTGTGTATATATAGGGTCAAAAGGTAGGATTTTTCGAATGGAAAAGAGCAGCTTCTCCCTACTTTCGAGGGTTGCTGTCCTCGACCCTCTTTGTGGATATTGTTAGGGTTTTTAGTAGTGTTTCTTGTGGGTTAAGCAAAGGGTATATGGGTAAGGTAGTTAGGATACAGGTACGGGTCATAGGTAGATGAATTTGAGTCGGGTTTTGGTCTGATTATGGGCTGTCTGTAACACCACGTGTTTTCGTAACACAATATTATAAAAGAATTTAATTCCTTAAATTAAATTCGTCCTTTTTCCTTATAATAAAAATGCGTCTGAATTTTTTTCGGCAAATAATACTAAATTTTCTATGTCCAAATATATAATTTTTGAAAAACAAAGTATGTTGTATTATATTCAGAATTCAAAAAGAAACACAATTCAAAATTTTAAAAAAATCAACACAAAACATATATCGTCTTTCAAATTTCAAAATGGTCAAGTCATGTTTACTATTCATAAAAATAAAAGTAAAACCTTTTATTCATAAAATTCAATTTCGAATATTTTTGGTTTTTAAATAAAAAAGGACCCTTAAATTTTCTCGTCTTTAAAATTTAAGTCAACGATTTCAAACACTACAATTTCCATCGTGACTAAACTAAAACTATTTTTATATATATATCGAATTTGAACTTTAGTTTTACTTATTCAAACTCGATAATTAAAATGATGAATCGACGACAAATTTCTCAACGACAAATTTCGGCACGCAAATCGAGGTAAATTTTGGCCTAGTAGCCGAGCCACTTAAAGGTGACTAAGTCACCTAATCCTTTTTCAAATATACTTACTCATAATCCAAATCTAACTAAATTAGTTAAGGTTTAATTATTTTGGTTATTAGTAACAAATCTTATTATATTAATATCAAATTACTATTTCAATTCTATTTAACTAACATTTTCACAAAATGTCGAAATATTAAGTCATACCTAGTTTAAACTTATAAAATTTTTTACGGATGATTATAATTATTTAAATCGTTAACATTCAATGAAAAAAATAAGTATTTCGACCAAACGAATTTTTATTCAAAGTTTCGAGGGTTTTAAACCCAATTTTTGTTTTATTCACCCTTCGAGGTTTATTTTCATTTTAATTTTCGATCTTACTTCGAAACATTATTTTAAGATCATATATTTTATTTCGAGATTTTTCGCGTGCGCGCAAATCGAAAATTTCAAAAAGAGAATCGGGCCCTATTTTTTTGTGTTTGGCCGACTTACCTTGGTCATGCATGACCAAGGATTATCCTCTTCCATTTGCTCTCTTACACACATCACCTTTTACTTACACACCTATTTTAAGTCATCATTTTGTTATTTACATTTAATATCATTTAACAAACCAATTTCCTTGTTGATTTAATGTAACCCGTATACATATTTGAGGCCTAACTTTCGAGGTCCGAAAAGTGGTCATACGGACTCGGAATTTAACGAAACAAAAGCCTAAACCACCTAATTTTTCGAGACGGATTTAATGATACAGTTTTCATAACTATTAGACAGACTGAACTAAATTCATTTTTTCTGTTTTCTTTCAAAGGTCAAATTCCATTTCCTTGAAATCTTATATTCGTCTATTATCGACGTTCCTTAACTTTTAAATATTTTTCTGAATAGTAAATAAAATATTTTAGTCTTAAAATTTTAAGGTAGAGATATTTCGAAAAATCGTCAAATGCGCACACATTAACTTTTATCGCTTTTGACGCCCGACTTGTTAAAACTGATTAATTTCGTGAAAAACATTTTAAAACTTTCAAGGGAACATTTTCTAACATCAATAGTAATGTTGACACTAGTATTACAACTTGATCATTTTTGTTCCCTAATTTCATTTAAATAAAACATTATTTACTTAAGTAAAAACTAAAGCATATCTACTTTACTAAACCTAAGTCTTTACAACTTGTCCTTATTAAATCACAAGTGCAAAAATCAACTTGTATGCTCTCCATTTGACCGTAGCATTGCCTCTCATTCTCTCCCATTTGTTTTCTTTCTTTTTCTCCCTAAAAATCATTAAATAAAACCTATAATAATTCCTTAATAAATCACGAGTGTTCTTAGTTAATTAGTGAGTTTTAGGAGCTAACTTGCTTGGTTTATTTGGGTGAAGTTCATGGGTGATTTTGGGTGAAGACTTTTCCGATCTAAAATTTATTTTAGATCCTCGACGATAATCATCTATTTTGAGGTGCTCTCGCACACTATAATTGCTAAGCACTAAACCAAATTGATTTTATGTTATTTTCCTAATTGATGTTTTGATGCATGCATGAATTATTTTATCACCTAGCATCATATGTTAAATTAGGAGACAAAAATCGAAAAATAAAAATTGTATACCACCTAAAATTCTCCACGGCATACCCCTAATTTTTCACTTAATTTTTCGTTTTAATTTTTGTTAATCATATGTTTAAAAGACTTAAATAAATGAGTACTAAAAATGTTGTTCATATGTTGAAATATATTCCCTTACTTTTTATTTTGTTATTTAAATTGTGTGTGTGAAATGACTTGTGTTATATTGTTAATGTTTTATATGAGTTTGTACATATGATGATACATATAAATTTACAAAGGATAAAAGATATAGAGTTAGTAGTATAAAAATCAAAAACAAAAATTGTGAATAATATATACAAGGCCACGGTTTTCACCTAGTTTTTGGACCAATTATTAGTTTTAATTTTTGAAAATAATATGTTATGTTAGTTTAGGTTAATTAGACTTGTCACTAAAATTTGAGAAAATAAAACAATAATATAAAAATTTGAGTTAAAAGTGTTCTTTAGAAAATCATATATGTTCTTCACTTATTCATGTGTCTTCATATATATTTCTAGTTTGATTCATAATTTTTATAAAGTTTTACTTAATTGTAGTTTTAATTCACTAGTAAATAATTACAATACTAAATATATAAGTTAAATAGGATAAATCTTTAAGATATAAAAGTTACAAATATAAAGTGTCACAAATCACTATTCATAAATGTAATAAAATGTTTAGTGAAAATTGTAAACTAGTTAAATCACTTTAGTATAATTTAAATAATTAGTATATAAAAACTTTAAGTCAAAAACCGATAAATTAGAAAACGAAAATAAAATGAGTAAGTGTAATAGGGCCACGGTTTTGGTGAGATTTTTGGACCTAAAATGATTTTGTCACTTTTTATTTTTATCACTTAAGTAATTTAATTAGTGTTGACTCCACGATTAGTTTTGATATTGTCAAGTTATTTATTTCTATCGTATGCTACTCGTTTGTGTGTTTAAGTTCATGATGCGTAGGTATCTAAGCTCGAAAAGAAGTGAAAAGAAGAAGAGGATGTGAAACGTTAAAGACAAGCTTCGTATCAAGTCAAGACTATAGGAACGAAACATGTAAAGTGACTTAACGAAGCTATGCACTGTAAAATCTTAGCTCAGCAGTAATGTTACCCTAACATGATTTCATGTTACAGTAACATCAGTGCTGTAGCAGTTTTTCCTAAAAACGTTTTATAAATATTTTCTAAATATTTTCTAAAGAAATTATCTTGTGCTAAAAGTTTTCTATATATTTTTATTATGATATATGAGAATATATTTTACTCATCTTAGAATTAGATTTGAATATATTTTACTTAGTAAAATATATGATAATTTAGTTGTAAAAGATGTGGAAAGTATTTGTAATATATTATGATTCCTTAAAATATCTTTTATGATAATTCTTCTCTTCTAAATTGGTTTTATAAGATAACATATTTTGGAAAAATTATATCTACTATCTTTTCATTATGGCCGAAAATATTTGATAAGTATATGACCATATTTTCGGTTATGTACTATATATTTGTAAAGGATAGATTTTCTCCATATTATCTTCTAATATCTAATAATAATATCTTGCATCTCCTAGTTGAATTAAATGTCTAGATTCGTTCTTGGAGATCAAGTAAAGTTTTAATATCTTCCTAAATATATTTTGACAACTAGCAAATTATCTTATAAGGAAGTTTTATCACACAACAATACTATTATAATATTATCTTTTATTTTGCTAAATAAAAATAATATTATCCTTTGCTTTGTGACCTAGAGTCACACGAGTACTATAAGTACTCTACTACCATTTTGATTAAAAATCATCCAAGACAATACAATACATTTCTAATACTTCCAATACATTTTTAATCAATCTAAGCTTTTCAAAATACAATCTTAATTTTACTTTGCAAAACATTTTTGTTCAATATTTGAACCGTGTTCTTCATTTGTCTTTTGCAAATATTTACTTTGATTTTGAAAGCTTTTTAAACTTTGTACTTTTGTTCTTAACTCATATTTTCTAAAGTGCATAGTTACGATAAGACTCTCTAGACAATTGAATTGTATTTTCATTTTGTTTGAGAGACTTGTAACAAGAGAAAACTCAACTTGTTAGAGATTAATTTCTCGAGTTTGAAAAGAAAGGCTTCACACTAGGATTAGGGTTAGTCTCTAGTGTTTATTAATTGTTTATTGTAAGCTAGGCCGGAGTAGGTGCTCTTGATAAATAATTAATAAGAAGAAGGGGTGGATGTAGGCTTTTCAATTGGGCCGAACCACGTTAAATCCTTGTGTTATTTATTTTCCGCAATTTACATTTCACGCATTTATTTTTCGTTGCAAAATTTTTAAGAGGTACAATCCTCTATTCACCCCCCCTCTAGAGTATTGTTGGGCCCTTGGACTCTACAATTTGCATCAGAGCCTCGTGCTCTTGATAGCTTTACCGCTAAAGAGGTGATCCAATACTCTAGTTTTGATATTTTACTTTTTTAATTCTTTTTAAAAAATCTCGGCCTAGCTCTTTTTTTTTTTTTAAAATGGAATCTAGTGACACGATAAAGTATCCTATCTTCGATGGTAAGGATTATAGTCATTGGAAAAATCAAATGAGAAATCACATAAAAGGAGTCGATTTTGAATGTTGGAGAATCATAGTCAAAGGACCCGTTGCTATACTTTCTACTGATTTGAAAAGTGAAAAGCAAGAAGATGACTATGATGAGAAAGATTTTAAAGTTGCTCAAAAGAATTTCAAAGCTTTAACCATGTTACAAAAAGGTTTAACCAAAGAGATCTCTAATCGTTTTTCATCATCTGCTAGTGCTAAAGAAATTTGGGATAGTCTTGAGGCCTCCTATGAAGGAACATCCCAAGTTAAGAAATGCCGTGAAAATTTATTAACTCATCAGTACGAGATGTTTCATATGGAGAAAAATGAAAACATCAGTGACATGTCTGACCGATTTCTTAGTATAATCAATGAGTTAAAAAATTTAGGCAAAGTTTATACTACCGAGGATCAAGTCAATAAGATCCTTCGTAGTCTAACCGATAAATGGCAACCCAAAATCACTGCGATAGAGGAAGCTAAAGATCTATCCACTCTTTCTTATGAAAACTTGATTGGATCATTGATGGCCCATGAGTTAACACTCAACAAAGGGCACATAGAACCAATCAAAAATAAAGGGATAGCTCTTCAAGCCGAGTCCAGTGATGATGAGAATTCGGATGATGAAATAGGATTATTTGTCAAAAGGTTTAACAATAATAAATTTGGTTTTAATTCTTCAAAAAATGTGAGTAAAAGTTTTAAACCCTTTAAGACAAGAAAATCAAACAAGGGTTGTTACAAGTGTGGAGAGACTACTCACATCATCAAAGATTGTCCTACTTGGGCAAAAATCAAAGACAAAGCCAAACGTGAGAAAGCCAAGAAAACGTATAAAACTGCCATGTTAGCTTCCGATGGATGGGGAGATCTTGAGATTGATTCAGATGAAGATGCCGAGGAGGAAGATGAGGCAAACGTGTGCCTCAATACATACGGCATGGAAACAACAAAAGGTAGACCATACAAGGACTTGTGCTTAATGGGAAAAGCTAATTCAGATGAAGAAATCGAGGTAACCTTCAATAAATGCAAAAATAAGTTTTTAAAGATGTCTAAGGATAGAATTTTAGAAATTTTTGAAGGTGTTTATAATACTTGTGTCAATCAAGAAACTTATATTAAAAACCTTGAAGATGATAATTGTTCTTTGAGTGAAAAGGTTAAAAAACTTCGCTCTAAGAAGAACGTAAGTTCACCAAATGTTTCAAAGCAAAGCTTTGACACATATGTCGAACCTACACCAAACTTGGATCGAAGCAAGTATAACCTTGACTCTGATTACGCTTCCGAAGATGATAAATCGTCTATAAACTCTGAAAATTCTGAAAGTTCGTTCGGTGATGTTAGTCTAACACGGGATGATGTTACCATACCATCACCAGAAGTTAATGTACCTCCTGTCAGTGTTACTCCAACATCTGACCAGATAAAGGAAACCCTAGATGAGGTTAACCTAACATCTGAAGAGGATATGCCAGGCTTGGAGGATGTTACAGTAACATCATCATGTGTTGAACGAAATCATGAACTTGAAGAAAAGGTTAAGTTGTTAGATAACCAAGTAAACAACCTCACTAATGAACTTATTCAACAACAATCAACTTTTAAAGTTATGAAGTCATCGTTTATAAAGAAAATTGTTGAGCTTCAATCCGAATTGAGTAAAAAGGAATCCACCATAAGTGTAGAGGTCGAGTCGTGTAATAATTGTGAAAAGTTGAGTAAAGAAAAGGAAGAACTTAATGAAAGGTTAAAAGAAGCTTTCAATATTAGTAAAAAATGGGATGCTAGTCAAGAAGTTCTTAACTTTTTAACTCAACAATCTAATCGACACCATAAAGAAGGTTTAGGTTATCAAACTAGATGTCGCGTAGAACACGTTAAGAAAATGAATGAACCCACTAACCGTGATTTTCGTAAAAGACAATACGTTAGTCTTCCCGAATATAAAATTTGTAATATTTGTGGAAAAACGGGTCATTATGTTAATACTTGTAAAAAACGTGTTATGCATTATAAGAGGAATAAGGATTACGTCAAAACTAGTCATGATAACGAATCTAAACCTAAACCCCAACTTAATCATGAATCCACCAAAAAGAAGTATGAATCTTTCGATCCTAACTTATACTATAATCGTAAACATAAGTATGTTGTTAAACGTGTTTGGATTCGTAAAGATTTACTTCCCGAAGTAACTAATAGGAGAGGACCCAACTTTGTGTGGGTACCTAAATCGCAAAAGTAACTTTTTGTAGGAAGAAGTGAGAGGAAGCAACCAATGGTACTTGGATAGTGGTTGCTCGAGGCACATGACGGGAGATAAAAGCAAGTTCCTCTCACTTGAAACTTATGAAGGTGGAAGTGTAACGTTTGGAGACAACGGTAAAGGGAAAACAATCGGAATTGGTCGTGTCGGAATCTCCAAAACACACTCCATTGACAATGTACTACTTGTTCAAGGACTTAAGCATAACCTCCTATGTATCTCACAATTGTGTGATCGTGGGAACAAAGTTGTGTTTCATTCAAGTGTGTGTCGTATCTTTCGTGAAGGATCTAGTCACATTATACTTGAAGGAAGAAGAAAGAATAATGTCTATGTCGTTGACATAGAAAGTATTCCTTCTATATCCTTCACGTGTATGAGTGCGGTCACGAACGAACACTCGATATGGCATAAGAGGTTCGGCCATATCAACACACATTGTTTGAAAAGGTTGAAGAGGTTGGAACTTGTTGAAGGACTTCCCTCCGTAAAGTTTGACACCAATAAATTGTGTGGCACGTGTGTACGGTGTAAACACGTGAGATCATCGTTTAAGTCTAAAAACGTGGTAAGCACTTCCAAGCCACTTGAATTAGTTCACATGGATTTATGTGTGTAACACCCCGTGTTATTTTAACACAATATGATAAAAGAATTTAATTCCTCAAATTAAATTCATCCTTTTTCTTTATAATAAAAATACGTCTGAATTTTTTTCGCCAAATAATAATAAATTTTCCTAAGTACAAATTTAAAAATTTTGAAATGTAAAGTTTGTCCTATTATCTTCAGAATTGAAAAAGAAACACATTTCAAATTTTTATAAAAATGAACCCTTATACCTTCCCGTCTCTGAAATTCGGGTCAATAATTTCAAACACGCAAATCAAAAAAATCAAATATCTTATCCTCTTCCATTTTGGAAAAGCAAACTTCACATCTAACTTTTAATAAAAATATAATCATTTTGATTAATTTTTAATAAATCATATTATATTAAAATCTAATTACTATTTCAATTCTATTAAACTAACATTTTCACAAAATATCGAAATTATAAGTTATACTTAATTTAAACTGATAAACGTTTTGACGTTTGATTATAATTATTTAAATCTTCAACATTCAATGAAAAAAATAAATATTTCGACCTAGTAAAATTTTATTCAAAAATTTTGAGGATTATGATCCGATTTTTATTTTAGTACCTTTTGAAAATTTATTTTATTTTTATTTCTGATTTTATTTTAAAACACTATTTTAGGATCGTATCTTTTATTTCAAGACTTTTCGCGAGCGCGCAAATCAAAAATTTCGAAAACGAAAATCGAGCCCGACTTTTCTAAAATGAGCCGACTTACTTGGACTTTTTCAAAGTCTACCCTCTTCCATTTTCTTACACAATTACTTACACCTTTATTTTTATCATCATCACTTTTATTTTCTTTATTTAAATTTAAAGTTTATATATAATAATAATAATACATATACAAATATGATACTAATACATTAATACTACCATTTTTCATTTCCATCACTTTTAAAATTTTTCTAAAGTAATAAATAAAATATTTTAGTTTTAGAATTCAAAAGTAGAAATATTTCGAAAAATTGTCAAACGCGCAACCTTTAACTTTTATCGCTTTTGACGCCCGACTTTTTAAAACTGACTAATTTCGTGAAAAACATTTTAAAACATCTAAAAGACATTTTTAATGCCAAATAGTAAGTTGGACTTAAATGGATGATGATGAATGTGATGATGCATAATTAACTTTAATAAAACATTATTTTCTAATTAAAACAAAACCAAATTCATTTAACCTAATTTATTACTAACACTTCCTCATTTATTTTTCAAGGAGCAAAAATCATCACTCTTTCTCTCCTTGATGCCGTGACTTCACACTCCTTTCTCTCATTTATTTTCTCTCTTTTTTTCTTCCAAAAATACTTACAATAAATACTACAATAATAACTTAATAAATCCTAAGTGTTCTAAGTTCTTTAGATGGGTTTTTGGAGCTAACTTTCTTAAGTTATGTTGGGTGGAAAACTTGGGTAATATGGGTGAAGAATTTATCCGATCTAAAATTTATTTTAGATCCCCGACGATTAACATCCTAATTAAGGTGACTAACTATGTCTTGTATTATCTTTTTAGTAAATTAATTTGTTTTGTTATTCTAATTTTATAATTATGATTTTTATGTTAAATATGTTAAACATCATGTTTATATGCTTGTATGTTTATGTGTTGAATAAATAATGATAATAACTAAATATATAGTTTACTAGTAATGTTATAGTAAAATGATATCATGTTTAGCTAAATTGATTTTGAGCATTTTTAATTATGTTTCATATGATTTTTGTGTTTGTTTATGTTTTATTTAAGTAGTAATGTTATATAAAAATTATGTGAAATATTAAAAATGAGTTTAAAGTGATTAAAATCGAAAATGAAAATTTATATATATATATTACATATACACGGCATTTCTTAATTTTTTTAATATATTTTCACTTTTAATTTTTGTAAATTATATGTAGTGTTAAGTTAGTATAAAATAGATGTTCCTATAAAAAAAAAAAAAAAAAAAACTAAATTAGGAAAACAAATTATAAATTATTAAAATCGAAATTAGTGTTCTTGAGTTGTTCTTGAGTTCTTCATGTGTGTTCTTGATTTATTCATGTTGATGTTCATACTTGTTACTCATTTTGATTTCATTTTAATTTATGTTTGTTAATAATTTATGTTTATGTTTAGTTATTGTTTTATATATCACTTAGTATTATACTATAAATCAACTAAAACATTATAAATCATTTAGATTAAAAAGTTAGAAAATTAAAGTGTTGAAAAACACTATTCATAAATATAAATGAAATTGTTAGTAAATTTCATTTTAGTTTAAATCGTTTTGAGTATAATTAGAATAATTAAATTATAAAGACTTTAAGCTAAAAACCGTTAAAATCAAAAAAATGAAGTTTAGAATACTAGTATACATGCTCACGGCATTTTGGACATTTTTAATGTTAAAATTGTTTTTATCACTTTTTAGTTTAATTGTTAAAATAATTTAATTAGTAGTTAATAAATAGAATAAAGAAATTAAAAGAAATAAACCAATTTTGTAACATATAGATATACCACACGACATTACCTTTTAAATTGACTAAATTTGACCAAAATGAAATTATCACTAAGTCACTAAAGTTAAATAGTAATTAGAATTGAATTTTTGTATAAATCGTTTTAGTTATAGAGGAATTATGTTAAACCGATAAAAAAAATGAGTAACCGTATAAAAATGAACTAAATCGTGTGTTACTGCCTTTGCTATTTGGATTATTGAATTTGGACATACGGACTATAAATGAATCATCCACGATACTATCACTAACTTAAATAAATAGACGACTAAATTTAACCGAGTCTCGTCTTAAAATAAATATCATTGATCACCTTTTATAAAATGAACTTAACGTTTTTAAAACTAGAATTTTAGAATATTTTCATAAATGACTAAATACAAAATGAACTTAACGTTTTTAAAACTATGAATTTCGAATATTTTCATAAACGACTAAATACAAACCGAACTTAACATTTTTAAAGCTAGACTTTAAAATATTTTCAAAAATCGCCTAAGTACAAAACGAACCTAACGACTTTGAAACTAAAAATTTGTACTTAGAAAATAAAAACAAGTTTAGTATTATACTTAAAATATCTTAAGTATAAAAATACGTATAAGTATAAGAATACGTACAAGTATAGGAATACGTATAAGTATAAAAATACGTATAAAATACGAGGTATAAAAATACGAATACGTATAAAAATACGTATAGAATACGAAGTATAAAAATACGGATACGTATAAAAATACGTATAAAATACGGTGAATAGTGAATAGTGAATAGTGAATAGTGAATAGTGAAATACTGAAAATAATTGAAAATTTTACTAAGTATAGAAAAATTTAAAATGAGTAAGTAAATGACTTAAAGTGCTTTGAAAAGCACTTAAATAAATTTGGACATACTAATAAACGATTCAATTTAAAATCTTGAAAACGTTAATAAATAACAAACACTTCAAATAATAAACGAATGTGTTATGTGATCATATGAAACCTACCATTCAAATAAAACGTTTGACGCTGAGACTAGGAGGGTCTAGTAACATGTGATATGTAATATCAAATAACTAATGAATATTGAGTAAGTTAAATAAAAGGTCAAGCTTGGGCCTCAGATATGAAAACGTCAATCGTGAGTGAAGTGGGGTTAAGATAGTCTTGTAGCGGACGCTACTATCTCGACCTTATTGCGTGTGTCATCTCGAATAGTGTGGTATAGCCGGCAGTATTATGCTTTGTGCATCCTGCCCAAGCCGTTACGCCTTAAGTCGTATAGCCTGTTCCGTACAAGATAATGAAAAATTCAACTCTTAGTGGGTCAGGCTTTAGGAAATAGTCGTTTTATCCTGAGTTAAGGTGCTCTATGAATAGCATAGCCTACTCTTAAATTGGATATTAGTGTATGCATACTAGACTAGGGTTTTATTCCCCTATTTCGCTAAAGTTATCAGGGCCACCGTGACCTTATTGCGATTGTCATCTCACGTTCGCTCTCCTTGCCGTGTTTCGTTCTTAGTGGGCGACACTTGCATTCGTTCTTACCCTGCGTAAAGATTACTTGACGAGATTGTATCTGAAGTTCGAATCATTTCGAACACTAGAGGATGAGATGCAAGTATTATAGTATTCGGCGTGGTTTACGAGTCGAGTAAGCCTCTGCACTATGGAAGTGAGATGCAATCGATCAGAGTACAAAGGCCTACTCAGTGGTCAGGCTCGTAAGCAGTATGTGTTGTTTGTTGTTTGAATTAAATGAGAACGAGTGTGTACCATCTTCGAAAACTAAAGACCACAACTTTCTGAATTGAATCGAGTCTGTATGAGGAGAATGATATGATATGTATGTTTGATTGCGATCCGATATCGCCTTGTAATGCCATTGAATTATTGTGATACTATTACTATGCTATTATGTGTTATTTGCCTTCATAATTGAATATCATGCTTATATGATTTATCGCTTTAAACCGCATGCTTATTATGACTTATATGTCTTTATATGCTATATGTAATGAGCATGTTTATGTTTTTATCATAATGTTATGTTTATAAAGCGATAATATTAAACCAAAATAATTGAAATCGAGGGTAAGTATGAGCATAGCTAGTCACTGTCCGCTCAGCGGGCACCCCCCCATCAGTTTATTGTGCAGGTTAACCGTGGACCGGGAGCTGGATTTTGGACGGGGCCATGAGACACTTTTATACTTTACTTTTAGTTGCTTTTTGAGAGATTTGTAATATATAACACTTTACTCTTTTAACTTCCGTATTTAGAGTTGTTCTATTCAACTCTTAAACGATGATGTAATATTTTGGGTTATTTGTATAATTAATAACGCTGGTTTAAGACTTAATTAATTTCTGCCTTAGTAATTAAAGTCGACTAAAAACCAGGTTGTTACAATGTGGACCAATGAGAGTTAGTAGTAGAGCTGGTGCTAGATACGTCTTTGTATTAGTAGACGATTATTCGAGATTTGTTTGGCCAATTTTCTTAAGCTCCAAAGATCATACCTTTAATGAATTTGTGTGCTTGATAAAATTAGCTCAAAACAAGTATTCGCATAATCTCATATCTATTAGGACGGATCATGGTACCGAGTTCGATAACTAAGCCTTCATTGAATATTGTCGAGAGCATGGTATCGATCACAACTTTTCGGCCCCTAGGACTCCTCAACAAAATGGAGTAGTCGAAAGGATGAATCGAACCATAGAAGACATGTCACGCACTATGCTACTTTGTAGTGGCTTGCCTAGAAACTTTTGGGCAGAAGCCGTGAATACCGCATGTTACATACACAACCGTGCTATGATTAGACCAATCTTGAAGAAAACCCCTTACGAACTACTAAGAGGAAGAAAACCAAACATATCCCATCTAAGATGTTTTGGAAGTAAATGTTTTATACATAATAATGGTAAAAATAGATTGGGAAAGTTTGATCCTCGTAGTGATGAAGGTGTTCTCTTGGGTTATTCTAATCAGAGCAAGGCATATCGTGTATACAACAAGCGAACTATGTGCGTGGAAGAAAGTATACATGTCATATTTGATGAAAACGATACTCTCGAACAATATGAAGGAGAAGACTTGGAAGAAGAGGAAGATCCAGATTTCTGGCTTACTCATAAAGACTTACCCGAATTAGACGACGAAAACGATGAAACACAAGTTATTGGAACCGACGCTGAAAAGCCTCAAAAGTCAAACTTGGACGACATTCAAGGCAAGGATAATGTTATTGTCACTTCATCATCTAACTCCAAAGACTCCACGAAAGATTCTTTGGAAGCAGATGTTAAGGTAACATCAATAGTAACATCTAGCTTGAATTCAGGGGGAACATCTGACGTTACGGATAATGTTAGAGTAACATCAGATGGAAATCCTAAAAACGTTCCAACGACGATCAAGAAATGGAAACACCAAAGTTTTCACCCCACGGATGCGATACTTAGTGACTACAACAAAGGTATACAAACGCGTAAGTCCATCATGAATAACTATTGTGTGCTAAACTCGTTTCTCTCTACAATTGAACCTAACAACATCAAAGTTGCACTAACCGATTCCGATTGGATAGTTGCAATGCAGGATGAGTTACGACAATTTGAGAAAAACAAAGTTTGGCACTTGGTTCCTAGGCCTCCGAATCGTAAAGTTATTGGTACTCGTTGGGTTTTTAGAAACAAACTTGACGATTCGGGAGCTATTGTGAGGAATAAGGCAAGGCTAGTGGTGCAAGGCTATAACCAACAAGAAGGCATTGATTTCGACGAAACCTTCGCACCAGTAGCCCGTTTAGAAGCGATTAGATTACTAATTGCCTTTGCCGCTCACAAAGGTTTTAAACTCTATCAAATGGATGTTAAGACCGCCTTTCTTAATGTCTATTTGAAAGAGGAAGTATATGTTGAGCAACCCCCCGGTTTTCAAAATAGTGAATTTCCAAACCATGTTTATTTTCTCGACAAAGCTCTTTATGGTTTAAAACAAGCCCCTAGGGCATGGTATGATCGTTTATCTCAGTTTTTACTTAAAAATGATTTCAAACGTGGCTCTGTCGATAAAACCTTATTTTTGAAAACCAAGGGGTCGGATATTTTAATTATTCAAGTTTATGTTGACGATATTATTTTCGGTGCTACTAATGAAAGTTTGTGTAGTGATTTTTCAGACCTAATGCAATCCGAATTTGAAATGAGTATGATGGGAGAATTAAGTTTCTTCCTAGGTCTACAAATCAAGCAAACTAAGGAAGGTATAATGATACATCAACAAAAATACATTAAGGAGTTGCTCAAGAAGTATGGTATGGAGAACGGTAAGGTTATCTCCACACCTATGGCTACAACGACAAAATTGGACAAAGATGAAGATGGAAAAGCCGTGGATGAGACCGTGTATAGAGGCATGATAGGGTCTCTTCTATATCTCACGGCTAGTCGACCCGATATTATGCAAAGTGTTTGTGTGTGTGCTAGGTTTCAAGCAAACCCTAAGCAATCCCATCTTGTGGCAGTCAAGCGTATTTTAAGATACTTAATTGGTACAATGAATCTTTATTTGTTTTATCCTATGTATGACAATTTTGATCTTAAAGGTTATTCAGATGCGGATTATGGAGGGTGCTCTATTGATCGAAAAAGCACTTCGGGGACGGCTACATTTCTCGGTTCGGGCATAGTGTCATGGGGTTCAAAGAAACAAGCTACGGTTGCATTATCTACAACGGAAAGTGAGTATATTGCAGCATCATTGGTATGTTCTCAACTACTTTGGCTAAAACAACAATTATATGATTATGGGGTAGTTTTCGAAAGCGTACCTATTTATTGTGATAATATTAGTACCATAGCTATATGTTGGAGTAAGTGTCCTCCACAATAGTGCAATTACTTAATAAATCTCAATTAAGGAATACGTGGGGATAATCCTGTATTATTGTCAATTGATTAACGTAAATCAATAACGGTTGGCTGACTAGAGTTTGACGTTATTGTCGTGAGAACGGCGGTAATCAATTGATCCCTTTAAGTCACACCTAAAGGAACGTACTCCAAATATTTAAGCTAATATATTGTATGAGATACGATTATATTAGTGACTTGATAATTTGACTAACGGTTAGTCGGTGTATTGATTTAGAGAGAAATCGAGTTGTGAACTCGAGTGATTTAATTTTATATCGATAAAATTATTAGAGGAGATGAGAATTAGTGATTAAGTGTTAATTCACTAATTGTGTATATTTTACTAATGAGATTAGTAAAAGTACATTTTAATATATGTGTAAGTGTACATGTATATTAAGGGAGAGTTTAATTGATTTACACTTTATTATATTAGATAATTAAGTGATAAATTATAAGTATTTGTGAGACAAATATTGAAAACAAAATAGACCCATTTAGGGTCTCTTGGACCAGATCAAAATGGTGAGAGAGGAGGAGATGTTACCTCTTTGTCTTATTCTATTTGGAAGTCTACTTTATGCATGTGATAAAACATCATCATTGTATTGCATGACATTGTGCTAATCAAGAGCACAACTCTTCCCTTCCTTCTCCTTTAGTAGGCCCAAGTAGTGTCTTTGACACACTATCTTTGCCTCTCATTTTTCTAGTTAAAATACAAGTGTTAGATGAAAGAGAAATGATTCATGCATTCTCTCATTCTCTCACTATTTTCTCTCTAAACAAATACTCACATTATCTATTACATTACTAAGAGTTAGTAATAAGATTTCAAATAATATCAAGTTAGTACTAAGTGATTTCTAGTCAAAATCTTTAGTATTGTTTTGGAGTGTTCTTGGGTGCTTCTTTTAGGAGGTTTCCTACTTTGGAAACTTGGGTTTTTAAGGAGGATCATCCTAAGCTCATACTCAAGAAACTAAACTAGAAAGGAGTTCTAGTTTAGTGCCCTAATTTCCTTTTCAAGAAAGGTATAAATTTCTAAACTTGTTAACAATGTAAATTTGTACTACATAGATCTTGCTAAATCAAATTAGAGTAATTTGATTTACACTAATACTTGATTAGTGAATGGGATCCGATCCCTACAAGTGGTATCAGAGCCAAGGCTTGTAGTTACAAATTTATTTTGTTGTTTTTGGAGTTTTATGTATTTATTGAGAATAAATAACATAAAATCCGAAAATAGTGTTAAAAATGGTTTTAACACGAGATTTTTATTGCATGCAAATTTTCTGGTCTCATGAAATTTCTGGTCAAATTTCGTATTTTTTGGAATTTGTTTGCTAATTTAAATGATTTTTATACAAAACCGAGTCAAAAAGTGTGTTTTTGGCTAAAATAATTACTATAAATAGTTATAGTTCGAATCTGGTCACGAAATTTTTACACAGTGATTTTTCATATTTATACATTCTGCATGTAAATTTTCAAAGTCAGATTTTTAGTTTTGTATATTTATTCATATTTTTGTTTAAAATCGGTATGGTTTGCATTTTATGTCCAAAAATATAGTAAATGTTGTTTTCTGGACATGAAATTTATACCAATATTTTTACACATTATGAGGATGCTCTCGTATAAATTTGGGATTTTACCTCACTGTTTTAGACGTTTTCTTGATTTTATGATTTAAAATCGATGAAATCGTATGTTATTTTATATAAAATAATTCGTAAATATTTTCTGGCCAAACTTTTCTTTTCTGATATTTTGGAAGTGTTCCAGAATATACAAAATTTTTTCAAAATAAAAATAATTTTATTTTATTTTATTTTGATTTTATAAAGCTTTATTCATAAAAGGGTTATGATTAAAGTACTTCTAATTAGCAAATGACCATGTTTATGAACTAAAATCACCATAAGTTAGTATTAACTAATGTTGGGTGTTCTAAAATCAGTTTAGAAGTTTAGTTCAAGCTTAAAAGGTGTTTTAAGCATTATTGATTAATATAAGATTAATCGGTTAAAAAAATGAGATCGGTTTGAAACGATTAAATGCGATTATTGTTGAAGGCGATTTTGGCATGTTTCTATTCATAAGCTTTACATTATGCATGTTTGGATGAATGTTTATTATTTGAATGAATGTTTATTCTTACTAGTATGGCCATAGTTTGTTATATTTTTACCGATATTGCCCGTAATGAAAGGGAATATCGTGTGGGTTTGTAATTAAATGCGATCTCGTATCGCCGGTTTGTAATTTTTAATAGTTTATTTCATTTATAAATGTATAATAGGATTGCTATGTATTCATTTGTAAATCATACTTGTAACTATTTGTAAATCGAAGACCGGTGATGGAGATCGACTTGGAGCCTTAGAAGAGTTCTAAAGCTTGCAAGGAGGAGCCTTGGATGAGATCCATTATGAAGAGGGACCAAAGGAGTTGGTTTCCAATTTGTAACTCCTTGTATTTTAATTACTTTTAGGTGGCCATACTAGGTTTATGCTTTCTTGCTTGGTTTTGCTTGTTTGTTTGCTTATATATTCCGCTCACATGCCAAAATCGCCATGCATGCCATGATATCCCACTCCGATTGTCTTTTTTTAGGTCGCCATTCTTAAATTAGTTCACTTATAAAGAATTTAAATGACTAAAAATTGACAAGATCACCCACATTTTAACAAAAATGAATTGAGATTAAGCCTTTCCAAATATAGCGACTATGAACCCCATGTTCGTGAGGACCTCATGACGTGGAACCTTGTTACCATGGGTAAGTAGTGGGAGGAAGTCCCATGCTATTTTGGTTTGGACTCAACCAAATAAGAGTTATTTGGGGCTAATCGATGCATTTTATAAGAAAATCATCAACCAAGCATTCTAGTGTAGAATTAGTCAAGTGTTGACTTATCGCTTTTATATAAAAGGAAACATGAGATGTCTAATTTTATATGGAAAACGAGTCTTGGAATCATTTATATAATTTCGTGGGAGATCATTATATAAATGGACATTTGTTTTAAAAATGAGTTTTAGCAAATGTTATAAATGAACAATGTATGCTTATATATTTCCTCATATTTATTGTAGAATCGTTTATCGCAATGGCATCATCATCAACTTCCGCGCCTATTTTGGGCAAAGATTCATGGTTGCGAACCGTGATGGATAAGTGTATCCTCAAGGATGACGGTAGCAACTTCGTCGAATGGGATTCGACAATGAAGGGCGCCGTTACATCCGACAATGTGCTCAAGCACCTTACCGATCAACCACCCGCCGAACCCACTTCTCGATCCGGCGCGGCTCGTGCCGCCTATGATGAGTATGTGAAAGTGGACAATGACGTGAAAAACGTCTTAATTTGGTCCATGTCACCCGCTCTCAAACTCCGAATGGTTACTCAAAAGAGTGCATATGCGATATTCACTCGAGTGACAACCATGTTCTCCAAAGCACCGCAAATAAGGCTTTATGAAGCCGCGTTCGGTTTTTTTCGATGCAAAGCTTGAGAGGAACCAAAAAGTTGGTCCTCATGTGCTCAAAATGATTGAGCAAATAGACACTCTTGAGCGTCAAGAGTGTGCTATACCGAAAGCTCTTGCGATTAACCGCATTCTTCATTCTCTTCCTAACAAGTTTGCTCATTTTCGAGTGAACTATAACATGAACAACATGGATAAGAGTTATCATGAACTTCATGCACTCTTGGTCCAAGCCGAGAGGGATATGGAAGTGAATGAGGTGGAGAAAGAAAGATGTTCTCTCCATGAAAATGAAGAACATGAACTTGGGAGTGAAGAAGGGAAGGTGGCCAAGAAGGCCATCTAACATTGGCAAGGGTAAGGGAAAGGCTATTGTGGAAGGTGTTCCACATAAGCCTAAGCCCAAGATCAACAAGGGAAGACCCTCAAAGACACTTGCAAATATTGTAATGAGGTGGAGTCATTGGATGCGCAATTGTCTCAAGTATAAGAAGGATCTCAAGAATGGATGTGCGACATCCAAAGGTATTCCTTCTAATCTCTATATGATTGACATCAATCATGCTTGCATTTCTACATGGGGATTGGATACCTGGGATGTGGATCTCACCTTTGTAATCATTTGCAGGGGATGAGAAGCGTGCGGGCCCCAGCCAAGGGTGATGTAGATCTCGCATGGGCAATGGAGCTAGAGTAGCGGCCGTTTAAAGTGGGAACTTTTGTACTCGCTCTTGCTAGTGGATTAGAGTTGCTTTTGAATAACTGTTATTTTGTACCAACTCTAACCAAAAACATTATCTCCGTCTCCGTGTTAGATGCGGAAGGCTTTTGTTTTGAGATTAAGAACAACCGTTGTACTTTTTCTTTTAATGAAATGGTTTATGGTGAAGCTATTTCAATTGGAGGTATTTATGTTTTAAATGATGTTAATGATGTCTATCATGTTGAGAACAAAAGGCTCAAAACGAATGAATCAAACAAATCCTACCTTTGGCATTGTCGTTTAGGTCACATAAACGAAAGACGCATAAAGAGACTTGTTGAGACCAAGGTTCTCAAACCATTTGATTGCGAATCATATGGTACATGCGAAGCTTGCCTTTTAGGCAAGATGACTCGTCAACCCTTTAGCGGTAAAGGGACACGAGCAAGTGAGGTTTTAGGACTCATACATACCGAGTGTGTGTGGTCCATTAAACATCACCGCTAGAGGAGGATATCATTACTTCATTACTTTTACCGATGATTTAAGTAGATATGGTTATGTCTACTTAATAAGGCATAAAAGTGATGCTTTTGAGAAATTTAAAGAATTTCAAAATGAGGTTGAGAACCAATTAAACAAAAGGATAAAAGCACTACGATCGGATCGTGGTGGCGAATATCTAAGTAATGAGTTTGATTCACATCTTAAGAATTGTGGTATAATATCACAATGGACTCCTCCGGGCACACCACAATTAAATGGTGTTGCAGAAAGGAGAAACCGAACTTTGCTTGACATGGTTCGGTCTATGATGAGTCAAACCGAGCTTCTGGATCATTTTGGGGCTTTGCGCTATTATCCGTTGTATTCTCACAAAATCGAAGTCCGACTAAAGCGGCCAATAAGACTCCATATGAGATATGGATGGGAACGGTTCCCTATTTGTCATTCATGAGAATTTGGGGATGTGAGGCATTCGTCAAGAATAAAGCTGACGATAAACTCGCTCCAAGGTCTGACAAATGTCTATTTGTAGGTTATCCTAAGGAAACCTGTGGTTATTACTTCTACAACCCTCACGAGAACAAAGTGTTTGTGGCTCGTGATGCTGTTTTTCTAGAAAATGAATTTATTTCTAAAAAACAGAGTGGGAGAAAATTTGAACTTGATGAAGTTCAAGAGCCACAAACCGAGACAGAAAATGAGGAAGCGGATTTCCTCATTAAATGCGACACGGTTATAATCCCTAGGAGGTCAGGAAGAGTTAGTCAACAGCCTGACCGCTACCTCGGTAATATCGAGGAGGAGGGTGATTTGTTGTTATTCGAAAGCAACGAACCCTCAACCTACAAGGCGGCTATTAGTAGCCCCAACTCCGAAAAATGGCTTGAGGCCATGAAATCCGAAATGGATTCTATGTACGAGAACCAAGTTTGGGACTTGGTAGATTTACCTGAAGGAGTGCGACCCCTTCAGTGTAAATGGATATTCAAAATCAAACTCGGCATAGATAAACATATTGATGTTTACAAAGCTAGATTGGTGGCAAAGGGCTTTTCACAAGTCCAAGGTATTCATTATGATGAAACCTTTGCACCGGTTGCTATGCTTCGATCCATAAGGATAATCTTAGCGGTTGCCGCATTTCATGACTATGAAATATGGCAAATGGATGTAAAAACCGCCTTCTTGAATGGGATTCTAGAAGAGGAAGTGTTTATGACACAACCAGAAGGTTTTGTAGACACATCCAACCCTAAGAAAGTATGCAAGCTTAAGAGATCCATTTATGTTCTTAAGCAAGCATCGAGGAGTTGGAATCACAGATTCGATCATGTTATCAAACAACATGGATTCGCTCGAAGTGCCGAGGAACCTTGTTTGTACATGAAGTTTAGTGGGAGTAAAGTAACCTTCCTTGTTTTGTATGTGGATGACATACTATTGATTGGAAATGATATTCCAAGTCTGAACTCGGTAAAGGTGGAATTGGGAAATCATTTCCAAATGAAGGACTTGGGAGAGGCACAACGCATCTTGGGTATCCGGATCTATAGAGATAGATCTAAGAGGATACTAGCATTAAGTCAAGAAACTTATATTGATAAGATTCTTGATAGGTTCAATATGAAAGACTCCAAGAGAGGCTTTCTTCCGATGAGTGTAGGAATAACATTGAAGAAATCTCAATGTCCTACGACTCACTGGAAATTGAACGCATGAAATTGATCCCTTATGCTTCCGCTGTTGGATCAATCATGTATGCTATGATGTGCACTCGTCCCGATGTCGCTTTCGCTTTGAGCATGACGAGCCGGTATCAAGCTAATCCCGGTGAGAGTCACTGGATAGCTGTGAAGAACATCCTTAAGTACTTGAGAAGAACTAAGGATTCGTTTCTTGTGTTTGGAGGAGAACTTGAGCTACGCGTAAAGGGTTACACGGATGCAAGTTTCCAAACCGATGGGGATGATCCAAATCCCAATCCGGCTATGTCTTTATGTTGAATGGAGGAGCTGTTTGTTGGAAGAGCTTCAAACAGTGTCGCTGCGGATTCTACAACCGGCGAGAATATTTGGCGGCATCTGGAAGGCGCTAAAGAAGGCTGTGTGGATTCGGCAATTCTTGGATGGACTAAGAGTAGTCCCTAGTGCCGTGGATCCCGTGGATTGTTTATTGTGATAACAGTGGGGCTATTTTCCAAGCGAAGGAGCCCAAGTCTAGCAACAAGTCTAGACATCGTTTTGAGGAAATACCACGTTATTAGAGATAATGTGGAGAGGAAGGAAATAGACATTTGTAAGGTTGGGATGACGATAACATCAGCCGATCCTTTAACCAAGCCTCTTTCGAGGGCTAAGCATGACGCCGCACACCGCCATGGGGTTGCAAACAGATGCCAGATTTCCTTTAGTTTCGTAATATGTAATAGAATGATGTATCTTATTACATATATGAAAATAACATTCATTGTTTCTATCTTAAGTCATTGTGAATGCATACTTTGTTTATCCGAATATTTGTGTGACAACTTTGAACATATTCAAGTGAACGGAATAAACTAAGTATTTGGTCCCTAGGCTCTCATATGAGGTGACGTCTCCGAGAGACTAGATTGCAAGTCGATCGATGGTGGGTTCAACACCATAGGGTCATATGTGATGACTGATCGTTTGCATAGACAGACTGTGAAGAACACTCTGTCGGGCAGTGACGCTTATAGAATTCCTTTTCAATGAGATTGAAACCTGGTCGTGGTGGGAATTCTATAGTATTCCTTTGAGTCGATTCTTTGATTTGGGTGATTATGCAGTCGGTGCAGTTTCCGAGTGACTTTCATTTTTGTCCTAAGCCATGCCGTGAAAGGGGGTTATAAGGGCATCTTTGGGGTCATGGTGATCTGCATTATACAGTACAATCGAGTGGAAGGGAAATGTCCACCCTCGTCAGGGTAAAACATCTTTGGGCCACTCGAGGAGTAGTCATTTGAAAATGCGTGCCACGCTCGGTAAGAATCTACGGTAGATTCCCCCGACAACCTACTCTCCTTATCGAGGAAACCACTCACGATATATATCTCGGGATGCAAGCACGACTGTAAGACACCTTGCATCGAGTGGGAGATGTGAAACGGACATGAGAATTGGTAATGCACAACTTGTCTCGGACAAGTGGGAGATTGTTGGAGTAAGTGTCCTCCACAATAGTGCAATTACTTAATAAATCTCAATTAAGGAATACGGTGGGATAATCCTGTATTATTGTCAATTGATTAACGTAAATCAATAACGGTTGGCTGACTAGAGTTTGACGTTATTGTCGTGAGAACGGCGGTAATCAATTGATCCCTTTAAGTCACACCTAAAGGAACGTACTCCAAATATTTAAGCTAATATATTGTATGAGATACGATTATATTAGTGACTTGATAATTTGACTAACGGTTAGTCGGTGTATTGATTTAGAGAGAAATCGAGTTGTGAACTCGAGTGATTTAATTTTATATCGATAAAATTATTAGAGGAGATGAGAATTAGTGATTAAGTGTTAATTCACTAATTGTGTATATTTTACTAATGAGATTAGTAAAAGTACATTTTAATATATGTGTAAGTGTACATGTATATTAAGGGAGAGTTTAATTGATTTACACTTTATTATATTAGATAATTAAGTGATAAATTATAAGTATTTGTGAGACAAATATTGAAAACAAAATAGACCCATTTAGGGTCTCTTGGACCGTCCAAAATGGTGAGAAAGGAGGAGAAGTTTCCTCTTTGTCTTATTCTATTTGGAAGTCTACTTTATGCATGTGATAAAACATCATCATTGTATTGCATGACATTGTGCTAATCAAGAGCACAACTCTTCCCTTCCTTCTCCTTTAGGCCGGCCCAAGTAGTGTCTTTGACACACTATCTTTGCCTCTCATTTTTCTAGTTAAAATACAAGTGTTAGATGAAAGAGAAATGATTCATGCATTCTCTCATTCTCTCACTATTTTCTCTCTAAACAAATACTCACATTATCTATTACATTACTAAGAGTTAGTAATAAGATTTCAAATAATATCAAGTTAGTACTAAGTGATTTCTAGTCAAAATCTTTAGTATTGTTTTGGAGTGTTCTTGGGTGCTTCTTTTAGGAGGTTTCCTACTTTGGAAACTTGGGTTTTTAAGGAGGATCATCCTAAGCTCATACTCAAGAAACTAAACTAGAAAGGAGTTCTAGTTTAGTGCCCTAATTTCCTTTTCAAGAAAGGTATAAATTTCTAAACTTGTTAACAATGTAAATTTGTACTACATAGATCTTGCTAAATCAAATTAGAGTAATTTGATTTACACTAATACTTGATTAGTGAATGGGATCCGATCCCTACACTATATCTAAGAACCCGGCCATGCATTCTCGGACCAAACACATCGATATTCGTCATCACTTTTTGAGAGATCATGTAGAAAAAGGTAATATTGAACTAATCTTTTGTCCAACCGAAGATCAAAAAGCTGATATTTTTACAAAGCCCTTAGCTAGGGAACGCTTTGAGAAATTACGTCTTGAAATTGGCTTGGTTAATGGTAATTGATTGTTTGGCCGTGTACTTACTCCTATGATTGACTAGATTTGGTTTTGCGACTGTGTCCGTATTAAGTTGTGAAATTCTATATGCTTTAATTTTGGTACATTCTAGTTTTATTTTTTATTTGAGCTCGATAATATCCGTATTTTATTTCCTTGATTATCCTATACCATATGTCTAAATCTCATTACTCCACAAATAGGACAATTCCTTTTGTATCTAGTATAAATAATTTTTATTTATTTATGCCCTCCTAATGAGATTACTTTTACATATTTTATGGTATAATCCCAACCTAAGTAAAATAGGGTCTTAGCCTCTCCCATATCCTAATAAAACTAGATTTACCTTAAGATCAATCCTAAATCAAACTAGTATATGATTTCCTATATAATAATATCTTCTTTTATTTGCATACAACTCAAATATTACCAAATATTATTATATCATATATAATTATTATCCTATACTACCTATATTACCTTATATGATAATAATTATTTACCAAAAAAATCTCACAAAATCTTCCCCCTTTCACCCTTCCTCACGTCACCTCCTTCCTCCACCACTCATATCACCCTCTCTCCTCTCACATATTTAAACCCCTCTCTCCCTACCTTTCACCCACCGATTTTTACACCCTTTTATTACCACTCCTTTCACTTTCTCTCTTTTACATCACCATCACCTTCAAATTCAAAACCAAAAACCCAAAAACCATGCCACCCAAGAAAATTAACGCGACTCCCAAACGAACCATGAAGACTAGAGCCGCGTCAATCGTCGTTTCCTCGTCAGATTCTTCCAGACCATCGTCCCCTGTTTCATCCGAAGGAGAATCAAGTGGAAAACGGGTAAAAACTGAAACTCAACCTTCGTATGCCTCTCACATGGAGATGGTACTCGCTGAGAATAAGACTATTCTCGAAGCCGTGGAGGATACACGGTTGAAACTCAAGGAACTTTTTCGAGCCTGCTTGGTTCTTCGTTACCCACTTCATAATAGTCGTGTTTATCCGATCTCCTGGTATGAGGAGCTTGAAAATTTACAGGAGTTCAGTAATATTCTGGAGTATCAAGGTTGGCAAGGCTTTTTGGATGGATCGCATGTGATGTATCCTGTTCAAGTGGCTCAGTTTTGGGCTACCTTGAGGGTTGAAAACAGGGTGCTCTGCGCTAATTTCGGTGATAAGGCGATAAAGATCACCATGGAGGATTTTGCTGAAGCTTGGGGCATCCCTTGTGAAGGGGTTGAAGTGTTCTCTGGAGGAAAGTGGAACGGGTTAACGGACGTAGAGCAATTAAGCTACAAACAATGTCTTGATCCCGAAGCGAAGGGAAACGAGGAGGTACTTGTCTCGAAGGTGAGTCCCTTAGTTCGATTTTTGATCAATTGTATTCATGCTACTTTTCTGCCCAAGAAGGGTGGTACTCAACGCATTGATGCACATGAAAATCGTCTTCTTTATCATCTCTTGAACGGAGATAAAGTGAATATGCCTCTGCTTATCTTTTCTCACATCAGTGTTACTTTGGAAAAGTTAACTGCTACTCGTCTCTCTTCGACTCTCATTGTCCCCTACAGTATGTGGCTCTCGAAGCTCTTGAAAATTAAGGGTGTGGTAGGTAAACACACTATTACTCGCCTACCCACTGATGTTATGAATTGTTTATTGCTTCGACGTATGAATCTGGAAGGTGTGGACTTGGTCCATGTCCCAAAGCAAAGACCGGGGAAAGAGAAGGTCGGAGAAACGAGTGTTCCTGTGGATGAACCTGTGAATGTGCGAATGGATGTGGGTCGAACAGAGGAGACTTTGAATGAGCTTCAAGCTTTGGTCATGTATCGCTTTGATGCTTTTGAGACAAATATGATGGGTAAGTTCGAGGAATTGGCTGGTAAGTTAGCTGCGGGGGGAGTGCAGGTGAAACCCGAGCCCATTGATGTTGATGAGAAACTGAAGGCGTTTGCTGAGGAGCTTGAGAAGTCCAAAGACGATATAATGAAGTCGCTTTGGAGTGTTGATTATAAGGTCGGTAGAATGCAAGAACATGTCGGGCACATACAAGAAGACTTGAATAGGATCAACACTCGTGGAGGGACTCTAAGTGAGAATGTGGGACAACTCGTGGACTTGTTTCGGGCTCATGTTAATCCTCCGTCACAAAGGCTTGTCGAGATCGTGGATAGACTTCGCGGGATCACAGATAAGGTGGACAGGACTGTGTACCTGTTGGAGCGTAACCACCGCGTTTAGTCGCCATGGTCGTTTGCGCGTAGTGTTAGACATTTTTTGGGTTGTCATTAAGCCGAAACCGCCCCATTCACCAACCATCTATCTTATTAGCTTGCTTTAGGATCAATCGTTTAAAACATTAGTCTCGTTTTCTATTTTCTGGTTCTGTTTTGTTCGGTCTTATATGGCCAAAGACTTAATTTGCTTTCGCTTGCTTATTTTGGAATAATTTCGGATATTATTGTTGCTTTATATTAATATGACTAGTGTGTGTTCTTAATATATTGCATATGTGTGCTTATGACTTAATATTATTCTAGTCCTTTTCCTTTTCGATGAAGTCAAGAGGGGGAAAAGACGTCTAAGATTTGATTGCGTTATCCTTGTTTAATTTCACTATCTTCGTTTCTTATCGTCAATCTCTCTCGAGTGTTTTGTTTATATATCACTAACGATTTTGGTTGGCTTAAGAAAGGTGAAATATATCTCTTCTTCTCGTGGACTCTCATCTTTTCGAGACAATGTTCGATTGAGGGGGAACGACCTTAGAAATAAATCTTAGATAGGTCCTCATAGACCTTGGGAGACTTGACATCATCAAAAAGGGGGAATTTGTTGACTCCACGATTAGTTTTGATATTGTCAAGTTATTTATTTCTATCGTATGCTACTCGTTTGTGTGTTTAAGTTCATGATGCGTAGGTATCTAAGCTCGAAAAGAAGTGAAAAGAAGAAGAGGATGTGAAACGTTAAAGACAAGCTTCGTATCAAGTCAAGACTATAGGAACGAAACATGTAAAGTGACTTAACGAAGCTATGCACTATAAAATCTTAGCTCAACAGTAATGTTACCCTAACATGATTTCATGTTACAGTAACATCAGTGCTGTAGCAGTTTTTCCTAAAAACGTTTTATAAATATTTTCTAAATATTTTCTAAAGAAATTATCTTCTGCTAAAAGTTTTCTATATTTTTATTATGATATATGAGAATATATTTTACTCATCTTAGAATTAGATTTGAATATATTTTACTTAGTAAAATATATGATAATTTAGTTGTAAAAGATGTGGAAAGTATTTGTAATATATTATGATTCCTTAAAATATCTTTTATGATAATTCTTCTCTTCTAAATTGGTTTTATAAGATAATATATTTTGGAAAAATTATATCTACTATCTTTTCATTATGGCCGAAAATATTTGATAAGTATGTGACCATATTTTCGGTTATGTACTATATATTTGTAAAGGATAGATTTTCTCCATATTATCTTCTAATATCTAATAATAATATCTTGCATCTCCTAGTTGAATTAAATGTCTAGATTCGTTCTTGGAGATCAAGTAAAGTTTTAATATCTTCCTAAATATATTTTGACAACTAGCAAATTATCTTATAAGGAAGTTTTATCACACAACAATACTATTATAATATTATCTTTTATTTTGCTAAATAAAAATAATATTATCCTTTGCTTTGTGACCTAGAGTCACACGAGTACTATAAGTACTCTACTACCATTTTGATTAAAAATCATCCAAGACAATACAATACATTTCAAATACTTCCAATACATTTTTAATCAATCTAAGCTTTTCAAAATACAATCTTAATTTTACTTTGCAAAACATTTTTGTTCAATATTTGAACCGTGTTCTTCATTTGTCTTTTGCAAATATTTACTTTGATTTTGAAAGCTTTTTTAAACTTTGTACTTTTGTTCTTAACTCATATTTTCTAAAGTGCATAGTTACGATAAGACTCTCTAGACAATTGAATTGTATTTTCATTTTGTTTGAGAGACTTGTAACAAGAGAAAACTCAACTTGTTAGAGATTAATTTCTCGAGTTTGAAAAGAAAGGCTTCACACTAGGATTAGGGTTAGTCTCTAGTGTTTATTAATTGTTTATTGTAAGCTAGGCCGGAGTAGGTGCTCTTGATAAATAATTAATAAGAAGAAGGGGTGGATGTAGGCTTTTCAATTGGGCCGAACCACGTTAAATCCTTGTGTTATTTATTTTCCGCAATTTACATTTTCCGCATTTATTTTTCGTTGCAAAATTTTTAAGAGGTACAATCCTCTATTCACCCCCCCTCTAGAGTATTGTTGGGCCCTTGGACTCTACAATTAGTTAAAGTAATGAATTATAAATAAAAACATAAAAAGAAATGAATAGCTAAAACTAAATAGGGGCCACGGTTTTATCACTTAAAATGGGTCAATTTTGATCAAAATGAATTTATCACTTAGTCACTAAAGTTGAATAGTAATTAGGATTATATTAGATTGTATAATAAATCGTTAATAAAAAGAATCGACGAAACCGATAAAAATAAACGTTACACGTATTAAAATGAACAATTTCGAGTGTTACTACCTTTACCTAAATTTGGATTTGGACATACGGACTATTTAAAATGAACTACGACAACGTCGCTAAAATTTGAAACCGTTAAAATTTTAGTTAAGTATATGACTAAATTTAACCGAGTTTTACATTTAAAATAATTTTTCAAATCACTAAATACAAAACGAACTTAACGACTTTGAAACTAGAATTTTATACTTAGTAAATAAAAGCTTAGTTTTACACCTAAAAATATCCTAAGTATAAAAATATGTATAAAATATAGAAATACATACAAGGATAAAAATACGTACAAGTATAAAAATACGTATAAATACGAAGTATAAGAATATGCATACGTATAAAAATATGTACAAATACGAAATACGAAAATACGAATACGTATAAAAATACGATGAATAGTAACTACGATGAATAGTAAAATGATGAATAGTAACCGTGATGAATAGTAAAATAATGAATAGTAAAATAATGAATAGTGAAAATATTTAAAATTTACGAATGAACTCAAAATAAATATTTAAGTTTTTTCTATGTGTTCTGTTTACCTGAAGAACTGCTAGAACTAAAATTTCATTATACAAAGTTCGACGATATATTTAAGTTTTAGAAATAACACATGTTACGATTGAACGAGAAAATAAGAATTTGAGAAAACCAGCTACTTGAATAAAATACTTGGATTGTTCGCCATGTTGCGACTCTTGAAATTCGAAGTTAATGAGGTAGCTGTATATGGGGACTTGGGCTCCCTCCCAGAGTTGCCCAAGGCGATTTAACGATCTTGAGATTGTTATTCGGCACGGTATATACAACCTCAGAGATGGGGCATCCTTGATATTTCCGTGGGCCCATATATAGTAATTGGAAAATACCAGCTCCATCCGGGGGTACCCGTCCCTGGTGATAGTCATATTTTTCGTCGGTGATACCTTTTGAATAGCGAATACGTATGATCCTCGATTAGATGGTGTATGCATACATTAGACAAGGGATTGAATCGTCCTTCTTACCTTAGATATCTTTAGCCTGTCAGCCATGTCCAAGTTATGTTGGCCCTGTCGGCTATTGCGCGGATTATGTCTGCGTGATTCCGCCTTACTAACGAAGACTCATTAGTCAACGTATGATGAATGCATTTCCTTGTTTTGATTGATTATTGTCTGAATGACTTGGTTTCCTAAGTGTTGAGATTTGCCTTGTTGAGAATGATTATTTATGAGTGTTGTACGTTTTGTGAATGGTTGTATACTCATATTTGAATATGTAGATACCCGTATCCGTACCCCCCAAATACAAACCCTGTGATGAAATGGACTTTTCATTAAAAGCATGTTTTTAACGTAATGTCAAAACGGTACATTTTGACGAAAACATTTTAAGTCGTTTAACGCATAAATGATTTATTCGCATGTCGTGTAAAATAAGTATTCGTTTAGTCATTTTTATTTAAGCCGACCCAACACAAAAACAAGCCTTTTTCAAACACGAAAAAGCCCGCAAGAACACCCGAGCACGCCTCCCGAGGCGTAAGACGCTCAAGCCGAGCTCACGTCTAAACACATTTCACAAAAACAACTCAATACAAAGACAAAAACACTTTTCGGCCCGAGACCCGAAAAAGCCCACAAAAGCACCCGAAGAGGACCAAAATGCGTCCCGGGTCACATTCTGACGAAACAAAATCTCACAAAGTCGTAAAATAATATATTACAATATTATTTTATTTCGAGCCAAAATCGAAAAATACGACGAAAAACGGAAACACGAAACACGAAAACGGAGCCGAGGAATCAACTTGTACCAAGTTGATCCCCGAACCCCTAAAGTCAACAAAACAAACACAAAACCTGCAAAGCGAAACACACCCATACATACTAACGTAAGCGCGTACGCATGCACAAAATACGTCACAAAATGGCCCAAAAATTGCCTGTCAACAGACGATTTTACTGAAAATCGCCAGTTGACTGGCGATTTAATGGTAAATCGCCAGTCAACTGGCGATTTTCAGTATAATCGCATGTTGACAGGCGATTTTCCTCTGTTTCTGCACTTTGGCGGCTCGAAATCCCTATAAATACACCCCTTATTCGTTCATTTCAAACCATGAATTATCATCACTCTCTTCTCTATCTATACCTTAACACTTGACTCATACGGGTTCCTAACTCGACCCGGTATTGGCATTGCGAACCCGTATTCGCAATACGATTGTAGCGATTCGGATTTCTAAATCCGTCTTAAACCTCGCCAATATCGCATAAGCAACGACACAATTAACAATGAACAAACGGACACCACTTTACATTATGCAAATTCTCATTTACGCATTAAACGGCTAAACATGATTTCGACAAAACTTGTACTGTCTTCATTAGTCTTAAAGCATGCAAAACTGAGGGTTTTAAACAAACTTTTACATACACATGAGTCGGAAAATAGTATTTAAATGATTATTCAAACAATGAATTATCGTTTTGTGCACATTTCCTATAGCAACCCGTCATAGCTTTGACGTATACATTTGCTTTTACGCATATTTATCGAGTCACATATCGCACTTGTACGTAGCGGTCTGCATTTGCTCAAACATCGAATTATACACTGTTTTCAAGCTAGTAATGACTACTTTTACGTAGGCTTTTCGATTACAGTTTTTCATAACGCATTTTGACAAACTTTCGGAGAGTACCCTCACCCCGAATCCGCTCTGGTTTCACAATTGCCTTAGACGGATAGGTATCGACGCACCTTGAACTCTAAGATTCGCGTCTTCGAGTCCAAGACGCGCCGAACGGGTCCAAATTCCCTCATAATTTGGTGGCGACTCCGAAAACGGCTTTTAAATGATTTTTCAATATTTCTTTAAAATGCTTTAAACAAATTACGCAATGACATCCCCCATAGCAATCGAGCAAGACCCGCAGAGCGCGCTTCTACGCGCCGCTCTTTTACACATTTTCCCGCGCCGTGCATTCCGCCCCATGACACATTTCGAGGGCGGGCGCGCGCGGGGCGTCGAGAAGGGATCCCGATCCGGGATCCTTAGTTGGCGACTCCGCTGGGGACGAGCATGTTTTTTTATTATTTTGAAAACTAGCTTTTCATTTTATTTTAAAAACATAAAGAGGTGAAACTTGAAAACTTGAAAACAGTTTTAAATTCGATGTTTGAGCACATGCAACCGTTTGAGTCGAATCCTCCTGATTCACAACCACACTCTTCGAGGGACGGCTCCAAGTAAAAACTCGCTTCATAAGCGAGTATACTCTGGACACGTCGATCTCTCACCCTTCCACGATCACAAGTATGGCATCCGTACAAGTGAATCGTAGCAGTCAATCTCGAACACTCTAGACCCTGTATTGAATCCACACTCAAATGTGTGTGATCTTGCGGATAACTCTACACAAACGTTACGGCAATGACCGGAAGGAACCTTACCCTGAAAGCCAAAAACCCGTGTCTATACGTACAAATGCGAGGCTATAGTACCCTCACTATAGTCGTCTTTCAAAATGCATCATACATACGCACTCTACAACATTGCATTTACATTTTCAAAAAGAAATGAACGAACAGTTCTTTTTTTTGCAACTTTTGAAATAACATTTTTCAAAACCTTTCGTATAAACCGGCTGACCTATAGTCATTTCGGCTTAGCACGACAACACAGTCTTTCAAAACGCTCGCGAATAATCACTACATTCGTAGGGCCTTTCAAAAACGTAAACGGATTACGCGACTCACGGTCACTGTAATTCATTTATAGCAAAACATTTTCACATTGCAAAACCAGGGATAATCAACATATTCCTGCTGAACTTACTCAAAATAAACGGCCTCGGCCTTTTACAAACTTTTTCGCAAAACTCTCGTCGAGTCGATTGACCTCTAGTCACTTCGACTTGACAAACATCTCTTACAAACAAACAAAACTCGGGAATGGTCATACCCAATCCCGTCATTTACGCTGAATCGACTGACCTACAGTCATTTGACTCAGTTCATTTTACACAAAACACGTAAAAACGATCAAAACCGTTTTTACACATTTTAACATCCGTGGCTCGACTAGCCTATAAATGTTTCGAGTCGGATCCAAAAACTTTTCATTGCAATCCAACAATGAGCCCACGACGACATGCTGTTAATATGGGCCCCTAGGATTCAAGCACAAAGAGTCTTTTACATCGAGAATGGAAACGCGTCAACGCGTTTCTAACTCAAAAGCTTTCCAAACATTTTGTCAAAGCACGACGAGCTGTTTTAACAATACTCACAACACATTTTTTGAAATAAACATTTTTCAAAATTTTTGCAAACCGACTAACTAATCGCTGTTTTGGTTTTAAGCAAAATAAGCTATCTTTTCAAAAACAAAACCCAGGGATAATCACAAAATTCCCGCCGACATTTCAAAAGCATGAGCAGACTACATGACTCCTCGTCGTCGTAGTCCTTTTAATACAAACCTTTTTCTGCAAAGCAAACTCGAGGATGACAACATGTCCTCGATGATTTTTCACGACGCATTGAACAACCTATGCCCGTTTTAAGCATTTTTGAAATAACATTTTTCAAAATTTTTCAAACAAATCAGCTCAAGGCCATTTCACCCAATCACACTTTTACAACTAAGCAAACACGGGAATGCCCAAAAGCACTCCCTCGGACTTTTTCCACGGCCATTTCAGGCCAAGCATCTTTTTTACAATCAAGCAAAGCCCGGGAATGCCCAAAAGCACTCTCTCGGACTTTCTCCACGGCCATTTCAGGCCTAAGCATCATTGCTACAATCAAGCATAGCCCGGGAATGCCCAAAAGCACTCCCTCGGACTTTTTCCTTCGGTCATCTCGACCAAAACATCATCTTTACAATCAAGCAAAGCCCGGGAATGCCCAAAAGCACTCCCTCGGACTTTTTCTTCGGTCATCTCGACCAAAGCCTCACTTTTACAACCAAGCAAACCCAGGAATGCCCAAGCGCAGACCTGCGGACTTTTTCATCTAGTCTGAACGACCTATAGTCGCGCCGACTAAGCACCTTCAAAGCAAAAACGGCAGAACGTGCAGGACCGTTCTCATCGCATTTCAAGCATCTCCGACTTAACTAGCTAAACGCTCTCAAGTCGAATCCTTTTCCATGCATCTAGCAGGCTCGAGCCCTCAACGATGAACCGTTAACATGGGCTCGACAGATACAAAGCAAACACGTTTTAACATCGAGACGAGATGCGCGCACACATTCTCGCCTCAAAAAGGCTTCCTAGGCACAACTGAGGATACCGGAAAAGTGGATATCCCTTCTCGACGCCCCGCTCGCGCCCGCCCTCGAAATATGTCATGGGGCGGAATGCACGGCGCGGGAAAAATGAATTTTGCAAGAAGCTCGCGGGTCGCCAAAGCTTCGCATTTTTGGTGCTTTGCTTGACTTAACTCGCTTGAGCGTTCTTTTGTTTAGAGAGGGGGGATGTCATTGCATGTGAAGATAATAAAAAGAAATATAAAAATCCTTTTAAAACGTGTTTTTGGAGTCGCCACCAAATTATAAGGGAATTTGGAACCTATTCAACGCATCTTAAAATCATAAGACGCGAGGGTCTCAGATTTCAAGGTGCGTCGATACCTATCCTTCTGAGGCTATTGTGAAACCAGAGAGGATTCGGAGTGAGGTTACCCTTCTAAAGTTTTGACAAAGTATATTGAAAACTGCAATAAAAAGGCCTACTTAAAAGTAGTCTTTACTAATTTGAAAACATATGCTTTAATTTCGATATTTGGGCTAATAGGACGCTACGTACAAATGCAAATATATGACTCGATAAATATGTAAAATAAATGTGAGCCGTCAAAACTATGACGATTTGCTATAGGAAATATACGTAAAATTACCAATTCATTGTATTTGAATTAATAACTAAACGTTATTCTCCGACTTGTGTTCAATTCTAAGATTTTGTAAAACCCTCGGTTTTGCATGTTTAAAAGACTATATGAAACGGTACAGTTAAATGTCGAATCCGTGTTTTAGCCATAATTTAATGCATGAATCGAGAATTTGCATAATGTAAAAGTGGGTGCTTAATTTAGTGATTTTGAGTCGTTTGTTTATGCGATATTGGCGAGGTTTAGACGAATCATTTGATTCGAATTACTACAATCGTATTGCGAATACGAGTTCGTTAATGCCAATATCGGGGTGGGTTAAAGTAACCCTATAAGTCTCAAACGTCCAATCGGGAGGTAAAATTTCTTTACCTTGAAATGCAAAGACGGTTTTTAGAGTGGAAATTTATAAGTGCGAGAGGCTTTTTGTGAATATAAGTATCGGTTTTTGAATGTTATTGTAATTGTTGTTGTGATTGTTATTGTAAGAGTTGATGATGTTAATTGGTCAAATGAGGGCTGCTATTTATAGCAAATGCTTCGTGTTTTATGCCTAATTGATCAGAAAATCGCCAGTGAACCAGCGATTTAACAAAAAATCGCCAGAATGTCAGAGGAGGGCCAGAAAATCGCCTGAATACTGGCGATTTTCCAAAAAATCGCCAGTATTAAGGCGATTTTTTGGCCTGTTTCTGACACATTGTTGCGCCGTAATACGTTATCGTAGGTGTGTAAGCTAATGTTTGTGTGCTGCTTGTTTGTCGAGCATGTTGGCTGACTTTTGGGGCTGCAATTTGATCATCAATTTGATCAAGTTGTTAATCAACTTGGTTTTGTTTCGATTTTCGTGTTTCGTGTTTCGGTTTTTCGTCGTGTTTTTCGATCTTGGCTCGAAATAAAATAATATTGTAACGCATTATTTTACGACTTTGCGGGATTTTGTTTTGTTAGAATGTGACCCGGGACGCATTTTGGCCCGCTCGGGTGCTTGGGCCTTTTTATGTGTTTTTGGGCCGTTTTGTGTGTGTGTGTGGGTCGTTTTTGTATTCTTGGGTCATTTTGTGAGGCGTGTATGGCTCGTGCTCGTGTGTATTGTGTTAACTTACGATTTACTAAATTAATATTCATTTTTACGAAATACGCAAATTCAAATTAATACGTTAAGAATGACTAAAATGTTTTAGACACTTATGTACCGTTTAGTCTCGTTTTAAAACATGCATGAAAGTCCTTTTCGTCATCGGGTTTGCTTTTGGGGGGTACGGATACGGGTATCTACAGAGCCCCCAGTTTGACTGAGCTTGGACTAAAGCGCTAGTCAAACTTTAGAAGATAGTATCCGGACCATCACAGTCTCGATACTACCTGGCGACGCTAAGTATGTGTCTCGGGGGAGACGAGGACTTAGCGCCGGGAATGCGGGGAGGGACGGCATGTTTAAGGACATGACGGTCCTGCATGTTTAAGGGCTTGCCGGCCTGCTGTTGTTTGGATGTGATTCAATGGGGTTTTATAACTTGGCCATTTCCTGCGTCTCGTGTGTCTGCTGTGTGCTAGCTTGTGTATCTGCGTTTTGATTTGAATGAAAGTGTGTATTTTGTTTTACGTGCATTTGAAAAATATACGTTTTTAATTATACGTATTTTGATTTGTAACTCGTAAAGAGTGTACTTGTTTTTGAAAATTTACGTATTTAACTCGTGAGGAGTATACGTATTTTGATTTTGTGACTCGTAAAGAGTGTACTTGTTTTTGAAAATGTACGTATCTAACTCGTGAGGAGTATATGTATTTTGACTCGTAACTTGTAAAAAGTGTATTTGTTTTGAAAAATATACGTATTTAACTCGTGAGGAGTATACGTATTTTTGATTTTGTGATTCGTAAAGAGTGTATTTGTTTTGAAAAATATATCGTATTGAACTTCGTGAGGAGTATAATGATTTTTGATTTTGTGACTCGTAAAGAGTGTGTTTGTTTTGAAAAAATATAATGATTTAACTTGTGGGAAATATAATTATTTTGATTTTGTAACTCGTAAAGAGTTTATTTGTTTTTGAAAATATACGTATTTAACTCGTGAGGAGTGTACGTATTTTTGTTTTTGTGACTCGTAAAGAGTGTATTTGTTTTGAAAATATACGTATTTAACTCGTGAGGAGTATACGTATTTTTGTTTTTGTGACTCGTAAAGAGTGTATTTGTTTTGAAAATATACGTATTTAACTCGTGAGGAGTATACGTATTTTTTTGTTTGTGACTCGTAGAGAGTGTATTTGTCTTGGAAAGATATACGTATTTAACTCGTGAGGAGTATACGTATTTTGACTTTGTGACTCGTAAAGAGTGTATCTGTTTTGAAAAGTATATCGCTTTTAACTCGTCAGGAGTATAATGATTTTGATTTTGTAACTCAGAAAGAGTGTATTTGTTTTGAAAAGTATACGTATTTAACTCGTGAGGAGTATACGTATTTTGATTTTGTAACTCGTAAAGAGTTTATTTGTTTTTGAAAATATACGTATTTAACTTGTGGGAAATATACGTATTTTGATTTTGTGACTCGTAAAGAGTGTACCTGTTTTTGAAAATATACGTATTTAACTTGTGGGAAATATACGCATTTTGATTTTGTGACTCGTAAAGAGTGTATTTGTTTTTGAAAATATACGTATTTAACTTGTGGGAAATATACGTATTTTGATTTTGTGCCTCGTAAAGAGTGTACTTGTTTTTGAAAATATACGTATTTAACTCGTGAGAAATATACGTATTTTGATTTTGTGCCTCGTAAAGAGTGTACTTGTTTTTGAAAATATACGTATTTAACTCGTGAGGAGTATACGTATTTTGATTTGTGACTCGTAAAGAGTGTATTTGTTTTTGAAAATATACGTATTTAACTCGTGAGGAGTATACGTATTTTGATTTGTGACTCGTAAAGAGTGTATTTGTTTTTGAAAATATACGTATTTAACTTGTGGGAAATATACGTATTTTGATTTTGTGCCTCGTAAAGAGTGTACTTGTTTTTGAAAATATACGTATTTAACTCGTGAGGAGTATACGTATTTTGATTTGTGACTCGTAAAGAGTGTATTTGTTTTTGAAAATATACGTATTTAACTCGTGAGGAGTATACGTATTTTGATTTGTGACTCGTAAAGAGTGTATTTGTTTTTGAAAATATACGTATTTAACTTGTGGGAAATATACGTATTTTGATTTTGTGACTCGTAAAGAGTGTATATGTGTTGTTATTTTGTAAAATTTGGGCTCTTGGCTCGTGACAAGCATGTGTATTCTCGCGTTTTATCATAGTAACGCATAAAAGAGTGAATTAATAGCGTAATGGACCGTAATAACAAGTCCAAACTAAAAATTGACCCGTGCCTACCCACTTAATCGCCAGACCTCTGGCGATTTAGTGGGTGTGTGTGCTGTTTTGTTCAAAACACGGGAAGGAGAGGGAGAAGAGCATAGCAGCCGCAACATACACAAACACCTCAAAATCGAAAAAGCTTGTTCTTGGCGATTTCTCCACCAAAATTCGTGATTCCGCCTCCTACGATTCGCAATGGACCAAGGTATGCACTCAATCAAGTCGCTAATTCGTGTTTTGAAGTCGGTTTGAGTCGGTTTTAACTGAAAATTCGTTTTTTAGGGTTTATGTTAAACCGTCTTGCATGACTCGAATTTTGCTATCGTTGTTGCTTGAAATCAATGCTTGAGAGTAGTAGGAGGCTTGTCTCGTGATTGTTGACGATTGCATGTGCAAAACCCGTGTATTAGGGCCGTTTTTCGTGTAGAAGGCCGAGGGCATTTTGGTCATTTTTCGTTTTTGTCTCGGAATACGCTCAAAATTTCAATGTAGGTTACCCATTAGTAGTACAATGCTTGGGTAAATTCGTTTCGTCGAAATTGGCGCGAAAGTCGGGTTTTTTGGGCTAAAAACCGTGTGACAGGGGGTTTTGTCGGGGTTTTGCTCTGTTTTTGTCGTGTAAAACGGCATCGATTGGCTTGGTTGTTTTTGAAACGTCGTTGTATGCTAATGATGAGGCTATGGGTGTCTTGTGTGCGAAAAACGGTTTGGAAATCCGTAATTTTCGTGTGTTTTTGTATGGAGACGGTTTTTCGGGTCGAAATTTTCAGTTCCGAAACTTGTCGAAAATTTTTGTCTTGGGTCATGATGACTTGTATGGTGTATGGTTTGCCCATTTTTGCTGAGCACGCGCGATTTGGAGGTGTTTTGGAGCGTTTTTGTGTAGTCGAGCTAGGCTTCTTGAAACCGTTTTTTCTTGCTTCTTGCGCTTCATGTCTTGGATGCGTTGTCACGTGTGTTGCTTGGGTTGGCTAGGATGTTGTTTTGTGGGAGGCTAGGGCCTCTTTGGTCAAGGATAGGTCATGAAAAGGCCGTTTTTGTAGCTTGCGTGCGTTTTACAAAAGCTATTCAGTCGAGGTGTTCGGGACATGATTTTTGTACGAAACTTTTTGTGGGTGTTCGTTATGACTTGCATGTCGTATACGTGTCATGTAATCGGGTATTTACGTGTCTCTGCGCCATTTTAGTTTTATCTGTCAAAAAATAAGCCTAAAGCGTATTTTTGTTGTTTTGTTTGGTTTCTAGTCATTTTTATCCTTTCTAGCTCTTTGTCTTGGTTGTGTATGACGTATACATCGATACGTGTCATAATATATGTATTCTGCTCTCCCACATTGTTTCGCTTTATCTCACAAAGTTTGGCCTAAAGTCTGCTTTTTGCTGTCTCCTTTGCTTCTTCTTTGCTTTTGCATATCGTTGCTCTTCAGGGTTGCTGTGCATGTCGTGCATATTGTATGTTTGCTACGAGATATGCATTTTCGGGTTCCTGCTTAGTTTTAACCTTTTCTGTCAAAGATAGGCCCGAGGCTTGTTTTTGCTGTTTTGCTTGATTTTTTTTTTTTTTTTTTTTTTTTTTTTTTTTTTTTTGCTCTTGTGCGTCCCTGCTCCTTTGACTAGATACGTATTAACGTAGATATCGTATCTGTGTCGTGAAATATGCATTTCTGTATTTCTTTTCGCTTTTTAGCCCTTTCTGTCAAAGATAGGCCTAAGGCTTGCTTTTCTGTTATCTTTGTGCACGTGCATCCTTCTGTTGGTCATGAACTTGCTTTAATTGAATTGCATTTTTGTACCATCATACAGCTGCGTAGCTTAAGATTGTTCTTGAATCTATGTAGGTGACCCTGAGATCGTGATACCTACGACCAGTGCTATGCAGGATGTCATCGAGAACATTGACTTCAATGTTACCGGGGAGGAGCTTACTCCCATTTCTGAGCTGCGTCATCATTTAGCGACTTCTGAAGGTCCGTCTCAGTCTGATTTGTTCAAGACTCCTCCTATTTTGACGCCAGGGAATGAGGTATGTGGGTCGCTCTGCAGTCTCCTATGCCTTCTATTAGCGAGCATAGCACTACCGTAGAGCCGACAGGGCCTTCTGTTGGTGATGCAGGGCGCGTTGCGGATGCGACTGGGGTTCCTGTGGAGCCAGCTGTGGGGTCGTCTAGGCCTTTTGCTAGTGGGCTTGGAGCTAATGTTGAGTTGCTCAGCCTCGCCAATGAGCACTGGAGTTGGTTACGCACCTCTGCAAGGTGCCGCATGGACGTGGGGTTCCGGAGGCACAGTGTCTGAGAGGCCGAGGTGGAGGTCGTGGAGGTGGTCGCAAGAATGATAGGCCTAGTAGGAGCGCAAAGTGGATCTTTGTTCTTTGGGAATCTTTGAAGGTGGCGTTCGCACACGTGGACGTCGCTCTGCTGAGGCTAGTGGCACCGTGGCGAGATGAGGGTAGTAGTGTTGGTGTTTCGACGAGGCGAGCTCGGCGAGGCCGAGATGATCCCGCCGTTGATAGGCCGAGACGTGGTCGTTCTCGTCAGCTCGAGAATGCTTTTGAGAGTGATCCTGAGCCCGAGGAGGAGCAGGATGACGAGGAGCCTGTAGCGGTTGATGCTGAGGCCGCAGAGGGTGATGTTGTGGGTAATGTTGGGGGTGATGCCACGGCTGCTGGTGCCGAAGGTGGTGAGGTCGCCGATGTCGGCCGGCTGCTGCGCAAAATATGTTCATGGGCGTGGTTGATGAGCTGGGCTTGAGGCCATCATTTCCTCATGGCTCGAGACTGTGGGCGAAGGTTGCCAAGGACTGGGATGGTGTAAGCTTAGTTTGGAACACCATGGAGCATTTGTCTACTCGGGTGAAGGTTGGCTTCAAGTTGGGAAATATGAGGACATTCTCGTGTTCGTACTTGTATAGATGCTTTTAACAAGAAGTTGTCGCCCGAGTCGCAGAAAATAATCCTTGGCACAGCCTTTGGTCCGTTGGTGACAAAGTGGAAGGAGGCGCGTAAGAAGAATGTGAATTCTCACCTTTCTGTGCTTCGAGCGTTGCTAGACAGGTTTTGGGACACTACTAACACGTTCCATATGCCAGGGTACGAGGTTGGTATTACCTTCTCGTCTCTTGCGGTTGTTTCGGGGCTTCCTCATGGAGAGGAGATGATTGAGTGGGACAGAGTACGCCCTGCTATCTCGAGCCCTACGGTTGTTCGTTTGATCGGAGGCGGTATTAGGTGTGCGAGGGATGAGAGGCACACTTTTCAGCCTCGGACATCATGGTTTGATGATTATTTTAAGGGCAAGGGAAAGAAGCAGGTGAGCGAAGTTAGTCATGAGCAGAATGCCCGATTGTGGCTATGGTGGTTTCTGACGTCCACTCACTTTGGAGATAAAGGAGAGCGGGCGATCGCCGCTTTTGATGGCGACATGCGGACTTGTCCAGATTGGGTGCTTTTGACTGGGTTACTCCTGCTATGGGTCTCCTGATCCGATTTTGTAGGGACGCAGTTCGTCCTGATCGGGTCGATGATGGGTCCCAACCGTCTTTGGTCGGCCCTGGCTTGCTGATGGAGGTATGATCGCTTTTTGTGATGCTCTGTTGTTTTATTTTGTTTTGCTTTCTCTTTTGTGACATGTTTCTGGTTTCATTGTAGTCTTGGTGCTACGCACACTTTCCGTCGTTGCTCCCTGCTAACTTTGCCGTGAAGGCGAAGTACCCTGCTTTTCATGCTTATGCAACGGCAAACAGGAAGGGTATTCGCTTGACTTATGACGATGCTCGCGTGAAGTTTAACGAGATGACCGTTGATAAGGTAAGAAAAGTTCGTATTTCTGATACGTCTTGCGTTTGTGCTTTTGTAGATGTTTATTCCTCTTCTTCTTTGTAGTTTGTTCCCAACCCTTGGGCGAATTATGCGGATGTCCCTGCGTCAATTACGACTCGCTTTGCTATTCGCGATACGCAGAGGTTGTACATTGCGACTCAGTATGATTCATACTGGTTCTTAGGCGAGCGTCTGTCAGCTCAGACAATTAGGGATAAGTTTGTTGTGCCTGAGGCCCCTCCTAAGGTTCTCTTCGTACAGACACCGGATGCTGATGTTCGCCGCGATGTATATCACGAGGGTGAGTCGGAGTCCCTGTTGAGGCTAGATGAGGATTATACGTCGTGGGCGCGCCTTGCTTTGGCGCCTGCTGTCATTGAGGTTTGCTGTTGTTTTCGCTTTTTGCTTGTGCATGTCATTTGCTTAAAAAGCAAAAATTGATCGTGATTTTTGTATCTTGTAGCCACGTAATGCTTGTGTATGTTATTTGCTTAAAAAGCAAAAATTGATCGTGATTTTTGTATCTTGTAGCCACGTGACCCTGACCTTGAGGTCCAGCCTCCTCCTTTCTACGAGAGCTTGGATTTTGAGCATGATGGTGGCTGTCGGCATTCGATACCACTACCGCAGTACTTATCTGCGGTGACTGACGCTGGCATGGATAGTTGGAGCCCTCGGGTGAAGCAGGTATGACTTGTTTTCTATGCTTGCGTGATATGTAGTATGTAGCCCCCAGCTTGAGTAAGATTTTGTCCTAAAATCGTTAGTCAAGCTTTGTTGAAACTGCTTTTGAGTGTAGCCCCCAGTTTGAGTTAGATTTTGTCCTAAAATCGTTAGTCAAGCTTTGTTGAAGCTGCTTTTGATTATAGCCCCCAGTTTGAGTTAGATTTTGTCCTAAAATCGTTAGTCAAACTTTGTTGAAGCTGATTTTGATTATAGCCCCCAGTTTGAGTTAGATTTTGTCTTACAATCGTTAGTCAAACTTGAAATGAAGCTGCTTTTGATTATAGCCCCCAGTTTGAGTTAGATTTTGTCTTAAAATCGTTAGTCAAACTGAATCAAGTCGCTTTTGATTATAGCCCCGCTTTGAGTTAGATTTTGTCCTAAAATCGTTAGTCAAACTTTGTTGAAGCTGATTTTGATTATAGCCCCCAGTTTGAGTTAGATTTTGTCTTAAAATCGTTAGTCAAACTTGAAATGAAGCTGCTTTTGATTATAGCCCCAGCTTGAGTTAGATTTTGTCTTAAAATCGTTAGTCAAACTGAATCAAGTCGCTTTTGATTATAGCCCCAGTTTGAGTTAGATTTTGTCTTAAAATCGTTAGTCAAACTTGAAATGAAGTCGCTGATTATAGCCCCAGCTTTGAGTTAGATTTTGTCTTAAAATCGTTAGTCAAACTTGAAATGAAGTCGCTGATTATAGCCCCGATTTGAGTTAGATTTTGTCTTAAAATCGTTAGTCAAACTTGAAATGAAGTCGCTTTTGATTATAGCCCCGCTTTGAGCATATGAAGGCCGTATTTGTTTGCAGTGGCCGTGGATGTCCACAAGAATTTATGGAGGGTAGCTAACCTGCAGGTGGCGCGTGGCTTTTAATGATAAAGCGGTCGCGCTTTGCAAAGCGCAAGTATGCTTCGTAGTTGCGCGGTCGCAATGCAGAGCCGATAGAGCTAGGGGCGCCAGTGAGGAGGCACGCCCTGCGAGCGGAATTTGGGTTGCGGCGTGAAAGCAGGAGCTAGGCCGCTACCGTGCGTTGATTGATTCGCGTCGGAGCTCTGGTCGTCGAGATCAAGCTAATTGATTTGGAATGTATGCTAGGATCGTAGGCTTATTTTTATGGACTTGTTTTATGTTGTGGTTATATTTGTATGTATTTGGACATGTAGGAGTCCACGTGAGGTCCATTTTTGTGATCGCGCTTGACGCGAAAAGGCCCCGTGACCTTGCGTGCGTGTTTTGGTATTTGGTCATATTTGCGTGAATCGCACGACGTTGATTCAAGGCCCATGGCTTGACATGAGTAGGCTACGTGACCTCGTACGCGTGCTTTGATTATGTAGTAGGTGTATTTGTTGACTATGGTAAGCGCTCCTGTTGGCGTAGCTTTCGTGATTAATGATCATGTGTGCGGTGCCGGAAGCTTTATTGCTTATTTTGCCTCGTTTTGTAGTACGATCGTTTGTGTTGCCGTTTTCACTTGAAACCTTCGTGACGTGCTCATCTAGTGTTCCTGCAATTAGATTGTTAGTTGTAAAAAGAACACAAATCTCGATTGAGATTTTTCTGACCCGTAATAAGAGTATGCATACGCAAAGATTTTTTATAAAACATGCCTTTTGAAGAAAATATTTTGAGTCTGTAAAATACGCTTTTGACGCTCATGAAAAATGTAAATTAAGAACGTCGTGCTTTATCGTAAAACTTATAAAAATGATGAATGAATTTTGTGAGATCGCAAAAGTATTTTTGACGCTCGTGAAGAGTGAAACGTGATGATTAAATTTTGTGAGACCGTAAAGGTGTTTTTTTTTTTTTGACGCTCAGAAATGTGAATTAAGAATGTCGTGTTGCAACGTAAACTTTACGAAACGTGATGATTAAATTTTGTGAGACCGTAAAGGTGTTTTTGACGTCAGTAAAATATGAATTAAGAACGCCGTGCTTTAACGTAAGCTTGCGAAGTGTGATGATTAAATTTTGTGAGACCGTAAAGGTGTTTTTGACGCTCAGTAAAATATGAATTAAGAACGCCGTGCTTTAACGTAAGCTTGCGAAGTGAGACGGTTGAATTTTGTGAAGCGTATGTGCAAAACATTAGTCGAGTCGATCCCAAAATGACCCAATACGACGTAAAGCCGCATCTAAACGTAATCGATAATGCGTCAGAAAAAGTAAAAACAATGGTCGTAGGTCGTGAAAAGTTTATCGCAACTCGTAGAAGGCGGTGTCGCGATCGTCGCGTCAAATCTGTCGGAAAAGCATAGAAAATCGTCAGTATACCAACGATTCTTTCGCAAAAATCGCCGTAAAACAGCGATTATCAGGAAAATCGCCAGAGGATCGGCGATTTTGTGATAATCGCTGTTTTACGCGATTTTCATGGTGTTTTCTGCTTTTGTTTTGATTGTTTGGTTAATCGCTGGTTCACTAGCGATTATATGTTGTGTTGTTGCCTCTCGAAGACGTTGCCTATAAGAAGGATGCTCATGTTTAGTTCATTCATCCATCTCCTCCACTCACACTTCATATTACGTTTTAGCTTGCCACTTCATTACTCATATCATAATAGTATTCATAATATCTCAGAGAGCGCATTCCCTTTTTGTGAGTAATGGAGCACTTGGAGGGACTTGTGAGGATGTGGTGTGCTATGCTATCGGGTATCGAGAAGAGGAACCTTAGGGGCTGTGGTCTGGGTGTATTCCTAGGTTTAAGGCAGGTCCGGATGGAACCGGAGTTCCTGGATGCTTGCCTGCATTACTGGGACTTGGCATACCACGTATTTCGCTTCCCTGACGGGGAAGTTTGCCCCTTGGTTGAGGAGTTTGCTGCCATCGGAGGCTGGACTCGCATTGTCACTCCAGTGTGTGTTCGCCAGGAGCTCGGGTACCAAAGGAATATGCAGAACTTCCTTAAGATGACGAGGCTCGAAACGGAGGACCTGTTCCTGGATGGGCGCTTGAATATGATCCGACTCTGCCAAAAGTTCATGAATTATGATGATGGGAGTATCGGTGTGGTTGCTCGTAGGAGAGCGCTGGCCCTTTGCCTTGTGCACTGTTTCATGTTCCCCGATTCAGTGGACGGAATGGGATTTGGTGAGGCGCGCCTAGTATGCGTTGTGCAGCCAGGATGGAGATGGGGTGTAACCCTGCGGCTTTGATCCTGGCTGAGACGATCCTAGGCCTAGATGATCGGGCGTGTAATAGAGCGCATGCCTATCGTGGTTGTCCGGTCATTCTGCTGGTCTGGCTAATGGAGCGTCTGAACGTGCTGGGCGCTATCCCTTATGGCGCATCATATACTGGGCGGATGGCGTGACCGGGCCGTGGCTGCGATGGAGGGTCCCAATGGCCGCCTAACGACTATTTTCCCACTTTTGCGAGAGCATCGGCCATCCGCTTGGTCGTGCCATGGTGGGAGGTTACCACCGTGACCGGCGGTCGCGGTGGGCGATGGTCCCTCCGAGTCATGCTACGCGGTTTTGCCATTGGGGTGTTTATTCATCCTCCGAGTGAGAAGGCAAATGGGCTATGCCCGATTCATCCTGTAAGGTGATACCGTGATCCAGGATTTGGTTGTACTTAATAACCGACATCGATGCATGGTCGCGTGGATGGCTTATGCGTCCCAGGTGGCAGGTGGCAGGGATACCGGCCACGGTAAGGGTTTCGAGGTCATATGTCCGGTGGACCACGGCGCCAACTACTCGCCAGAGGGCACGCCTCCGAGCTATAGAGCAGAATGAGCCGCCGCCGACGTCTGCCTTTGATCCAGTGCGTTTTGGTCGTGGAAGCCGCTGATGGTCGAGCCTGGGGAGTGCACCGTCCATGGAGACGCGAGCTTAGTCACCTTGGCTTTATCATGGTTAACGCTCCAGGCCAGGATGGTAGTGATGGTGCTCCTCATATGGGTTGAAGTTTTCCTTTCATCGAAGAATGAAATGCGCTTGTCTTTGTTGTCTAGCTACTTGTTTGTTTTTGTATTTCCTAAACCCGAAGGTAATGCCGGGATCATGAAATGCTTGTAGGTGTCGTGTGTGCTAGGAGTGTTATGTTCGTGCTCCCAATTGCAAAATCCAAATGGAAATGTTTCCCTTTCAGCATAATAAAACAAAAGTTCCCTTTGGCGTAACTTGCCTTGTTTCTTTTAAGGTTAAGGACATACGTGTCTTGTGTTTTGAATTTTGTCATGTTCGTCATGTCCTTGAGATGTTTTGAGTATGTGGTTTTGTGTTGAATGTCAATTTGTGCTTTGAAAAAGTCGCCACGTATCCATATGAATGGAATCAAGCCGGCGTAGTTCTGAGTTGTATTATTTTGAATGCATGTTTAGGGGCATGCCTGCCCGTAGAATTGTGTTTAATTACATGTTATAAATATATTGCAAGTGTTTCAAGGGTAGTATTTCTTTAGCTGGTCGAGATTTGTTGCCCGATTGAACTCCTGACCGTCCAGATCAGTTAGTTTGACTGCTCCTCCTGCGTAGATTTCTTTGATGAGGTAAGGTCCGGCCCAGTTAGGTTTGAACTTTCCTCGTGGGTCAACAGGAGTGGTGCGTGCATCGACTTCAATACCAGGTCTCCCACTTTTATGTTTCGTGGTCGAACTCGCTTGTTGAATGCTCTTTGTAGTCGTGCTTGGTACATTCGCACAATGCTCAAGGAATTTAGCTGCGCTCGTCTAGGAGCATGAGTTGCTCGTAACGCTCGCGAGCCCATTCTCGCTACGGGATGCTACTTTCCATTAGTATCCGTAGAGATTTCATTTCGATCTCCATCGCCGCACGGCTTCCATGCCGTAGGTGAGAAAATAAGGCGCCATGCCCGTGGGTGTGCGTATGGTTGTGCGATATCCCCATAATGCGAATGGGATCTTGTTGGGCCAATCCCGACAACCGCCGATCATTTTCCAAGATGGTGACTATAGTTTTGTTTGCCGCTTCCACGGCCCGCTGGTTTGGGCCTGTAAGGAGAGGATCGGTGATGTTGTACGTCAGATTTGGCAAGTATGGCTTCGCCGCCTTGAAAGTGTGAACCTTGATCGCTTATAAACTCGTGCGGTATGCCGTATCGGCATATGATGTTTGTTTGTATGAACTTGGCGACTTCCTTTGAGCCGAGGGTGCGGAAGGATGCTGCTTCTACCCATTTCGTGAAATAGTCGATCGCTACTAGTACGAAGCAGTGTCCTCCTGCTCCGATAGGATGGACTTTTCCTATCACGTCAATGCCCCAAGTTGAGAAGGGCCATGGAGATGTGAGGTTGTAGAGGGGCGAAGGGGGTACATGTTGTATGTTACTGAATATTTGACAGTTATGGCAGTGCTTGACGTAATGGATGCAGTCTGCTTTCATAGTCGTCCAATACCACCCAAGTCGTAGGATTTGCTTGCATAGCGCTCTTGCATTCATGTGTGGACCACATTCGCCATCGTGCACCTGGGCTATGATCTCCTGCCCTTTCTTGAAGTCCACACACACGAGCAGGGTACCTTGTGGCGTCTTTTTGAGTAGTTGTCCCATTTCGAGTACGAATTGGGACGCAAGGAGTCTTATGGCTCTTTTACCGCGCTTTGCTCGGTGTCGTGGATAAGAGTTGTGTGTTTTGTAGTTGAGTATTGCTTGGTACCACGGCTCGGTATGTTCTGCCTCGTCGATGTCTATGGTGTGGATGTATGCGGGCTCACCACGTCTCTCGACGACAATGGGTAGTGTGTCAACATTCGGTGGCATGTTGAGAAGGGATGAAAGTTTTGACAGCGAGGGTGATCCCCAGCGGAGTCGCCAACTGAGGATACCGGACTTTAGGGTGATCCCTTCTCTTGGGAGGTGATAGAATTCTATGCAGTCAAATTCTGTCAGGAGTGTTTGTGTTTTTGCTTGGTATTTTGCGAGGGTTTCGTTCATGATTTTCCATGCTCCTGTCACTTGATTTATGATGAGGAAGGAATCTCCGTGTACCCTGAGGTGTTTTACGTTGAGGGCCACGGCTGCTTGTAGGCCGTATATGCAAGCTTCATATTCTGTGGCATTGTTGGTGACGTTAAAGTCGAGCTTGATTGAGATGGGTGTGTGATCGCCATTGGGAGATATTAGAAGTATTCCCACGCCATAGCCGCGGTAGTTCGAGGCTCCATCGAAGTAGAGTTGCCAGTACTCAGTTTCGACAGCGAAAATTCCATCATCGGGGAATGATGTTGTGTCGATTTTAGGTTGTTCAATGATGGCATTCTCTGCGAGAAAGTCTGAAACAGCTCTTCCCTTAATGACTTTCAAAGGTAAGTATTTGAGCTCATATTCTGCTAGCAAGATGGCGTCCATCCGCCATGCGCCGCTTAGTACCGGGTTTTTCAAATAAGTACTTGAGTGGATCCATTAGGAGTATACTGCGGTTGTGTGCGAGGAGGTAATGTCTAAGCTTTTGGTGGCCTGCACTGCAGCGAGGCAGCTTTTCTCCACAGGCTCGTAGCGAGTCTCGTAGTCTTGGAACTTCTTGCTAATGTAGTAAATTGCTCTTTCTTCGTTGTTAACTTCCTGAGCGAGCATGGCGCCCATGGCGTTCGGTGTAGTTGTTAGGTAGAGTGAAAGAGGTAGATCTTTCTGGGGTGGCATTAGAACAGGTGGATTGGTAAGCAGGGTTTTGACTTTGTCGAATGCTTGTTGACAGTTGTCATCCCATTTTGTGTGTTCTTCCTTTTTTAGCTTTTTGAAAATTGGTTCGCAAACCATTGTGAGCTTGCTAATGAACCGAGAAATATATTGGATTTGTCCCAAGAAACTTCTGATCTCATCAACGTTGATTGGAGGCTTCATCTCCAGTATCGCTTTAATTTTGACAGGGTCGATCTCGATTCCACGTTGGCTTACGATGTGACCCAATAACTTGCCTGACGTAACCCCAAAAGTGCATTTTTGTGGGTTGAGGCGCATTTTGTACTGCCTGATTCTGGTGAAGAACTTACGCAGGTTGGTGATGTGATCTTCCCTTTGCTTTGATTTTACAATCATGTCGTCGACATAGACCTCTACTTCTTTATGCATCATGTCATGTAGCAGAGTAGTTGCGGTACGTTGATAAGTGGCGCCTGCGTTAATGAGTCCGAAAGGCATGACAGTATAGCAGTATGTGCCCCAGGGTGTCACAAAGGTGGTCTTAGACATGTCATCTGTCGCCATTTTGATTTGGTTGTAACCTGCATACCCATCCATGAATGACAGTAACGCGTGGTCGGCCGTGTTGTCTACAAGTATGTCCATGTGGGGCAATGGGAAATCATCTTTTGGGCAAGCCTTGTTAAGGTCGCGGAAGTCTGCACATACTCGTATCTTTCCATTTTTCTTCATGACTGGGACCATGTTTGATACCCAATCTGAGTATTCGATGACTTGGATGAAGCCTGCTTGTAGTTGCTTTTCGATCTCTTCTTTGACCATGAGAGACCATTCTGGTTTAATGCGGCGTAGTTTTTGCTTAATAGGTTTGGCACCTGGTTTGAGTGGGATACGATGTTCTGCTATTTCGCGGTCAATGCCAGGCATATCCTTGTAGGACCAAGCAAAGACGTCTTTGAATTACGTGGAGTAGTCTTGCACGCAGCCTTTTTCTTCCAGGCTCCGAAGCCCCAAATTGTAGTTTTCGGGGTTCTTCGGGTGTTCCCACATCAATGATTGCTGTGTCTTCAATGATGGGGTCCTGTTCGGGTTTTGAAACGATACTTGCAATGTATTTATGTAATGCAATGCTATTGTGCTTAATGTTATCGTGAGTATTAGAAGATGCAGTTTTTAAAGGAAAACAAGGCAAGTAGTAACCAGAAACGTTGTTATTATTGTTTTCGAAAGGAGTTACATTTGAAGATAGCTCAGACAGAGGAGCTTTAGACAACCTTAGAGACTCTAGTTCTTTGTCTATGTCTATCACATCGGGAATATAGCCCGGAGGCTTGGTTGGGGTGAAAGACTTGAAGTGACGATGCGGGGGCCTAAACTCTATGATGGATTTGTCGTCAGGGTTCTCTCCTTCGCTTTCTCCTGAGTCAGAGTTTTCGAAAGTGTAGCCTTCTCCCGTAGTGATTTTGAAAGTACGACCCTGCTCGTCAGTCCATTTAAGGGTTTTTGACCATCCGTCGTGCGTCTTCTCCTCAAACGGGATGATCAGGTCGGTGGGGTTAAAGCTGTGGTTGCGCAGGATGTCAGAAACGAGTTCAATTCCTGCAATGGTACAAGAAAAGTAGTCCTTGGGCATCTTGCTTGCACCCTCTTTGACGAAGTATTTGTCTGTGAATATGTGATATGGCTCTATGCGGAAGTCACGACCTCTCTTACGGTCATTGAATGCTTGTTCCCCACGGGTAACTTCGTAGGACCATGGTACATAACCTAGGCCCATGGTAGGCCATTTGTTGTCGTTATCCTTTACATAGAGTGCTGTAATTTCCTCCTCGCGAGTCAATGTGCAGATGTCAAAGTCGAACTCAAAACCACAGGTGATGTCCGGGGTTTCGGTGCTTATTCTTGCAGTGTCATTGTCGAGCTTCTGCTGCTGTAGGGAAGCTCGGAAGTTCGAAGCATGGATGGTAACGACCTCGTCATCCAGGGGAAGCTTAACCTTTTGGTGTAAGCTTGAGGTGACTGCTTTGGTTGCATGGATCCAGGGTCTACCCAATAACATGTTGTATGCCGGGGGTATGTCGATTATCTGGAATTCAGTTTCCCTTATGACAGGTCCTGTCATGATAGGAAAAGAGATGGTCCCTTTTATGTTGCGGCGGGTACCGTCGTAAGCCCTGACGCCGTCTGCACAGGGGATGAAGTCATTTTCCTTGATTCCTAGCCTTTTGGCTGTCTCTAGGGGTAGGACGTTGACTGCGGATCCGTTATCGATGAGCACAACGGGTAGTGTCATGCCATGGCATTCCACATTGATGTAGAGTGCTAGGTTGTGCGTGCCTCCGAATGGCGGGAGGTCTTTGTCAGAGAAAGTGATGGCGCTGGCTTTCCATTCACGGGTGATGTGGCTGATTAGTTTTTCAGGCGACATCTCTGTTGTAATAGGGGTGACCTGCAAAGATCGGTAGAGAGCTTCACGGTGTCCCAATGATTCCTTTAAGAGCTGCTAGATTGAGATATCTGCTTTTGTTTTTAGGAGCTATTTTTGAATTGAGTCTCCAATTTCAGGTGTAGGTGCTGGAGTGGTGCTTGATGATGCTATGTCAGTCTGCGGTTGAACAGGTGTAGTAGCTGCAGGCGGAGGCGTGGCTACTTGAGGTGATGGTGTGGTCATTGTGGGTGGTGTTGTAGCCTCGTTTATGACTACGCCTTTGTTTTTGTCTTGGCTAGTTGTTTTCGATGGAAAACCTGGGGGTTCCAGCAGACTCAGCGAGGCTCTGTATGGACGACCGGAGCGAGTTAAGTAGGCTATTTCATCGTCACTATCAGACAACCTGATTGGGTATTTGTGGGGTATTTTCCCGTATATCCGTGTGGGTTCTCGATCTTCCTCTTCTTCTTCTTCTGGCGGGAATAGGTAACCGGTATTGTCCGTGTGATTGTCCTCCTCATCAGAACTGTCCCAGATACCATTGATTTCGTGGTCTTTTGAGACGATCAGGTGAGAGCAGTCGAGAATGGGGTGTGTACCCACGAAGATGGCATGGGTGTGTAGAGGATTGAGCTGGTTCGAGGGTTTAGGACCTGGAGTAGGCTTCTCGATGGTATTGTCATCGATGAAATCTTGGATTATGTTCTTTAAACGGAAGCATTGCTCAGTGTCATGTCCTTTTCCCCTATGGAACTCACAGTACGCATTCTGATCCCATGACTTGGGCTTTTTATCCTGAGGAGGCTCGCCAGTAGGTCCCAGGAGTTGAAGTACGTTTCGGCTCACAAGCCTCTGTAGAGCTTTAGAGTAAGTCATGTAGATCGGGTCAAAGCTTCGTCGGGGTTTTGACGAAGCCTGACCTGCAGATGGGTATGACGCCTTAGGAGGAGGCGCGGTGTATTTCGTTGGTGTGGTGTAAGTTGGGGAAGGCGCTAGTTCTTCCAGAGCGTTAATGCAGTGAACTGGTTCTGCTTTGGTGACGGCTCGTGACGAGCTACCCTGATAACCTCGGCTTGTAACCTTGGTCTTTTCTTTACGGAGGTCGTCTTCAATCAATTGACCCACCGTACTGAGTGAAGCAAAACTGTCAAAGTTGCCGTAGCGCAAATGCTGCTGATATGCAGGGGTGAGATTATTAATGAACTTGGTGATCAGTTCTGCGTCCTTGGGACGGTTAGATATCTGGGCACTGAGCTTCTTCCAACGCGTGAGGTATTCACTGAAGCCTTCATTGTCTTTTTGTGCCAGAACTTCCAGAGTACGTAACGAGACTTGAGTATCGTTATTGTCATGATACTGATTGTCGAACTGGACTGTGATTTCTTTGAAAGTAGTAATTTTGTGTGGGTCCAAAGCGTAGAACCAGGCTCTAGGTTGTGCATCCAAAGAATGCGGAAATAGAGTAGCCCAGGCTGAGGGATCGACGCCCATGACGGCCATTTTAGCCTTGAAATCCTTGATGTGTACAAGTGGACTTTCATGACCCTTGAAGATAGGGAGATCGCTGAGCGAGAGCTTAGCCGGTAGTAAGGACTTGACGCTTTTTGGGACATGTTCAGTTTCCTCATAAATGGAATATCCCTTCGAGTGGGTGAGGCGTTCTTCCATTGAACGAATTCTTTTAGCATTTCGTTCAGCCTCTTCAAAGAAGGTACTTGGCGTTTTTCTACCTCGAGTTTACGCATTGTGGCCATCTGCTCGATTGCGGCGGTGAGACTAAGAATTTTCTTTGTTGAGTTGAACATGTTCTGCAGAACCACCGATGGGGAGGAGTCGATTCCTCCGACATTTTCTTCATTGTTGAGTGCCATGGTAGTTTTTGGTTTTGATCTGTTGTACGTACGTTTCTTTGGAGGTGGCGGAGGGTTCAGATGACGGTCTTTAGTACGTCGTGTATCCAGGACTTTTTAGGGGATGAACCTGCAGAGTCTCAAACCTTAGTGACCTCCGAAAGAAAATAAAGACTAAAAAGAAAAACCGCATTTGTAAAAAAAAAAAAAAAAAAAAAGCAAAAGTGTGAAAGCGTGTGCAGGACTCGACTCGTGTTTTTAGCTTAAAAGACACGGGAAGCTTTTGAGGTAAGGATGCGTTGGCGCGTCCCCAATCTCGATGAAAATAAAGGTTTTGTATGACCACAACCTGACTAACCCAAGTTAGCGGCACGTCGCCAGGGGTTTGCCGTTAGGTTGTGATAAAAAGGAATCAGACCGGAGTAGCGATAAGCTAGTCGACCTGAGGATGTTAAATTGGGTAAAAAGCGGCTGTTGTCCGTTTTTTTACGTGTGACACAGGAGGTCGGGCCATAATGACGATGAGTCACCTGACCTGGCATGTAAATCAACGGGTTCGTGTTTGAACGAGCCCGCGTTTTGTTCATTTTTTGAGAGAGATAGTTTGTTTAAGTCGGGGTGACTAGCAAGTCACTCGACCCAGGGCCATCTCAAAAATGTAAAAGTGTTTGCTTAATTGAAATATCCGAAATGAGTTGACATTCTCGGGTTTTGCTTTGCGAAATGTTTTTGCAATAAATGTATTATGACGATACGTCAGTCGTATAATGCATTTATGTTTTGTGAAGGATAGGAAATGTAGTGATTATTTCCGATCGGTTCTGAATATCGTGGTGTAATGTTAGTCAGGTTCAGTTGACTATAGGTCAATGAGCCTGACTGTATGCTTAAAAGTATGCCTTTTTGAAAAATGTTTGAAAATGTACTTTCAAGATAGACGTCTCTTGAAAGTATAATGCTATATGAAAATGTTTTTGCATGCATTTTGTTTGGAAGACGACCATAGCGAGGGTGCTATAGCTTTGGATTTGTACGTATAGACGCGGGTTTTTGGCTTTCAGGGTAAGGTTCCTTCCGGTCATTCCCGCAACGTTTGTGTAGAGTTATCCGCAAGATCACACACATCAGTGTGGATTCAATACGGGGTCTAGAGCGTTCGAGTTTGACTGCTACGATTCACTTGTACGGATACCATACTTGTGATCGTGGAAGGGTGAGAGATCGACGTGTCCAGAGTATACACGCTTAGGAAGCGTGTTTTTACTTGGGGCCGTCCCTCGAAGGGTGTGGTTATGAATCAGGAGGATTCGACTCAAACGTACTATTGCCCAAATATCGAAAGCAGATTTGTTTTCAAAGTTTCAAGTTTCACTTCTTTATGTTTTTAAAATAAAATGAAAAGTTAATTTTCAAAATTAAAAAAAAACATGCTCGTCCCCAGCGGAGTCGCCAACTGAGGATACCGGAAAAGTGGATATCCCTTCTCGACGCCCCGCGCTCCGCCTCGAAATATGTCATGGGGCGGAATGCACTAGAGGAAAATGAATTTTGCAAGAAGCTCGCGGGTCGCCAAAGCTTCGCATTTTTGGTGCTTTGCTTGACTTAACTCGCTTGAGCGTTCTTTTGTTTAGAGAGGGGGGATGTCATTGCATGTGAAGATAATAAAAAGAAATATAAAAATCCTTTTAAAACGTGTTTTTGGAGTCGCCACCAAATTATAAGGGAATTTGGAACCTATTCAACGCATCTTAAAATCATAAGACGCGAGGGTCTCAGATTTCAAGGTGCGTCGATACCTATCCTTCTGAGGCTATTGTGAAACCAGAGAGGATTCGGAGTGAGGTTACCCTTCTAAAGTTTTGACAAAGTATATTGAAAATCAGAATAAAAAGGCCTACTTAAAAGTAGTCTTTACTAATTTGAAAACATATGCTTTAATTTCGATATTTGGGCTAATAGGACGCTACGTACAAATGCAAATATATGACTCGATAAATATGTAAAATAAATGTGAGCCGTCAAAACTATGACGATTTGCTATAGGAAATATACGTAAAATTACCAATTCATTGTATTTGAATTAATAACTAAACGTTATTCTCCGACTTGTGTTCAATTCTAAGATTTTGTAAAACCCTCGGTTTTGCATGTTTAAAAAGACTATATGAAACGGTACAGTTAAATGTCGAATCCGTGTTTTAGCCATAATTTAATGCATGAATCGAGAATTTGCATAATGTAAAAGTGGGTGCTTAATTTAGTGATTTTGAGTCGTTTGTTTATGCGATATTGGCGAGGTTTAGACGAATCATTTGATTCGAATTACTACAATCGTATTGCGAATACGAGTTCGTTAATGCCAATATCGGGGTGGGTTAAAGTAACCCTATAAGTCTCAAACGTCCAATCGGGAGGTAAAATTTCTTTACCTTGAAATGCAAAGACGGTTTTTAGAGTGGAAATTTATAAGTGCGAGAGGCTTTTTGTGAATATAAGTATCGGTTTTTGAATGTTATTGTAATTGTTGTTGTGATTGTTATTGTAAGAGTTGATGATGTTAATTGGTCAAATGAGGGCTGCTATTTATAGCAAATGCTTCGTGTTTTATGCCTAATTGATCAGAAAATCGCCAGTGAACCAGCGATTTAACAAAAAATCGCCAGAATGTCAGAGGAGGGCGTAAAATCGCTGACATCGGGCGATTTTTGAAAATCGCCAGATTCAGCGATTTTTGGCCTGTTTCGACACATTATTCTTGTAGTAATACGTTATCGTAGGTGTGTAAGCTAATGTTTGTGTGCTGCTTGTTTGTCGAGCATGTTGGCTGACTTTTGGGGCTGCAATTTGATCAAGTTGTTAATCAACTTGGTTTTGTTTCGATTTTCGTGTTTCGTGTTTCGTGTTTCGGTTTTTCGTCGTGTTTTTCGATCTTGGCTCGAAATAAAATAATATTGTAACGCATTATTTTACGACTTTGCGGGATTTTGTTTTGTTAGAATGTGACCCGGGACGCATTTTGGCCCGCTCGGGTGCTTGGGCCTTTTTATGTGTTTTTGGGCCGTTTTGTGTGTGTGTGTGGGTCGTTTTTGTATTCTTGGGTCATTTTGTGAGGCGTGTATGGCTCGTGCTCGTGTGTATTGTGTTAACTTACGATTTAAAATGACTAAATTAATATTCATTTTTACGAAATACGCAAATTCAAATTAATACGTTAAGAATGACTAAAATGTTTTAGACACTTATGTACCGTTTAGTCTCGTTTTAAAACATGCATGAAAGTCCTTTTCGTCATCGGGTTTGCTTTTGGGGGGTACGGATACGGGTATCTACAACAACATCGTTCCTAAAGCCACGCACTCTCATTTTTTAAATAAGCTCTTTTCAACAATCTTTTCACTTTTGCAAAACACGCAACACACTCTCATTTTTGAAATAAGCTCTTTTCGAAAATATCCGTGTTTTTACATGACAAGCAAAACTTTTGCATTGTGAAATAATCACGTTTCAAAATTCCCTCAACTTCGAAATAAACATTTATCGAAATTTCGGGTCAAACCAAATAGTCTTTCACTATTTCGATTTGACCCACTAAGCACTCTTTACAAGTCACTCGGGAATAATCATCACATTCGCAAATCTTGTCAAAGTACAAATAGACTACATGGCCCTTGGCCATCGTAACCTATTTATCTCAAAGCATTTTCATAAAGCAAAACCCAAGAATCTCGTTGCATTCTTGGAGATCTTTCATTCTAAGCGGCCCGCAGCCCTTCACATTTTGAAATAACATTTTTCAAAATTTCCGTGTCAAGTCAACTAGTCTGTACCTAGTTCGATTCGACCCGATCACAAATCTCTGCAACCGTCCGGGAATAATCACTACATTCCCGAGACCTTACAAAAAGGTCAATGGACTACATGACTCACAGTCATCGTATGTCAATTTCTAACAAAACACTTTCACAAGTCCAAACCCAAGAATTACACAATATTCTTGTCAGACTTTATGAGGCCCGCGGCCTTCTTGACTTTTCAAATAAAGCACTTTGAAAATCACATTGGGCCAAACGACCCAAAGTCGGCCCGATTCAACAAACATCATCTTTCACAAGCAAGCAAAACCCGAGAATGGCCAAGCCCAATCTCGTAGTCTTCTCATTGATTTAAATGGCTCATAACCATCTCGACCCAATTCCTCATAAGCAAAAAGCACGTGGACTAACACACCTGTCCACATCCCACCTTAAACATCTTCGATCCGACTAGCTTATCGCTATCACGGATTCACTCCACACAATTCTATCGCAATCCTACGAAAGGCCCACGACGACATGCCGTTAACATGGGCCAATCGGATTCAATGAAAACTCTTTATACATCGAGTCAGAAACGTGTCAATGCGTCTCTAGCTCAAACACGTTCCAAGCATTTTGTCAAAACACGACAAATTGTTTTCACAAAATCCTCATCACATTTTTGAAATAACATTTTTCAAAAAATCCTTCCCTCGAACCGAATGACCCATAGTCATGATGGTTTGACCCGTGCAAGCAATCTCTTCAAAGCATCCAAGAATAATCACTTTATTCTTGTGACATTTCCAAAACGTAAATGAACCTCATGACTCGTGGTCATTGTAACCCATGTACTACAAAGCATTTTCAAACCCGAGAGTGGTAACTCATTCTCGTGGACCTCTTCTCAAAAGCAAATCAAGCGGCTCACGGCCTTTCAACATCTCTTTCGAAATAAGCATTTTTCGAAATCTATGGTTCAAATGGCCTACCGCCATTTTAATTCAAGCATCTCTCTTTCACAAAACAACACAATCCGGGAATGAACTAGCATCATCCCACGGTTTCTTCACGGTTAGACCAAGTGGCTCATACTCGCTTCAATCTAACCCTTCTTCAACAATATGCATGAAAACGCGCATAACCGTCTTTATCGCATTTTCAAACATCCTCGATTCAATAGCCTATCGCTACTCCGAATCGACTCACGTTTTCATCGCAATCCAACGACAAGCCCATAACGACACACCGTTAGCACGGGCTTATCGGATTCAATCTCAAAACACCTTTTGCATCGAGCCAAAATGTGACAACGCATTTCTGCTCAACAAGCATCCCGCTTTTGTCAAAAACAAAACTTTTGCAAAATCAAAGTCGAATCTACGTATACGTGAACCGAGTATCGACGCAAGCATCAACCACATTTGAGACATGCGCGTCTCGAGCATCCAGCAGATCATCCACCAAGGCACCAATGACGGTCTCGCGGACCACATTAAACGGCTTGCAATGTTTTCAATACGGGTCGAGTCTTAAGCATCGAGTCAATCTCTGTCAGTCTAGGACGATCGAGTCTTTGCGTACGACATTTTAACAAATCGATAAAGGAACAAGTTTTCCACAACTCAGCTTCTTTTTCTTACACAAAATTCATTCCGCACCGACATACATTGCATCCTAGGAGTAGTCATCCGAAGGAGGTCTGGACCGGATACAAAGGTCAAAGACAACAACAATACAAGACACAAAAACAAAAAGGCTTACGACGACTAAACACCTAAGGTCCGGTAGTCAACTTGTGATCTACTACTCCACTGCTTTTGGAGGAGGATCCATTAATTTGGAGCTCCACAGTGATCATGAATTTGATCATGACCAGAAGTACGAGTATTCCTGGATCGCCCTCCGCGTACTCGATCGCGTGCCTAATAAGCAAACGAACTTGTCAGAGGCGTCTGGCGTGATAGACATACAATCACAAGCGACCACCGAACTGCAGGGTCTAGCAAAGACAAGCCAAAAGCCCAGGCCACAAAAGGCGTGACATATTCTCAAATACAGACGAGAAAGCAAAAAACAGAGCAAAAGCAAAAAGAAAAAAAAAAGTCTCAAAGCTCTGAAGTAAGGGACAAAGCAAAATGCAAAAAAGCCTAGAAACCCTCTAGCAAGCGGCGAAGCAAGAAGCATCGAAGCCCACAAACAAGTGGCAAAGTCTTTGAAAGTCCAAATCGAAGACCAAGCAGTAGCAACAAAAGGCCTAGATCAACTAAGGAAAACCTACCCTTAGGATGCAATGTATCGAGGTTAAACACATAACACACATCACGGACCGGCATGTCCTTAATCATGCACCTTTTTTTACAAACACATTTCACGGACCGGCATGTCCTTAAACATGCACCTTTTTTCCAAACACAATTCTACGGGCCGACATGCCCTTAAACATGCACCCTTTACAAACACAATTCTATGGGCCGGCATGCCCTTAAACGTGCACCTTTTACAAATACATTCTACGGGCCGGCATGCCCCTAAACATGCACTTTCAAATTCTCTACAAAAACAAACACAATTCAACGGGCCGGCATGCCCCTAAACATGCACTTTCAATCTTTATACAAAAAAAGCAAACACAACTCTTCGGCAGGCATGCCCTTAAACATGTAATACCCGAACTACGCTGGTTTGATTCCACCATTGTGGACACGTAGGCAGCTCACCCGAGCTCAACCAACCCTTTACAAAAATCCACAAAACATTCTTCCGGCCAAAGCTCATTAAGCTAAGGACGTGTCCACACCAAAATCACAACCCAAAAAGCAAATTGTTCCTTTATCGAGGCGTCTAAAATGAACACATCAAGGCAAGGTTGTCCTAGACCTAGGAGTAATACTCTGTTTTTTCGTCTAACTCAGTTTTGCAGGAACAACAGCATCCTACCGAAGACAAGCAAGCACCACTGGGGGCTCAAACAACGCACGTGTTCCCAAATGTGAGATTCATGCAATCGTCGAGTCTCAAGTCACGCATATGATTCATCTTTGTATTTCAAAGTTTTCGGCACCCCAAGCATTCCATAAACATCGACTCACACATCGAGTCGATTCTCTTTCAATCAACACGCAATTTTGGCATCAAAAACAATTTGGCGACATTCAAACCGCCATTTGGAAAACTTTTCAGTTTTCAAAACACTATCACGGGCCGGCATGCCCTTAAACATGCACGAGGCAACACGTCCTTCAAACAGCTCGTCATCATTTTCAAAAACACTATTCAAAAATTAACTCAACACTCGGGTTAATACATTTTGAACAAAAGCATTTTCAAAAACACTTTACGAACGACTCTTTTTGAAAAACACATTTCAGATATAGTCTTTTCTTGAGCACTAACCCTGCAGGTACAATGCAAAAGGCAAAGTTGACAAAGAGCATGACATGAGTAAGCATCCACGACGCTCAAAACGCAGTCAAGTGCAATGACTACACACAACAGCACAAGACACACTCTACGTAGCGCTACTGGAAGCACCCTACTCAAAACACAACTAGATACACCTCTTCAACCACAACCACCAACGCAACCGCAGCCATTCAAGCTTCACAAACACAACGGAACGCATTTTCCTCTCACCTACAAAACGAAGGCAAAACACAAATCCCCGTCAAACGGAAGCACACCAACGATATCTAAATTGACACCCCTACTTGCCTAAGCTAGGAACCCCTTCCTAAGCGGGAAAGCTACATCACCACATACTCACCCACAAAAAACAACAATTAGCCCGTGCACCATAAACGCGACATGTGATTACTCACTCACAAAAACAGGGGGCTGGCGCCTCACCTTAGATCACATGCAAACACGACAAAATAAATGTTCCTCGCAAGCATCCCAAAACAAAAACAAGATGCCTACCTCGATAGGCCTGCAAAATAGATGTTCCTCGCTAACATCCCAAAACAAAAACAAGATGCCTACCTCGATAGGCCTGCAAAATAGATGTTCCTCGCAAACATCCCAAAACTTGTCCCTACCCCGATAGGCCTGCAAAATAAATGTTCCTCACGAACACCCTAAACAAAAAAAAAAAAGCCCTACTTCGATAGGCAAACAAAAACAAATGTTCTTCACGAACACACTACAACAACAAATACAAAAGCCCTACTTCAATAGGCAAACAAAAACAAATCTTCCTCACGAACAACCTAAACAAACAAAAAGCAAAAAGCCCTACTTTAGTAGGCCCACAAACAAACCGATATTTGTCGCAAACACCATTCAACAAAAGCAAAAGCCCTACCTCGATATGCCCACAAACAAATTTTCATTCCAAACACCCTACAACAACAAAAACAAAAACCTTACTTCAATAGGCCAACAAAAAGATGTTCTCACGAACATCCCAGAACTCCACAATAACAAGACCAAGCAGAAGCCCTATTTTAATAGGCCCGCAACCAGACATCTCTAAACAAAAATCTCGCAATCATCATCCAAACAGGAGCTTGCACCACGGACCGACATGTCCCTAAACATATAAGACGGACCAACATGTCCCTAAACATGTACGACGGACCGACATGTCCCTAAACATGTACGACGGACCGACATGTCCTTAAACATATACGACAGACCAACATGTCCTTAAATATACACGACGGACAGACATGTCCTTAAACATGCGCGAGGTAGTAAACATTTCAAATGCATCCAGAACCACGCCGGTGTTATTCCATGAGCATAGATACCCAGGCACCCTTACAGAAAGTATAACCGGCATTCAATACAAAAACGACACGCTTGAAACTTAGGCAAGTCAAAGGCATAGTCATCACAAAATTTGTCTCAAAACCCAAAAGGTTCAGAGGCGACATTCAACACAAAATGACACGCCCGACACCTAACAGGGTCAAAGGCAAAGTCAACACAAAAACGACACGCTCGTCAAGGGCACAGTCGACACAACATTTTCTCAAAAGATATCAAAAATACATTCAACGCAAAACAATACACAAACAACAACAAAACACAAAAGCAAAATCAAAAAGCAGGAATACAGCTCAATCCACGGGCTACATTCAAAAGCAAAGACACACACGCAGCTACTACAAGTTTGACTAACGTTTTAACATCAAAAACTAACTCAAACTGGGGCTAACTTTTGAAGCAAACATCACAAGTTTGATTAAGATTTTTACATCAAAAACTAACTCAAACTGGGGGCTAACTTTTGAAGCAAAACCACAAAGTTCCCTCCACACAGCACGAACATTCACGGTTCAAGCGTATCCCACAGACCGCTGATAACCTTGTTCACACACAAGCACGCAAAATACCAACAAGATTCGAGCCTTCAAAATACAACACGCAAAAATATTCCCTTCTCATGAGGATGCGTCCTAGCATACATCCCAAGCGGATTTACAACACAAAACTCAGAACAAAAACACAAACAACTACCTCCCAAGCAGACATACGCCTACAAAACAATAAGCAACCACAACAAATCACACGTCCCAAACATCACGTATAGCAACACATACATCCAAGTCCGATTATACACAACCTCACACATACATAACACCGCTAACAGATGTGCACGAAGCAACAACACGAGCTGCAGCACCCATGACAAACATAGAAACAAACCTCTGCAAAGCTCGTTAAGCACACTTCACAATTAGACACAAACACGCACACGCACTTTAAAAAGCAACAGAACCGAGCACATAAAGGCAAATCCCAAACATGAGGTACGAAACGAGAAAACAAGCTATCTCCACGACAAGACATCTAGCAAAAAGCACTGGCAGAACTAATTCAAAACTAGGTTCAGCTCAAATTTCTCTCAAAGGCAATACAAACTTTACACCTGATACCACAAACCAACATAACATAAACCAACGCACCACACAATCACGCTACAACACGAACAAGACACCTCGCACAAAAACGGTTTAGCAACACCTCAAAATTGCCTCACACAAAAACGGTTTAGCAACACCCCAAAATTGCCTCACACAAAAACGGTTTAGCAACACCCCATAATTGCCTCACACAAAAACGGTTTAGCAACACCCCAAAATTGCCTTACGCAAAAACGGTTTAGCAACACCTCAAACTGCCTCACGCAAAAAACGGTTTAGCAACACCTTAAACTGCCTCACGTAAAAACGTTTTAGCAACACCTCAAACTGCCTCACGTAAAAATGATTTAGCAATACCTTAAAACCACCTCATGCAAAAAAGGTTAGGCATCACCTACAAAACAAGCGTAAGCACGGACACAAACACAAACGTAAGCACTAACATAATTGCAGAAACAACTGAACACTCCGACACGAGAAGAACACGCATCTCAAGACAATATACTCTTTGCAAGTCAAATCACAACACTCTTCACGAGTCAAGACAAATATACACTCTTCACAAGTCAAAACAAAAACACTCTTCACAGGTCAAAACTCACATACACTCTTTACGAGTCAAAACACATACATTCTGTACAAACCGAAATCAAATACACTCTTTCACAAAGTCAAGACAAATATACACTCTTCATGAGTCAAGACAATATACTCTTTACGAGTCAAATCACAACACTCTTCACGAGTCAAGACAATATACTATTTACGAGTCAAGACAATATACTCTTTACGAGTCAAATCACTAACACTCTTTCACGAGTCTAAACATATACACTCTTTACGAGTCAACACGAACACTTTTTACGAGACAAAGCGCATACACTCTTTCATGAGTCAAAGCAACATACACTCTTTACGAGCCAACAACGAATACACTCTTTACGAGCCAAGACAAATACACCCTTTACAAGTCAGATTACATATACTCTTTACGAGTTAAAACATTTACACCCTCTTTACAAATCAAGACAAAATGCCCCTTCATGGATCAAAACACTCTTATACGAGTCAGCGACACTCCTCCACGAGTCGGAAGCAAGCACATACTCATCGAAAACAAATCGAGCACCTAAGCATTTACACTTTTTACAAGTTAAACACCTAAACACATACACACCTTAACACAAACATTCTCTTAAACACCTGAACACATACATTCGCTTACAAGCCAAACATCCACACATCTACACTCTTTTACGAGTCAAACACCTAAGATACATCTACACTCTTTTACGAGTCAAACACAAGCACGTACCTCTTCTACGAGTCATACACTAAACACATACACTCTATTATGAGCCAAATATCCAGGCATTTACACTCTTTTACGAGTCAAAAACCTTAAAAACGTACCTCTTTTACGAGTCAAACACAAGCTCATGCGTCTTTCACGAGTCAAACAATCTAAACACATGCCTCTTTTACGAGTCAAACACCAAATATGTGCCTCTTTTACGAGTCAACAGCCAAACACGAACCTCTTTTACGAGTCAAACTCTATACACGAAACCTCTTTTACGAGTCAAAAACAACCCAACACGTACCTCTTTTACGAGTCAAACACCGAACACGTACCTCTTTTACGAGTCAAACACCAAACACGAGCCTCTTTTACGAGTCAAACACCTTAAACACATACCTCTTTTACGAGTCAAACACCTTAAACACGTACCTCTTTTACGAGTCAAACACCTTAAACGCATGCCTCTTTTACGAGTCAAACACAAAAGCACATTAACACTCTTTACGAGTCAAACAACTAAACCACCATACACTCTTTACGAGTCAAAAATCAAAAATACGTACACTCCTCACGAATCGAATACGTATATTTCTCAAACAAATACACTCTTTTACGAGTCAAAAGCAACTACGCAGTTTTACGAGCCAAACATCGAGCACTTACACATGAGCACCAAGGCATAAACACTCTTTTACGAGTCAAACACGTACACTCCCTTACGAGTTAAACACGTAACCACGCACCCTCTTTCGCAAATCATACGTCCAAGCATTACTCTCTTTACGAGATAATATCAAAACACAAGCACTCATACATGAACACAAGCACGCATACATGAGCACAAGCACGCGAGCGAGCGTTCACACAACACAAAGTACGGCTAGACTACAAAGTGCCATCAAGAAGCATCTGACATCAGCAGACGGCTCAAAGACACCAGAAGTCAACAGGCAGGCACACCTTTAAACATGCAAGGACCGTCATGTCCTAAAACATGTTGTCCCGCCCCGTATTTCCCGGCACTAGGTCCTCGTCTCTCCCTCGAGACACATGCTTAGCGCCGCCAGGTGGTATCGAGACTATAAAGGTCCGGATACTATCATTAAGTTTGAATAGCGCTTTAGTCCAAGCTCAGTCAAACTGGGGCTCTGTAGATACCCGTATCCGTACCCCCCAAATACAAACCCTGTGATGAAATGGACTTTTCACAAAAAGCATGTTTTTAACGTAATGTCAAAACGGTACATTTTGTCGAAAACATTTTAAGTCGTTTAACGCATAAATGATTTATTCGCATGTCGTGTAAAATGAGTATTCGTTTAGTCATTTTTATTTAAGCCGACCCAACACAAAAACAAGCCTTTTTCAAACACGAAAAAGCCTGCAAGAACACCCGAGCACGCCTCTCGAGGCGTAAGACGCTCAAGCCGAGCTCACGTCTAAACACATTTCACAAAAACAACTCAATACAAAGACAAAAACACTTTTCGGCCCGAGACCCGAAAAAGCCCACAAAAGCACCCGAAGCGGACCAAAATGCGTCCCGGGTCACATTCTGACGAAACAAAATCTCACAAAGTCGTAAAATAATATATTACAATATTATTTTATTTCGAGCCAAAATCGAAAAACACGACGAAAAACCGAAACACGAAACACGAAAACGGAGCCGAGGAATCAACTTATACCAAGTTGATCCCCGAACCCCTAAAGTCAACAAAACAAACACAAAACCTGCAAAGCGAAACACACCCATACATACTAACGTAAGCGCATACGCATGCACAGAATACGTCACAAAATGGCCCAAAAATCACCTGTCAACAGGCCATTTTACTGAAAATCGCCAGTTGACTTGCGATTTAATGGTAAATCGCCAGTCAACTGGCGAGTTTCAGTTTAATCGCCTGTTGACAGGCGATTTTCCCCTGTTTCTGCACTTTGGCGGCTCGAAATCCCTATAAATACACCCCTTATTCGTTCATTTCAAACCATGAATTATCATCACTCTCTTCTCTATCTATACCTTCACACTTGACTCATACGGGTTCCTGACCTGACGCGGTATTGGTATTGCGAACCCGTATTCGCAATACGGTTGTAGCGATTCGGATTTCTAAATCCGTCTTAAACCTCGCCAATATCGCATAAGCAACGACACAATTAACAATGAACAAACGGACACCACTTTACATTATGCAAATTCTCATTTACGCATTAAACGGCTAAACATGATTTCGACAAAACTTGTACTGTCTTCATTAGTCTTAAAGCATGCAAAACTGAGGGTTTTAAACAAACTTTTACATACACATGAGTCGGAAAATAGTATTTAAATGATTATTCAAACAATGAATTATCGTTTTGTGCACATTTCCTATAGCAACCCGTCATAGCTTTGACATATACATTTGCTTTTACGCATATTTATCGAGTCACATATCGCACTTGTACGTAGCGGTCTGCATTTGCTCAAACATCGAATTATACACTGTTTTCAAGCTAGTAATGGCTACTTTTACGTAGGCTTTTCGATTACAGTTTTTCATAACGCATTTTGACAAACTTTCGGAGAGTACCCTCACCCCGCATCCGCTCTGGTTTCACAATTGCCTTAGACGGATAGGTATCGACGCACCTTGAACTCTAAGATTCGCGTCTTCGAGTCCAAGACGCGCCGAACGGGTCCAAATTCCCTCATAATTTGGTGGCGACTCCGAAAACGGCTTTTAAATGATTTTTCAATATTTATTTAAAATGCTTTAAACAAATTACGCAATGACATCCCCCATAGCAATCGAGCAAGACCCGCAGAGCGCGCTTCTACGCGCCGCTCTTTTACACATTTTCCCGCGCCGTGCATTCCGCCCCATGACACATTTCGAGGGCGGGTGCGCACGGGGCGTCGAGAAGGGATCCCGATCCGGTATCCTCAGAATCATTATATATACTTATATGTTTTGCTTGCCTAATTGCAATGTGTTTTATTTATTTATTCCCATATTGCATACGTTTTTGATTTGCATGTATCGAAAGAGTGATGCGAGAAAATGATAATAAATTGCAGGTACCCCGAGACTAACGCTTTTGAATGCTGGGGATGGTTTACCTTACTTTTGTACTTCTTTTTGAGAGATTGTAACCGAATAACTCTGCCTTATCTTAAACTCGTATTATGTATACAGAGTTTTATTATGATGACAGCTGGTTTTGTAATATTTGGACTTAATTAATCTTCCGCCTTAGTTTAATTAAAGTCACGAAAACCAGGTTGTTACAGTTGGTATCAGAGCTGTCTTGCGACCGTGAATAACTTAAGGTTATCTTATATAGCGAGACGACACCTGGGCCATGACATACATATTGATATATGTGTCTGGCATAGACTTATAGGATCAAATAATATATTAGAAATCTCTAGACCGCTAAAATAATAACTTAGATCATTTTAAAAATGTGAGAAAGGGTAGAATCTTAAGGACCGACCTAATAATAATAAATTAGTTAGATGAGCGATAGAGTCTTGACTTATTATAATTCTTTTACATGCTAATTGCTCTATGACTAACCTCTTTGATTAACAAGTCTTCTATACTAACGTTACCTAAAATCGAGACGAATGAATCGAAGACAAGACGACAAGAACTCAAGCACTTGCAAATGGACGCATCAAGAGTCGAAGGATCTGAAGTGACGCTCTGGACCTTGAAGAAATCTATTGTTTTGAAGACCTCTATAAATTTCTTAAACATTCATATTCATCTCTTCCTACTTATTCAAAAAGAAAATTTTAATCGATCTATTTAAATTATTTTCTTCTTTGAAATAAAACCTTCCTAACTTATACTCCTATAATGACTTTAAAAAAAAAAAAAAATTCAATCTCTTTTCATTTCTCGCAAATATAAGACTTGAAGACAAGACTGAAGCGCATGCAGAGAGACGTATCAAGAATCATGCTATCTGAGGCAACTTCCAAGACGTCGAAGACTTCTTTAGCATTGAAAATTTCTACAACCATATCGAAATCATCCTTTAAATATCATCATTATCTCAATGCTTTTCAATTTTCAGATTTTCTAATCATAAAAAAAAAAATTCTTAATATCTAATCACAACATGATTATAGTGCTTCCTTTTATATTTAAAAAAAAAAATCCGTACTAAAAATAAGTTAACTCAATGATTTTGCAACCTCGTAAAAATTTTAACTCCTTCAAAATTGTTGATTTCCTAATTCAATAATTCTTAATAACTGACTTCTTAAAATGATTTTCATCTCTTCCTTTTAATCTCGTAAAATTTTATTACCCTTGCTTTCGAATTTAGCAAACTCCTTATCCTTTAAATTTAAATATTTTTAACTTGATTAGTTTTCAAAATCTTAGCCTTACTATTGCATTTTAAATTTTTAACATTGAAAATTAATAAATTTCTAACTACCTTCGAAAATTTACCTTCGTATTCCACATTTAAAACATCTTCGAAAATTATTCCCTTGTTTCGTAAAATTTTTATTTCGTAGTTTGAAATACCTTTGATACTAAATTATCTTAAATTGCTTAATTTTATTTCATCCACTTTCGAACCTTATTACTTTTATCTTCAAAAAAAAAAATTATTATTACCTTCTCGTGAATTTTCATCTGTCTTAAAACTTATAGTTTTCTACGTATTAATCCTTAAATTGGATTTCGTATTTTTACTTCCCTTCATAATTCCTTATTTCTTAAATTTCGATACTTTTGAAACTTAGTTGTTTCGACCTCATTTTCTATTTATTTTAAATACCTTTCGAACTTGTCATATCTATTACAATTTTCTCTCGTCAAAATATACTTACATATACCGTATTTTCTTTTTATATAACCCCTTATTATAAATTTCGAATCATATCCTAAATATGATTTATAACATTTCTGTTTCATCTAATAACATTATAATAATAATTTTTGAAAATGAGCTATATCAACAAGGTTATCCATAATTCTCTAAAATTTTACTTAATCATTCAACGATAGCCTATATTCTCGTAAATTCATTAAAGCACATATTTTAATTATGATCACGACAACTTTTACATAATTTCCCTAATTGCCGTTTTCCTAAGGTCATATTTCATATACACGTGATCATTAAAAGTAACAATAATAATATTATGTAGATACGCTTAAAACTTCTTAAGGGGGTAGGACAATAATTTGATTATATCAAAGTCCTATTTAAATCTTAGAATTTCTTATTTCAATCTATTTTATGGGTAACATTTATTCTCGAAACTAAATAAATTATTTTTACTCTTAAAACACTTATTATTTTTAATTTAATTTAATTTCGTACAAAACTTCTAGGCCCTACCTTTTTGTGAATCTCTTTCGCGTCATTTTCAAACATAACATATTAGTAACATTTCTATATTTATTTAAATATCTCATTAATAAATCAAACGCGATTTTGTTCTCTAATATTTTCACTCTATCCGGCGTTTCTATATTATTTAGAAAACTCGAACTTTTCAAAAAGTCTTATTCCAACAGAATCAAATGTTATTATCCAAATTTGTAAAATCTCAATATTCTCTTTAACTGCCTTGTTTAACCTCGAGCAGTTATCCACTCTATCCAAGTTTCGGGGACGAAACTTTTCTTAAGGGGGTAGGATTGTAACACCCCGTGTTTTCGTAACACAATATTATAAAGAATTTAATTCCTTAAATTAAATTCATCCTTTTTCCTTATAATAAAAATGCGTCAGAATTTTTTTCGCCAAATAATACTAAATTTCCTAAGTCCAAATATAAAATTTTTGAAAAATAAAGTATGTTGTATTATATTCAGAATTCAAAAAGAAACACAATTCAAAATTTTATAAAAATCAACACAAAACTTATATCGTCTTTCAAATTTCAAAATGGTCAAGTCATGTTTACTATTCATAAAAATATAAGTAAAACCTTTTATTCATAAAATTCAATTTCGAACATTTTTGGTTTTTAAATAAAAATGGACCCTTAAATTTTCTCGTCTTTAAAATTTAAGTCAACGATTTCAAAAACTACAATTTCCATCGCGACTAAACTAAAACTATTTTTATATATATATCGAATTTGAACTTTATTTTTACTTATTCGAACTCGATAAATAAAATGATGAATCGACGACAAATTTCTCAACGACAAATTTCGGCACGCAAATCGAAATCAATTTCGACCTAGTGGCCGAGCCACTTAAAGGTGACTAAGTCACCTAATCCTTTTTCAAATATACTTACTCATAATCCAAATCTAACTAAATTAGTTAAGGTTTAATTCTTTTGGTTATTAGTAACAAATCTTATTATATTAATATCAAATTACTATTTCAATTCTATTTAACTAACATTTTCCCAAAATGTCGAAATATTAAGTCATACCTAGTTTAAACTTATAAAATTTTTGATGGATGATTATAATTATTTAAATCGTTAACATTCAATGAAAAAAATAAGTATTTCGACCAAACGAATTTTTATTTAAAGTTTCGAGGGTTTTAAACCCAATTTTTGTTTTATTCACCCTTCGAGGTTTATTTTCATTTTTATTTTCGATCTTACTTCGAAACATTATTTTAAGATCATATATTTTATTTCGAGACTTCTCGCATGCGCGCAAATCGAAAATTTCAAAAACGAGAATCGGGCCCAATTTTTTTTTTTCTTTGGCCGACTTACCTTGGTCATGCATGACCAAGGATTATCCTCTTCCATTTGCTCTGTTACACACATCACCTATTACTAACACACCTATTTTAAGTCATCATTTTGTTATTTACATTTAATATCATTTAACAAACCAATTTCCTTGTTGATTTAATGTAACCCGTATACATATTTGAGGCCTAACTTTCGAGGTCCGAAACGTGGTCATACGGACTCGAAATTTAACGAAACAAAAGCCTAAACCACCTAATTTTTCGAGACGGATTTAATGATACAGTTTTCATAACTATTAGATAGACCGAACTAAATTCATTTTTTCTGTTTCCTTTCAAAGGTCAAATTCCATTTCCTTGAAATCTTATATTCGTCTATTTTCGACGTTCCTTAACTTTTAAATATTTTCCTGAATAGGAAATAAAATATTTTAGTCTTAAAATTTTAAGGTAGAGATATTTCGAAAAATCGTCAAACGCGCACACATTAACTTTTATCGCTTTTGACGGCCGACTTGTTAAAACTGATTAATTTCGTGAAAAACATTTTAAAACTTTCAAGGGAACATTTTCTAACATCAATAGTAATGTTGACACTAGTATTACAACTTGATCATTTTTGTTCCCTAATTTCATTTAAATAAAACATTATTTACTTAAGTAAAAACTAAAGCATATCTACTTTACTAAACCTAAGACTTTACAACTTGTCCTTATTAAATCACAAGTGCAAAAATCAACGTGTATGCTCTCCATTTGACCGTAGCATTGCCCCTCATTCTCTCCCATTTGTTTTCTTTCTTTTTCTCCCTAAAAATCATTAAATAAAACCTATAATATTTCCTTCATAAATCACTAGTGTTCTTAGTTAATTAGTGGGTTTTAGGAGCTAACTTGCTTGGTTTATTTGGGTGAAGATCATGGGTGATTTTGGGTGAAGACTTTTCCGATCTAAAATTTATTTTAGATCCTCGACGATAATCATCTAATTTGAGGTACTCTCGCACACTATAATTGCTAAGCACTAAACCAAATTGATTTTATATTATTTTCCTAATTGATGTTTTGATGCATGCATGAATTATTTTTATCACCAAGCATCATATGTTAAATAAGGAGACAAAAATCGAAAAATAAAAACTGTATACCCCCTAAAATTCTCCACGGCATACCCCTAATTTTTCACTTAATTTTTCGTTTTAATTTTTGTTAATCATATGTTTAAAAGATTTAAATAAATAAGTACTAAAAATGTTGTTCATATGTTGAAATCCATTTCCTTACTTTTTATTTTGTTATTTACATTGTGTGTGTAAAATGACTTGTGTTATATTGTTAATGTTTTATATGAGTTTGTACATATGATGATACATATAAATTTACAAAGGATAAAAGATATAGAATTAGTAGTATAAAAATCAAAAATAAAAATTGTGAATAATATATACAAGGCCACGGTTTTCACCTAGTTTTTGGACCACTTTTTAGTTTTAAATTTTGAAAATAATATGTTATATTAGTTTAGGTTAATTAGACTTGTCACTAAAATTTGAGAAAATAAAACGATAATATAAAAATTTGAGTTAAAAGTGTTCTTTAGAAAATCATATTTGTTCTTCACTTATTCATGTGTCTTCATATATATTTCTAGTTTGATTCATAATTTTTATAATGTTTTACTTAATTGTAGTTTTAATTCACTAGTAAATAATTACAATACTAAATATAAATGTTAAATAAGATAAATCTTTAAGATATAAAAGTTAGAAATATAAAGTGTCACAAATCACTATTAATAAATGTAATCAAATGTTTAGTGAAAATTGTAAACTAGTTAAATCACTTTAGTATAATTTAAATAATTAGTATATAAAAACTTTAAATCAAAAACCGATAAATTAGAAAACGAAAATAAAATGAGTAAGTGTAATAGGGCCACGGTTTTGGTGAGATTTTTGGACCTAAAATGATTTTGTCACTTTTTATTTTTATCACTTAAGTAATTTAATTAGTTAAAGTAATGAATTATAAATAAAAACATAAAAAGAAATGAATAGCTAAAACAAAATAGGGGCCACGGTTTTATCACTTAAATTGGGTCAATTTTGATCAAAATGAATTTATCACTTAGTCACTAAAGTTGAATAGTAATTAGGATTATATTAGATTGTATAATAAATCGTTAATAAAAAGAATCGACGAAACCGAAAAAATAAACGTTACACGTATTAAAATGAACAATTTCGAGTGTTACTACCTTTGCTTAAATTTGGATTTGGACATACGGACTATTTAAAATGAACTACGACAACGTCGCTAAAATTTGAAACCGTTAAAATTTTAGTTAAGTATAAGACTAAATTTAACCGAGTTTTACATTTAAAATAATTTTTCAAATCACTAAATACAAAACGCACTTAACGACTTTGAAACTAGAATTTTATACTTAGTAAATAAAAGCTTAGTTTTACACCTAAAAATATCCTAAGTATAAAAATATGTATAAAGTATAGAAATACATAAAAGTATAAAAATACGTATAAAGTATAGAAATACATACAAGTATAAAAATACGTACAAGTATAAAAATACGTATAAATACGAAGTATAAGAATACGCATACGTTTAAAAATACGTATAAATACAAAGTATAAGAATACGCATACGTATAAATACGAAGTATAAAAATACGCATACGTATAAAAATACGTACAAATACGAAATACGAAAATACGATTACGTATAAAAATACGATGAATAGTAACTACGATGAATAGTAAAATGATGAATAGTAACCGTGATGAATAGTAAAATAATGAATAGTAAAATAATGAATAGTGAAAATATTTAAAATTTACGAATGGACTCAAAATAAATATTTAAGTTTTTTCTATGTGTTCTGTTTACCTGAATAACTGCCAGAACTAAAATTTCATTATACAAAGTTCGACGATATATTTAAGTTTTAGAAATAACACATGTTACGATTGAACGAGAAAATAAGAATTCGAGAAAACGAGCTACTTGAATAAAATACTTGGATTGTTCGCCATGCTGCGACTCTTGAAATTCGAAGTTAATGAGGTAGCTGTATATGGGGACTTGGGCTCCCTCCCAGAGTTGCCCAAGGCGATTTAACAATCTTGAGATTGTTATTCGGCACGGTATATACAACCTCAGAGATGGGGCATCCTTGATATTTCCGTGGGTTCATATATAGTAATTGGAAAATACCAGCCCCATCCGGGGGTACCCGTCTCTGGTGATAGTCGTATTTTTCGTCGGTGATACCTTTTGAATAGCGAATACGTATGATCCTCGATTAGATGGTGTATGCATACATTAGACAAGGGATTGAATCGTCCTTATTACCTTAGATATCTTTAGCCTGTCAGCCATGTCCAAGTTATGTTGGCCCTGTCGGCTATTGCGCGGATTATGTCTGCATGATTCCGCCTTACTAACGAAGACTCATTAGTCAACGTATGATGAATGCATTTCCTTGTTTTGATTGATTATTGTCTGAACGACTTGGTTTCCTAAGTGTTGAGATTTGCCTTGTTGAGAATGATTATTTATGAGTGTTGTACGTTTTGTGATTGGTTGTATACTCATATTTGAATCATTATATGTACTTATATGTTTTGCTTGCCTAATTGCAATGTGTTTTATTTATTTATTCCCATATTGCATACGTTTCAGATTTGCATGTACCGAAAGAGTGATGCGAGAAAATGATAATAAATTGCAGGTACCCCGAGACTAACGCTTTTGAATGCTGGGGATGGTTTACCTTACTTTTGTACTTCTTTTTGAGAGATTGTAACCGAATAACTCTGCCTTATCTTAAACTCGTACTATGTATACAGAGTTTTATTACGATGACAGCTGGTTTTGTAATATTTGGACTTAATTAATCTTCCGCCTTAGTTTAATTAAAGTCACGAAAAACCAGGTTGTTACACTGTCAAAACAGAGCACATGGATGGGGGTCTGGGCTGCTTTTAGACGAGCTATTTGGCTGGGTTTCTGGTCTGATCAGTCGAAGGGGAAGGTGGGTAGAAAAGGCCTCGAAATTCGTGTGGAAACGGGCTCAAAATCGCTGTAAAAATTGGGCTTAAAACGAGCTTTAAAACTTGCTGTTAAGTAAACGAATTCATCGAATGCGATTTAATAAAATGTTTTAAAAGCACGAGAAGCGACTTTTCAAGTCAAATATCAAATTTGTAAAAGCGATTTTTCAAATCGAAAAACTTAAAATGATTTTTTCAAATCGAAATATTTTATTTTCAATAAAACAAACTTTTGGCGAATAAATTTTGACAGAAATAAATTTACCCTGTTAAACATTAATTCAAATATCATTTAAATTAATAAAACATTACGTCGACGACGCCCGACTTACATCGTAAAACGAACTCAAATAAATGACACGAAATACATGTTGTCCTATCATCATTGGGTATTTGTCGGGTTTTCTATAAATTTCCATATCGACAGATATGGGTATCTACAGAGCTCCCACTTTGACTAAGGCTTGGACAGGCGAAAGTCAAAGTAGACTCTCGAGTCGATCGAAAATCACAACTTGAGAGCTTCACGGGTCGTTTATGGCCCCTTAGACCTGTGTATATAAGCTCACCAGCCATAAGAAGAAATCATACCTGAAACTTGATTATGGATGCCCTCATTTTCATCAAAGTGTGGGTTGAGCCTTATCCTTAGGCGCCTACGTATCCGTTGTGACATAATCAAACCCGTATCGTAGTTCGAGCTCTTTGGCCTATAGCTTTCTGCTTCGGCCCAAAACAAATGATGTTTGTTTACTCGATTGAGTAAAGCCTATATCTGCATTCTTTTGGAAGTGTCACTTCTTTTAGCTTCTGCTGGTACTTCTTCGTTTCGAGGATGCCATCCTGTCGTCGAGGTCTAAGGTTGATGACTTTAGAGCCCCCGGTTGAAGCGTTCCTGTTCAAACTTAACAACAAATCATAGCACATGACTCACGTACTGAAATCTGCGACATTTTCAAAGGGATGGATCATCGATCCGAGCTGCGAATTTTAAGATTAAAATGGGTCGTCGACCCGTCTTTTTTAAACAAAAAGAATGGATCATCGATCCGAACTGCGAATTTTAATTTTAAGTACTGTTTGAAAATAGATGTTCTGCTGGAAATGGGTCATCGACCCGAGCTAAAACCAACATTTGCGTCCTCCATTCGCATTTCAAAATTTTGTGCCCGTGACTTATTCAAGTTTTTTGTGTCCTCGACCTATATTTTAGATTCAAGAGCGGTGGGTCTTTGACTCGCTTTTGGAAGTGACCGATCATTGACTCGCATTTTCGGACACATGTTTCAAATGCTTTCCTTTATTTTACTTTAAACATTGTCTTGTACGACCCATAATTAGACACAACATGCTCTTGTATGACCCATGATTAGACACGTGTTATCATAATTAGACATGTATTTCTCAACAAAAATTGCTTGACTCTTAACCAAACATGTTTGATCCCTAATTAAATATGTGCTGCGGCTTGATTTTGCTTGTGCTTGACTCATATCAAACGTGGGTTATCAACCCAATACCCACAAAATAAAAAGGAAAAATAAGCCATAAGTATGCAAAGGGAGAATCCAAACTTCCTTGTACTCTTTCCATACTGTAACGTAGCAAATTTCCATGAGAAAATTCAAGTTTCCATAATTCCAACTTAGCAAATATCTTGAGAAAATTGTAGTTCCCTTAATCCACGCTTGGTAAATTTTCCATATCGTCTCCTTGTATCTCAAAACCTGACTGACGCGGGTTTAGAAACTCAAAACCTGACTGACGCGGGTTTACAGCAAATGCTTCCGCTCGTGCACATCATTCCCCAAAGGGGTTTTCTGGCCGAATGTGTGCAGTTTTGGGACCCCATTCACCATGTGTTTGCCTTTCCTGAAGGCGAGATATGCCCTTGGCCCGAGGATTTTACCGTACTTGGCGGCTGGAAACTAACGCAGCAGCCTGTTATTCCAGATTTCAGTCCTGGATGGGTCGAAAAATACCGTGACTTTCTGGGTTTATCATTTGAGGAGGCTCACAACATAGTTGAAGGAGAAAGGGTGGATTTGTGCGGTCTTGCACACCTCTTTCGACATGCGTACGACCCTGCTAGGGCTACCGTTTATCGTCGGCGAGCTTTTGGCCTCATCATGCTGCATCTCTATTGTCTCGAGGGGTACATGGAGATTCCATCCTGCCATGGGCAAGCTAAGTTCATCCGCATCGTAGAGCAAATGGAGGGGAATTGTAATCCGGCTTCCATTATCCTAGCCGAGACCATTCGTGGTTTGGATGCCTTCAAAGCTAACTCGTGTGGTTCTTTCACAGGCTCTTTCCGCATTCTACAGGTGACTTGAGCTTTTAATCGACTCGTTCTGTTGTTTTTGGTCCCTTTTTTTTGTGTGACCCTGTAACACTTTTGTCGTTTCAGGTCTGGCTCATGGAGAGGCTTGGACTAGTGGAACCGCCGAAGAACCCACATACCTATCGAGTAAGGAGCTTTGGTGGTCGTGCGCCTCGATATGCTCTGGGGAAAGGGGTTCGGTATTGGCACCGTATGCTGACTATAGGAGCCGGATCCCATATATACTGGTTTCTTCTTTGGTTACACATATCCGTATTTACAGGGCTACCGGATGGTGATCGCACGAGATACGTGACGCTTTTGGGTTTAGAACAACCCGTTTATATTTATCCGGACCGTGTGCGTCGCCAGTTTGGTCTTCAACAAACTGTTCCCACGACCGAGCCTAGCCAAGGGCCCGAGTTCGACATCACCCGAGCTAGATGTCAGTCTTGGCTTCATTCTTGGAATTGCAGGACCGTTTGGCACCTTCTTGAGCCATGCGCGTCGACATGGGTATCCCCATCGTATTTGAAGTGGATGAAGGAAACTTCTGTCGAGGTGCGGCGGACATTACTTGAAGACGACGCAGCAGATTGGAAAGCGCGTGGTGAAGCGTTAAGGAACCGGAGGTTCTACACGAGGCTGAACGGGCCTGATGCGACGCAGGAAGCTAGTGTGAGACGTTCAAATGTGTGGCAAAGGTTAAATGCAGGTGGAGAAGTTCGTCCAAGCGTTGCCGATAGATTGGGCCCGCGCCTAAACGTGAAGGACCGCTTGGGGCCGCGAGAAGACAGCGAGGTTCCTCCTAAAAAACGAGCCAGAATGATAATGGGTCGGACGTCGTCCCATAGGAGTGAGTGGCGCGGTTCGTCTAAGGAATAGGCTGTAGGACGCTCGTTAGAATACTATGAGATGCTAGGATTTATTATTATAATGGTATTATTAGGATTTATTATTATAATGGTATTATTAGGATTTATTATTATTATTTACAACTACGTATTAGTTAGAATTATTATCATGTGTGCTTTCCTCCTCTAGTTGTGTGCGATGGGCTTCGCCCGCGATGAATAAAACTTTTACTATTTATTAGAAAAATTCCCGTTTCCACATTCATCAAGTTAACACTATTTCGATTGTACTCCTGTAAAGAGTTGCCTACGTATCTGCTTTTTACACAGAATCAAATCGAATTCGTAGTTCGTATGTTAAACATTTCATGTGGTGGCGAATGCCAAGCTTTAAACCAACTCTAATACATCGCAATTCAAACATTATTTCATAACATTTGAGAATGAGGACTAAGGATAATATCGCTTCAACTGGTCCAAGTTCGTTGGATTCGAGAAATCATTGCCATCTAGATCAGTTAGTCGAACTGCACCTCCTGTCAAGATTTTCTTTACTAAGTAAGGACCCGCCCAATTTGGCTTAAATTTTCCTCTCGGGTCTACCGGTAATAGTGCGCGTACTGACTTTAACACGAGATCACCCTCCTTAATTCCTCTAGGTTTCACCTTTTTATTAAAAGAGCGCTCTATCCTTTTCTGATAGAGTTGAACATTGTATAGTGCGTTCAAACGTCGTTCATCGAGCATCACAAGTGAGTCGTACCTAGCCTGGACCCATTCCGCTTCTGGGACTTTGCTTTCTAGCAGGATACGCAGAGACGGTATTTCTAATTCAACGGGTTGGACTGCCTCCATCCCGTAGGTTAAGTAATATGGTGTTGCTCCGGTCGCAGTTCTGATCGACGTTCTGTACCCCCATAATGCGAAGGGTATCTTATCGGGCCACTCACGATAATTGTCAGTTATCTTCTTAAGAATGACTGTAACCGTCTTATTAGCCGCCTCTACCGCACCATTTGTTTGACGACGGTAGGGTGACGACTTGTGAAGCTTTATCTTATATTTATCGAGTAGCTGAGCTGTCTCGGCTTGGAAATGGGTGCCATGGTCACTGATCATTTCGTGAGGCACTCCGTATCGACAGATGAAGTCGTTTTGAATGAATTTCGCTACTTGCTTCGCATTTAACACTTTGTAAGACTTGGCTTCTACCCACTTCGTGAAGTAGTCGATCGCCACCAAAATGAAACAGTGCCCTCCTGTTCCTGAGGGGTTAACCTTCCCGATGATATCGATTCCCCACCTCGAGAAAGGCCAAGGCGATGTCATGGTGTACAACATAGAAGGTGGAACATGTTGGACGTTTGCGAATATTTGACAATTGTAACAGTGACGGACATATTTTCGACAATCCATCTCCATTATTGTCCAATAGTAACCAAGCCTCATGATCTTACGGACTAGCATGTGGGCATTCATGTGTGGCCCACATTCATCGTCATGGACCTCTTCCATGGCTTTTTCTGCTGTGGCTTTGTCGACACACCGCAGAAGCACTCCTTGTGCCGTTTTTTTTTATAACTGCCCGTCGTTAGTTGTAACAAACTGGGCTGACAGCATCCGTAATGCTCGTTTCCCACGTATGTCTAGGTCTGTGGGATATTCTCCTGCGTTTTTGTACTTCAAGATTGATGCGTACCAGGGTTCTGTCTCGTTTTCCTCAGCATTATCAATCGCATTAACATATGCGGGTGATGATCTGCGTTGAACACATAATGGCATACTATCTATGCTGTCTGGAATGTTAATTAGGGCTGCTAATTTTGACAGAGGATCAGGGAACTGGTTCTCCTCCCTCGGGAGGTGGACGTATCGTATCTCGTCGAACAATTTTTCAAGCTCTTCTATCTTGGTTTGGTAAGGTGCCAAACTGCTACTTTTGATTCTCCATGCTCCACTCACTTGATTGATCACCAAGGACGAATCACCGTGCACTAGTAACCTTTTTATGCCTAAATTGATAGCGCTGTGCAGACCCAAAAGGCATGCCTCGTACTCCGCAGCGTTGTTGGTAACAGCAAAGTCCAATTTTATGGATACGGGTATATGTTCTCCCTTTGGTGAAACAAGGAGTATGCCGATCCCATAACCCATGTAATTTGAAGCCCCATCAAAGTACAAATCCCACGTATTATCTTCGACGCTTGCGACATTTTCATCTGGAAATGACCATGTATCCGTGATTTCAGTTTCTTCAATTGGATTATCGGCAAGGAAATCGGCGACAGCCCTTCCCTTAATTACCTTCAGTGGCCTATATTTAAGGTCAAACTCTGCTAGCATGAGAGTCCATCTTGACATTCTGCCATTTAGTACTGGTTTTTCAAATAAGTACTTGATCGGGTCCATTTTGGAGTAGATACTCACACTGTAGCTGAGCATGTAATGACTTAACTTCTTTGTGGCCCAAACCAAAGCGAGGCATGTCTTTTCTAGCATTGTGTACTTTACTTTATACTCCAAGAACTTCTTACTAATATAGTAAATCGCCCTTTCTTCTTTGTCAACAGTTTGAGCTAACATTGCACCCATCGCGGTATCCGTCACTGTTAGGTATAACGACAATGGTAGCTCGGCCAGTGGTGGGCTTAAAACAGGCGAGGAAGACAAAACCTCTTTTATTTTGTCGAATGCAGCTTGACATTGATGGCCCCATGTGATGTGCAGTTTCTCCTACTTTAAGTTATTTAAATATAGGTTCGCAGATCATAGTTAACTTAGCGACGAAATGGCTAATATATTGTACTCGACCTAGAAAACCTCGAATTTCTTTCTCGGTCTTCGGGTGAGGCATCTCCAACATGGCTTTGATCTTTGACAGATCGACTTCAATGCCACGATGGCTAACGATGTGGCCGAGTAGCTTACCCGAAGTGACTCCGAATGCGCATTTCTGCAGATTTAGCCTCATGTTGTACTTTCTTAATCTTTCGAAGAATTTCTTTAGTGCACTTAAATGACCGCTGCGTTCCTTGGCTTTCACAATCAGATCATCGACATAAACCTCTACTTCCCTATGCATCATATCGTGTAGCAACGTTGTTGCGGTTCGTTGATATGTGGCCCCAGCGTTAATTAGTCCAAACGGAATCACTGTATAACAATAAGTTCCCCACTGCGTTGTGAACGCGGTTTTGTGCATATCCTCCTCGGCCATCTTTATCTGATTGTAACCCGCGTAACCGTCCATGAAGGACAATAATGCGTGACTGGCGGTGTTGTCGACTAAGATATCGATGTGAGGTAACGGGAAATCGTCCTTCGGACTAGCTCTATTTAAATCACGAAAAACAACGCAGACACGCACCTTCCCATCTTTCTTTGGTACGGGTACCACGTTAGCTACCCAATCTGAGTATTCTGCAACTTTGATAAACCCGGCTTTGAATTGCTTGTCAATTTCTTCTTTGACTTTCAGAGACCATTCGGGTCGCATTCGGCGGAGTTTCTGTTTTATTGGTTTGAACCCTGGTTTGATCGGGATTCTGTGTTCTGCAATCTCCTTGTCAATCCCCGGCATGTCTTTGTAAGACCATGCAAATATGTCTTTGAACTCATTTAGCAACTCAGTAAACCCTTGTTTTTCAGCTAGGTCGAGGGTTGTCCCTACTTTCAACTCTTGTGGCTCGAGAGTGGTTCCCACATTAATTGTTTCGGTGTCTTCGACTACTGAGCTTTTTTCATCATATTCCTGTATCCCCATTAACAACTGAGGAGATGGTTCTAACTCCTCACCTTCTACCTGTTCACCTTGGTCCTCATTCTCAATGTCATTATTAAAACATTCATTTTCAAAAATTGAATTGCAATGTAAAAGAGACAAGTCATAAGCAAACTGGTTCATTTTATTATTATTGATTTGAAATTGTGCGAATTGTGCTAACATTTGGGCCAACTGATCGAAAGTCAGCAGCTGAACATATGTGGCATCCGAGACAGGCCTCGGAATACCGGAACTAGAAAGACTACCATGAAGAGGAAAGACTGGGGAGGGGGTACCTTCGACACCTAACTCCTTAGACTTAGCACTAAGACTCCTATTATCATCAGGTTCGGACTCGGAATCGGACTCGGAATTTCCTTTTGGCTCAGACATTTCCCCTTCTCCTACGGTCATCTTGAACAGTAGTCCCTTGTTGTCGGTCCATTTGATGGTTTTTCTCCATCCGGTCGTAGCCCCTTGCAGATTAACATCTGTGATGAGGGTAGATGGATCGAATCGGTCACTCTTGAGGATCATATTTACCAAGGCTTCGCTCGGTGCTTCTATTTTCCTCTCTTCTCCAAAAAGAAGGCCCATAGCTTTCCCGTCTTCGACTGGGCTACATTCCTTCCTAGCCGTGATTGTTGCCATAATGTCGTCTGGGTTATAGTAACAGTCTTGGAATATCTCGATTCCTGGAACCCATCGGTGTACTTTGCGGTCGTAGACAGGCTCAGGAAAATCCATGCACGGCGTGTCTTCTCCAGCCCTTACAAACTGTCCATTTAGCGTCAGCGGGTACGGTTTCAGCTTCGCATCTCGACCCTTGCTTAGGCAATCTTCATCCTTTGTCGGTTCATACCCGAGGTCAAACGTGATTCCCTTCGGGATCGTTGGAGGTGGAGTGAAGATACTCCCCTTCCTTGGATATAGAGAAAAACCAAAGTATTTGCCGGTCTTTAGCAACGTCTCACATGCACGGCTTCCGGTGTATAGATTCATGTTTGACTCGTTGATTTGGGATTCGATTGCATTGACGACCTCAAAGCCACCCGTCTCAATGGCGATATCATTTTGGACCTCGAAGGTCACATCCCCACCCGTTACGACCATTGGAGTAGCGTTAATAGTTACCACTCCTCCGTTGCATGGGATTTTAATCTTTCGGTGAAGGGTCGAAAACACAGCTCTTGCGGCGTGGATCCAAGGTCTTCCGAGCAACATATTAAAGGATGAAACAAGGTCTATAACCTGGAAGCTAACCGTCTTTTCGACTACACCTGTACTTACGCTTAAAGTGACAAGTCCGGCTACTCGACGTATGGTACCATCGAAAGCCCTGACCGTTTGTGTGGTTCGAATAAGATCGTTCTTTCCCAGGCCCAAGATATAAGCGGTTTTCAATGGAAGAACATTAACAGCAGATCCATCATCAACTAGCGTCATTGGAAGCCTCTTGTGACGGCATTCTACTGTGATATACATGGCTAAGCAATGTTGGGGTCCGAAGGAAGGTAAATCTTCATCCGAAAAGGTCACGACGTTCGTAAATTGTGGTTGGTTTGATGAAACCAACGAAATCATGTCGCTAGGCGTAGTGGTGGGAGACACGGTCATATTTATCAAGGATTGTAGCAGAGCTTGACGATGTTCGAATGAGCTTAGAATAAGCTCCCGTATAGAGACATCCGCCTTGGTTTCTGTAGCTGCTTGATAAGAGGAACCCCTGTGGTCGACCCTTCTTCGAGTGCCTTTGCTACAGTAGGCTCATTTGCTTGCGTTTTATTTTGGGCATCCTCGAAAATAGAAGTGTTCCTTGACTTTTCTACCCGATAAGGACGTCCGGATCGAGTTAGGTGATCTGATTCGAGGACATCCTTTCGTAACTGCATAATCTCTGCTTGGGTGCGTGGGATGACCGCACCTTCGGTGAGATAAATAACATCCTCATCGTCAGCCCAAACCCCATTAATTTCACTTCCGCTTTGAGCAAGGTACGGTGTACAATCGATATTGAAATCCGCAATGCGAATATCATTTCTTGCCTTGGGAAAAAGATCAGCACAATCTATATAAACTTTTCCCACGAAAAATCCAGTGAGATAATGAACGGGTCGGATTAAGTGAGACACATCATTATTGTCTCCAATAAACACTGCGTTGGAGTGATTGCCGAAGGGATTAGTCACATTATTTGGCTTGACCGTAGGGATTGGCAAAGACCAATTGGGTTCAGCTTCCCTTGGACCGAGAGCCTTTGAAGAGCAGAGGCATACGTACACCCAATATCAGTAAACGTCCTTGGCGCTCGACGTTGTTGCTCCCGAGGGCCCCCAAAACTGATCGCTTGCACATGATTAGCTGAATTGGACGCCCTTGATTTAGAAGAAGAGGGTCCTTGATATCCCTTAGGCTTTTCAGCCTCTGTAGCTCGAACATCGTCTTCAATTTTCATCCCCACTCGGCCAAGGTCTTTGAACGAGCTGAAATTTTGGTATTTGATAGCATCTCTGTAGACAGGACGAAGATTTTTAATGAATTTGTCCACCATTTCGACCTCTTCGGGTCTCTTGGGCAATTTCACGCTCTCTGCGCGCCATCGATTAAGGAATTCCGTAAATCCTTCCTTCTCTTTTTGTGTCATTACTTCTAACGTTCTCATGGTAGTCTGAATTTCAGCATTATCAGCAAAATGCTTGAGCATTATCTTCAAATGTCGGGAAATTTTTGAGTTCGAGACCATAAAACCATTTCCTTGGATGTTCTCCCAAAGATTGAGCAAAAACGTGAGACAACATTTCAGCGGGTACCCCTTTCAAGGCGAGGTATTCTTTGTAAGATCGAATATGTTGCAATGGGTCTTCAGTTCCCTTAAACTTAGGGATGTCAGTAAGTACAAAATTGGTCGGTAGCTTATCTTGAACCGGCGTATACCCATGAGCATTCTCGAAGTGAATGCTTTCCCCTCGAGACAATTTCAGTTGTTCCTCTATCAATTTGAAGCGCTTCTCAAGCTCAGTTTCCAACGGTGGTGGAGGCGGAGGAGTTTCCACCGACAACTTTTTCTCTACAGACTCCAAACGACCCATTATCGCAGCTAAAGTATCGTTGAGTTTGTTTAATGCTTCCGCTGTAGTCATGTTTCTTGTTTCAACCGGCCTTTCTATAATGAAACCCCACACAGAAATCAGCTATTGAATTACCAACCCCTTGCCCACTTGGAACTCGACTGACACACACACGACGTAGTTGAATGATACCCACCACCGTAACCTGACTCGAAAAGAAAACTAACTCGACTCAACCCTACTCGTCTTGCCTAAACATGGACTCTAAAGTGGACTATGGGATTGACATGACTCGAACTCCCTACTCTAGACTTGGGTTAGACTCGGAATATGATTTGGAATTTGAAATCGGATAGGTAACATTTGACTTAGAAAAGAATGCGAATCGAGGACAGCGAAAGATAGGTACCATTTGACTTAAACAACTTTTTAAGAGCTAAAACAAAATTATTCTAACCCTAAACGGATAACGTTTCAGCTAGGAAAAGATCTTTTTTCAAAAGAGCTAAAGTCGAAAATTATTTAAGATTATTCTAACCCTAAACGAATAGCATTTCATCTTAGAAAATATCTTTAAAAAAGAGCTAATATCGGAAATAATTTAAGATTTATTCTAATCCTAAACGAGTAGCATTTCAGCTAGGAAGAGATCTTTTTTCAAAAGAGCTAAAATCGAAAATCTTTTAAGATTATTCTAATCATACATGAAAAGCACTTAACTTGAAAGAGATCTTTTTTCAAAAGAACTAATATCGAAAATATCTAAGATTATTCTAATTTTAGAAGGAAAGCGTTTCAGCTTGGACAAAAATATTTGTTTTTCGGAAGAGATAGTGTTGGAAAATATTTAAGATTATTCTAATCCTAAGAAGACAGCATTTCAGCTTAAAGAATGATTTTTTTTAGAAGGAAAGCATTTCAGCTTAAGTCAAAAATCTTTTCAAAAGAGATATTGAAGATTATTCTAATCCTAAAAAGACAGCATTTCAGCTAAGAAAAGATTTTTGGAAAATACTCGATTGAAAACATGACAGTTTTGACTAAAAACAAGGCTTCAGAATTCACAGAGCATTTAGTCATACGCAGTTCAAGGATGCAATGCATGAGCTAGACTATTCTAAGTCTCGAAAAGGGTCCATGCCAATGATTCCACGTTGTTAGGGAACTTACACCTCCACCATAAGTCAGGAACGAAATGGTGAGCGGCAGTTGCTAACCTCGGCGGAACCACCTTGGTATTTAAACCAGACACAGTGAACGTCATTTCCCTACTTTAAGATCGACCCAAAGGGAGAAATGGTTCGAAACCTAACATGATGATGCATAAATAACATAAAGAAAGGTACTCTAAATAGCCATCGTTTTACTTTTCAAGCTTCACTGTCCACAGCGGAGTCGCCAAATTGTGGACAAGGGAATTTGATCCACGCGATGTTTTATTTCAAAAACATTTTTATTCGAAAAAAGAGTCGCCACTAAATTTTATATGGAATTTAGAAAACCAGTATTTAGAGAAAATGAGTTCATGTGAGTTACCGTGTTAGGAAGTTTAAAAGAATTTCATTAATTTAACGCCTAACCCCGCCCGTTTTAAAAACGGTCTCTACTAAGTAAAACCATGGCTATTATGAGTACACATACGGATATGCAAATAATATTTTAACCCTAAACAAAATATACCCATTCTATGTCGTTTAATGCACATATAATTTCGTCAAAGTTATTCAACATGGGTTCATTTACTATTCTAGCAAACAAAGAAAAGAAGCAGAAATACTCACCGACAGCATAAGATAGAGTAACAAACGTTAGCAGCAGGCAAATATAAATAATCAAACATGACTAATATATAGACAAGCATGAACGACTAACATAAATAAGTAGACACTGCAAACAAACATGACTAATATACAAAGAAGCATGAACGACTGTCATAAATAAATATACACTGCATACGAATACAAACTAGCACACGAGGGCCCAAAATAATCAAACGCGACTAATAAACACACAAAAATGAGCGCATAACGTGAGTACTTAAGCATGGCGTACGAGAGCTTAGATTATACAATCCTACATGTGATTTAACTACGCAACTTAAGATTTAACAAACGAAACCAGCAACAAGCAAAACCATGCACGACTTTTACATGATTAACGAAACTAATTACCACACAAATGCCAAACGATGCAATGAAGTCATGAAAACTAAACTAAACATACAACTGTGGAACCCGGGAACCGCGTCGAGGGACCCAACTCGGCGTCTTGCTTAAAGGGCGGATTTTAAAGTTAAAAAAGATTAAGTTGGAAAAACCTTTAAGAACTGTTATGGAGTCGCCACCTAATTATCGCGGAAATTAGGAACCTGCTACCATGTTCTAAGTTAAAAACATGTCCTAGATTTTGGAGCACGCCAACACCCCTAGATCTAAGGCTGTGAAACCAGATTGGATTCGGGGTGAGGGTACTTTAGAAAAAGAGTTAATTCAAATAATGATTTATGAAAACCTTTTAGAAAAGCCTATGTAAAAATAGCCTCTACTGACCTAGAACAATCCTTGTAAGATGATATTTGAGCTAATGTTATCGCTACGTACAAGTGCGATAAGTTTGTAAAAGAATGCAGATGCAGATGCAAAAAGATTGATTAAAACCCTCAGTTTAGCATGTTTAACTTGTTAACGAATACGGTTCAGTTAAAGGTCGAATTCATTGTTTAAGTTGATTTTAATGCAAAATAAGAAGGTGCAAGATGCATGCAAATAAAATAAAGTTCAATTGTCCATTGGTTTATTTTATAAGGGTCAGTTGCTTATGCGACTTTGGCGTATCATCGGATATGGAGTGTACCCGTAGTAAATAGAACACTTGAGTGCAAGCGCGCTGGGTGCCAAGCCGGGGGGGGGGGGGGGGGTGCTAAAGTGTAGACCCATTTGTTAGTCCATAGAAAATAAGAAAAAGCTTTGATCCAAGTGGATCGGTACCTACCTTGTCCTGACGCTTCAGATCTGGGCAGAGCTTCGCTTCTTGAACTTAAAAGGAGGATGAATTCAACACGGGATGGTGTGTTGAACACAATGATTTGAGTGCTTGAGGCTTTGTGAGTGTTTTGTAGAAGGGTGGAAGATGTGAGAAATTGTGTGTGAAAGATGTATTCTGGTTGTGAATTGTGTTTTCGAGGTCAGGGTATATGGGTGTATATATACTAAAAACCTCGGAGAAATAGGAAATCCGGGGATAAAAACAGGCCTAGGAACCGCATAGCCTTATGCGGTTGCCAGGGCAAACCGCATAGGCTTATGCGGTTGCCTCCCCAAACCGCATAAGCTTATGCGGTTTGAGGGTGTGGTTTTAGCCTAGTTTCCTAGTTTCGGTTGAATTAAATCTTTGAAAGATTTCGAGATAATCTCAAACGTGAAGCTCAAGAAAACCCCTAGGATATTTCTGAGATATTTTGTGATGCTCAGGGCTTTGGAGTGCGGGCCAAAGGCTGGGTTTGGGCTCGGTTTCGGGCCCGAGACCCAGAAAAATGAAAAGGGTGTATTTGCATAGTTTTTGTGAAATAAGGTAAGACGTGAAGCCGTATTTTGTGTAAGAGGGGGCTAAAGGGGAGATTTAGCCACCGGGCCTAAATTTAGGAATTTAGGAATGCTGAATTAGGCCTTGTTAATGTAAAAGGGCTAATTGTAATGCAAATGCGAAGCTCATGCCAAATGAAGCAGGACAGGGACCTAGCTAGACTCCAAATGGACAAAATGAACGTTTATTTAAGTGTGATGTAAAGCGACCTAAATCATTTTAACATTTAAAACGACTCAAAATGAATTCGACATTAGTTAGAACCGTTAAAGTCAACGTTAAACATGCGTAATAAAAGTCCGTGATACATCACAGGGTTTTGTGTGGGAGGGTACGGATATGGGTATCCACAGAGCCCCCAGTTTGACTGAGCTCGGACTAGAGCGCTAGTCAAACTCCTTCGACCATATCCGGACCATTACAGTCTCGATACAGTCAGCGGAACGAAGCATGTGTCCATGGGTGAGACGAGGACTTCGAGCCGGGCTAAACGGGGAGGGGCGTACATGTTTAAGGACGTGACGGTCCGTGCATGCTATAAGTGTAACAACCTGGTTTTTAGTCGACTTTAATTACTAAGGCGGAAATTAATTAAGTCTAAAACCAGCGTCATTAATTATACATAAACCCAAAATATTACAACATCGTTCAAGAGTTGAATAAAACAACTCTAAATACGGAATTTAAAAGAGTATGGTGTTATATATTACATATCTCTCGAAATACAACAAAAGTAAAGTATAAACACGTCTTGTGGCCCCGTCCAAAATCCAGCTCCTGGTCCACGAATGTCCTGCACAATAAACTATGGGGGGATGCCCGCTGAGCGGACAGTGACTAGCTATGCTCATACTTACCCTCGATTTCAATTACTTTGGTTTATTACTATCGCTTTATAACTATAATAGTATGATAAAACGATAAACATGCTTAAAACATATAGCATGTAAAGACATATTAGTCATAATAAACATGCGATTTAAAACGATAAATCATATGGGCATGCTATTCAATTAGGAAAGCAGATAACAGGTAATAGCATAGCAATAGTGTCACAATATACAACAGGATTACAAAGCGATATTAGATCGCATACAAACATATATAATGTATCATAATCATCATACAGACTCGATTCATTTCAGAAAGTTGTGGTCTTTAATTTTCGAAGATGGTAAACACTCGTTCTCATTTAGTCATACAACAAACAACACATACTGCTTACGAGCCTGACCACTGAGTAGGCCTTTGTACTCTGATCGATTGCATCTCACTTCCATAGTGCAGAGGCTTACTCGACTCGTAAACCACGCCGAATACTATAATACTTGCATCTCATCCTCTAGTGTTCGAAATGATTCGAACTTCAGATACAATCTCGTCAAGTAATCTTTACGCAGGGTAAGAGCGAATGCAAGTGTCGCGCCCACTAAGAACGAAACACGGCAAGGAGACAGAACCGCAAAGCGCATAAGCACATAATGTCACGGTGGCCCTGGTAACTTTAGCGAAATAGGGGAATAAAACCCTAGTCTAGTATGCATACACTAATATCCAATTTAAGAATAGGCTATGCTATTCATAGAGCACCTTAACTCAGGATAAAACGACTATTTCCTAAAGCCTGACCCACTAAGAGTTGAATTTTTCATTATCTTGTACGGCATTGGCTATACGACTTAAGGCGTAACGGCATGGGCAGGATGCACTAAGCAATAAGGCTGCCGGCTTAAACCACACTATTCGATATGACCCAAGCCAGGGACCGAGATAGTGGTATCCGCACAAGACTATCTTAACCCCACTTCACTTACGATTGACGTTTTCATAACTGAGGCCCAAGCTTGACCTTTTATTTAAACATACTCATGATTTATTATTTATTTGATATTACATATCACATGTTTCTAGACTCTCCTAGTCTCATCGTCAAACGTTTTATTTGAATTGTAGGTTTCATATGATCACATAACACATTCGTTTATTATTTGAAGTGTTGTTAATTATTAACGTTTTTAAATTTCTAAATTGAAACGTTTATTAGTATGTCCAAATTTTATTTAAGTGTTTTTCAAACACTTTAAGTCATTTACTTATTCATTTTCAATTTTCTATACTTAGTAAAATTTTCAATTATTTTCAGTATTTCACTATTCACTTTTCACTATTCATAAATCACTATTCACTTGACACTATTCATTGGTCACTATTCATCGTATTTTATACGTATTTTTATATGTACCCGTATTTTTATACTTCGTATTTTATACGTATTTTTATACGTATTCGTATTTCTATACTTCGTATTCTATACGTATTTTTATACTTATACGTATTCCTATACTTGTACGTATTTTTATATTTATACGTATTTTTATACTTAAGATATTTTAAGTATAATACTAAACTTGTTTTTATTTCCTAAGTACAAATTTCTAGTTTCAAAGTCGTTAGGTTCGTTTTGTACTTAGGCGATTTTTTAAAAATATTTTAAAGTCTAGTTTTAAAAATGTTAGGTTCGGTTTGTATTTAGTCATTTATGAAAATATTCGAAAATCATAGTTTTAAAAACGTTAAGTTCATTTAGCATTTAGTCATTTATGAAAATACTCTAAAATTCTAGTTTTAAAAAAACGTTAAGTTCATTTTATAAAAGGTGATAATGATATTTATTATAAAATGAGACTTAGTTAAATTTAGTCGTCTATTAACTAAATTTAGCGATTTTCATTTTAAAAGATAATAATATCGTGGATGATTCATTTAAGTCCGTAAGTCCAAGATCAACAGTCCAAATAGCAAAGGCAGTAACACACGATTTTGTTCATTTTTATAACGGTTACATATTTTTATCGGTTTATAATTCATTTATAATTAAAACGATTTATACAACAATTCAATTCTAATTACCATTTAACTTTAGTGACTTAGTGATAATTTCATTTTGGTCAAATTTAGTCCATTTAAAGTGATAAAACCGTGATATGTATATGTTATGTCAAATTGATTTATTTCTTTTAATTTCTTAATTCTAACTTATTAACTAATAATTAAATTATATTAACAATAAATTAAAAAGTGATAAAAACAATTTTAACCCTAAAAATAGTGAGGATGCCGTGAGCAACTAAGGTGGTGTCCAAAATTTCATTTTTCGATTTTATCGGTATTTAACTTAAAGTCTTTATAGTTTAATTATTCTAATTAAGCTACAACCGTTTAAACTAAAATGAAATTTACTAACAATTCCATTTATATTTATGAATAGTGTTTTTCAACACTTTAAATTTCTAACTTTTTAATCTAAGTGATTTATAATGTTTAAGTTGATTTATAGTATAATACTAAGTAATATGTAAAACAATAACTAAACATAAACACAAATTATTAACAAACATAAAATAAAACAAAATCAAAATGAGCTACTTTAAGCAATATAACATGAACATCAACTTGAACACATATGAACACCAAGAACACAACAACAAGTTAAGAACACATTTTGCATATTTAAATACTTATAATTTATTTTCCTAAATTAATTTTTATAACATAACAACATCTATTTTAACTAACTTAACACTACATATTATTTTCAAAAATTAAAAGTGAAAATCTATTAAAATAAATGGGCAAAACCGTGAGCATGAGTATATGTTCATAAATTTGATTTTCGATTTTCCTTTACTTTAAACTCATTGTTAATATTTAACATAATTTTTATATATGATTAAAACATAACTAAAACTCATATAAGCTTAAAAACAACATGAACAATAATTTAAAGTACTCAAAAACAATTAAACTAAACATGATTTCATAACACTACAACTTAACTATTAGCAAAAATACTTATTTATTATCATTTTATTATACTTCACATAATCATACAAACACATACAAATCATGTTTAACATATTTTAGCACAAAAATCATACTCATAAAATTATAATAACAAAACAAATTAATTTACTAAAAAGATAATACAAGACAAAGCTAGTCACCTTAATTAGGATGTTAATCGTCGGGGATCTAAAATAAATTTTAGATCGGATTTTTTTCTTCACCCAAAATACCCAAGTTATACACCCATAAATCCAAGTATGTTAGCTTCCAAAGACTCACTAAAGAACTAGAAATACTTAGAAATTATTAGGATAATATTATAGTTTTTATTTTAGTTGTTTTAGGAGAAGAATGAAAGAAAAACAAAAGGAGCAAAAGGGTGCAAGGGGGACGGTTGAAAGAGAGCAAAGAAGAGTGAGTTCTGACTTAGAGAAATAATGAAGAAGATGTGTAGAATGAATTAGGTTAAAGAAGTGTATTGTGTAAGTTTTAATTAAATTAGAAAAATAATGTTTTAAATAAAGAAATTAGGGAACAAAATAAGTAGGGTGGCTTACTAGAGTGTGCTCATCATTATTTGGAATAGATGTTGTCCATTTTGTGTTTAAAAATGTTTTTCACGAATTTGGTCAGTTTTAAAAAGTCGGGTGTTAAAAGCGATAAAAGTTAAAGTGTGCGCGTTTGACGATTTTTCAAAATATTTCTACTTTTAAATTTTAAGACTAAAATATTTTATTTACCATTCAAGAAAATATTTAAAAGTTAAGGAACGTCGAAGATAGACGAATAGAATGTTTCGAGGAATGAAATTTGACCTTTGAAAGAAAACAGAAAAATAAATTTAGTTCAGTCCGTCTAATACTTATGAAAACTGTACCATTAAATCCGTCTCGAAAAATTAGGTGGTTTAGGCTTTTGTTTCGTTAAATTCCGAGTCCGTATGACCACTTTTCGGACCTCGAAAGTTAGGCCCTTAAGTTTTATACGGGTAACATTAAATCTAAAAAGGAAATTAGTTTTGTTAAATAATGTTAAAAGTAAATAAATGGAATGATGACTTAAAATAGGTGTGTAAGTGAATTGATGTGTGTAAGAAAGTTGTAGTAGTAAAATTGTGTACTAGTAAAGTAGTATGTATTTAGGTTGTATAAGTTTTATTTTTAATTAATTAAAACATGTGATGATGTGAGTTATGTAGGCATGCAAAAATAGGGTGGCTTGATTAGTAAAGTAGAAGAGACTAATTTGACTTAGAAGAAAAATGAAAAGGTGTTGTAGTGAATGTGAATGAGTAATGTGTTGAATAAGCTTTGTTTATTAATTAGAAATTAATGTTTTATTAAAAATAAATAGCATATGATGATGGAAATGTAGATGTGTAAGAGTATAGGGTGGCTTGATGTAAGAGTAGAGGTGGCTACAAAGTTAGTCAAGCATGTGCTTGAGAGGGCCGGCCTACATGAGCCATTTTGGGGCTCGATTTTCGTTTTCGGAAATTTCGATTTACGCGCACGCGAAAAGTTTTGAAATAAAATATATGATTTTAAAATAATGTTTCAAAATAAGATCAAAAATAAAAATGAAAAGAAAATTCGAAGTGTAACTAAAACAAAAATTGGGTTTTGGCTCCTCGAAATTTTGATTAAAAATTTACTAGTCCGAAATATATATTTTTTTGGATGAAAGTTAATGATTTAAATAATTAGAATCAAACGTCAAAAAGTTTATCAGTTTAGATTAAGTATAACTTCAAATATCGACAATTTAGAAAAAGCTAGTTTAATGAAAATGAAATAGTAATTAGATTTTAATATAATATGATTTATTAAAAATTAATCAAAATGATTATATTTTTATTAAAAGTTAGATGTGAAGTTTGCTTTTCCAAAATGGAAGAGGATAAGATATTTGATTTTTGATTTGCGTGTTTGAAATTGTTGACCCGAATTTCAGAGACGGGAAAAGTATAAGGGTTCATTTTTATAAAAATTTGAAATGTGTTTCTTTTTCAATTCTAAAGATAATAAAACAAACTTTATTTTTCAAAATTTTAAAATTTGTACTTAGGAAAATTTAATATTATTTGGCGAAAAAAATTCAGTCGCATTTTTATTATATGGAAAAAGGATGAATTTAATTTGAGGAATTAAATTCTTTTATCATATTGTGTTAAAATAACACGGGGTGTTACAAACCTACCCCCTTAAGAAAAGTTTCGTCCCGAAACTTGAATAGAGTGGATATCTGCTCGCAGTTAGGCAAGGCAGTTAGAGAAGATAACAAGATTTTACAAGTTTCGATAATAACATTTTATTTTGGTAGAATAAGACTTTTCAAAAAGTTTGAATTTCTGAATTATTATACAGATGTTAGATAGAGGGGAAAAGTTGAAGGATATAAATATTTTATATTTACAAATGGGATGTTTTGAAGTATTATATAAATATTGCTAGATTGTCTTTTCTGAAATCGATTTCAAAGAGATTTTCAAAAAGGTGGGGCCTAGAAGTTTTGTACGGAAACAATTTAAATTAAAATTATAAGGGTTTTAAAATAAAACAATTTATAATTTTATTTGAAATTAAATATATAGTTTAAAGTTGGTTGAAATAATGATTTTAAATAATTTTAAACAATGATTTTAAAGCATCATATTTTGTCCTACCCCCTTAAGAAATTTTAAACATATTTATCAAATTCAAGAAAAAAGCTAAAGATTCATTTTAAAGGTTGAGAATTCAGGAATAGGTATTGATAAGTTTAAAATTTTGAACATAATTAAATTCGATAGTATATGAGGTAAAGAATATACGATTTAAAACAAAATAATTTCAAAGGTATTCAAAATTACAAAATAAAATTTTAGAATTAATTGAATAAGTTTTCAGAGGTATTTTCAAAGGGAAAAATGAAAGTAAATTTTAGAAGATAATTTGGAATTATAAATTACGAAGATTTATAAATTTTTAAAAGAGATAGTAAGTTTTAAGAGATTTAAAATGTAATAAAGTTTGAAGGGTTTTGATAATCAATCAAAAGAAGTTTATGAATTTGAAAAGCAAAAATGAAATCATTTTGCGAAATTAAGGAAGAGAAATGAAAATTCATTTGAAAAGTAGTCATTAGGAATTTTAGATTTAGGAAATTAGAGAATTAGAAGGAAAAAGGTTAAAGAGGTTAAAATTTTAAAAAGAGAACGAAATAAGAATTTTAGTTAAAGAGGATAATTAGATGGAGTTGTAGGAATCCTTTCTGCGATAGAAATCTTCGAGATTTTGACCGTCTCATCAGTAGTAAGGTTCCCGATGCGTCCATTTGCTACGTCTGAGGTCTTCTCGTCATGAATTCGATCAAGGGCTTCGATCTTCGAGAATTAAATTTATTACTTAGATTTTATATCCGAGGATAGTTGTTAGTTTTAGTTAGTCACATCAGCAAGTAGCAAGTAAACGATAGTCAGTGTATTTTATTCTGAGGGAAGTAATCCGTTATTTAAAAGTCCATAGTCCATGGTCGGTCCTTAAGGTTTCTACCCATCCTCACACTTTAAAGCGATTTCAAGTTTATTATTTACGTGATCTAATAAAAGAAAAATCTAATTTATTATTTGGTCCTATTAGTCTATGCCTGACATACAATATGAATGTCTGGCCCAGGTGTCTCTCGCTAGATGAGATAACTATTAAGTTATTCACTGGCCGCAAGACACTCGATAATAATCAGAATAACCTGGTTTTTAGTCGACTTTAATTACTAAGGCGGAAATTAATTAAGTCTAAAACCAGCGTCATTAATTATACATAAACCCAAAATATTACAACATCGTTCAAGAGTTGAATAAAACAACTCTAAATACGGAATTTAAAAGAGTATAGTGTTATATATTACATATCTCTCGAAATACAACAAAAGTAAAGTATAAACACGTCTTGTGGCCCCGTCCAAAATCCAGCTCCTGGTCCACGAATGTCCTGCACAATAAACTATGGGGGGATGCTCATTGAGTGACAAAGGACTAGCTATGCTCATACTTACCCTCGATTTCAATTACTTTGGTTTATTACTATCGCTTTATAACTATAATAGTATGATAAAACGATAAACATGCTTAAAACATATAGCATGTAAAGACATATTAGTCATAATAAACATGCGATTTAAAACGATAAATCATATGGGCATGCTATTCAATTAGGAAAGTAGATAACAGGTAATAGCATAGCAATAGTGTCACAATATACAACAGGATTACAAAGCGATATTAGATCGCATACAAACATATATAATGTATCATAATCATCATACAGACTCGATTCATTTCAGAAAGTTGTGGTCTTTAATTTTCGAAGATGGTAAACACTCGTTCTCATTTAGTCATACAACAAACAACACATACTGCTTACGAGCCTGACCACTGAGTAGGCCTTTGTACTCTGATCGATTGCATCTCACTTCCATAGTGCAGAGGCTTACTCGACTCGTAAACCACGCCGAATACTATAATACTTGCATCTCATCCTCTAGTGTTCGAAATGATTCGAACTTCAGATACAATCTCGTCAAGTAATCTTTACGCAGGGTAAGAGCGAATGCAAGTGTCGCGCCCACTAAGAACGAAACACGGCAAGGAGGCGAGCATAAGCGCATAAGCACATAATGTCACGGTGGCCCTGGTAACTTTAGCGAAATAGGGGAATAAAACCCTAGTCTAGTATGCATACACTAATATCCAATTTAAGAATAGGCTATGCTATTCATAGAGCACCTTAATGTAGGGATCGGATCCCATTCACTAATCAAATATTAGTGTAAATCAAATTACTCTAATTTGATTTAGCAAGATCTATGTAGTACAAATAGACTTTGTTAACAAGTTTAGAAATTTATACCTTTCTTGAAAAGGAAATATAGGGCACAAAACTAGAACTCCTTTCTAGTTTTGTTTGTTGAATATGAGCTTAGGATGATCCTCCAAAACCGAGTTTCCAAACAAGGAAACCTCCTTTGAGATACACCCAAGAACTTCCTCCAAAATACTAAGTATTTTGATCTAGAAATAACTTAGTACTAACTTGATAATATGTGAAATATTAGTACTAACTCTTAGTATAATATTATCTAGAGAGTTTTGTTTAGAGAGGAAATATTAGAGAGATAAAGAGAGGAATGCATAAAATGAATTAGGGTGCTCTTTCTTTTTGCCTTGTATTTATCTTAAAAACAAGCAAAATACAAAGTGTGTAAGACACACCTTGGGGCCGGCCAACATAGAGAGAGGAAGAGTGAAAGAGTTCTTTTCTTGTTAAGAGCAATTGTAAGCATGCTAATGATGATGTTTTGCATGCAAGACAAAAACAATTGCTAAAGACAAAAGGAGAATCTTTTCTTCCCTCTCCCCTTTGTTTTAGACGGCTTAAGGGCTCCCATTATGGGTCCAATTTGTTTTTCAATATTTGTCTCATGAAATACTTTTAATTTATCACTTAATCATCTAATATGATAAAGTACAAATTATCAAATTGAACTCACAACTCTTCTTTAACATATATGTACTCTTACACATATTTAAGAATTGTACTTTTACTAATCTCATTAGTAAAATTTACATGATTAGTGAATTAACACTTAATCACTAATTCTCGTCTCCTCTAATTATTTTATCGATATAAAATACAAACGTCCGAGTTCACAACTCGATTTCTCTCTAAATCAAAACAGCGACTAACTGTTAGTCAATTTATCAAGTTACTAATATAATCGTATCTCATACAATTAATTAGCTTAAATATTTGGAGTACGTTCCTATAGGTGTGACTTAAAGGGATCAATTGATTACCGCCGTTCTCACGACAATAACGTCAAACTCTAGTCAGCCAACCGTTATTGATTTACGTTAATCAATTGACAATAATTCAGGATTATCCCCATGTATTCCTTAATTGAGATTTATTAAGTAATCGCACTATTGTGGAGGACACTTACTCCAACAATCTCCCACTTGTCCGAGACAAGTTGTGCATTACCAATTCTCATGTCCGTTTCACATCTCCCACTCGATGCAAGGTGTCTTACAGGTCGTACTTGCATCCTGAGATATATATCGTGAGTGGTTTCCTCGATAAGGAGAGTAGTCATTTGTCGGCCGGGAATCTACCGTAGATTCTTACCGAGCGTGGCCACGCATTTCCAGCGACTACTTCTCGAGTGGCCCAAAGATGTTTTACCCTCACGAGGGTGGACATTTCCCTTCCACTCGATTGTACTGTATAATGCAGATCACCATGAACCCAAAGATGCCCTTATAACCCCCTTTCACGGCATGGCTTAGGACAAAAAAGAAAGTCACTCGGAAGCGCACCGACTGCACAATCGGCTCAGGTCAAAGAATCGACTCAAAAGGAATACTATAGAATTCCCACCACGACCAGGTTTCAATCTCATTGAAAAGGAATTCTATAAGCGTCACTGTCCGACAGAGTGTCTCACAGTCTGTCTATGCAAACGATCAGTCATCACATATGACCCTATGGTGTTGAACCTCACCATCGATCGACTTGCAATCTAGTCTCTCGGAGACGTCACCTCATATGAGGGACTAGGGACCAAATACTTAGTTTATGCCGTTCACTTGAATACGTTCAAAATTGTCACACAAATATTCGGATAAACAAAGTATGCATTCACAATGACTTAAGATAAAAACAATGAATGTTATTTTCATATATGTAAAAGATACATCGTTCAATTACATATTACGAAACTAAAGGAAATCTGGCATACGCCGCAACCCCATAGAGGCGGTGTGCGCGTCATGCTTAGCCCTCGAAAGAGGCTTGGTTAAAGGATCAGCGATGTTATCGTCTGTCCCAACCTTACAAATGTCTATTTCCTTCCTTTCCACATTATCTCTAATAACGTGGTATTTCCTCAAAACGTGTCTAGACTTGTTGCTAGACTTGGGCTCCTTCGCTTGGAAAATAGCCCCACTGTTATCACAATAAGCGATCCACAGGATCCACGGCACTAGGGACTACTCTTAGTCCATCCAAGAATTGCCGAATCCACACGGCTTCTTTAGCGACTTGAGATCTCGCCAAATACTCGACTTAGTCGTAGAATCGCGGTGACACTCTGTTTGAAGCTCTTCCAACAAGCAGATCCTCCATTCAACATAAAGACATAGCCGGATTGGGATTTGAGATCATCCCCATCGGTTTGGAAACTTGCATCCGTGTAACCCTTTACACGTAGCTCAAGTTCTCCTCCAAACACAAGAAACGAATCCTTAGTTCTTCTCAAGTACTTAAGGATGTTCTTCACGACTATCCGGTGACTCTCAGGGATTAGCTTGATCTGGCTCGTCATGCTCAAGGCGGCGACATCGGGGCGAGTGCACATCATAGCATACATGATTGATCCAACAAGGAAGCATAGGGGATCAATTTCATGCGTTCAATTTCGCAGAGTCGTAGGACATTGAGATTTCTTCAATGTTATTCCCACACTCATCTAAGAAAGCCTCTCTTGGAGTCTATCATATTGAACCTATCAAGAATCTTATCGATATAAGTTTCTTGACTTAATGCTAGTATCCTTTTGGATCTATCTCTATAGATCCGGATACCCAATATGCGTTGTGCCTCTCCCAAGTCCTTCATTTGGAAATGGTTTCCCAATTCCACCTTTACCGAGTTCAGACTTGGAACATCATTTCCAATCAGTAGTATGTCATCCACATACAAAACAAGGAAGGTTACTTTACTCCCACTAAACTTCATGTACAAACAAGGTTCCTCAAGACTACGAGCGAAACCATGTTGTTTGATAACATGATCGAATCTGTGATTCCAACTCCTCGATGCTTGCTTAAGACCATAAATGGATCTCTTAAGCTTGCATACTTTCTTAGGGTTGGATGTATCTATAAAACCTTCAGGTTGTGTCATAAACACTTCCTCTTCTAGAATCTCATTCAAGAAGGCGGTTTTTACATCCATTTGCCATATTTCATAGTCATGAAATGCGGCAACCGCTAAGATTATCCTTATGGATCGAAGCATCGCAACTGGTGCAAAGGTTTCATCATAATGAATACCTTGGACTTGTGAAAAGCCCTTTGCCACCAATCTAGCTTTGTAAACATCAATATGTTTATCTATGCCGAGTTTGATTTTGAATATCCATTTACCTTTGAAGGGGTCGCACTCCTTCAGGTAAATCTACCAAGTCCCAAACTTGGTTCTCGTACATAGAATCCATTTCGGATTTCATGGCCTCAAGCCATTGTCAGGAGTCAGGGCTACTAATAGCCGCCTTGTAGGTTGAGGGTTCGTTGCTTTCGAATAGCAACAAATCACCCTCCTCCTCGATGTTATCGAGGTAACGGTCAGGTTGTTGACTAACTCTTCACGACCTCCTAGGGATTATAACCGTCGCATTTACGAGGAAGCGGTTTCCTCATTTTCTGTCTCGGTTTGTGGCTCTTGAACTTCATCAAGTTCAAATTTTCTCCCACTGCTTCTTAGAAATAAACTCATTTTCTAGGAACAAAGATCACGAGCCACAAACACTTTGTTCTCGTGAGGGTTGTAGAAGTAATAACCACAGGTTTCCTTAGGATAACCTACAAATAGACATTTGTCGACCTTGAGCGAGTTTATCGCCGCTTTATTCTTGACGAATGCCTCACATCCCCAAATTCTCATGAATGACAAATAGGAACTGCTCCCATCCATATCTCATATGGAGTCTTATTGGCCGCTTTAGTCGGACTTTGATTTAGTGAAAATACAGCAGATAATAGCGCAAAGCCCCAAAATGATCCAGGAAGCTCAGTTTGACTCATCATAGACCGAACCATGTCAAGCAAAGTTCGGTTTCTCCTTTCTGCAACACCATTTAATTGTGGTGTGCCCGGAGGAGTCCATTGTGATATTATACCACAATTCTTAAGATGTGAATCAAACTCATTACTTAGATATTCGCCACCACGATCCGATCGTAGTGCTTTTATCCTTTTGTTTAATTGGTTCTCAACCTCATTTTGAAATTCTTTAAATTTCTCAAAAGCATCACTTTTATGCCTTATTAAGTAGACATAACCATATCTACTTAAATCATCGGTAAAAGTAATGAAGTAATGATATCCTCCTCTAGCGGTGATGTTTAATGGACCACACACATCGGTATGTATGAGTCCTAAAACCTCACTTGCTCGTGTCCCTTTACCGCTAAAGGGTTGACGAGTCATCTTGCCTAAAAGGCAAGCTTCGCATGTACCATATGATTCGCAATCAAATGGTTTGAGAACCTTGGTCTCAACAAGTCTCTTTATGCGTCTTTCGTTTATGTGACCTAAACGACAATGCCAAAGGTAGGATTTGTTTGATTCATTCGTTTTGAGCCTCTTGTTCTCGACATGATAAACATCATTAACATCATTTAAAACATAAATACCTCCAATTGAAATAGCTTCACCATAAACCATTTCATTAAATGAAAAAGTACAACGGTTGTTCTTAATCATGAAACAAAAGCCTTCCGCATCTAACACGGAGACGGAGATAATGTTTTTGGTTAGAGTTGGTACAAAATAACAGTTATTCAAAAGCAACTCTAATCCACTAGCAAGAGCGAGTACAAAAGTTCCCACGGAAACGGCCGCTACTCTAGCTCCATTGCCCATGCGGAGATCTACATCACCCTTGGCTAGGGCCCGCACGTTTCTCATCCCCTGCAAATGATTACAAAGTTGAGATCCACATCCGGTATCCAATACCCATGTAGAAATGCAAGCATGATTGATGTCAATCATATAGAGATTAGAAGGAATACCTTTGGATGTCTCACATCCATTCTTGAGATCCTTCTTATACTTGAGACAATTGCGCATCCAATGACCCACCTCATTACAATATTTGCAAGTGTCTTTGAGGGGTCTTCCCTTGTTGATCTTGGGCTTAGGCTTATGTGGAACACCTTCCACAATAGCCTTTCCCTTACCCTTGCCAATGTTAGATGGCCCCTTCTTGGCCACCTTCCCCTTCTTCACTCCCAAGTTCATGTTCTTCATTTTCATGGAGAGAACATCTTTCTTCTCCACCTCATTCACTTCCATATCCCTCTCGGCTTGGACCAAGAGTGCATGAAGTTCATGGTAACTCTTATCCATGTTGTTCATGTTATAGTTTACTCGAAAGTGAGCAAACTTGTTAGGAAGAGAATGAAGAATGCGGTTAATCGCAAGAGCCTTGGGTATAGCACACTCTTGACGCTCAAGAGTGTCTATTTGCTCAATCATTTTGAGCACATGAGGACCAACTTTTTGGTTCCTCTCAAGCTTTGCATCGAAAAACCGAACCGCGGCTTCATAAAGCCTTATTTGCGGTGCTTTGGAGAACATGGTTGTCACTCGAGTGAATATCGCATATGCACTCTTTTGAGTAACCATTCGGAGTTTGAGAGCGGGTGACATGGACCAAATCAAGACGTTTTTCACGTCATTGTCCACTTTCACATACTCATCATAGGCGGCACGAGCCGCGCCGGATCGAAGTGGGTTGTGGGTGGTTGATCGGTAAGGTGCTTGAGCACAGTGTCGAATGTAGCGGGGCCCTTCATAGTCGAATCCCATTCGACGAAGTTGCTACCGTCATCCTTGAGGATACACTTATCCATCACGGTTCGCAACCATGAATCTTTGCCCAAAATGGGCGCGGGAGTTGATGATGATGATGCCATTGCGATAAACAATTCTACAATAAAAATGAGGAAATATATAAGCATTCATTGTTCATTTTTATAACATTTGCTAAAACTTATTTTTAAAACAAATGTCCATTTATATAATGATCTCCCACGAAATTATATAAATGATTCCAAGACTCGTTTTCCATATAAAATTAGACATCTCATGTTTCCTTTTATATAAAAACGATAAGTCAACACTTGACTAATTCTACACTAGAATGCTTGGTTGATGATTTTCTTATAAAATGCATCGATTAGCCCCAAATAACTCTTATTTGGTTGAGTCCAAACCAAATTAGCACGGGACTTCCTCCCACTACTTACCCATGGTAACAAGGTTCCACGTCGCGGAGGTCCTCACGAACATGGGGTTCATAGTCGCTATATTTGGAAAGGCTTAATCTCAATTCATTTTTTTTTTTGTTAAAATGTGGGTGATCTTGTCAATTTTTAGTCATATAAATTCTTTATAAGTGAACTAATTTTAAGAATGGCGACCTAAAAATGACAATCGGAGTGGGATATCGTGGCATGCATGGCGATTTTGGCATGTGTGCGGAAAATAAGCAAACAAACAAGCATCAAGCAAACATAAACCTAGTATGGCCACCTAAAGTAATTAAAATACAAGGAGTTACAAATTGGAAACCAACTCCTTTGGTCCCTCTTCATAATGGATCTCATCCAAGGCTCCTCCTTGCAAGCTTTAGAACTCTTCTAAGGCTCCAAGTCGATCTCCATCACCGGTCTTCGATTTACAAATAGTTACAAGTATGATTTACAAATGAATACATAGCAATCCTATTATACATTTATAAATGAAATAAACTATTAAAAATTACAAACCGGCGATACGAGATCGCATTTAATTACAAACCACACGATATTCCCTTTCATTACGGGTAATATCGGTAAAAAATATAACAAACTATGGCCATACTAGTAAGAATAAACATTCATTCAATAATAAACATTCATCCAAACATGCATAATGTAAAGCTTATAAATAAAAAACATGCCAAAATCGCCTTAAACAATAATCGCATTTAATCGTTTCAAACCGATCTCATTTTTTAACCGATTAATCTTATATTAATCAATAATGCTTAAAACACCTTTTAAGCTTGAACTAAACTTCTAAACTGATTTTAGAACACCCAACATTAGTTTATACTAACTTATGGTGATTTTAGTTCATAAACATGGTCATTTGCTAATTAGAAGTACTTTAATCATAACCCTTTTATGAATAAAGCTTTATAAAATCAAAATAAAATAAAATAAAATTATTTTTTATTTTGAAAAAATTTTGTATATTCTGGAACACTTCCAAAATATCAGAAAAGAAAAGTTTGGCCAGAAAATATTTACGAATTATTTTATATAAAATAACATACGATTTCATCGATTTTAACTCATAAAATCAAGAAAACGTCTAAAACAGTGAGGTAAAATCCCAAATTTATACAAGAGCATCCTCATAATATGTAAAAATATTGGTATAAATTTCATGTCCAGAAAACAACATTTACTATATTTTTGGACATAAAACCCATTATATACCGATTTTAAACAAAAATATGAATAAGTATTCAAAACTCAAAATCTGACTTTGAAAATTTACATGCAGAAAGTATAAATATGAAGTATCACTGTGTAAAAATTTCGTGACCAGATTCGAACTATAACTATTTATAGTAATTATTTTAGCCAAAAACACACTTTTTGACTCGGTTTTGTATAAAAATCATTTAAATTAGCAAACAAATTTCAAAAATTACGAAATTTGACCAGAACTTTCATGAGACCAGAAACTTTGCATGCAATAAAAATCTCATGTTAAAACCATTTTTAACACTATTTTCGGATTTTATGTTATTTATTCTCAATAAATACATAAAACTCCAAAATTAACAAAATAAATTTGTAACTACAAGCCTTGGCTCTGATACCACTTGTAGGGATCGGATCCCATTCACTAATCAAATATTAGTGTAAATCAAATTACTCTAATTTGATTTAGCAGGATCTATGTAGTACAAATAGACTTTGTTAACAAGTTTAGAAATTTATACCTTTCTTGAAAAGGAAATATAGGGCACAAAACTAGAACTCCTTTCTAGTTTTGTTTGTTGAATATGAGCTTAGGATGATCCTCCAAAACCGAGTTTCCAAACAAGGAAACCTCCTTTGAGATACACCCAAGAACTTCCTCCAAAATACTAAGTATTTTGATCTAGAAATAACTTAGTACTAACTTGATAATATGTGAAATATTAGTACTAACTCTTAGTATAATATTATCTAGAGAGTTTTGTTTAGAGAGGAAATATTAGAGAGATAAAGAGAGGAATGCATAAAATGAATTAGGGTGCTCTTTCTTTTTGCCTTGTATTTATCTTAAAAACAAGCAAAATACAAAGTGTGTAAGACACACCTTGGGGCCGGCCAACATAGAGAGAGGAAGAGTGAAAGAGTTCTTTTCTTGTTAAGAGCAATTGTAAGCATGCTAATGATGATGTTTTGCATGCAAGACAAAAACAATTGCTAAAGACAAAAGGAGAATCTTTTCTTCCCTCTCCCCTTTGTTTTAGACGGCTTAAGGGCTCCCATTATGGGTCCAATTTGTTTTTCAATATTTGTCCCGCAAATACTTATAATTTATCACTTAATCATCTAATATGATAAAGTACAAATTATCAAATTGAACTCACAACTCTTCTTTAACATATATGTACTCTTACACATATTTAAGAATTGTACTTTTACTAATCTCATTAGTAAAATTTACATGATTAGTGAATTAACACTTAATCACTAATTCTCGTCTCCTCTAATTATTTTATCGATATAAAATACAAACGTCCGAGTTCACAACTCGATTTCTCTCTAAATCAAAACACTGACTAACCGTTAGTCAATTTATCAAGTTACTAATATAATCGTATCTCATACAATTAATTAGCTTAAATATTTGGAGTACGTTCCTATAGGTGTGACTTAAAGGGATCAATTGATTACCGCCGTTCTCACGACAATAACGTCAAACTCTAGTCAGCCAACCGTTATTGATTTACGTTAATCAATTGACAATAATTCAGGATTATCCCCATGTATTCCTTAATTGAGATTTATTAAGTAATCGCACTATTGTGGAGGACACTTACTCCAACACTTAACTCAGGATAAAACGACTATTTCCTAAAGCCTGACCCACTAAGAGTTGAATTTTTCATTATCTTGTACGGCATTGGCTATACGACTTAAGGCGTAACGGCATGGGCAGGATGCACTAAGCAATAAGGCTGCCGGCTTAAACCACACTATTCGATATGACCCAAGCCAGGGACCGAGATAGTGGTATCCGCACAAGACTATCTTAACCCCACTTCACTTACGATTGACGTTTTCATAACTGAGGCCCAAGCTTGACCTTTTATTTAAACATACTCATGATTTATTATTTATTTGATATTACATATCACATGTTTCTAGACTCTCCTAGTCTCATCGTCAAACGTTTTATTTGAATTGTAGGTTTCATATGATCACATAACACATTCGTTTATTATTTGAAGTGTTGTTAATTATTAACGTTTTTAAATTTCTAAATTGAAACGTTTATTAGTATGTCCAAATTTTATTTAAGTGTTTTTCAAACACTTTAAGTCATTTACTTATTCATTTTCAATTTTCTATACTTAGTAAAATTTTCAATTATTTTCAGTATTTCACTATTCACTTTTCACTATTCATAAATCACTATTCACTTGACACTATTCATTGGTCACTATTCATCGTATTTTATACGTATTTTTATATGTACCCGTATTTTTATACTTCGTATTTTATACGTATTTTTATACGTATTCGTATTTCTATACTTCGTATTCTATACGTATTTTTATACTTATACGTATTCCTATACTTGTACGTATTTTTATATTTATACGTATTTTTATACTTAAGATATTTTAAGTATAATACTAAACTTGTTTTTATTTCCTAAGTACAAATTTCTAGTTTCAAAGTCGTTAGGTTCGTTTTGTACTTAGGCGATTTTTTGAAAATATTTTAAAGTCTAGTTTTAAAAATGTTAGGTTCGGTTTGTATTTAGTCATTTATGAAAATATTCGAAAATCATAGTTTTAAAAACGTTAAGTTCATTTAGCATTTAGTCATTTATGAAAATACTCTAAAATTCTAGTTTTAAAAAAACGTTAAGTTCATTTTATAAAAGGTGATAATGATATTTATTATAAAATGAGACTTAGTTAAATTTAGTCGTCTATTAACTAAATTTAGCGATTTTCATTTTAAAAGATAATAATATCGTGGATGATTCATTTAAGTCCGTAAGTCCAAGATCAACAGTCCAAATAGCAAAGGCAGTAACACACGATTTTGTTCATTTTTATAACGGTTACATATTTTTATCGGTTTATAATTCATTTATAATTAAAACGATTTATACAACAATTCAATTCTAATTACCATTTAACTTTAGTGACTTAGTGATAATTTCATTTTGGTCAAATTTAGTCCATTTAAAGTGATAAAACCGTGATATGTATATGTTATGTCAAATTGATTTATTTCTTTTAATTTCTTAATTCTAACTTATTAACTAATAATTAAATTATATTAACAATAAATTAAAAAGTGATAAAAACAATTTTAACCCTAAAAATAGTGAGGATACCGTGAGCAACTAAGGTGGTGTCCAAAATTTCATTTTTCGATTTTATCGGTTTTTAACTTAAAGTCTTTATATTTTAATTATTCTAATTAAACTAAAACGGTTTAAACTAAAATGAAATTTACTAACAATTCCATTTATATTTATGAATAGTGTTTTTCAACACTTTAAATTTCTAACTTTTTAATCTAAGTGATTTATAATGTTTAAGTTGATTTATAGTATAATACTAAGTAATATGTAAAACAATAACTAAACATAAACACAAATTATTAACAAACATAAAATAAAACAAAATCAAAATGAGCTACTTTAAGCAATATAACATGAACATCAACTTGAACACATATGAACACCAAGAACACAACAACAAGTTAAGAACACATTTTGCATATTTAAATACTTATAATTTATTTTCCTAAATTAATTTTTATAACATAACAACATCTATTTTAACTAACTTAACACTACATATTATTTTCAAAAATTAAAAGTGAAAATCTATTAAAATAAATGGGCAAAACCGTGAGCATGAGTATATGTTCATAAATTTGATTTTCGATTTTCCTTTACTTTAAACTCATTGTTAATATTTAACATAATTTTTATATATGATTAAAACATAACTAAAACTCATATAAGCTTAAAAACAACATGAACAATAATTTAAAGTACTCAAAAACAATTAAACTAAACATGATTTCATAACACTACAACTTAACTATTAGCAAAAATACTTATTTATTATCATTTTATTATACTTCACATAATCATACAAACACATACAAATCATGTTTAACATATTTTAGCACAAAAATCATACTCATAAAATTATAATAACAAAACAAATTAATTTACTAAAAAGATAATACAAGACAAAGCTAGTCACCTTAATTAGGATGTTAATCGTCGGGGATCTAAAATAAATTTTAGATCGGATTTTTTTCTTCACCCAAAATACCCAAGTTATACACCCATAAATCCAAGTATGTTAGCTTCCAAAGACTCACTAAAGAACTAGAAATACTTAGAAATTATTGGGATAATATTATAGTTTTTATTTTAGCTGTTTTAGGAGAAGAATGAAAGAAAAACAAAAGGAGCAAAAGGGTGCAAGGGGGACGGTTGAAAGAGAGCAAAGAAGAGTGAGTTTTGACTTAGAGAAATAATGAAGAAGATGTGTAGAATGAATTAGGTTAAAGAAGTGTATTGTGTAAGTTTTAATTAAATTAGAAAAATAATGTTTTAAATAAAGAAATTAGGGAACAAAATAAGTAGGGTGGCTTACTAGAGTGTGCTCATCATTATTTGGAATAGATGTTGTCCATTTTGTGTTTAAAAATGTTTTTCACGAATTTGGTCAGTTTTAAAAAGTCGGGTGTTAAAAGCGATAAAAGTTAAAGTGTGCGCGTTTGACGATTTTTCAAAATATTTCTACTTTTAAATTTTAAGACTAAAATATTTTATTTACCATTCAAGAAAATATTTAAAAGTTAAGGAACGTCGAAGATAGACGAATAGAATGTTTCGAGGAATGAAATTTGACCTTTGAAAGAAAACAGAAAAATAAATTTAGTTCAGTCCGTCTAATACTTATGAAAACTGTACCATTAAATCCGTCTCGAAAAATTAGGTGGTTTAGGCTTTTGTTTCGTTAAATTCCGAGTCCGTATGACCACTTTTCGGACCTCGAAAGTTAGGCCCTTAAGTTTTATACGGGTAACATTAAATCTAAAAAGGAAATTAGTTTTGTTAAATAATGTTAAAAGTAAATAAATGGAATGATGACTTAAAATAGGTGTGTAAGTGAATTGATGTGTGTAAGAAAGTTGTAGTAGTAAAATTGTGTACTAGTAAAGTAGTATGTATTTAGGTTGTATAAGTTTTATTTTTAATTAATTAAAACATGTGATGATGTGAGTTATGTAGGCATGCAAAAATAGGGTGGCTTGATTAGTAAAGTAGAAGAGACTAATTTGACTTAGAAGAAAAATGAAAAGGTGTTGTAGTGAATGTGAATGAGTAATGTGTTGAATAAGCTTTGTTTATTAATTAGAAATTAATGTTTTATTAAAAATAAATAGCATATGATGATGGAAATGTAGATGTGTAAGAGTATAGGGTGGCTTGATGTAAGAGTAGAGGTGGCTACAAAGTTAGTCAAGCATGTGCTTGAGAGGGCCGGCCTACATGAGCCATTTTGGGGCTCGATTTTCGTTTTCGGAAATTTCGATTTACGCGCACGCGAAAAGTTTTGAAATAAAATATATGATTTTAAAATAATGTTTCAAAATAAGATCAAAAATAAAAATGAAAAGAAAATTCGAAGTGTAACTAAAACAAAAATTGGGTTTTGGCTCCTCGAAATTTTGATTAAAAATTTACTAGTCCGAAATATATATTTTTTTGGATGAAAGTTAATGATTTAAATAATTAGAATCAAACGTCAAAAAGTTTATCAGTTTAGATTAAGTATAACTTCAAATATCGACAATTTAGAAAAAGCTAGTTTAATGAAAATGAAATAGTAATTAGATTTTAATATAATATGATTTATTAAAAATTAATCAAAATGATTATATTTTTATTAAAAGTTAGATGTGAAGTTTGCTTTTCCAAAATGGAAGAGGATAAGATATTTGATTTTTGATTTGCGTGTTTGAAATTGTTGACCCGAATTTCAGAGACGGGAAAAGTATAAGGGTTCATTTTTATAAAAATTTGAAATGTGTTTCTTTTTCAATTCTAAAGATAATAAAACAAACTTTATTTTTCAAAATTTTAAAATTTGTACTTAGGAAAATTTAATATTATTTGGCGAAAAAAATTCAGTCGCATTTTTATTATATGGAAAAAGGATGAATTTAATTTGAGGAATTAAATTCTTTTATCATATTGTGTTAAAATAACACTGGTGTTCTGATAAGAACTGTAAACTCTTGAATGTCTTAAATCGTGCTCGTTGTACTGTCGTTGTTGGTGCCTTTGTATATCCTTGATATCGTCGGATGCCATTGCTGCTGGTTGTAATGTCTTCGTATTGCATGTGTATAAGGGGATAAAGTGCAGGGGTGCAGGTGCTTGTAAGATGTTTGGGTATGCGTGAGGTGTATAATCGAGTAGGGGTGTTTATGTAGGTGTAGGTGTAGGTCTCGTGAAAGAGCGTCCGTGTAATGCTTGAACTCGCCGAGGAACGTCTATGTAGAGTGAAATGCTTAGGGTTAGGTGTATATTGCAGAGTGCTTGTGCTTGGGCTCGCCGAGGAGTGTCTATGTAGTCGTAATTGCCTATGATTGCCTCCCGTTGAGGAGAAAATGATGTAATGCTCGTGAAGAGCGTTCGTGCTTCTGCTTCTGTACCGTACATTAAATGTTTAATATACGCGTATGGCGGACTGTAGGTGACGCCTTAACCCAAGCACGGGACGTACTTGCAGTTGCATTAAGGCTAGGATGAGTTAGGAATTCAAAAGTAGGCGTAAAACGAGAAAAAACCGAGAAAAACCAAAGGCTGAAACCGCATAAGCTTATGCGGTTCATGGGGCAAACCGCATAAGCTTATGCGGTTTCCCCTGCGGGCTGTAGGGGCTATATAAAGCTCGAGACCACCGTAAGTTTGCCATTATACTTCATTTTCGGTTTTCTAACTCATAAAAAACACCATTTTTCGATTTCTCAACCGTTTTTGCTCATTCTCGTTGCGTTGCCTTGCTATGGAACCAGGTAATGCTCCATTTTAACTTTCTTTTACGTTATTTGTCGTTGTAATTAGCTAGTTTTACCTTGAAATGTTGAAAAGATGGGTTTTGCATGAAAACCCGAGTTTTGCTTGAAATTTGCCGTTTAAATGCTTGAAATTGTCGTCATTGTGTTGCATTACGCCATGTGAACGTGTATGTGTGAATTGATTGTGATTTAGACCGTCTTTGTGTGAAAAACGTCAAAATTAGGTTTCGGGCCCGAAAATGAACCCGGATTTTCCGACCCGAAATTTCAATTAAACTTCGGTGTAGGATGCCCATAGCGTGTATAGCATGCCTATAGCGTTAGTTTTGCGAAAATGTCGAGTTAAGGCTTTCAAATCGCCGTCTTAAGTCGTAGTTATACGGAGTAATTAAGGCGAATTGGGGGTTTTTGATCGGGATGACCAAAATGCAATTGCTTGTAATGGGTTGTTGTTGGGGACTATTATGGCGCGTAGAAACCATAAAGTTGTAATTTTGAGGTGTAGAGAACGGTTTTCGGCTTAATCGTGAATTAGGCCTAAAAATGCTCTGTAGGGCGTATAGTGTAATGTGTTAAAGGGATGTATATGTATTATGTGCGTATTATTTGTGTGTATTTGTGTATGTGTATGCCAAGTTGTATGCTTGCATGTATTAAAGCTGTATGTATTTGTTGTGTTTGGTTGCAGGAGAGGATTCTGGTCGTGTTACGAGATCGAAATCTCGTAGGAGTACTAGCTCGAGGACTGAGGGAGCCTCTAGCTCGAGTGGTTTGAGGCGTACGCGTAGTGAGAGGGATGCTGACCCTCGTGACTTGCGCACGAGACGTGGTCAGTCACGAGGTAGAGGTCGTGGGAGGAATGTCCCTGTGCCTGATCCTGAGGAGGAGCATGCTCAGGAGTTTGTGGATGAGCTGGACGCTGAGATGGATGTCGAGGAGGAGGCTGAGGAGGCTGCGCCAAGAGCGAGTAGCTCTAGGCCGCGAAAATCACGTGCGAACAGGGCGTTCGCCAAGGGCTTGGATGGCCATAACCTTCTACTTGCTCCGGAGACACGTTTCCTACCGAGCGACGATGGGTTGGCAAAAAGGCTCGATGAGGACCTTCTCGGGCGGCTCGTCCGTGATGTGTGCTTTTGAGGAGAAGCTTTCTCGGGGCGCAAGCTTGGGTGCCGCAGAGTGCTTTTGGCCCGCTGGTCGGCCATTGGAGGGAGATGCGAGGAAGAAGCGGATGGCGAACCCGATGTTGATCGGGGCCTTCATAGACAGAATCGGGACACCACGACGACGTTCCATATGCGGCTTTGAGGCCGGCATTACCTTGTCTGAGTATGCGGTCATAACGGAGCTGCCGTTTGGAGACCGTGACATGAGCTTCGAGTTTGCGCCGTCCGTTGTGGACGAGGTTGTGACTGCTGCGATTGGCGGTGGTTTGGAGGTGATTTGTGAGCGCCGTGTACTTCGGCGATAAGGGTGAGCGCGGCCGACGCGTCGGCCCTTATGCATGCATCTCTGGATTGGAATGCAATTGGGACGTTTGACCGGGTGACGCCGTCTGCAGGTTTGTGCATTCGCCGCATGGATGCCGTGAGACCGCGGGTCATGGATCGAGGGTCGAGACTGTCCTTAGTCTCGCCTGGATTCTTGATGGAGGTACGTGTTGATTTTTGTCTTTGTTTTAGGTGCACTTTTGCTTGTTTGTCTTTGTCTTCTTTGTCTTTGTTGTCTTTGTAACATGTTTTTGTTTTGGTAACATGTTTTTGTCTCTTGTGCGCGCAAATCGTGGATTCTTAGCCATTTTCCTTTCTCACGCTTCGCATGCTTTGACGATTCCGCGGTATATCCGTGATGCATTGGGGCAGAACCGCGTCTGGCCGTCTTTGCGTTAACTGGTCGTATGACGAGGTTCGGGATCGTCTGAACCGGATGCAGTTTGATCAGGTTTGTGCTTGAACCACTTTAAATAGCGTGTACTTAAAATGATTGTATTTATGAGTGTTTGTTTTTGTTTTTGTAGTTCGTGCCGTTCAGTGGGGCGGTATCACGGGTATTCTGAAGGCATCGGGCGCGGTTTGCGATCACGAGAGACCAGCGTCTGTGCGGCGGCGCCGTGCACGGCCGGTTTGGTATCTTGGGGAGCGTTTGGTCTTTCAGGCAGGGTGGCCAGCTCCGGTGGTGCCTAGGGACCCGCCGAGGGTCCTGTTTGAGCGAGGGGTTTCCGCTCAGGATCGGGTGGCGATGTATGGGGAAGGAGAGTCGGTTAGTCTTCTCTGTCCTGGGGAAGACTATGGCCAGTTTGCTCAGTCTCGGCTTGCTTGTGGGCCGATTGAGGTATGCTTGCTTCTTTTGAGGGTGCATAAGGTAATTGTTGCGAAAAATTTCCCTGACGTGTGCGTTTTGAACTTTTGTAGGAATTTGATCCCGAGATGGAGGAGCAGCCTGGTGACTTTCCTACAACCGTGGAGTACGACGAGTCGGGTGTGCGTCGTACCTTCACTTTGCCGACGTACTTGCCGGTGACCACTGACGCGGGCATGGACAGCTGGACGGGCAGGGTGAAGAAGGTATGTATCTTTGTCTTTTGTATATGTGAGTGAGCCCCCAGTTTGATCGAGGTATGAAGCATGGCGATGATCAAACTAGTGAGATGCGTGTTTTTGTGTTACCCCCTCGAGTTTGACTTAATTTGAGTGAAATTAAGGCAAAGTGGGGTTGACTGCTTTTGTTTTAAAATTTCCCCCTAAGTTTGGCTTAATTTGAGTGAAATTAAGGCAAAATGGAGAGAATGCGCTTTGTTTTTGAATTTCCCCCTAAGTTTGGCTTAATTTGAGTGAGATTAAGGCAAAATGGAGAAAAAATGTGAAATGTTTTTGAATTTCCCCCTAAGTTTGGCTTAATTTGAGTGAAATTAAGGCAAAATGGAGAGAAATGTGAAATGTTTTTGTGTTGTGTATCACAGGTGGCTAAAGAGGCTCATAAGAAGCTATGGCGAATAGCCAACAGGTGGAGGATGGCTTGGGCTGAGCGGTACTTTCGGTTGTGTCGAGCCGGGCCGAGGCAGCCTTGGTCAGCCAGGAGTTTGACGAGTATCGTCGTCGTCATCCTGAGTGAACTTGTGTAATAAAGATTGAATGAACCTTTGTGTACATGTCGTTTGTAGCTTGAACTTTGAACTTGATTGTAGTTGTGAACCTGTTTGGTAAACTTGTTTGAAAAATGAAATGATTCCCGAGTGGGATGCATGGATGTTGATTTTAGATTGCGAAAATGCGTGTGCAAAAAGTTCATTTTAAGTGCGAAATGAGCTTGCATGAATGTCGAAAATGTTTGTGTTAACTCGTGGTATGAATCGTATTTGCTAAAGTGAAGTGTAATGTTGCTGCATGGGGAACAACAAGAGAATGTCGTAGGGTAGTGTAAATTGTAGTATTTTAGGAAAGACGAAATTAGGAAAGTTGCGAGAAAACCCGCCCCTTGAACCGCATAGCCTTATGCGGTTGAGGGGTCAAACCGCATAGGCTTATGTGGTTGGCGGTGCAAACCGCATAGGCTTATGCGGTTGGGGTTGCAAACCGCATAGGGCTATGCGGTTTGGCGGCTTGGCTGGTAATACCGAGTTTCCATATTCCGTAATGTGTTTTGTATATAAGGAGGGGGGGTGCGTGCCATAATCCTCATTCACAATTACTTCTCTTCTTCTCTTTTAATACAAGTTTTGCTCTCATAAATATATTAGGTATATATTTATTAAAGTTTGTTGTATTCAAGAAAATGGTTGAGCATTTTGATGCTCTTTTGAAGAGGTGGACTTCCTCACTAAGTCCGGCGATGAAGAAGGCGGTGTATGACGATGGTGCGGGTGTTTTTATTGGCTTTCGCCAAATGAAAGTCGATCTTGACTTCCTGGATGCGTGCTTGGATTATTGGGATCCTAGTTTGCATGTGTTTAGGTTTCCCGGGGGAGAGGTGTGTCCTTTGATGGAGGAGTTTGCGGCCATTGCGGGGTGGTCGAAACGGACTACTCCGGTGGTTGTAAGGAGTGAGCTTTGTTACAACGGGATGTTGCGAAACTTCCTTGCGATGACAAATGCTCATGCTGCAGGTTTGTTTGAGGGAGGCAAGGTAAACATGCTTCTCCTGTGTCAACGATACATGAATAAAGTTGATACTAGTATTTCGGACCGTTCTAGGCGGAGGGCCCTTGCTTTTGTTTGGTTCATCGTTATGCTTTGCGGGTCCATGCGGATGGAGTGTTCGGAAACGCGAGGTATGCTCGTGTTGTCGAAGAGATGGAAAGGATACGATCCTTCGCTTTGATCCTAGCGGAGACCATACCGGGCTTAGACGGCCCGTGTTAATCGTCTGAGCTCGCACAGGTTGCGCTCGGATTCTCAACATTTGGCTCATGGAGAGGCTAAGTGTGTATAAAGCTCTCCCCCTTGGTGGTGTCTTCAAGGCTGCGGCGACAACGTCGCGAAAGATGGAATGGGCTGACCTTCGGGAGCGTTCGCTAAACTACTACCGGGGGTTCGTGAAGGAGAGCTCCATTCATTGGTATGTGTCTTGGTGGGGTATTACGGCGATTACGGCGTCGTCTGTTGCGAATGCGTCTCGTGGGTTGATGCTGTGCGGGTTTGAACGAGGGGTGTGGATTCATCCTCTGCGCTTGAAGAGGCAAATCGGGCTTGCTCAGACCATACTCGAGCAGGATACTCAGGCTGGAGGGGTTGTTGTGCTAAACAACCAAATGATTGATGCTTGGATCCGAGGATGGTCGGACCGTGTTACTTGGGCTGTTCCGGAGCATATAGAGTCTAGTCGTGTGACCGACTTCTATACACGATGGTACCGCTCCAATGATCCTCAAGAACGGGAGAATCAAAGGAGGAGGGAAAAGAATGGGCCAAGGCCCTCCTTGGCGTATGAGGTGGTGCGCGAAAGGAGGGACTATGGTGATCTTTGTGCCGTTAGTGTGGATGCTTCTACTTCGAGACCGGCGCGGGAAAGGCTTGGACCGAAGGTGACTGTTAAAGATTACCTAGGGCCCAGGATCGAGGAGCCCCCAGTCGAGCAGGACGAGGATCCGGTCGAGCCCCCAGGTTTTGAGAGATCTGTTCCCGTTCTTAGTTCGAAAATTGTGGCGGATCGGCCCCTTGAAGATGAAGAGGCTAATCCGAAGCGTCAGAAGACGACTTGAGTAGTTTGCTTTGTTTTGTTTAGAAAATTTCCTTTATTTAAATACATGTTTTAGATTTGAATAAAGGGCTAAGGAGGCTTGTTCCTAGCTCATTTCTAAATTGCGAAAAATTCTAAATAAAGTAATAAAATAGAATTAATTTGCTTTTGTCTTGTCTCGTTGCTTTCTTTTGTTTTGCTTTTAAATGTTCTCGACCTTTTTAAGCTTCGAACATTCGTATTTTGTCTTAAAATCCTCGACTTTTTTAAGCTTTGGATTTGTTTGTTGAATTTTGTCCTTAAGTCCTCGACCTTTTAAGCTTTGGACTTGGATTTTTGTTTTGTTTTGTGTTGACTGTGCTCGACTTTTTAAGCTTTGAGCGTGTCTTTTGTGAGTGCATCGCCCTTAACCTTTTTAAGCTTTGGGCGTGCGTGCGGAAGTTCGGTTGTGCTTTTGACAAGTCGCCACGATCCGCGTTTCACGGAATCAAACCGGTAGTTCGTGTGATTCGGTTGAGCTCTTTGCAAGGTCGCTTACGTATCCACAGAGCGTGGAATCAAACCGAGCGTAGTTCACCCATGCGAGAGTGAGTTTTGTTTTGAAATGCATTGCAAAATTGTTTGTGTTTAGGGGTAGTATTTCTTGAGTTGATCAAGATTTGTTGGTAATCGGAAGTCCTGACCGCCAAGGTCGCTTAGTTTCACGGCTCCTCCGGGAGGATTTCCTTGACCAAATGCGGTCCGGCCCAATTGGGTTTGAATTTTCCTCTTGGGTCGACCGTAATGGTGCTCTGGTGATTTGAGTACTAGGTCACCCACTTTGATGTTTCGTGGCTTGACCCGTTTGTTGTAGGCGCTGTGTTTAGATTGGTACATTCGGACCGCATTTAGTGAATGTAACCGTCTTTCGCCTAAAAGGATGAGTTGTTCGTATCGCTCGCGCTCCATTCGCTCAGGAATGTCTGCTTCCATGAGGATTCGAAGGGAGTGCATCTCGCTTTCTACAGCATGGACGGCTTCCATCCCGTAGGTTAGGAACAGGGTGTCATGCCTGTGGGTGTGCGGATTGTGGTGTGGTATCCCCATAATGCAAATGGGATTTTGTTGGGCCAGTCGTGGCAGGTGTCGATCATCTTTTTGAGGATTGATACGACGGTTTTGTTTGCTGCCTCGACCGCGCCGTTAGTTTGTGGTCGGTAGGGTGATGATTTGTGTCGTTGTATCTTGTATTTGAGGAGAAGTGGTTCGACTTCTCCTTGGAAGTGTGTGCCTTGGTCGCTTATGAACTCGTGGGGTATGCCGTAGCGACAAATGATGTTGTTTTGTATGAATTTTGCAACCTCTTTTGTGCCTAGCGTACGGTATGACGCGGCTTCGACCCATTTGGTGAAATAGTCGATGGCCACGAGAATGAAGCAGTGTCCTCCTGCTCCTACGGGTTGAACTTTGCCTATGACGTCAATTCCCCAGGTTGAGAAAGGCCATGGCGAGGTCAAACTGTATAGTGGTGAAGGAGGGATGTGTTGTACGTTTGCAAAAATTTGACAATTATGGCAATGTTTGACATACTTTGTGCAGTCGGCTTCCATGGTTGTTCAGTACCATCCTAGCCTTATGATTTGTTTGCACATGGCTCGTGCGTTCATGTGTGGTCCGCACTCGCCATCGTGTACTTGGGACATGATCTCGTGTCCCTTTTTGTGATCGACGCACAAGAGTAGTGTACCTTGAGGCGTCCTTTTGAGTAGTTTACCCATTTCCATCACGAATTGTGATGATAATAGGCGTAGGGCTCGTTTGGCCCGTTTGTCGATGTTTGGTGGGTATTCACCGTTTGTTTTGTAGTTGATGATTGCTTGGTACCAAGGGTCGGTTTGTTCTTCCTCGGCTTCAATGTCACAGATGTAGGCGGGTTCGTTCCGTCGTTCCACGACAATGGGTAGTGTTTCCATTCCCGGGGGTATGTTGATTAGTGACGCGAGTTTGGATAACGCGTCGGCGAATTGGTTTTCTTCGCGAGGAAGGTGTATGAACTCTACGTGATAGAATTCGTTTATAAGCTCTTGTATTTTGTTTTGGTATAGTGCTAGGTTTTCATTAAGTATCTTCCATGCCCCGGATACTTGGTTGATTATGAGGGAGGAGTCCCCATAGACTCTTATGTTGCGGGCGTTGAGTACAAGCGCTGCTTGGAGACCGTGCAAGCACGCCGTATTCTTGGCGTTGTTTGTGACGTCAAAATCCAGCTTTGATGGATAAGGGTGTGTTCGCCATTCGGGGATATGAGAAGTATTCCTACTCCACATCCTCGATAGTTGGAGGAGCCGTCGAAGTATAACTCCCATTGTTCTTGGTTGATGTTGTAAATCCCATCGTCTAGAAGGGATGTTGTGTCGATAATTGGTTGTTCGTTGATTGCGTTTTACGCTGGGAAAGCGAGAGACTGCCGTCCCTTGATTGCTTTGAGGTACGCATTTAAGGTCGGTCGGCTAGGAGCAATGTCCATCGGCCATTCGTCCGTTAAGCCGTGTTTCTCGAAAAGGTACTTTACGAGGTCCATTTTTGAGTAGACCTTCGCCTGGTGTGCTAGCATATAGTGATGAGTTTTTGGATGACTATACCAATGCTAGACGACTCTCTTCTCGACGGTGAATATCGAGTTCAGCTCGAGAAATTTCTTGCTAATGTAGTAGATTGCGTGTTCTTCGCCATTTATTTCTTGAGCGAGCATGGCGCCCATGGCGGTAGGGGTTGTTGTAAGGTATAAGGATAGTGGTAAATCCTTTTGGGGTGGTCGTAGAACTGGTGGGTTAGTTAGCAATTCCTTGACCTTGTCAAATGCTTTTTGACATTCCTCGTCCCATTCGACGTGGTCGGTTTTCTTGAGTTTCTTGAAAACTGGTTCACATATCATGGTGAGTTTGCTAATGAAGCGCGAGATGTATTGGATTTGGCCCAAGAAACTTCGAATTTCATCGAGGTTCATCGGGGGTTGCATTTCTAGAATTGCTTTGACTTTCGAGGGGTCGACCTCGATGCCTCTTTGGCTCACTACATGTCCTAGTAGTTTACCGGATTTGACTCCAAAAGTACATTTTTGGGGATTGAGGCGCATTTTGTATTGTCGTAGGCGCGTGAAGAACTTGCGGAGGTTAGTGATATGACCACTCCTCTCCATTGACTTCACGATCATATCGTCGACGTAGACTTCGACTTCTTTGTGCATCATGTCATGTAAAAGGGTTGTAGTGGTGCGTTGGTATGTAGCACCGGCATTAATTAGGCCGAAGGGCATGACTGTGTAGCAGTATGTCCCCCACGGTGTAATGAAGGCCGTTTTTGCCATGTCTTCGAGTGACATTTTGATTTGGTTGTAGCCTGCGTAGCCGTCCATGAAGGATAGGAGGGCGTGATCGGCGGTGTTGTCGACTAGGACGTCCACATGGGGTAACGGAAAGTCATCTTTGGGACTAGCTTTGTTCAACTCGCGAAAGTCAACGCATACTCGAATTTTGCCGTTCTTTTTCAAGACTGGGACCATGTTTGAGACCCATTCAGGATATTCGATGACTTGGATGAAACCGGCTTGCAGTTGTTTTTCGATTTCTTCCTTGACCATAAGGGACCATTCGGGACGTAGTCTTCTTAGCTTTTGTTTGATGGGTTTGTAACCGGGTTTAATGGGGATGCGGTGCTCGGCGATGCTTCGTTCGATTCCGGGCATGTCTTTGTATGACCAAGCGAATACGTCCTTGAATTCGCTTAGGAGTTGTGTGAATTGGGTGCGCTCGTCTTCGTCTAGTGAGGCACCTAGTTGTAGTTCCCTTGGTTCTTCGGGGGTTCCCACGTTTATGGTTATGGTTTCCTCGATGATAGGGTCTTGTGTTTTTGGGTAAACAATGTTTGCAATGTATTTGTTTAATGATTCATTTGTTTGTTCATTTTCGCATGAGTTAGTGTCTTTTGTATTTTGTGTTTTGTTTGTTGCTTGTTGTTTTTTGTTTGTTTGTATTTTGTTGTTTGTTTTAGCTTGAGACAAGACGTAAGCAAATTTATTCATTTCATTATTTTGAAGAGAATTATTCGACAAATCAGAAAATTGCTTGGAGCTAGCCTCCGTAAAAAGGAAATCTAAACTAAAGCTAGAGTCTAGGATAGATGGGTCGACAGATGACCCGACACTAAGAGCATTAGAATCTAAAAGAATTTCTTCTTCTTCTTCATCGTCTTCTGTGCCGCTGGAGGAGCTGCTTGAGTTGCTTGATTTGCTTGAGTTTGAATCACTCTCGTCCTTGTCTTTGAGATTAGTGACATGGTCGAAGAGTGGTCCTTCACCAGTGATAAGCTGGAAGTGGTGACCTTGTGCATCGGTCCATTTCAGCGTCTTATACCATCCGTTGAGGGTTTTGTCTGTGGCGTCGGCTATAAGTAAGTTAGGTTCGAAGTGACGGTCTCGCATGATCGTGGAGACAATCTCTTCGTTTTTGGTGCTCGGTGAGGCCTTGAGTGTGTTGGGCTCGGCCTCACTAGAGAAACAAGCTTCGGATGAATGGGTGATGTCTCGAACGGAGGTATTCCCGTCGACCATTCCTCCGGGGGTGAAATATGCGTTCAGGTCGAGGATGTAAGGTCGTAGGGTGACCTTGTGGGTTGACCTTCGCCTTTGGATTTCTTTAACCATCCTCTCCTGGTCGTCGTCCTTGGGTTCATAGCCTAGACCCATGGTGAGCCAAAGGCTGTCGTTGTTTTTTGTTTTGAAAGGTTTGTAGGTTTTGATTGGTGTGCGTGTGATAGCGCCGACCTCAAAGTCGAAACCGCATAGGTCTTCCACGGGTTCAGCTACAATTTCCGCAGAATTGGGCTCTTTTGTTGTATCGAAAAGAGCTCGGAAGTTTGAGGCCTTCAAGGTTATGATCTCCTCGTTAAGAGGGATCTTAACCTTTTGATGTAGAGTGGAGGTTACTGCTTTGGTGGAGTGAATCCACCACGCCCCAGGAGTATGTTATAGGAAGGGGTCATGTCGATGACTTGAAACTCGACTTTTCTTTCTATGGGACCACCGCACGCGTGAAGAGAAATGGTTCCTTTCACGTGACGTCGGGTTCCGTCGAAAGCTTTGACTCCGTCCATGCTCGGGGTGAAGTCTTTATCGGATAGGCCGAGGCGATGTGCGGTGGCCAATGGTAGAACATTGACTGCAGATCCGTTGTCAACAAGGGACACGGGCAAAGTTTTCTTCATACACTCTACGCTAATGTATAGAGCGAGGTTGTGATTTGGTCCGAATGCGGGGAGATCATCATTTGAGAAGGTGATAGCCCCTGGTAACCAATCTCTTGTGACATGGCTGACCATTTGATCTGGAGAGATCTCAGCGTCTGCGCATGCTATTTGTAGAGCGCGAATGAATGCATTCCTATGTTCCGCTGAGTCTCGTAGAAGGGCCCAGATGGAAACATCGGCTTTTGTGCGAGCGAGTTGCTTCTGAAGCACCTCACTCGTGTTTGGTGGTGGAATTATTGTAGAGGTGGAGGGTGTACTTGTAGAGGGAGTATCCTCTTGGGCTACGGCCTTGCCTTTCTACCGCATGATTGCTTTTCTGGCATGTTCATCTGTGAAGATATTCTGATAAGGACGACCAGAGCGTGTGAGGTGTGAAACCTCGTCTTGGTTTTCCTTCTCGGGCTGCTCGCCCTTTTCTTTTTGATCTTTGTTTTCGGGCTGTTTGCCCTTCTTTTTCTTTCCCTTCTTGTTCTTTTTGTTTTTATTCGAGGAAGGAGTAGTTGAGAGTTGAGCCACCGTTTTGTTAGTGGGTGGCCACTCTTCGTCTTCGTCATCACTGAACCGCACTCGATTGATTTGGTTGCTGGTGGGTGTGACCAAGTAGGAGCAATCTATGACGGGTGCTGATCCGAGGAAGATTGCAGGGTTGTCATAAATTGTGGGGTTGCTTTGGGCTCCGATGCCGATTTCAATGAGTTCTGCGAAATTCTCGGCATCGCCGTAATTAAAGTGTCTTTGCCACTCGGGTCGTAAGCTACCGAGAAATGTGTATGTGAGCTCGTCCTCGTGTGGAGGGTTTGGAACTTGGGCAAGTAATTTTCTCCAATCGAGCGAGGTATTGGGTAAAGTCTTCCTCGTCCCCTTGGAGTTGGGTGACGAGAGTATGGAGGGAGACATGCTTGTCGACCTTGTTCTTAGCGCGTTGCTCTAGGCGTTCAACTTCGATCTGATGCAAGGTCTTCAAGTTGTCAATGTCTTTGGTGAGCTGATTAACACGGTCACGGAGAGTTCTTAATCTATTGAGGTTAGCCACCTTTGAGGAGCGCTTGAAGCGAGGGGTGATGATGCGATTCATGGTGAGTATTCAGCTGAGGCCTGCATTTCACTTTGCATATTAGTGACACGACTCGACCCACTAGACTCACATTCATTTTTAAGCATTCATTTTAGCTCATTTCTTTGTTTAGAAAGACCTTTTATGTTTTGAAAAAGAGGAGATTTTCGAAAAGGTTTTAGCTAAAGGAAGCTTTTGAGACGAGGATGTGTGCGCACATCTCGCCTCGATGTTAAAATGTTTTGCTTTGCACCCGTCGAACTAGTATCGGCGATTTGCCGAGGTGAGCTCGAGTTCGGATGTGTAAAAAGAAGAAGGATTCGGCTCGAGCAAGTCGTGTCGAGGATGTTAAAACAGAGCCTAGGCCGTATGACCTAGAGGATTGAAATCCACGAGCTCGGGTTTTAATCCTTACTCGGGTTTTTGCTTGTTAGTGAAAAAGGAGAATTTTGAGAAAGCTTGTTTCAAAAATTCGCGATAGTTTTGTTTGAAAAGTGTTAGGTTGTTAGATGTTAGGTTCATTTATCTTTGAAACGTTCAAGCGAGTTTTCGAAGATATGAATGCAAATGCTCGTTTTGAAAAAGACCATGGAGTGTATAGCCTCGAACTTGTACGTATGACTCAAAAAGGGTGAAAATGAGTCAGTCGGGTACACCTCCAACTATCTCGAGTACGCTTTGGCAGATACTTAACCCCTTCATCTCACGCAGGGGCGATAGGTTTTCAAGGGAGCACCGGGCGATCGAGATAGTCGCTACTGCAAGCCGTGGAGGGGCGAGAGGAAAGCTAGTCCGGCATGTGCTTTATCGAGTGGACAAGCCTGCATGTGGGAACCACCTCTCGAGGGTGCAAAGGGTGCCTAGATTCCAAAAGGAATGGACTCTAAACGAATGTGCATAGCTCAAATATGTATACTTGGATTGTTCAAGGCTTTCAAGTTTCACCTCTTTATTTTTAAAAAGAAAAAGCTAGTTTTAAGTTTTAAAAATAAGATGTCCCCAGTGGAGTCGCCAAACTGTGGAACCCGGGAACCGCGTCGAGGGACCCAACTCGGCGTCTTACTTAAAGGGCGGATTTTAAAGTTAAAAAAGATTAAGTTGGAAAAACCTTTAAGAACTGTTATGGAGTCGCCACCTAATTATCGCGGAAATTAGGAACCTGCTACCATGTTCTAAGTTAAAAACATGTCCTAGATTTTGGAGCACGCCGACACCCCTAGATCTAAGGTTGTGAAACCAGATTGGATTCGGGGTGAGGGTACTTTAGAAAAAGAGTTAATTCAAATAATGATTTATGAAAACCTTTTAGAAAAGCCTTTGTAAAAATAGCCTCTACTGACCTAGAACAATCCTTGTAAGATGATATTTGAGCTAATGTTATCGCTACGTACAAGTGCGATAAGTTTGTAAAAGAATGCAGATGCAGATGCAAAAAGATTGATTAAAACCCTCAGTTTAGCATGTTTAACTTGTTAACGAATACGGTTCAGTTAAAGGTCGAATTCATTGTTTAAGTTGAATTTAATGCAAAATAAGAAGGTGCAAGATGCATGCAAATAAAATAAAGTTCAATTGTCCATTGGTTTATTTTATAAGGGTCGGTTGCTTATGCGACTTTGGCGTGTCATCGGATATGGAGTGTACCCGAAGTAAATAGAACACTTGGAGTGCAAGCGCGCTGGGTGCCAAAGCCGGGGGGGGGGGGGGGGCGCTAAAGTGTAGATCCCTTTGTTAGTCCATAGAAAATAAGAAAAAGCTTTGATCCAAGTGGATCGGTACCTACCTTGTCCTGACGCTTCAAATCTGGGCAGAGCTTCGCTTCTTGAACTTAAAAGGAGGATGAATTCAACATGGGATGGTGTGTTGAACTCAAGGATTTGAGTACTTGAGGCTTTGTGAGTGTTTTGTAGAAGGGTGCAAGATGTGAGAAATTGTGTGTGAAAGATGTATTCTGGTTGTGAATTGTGTTTTCGAGGTCAGGGTATATGGGTGTATATATACTAAAAACCTCGGAGAAATAGGAAATCCGGGGATAAAAACAGGCCTAGGAACCGCATAGGCTTATGCGGTTGCCTCCCCAAACCGCATAAGCTTATGCGGTTTGAGGGTGTGGTTTTAGCCTAGTTTCCTAGTTTCGGTTGAATTAAATCTTTGAAAGATTTCGAGATAATCTCAAACGTGAAGCTCAAGAAAACCCCTAGGATATTTCTGAGATATTTTGTGATGCTCAGGGCTTTGGAGTGCGGGCCAAAGGCTGGGTTTGGGCTCGGTTTCGGGCCCGAGACCCGGAAAAATTAAAAGGGTGTATTTGCATAGTTTTTGTGAAATAAGGTAAGACGTGAAGCCGTATTTTGTGTAAGAGGGGGCTAAAGGGGAGATTTAGCCACCGGGTCTAAATTTAGGAATTTAGGAATGCTGAATTAGGCCTTGTTAATGTAAAAGGGTTAATTGTAATGCAAATGCGAAGCTCATGCCAAATGAAGCAGGACAGGGACCTAGCTAGACTCCAAATGGACAAAATGAACGTTTATTTAAGTGTGATGTAAAGCGACCTAAATCATTTTAACATTTAAAACGACTCAAAATGAATTCGACATTAGTTAGAACTGTTAAAGTCAACGTTAAACATGCGTAATAAAAGTCCGTGATACATCACAGGGTTTTGTGTGGGAGGGTACGGATATGGGTATCCACAACAACGTGAACTACAAATCTGGAAAAGCATGACATATCAATATAATTAACATGAATGAGATCTAATTATATGAAAAACTAACGGGCCAATCAAAATCAAACTAACGACGAATTTTCAAGTCATACTACGCAAAGAAATCGAACGTGCATACCAAATAGACGAGAGACACGACACATCCACACACACATATCGAAACCATGCTAAAAACATAAATCGAAGACGAACGATAAAAAATAACAATTACGACGATAAACAACAGAGCGACAGAGAGTGATAAAAAACGACAGAGAGCGATAAAAGACGATAAAAACGATAATTTAAACAAAGTAAACTGAGTATTTTTGCACCCTCAACTTATATGTATCGTTGACCAATTCTTTGAGTCGTAATCGATTGTAAGATTTTATCCCAAGGGGCCGTCGTCGACGAAAACGAATGATAAATCCGTAACTTCGTACCGAACTGACAACAATTTTCAAAAGCTTGTAACTTCTTCGTTTCTCAACGAAATTAAAAACCGAAAGATGTTCTGGAACCGTGGCAAAGTAAACTTTAAGATTATGTAAACAAATCAGATAGATTGTGAAGTTTGTAACGCGGAAAACGAGGCAGAAGAGGTGATAGCTGAACGAAAATCAGAAAATGGTGCTCTGTTTTTCGAGCAGCTATCTCGACTTCTTTTGAGGCTTTTTTGAGGGCTTTTTGTGACTCAGTGTTATGTGTGTATGTTATAAAACTCGTCCCCTAAATGCTTGTGGTTAGTGTGTATATATATAGGGTCAAAAGGTAGGGTTTTTCGAATGGAAAAGAGCAGCTTCTCCCTACTTTCGAGGGTTGCTGTCCTCGGCCCTCTTTGTGGATATTGTTAGGGGTTTTAGTAGTGTTTCTTGTGGGTTAAGCAAAGGGTATATGGGTAAGGTAGTTAGGATACGGGTACGGGTCATGGGTAGATGAATCTGAGTCGGGTTTTGGTCTGAATATGGGCTGTCAAAACAAAGCACGGGGATGGGGGTCTGGGCTGCTTTTAGACGAGCTATTTGGCTGGGTTTCTAGTCTGATCAGTCGAAGGGGAAGGTGGGTAGAAAAGGCCTCGAAATTCGTGTGGAAACGGGCCCAAAATCGCTCTAAAAATTGGGCTTAAAACGAGCTTTAAAACTTGCTGTTAAGAAAACGAATTCATCGAATGCGATTTAATAAAATGTTTTAAAAGCACGAGAAACGACTTTTCAAGTCAAATATCAAATTTGTAAAAGCGATGTTTCAAATCGAAAAACTTAAAATGATTTTTTCAAATCGAAATATTTTATTTTCAATAAAACAAACTTGTGGCGAATAAATTTTGACTGAAATAAATTTACCCTATTAAACATTAATTCAAATATCATTTAAATTAATAAAACATTACGTCGACGACGCCCGACTTACATCGTAAAACGAACTCAAATAAATGACACGAAATACATGTTGTCCTATCATCATTGGGTATTTATCGGGTTTTCTATAAATTTCCATATCGACAGATACGGGTATCTACAACTGTCATGTCCTTAAATGTGTTGTCCTACCCCGATAGCTCAGTACGGAGTCCTCATCTTTTCCCAAGACACATGCTCCTCGCCGCAGATGGTATCGAAACTGTCATGGTTCGGATACTATTGTACTAGCTTGACTAGCGCTTTAATCCATGCTCAGTTAAACTGGGCGCTCTATGGATACTCGTATCCTTACCCTCCTAAACAAAACCCTATGATGTAACATGACTCATTCTTTGACGCTAACTTCGACTGTTTTCTGGTGTCGAACTAATGTAATCGTGTTTAGTGCATGAACAAGTCAAAATGTGAAATGTCAGTTAAATAAATGTCCATCGGTTCATTTAGAGTCTACCCTAATTCACATAGCAGAGCATCCAAGCCCAAATCACAAAAACAATCCAAACACAGTTCATTAGGCCCTTTTCGTATAAAGGCCCAATTCTCCAAAGTTCCTAAATTTAGGTTTGGTAGCTAAAACCGCTATTCAAGATCACTATTTGCAAAAGCTGACCTTACAAATAGTTTTATTTTAATATTTCCTTTATAATGAGTGTAACACCCCGGCCCCAACTAAAGGCCGGAATGTCACTCACGGTAGCTCGCCAGGCTGCGTACATCGCCCGCTAACCAACACGGGTCCTTTCCAGCGCACTTTGTCCTCACTTGTGCACATCCTGAGAACTTCGCAGGAGGTCACTCATCCCAAGACTACTCTCCAGCAAGCATGCTTAACTAAAGAGTTCTTAAGATGAGCCACCAGAAAAGAAGATGCATCTTGTTGGTATGAGCAGCACGTTCAACCCTTTTAAGCACAATGTCACTTTAGCTAACACATGGACCTCTTCAACGAGGTACCCAGCCCGAATAATCTCGGACAACACCGGGTATTACACACCCCTACTCGAAAAACGCAACGTCCTCGTTGTGCCTGGTAGCTACCCGCAGTATGGCATTCAAGAATCCTCCCTAACTAGGTGCATAACCACACGGTCGCCGGGTTGCTCTAATACCATTGTAACACCGCGGCCCCAACTAAAGACCGGAATTTCACTCACGGTAGCTCGCCAGGCTGCGTACATCGCCCACAAACCAACACGGGTCCTTTCCAGCGCACTTTGTCCTCACTCGTGCACATCCTGAGAACTTCCCAGGAGGTCACCCATCCCAAGACTACTCTCCAGCAAGCACGCTTAACTGTAGAGTTCTTAAGATGAGCCACTAGAAAAGAAGATGCATCTTGTTGGTATGAGTAGCACGTTCAACCCTTTTAAGCACAATGTCACTTTAGTTAACACATGGACCTCTTCAACGGGGTACCCGACCCGAATAATCTCGGACAATACCGGGTATTACAATGAGCATTTTTCATATTTTTTGATCTCCGGCCTAAAACTGAGCTCGAGTATGCTTTTGGCCCAATTCTCAAAACCCTAAGCCAAGAAGAACATAATCAGGCCCTTAAAGAGCTCTCCCACCGAGTGCCTTGGAGTATAAGTAAAGCAATTATGTTGAATCTTTTCTAAATTTCAGAAAATCGGATCTAGAAAGATTCGAAATAAAGAAAACAGGCGCCTTGAAACCGCCTTAGTGCATGTGGTTTCCTGAGGGAGCCGCCTTAACTGATGCGGTTTTCTGTCTAGCCTTTACCCAATTACTATAAATACGGGCCTTTGCTCAAGGATCCACACATCATTTACACATCAATTCTCATTCAATACACAACAAATCCCTTTCACAAACAGCCTCACGCATAAAACCTTGAATTTTTCACAGTTCATGTGTTGAATTCTCTCATTTGTTATAACGAAGCTTTGCCCACTTCCTTGTTGAATCAGATAGTATTTGACCCACAATGGGTCGACCTCTCTTCTCTAGACTAACAAAGGGTTTACATTAATGCCCTTAGGCTTTCGCGCCCTTGACTATTTTGCATAAGATTGTCATACTAGATTCGGATACACTATCCGACTCGTACCCCACCAAACTCGCATCAGCAACGACCTGAAATTAAAATGAATCAACGTATTTCAATTTGAAGCTATGCATTTGCAATCTTTTTTTTATGCATTTAACACGATTTAATGAATTCGACATTAACTAACTATTTTCATTTAAACATCGTTAAAACATGTTAAACTGAGAGTTTTAAACAAATTAAACAAACTTTTTTCACCCTGCATTACGTGAGCTGCGTAAGCACTGACGTTTTGCCCCAAAACTGCCAATACTCAAGCGGTTTACAGTGGAAACCGCATGACAACGTGCGGTTTCCACCCCTTTATTTTGTATACATCTTTTCAAACAAATATCGCATATGCACGTATCGAATAACTTAGCTCAAATGTCTTTAATGGATTGTTCTTGAGCAACTAGTGGATACTTTTCAAAGTAGGATTTTCTAAAAGGTTTTTCTAGAACAAATGAATTAATCTTTGGAAGAGTACCATCACCCCGAATCTGAATCCGGTTTCACAATAACCTTAGACGATTGGATGTTGACATGTCCTAAACTCTAAGACCGTGTCATAGAGCTTAAGACACGTAGTCAGGTTTCAAATTATTGCGTTCATTTGGTGGAGAATCCAAAGCAGTTTTAAATGTTTTTCTTACTTAATCTTTTTTACTATAAGCACCTCCTATTTATTCACAAAAACACTTGAGCAAGATGTCGAGTGGTCCGCCGCGTAGACCCGGTACCCACAAAAAGGAAGATCATAAGGAGGTAGAACTTGAGTGTCAAACATCTCCCTTACAATCCAATATTATGATTAATGACATTATTCCCAAACAATCGACATGAGTGAAAATAGAATGTATGTGGGAGAAGGATATGAATATTTAACATTTGTTTAAATTGTTTGCCAATTGAAGCATTTTCTATGATTAAGGTTGAAGCCTCACACTCTAATAATGGTTTTAATTAAGAAACTAGTGGTGCGCCCCGTGATATTCACGGGCCGGCTCGGTGTATTGATTCAGCTATCGTTATGGTTTATAGTGTTCATGTTTGGGGAATTGTGGAATGTTGCTTTTGGTCATTGGCCTTTATCGTTTTTGAAGTTTAGGTTCAATTAGTGTATCGTAATGTAGTAGACATTTATTGTTGGCTTGCTTGTGGCTAGCCGCTTCATTGGGCAACATTTCCAAAGTAAATTTGTTTGTCTATATTCGCAGTTGTTGAAACGGAATATGCGGAAAGAGCGTAACATTATTGGTTCCTTAAAATTGCTGTGCAATTTTCCAGTTGTTCTGCTTCAGATTATTCTCTAAAATAATCAAAAGCTCATATTTAAGTGAATCACATGCTATCGGAAAAACTGATGAAACAGGAGGACCTAGAAACAAACGACCACCACTTAGGCAATGTTCTCTAACTGAACTGAATTGATTGGAGTTGAACTAAACTGAAATAAACGGTGTTGGGCTAAACTAAACTGAATTGATTTTATAAGAATTATTAATTAAAATAAATTAAATATCGAAAATCATGATATAATAGTAAATAATTTAAGGTAATATTTTATTAAAATATTATATAATATTATATGTATATTAGTATACTATTTGCCTGCGGACCTATGAATCCTACATTAATGTTGACTTGTTGTATCAATGTAAACAAAGAGCTCAATCAGAAATAATAATCTTACTTAAAATGGCAATTAAAGACATTATAGGGTATGCCATATTCATGTGATCTGACTCGTAAATTCATGGAACTATTTTAATTAGACTATTCTTGAGTTCTCGAATACATTTGAAAACAAATTGTGTGAAGGGCACAACTCATTCTACCAAATTTCCACCAAGACAAATTGTGTGAAGGTCACAACTCGTTCTACCAAATTTCCAATTAGGTCAGCCTCGTTATTGAACAACGCTCCACCAGATACTCATTGAAGGTACTCACGGATACCGCAGGGCATAAGCGTTTGCACGGTGCTTACACATTCTCGTAGTAGTAGCGTGATTTCATTTAAAGGCTTTGGCCGACTTTCCGACAACTTTCGTAGAAAGTAGGCTATCTTTTTATGGTAATTATAACTGCGAAAAACGAATAACCGGATGACCACGAATAACAAATGCAAACTTCTGAGATTGATTCCTTGAAACAAACACTATATTTTTGACAGGATCAACGCTTCAACGCTCCACCAGAACTACAGTGCAAACGGAAAAAACACATACATGTTCACCAAAAAGTACGGGGTTACCCTTAATCATTGATTTAACAAAATTATTCACCTTACTTTATATTTATCTATTCATATACAATAAACTCATACATCAATTACCAATATGTAAATGTTACTCTTATAGTCCTTGTAGGGATCTCATCTCATTCACTAATCAAATATTAGTGTAAATCAAATTACTCTAATTTGATGAGCAAGATCTATGTAGTTACAAATAGACTTTGTTACAAGTTTATAGAAATTTATACCTTCTTACAAGGAATAAAATGGGCACAAAACTAGAACTCCTTTCTAGTTTTGTTTCTTGAGCTAACAATATGGATGATCCTCCAAACCCGAGTTTCCAAAATAGGAAACCTCCTTCTTGTTGCACCCAAGAAGTACACCAAATTTACTAATGATTTTGAACTAGAAATTACTTAGTAAACACTTGATATTATGTGAATATAATTACTACTAACTCTTAGTAGTATTTAGAAAAATATAAGTACTTATTACTTATAATATTAGAGAGAGTTTTGAGAGAGATGAGTAATGAAAGTTTTTATGCATACACACTTTCTATGGCCTTATGTTTTTTAAAGAATAGAACAAGCAATATGGAGAGTGTAGAACACCCCATATTTTCGGCCATAAGGAGAGAGGTGAGGAAGAGTGTAGCCTTTGCATGCTTCTTCTTTTTCTTGTTAAGAACAATGCTTTATAAAACAACATCATGATGTTATCTTAAGCATGCATCAAAAGCAAAGTGAAAACAAAACAAGTAGGACAAAAAAAGGGAATCTTCTTCCCTTGTCCTCTCATTTAGGACGGTCCAAATAGGGCCTTAATGGGTCTATTTTGTTTTCAATATTTGTCCCACAAATAGTTATAATTTATCACTTAATTATCTAATATAATAAAGTGTAAATTAATTTAACTCTTCCTTAATATACATGTACACTTACACATATATTAAAATTGTACTTTTACTAATCTCATTAGTAAAATATACATGATTAGTGAATTAACAGTTAATCACTAATTCTCATCTCCTCTAATAATTTTATCGATATAAAATTCAATCATCCGAGTTCACAACTCGATTTCTCTCTAAATTAATTCACCAACTAACCGTTAGTCGAATTATCAAGTCACTAATCTAATCGTATCTCATACAATTAATTAGCTTCATATTTGGAGTACGTTCCTATAGGTGTGACTTAAAGGGATCAATTGATCACCGCCGTTCTCACGACAATAACGTCAAACTCTAGTCAGCCAATCGTTATTGATTTACGTTAATCAATTGACAATAATACAGGATTATCCCCATGTATTCCTTAATTGAGATTTATTAAGTAATCGCACTATTGTGGAGGACACTGTAACACCCCGTGTTTTATTAATACTAATTAATTACTTTGACTAAATTAGTAACTTAAATTTTGTATAGTTTAACTCTTATTCAATTACTTTAAAAACGCGGCTGAAAAATTTCGATTGAATAAACTTTCTCAAATACATTTCTAATTAAACTTTCTTGATTTTATATTAACTTGTATTATATTTTTATTTCTAAAATACTTGTTAAACTAAAACTTCGATTCAATTGCTTTTATTAAAATTAATGTATTTGCATTTCATCTTAAAAATTATTATTAATGGAACGAAATATAATTTTATCAAAATATATCTTGCAAATAAACTAACCGTTTGAAAATATGTGAGACTGTAATAAAATTTATAGTTGACAATTTTTATACATTCTATATCTCAAAATATAAATCTTATAATACTAATCATAGAACTAAAATTTAAAACGAATAATTTAAAGTATAGTATATTTTATAAAATATAAAAGTTTATAAATAAGAGCGAATGAAACAGAGCAAATCGGAAACCAAAATAAAATCCTATCCTCATGTCGACATTACTCCTTACTTTTTAGATATTTTTGTTCTCTTTGATTATCATCCATTCATCTCATTTCCCCTTATTCTTCTTCCCCATTACTTTGTTCCCCTAAAAGAAGCACAAATCAACAACAAAAACAAAGCAACGACAACAACAACAGACCACAACAACACTCCCCTTATAACTCCCTCTTTTCTGGTCTTCTTCTTCATCTCCCTCTTTCTCTTTTTCCTCCATTTTTAAATCAACAAATCAACAAATAATAATAATAATAATAATAATAATAATAATAATACAACATCAGCAACAATAACACAACACACAACAACAACAAACAAGCAACGACAACGACAACAACATCAACAGAACAACGACGGCAACCACCCCACGGTGGCCACCACTTTTTCCGACCACCTATGCCGGCGCCGTGGTCCTCTGCCTCAGCTCGCCACCACATTGGCCACCTCCTCGAGCTCCCTTCTTTTCTCTTCCATTTGAGACACCATTAGAGGCGACCTCGAGCTCGACCACCGATGTTTCAGACCACCGTGAGCCTCGCCACTAGTGGCCACCGTCACCACCATCACAAGGAGCATCACCACCGTGGTGGCCCTGCTCTCCCTGTTTTCCTCTCTATTTTTCCGGCCACCACCACCGTGTACGTCCCTTTATTCTCCTCTACCTCCCCTGTCGTTCTTCCTCTTGTTCTCCTCTGTTTTATTTTCGCCGGAAAACGTTCGCCGGAGTTCAGTCAACAACATCACCCCCTCCGTTTTCCTTCACCGGTAAACGCCTTGCTTTTTCTCTCATTTTTCGTTCTCCCTTCCATCCTCTCTATTACTCACTCTCTCCTCTGTTTTTGCTCACCACCGCCGGGCTCCGGACTGCCCTCCGTTCTACCTCGCCGAGCCACGGAGTTCCTCACCATCGTTTAACTCGGTCAATTTGTGTGGCCAGGTATAAGGTTGAGTCACTTCTTTGTTGTGACCTCGGTCTTGCTGCCTTTGTTCCATCGGTCGGGTCGGGCTATTATCATGCTTGGAGCTACTGTGGTTTGTTATTTGGCTTCACTATTACTCCTGACTATGGAGTTGGCTAAGATGAAACAAATCGGGTTTTTATTTGGAGGTCCTCTGTTCGTGAGCCAAATTTAGGTGACTCGTTTCTTCCTCAAAATCTCTAACTTAAAAACTTTGATTTTATTCTAACTTGTGATTCAAAGTGAGCTAGTATGCATTAGACACGTATGATTCCCGTTTCAGTTTAATTTGATAACTTTGTATGAATCGCTATAGTATGAAATTGGTTGTTAATTGTGGTTATAATATAATGTTGAATTGATTTGTGAAATATGATATTTATCTGATTTTGTGATAATATGTTTTGAGTGAAAAATGTGTTGTTGAATTAATGTTGAATTTAATTGTAATATTATCATGTTAAAATTATTTGTTATGTGTAAATTAAAATATATAAGGTTTATGTATCACAAGTATAAAATAAAACTTAAAATATTATTAAATAACTTAAGTAAATAAATTAAATTAACATAACTTATCTATCGTCACTAAAATGTTAAATCGAAATATAACTAAAAATAAAGAATTAAGTTAAAACAATATTAAGTTTAAATTAATATTAAATCATACTAAAAGTAAAAATATAAATTAAGTTACTCATATTAAAGTTTCTAAAATAAATAATTATATAAAAAGTCATATCTCACAATTACTATAAGGATTACTTTGTTAAAACTCTAAAATTTACAATGAACTTAAAATATACTAAATAAGTATTTAGTTAAAATAATAAGAAGAAATAAAGTACTTCGAAATATAAAATAAACCTAAGTAAAGCTTTTATTGAATAAAGTTAGAAATTTGTATTACAAATAAGTTTAACAAAAAGATAAAGTGTTAAAATGATAATTCTATAAAAAGATAAAGTAAAATGACTTAGTAGAAAATTTAAGTTATAAAAACCATAAAAAGAATTAATATGTAAGTGGAAGTGTTATTATAATAAAATTAATTTCTAAAAATTTACTTTTAGAAAAACTTATAAAATCGAATACTATCATTAAAATTTAAAATATACTTTAAAGACGACGACTTCTTAAATAGTTGTTGTGTTTATAAAATTTAAATGTATAGAACATACGAATTTATAAATACGTTTAAATAATTAAAGAAATGAAAGAAAAGTAAATAATTAAATATTAATAAAATATGAAAATATACTCCGTATAAAATTCCACCGTCGAATTATCATTCACCTAAAAGAAATTTTACTAATTGTCACAATATTATATTTTATCAAGAATACTAAAATTTAACAAATATCGTTTAAGTAATATTTCTAAGTTAAAATAAATGTTATAACTACTAAATCGCTAGATACTTTACAATTCAAATAAGAGGAAAGATTAAAAGTGAGTTATAATGAAATTCAATTATTTATATCACTAATGACTAATCTATTTTAAGTTGCTTAAAATTTAACACGAAACTTAAAAACCTTTGTGTCACTAATCATAAACATACTTAAATTAAAATCTAAACGAAACTAAATCATACTTAAACGAACAATTATTAATTACTAAAATATAAAATAAAAATACATAGAAGTATAAAGTATAAAAATACGTACAAAGTATGAAAATACGCATACGTATAAGAATACGTACAAAATAATGAATAGTAAAAATATTTAAAATCTACGAACGGACTCAAAATAAATATTTAAGTTTTTCTATGTGTTTCCGTTTATCTGAAGAACTGTTAGAATTAATATTTTCATTATACAAAGTTCGACGATATTATTAATATTTAGAATTGTCACTTGTTACGATTAAACAAGGATATAAGAATTGAGAAAACGAGCTACTTGAATAAAATACTAGGATTGTTCGCCATGTTGCGACTCTTGAAATTCGATGTTAACGAGGTAGCTGTCTATGGGGACTTGGGCTTCCTCCCAGAGTTGCCCAAGGCGTTATAAGGGTCTTGAGACTTTATTGATGCAGGTATCCACCTCAGGGATGGGGCATACTGGATATCACCGTGAGCCCATAGTACAGTAATTGGAAACGCCAGCCCCACCCGGGGGTACCCGTCTCTGGTGATAGTCGAACATTTTCTTGGTGAATACCTTTTGATTAGCGAATAAGTATGATCCTCGATAGGTGGTGTATGCATACATTAGACAAGGGATTAGGCCGTCCTTATTACCTTAGATATCTTTAGCATATTCAGTTACGTCCGATTTCGTTCGGCCCTGGCTGCTACTGCGCGGATTATGTCTGCATGCTTCCGCCTTACTAACGAAGACTCATTAGTCAATGGATGTTGAATGTATTTCCTTGTTTTGATTGGTTATTGTCTGAATGACGTTGTCCTTGAGTTGAGATTGCCTTGTTTAGTATGATTATCGAGAAATGTTTTATGATTATGTGATTTGACGTATGCTCATATTTGAATTATCATGATTCCTTATATGTTTTTACTTGTCTACTTGCAATGTGTTTTATTTATTCATTTTCTATATTGCATATGTTTAGAATTGCATGATCGTTCACGACTATGTGTTTATTAATTGATTACGGCTTATGCATATATCTTGATTTCCATAATTTAGGTTTTATATATATATTATATTAATTGAGATAATAGTCATGTTTATTTATTGTGATTCTATAAATTGAAATGTTTTAAGTTTTGTTTATCATGTTGGATGAGATTTAAATATCTATATGTGAGAACTGATATTATATGCTAATTGTCCAATGTTATCGAAATATGCTTTCTTTGGAGTTATACTGCGTTTAGTCTTTGCCAAGTTACTTTTAATCATAGGTTAAATAAACCAAAACCGTGGTTTAGAGGTTGTTGGTTAGAACAGTCACTTCCCGCCTCTGAGCGGGAGATCCTCCTATTTTGTGTTTTTGTCTCCGTTGCAGGCAATTCTCGAGACTCAGGATTATCGGGACGATTGGGATGTTTCATTTGTTTTCTTTGAGAGATTGTAACATATATTTGTATCCTATGCCATTTGAATGTAATTTAATTAACATCCGGCATGTATTAGACTTAATTAATTTTCCGCCTTAGTTTAATTAAGTCACGAAAAACCGGGTTATTCTGATTGGTATCGAGTCGTCTTGCGACCGTGAATAACTTAAAGTTATTTCATCTAGCGAGACGACACCTGGGCCAGACATTCATATCGTATGTCAGGCATAGACTTATAGGATCAAATAATGAATTAGAAATCCTAGGGCGCTAAAATAATAATCCTAGAACGCTTTAAAAGTGAGAATGGGTAGAACCATTAAGGATCGACCGACTGACCTAAAATTTAGATTTTTCGACCGTCATTCAACCTCAAATAGATTTTTATTTTAATTCTTGCCTGCTAAGTGCTCTATGACTAATCTTGTTGACTAACAACTCTCTTATACTAACATTACGGAAAATCGAGACGTATAAATCAAAGTCAAGACTCAAGACGACAAGAATTCAAACGCAACAAATGGACGTATCAAGAATCACGCTATCCAAGACAATTTTCAAGACGTCGAATTCAAAGGTTTCATTTGCATTGAAGATTTCTACAGCCATATCAAAATCGATCTCTAATGATCATCATCATTTCAACGCTTTTCAATTTTCAGATTGCCTAATCATAAAATTTCCTAATGTTTAACCTCCTCATGACTTTTAGTGTTTCTTTTTTTTTTACATTTTAAATTCCCTTCAAAAAAAAAAAAAAAAAAAAAAAAAAAAGGGTTAACTAAAGGATTTTACAACCTCGTCAAAATTTTTAACTCTTTTAAAATTGTTGATTCCCTAGTTCAATAATTCCTTGTAACTTACTTCTTAAAATGACTTTCATCTCTCCCTTTTTATCTCGTAAAATTTTATTACTTTTGCTTTCGAATTTCGCAAACTCCTTATCCTTTAAGTTTAAATATTTTTAACTTGATTAGTTTTCACAACCTTAGCCTTACTATCTTATTTTAAAAAAAAAAAAAAAAAAATTAAAATTTAACCTCATTAATTTTTAACTACCTTCAAAAATTTACCTTCGTATTCCACATTTAAAACATCTTCGAAAATTATTTATTCGATTCGTAAATTGTTATTTCGTCTTTTGAGATATCTTTTGACATTTATGTATCTTAAATTGTTTATTCTTATTTCAATCATTTTCGAACCTTATTTGCGTTTATCTTCAAAAAAATTTATTATTACCTTATCGTGAATATTCATTCGTTTTAAAACTTATAATTTTCTATGTATTAATCCTTAAATTGGATTTCGTAATTTTTACTTCCCTTCATAATTCCTTATTTCTTAAATTTCGCTACTTTTGAAACCTTTTTGTTTCGAGTTCCTTCTCTTTAAATTTTAAATAGCTTTTGAACTTGTCCTACCTATTACAATTATCTCTTGTCAAAATATAAATACATATATATACTTTCTCTTTACATAACCCCTCATTATAAATTTCGAATCTTATCCTAAGTATGATTTATAACATTTCTGTTTCATCTAATAACATTGTAATAATAATTTTAAGGAAATGAGCTATATTAACAAGGTTATCCATAATTCTCAAAAATTTTATTTAATCATTCAACGATAACCTATATTCCCTTAATTTCATGAAGGCTCATATTTTTCTTATGATCACTACGACTTTTACATATTTTCCCTAAATGCCGTTTTTCCTAAGGCTATATATTTTATGTATGTGATCATTAAAAGTAACAATAATAATATTATATAGATACGCTTAAAACTTCTTAAGGGGGTAGGACAATAATTTGATTATATCACAATCCTAATTAAATATCAAAATTCTTTATTTCAACCTATTTTAAGGTTAACATTTATTTTCAAATTTAAATAAATTGTTTTTATTCTTAAAACGCTTATTATTTTTATTTTATTTAATTCCGTACAAAACTTCTAGGCCCTACCTTTTTGAAAATCACTTTCTCGCTGGTTTTTGAAAAGGTCAATGCAGCGACATTTACATATTAATTCGAAAAATGATACTTTATGAATCGAAATCATTAAATTTTTCAAACCTATCTATTAGGAAAATCATACCCAATCAAGAGCAATGTTAATCTCCTAATTCCAAAAGTCTCGATGTTTTAACTAACTATCTCGCTCTATCCTGAACAGTTAGCCTTCCTGTACAAGTTTCGGGGACGAAACTTTTCTTAAGGGGGTAGGATTGTAACACCCCGTGTTTTATTAATACTAATTAATTACTTTGACTAAATTAGTAACTTAAATTTTGTATAGTTTAACTCTTATTCAATTACTTTAAAAACGCGGCTGAAAAATTTCGATTGAATAAACTTTCTCAAATACATTTCTAATTAAACTTTCTTGATTTTATATTAACTTGTATTATATTTTTATTTCTAAAATACTTGTTAAACTAAAACTTCGATTCAATTGCTTTTATTAAAATTAATGTATTTGCATTTCATCTTAAAAATTATTATTAATGGAACGAAATATAATTTTATCAAAATATATCTTGCAAATAAACTAACAGTTTGAAAATATGTGAGATTGTAATAAAATTTATAGTTGACAATTTTTATACATTCTATATCTCAAAATATAAATCTTATAATACTAATCATAGAACTAAAATTTAAAAGCGAATAATTTAAAGTATAGTATATTTTATAAAATATAAAAGTTTATAAATAAGAGCGAATGAAACAGAGCAAATCGGAAACCAAAATAAAATCCTATCCTCATGTCGACATTACTCCTTACTTTTTAGATATTTTTGTTCTCTTTGATTATCATCCATTCATCTCATTTCCCCTTATTCTTCTTCCCCATTACTTTGTTCCCCTAAAAGAAGCACAAATCAACAACAAAAACAAAGCAACGACAACAACAACAGACCACAACAACACTCCCCTTATAACTCCCTCTTTTCTGGTCTTCTTCTTCATCTCCCTCTTTCTCTTTTTCCTCCATTTTTAAATCAACAAATCAACAAATAATAATAATAATAATAATAATAATAATAATAATAATAATACAACATCAGCAACAATAACACAACACACAACAACAACAAACAAGCAACGACAACGACAACAACATCAACAGAACAACGACGGCAACCACCCCACGGTGGCCACCACTTTTTCCGACCACCTATGCCGGCGCCGTGGTCCTCTGCCTCAGCTCGCCACCACATTGGCCACCTCCTCGAGCTCCCTTCTTTTCTCTTCCATTTGAGACACCATTAGAGGCGACCTCGAGCTCGACCACCGATGTTTCAGACCACCGTGAGCCTCGCCACTAGTGGCCACCGTCACCACCATCACAAGGAGCATCACCACCGTGGTGGCCCTGCTCTCCCTGTTTTCCTCTCTATTTTTCCGGCCACCACCACCGTGTACGTCCCTTTATTCTCCTCTACCTCCCCTGTCGTTCTTCCTCTTGTTCTCCTCTGTTTTATTTTCGCCGGAAAACGTTCGCCGGAGTTCAGTCAACAACATCACCCCCTCCGTTTTCCTTCACCGGTAAACCCCTTGCTTTTTCTCTCATTTTTCGTTCTCCCTTCCATCCTCTCTATTACTCACTCTCTCCTCTGTTTTTCCTCACCACCGCCGGGGCTCGGACCTGCCCTCCGTTCTACCTCGCCGGAGCTTCGCCGGAGTTCCTCACCATCGTTTAACTCCGGTCAGCTGTGTGACCGTGTCGTAAGGTTCAGGTCACTGCTGTTGTGACCTCGGTCTTGCTGCCTTTGTTCCATCGGTCGGGTCGGGCTATTATCATGCTTGGAGCTACTGTGGTTTGTTATTTGGCTTCACTATTACTCCTGACTGTGGAGTTGGCTAAGATGAAACAAATCGGGTTTTTATTTGGAGGTCCTCTGTTCGTGAGCCAAATTTAGGTGACTCGTTTCTTCCTCAAAATCTCTAACTTAAAAACTTTGATTTTATTCTAACTTGTGATTCAAAGTGAGCTAGTATGCATTAGACACGTATGATTCCCGTTTCAGTTTAATTTGATAACTTTGTATGAATCGCTATAGTATGAAATTGGTTGTTAATTGTGGTTATAATATAATGTTGAATTGATTTGTGAAATATGATATTTATCTGATTTTGTGATAATATGTTTTGAGTGAAAAATGTGTTGTTGAATTAATGTTGAATTTAATTGTAATATTATCATGTTAAAATTATTTGTTATGTGTAAATTAAAATATATAAGGTTTATGTATCACAAGTATAAAATAAAACTTAAAATATTATTAAATAACTTAAGTAAATAAATTAAATTAACATAACTTATCTATCGTCACTAAAATGTTAAATCGAAATATAACTAAAAATAAAGAATTAAGTTAAAAGAATATTAAGTTTAAATTAATATTAAATCATACTAAAAGTAAAAATATAAATTAAGTTACTCATATTAAAGTTTCTAAAATAAATAATTATATAAAAAGTCATATCTCACAATTACTATAAGGATTACTTTGTTAAAACTCTAAAATTTACAATGAACTTAAAATATACTAAATAAGTATTTAGTTAAAATAATAAGAAGAAATAAAGTACTTCGAAATATAAAATAAACCTAAGTAAAGCTTTTATTGAATAAAGTTAGAAATTTGTATTACAAATAAGTTTAACAAAAAGATAAAGTGTTAAAATGATAATTCTATAAAAAGATAAAGTAAAATGACTTAGTAGAAAATTTAAGTTATAAAAACCATAAAAAGAATTAATATGTAAGTGGAAGTGTTATTATAATAAAATTAATTTCTAAAAATTTACTTTTAGAAAAACTTATAAAATCGAATACTATCATTAAAATTTAAAATATACTTTAAAGACGACGACTTCTTAAATAGTTGTTGTGTTTATAAAATTTAAATGTATAGAACATACGAATTTATAAATACGTTTAAATAATTAAAGAAATGAAAGAAAAGTAAATAATTAAATATTAATAAAATATGAAAATATACTCCGTATAAAATTCCACCGTCGAATTATCATTCACCTAAAAGAAATTTTACTAATTGTCACAATATTATATTTTATCAAGAATACTAAAATTTAACAAATATCGTTTAAGTAATATTTCTAAGTTAAAATAAATGTTATAACTACTAAATCGCTAGATACTTTACAATTCAAATAAGAGGAAAGATTAAAAGTGAGTTATAATGAAATTCAATTATTTATATCACTAATGACTAATCTATTTTAAGTTGCTTAAAATTTAACACGAAACTTAAAAACCTTTGTGTCACTAATCATAAACATACTTAAATTAAAATCTAAACGAAACTAAATCATACTTAAACGAACAATTATTAATTACTAAAATATAAAATAAAAATACATAGAAGTATAAAGTATAAAAATACGTACAAAGTATGAAAATACGCATACGTATAAGAATACGTACAAAATAATGAATAGTAAAAATATTTAAAATCTACGAACGGACTCAAAATAAATATTTAAGTTTTTCTATGTGTTTCCGTTTATCTGAAGAACTGTTAGAATTAATATTTTCATTATACAAAGTTCGACGATATTATTAATATTTAGAATTGTCACTTGTTACGATTAAACAAGGATATAAGAATTGAGAAAACGAGCTACTTGAATAAAATACTAGGATTGTTCGCCATGTTGCGACTCTTGAAATTCGATGTTAACGAGGTAGCTGTCTATGGGGACTTGGGCTTCCTCCCAGAGTTGCCCAAGGCGTTATAAGGGTCTTGAGACTTTATTCGGTACGGGGTATCCACCTCAGGGATGGGGCATACTGGATATCACCGTGAGCCCATAGTACAGTAATTGGAAACGCCACTTTCACCCGGGGGTACCCGTCTCTGGTGATAGTCGAACATTTTCTTGGTGAATACCTTTTGATTAGCGAATAAGTATGATCCTCGATAGGTGGTGTATGCATACATTAGACAAGGGATTAGGCCGTCCTTATTACCTTAGATATCTTTAGCATATTCAGTTACGTCCGATTTCGTTCGGCCCTGGCTGCTACTGCGCGGATTATGTCTGCATGCTTCCGCCTTACTAACGAAGACTCATTAGTCAATGGATGTTGAATGTATTTCCTTGTTTTGATTGGTTATTGTCTGAATGACGTTGTCCTTGAGTTGAGATTGCCTTGTTTAGTATGATTATCGAGAAATGTTTTATGATTATGTGATTTGACGTATGCTCATATTTGAATTATCATGATTCCTTATATGTTTTTACTTGTCTACTTGCAATGTGTTTTATTTATTCATTTTCTATATTGCATATGTTTAGAATTGCATGATCGTTCACGACTATGTGTTTATTAATTGATTACGGCTTATGCATATATCTTGATTTCCATAATTTAGGTTTTATATATATATTATATTAATTGAGATAATAGTCATGTTTATTTATTGTGATTCTATAAATTGAAATGTTTTAAGTTTTGTTTATCATGTTGGATGAGATTTAAATATCTATATGTGAGAACTGATATTATATGCTAATTGTCCAATGTTATCGAAATATGCGGCTGCTGGAGTTATACGCGTTTAGTGCTGCCAAGTTACTTTTAATCATAGGTTAAATAAACCAAAACTGTGGTTTAGAGGTTGTTGGTTAGAACAGTCACTTCCCGCCTCTGGGCGGGAGATCCTCCTATTTTGTGTTTTTGTCTCCGTTGCAGGCAATTCTCGAGACTCAGGATTATCGGGACGATTGGGATGTTTCATTTGTTTTCTTTGAGAGATTGTAACATATATTTGTATCCTATGCCATTTGAATGTAATTTAATTAACATCCGGCATGTATTAGACTTAATTAATTTTCCGCCTTAGTTTAATTAAGTCACGAAAAACCGGGTTGTTACAGACACTTACTCCAACAATCTCCCACTTGTCCGAGACAAGTTGTGCATTACCAATTCTCATGTCCGTTTCACATCTCCCACTCAATGCAAGGTGTCTTACAGGTCGTACTTGCATTCTAAGATATATATCATGAGTGGTTTCCTCGATAAGGAGAGTAATACCTGGGGAATCTACCGTAGATTCTTACCGGGCGTGGCCACGCATTTTCAGCGACTACTCCTCGAGTGGCCCAAAGATGTTTTACCCTGACGAGGGTGGACATTTCCCTTCCACTCGATTGTACTGTATAATGCAGATCACCATGACCCCAAAGATGCCCTTATAACCCCCTTTCACGGCATGGCTTAGGACAAAAATGAAAGTCACTCGGAAACTGCACCGACTCAGACAATCAGTTCCAGTCAAAGAATCGACTCAAAGGAATACTATAGAATTCCCACCACGACCAGGTTTCAATCTCATTGAAAAGGAATTCTATAAGCGTCACTGTCCGACAGAGTGTCTCACAGTCTGTCTATGCAAACGATCAGTCATCACATATGACCCTATGGTGTTGAACCCACCATCGAACGACTTGCAATCTAGTCTCTTCGAGACGTCACCTCATATGAGAGACTAGGGACCAAATACTTAGTTTATACCGTTCACTTGAATATGTTCAAAGTTGTTACACAACTATTCGGATAAACAAAGTATGCATTCAAAATGACTTAAGAGAGTAAAAATACTCTAAACAATGAATGTTATTTTCATATATGTAATAGGATACTTTATCCATTACATATCTCAAAAACTAAAGGAAATCAGGCATACGCCTCAACCCCATAGAGGCGGTGTGAGCGTCATGCTTAGTCCTCGAAAGAGGCTTGGTTAAAGGATCAGTGATCTCATCGTCTGTCCCAACCTTACAAATATCTATTTCCTTTCTTTCCACATTATCTCTTATAACATGGTATTTCCTCAAAACGTGTCTAGATTTATTACTAGACTTGGGCTCCTTTGCTTGAAAGATAGCCCCACTATTATCGCAATAAATAGTGATTGGATTTGCGGCACTAGAGACTACTCTTAGTCCATGCAAGAATCGAATCCATCTGACTTCTTTAGCGGCTTCCTAAGCTGCTAAATATTCAGCTTCTGTTGTAGAATCCGCAATGACACTTTGTTTGAAGCGTTTCCAACAAACAGTTCCTCCATTTACCAAAAGACATAGCCGGATTGGGATTTCAGATCATCCCCATTGGTTTGGAAACTTGCATCCGTGTAACCCTTTACACGTAGCTCAAGTTCTCCTCCAAACACTAGAAACGAATCCTTAGTTCTTCTCAAGTACTTAAGGATGTTCTTTACAGCTATCCAGTGACTCTCACCGGGATTGGCTTGATACCGGCTCGTCATGCTCAAGGCGAAAGCGACATCGGGACGAGTGCACATCATAGCATACATGATTGATCTTACAGCGGAAGCATAAGGGATCAATTTCATGCGTTCAATTTCCGCAGGAGTCGTAGGACATTGAGATTTCTTCAATGTTATTCCTACACTCATCGGAAGAAAGCCTCTCTTGGAGTCTTTCATATTGAACCTATCAAGAATCTTATCGATATAAGTTTCTTGACTTAATGCTAGTATCCTTTTGGATCTATCTCTATAGATCCGGATACCGAAGATGCGTTGTGCCTCTCCCAAGTCCTTCATTTGGAAATGGTTTCCCAATTCCACCTTTACCAAATTCAAACTTGGAACATCATTTCCAATTAGTAGTATGTCATCCACATACAAAACAAGGAAGGTTACCTTGCTCCCACTAAACTTCATGTATAAACAGGGTTCCTCGGCACTTCGAGCGAAACCCCTTTTGTTTTATAACATGATCGAATCTATGAATCCAACTCCTTGATGCAAGCTTAAGACCTGCATACTTTCTTAGGGTTGGATGTATCTGCAAAACCTTCAGGTTGTGTCATGTACACTTCCTCTTCTAGAATCTCATTCAAGAAGGCGGTTTTTACATCCATTTGTCATATTTCATAGTCATGAAATGCGGCAACCGCTAAGATTATCCTTATGGATCGAAGCATTGCAACCGGTGCAAAGGTTTCATAATAATGAATACCTTGGACTTGTGAAAAGCCCTTTGCCACCAATCTAGCTTTGTAAACATCTATATGTTTATCTATGCCGAGTTTGATTTTGAATATCCATTTACACTGAAGGGGTCTCACTCCTTCAGGTAAATCTACCAAGTCCCAAACTTGGTTCTCGTACATAGAATCCATTTCGAATTTCATGGCCTCAAGCCATTGTTCGGAGTTGGGGCTACTGATAGCCTCCTTATAGGTTGAGGGTTCGTTGCTTTCGAATAACAACAAATCACCCTCCTCCTCGATGTTACCGAGATAGCGGTCAGGTTGATGACTAACTCCTACTGACCTCCTAGGGATTACAACCGTGTCAGAAGACGAGGGAACAGTTTCCTCATTTTCTGCGTCGGTTTGTGGCTCTTGAACTTCATCAAGTTCAAATTTTCTCCCACTCTGTTTTCTAGAAATGTATTCATTTTCTAGAAAAACAGCATCACGAGCCACAAACTCTTTGTTCTCGTGAGGATTGTAGAAGTAATAACCACACGTTTCCTTAGGATAACCTACAAATAGGGAACCTTTCCCGTCCATATCTCATATGGAGTCTTATTGGAGACTTCGATTTAGTGAGAATACAGCATACGATAGCGCAAAGCCCCAAAACGATCCAGGAAGCTCACTTTGACTCTTCATAGACCGAACCATATCAAGCAAGGTTCGGTTTCTCCTTTCTGCAACACCATTCAACTGTAGTGTGCCCGGAGGAGTCCATTGTGATACTCTACCACAATTATTAAGAAGTGAATCAAACTTATTTCTTAGATATTCGCCACCACGATCCGATCGTAGTGCTTATATCTTCTTATCAATTGGTTCTCAACCTCATTTTGAAATTCTTTGAATTTCTCAAGAGCATCACTCTTATGCCTTATTAAGTAGACATAACCATATCTACTTAAATCATCGGTAAAAGTAATGATGTAATGATATCCTCCTCTAGCGATAATGTTTAATGGACCACACACATCGGTGTGTATGAGTCTTAGAAACCTCACTTGCTCGTGTCCCTTTATCACTAAAGGGTGCACGAGTCATTTTGCCTTAAAAGGCAAGCATCGCACGTACCATATGATTCGCAATCAAATGGTTTGAGAACATTGGTCTCAACAAGTCTCTTTGTGCGTCTATCGTTTATGTGACCTAAACGACAATGCCAAAGGTAGGATTTGTTTGATTCATTCATTTTGAGCCTCTTGTTCTCTATATGATCAACATCATTGACATCATTTAAAACATAAATACCTCCAATTGAAATGGCTTCACCATAAACCATTTCATTAAATGAAAAAGTACGTCGATTGTTCTTAATCATAAAAGCCTTCCGTATCAAACACGGAGACGGAGATAAGGTTTTTCGTTAGAGTTGGTACAAAATAACAGTTATTCAAATACAACTCTAAACCACTAGCTAGAGTGAGTACATAGGTTCCCACGGAAACGGCCGCTACTCTAGCTCCATTACCCATGCGGAGTGCTCGCAAATATCTCATTCCTTGCAAGTGATTGCAAAGGTGAGATCCAAATCCGGTATCACATACCCATGTAGAAATGCAAGCATGATTTATGTCAATCATATAAAGACTAGAAGGAACAATATCTTTGGATGTCGCACATCCATCATTCTTTTCCTTCAAGGATTTGGGACAATTGCGCTTCCAACGACCGGGTTTGGGCTTGCTATTCTCAATAGCCTTTCCCTTACCCTTATCTTCCTTGAACCGAGCTTTATAAGCTTCCTTCCCTTTCTTAATCCCAAAGTTTATGTTCTTCAATCTCATTGAAAGACATCTTTTCTCTCAATCTCATTCACTTTTGTGCTCTCTAGGTTGAGGCACCTCGTCGTTACTCTAGTGAATATCTCATATGCACTTTTGTGAGTAATGAAGCGAAGTTTGAGAGTAGGTGACATTGACCAAATCAACACATTTTAAAGTCATTGTCCACTTTTAGGTGCTCATCGTAGGCGGCTCGTGCCGCCGCGGTGGCCCTAAGTCCGGGTTCGGCGGGAGGTTGTTCGGTAAGGTATTTAAGCACATTGTCGGATTGAGCGGCGCCCCTTATAGTCGAATCCCATTCGACAAGGTTGCTACCGTCAACTTTTAGGATACATTTATCCATCACGGTTCTCAACCATGAATTTTTACCCAAAATGGGTGCGGGAGTTGAGGTTGTCATTGCGATTTGAAATAAATTATTCTACAATAAATATGAGGAAATTAACATTCATTGTACATTAATGACATTTGCTAAAACTCTTTTTAAAACAAATGTCCATTTATATAATGATCTCCCACGAAATTATATAAATGATTCCAAGACTCGTTTTTCATATAAAATTAGACATCTCATGTTTCCTTTTATATAAAAACGATAAGTCAACACCTGACTAATTCTACACTAGAATGCTTGGTTGATGATTTTCTATAAAATGCATCGATTAGCCCCAAATAACTTTTATTTGGTTGAGTCCAAACCAAATTAGCACGGGACTTCCTCCCACTACTTACCCATGGTAACAAGGTTCCACGATGCGGTGGTCCTCACGTACATGGGGTTCATAGTCGCTACATTTGGAAAGGCTTAATCTCAATTCATTTGTTAAAAATATGGGTGATCTTGTCAATTTTTAGTCAATTAAATTCTTTATAAGTGAACTAATTTAAGAATGGCGACCTAAAAACGACAATCGGAGTGGGATATCGAGGCATGCATGGCGATTTTGGCATGTGTGCGGAAAATAAGCAAACAAACAAGCATTATAAAGCAAGCATAAACCTAGTATGGCCACCTAAAAGTAATTAAAATACAAGGAGTTACAAATTGGAAACCAACTCCTTTGGTCCCTCTTCATATGGACTTCATCCAAGGCTCCTCCTTGCTAGCTTTAGAACACTTCTAAGGCTCCATGTCGATCTCCATCACCGGTCTTCGATTTACAAATAGTTACAAGTATGATTTACAAATGAATACATAGCAATCCTATTATACATTTATAAATGAAATGAACTATTAAATTACAAATCGGCGATACGAGATCGCATTTAATTACAAACCACACGATATTCCCTTTCATTACGGGCAATATCGGTAAAAATAACAAACTATGGCCATACTAGTAAGAACAAACATTCATTCAATAATAAACATTCATCCAAAAATGCATAATGTAAAGCTTATATGTAAAAACATGCCAAAATCGCCCTACAGAGCATTTTTAAGGCGAATTGGGGGTTTTTGATCGGGATGACCAAAATGCAATTGCTTGTAATGGGTTGTTGTTGGGGACTATTATGGCGCGTAGAAACCATAAAGTTGTAATTTTGAGGTGTAGAGAACGGTTTTCGGCTTAATCGTGAATTAGGCCTAAAAATGCTCTGTAGGGCGTATAGTGTAATGTGTTAAAGGGATGTATATGTATTATGTGCGTATTATTTGTGTGTATTTGTGTATGTGTATGCCAAGTTGTATGCTTGCATGTATTAAAGCTGTATGTATTTGTTGTGTTTGGTTGCAGGAGAGGATTCTGGTCGTGTTACGAGATCGAAATCTCGTAGGAGTACTAGCTCGAGGACTGAGGGAGCCTCTAGCTCGAGTGGTTTGAGGCGTACGCGTAGTGAGAGGGATGCTGACCCTCGTGACTTGCGCACGAGACGTGGTCAGTCACGAGGTAGAGGTCGTGGGAGGAATGTCCCTGTGCCTGATCCTGAGGAGGAGCATGCTCAGGAGTTTGTGGATGAGCTGGACGCTGAGATGGATGTCGAGGAGGAGGCTGAGGAGGCTGCGCCAAGAGCGAGTAGCTCTAGGCCGCGAAAATCACGTGCGAACAGGGCGTTCGCCAAGGGCTTGGATGGCCATAACCTTCTACTTGCTCCGGAGAGACACGTTTCCTACCGAGCGACGATGGGTTGGCAAAAAGGCTCGATGAGGACCTTCTCGGGCGTCTCGTCCGTGATGTGTGCTTTTGAGGAGAAGCTTTCTCCGGGGGCGCAAGCTTGGGTGCTGCGTAGTGCTTTTGGCCCGTTGGTCGGCCATTGGAGGGAGATTGCGAGGAAGAAGCAGATGGCGAACCTGATGTTGATCAGGGCCTTCATAGACAGGTACTGGGACACCACGACGACGTTCCATATGCCCGGCTTTGAGGCCGGCATTACCTTGTCTGAGTATGCGGTCATAACGGAGCTGCCGTTTGGAGACCGTGACATGAGCTTCGAGTTTACGCCGTCCGTTGTGGACGAGGTTGTGACTGCTGCGATTGGCGGTGGTTTGGAGGTGATTTGTGAGCGCCGTGTACTTCGGCGATAAGGGTGAGCGGGCGTCGACGTCGGTCCTTATGCATCTCCTGGATTGGAATGCAATTGGGACGTTTGACTGGGTGACGCCGTCTCTGGGTTTGTGCATTCGTTTCTGCATGGATGCCGTGAGACCGCGGGTCATGGATCGAGGGTCGAGACTGTCCTTAGTCTCGCCTGGATTCTTGATGGAGGTACGTGTTGATTTTTGTCTTTGTTTTAGGTGCACTTTTGCTTGTTTGTCTTTGTCTTCTTTGTCTTTGTTGTCTTTGTAACATGTTTTTGTTTTGGTAACATGTTTTTGTCTTTTGTGCGTGCAGTCGTGGATTCTTAGCCATTTTCCCTTTCTGCTGCCCCCGCATGCTTTGACGATTCCGCGGGTATATCCGTGATGCATTAGAACACGTCTGGCCGTCTTTGCGTTTAACTGGTCGTATGACGAGGTTCGGGATCGTCTGAACCGGATGCAGTTTGATCAGGTTTGTGCTTGAACCACTTTAAATAGCGTGTACTTAAAATGATTGTATTTATGAGTGTTTGTTTTTGTTTTTGTAGTTCGTGCCGTTCCCGTGGGGCCAGTATGCGGGTATTCCTGAAGGCATCGGGGCGCGGTTTGCGATCACGAGAGACCAGCGTCTGTACTTAGCGGCCGTGCGGGCGGTTTGGTATCTTGGGAGCGTTTGGTCTTTCAGCAGGGTGGCTGACTCGGTGGTGCTTAGGGACCAGCCGAGGGTCCTGTTTGAGCGAGGGTTTCCGCCAGGATCGGTGGCGATGTATGGGGAAGGAGAGTCGGTTAGTCTTCTACGTCTGGGAAGACTATGGCCAGTTTGCTCAGTCTCGGCTTGCTTGTGGGCCGATTGAGGTATGCTTGCTTCTTTTGAGGGTGCATAAGGTAATTGTTGCGAAAAATTTCCCTGACGTGTGCGTTTTGAACTTTTGTAGGAATTTGATCCCGAGATGGAGGAGCGACTGGTGACTTTCCTCTGGCCAGTGAGTCTGACGAGTCGGGTGTGCGTCGTACCTTCACTTTGCCGACGTACTTGCCGGTGACCACTGACGCGGGCATGGACAGCTGGACGGGCAGGGTGAAGAAGGTATGTATCTTTGTCTTTTGTATATGTGAGTGAGCCCCCAGTTTGATCGAGGTATGAAGCATGGCGATGATCAAACTAGTGAGATGCGTGTTTTTGTGTTACCCCCTCGAGTTTGACTTAATTTGAGTGAAATTAAGGCAAAGTGGGGTTGACTGCTTTTGTTTTAAAATTTCCCCCTAAGTTTGGCTTAATTTGAGTGAAATTAAGGCAAAATGGAGAGAATGCGCTTTGTTTTTGAATTTCCCCCTAAGTTTGGCTTAATTTGAGTGAGATTAAGGCAAAATGGAGAAAAAATGTGAAATGTTTTTGAATTTCCCCCTAAGTTTGGCTTAATTTGAGTGAAATTAAGGCAAAATGGAGAGAAATGTGAAATGTTTTTGTGTTGTGTATCACAGGTGGCTAAAGAGGCTCATAAGAAGCTATGGCGAATAGCCAACAGGTGGAGGATGGCTTAGGTGGCGAGCTTTCGGTTGTGTCGAGCCGGCCGAGGCAGCCTTGGTCGACGGGAGTTTGACGAGTATCGTCGTCGTCATCCTGAGTGAACTTGTGTAATAAAGATTGAATGAACCTTTGTGTACATGTCGTTTGTAGCTTGAACTTTGAACTTGATTGTAGTTGTGAACCTGTTTGGTAAACTTGTTTGAAAAATGAAATGATTCCCGAGTGGGATGCATGGATGTTGATTTTAGATTGCGAAAATGCGTGTGCAAAAAGTTCATTTTAAGTGCGAAATGAGCTTGCATGAATGTCGAAAATGTTTGTGTTAACTCGTGGTATGAATCGTATTTGCTAAAGTGAAGTGTAATGTTGCTGCATGGGGAACAACAAGAGAATGTCGTAGGGTAGTGTAAATTGTAGTATTTTAGGAAAGACGAAATTAGGAAAGTTGCGAGAAAACCCGCCCCTTGAACCGCATAGCCTTATGCGGTTGAGGGGTCAAACCGCATAGGCTTATGTGGTTGGCGGTGCAAACCGCATAGGCTTATGCGGTTGGGGTTGCAAACCGCATAGGGCTATGCGGTTTGGCGGCTTGGCTGGTAATACCGAGTTTCCATATTCCGTAATGTGTTTTGTATATAAGGAGGGGGGGTGCGTGCCATAATCCTCATTCACAATTACTTCTCTTCTTCTCTTTTAATACAAGTTTTGCTCTCATAAATATATTAGGTATATATTTATTAAAGTTTGTTGTATTCAAGAAAATGGTTGAGCATTTTGATGCTCTTTTGAAGAGGTGGACTTCCTCACTAAGTCCGGCGATGAAGAAGGCGGTGTATGACGATGGTGCGGGTGTTTTTATTGGCTTTCGCCAAATGAAAGTCGATCTTGACTTCCTGGATGCGTGCTTGGATTATTGGGATCCTAGTTTGCATGTGTTTAGGTTTCCCGGGGGAGAGGTGTGTCCTTTGATGGAGGAGTTTGCGGCCATTGCGGGGTGGTCGAAACGGACTACTCCGGTGGTTGTAAGGAGTGAGCTTTGTTACAACGGGATGTTGCGAAACTTCCTTGCGATGACAAATGCTCATGCTGCAGGTTTGTTTGAGGGAGGCAAGGTAAACATGCTTCTCCTGTGTCAACGATACATGAATAAAGTTGATACTAGTATTTCGGACCGTTCTAGGCGGAGGGCCCTTGCTTTTTGTTTGGTTCATCGTTATGCTTTTGCGGGGTCCATGCCAGATGGAGTGTTCGGAAACGCGAGGTATGCTCGTGTTGTCGAAGAGATGGAAAGGGGATACGATCCTTCTGCTTTGATCCTAGCGGAGACCATACTGGGCTTAGACGACCGCTGTGTTAATCGTCTGAGCTCGTACAGGGGTTGCGCTCGGATTCTCAACATTTGGCTCATGGAGAGGCTAAGTGTGTATAAAGCTCTCCCCCTTGGTGGTGTCTTCAAGGCTGCGGCGACAACGTCGCGAAAGATGGAATGGGCTGACCTTCGGGAGCGTTCGCTAAACTACTACCGGGGGTTCGTGAAGGAGAGCTCCATTCATTGGTATGTGTCTTGGTGGGGTATTACGGCGATTACGGCGTCGTCTGTTGCGAATGCGTCTCGTGGGTTGATGCTGTGCGGGTTTGAACGAGGGGTGTGGATTCATCCTCTGCGCTTGAAGAGGCAAATCGGGCTTGCTCAGACCATACCCGAGCAGGATACTCAGGTTGGAGGGGTTGTTGTGCTAAACAACCAAATGATTGATGCTTGGATCCGAGGATGGTCGGACCGTGTTACTTGGGCTGTTCCGGAGCATATAGAGTCTAGTCGTGTGACCGACTTCTATACACGATGGTACCGTTCCAATGATCCTCAAGAACGGGAGAATCAAAGGAGGAGGGAAAAGAATGGGCCAAGGCCCTCCTTGGCGTATGAGGTGGTGCGCGAAAGGAGGGACTATGGTGATCTTTGTGCCGTTAGTGTGGATGCTTCTACTTCGAGATCGGCGCGGGAAAGGCTTGGACCGAAGGTGACTGTTAAAGATCGCCTAGGGCCAAGGATCGAGGAGCACCGGTCGAAGCAGACGAGGATCGGTCGAGCCCTGTGTTTTGAGAGATCTGTTCCCGTTCTTAGTTCGAAAATTGTGGCGGATCGGCCCCTTGAAGATGAAGAGGCTAATCCGAAGCGTCAGAAGACGACTTGAGTAGTTTGCTTTGTTTTGTTTAGAAAATTTCCTTTATTTAAATACATGTTTTAGATTTGAATAAAGGGCTAAGGAGGCTTGTTCCTAGCTCATTTCTAAATTGCGAAAAATTCTAAATAAAGTAATAAAATAGAATTAATTTGCTTTTGTCTTGTCTCGTTGCTTTCTTTTGTTTTGCTTTTAAATGTTCTCGACCTTTTTAAGCTTCGAACATTCGTATTTTGTCTTAAAATCCTCGACCTTTTTAAGCTTTGGATTTGTTTGTTGAATTTTGTCCTTAAGTCCTCGACCTTTTTAAGCTTTGGACTTGGATTTTTTGTTTTGTTTTGTGTTGACTGTGCTCTCGACTTTTTTAAGCTTTGAGCGTGTCTTTTGTGAGTGCATCGCCCTTAACCTTTTTAAGCTTTGGGCGTGCGTGCCAGGAAGTTCGGTTGTGCTTTTGACAAGCTGCCTACGTATCCGCGTTTCACGGAATCAAACCGGGGTAGTTCGTGTGATTCGGTTGAGCTCTTTGCAAGGCTGCCTACGTATCCACAGTGCGTGGAATCAAACCGAGCGTAGTTCACCCATGCGAGAGTGAGTTTTGTTTTGAAATGCATTGCAAAATTGTTTGTGTTTAGGGGTAGTATTTCTTGAGTTGATCAAGATTTGTTGGTAATCGGAAGTCCTGACCGTCAAGGTCAGTTAGTTTCACGGCTCCTCCGGGGAGGATTTCCTTGACCAAGTACGGTCCGGCCCAATTGGGTTTGAATTTTCCTCTTGGGTCGACTGGTAATGGTGCTCGGACTGATTTGAGTACTAGGTCACCCACTTTGATGTTTCGTGGCTTGACCCGTTTGTTGTAGGCGCGTTGTAAGCGAGATTGGTACATTCGGACTGTACTTAGTGAATGTAACCGTCTTTCGTCTAAAAGGATGAGTTGTTCGTATCGTTCGCGTGCCCATTCGGCTTCAGGAATGTCTGCTTCCATGAGGATTCGAAGGGATTGCATCTCGATTTCTACAGGTTGGACGGCTTCCATCCCGTAGGTTAGGAAATAGGGTGTCATGCCTGTGGGTGTGCGGATTGTGGTGTGGTATCCCCATAATGCAAATGGGATTTTGTTGGGCCAGTCGTGGCAGGTGTCGATCATCTTTTTGAGGATTGATACGACGGTTTTGTTTGCTGCCACGATCGCGCCGTTAGTTTGTGGTCGGTAGGGTGATGATTTGTGTCGTTGTATCTTGTATTTGAGGAGAAGTGGTTCGACTTCTCCTTGGAAGTGTGTGCCTTGGTCGCTTATGAACTCGTGGGGTATGCCGTAGCGACAAATGATGTTGTTTTGTATGAATTTTGCAACCTCTTTTGTGCCTAGCGTACGGTATGACGCGGCTTCGACCCATTTGGTGAAATAGTCGATGGCCACGAGAATGAAGCAGTGTCCTCCTGCTCCTACGGGTTGAACTTTGCCTATGACGTCAATTCCCCAGGTTGAGAAAGGCCATGGCGAGGTCAAACTGTATAGTGGTGAAGGAGGGATGTGTTGTACGTTTGCAAAAATTTGACAATTATGGCAATGTTTGACATACTTTGTGCAGTCGGCTTCCATGGTTGTTCAGTACCATCCTAGCCTTATGATTTGTTTGCACATGGCTCGTGCGTTCATGTGTGGTCCGCACTCGCCATCGTGTACTTGGGACATGATCTCGTGTCCCTTTTTGTGATCGACGCACAAGAGTAGTGTACCTTGAGGCGTCCTTTTGAGTAGTTTACCCATTTCCATCACGAATTGTGATGATAATAGGCGTAGGGCTCGTTTGGCCCGTTTGTCGATGTTTGGTGGGTATTCACCGTTTGTTTTGTAGTTGATGATTGCTTGGTGCCAAGGGTCGGTTTGTTCTTCCTCGGCTTCAATGTCACAGATGTAGGCGGGTTCGTTCCGTCGTTCCACGACAATGGGTAGTGTTTCCATTCCCGGGGGTATGTTGATTAGTGACGCGAGTTTGGATAACGCGTCGGCGAATTGGTTTTCTTCGCGAGGAAGGTGTATGAACTCTACGTGTTAGAATTCGTTTATAAGCTCTTGTATTTTGTTTTGGTATAGTGCTAGGTTTTCATTAAGTATCTTCCATGCCCCGGATACTTGGTTGATTATGAGGGAGGAGTCCCCATAGACTCTTATGTTGCGGGCGTTGAGTACAAGCGCTGCTTGGAGACCGTGCAAGCACGCTTCGTATTCTGCGGCGTTGTTTGTGACGTCAAAATCCAGTTTGATGGATAAGGGGGTGTGTTCGCCATTCGGGGATATGAGAAGTATTCCTACTCCACATCCTCGATAGTTGGAGGAGCCGTCGAAGTATAACTCCCATTGTTCTTGGTTGATGTTGTAAATCCCATCGTCTAGAAGGGATGTTGTGTCGATAATTGGTTGTTCGTTGATTGCGTTTTCTGCTAGGAAAACGGAGACTGCTCGTCCCTTGATTGCTTTGAGGGGTACGTACTTAAGGTCGAATTCGGCTAGGAGCAATGTCCATCTGGCCATTCGTCCGTTAAGCACAGGTTTCTCGAAAAGGTACTTTACGGGGTCCATTTTTGAGTAGACCTTCGTCTGGTGTGCTAGCATATAGTGACAGAGTTTTTTGGATGACTATACCAATGCTAGACAGCTCTTCTCGACGGGTGAATATCGAGTTTCGTACTCGAGAAATTTCTTGCTAATGTAGTAGATTGCGTGTTCTTCGCCGTTTATTTCTTGAGCGAGCATGGCGCCCATGGCGGTAGGGGTTGTTGTAAGGTATAAGGATAGTGGTAAATCCTTTTGGGGTGGTCGTAGAACTGGTGGGTTAGTTAGCAATTCCTTGACCTTGTCAAATGCTTTTTGACATTCCTCGTCCCATTCGACGTGGTCGGTTTTCTTGAGTTTCTTGAAAACTGGTTCACATATCATGGTGAGTTTGCTAATGAAGCGCGAGATGTATTGGATTTGGCCCAAGAAACTTCGAATTTCATCGAGGTTCATCGGGGGTTGCATTTCTAGAATTGCTTTGACTTTCGAGGGGTCGACCTCGATGCCTCTTTGGCTCACTACATGTCCTAGTAGTTTACCGGATTTGACTCCAAAAGTACATTTTTGGGGATTGAGGCGCATTTTGTATTGTCGTAGGCGCGTGAAGAACTTGCGGAGGTTAGTGATATGACCACTCCTCTCCATTGACTTCACGATCATATCGTCGACGTAGACTTCGACTTCTTTGTGCATCATGTCATGTAAAAGGGTTGTAGTGGTGCGTTGGTATGTAGCACCGGCATTAATTAGGCCGAAGGGCATGACTGTGTAGCAGTATGTCCCCCACGGTGTAATGAAGGCCGTTTTTGCCATGTCTTCGAGTGACATTTTGATTTGGTTGTAGCCTGCGTAGCCGTCCATGAAGGATAGGAGGGCGTGATCGGCGGTGTTGTCGACTAGGACGTCCACATGGGGTAACGGAAAGTCATCTTTGGGACTAGCTTTGTTCAAGTCGCGAAAGTCAACGCATACTCGAATTTTGCCGTTCTTTTTCAAGACTGGGACCATGTTTGAGACCCATTCAGGATATTCGATGACTTGGATGAACCCGGCATAGCTTGTTTTTCGATTTCTTCCTTGACCATAAGGGACCATTCGGGACGTAGTCTTCTTAGCTTTTGTTTGATGGGTTTGTAACCGGGTTTAATGGGGATGCGGTGCTCGGCGATGCTTCGTTCGATTCCGGGCATGTCTTTGTATGACCAAGCGAATACGTCCTTGAATTCGCTTAGGAGTTGTGTGAATTGGGTGCGCTCGTCTTCGTCTAGTGAGGCACCTAGTTGTAGTTCCCTTGGTTCTTCGGGGGTTCCCACGTTTATGGTTATGGTTTCCTCGATGATAGGGTCTTGTGTTTTTGGGTAAACAATGTTTGCAATGTATTTGTTTAATGATTCATTTGTTTGTTCATTTTCGCATGAGTTAGTGTCTTTTGTATTTTGTGTTTTGTTTGTTGCTTGTTGTTTTTTGTTTGTTTGTATTTTGTTGTTTGTTTTAGCTTGAGACAAGACGTAAGCAAATTTATTCATTTCATTATTTTGAAGAGAATTATTCGACAAATCAGAAAATTGCTTGGAGCTAGCCTCCGTAAAAAGGAAATCTAAACTAAAGCTAGAGTCTAGGATAGATGGGTCGACAGATGACCCGACACTAAGAGCATTAGAATCTAAAAGAATTTCTTCTTCTTCTTCATCGTCTTCTGTGCCGCTGGAGCTGCTTGAGTTGCTTGAGTTTGAATCACTCTCGTCCTTGTCTTTGAGATTAGTGACATGGTCGAAGAGTGGTCCTTCACCGGTGATAAGCTGGAAGTGGTGACCTTGTGCATCGGTCCATTTCAGCGTCTTATACCATCCGTTGAGGGTTTTGTCTGCGGCGTCGGCTATAAGTAAGTTAGGTTCGAAGTGACGGTCTCGCATGATCGTGGAGACAATCTCTTCGTTTTTGGTGCTCGGTGAGGCCTTGAGTGTGTTGGGCTCGGCCTCACTAGAGAAACAAGCTTCGGATGAATGGGTGATGTCTCGAACGGAGGTATTCCCGTCGACCATTCCTCCGGGGGTGAAATATGCGTTCAGGTCGAGGATGTAAGGTCGTAGGGTGACCTTGTGGGTTGACCTTCGCCTTTGGATTTCTTTAACCATCCTCTCCTGGTCGTCGTCCTTGGGTTCATAGCCTAGACCCATGGTGAGCCAAAGGCTGTCGTTGTTTTTTGTTTTGAAAGGTTTGTAGGTTTTGATTGGTGTGCGTGTGATAGCGCCGACCTCAAAGTCGAAACCGCATAGGTCTTCCACGGGTTCAGCTACAATTTCCGCAGAATTGGGCTCTTTTGTTGTATCGAAAAGAGCTCGGAAGTTTGAGGCCTTCAAGGTTATGATCTCCTCGTTAAGAGGGATCTTAACCTTTTGATGTAGAGTGGAGGTTACGGCTTTGGTGGAGTGAATCCACGGTCGCCCCAGGAGTATGTTATAGGAAGGGGTCATGTCGATGACTTGAAACTCGACTTTTCTTTCTATGGGACCACTGCGTACGTGAAGAGAAATGGTTCCTTTCACGTGACGTCGGGTTCCGTCGAAAGCTTTGACTCCGTCCATGCTCGGGGTGAAGTCTTTATCGGATAGGCCGAGGCGATGTGCGGTGGCCAATGGTAGAACATTGACTGCAGATCCGTTGTCAACAAGGGACACGGGCAAAGTTTTCTTCATACACTCTACGCTAATGTATAGAGCGAGGTTGTGATTTGGTCCGAATGCGGGGAGATCATCATTTGAGAAGGTGATAGCCCCTGGTAACCAATCTCTTGTGACATGGCTGACCATTTGATCTGGAGAGATCTCAGCGTCTGCGCATGCTATTTGTAGAGCGCGAATGAATGCATTCCTATGTTCCGCTGAGTCTCGTAGAAGGGCCCAGATGGAAACATCGGCTTTTGTGCGGCCGAGTTGCTCAAGCACCTCACTCGTGTTTGGTGGTGGAATTATTGTAGAGGTGGAGGGTGTACTTGTAGAGGGAGTATCCTCTTGGGCTACGGCCTTGCCTTTCTCGGCCGCAGTTGCTTTTCTGGCATGTTCATCTGTGAAGATATTCTGATAAGGACGACGGGCGTGTGAGGTGTGAAACCTCGTCTTGGTTTTTCCTTCTCGCCGCCGCCCTTTTTTTTTTGATCTTTGTTTTCGGGCAGTTTGCCCTTCTTTTTCTTTCCCTTCTTGTTCTTTTTGTTTTTATTCGAGGAAGGAGTAGTTGAGAGTTGAGCCACCGTTTTGTTAGTGGGTGGCCACTCTTCGTCTTAAATCACCGAACTGCACCAGTTGATTTGGTTGCTGGTGGGTGTGACCAAGTAGGAGCAATCTATGACGGGTGCTGATCCGAGGAAGATTGCAGGGTTGTCATAAATTGTGGGGTTGCTTTGGGCTCCGATGCCGATTTCAATGAGTTCTGCGAAATTCTCGGCATCGCCGTAATTAAAGTGTCTTTGCCACTCGGGTCGTAAGCTACCGAGAAATGTGTATGTGAGCTCGTCCTCGTGTGGAGGGTTTGGAACTTGGGCAAGTAATTTTCTCCAATCGAGCGAGGTATTGGGTAATGTCTTCCTCGTCCCCTTGGAGTTGGGTGACGAGAGTATGGAGGGAGACATGCTTGTCGACCTTGTTCTTAGCGCGTTGCTCTAGGCGTTCAACTTCGATCTGATGCAAGGTCTTCAAGTTGTCAATGTCTTTGGTGAGCTGATTAACACGGTCACGGAGAGTTCTTAATCTATTGAGGTTAGCCACCTTTGAGGAGCGCTTGAAGCGAGGGGTGATGATGCGATTCATGGTGAGTATTCAGCTGAGGCCTGCATTTCACTTTGCATATTAGTGACACGACTCGACCCACTAGACTCACATTCATTTTTAAGCATTCATTTTAGCTCATTTCTTTGTTTAAAAAGACCTTTTATGTTTTGAAAAAGAGGAGATTTTCGAAAAGGTTTTAGCTAAAGGAAGCTTTTGAGACGAGGATGTGTGCGCACATCTCGCCTCGATGTTAAAATGTTTTGCTTTGCACCCGTCGAACTAGTATCGGCGATTTGCCGAGGTGAGCTCGAGTTCGGATGTGTAAAAAGAAGAAGGATTCGGCTCGAGCAAGTCGTGTCGAGGATGTTAAAACAGAGCCTAGGCCGTATGACCTAGAGGATTGAAATCCACGAGCTCGGGTTTTAATCCTTACTCGGGTTTTTGCTTGTTAGTGAAAAAGGAGAATTTTGAGAAAGCTTGTTTCAAAAATTCGCGATAGTTTTGTTTGAAAAGTGTTAGGTTGTTAGATGTTAGGTTCATTTATCTTTGAAACGTTCAAGCGAGTTTTCGAAGATATGAATGCAAATGCTCGTTTTGAAAAAGACCATGGAGTGTATAGCCTCGAACTTGTACGTATGACTCAAAAAGGGTGAAAATGAGTCAGTCGGGTACACCTCCAACTATCTCGAGTACGCTTTGGCAGATACTTAACCCCTTCATTTCCTTACGCCGGGGCGATAGGTTTTCTGAAGGGAGCACTGGGGCGGTCGAGATAGTCGTTTACGGCAAGCCGTGGAGGGGCGAGAGGAAAGCTAGTCCGGCATGTGCTTTATCGAGTGGACAAGCCTGCATGTGGGAACCACCTCTCGAGGGTGCAAAGGGTGCCTAGATTCCAAAAGGAATGGACTCTAAACGAATGTGCATAGCTCAAATATGTATACTTGGATTGTTCAAGGCTTTCAAGTTTCACCTCTTTATTTTTAAAAAGAAAAAGCTAGTTTTAAGTTTTAAAAATAAGATGTCCCCAGTGGAGTCGCCAAACTGTGGAACCCGGGAACCGCGTCGAGGGACCCAACTCGGCGTCTTGCTTAAAGGGCGGATTTTAAAGTTAAAAAAGATTAAGTTGGAAAAACCTTTAAGAACTGTTATGGAGTCGCCACCTAATTATCGCGGAAATTAGGAACCTGCTACCATGTTCTAAGTTAAAAACATGTCCTAGATTTTGGAGCACGCCAACACCCCTAGATCTAAGGCTGTGAAACCAGATTGGATTCGGGGTGAGGGTACTTTAGAAAAAGAGTTAATTCAAATAATGATTTATGAAAACCTTTTAGAAAAGCCTTTGTAAAAATAGCCTCTACTGACCTAGAACAATCCTTGTAAGATGATATTTGAGCTAATGTTATCGCTACGTACAAGTGCGATAAGTTTGTAAAAGAATGCAGATGCAGATGCAAAAAGATTGATTAAAACCCTCAGTTTAGCATGTTTAACTTGTTAACGAATACGGTTCAGTTAAAGGTCGAATTCATTGTTTAAGTTGAATTTAATGCAAAATAAGAAGGTGCAAGATGCATGCAAATAAAATAAAGTTCAATTGTCCATTGGTTTATTTTATAAGAATTCGATTCTTATGCGACTTTGGCGTGTCATCGGATATGGAGTGTACCCGAAGTAAATAGAACACTTGGAGTGCAAGCGCGCTGGGTGCCAAAGCCGGGGGGGCGCTAAAGTGTAGATCCCTTTGTTAGTCCATAGAAAATAAGAAAAAGCTTTGATCCAAGTGGATCGGTACCTACCTTGTCCTGACGCTTTAGATCTGGGCAGAGCTTCGCTTCTTGAACTTAAAAGGAGGATGAATTCAACACGGGATGGTGTGTTGAACTCAAGGATTTGAGTACTTGAGGCTTTGTGAGTGTTTTGTAGAACGGTGCAAGATGTGAGAAATTGTGTGTGAAAGATGTATTCTGGTTGTGAATTGTGTTTTCGAGGTCAGGGTATATGGGTGTATATATACTAAAAACCTCGGAGAAATAGGAAATCCGGGGATAAAAACAGGCCTAGGAACCGCATAGGCTTATGCGGTTGCCTCCCCAAACCGCATAAGCTTATGCGGTTTGAGGGTGTGGTTTTAGCCTAGTTTCCTAGTTTCGGTTGAATTAAATCTTTGAAAGATTTCGAGATAATCTCAAACGTGAAGCTCAAGAAAACCCCTAGGATATTTGAGATATTTTGTGATGCTCGGGGCTTTGGAGTGCGGGCCAAAGGTGGGTTTGGGCTCAGTTTCGAGACAGGAAAAATTAAAAGGGTGTATTTGCATAGTTTTTGTGAAATAAGGTAAGACGTGAAGCCGTATTTTGTGTAAGAGGGGGCTAAAGGGGAGATTTAGCCACCGGGTCTAAATTTAGGAATTTAGGAATGCTGAATTAGGCCTTGTTAATGTAAAAGGGTTAATTGTAATGCAAATGCGAAGCTCATGCCAAATGAAGCAGGACAGGGACCTAGCTAGACTCCAAATGGACAAAATGAACGTTTATTTAAGTGTGATGTAAAGCGACCTAAATCATTTTAACATTTAAAACGACTCAAAATGAATTCGACATTAGTTAGAACCGTTAAAGTCAACGTTAAACATGCGTAATAAAAGTCCGTGATACATCACAGGGTTTTGTGTGGGAGGGTACGGATATGGGTATCCACAACAACGTGAACTACAAATCTGGAAAAGCATGACATATCAACATAATTAACATGAATGAGATCTAATTATATGAAAAACTAACGGGCCAATCAAAATCAAACTAACGACGAATTTTCAAGTCATACTACGCAAAGAAATCGAACGTGCATACCAAATAGACGAGAGACACGACACATCCACACACACATATCGAAACCATGCTAAAAACATAAATCGAAGACGAACGATAAAAAATAACAATTACGACGATAAACAACAGAGCGACAGAGAGTGATAAAAAACGACAGAGAGCGATAAAAGACGATAAAAACGATAATTTAAACAAAGTAAACTGAGTATTTTTGCACCCTCAACTTATATGTATCGTTGACCAATTCTTTGAGTCGTGTCGATTGTAAGATTTTATCCCAAGGGGCCGTCGTCGACGAAAACGAATGATAAATCCGTAACTTCGTACCGAACTGACAGCAATTTTCAAAAGCTTGTAACTTCTTCGTTTCTCAACGAAATTAAAAACCGAAAGATGTTCTGGAACCGTGGCAAAGTAAACTTTAAGATTATGTAAACAAATCAGATAGATTGTGAAGTTTGTAACGCGGAAAACGAGGCAGAAGAGGTGATAGCTGAACGAAAATCAGAAAATGGTGCTCTGTTTTTCGAGCAGCTATCTCGACTTCTTTTGAGGCTTTTTTGAGGGCTTTTTGTGACTCAGTGTTATGTGTGTATGTTATAAAACTCGTCCCCTAAATGCTTGTGGTTAGTGTGTATATATATAGGGTCAAAAGGTAGGGTTTTTCGAATGGAAAAGAGCAGCTTCTCCCTACTTTCGAGGGTTGCTGTCCTCGGCCCTCTTTGTGGATATTGTTAGGGGTTTTAGTAGTGTTTCTTGTGGGTTAAGCAAAGGGTATATGGGTAAGGTAGTTAGGATACGGGTACGGGTCATGGGTAGATGAATCTGAGTCGGGTTTTGGTCTGAATATGGGCTGTCAAAACAAAGCACGGGGATGGAGTGCAGAAATTTGCTTTTAGACGAGCTATTTGGCTGGGTTTCTAGTCTGATCAGTCGAAGGGGAAGGTGGGTAGAAAAGGCCTCGAAATTCGTGTGGAAACGGGCTCAAAATCGCTCTAAAAATTGGGCTTAAAACGAGCTTTAAAACTTGATGTTAAGAAAACGAATTCATCGAATGCGATTTAATAAAATGTTTTAAAAGCACGAGAAACGACTTTTCAAGTCAAATATCAAATTTGTAAAAGCGATGTTTCAAATCAAAAAACTTAAAATGATTTTTTCAAATCGAAATATTTTATTTTCAATAAAACAAACTTGTGGCGAATAAATTTTGACTGAAATAAATTTACCCTATTAAACATTAATTCAAATATCATTTAAATTAATAAAACATTACGTCGACGACGCCCGACTTACATCGTAAAACGAACTCAAATAAATGACACGAAATACATGTTGTCCTATCATCATTGGGTATTTATCGGGTTTTCTATAAATTTCCATATCGACAGATACGGGTATCTACAACTGTCATGTCCTTAAATGTGTTGTCCTACCCCGATAGCTCAGTACGGAGTCCTCATCTTTTCCCAAGACACATGCTCCTCGCCGCAGATGGTATCGAAACTGACATGGTTCGGATACTATTGTACTAGCTTGACTAGCGCTTTAATCCATGCTCAGTTAAACTGGGCGCTCTATGGATACTCGTATCCTTACCCTCCTAAACAAAACCCTATGATGTAACATGACTCATTCTTTGACGCTAACTTCGACTGTTTTCTGGTGTCGAACTAATGTAATCGTGTTTAGTGCATGAACAAGTCAAAATGTGAAATGTCAGTTAAATAAATGTCCATCGGTTCATTTAGAGTCTACCCTAATTCACATAGCAGAGCATCCAAGCCCAAATCACAAAAACAATCCAAACACAGTTCATTAGGCCCTTTTCGTATAAAGGCCCAATTCTCCAAAGTTCCTAAATTTAGGTTTGGTAGCTAAAACCGCTATTCAAGATCACTATTTGCAAAAGCTGACCTTACAAATAGTTTTATTTTAATATTTCCTTTATAATGAGTGTAACACCCCGGCCCCAACTAAAGGCCGGAATGTCACTCACGGTAGCTCGCCAGGCTGCGTACATCGCCCGCTAACCAACACGGGTCCTTTCCAGCGCACTTTGTCCTCACTTGTGCACATCCTGAGAACTTCGCAGGAGGTCACTCATCCCAAGACTACTCTCCAGCAAGCATGCTTAACTAAAGAGTTCTTAAGATGAGCCACCAGAAAAGAAGATGCATCTTGTTGGTATGAGCAGCACGTTCAACCCTTTTAAGCACAATGTCACTTTAGCTAACACATGGACCTCTTCAACGAGGTACCCAGCCCGAATAATCTCGGACAACACCGGGTATTACACACCCCTACTCGAAAAACGCAACGTCCTCGTTGTGCCTGGTAGCTACCCGCAGTATGGCATTCAAGAATCCTCCCTAACTAGGTGCATAACCACACGGTCGCCGGGTTGCTCTAATACCATTGTAACACCGCGGCCCCAACTAAAGACCGGAATTTCACTCACGGTAGCTCGCCAGGCTGCGTACATCGCCCACAAACCAACACGGGTCCTTTCCAAATAAGACTTTGTCCTCACTGCACATCCTGAGAACTTCCCAGGAGGTCACCCATCCCAAGACTACTCTCCAGCAAGCACGCTTAACTGTAGAGTTCTTAAGATGAGCCACTAGAAAAGAAGATGCATCTTGTTGGTATGAGTAGCACGTTCAACCCTTTTAAGCACAATGTCACTTTAGTTAACACATGGACCTCTTCAACGGGTGCAGGCAGAATAATCTCGGACAATACCGGGTATTACAATGAGCATTTTTCATATTTTTTGATCTCCGGCCTAAAACTGAGCTCGAGTATGCTTTTGGCCCAATTCTCAAAACCCTAAGCCAAGAAGAACATAATCAGGCCCTTAAAGAGCTCTCCCACCGAGTGCCTTGGAGTATAAGTAAAGCAATTATGTTGAATCTTTTCTAAATTTCACAAAATCGGATCTAGAAAGATTCGAAATAAAGAAAACAGGCGCCTTGAAACCGCCTTAGTGCATGTGGTTTCCTGAGGGAGCCGCCTTAACTGATGCGGTTTTCTGTCTAGCCTTTACCCAATTACTATAAATACGGGCCTTTGCTCAAGGATCCACACATCATTTACACATCAATTCTCATTCAATACACAACAAATCCCTTTCACAAACAGCCTCACGCATAAAACCTTGAATTTTTCACAGTTCATGTGTTGAATTCTCTCATTTGTTATAACGAAGCTTTGCCCACTTCCTTGTTGAATCAGATAGTATTTGACCCACAATGGGTCGACCTCTCTTCTCTAGACAAACAAAGGGTTTACATTAATGCCCTTAGGCTTTCGCGCCCTTGACTATTTTGCATAAGATTGTCATACTAGATTCGGATACACTATCCGACTCGTACCCCACCAAACTCGCATCAGCAACGACCTGAAATTAAAATGAATCAACGTATTTCAATTTGAAGCTATGCATTTGCAATCTTTTTTTTATGCATTTAACACGATTTAATGAATTCGACATTAACTAACTATTTTCATTTAAACATCGTTAAAACATGTTAAACTGAGAGTTTTAAACAAATTAAACAAACTTTTTGCACCCTGCATTACGTGAGCTGCGTAAGCACTGACGTTTTGCCCCAAAACTGCCAATACTCAAGCGGTTTACAGTGGAAACCGCATGACAACGTGCGGTTTCCACCCCTTTATTTTGTATACATCTTTTCAAACAAATATCGCATATGCACGTATCGAATAACTTAGCTCAAATGTCTTTAATGGATTGTTCTTGAGCAACTAGTGGATACTTTTCAAAGTAGGATTTTCTAAAAGGTTTTTCTAGAACAAATGAATTAATCTTTGGAAGAGTACCATCACCCCGAATCTGAATCTGGTTTCACAATAACCTTAGACGATTGGATGTTGACATGTCCTAAACTCTAAGACCGTGTCATAGAGCTTAAGACACGTAGTCAGGTTTCAAATTATTGCGTTCATTTGGTGGAGAATCCAAAGCAGTTTTAAATGTTTTTCTTACTTAATCTTTTTTACTATAAGCACCTCCTATTTATTCACAAAAACACTTGAGCAAGATGTCGAGTGGTCCGCCGCGTAGACCCGGTACCCACAAAAAGGAAGATCATAAGAAGGTAGAACTTGAGTGTCAAACATCTCCCTTACAATCCAATATTATGATTAATGACATTATTCCCAAACAATCGACATGAGTGAAAATAGAATGTATGTGGGAGAAGGATATGAATATTTAACATTTGTTTAAATTGTTTGCCAATTGAAGCATTTTCTATGATTAAGGTTGAAGCCTCACACTCTAATAATGGTTTTAATTAAGAAACTAGTGGTGCGCCCCGTGATATTCACGGGCCGGCTCGGTGTATTGATTCAGCTATCGTTATGGTTTATAGTGTTCATGTTTGGGGAATTGTGGAATGTTGCTTTTGGTCATTGGCCTTTATCGTTTTTGAAGTTTAGGTTCAATTAGTGTATCGTAATGTAGTAGACATTTATTGTTGGCTTGCTTGTGGCTAGCCGCTTCATTGGGCAACATTTCCAAAGTAAATTTGTTTGTCTATATTCTTGATTGTTGAAACGGAATATGCGGAAAGAGCGTAACATTATTGGTTCCTTAAAATTGCTGTGCAATTTTCCAGTTGTTCTGCTTCAGATTATTCTCTAAAATAATCAAACGCTCATATTTAAGTGAATCACATGCTATCGGAAAAACTGATGAAACAGGAGGACCTAGAAACAAACGACCACCACTTAGGCAATGTTCTCTAACTGAACTGAATTGATTGGAGTTGAACTAAACTGAAATAAACGGTGTTGGGCTAAACTAAACTGAATTGATTTTATAAGAATTATTAATTAAAATAAATTAAATATCGAAAATCATGATATAATAGTAAATAATTTAAGGTAATATTTTATTAAAATATTATATAATATTATATGTATATTAGTATACTATTTGCCTGCGGACCTATGAATCCTACATTAATGTTGACTTGTTGTATCAATGTAAACAAAGAGCTCAATCAGAAATAATAATCTTACTTAAAATGGCAATTAAAGACATTATAGGGTATGCCATATTCATGTGATCTGACTCGTAAATTCATGGAACTATTTTAATTAGACTATTCTTGAGTTCTCGAATACATTTGAAAACAAATTGTGTGAAGGGCACAACTCATTCTACCAAATTTCCACCAAGACAAATTGTGTGAAGGTCACAACTCGTTCTACCAAATTTCCAATTAGGTCAGCCTCGTTATTGAACAACGCTCCACCAGATACTCATTGAAGGTACTCACGGATACCGCAGGCATAGCGTTTGCACAGTGCTTACACATTCTCGTAGTAGCGCGTGATTTCATTTAAAGGCTTTGGCCGACTTTCCGACAACTTTCGTAGGAAGTAGGCTATCTTTTTATGGTAATTATAACTGCGAAAAACGAATAACCGGATGACCACGAATAACAAATGCAAACTTCTGAGATTGATTCCTTGAAACAAACACTATATTTTTGACAGGATCAACGCTTCAACGCTCCACCAGAACTACAGTGCAAACGGAAAAAACACATACATGTTCACCAAAAAGTACGGGGTTACCCTTAATCATTGATTTAACAAAATTATTCACCTTACTTTATATTTATCTATTCATATACAATAAACTCATACATCAATTACCAATATGTAAATGTTACTCTTATAGTCCTTGTAGGGATCTCATCTCATTCACTAATCAAATATTAGTGTAAATCAAATTACTCTAATTTGATGAGCAAGATCTATGTAGTTACAAATAGACTTTGTTACAAGTTTATAGAAATTTATACCTTCTTACAAGGAATAAAATGGGCACAAAACTAGAACTCCTTTCTAGTTTTGTTTCTTGAGCTAACAATATGGATGATCCTCCAAACCCGAGTTTCCAAAATAGGAAACCTCCTTCTTGTTGCACCCAAGAAGTACACCAAATTTACTAATGATTTTGAACTAGAAATTACTTAGTAAACACTTGATATTATGTGAATATAATTACTACTAACTCTTAGTAGTATTTAGAAAAATATAAGTACTTATTACTTATAATATTAGAGAGAGTTTTGAGAGAGATGAGTAATGAAAGTTTTTTATGCATACACACTTTCTATGGCCTTATGTTTTTTAAAGAATAGAACAAGCAATATGGAGAGTGTAGAACACCCCATATTTTCGGCCATAAGGAGAGAGGTGAGGAAGAGTGTAGCCTTTGCATGCTTCTTCTTTTTCTTGTTAAGAACAATGCTTTATAAAACAACATCATGATGTTATCTTAAGCATGCATCAAAAGCAAAGTGAAAACAAAACAAGTAGGACAAAAAAAGGGAATCTTCTTCCCTTGTCCTCTCATTTAGGACGGTCCAAATAGGGCCTTAATGGGTCTATTTTGTTTTCAATATTTGTCTCCATTAAATAGTTATAATTTATCACTTAATTATCTAATATAATAAAGTGTAAATTAATTTAACTCTTCCTTAATATACATGTACACTTACACATATATTAAAATTGTACTTTTACTAATCTCATTAGTAAAATATACATGATTAGTGAATTAACAGTTAATCACTAATTCTCATCTCCTCTAATAATTTTATCGATATAAAATTCAATCATCCGAGTTCACAACTCGATTTCTCTCTAAATTAATTCACCAACTAACCGTTAGTCGAATTATCAAGTCACTAATCTAATCGTATCTCATACAATTAATTAGCTTCATATTTGGAGTACGTTCCTATAGGTGTGACTTAAAGGGATCAATTGATCACCGCCGTTCTCACGACAATAACGTCAAACTCTAATACCAATCGTTATTGATTTACGTTAATCAATTGACAATAATACAGGATTATCCCCATGTATTCCTTAATTGAGATTTATTAAGTAATCGCACTATTGTGGAGGACACTGTAACACCCCGTGTTTTATTAATACTAATTAATTACTTTGACTAAATTAGTAACTTAAATTTTGTATAGTTTAACTCTTATTCAATTACTTTAAAAACGCGGCTGAAAAATTTCGATTGAATAAACTTTCTCAAATACATTTCTAATTAAACTTTCTTGATTTTATATTAACTTGTATTATATTTTTATTTCTAAAATACTTGTTAAACTAAAACTTCGATTCAATTGCTTTTATTAAAATTAATGTATTTGCATTTCATCTTAAAAATTATTATTAATGGAACGAAATATAATTTTATCAAAATATATCTTGCAAATAAACTAACCGTTTGAAAATATGTGAGACTGTAATAAAATTTATAGTTGACAATTTTTATACATTCTATATCTCAAAATATAAATCTTATAATACTAATCATAGAACTAAAATTTAAAACGAATAATTTAAAGTATAGTATATTTTATAAAATATAAAAGTTTATAAATAAGAGCGAATGAAACAGAGCAAATCGGAAACCAAAATAAAATCCTATCCTCATGTCGACATTACTCCTTACTTTTTAGATATTTTTGTTCTCTTTGATTATCATCCATTCATCTCATTTCCCCTTATTCTTCTTCCCCATTACTTTGTTCCCCTAAAAGAAGCACAAATCAACAACAAAAACAAAGCAACGACAACAACAACAGACCACAACAACACTCCCCTTATAACTCCCTCTTTTCTGGTCTTCTTCTTCATCTCCCTCTTTCTCTTTTTCCTCCATTTTTAAATCAACAAATCAACAAATAATAATAATAATAATAATAATAATAATAATACAACATCAGCAACAATAACACAACACACAACAACAACAAACAAGCAACGACAACGACAACAACATCAACAGAACAACGACGGCAACCACCCCACGGTGGGCACCACTTCTTCCGCCCCCCTATGCCGCGCTGCGTGGTCCTCTGCCTCAGCTCGCCACCACATTGGCCACCTCCTCGAGCTCCCTTCTTTTCTCTTCCATTTGAGACACCATTAGAGGCGACCTCGAGCTCGACCACCGATGTTTCAGACCACCGTGAGCCTCGCCACTAGTGGCCACCGTCACCACCATCACAAGGAGCATCACCACCGTGGTGGCCCTGCTCTCCCTGTTTTCCTCTCTATTTTTCCGGCCACCACCACCGTGTACGTCCCTTTATTCTCCTCTACCTCCCCTGTCGTTCTTCCTCTTGTTCTCCTCTGTTTTATTTTCGCCGGAAAACGTTCGCCGGAGTTCAGTCAACAACATCACCCCCTCCGTTTTCCTTCACCGGTAAACGCCTTGCTTTTTCTCTCATTTTTCGTTCTCCCTTCCATCCTCTCTATTACTCACTCTCTCCTCTGTTTTTGCTCACCACCGCCGGGGCTCGGACCTGCCCTCCGTTCTACCTCGCCGGAGCTTCGCCGGAGTTCCTCACCATCGTTTAACTCCGGTCAGCTGTGTGACCGTGTCGTAAGGTTCAGGTCACTGCTGTTGTGACCTCGGTCTTGCTGCCTTTGTTCCATCGGTCGGGTCGGGCTATTATCATGCTTGGAGCTACTGTGGTTTGTTATTTGGCTTCACTATTACTCCTGACTATGGAGTTGGCTAAGATGAAACAAATCGGGTTTTTATTTGGAGGTCCTCTGTTCGTGAGCCAAATTTAGGTGACTCGTTTCTTCCTCAAAATCTCTAACTTAAAAACTTTGATTTTATTCTAACTTGTGATTCAAAGTGAGCTAGTATGCATTAGACACGTATGATTCCCGTTTCAGTTTAATTTTCCGCCTTAGTTTAATTAAGTCACGAAAAACCGGGTTGTTACAGACACTTACTCCAACAATCTCCCACTTGTCCGAGACAAGTTGTGCATTACCAATTCTCATGTCCGTTTCACATCTCCCACTCAATGCAAGGTGTCTTACAGGTCGTACTTGCATTCTAAGATATATATCATGAGTGGTTTCCTCGATAAGGAGAGTAGCTGTCTGACCGGGGAATCTACCGTAGATTCTTACCGAGCGTGGCCACGCATTTTCAGCGACTACTCCTCGAGTGGCCCAAAGATGTTTTACCCTGACGAGGGTGGACATTTCCCTTCCACTCGATCAGATCAGTATAATGCAGATCACCATGACCCCAAAGATGCCCTTATAACCCCTTTCACGGCATGGCTTAGGACAAAAATGAAAGTCACTCTGAACCGCACCGACTGCATAATCAGCCCAAATAAAGAATCGACTAAAGGAATACTATAGAATTCCCACCACGACTGTGTTTCAATCTCATTGAAAAGGAATTTATAAGCGCCACCGTCCGACAGAGTGTCTCATACCGTCTATGCAAACGATCACCATCACATATGACCCTATGGTGTTGAACCCACCATCGAACGACTTGCAATCTAGTCTCTTCGAGACGTCACCTCATATGAGAGACTAGGGACCAAATACTTAGTTTATACCGTTCACTTGAATATGTTCAAAGTTGTTACACAACTATTCGGATAAACAAAGTATGCATTCAAAATGACTTAAGAGAGTAAAAATACTCTAAACAATGAATGTTATTTTCATATATGTAATAGGATACTTTATCCATTACATATCTCAAAAACTAAAGGAAATCAGGCATACGCCTCAACCCCATAGAGGCGGTGTGAGCGTCATGCTTAGTCCTCGAAAGAGGCTTGGTTAAAGGATCAGTGATCTCATCGTCTGTCCCAACCTTACAAATATCTATTTCCTTTCTTTCCACATTATCTCTTATAACATGGTATTTCCTCAAAACGTGTCTAGATTTATTACTAGACTTGGGCTCCTTTGCTTGAAAGATAGCCCCACTATTATCGCAATAAATAGTGATTGGATTTGCGGCACCAGAGACTACTCTTAGTCCATGCAAGAACTGCCGAATCCATACAGCTTCTTTAGCGGCTTCCTAAGCTGCTAAATATTCAGCTTCTGTTGTAGAATCCGCAATGACACTTTGTTTGAAGCGTTTCCAACAAACAGTTCCTCCATTTACCAAAAGACATAGCCGGATTGGGATTTCAGATCATCCCCATTGGTTTGGAAACTTGCATCCGTGTAACCCTTTACACGTAGCTCAAGTTCTCCTCCAAACACTAGAAACGAATCCTTAGTTCTTCTCAAGTACTTAAGGATGTTCTTTACAGCTATCCAGTGACTCTCACCGGGATTGGCTTGATACCGGCTCGTCATGCTCAAGGCGAAAGCGACATCGGGACGAGTGCACATCATAGCATACATGATTGATCTTACAGCGGAAGCATAAGGGATCAATTTCATGCGTTCAATTTCCGCAGGAGTCGTAGGACATTGAGATTTCTTCAATGTTATTCCTACACTCATCGGAAGAAAGCCTCTCTTGGAGTCTTTCATATTGAACCTATCAAGAATCTTATCGATATAAGTTTCTTGACTTAATGCTAGTATCCTTTTGGATCTATCTCTATAGATCCGGATACCCAAGATGCGTTGTGCCTCTCCCAAGTCCTTCATTTGGAAATGGTTTCCCAATTCCACCTTTACCAAATTCAAACTTGGAACATCATTTCCAATTAGTAGTATGTCATCCACATACAAAACAAGGAAGGTTACCTTGCTCCCACTAAACTTCATGTATAAACAGGGTTCCTCAAGACTTGAAATAAACCCCTTTTTGTTTTATAACATGATCGAATCTATGAATCCAACTCCTTGATGCAAGCTTAAGACCTGCATACTTTCTTAGGGTTGGATGTATCTGCAAAACATTCAGGTTGTGTCATGTACACTTCCTCTTCTAGAATCTCATTCAAGAAGGCGGTTTTTACATCCATTTGTCATATTTCATAGTCATGAAATGCGGCAACCGCTAAGATTATCCTTATGGATCGAAGCATTGCAACCGGTGCAAAGGTTTCATAATAATGAATACCTTGGACTTGTGAAAAGCCCTTTGCCACCAATCTAGCTTTGTAAACATCTATATGTTTATCTATGCCGAGTTTGATTTTGAATATCCATTTACACTGAAGGGGTCTCACTCCTTCAGGTAAATCTACCAAGTCCCAAACTTGGTTCTCGTACATAGAATCCATTTCGAATTTCATGGCCTCAAGCCATTGTTCGGAGTCAGCTACTGATAGCCTCCTTATAGGTTGAGGGTTCGTTGCTTTCGAATAACAACAAATCACCCTCCTCCTCGATGTTACCGAGATAGCGGTCAGGTTGATGACTAACTCCTACTGACCTCCTAGGGATTACAACCGTGTCAGAAGACGAGGAGCATTTTCCTCATTTTCTGCGTCGGTTTGTGGCTCTTGAACTTCATCAAGTTCAAATTTTCTCCCACTCTGTTTTCTAGAAATGTATTCATTTTCTAGAAAAACAGCATCACGAGCCACAAACTCTTTGTTCTCGTGAGGATTGTAGAAGTAATAACCACACGTTTCCTTAGGATAACCTACAAATAGGGAACCTTTCCCGTCCATATCTCATATGGAGTCTTATTGGAGACTTCGATTTAGTGAGAATACAAAGATACGATGATAGCTGAAAGCCCCAAAACGATCCAGGAAGCTCACTTTGACTCATCATAGACCGAACCATATCAAGCAAGGTTCGGTTTCTCCTTTCTGCAACACCATTCAACTGTAGTGTGCCCGGAGGAGTCCATTGTGATACTCTACCACAATTATTAAGAAGTGAATCAAACTTATTTCTTAGATATTCGCCACCACGATCCGATCGTAGTGCTTATATCTTCTTATCAATTGGTTCTCAACCTCATTTTGAAATTCTTTGAATTTCTCAAGAGCATCACTCTTATGCCTTATTAAGTAGACATAACCATATCTACTTAAATCATCGGTAAAAGTAATGATGTAATGATATCCTCCTCTAGCGATAATGTTTAATGGACCACACACATCGGTGTGTATGAGTCTTAGAAACCTCACTTGCTCGTGTCCCTTTATCACTAAAGGGTGCACGAGTCATTTTGCCTTAAAAGGCAAGCATCGCACGTACCATATGATTCGCAATCAAATGGTTTGAGAACATTGGTCTCAACAAGTCTCTTTGTGCGTCTATCGTTTATGTGACCTAAACGACAATGCCAAAGGTAGGATTTGTTTGATTCATTCATTTTGAGCCTCTTGTTCTCTATATGATCAACATCATTGACATCATTTAAAACATAAATACCTCCAATTGAAATGGCTTCACCATAAACCATTTCATTAAATGAAAAAGTACGTCGATTGTTCTTAATCATAAAAGCCTTCCGTATCAAACACGGAGACGGAGATAAGGTTTTTCGTTAGAGTTGGTACAAAATAACAGTTATTCAAATACAACTCTAAACCACTAGCTAGAGTGAGTACATAGGTTCCCACGGAAACGGCCGCTACTCTAGCTCCATTACCCATGCGGAGTGCTCGCAAATATCTCATTCCTTGCAAGTGATTGCAAAGGTGAGATCCAAATCCGGTATCACATACCCATGTAGAAATGCAAGCATGATTTATGTCAATCATATAAAGACTAGAAGGAACAATATCTTTGGATGTCGCACATCCATCATTCTTTTCCTTCAAGGATTTGGGACAATTGCGCTTCCAACGACCGGGTTTGGGCTTGCTATTCTCAATAGCCTTTCCCTTACCCTTATCTTCCTTGAACCGAGCTTTATAAGCTTCCTTCCCTTTCTTAATCCCAAAGTTTATGTTCTTCAATCTCATTGAAAGACATCTTTTCTCTCAATCTCATTCACTTTTGTGCTCTCTAGGTTGAGGCACAACGTCGTTACTCTAGTGAATATCTCATATGCACTTTTGTGAGTAATGAAGCGAAGTTTGAGAGTAGGTGACATTGACCAAATCAACACATTTTAAAGTCATTGTCCACTTTTAGGTGCTCATCGTAGGCGGCTCGTGCCGCCGCGGTGGCCCTAAGTCCGGGTTCGGCGGGAGGTTGTTCGGTAAGGTATTTAAGCACATTGTCGGATTGAGCGGCGCCCCTTATAGTCGAATCCCATTTGACAAGGTTGCTACCGTCAACTTTTAGGATACATTTATCCATCACGGTTCTCAACCATGAATTTTTACCCAAAATGGGTGCGGGAGTTGAGGTTGTCATTGCGATTTGAAATAAATTATTCTACAATAAATATGAGGAAATTAACATTCATTGTACATTAATGACATTTGCTAAAACTCTTTTTAAAACAAATGTCCATTTATATAATGATCTCCCACGAAATTATATAAATGATTCCAAGACTCGTTTTTCATATAAAATTAGACATCTCATGTTTCCTTTTATATAAAAACGATAAGTCAACACCTGACTAATTCTACACTAGAATGCTTGGTTGATGATTTTCTATAAAATGCATCGATTAGCCCCAAATAACTTTTATTTGGTTGAGTCCAAACCAAATTAGCACGGGACTTCCTCCCACTACTTACCCATGGTAACAAGGTTCCACGTTGCGGAGGTCCTCACGAACATGGGGTTCATAGTCGCTACATTTGGAAAGGCTTAATCTCAATTCATTTGTTAAAAATATGGGTGATCTTGTCAATTTTTAGTCAATTAAATTCTTTATAAGTGAACTAATTTAAGAATGGCGACCTAAAAACGACAATCGGAGTGGGATATCGAGGCATGCATGGCGATTTTGGCATGTGTGCGGAAAATAAGCAAACAAACAAGCATTATAAAGCAAGCATAAACCTAGTATGGCCACCTAAAAGTAATTAAAATACAAGGAGTTACAAATTGGAAACCAACTCCTTTGGTCCCTCTTCATATGGACTTCATCCAAGGCTCCTCCTTGCTAGCTTTAGAACACTTCTAAGGCTCCATGTCGATCTCCATCACCGGTCTTCGATTTACAAATAGTTACAAGTATGATTTACAAATGAATACATAGCAATCCTATTATACATTTATAAATGAAATGAACTATTAAATTACAAATCGGCGATACGAGATCGCATTTAATTACAAACCACACGATATTCCCTTTCATTACGGGCAATATCGGTAAAAATAACAAACTATGGCCATACTAGTAAGAACAAACATTCATTCAATAATAAACATTCATCCAAAAATGCATAATGTAAAGCTTATATGTAAAAACATGCCAAAATCGCCCTAATCAATAATCGCATTAAATCGTTTCAAACCGATCTCATTTTTTTAATCGATTAATCTCATATTAATCAATAATGCTTAAAACACCTTTTAAGCTTGAACTAAAACTTCTAAACTGATTTAGAACACCCAAAATTAGTTTTCACTAATTCATAGTGATTTTAGTTCACTTTAGTGGTCATTTTGCTAATTACTTTAACTTTAATCATAACACTTTATGAATAAAGCATTAAAAATACAATATAATATAAAATAAAACCATTTTTATTTTGGAAAAATTTTGTACATTCTGGAACACTTCCAAGATGTCAAAAATGAAAAGCTTGCTCAAAATATTTTAGGAATTATTTTTATAACAATAAACATACGATTTCATCGATTTTATCTCATAAAATCAATAAAACGTCCAAATCAGTGAGGTAAAATCCCAAATTTATACGTGAGCATCCTCATAATGTATAAAAATATTGGTATAAATTTCATGTCCAGAAAACAACGGTTACTATATTTTTGGACATAAAATGCATTATATACCGATTTTAAACAAATAAATAAATAAATATTCAAAACTCAACATATGACTTTGAACATTTACATGCAGAAAGTATAAATATGAAATATCACTGTGTAAAAATTTCGAGACCAGATTCCAACTATAACTATTTATAGTCATTATTTTAGCCAAAAACACACTTTTTGACTCGGTTTTGTATAAAAATCATTTTAATTAGCAAACAAATTTCAAAAATTACGAAATTTGACCAGTAACTTCATGAGACCAGAAACTATGCATGAAATAAAAATCTCGTGTTAAAACAAATTTTAACACCATTTTCGGATTTTATGTCATTTATTCTCAATAAATACATAAAACTCCAAAAATAACAAAATAAATTTGTAACTACAAGCCTAAAGCTCTGATACCACTTGTAGGGATCTCATCCCATTCACTAATCAAATATTAGTGTAAATCAAATTACTCTAATTTGATGAGCAAGATCTATGTAGTTACAAATAGACTTTGTTACAAGTTTATAGAAATTTATACCTTCTTACAAGGAATAAAATGGGCACAAAACTAGAACTCCTTTCTAGTTTTGTTTCTTGAGCTAACAATATGGATGATCCTCCAAACCCGAGTTTCCAAAATAGGAAACCTCCTTCTTGTTGAACCCAAGAAGTACACCAAATTTACTAATGATTTTGAACTAGAAATTACTTAGTAAACACTTGATATTATGTGAATATAATTACTACTAACTCTTAGTAGTATTTAGAAAAATATAAGTACTTATTACTTATAATATTAGAGAGAGTTTTGAGAGAGATGAGTAATGAAAGTTTTTTATGCATACACACTTTCTATGGCCTTATGTTTTTTAAAGAATAGAACAAGCAATATGGAGAGTGTAGAACACCCCATATTTTCGGCCATAAGGAGAGAGGTGAGGAAGAGTGTAGCCTTTGCATGCTTCTTCTTTTTCTGGTTAAGAACAATGCTTTATAAAACAACATCATGATGTTATCTTAAGCATGCATCAAAAGCAAAGTGAAAACAAAACAAGTAGGACAAAAAAAGGGAATCTTCTTCCCTTGTCCTCTCATTTAGGACGGTCCAAATAGGGCCTTAGTGGGTCTATTTTGTTTTCAATATTTGTCTCCATTAAATAGTTATAATTTATCACTTAATTATCTAATATAATAAAGTGTAAATTAATTTAACTCTTCCTTAATATACATGTACACTTACACATATATTAAAATTGTACTTTTACTAATCTCATTAGTAAAATATACATGATTAGTGAATTAACAGTTAATCACTAATTCTCATCTCCTCTAATAATTTTATCGATATAAAATTCAATCATCCGAGTTCACAACTCGATTTCTCTCTAAATTAATTCACCAACTAACCGTTAGTCGAATTATCAAGTCACTAATCTAATCGTATCTCATACAATTAATTAGCTTCATATTTGGAGTACGTTCCTATAGGTGTGACTTAAAGGGATCAATTGATCACCGCCGTTCTCACGACAATAACGTCAAACTCTAGTCAGCCAATCGTTATTGATTTACGTTAATCAATTGACAATAATACAGGATTATCCCCATGTATTCCTTAATTGAGATTTATTAAGTAATCGCACTATTGTGGAGGACACTTACTCCAACAGTCCTATCCCTTACAAATCAAACATGACAAATTATAGATGAACCAATGAAGACGATAGTACCAATAGGCGGGTTATTCCCCTTATTAGGAATGTTGATTGACTCATGTTCACACTACTACAAATCTGAGCAAAAACAACGGAGCAAAAATAACACAAATTAGCCTTGCCGTTGTTTATAATATTATAAACAACGTCAAAAAAATTTCCGTTGTTAAATCTATAGGCGCGAAATCTAACTCATAACTAAAAACAACGAAAAAACAATTATAAACAACGGTTATAATATTAAAAACGGTTATATACAAAAATGTGTTGTTTTTAGTCAGACTTTAAATAACGGTTTCGTAATTATAAAACCGTTATATTTAATTAAAATTAAAAACAACGGTTATTTGCTTAAAACCGTTTTTTTTTAATTATACAAAACGGTTTTTAAACTTAAAAACCGTTTCATTTGTTTTTTATATATAAAAAACGGTTCCTATATTTATTTGTTGTTTTTAATGTGAACTTATAAATAACATTATAACTATAAACCGTTTTTTTTAATTAAAAACCAAAAAAAATGAAATAATTCAATACTAATTCGTTTTAAATAACTATACTCATAATATTTATGTATCCTAATTTGTTTACCTTAAAAGCTATCTATATATATGTTTAAAATACTTTGTTTTTAAACATAATAATATAATCCAATACTAATTCAATACTAATTAGTTTTAAATAATTATACTCATAATATTCTTTAATTCTTTGTTTTTAAAATCACTATATTTGAAATTACTATATTTAAAATATTTTTAAAGGTTTTGTAATTTTAAAATACTTTATATTTTCTTCTTTATATTGAAATATATTTAATTAAAGTGATATCGAATTAAAGGAATTAAAATAGTTAAATGGATTAATAATATTATATATATAATATATATTTTTGAATACCTAATATTTTTGTTATTTATATATCAATGCATGGTTTAATTTTAAATAACATTCTACGTACAATATTTTGTATATATATATATATATAAACCTTATTTATAAATTATTGTATGTAGTTGTAATTATTGAATAATAACAACCTAAAAATATAAATAAATAGTAAAAAATAATAAATATAGAATCATTACTATATTTAATCTTTTCATATATAAAATAATTTTATATTTATTATTTTTTACATAAATACGTTATATATATTAGTCTTAATTAGCTTCTATAGATACGTTATTTTAGGCCTTGTAATTTGTAGTAGTAATTATTGTACAACCACCTCAAATAAATATAGTGTGAATTCAAATTCATTTTTAAAAGAGACTTTAAAAAACGGTTTATAGAAAAAAAAAACGGTTTTTCTATATAAACCGTTTTAAATAATATCAAAATTGATTACCCATCACACTAAGCTATTTAAAACGGTTATTAGGCTAATAACCGTTTTTTTTACTATTTAAAACGGTTATTAGGCTAATAACCGTTATTTTTAATGTTTTTATTTTTAATTTTAAGTTGGCGCTGATTTTGTTTTAATAGGGAGTTTAAACGTTTTTTTTCTCTACCTTCCCTTTAAGTTACTTAAAAATTAGCCGTTATAAGGTTTATAATTTAATTTAAACTCATTTGATTCATTTTCACGGTTTATCTATCAATATTTCCTTAAAAAATTTCGATTAACTTTCAATTTCTCCCTTTATTATATTCATCAATAATATCGATCATAGTCGCAAATGTTCGTTTTTTTTTGTTATTATATAATTGTGTATTCGTATGTTATATTGATTGTTGTTATGGTAATTGATTATTGATTGTTTTTGTACATATTGTATGGTTATATATGGTTATTGATTATGTAGTATGTCTATGTGTATGTGTAGTACGTATATGTATAGTATGTATATAATATGTGTATGTGAAAAACGTATATGTATGTATGCATGTGTCATTGAATTGTTGTTGTTGTTGTTGTTGTGTATGTATGGTTATGGTTATTGTTGTATGGTTATGGTTATATATTGTATATGTTGTATGTATATGTATGTATATGTTGTATGGTTATGGTTATTATGGTTATGGTTATAGTACGTATGTGTATTGTATGTATATATGTATGTATATGTTGTATGGTTATGGTTATTGTCGTTGAAGTACACGTATATGTGTATTTGATCTTTGAAAAAAAACAAAAAATGAATTTAGTTCGGTCTGTCCAATGGTTTTGAAAACTATATCATTAAATCCGTCTCGAAAAATTAGGTGGTTTAGGCTTTTATTTCGTTAAATTCCGAGTCCGTATGACTATTTTTCGGACCTCGAAAGTTAGACCTCAAATGTTTATACGGGTTAAATTAAAACAAAAAGAAAATTAGTTTATAAATTAATGTTAAATGTAAATATATATGTTGTTGTTGTTGTTTATAAATATTTATGTATGTATGTAAATATGTATATGTATGTAAATATGTATGTATGTATGTATGTATGTATGTATGTAAATTAAATATGTATGTATGTAAATTAAATATGTATGTATGTAAATATGTTGTTGTATGTAAGATGGATTTTCCTCGCCATAAGAAATTCTCCGAGTGGACCAAAGAAGAAAAAGATGGCTTTAAACGTTTTGAGGCTTACAAACGACGTCAGTCACTTCGAATAAAGCGTATGATAAGTGAACACAAGTACTTTGTGACTGATTGGAAGACGGTGGCACTTGAGACACCATTTGTCGAACGCCGAGTACCTGACTGCCTCCGCCGATGGTCCTCAAAAAGACGAGAATACGGCTGGTCGTTCATCAGAAGCAACCCTAGTTCCATTGATGGGGTTGATGCCGACAAGCGTGAGCCTTGGGTGATAGAAATTGAGGCAAAGTTTGAGGAACTTGCTCTTCCAGAAGTATTTAAGACTTCTTTTGTAATCGCCAACGCTTTAGAGGTGAAGTCCACGCATGGTGGGTTCGAGTACGATCTGCACTGCACGCGGGCGACTATTTCATTCTTTGGGAGGAGTTCAAACCGCCACGCCAAGTATTTTTTGTCATAAGGTGGTTATACCTTCTTAGAGGACGCCGCCTAGTGTAGTTGGTTACAATAATATTTTGAGAAAAATGAATTTGTTTAACAAATATTTCATTCGTGTGCAATAATTAAAAACTATTTAATTGTTTGTCTACATTCTACGTACCCTTTGATTTTGTACGATGACCCTTTAATTTATATATTATTGTGTTTGTATGCTTAAGTTTAATTTATTGTGTGAATCTTTGATTATGTGTGTATGTATGCATGTGTTTAATTTATTACGACCCTATCTAGCTTTAATTTAATTTAATTTAATTTGACGACCGTATATATATGCGTGTATTTTCTCCACGTACATATCTATTTAATTAATTATTAAAAATCTAATTTGAATGTGTCAAATATATATGTTTTGTTGGAATAAAAAAATTATTATGACGACTCGAACTTGGATAATCAACGCAAAAAAGGGTGATCCAGAGTATGAGGCCGATTTAGCTGAATTTTACGATTTCGTATCGACTCATATGGAAACTAAAGGTTCTTCTATGATTCCGTGTCCTTGTGAGAGGTGTATTAACATAAAGTATCTGAGTTTACCTTACGTTAAAATTCACCTAGAGAAGTATAAATTTAGTCATTATTACACACATTGGTATCTTCACGGGGAATCGTTAGAAGGAGACGAGGGTGGTAATAAAGTCGTCGAGCAAGCAGATGATGATATAATAGGGGGCGAATACGATCACGCGATTGTCGACGAAATTGTTGATGACGTGGAAGTATCAGATACTAATAATACATCGTCCTCTGATGATGAAGTTGGGGTTGAGTTGAACGATGATGCTGTAAATTCCCCGGCCGGCGATGCTGAGGCTAATACTTTCAATCACGACGATGATTATGACGCATTATTTGGGGACTTTCAGGATATATTACTAGGTGATGCAGCAAATAATCCAATTGCACAGGAAGAACTACTGAAAAAATTGCGTGATTCTGAAACGCCTTTGTATCCCGGTTGCAAGAAATATTCAAAGTTGTCGGCGGTGGTCAAGTTGTACAATTTGAAGGGGGCAAATAATTGGAGCGATAAGGGTTTTGGTGATCTACTTGAATGTTTGAGTGACATGTTTCCCGAAGGTAATGTCTTACCTAGTAGGACATATGACGCCAAAAAATTAATAAGAGAGACGGGAATGAAATACGAGAAGATACATGCTTGTTCTAATGATAGCATATTGTATCGAAAGCAATACAAGGACTTATCTTATTGTCCGAAATGTAATGAATGGCGTTATAAGGGCAAGGAAGGAATTCCTGCGAAACTTATGTGGTATTTTTCAGTACTCCCGAGATTTACTCGAATATATGCGAATCCAGAAGATGCTAAGATGATGCTGTGGCATATAATTGGAAGAATGAGCGATGGAAAGTTAAGACACCCGGCTGACGGTGTTCAATGGAAGTCTTTCGACGAGATGTATCCAGATTTTGCGAAAGACCCTAGAACGTACGTCTTGCACTTTCAACAGATGGAATGAACCCCCATGTAAATATGAGTAGCCAACACAGCACATGGCCGGTAGTGTTAGCTATTTATAATTTACCCCCATCTGTTTGCATGAAGCGTAAATATCTGTTGTTGACGTCTATAATTTCCGGTCCTAAACAACCTGGAAATGATATAGATGTTTACTTGGAGCCCCTTCTCGATGATCTAAAGCTGTTGTGGGATCAGGGGATACAGGTGTTTGATGCGTTTAAGAAGGAGACTTTCAATTTGAGGGCAATGTTATTGTGCACTATAACTGATTTCCCGGCTTACGGTGACCTATCTGGACATACTGTGCATGGGAAAGAGGCTTGCCCGTTATGCGGCCAGGACATCGACTCCGAATATTTGAAATTTTCTCGAAACCATGCTTACCGTGGATTCCGCAGGTTCTTACCCCCCGATCATCGTTATCGTAGGCAACAAAAAGCGTTTAACGGGAAATCTGACCACCGTCTACCTCCTACGATTCTGAGTGGCCATGAAATTCTAGAGAAGGTTAAAGATATCGGCATAACATACGGAAAAAAGGGTTCTAAGTTGGCGACACGTGGGTATAAGAAAAAGTCAATATTCTTCGACAAACTTCCAGATCTTGGCGCACCGCTTGAGGTGAGCCTTGTTTAGATTTCATGCACATCGAGAAGAATGTTTGTGATAACATCACAAATACCCTTTTAAATGTTCCGGGTAGGTCAAAAGACAACAAGGCTGCTAGGGATGATATGGTCGAGATGGGTATTAGACCCGAGTTAGCACCACTAAAGAAGGGATCACGTATTTTCTTACCCCCAAAGACTCATACACTTTCACGAAAGGAGAAAATCTCGTTTTTGGAGTGTCTAAAGGGGATTAAGGTGCCAGAGGGATATTCCTCAAACATCAGCAGCCTGGTATCGATGCAGGACTTGAAGTTGACAGGGTTAAAGTCACACGACTGTCACACTTTGATGCAACAATTACTGCCCGTTGCCCTTCGTTGTGTTTTACCGAAAAAGGTACGATATACAATTACTAGATTTTGCTTCTTCTTCCAGTCCATGTGCGACAAAGTGATTGACCCGGTGAGGCTGCGACTTTACAAAAACTTCTCGTCACAACTCTTTGTCAACTTGAAATGTATTTTCCACCCTCCTTTTTCACTATCATGGTCCATCTGACCGTTTACTTAGTCAGGGAGGTGGAGTATCTTGGTCCTGTATACCTGAGATATCAGTATCCGTTTGAGAGATTGATGAAAGTTTACAAGGGTTACAGCTCTAACCGTTACCGTCCAGAAGGTTCAATCGCTGAGCGTGCAATAATCGATGAAGCTCTATCGTATTGTTATGACCATCTTTCAAGAAATGAGTTAGTTGGTGTTCCTAAGCATCGTCACAGTGACTGGATGAAAGGAAAGGGGATCAGAGGACGTGTCCGTAAGGATATGAGCCGTGAAATGTTGCATACAGCTCACACATACGTTCTCCATAATGACGATGATGTCCAACCGTTCATTGATCAACACCGAACTGAAATTAAAGCTGCTCACCCAACTAAAAGCGAGATGTGGATTGCGAATGAGCAGAATCGGACTTTCAGTCAATGGTTTACAGAATATGCGTTAGACCGAGAATATGATGAAGAAGAGGACGGAATCATTTCTGCTCGAATGTTGCGTCTCGCCCTAGGTCCAAACACTCAAGCAACTTTTTACAAAGGTTATGCTATTAATGGACACACCTTCTATACCAGCCAACAAGATGAGTCAAGTACTACTCAAAACAGTGGTGTATGCGTGGAAGCGGAGGCAATGCACTTTGCTAGTTCTAAAGACAAACGGCCTGTGTGGGGTAAAATGCACTACTATGGAGTCGTCGAAGAAATCATGGTATTAGATTATGATGATTTTGAGATTCCTTTATTCCGCTGCAAGTGGGTTGACAACAACAACGGTGTGCGTAAAGACGATTTAGGTTTTACGTTGGTCAACCTTGAAAAAACCGGTTTTAAACAAGATCCTTACATTATGGCTTCACAAGCTAAGCAGGTCTTCTATGTTGTTGATCCTAGCGACAAGAAATGGTCAATTGTTCTATCTACACGTAGTAGAAATGCTAATAGAGGTGATGACGATGAGTTTGAAGAAGTTGTTTTTGAACGAATGGATCATCGTATTGCATCTCAAATCGATGATGATGACCAAGATGAAACAATTCCGAGCCATTATGTACGAGACGACCATGACGAAGGAATATGGATTAATGAAGATACTACCGGTCCATCCAAGAAACGTCTTCGATCTTGAGTTGTTGGTGTTTTCGTTGTAGTTTTTCATTCATTTATTAATTATTATTGTATGTATCGTCGTTTTTTTTTACTAATAAACGATGTAAATTAATTGGAGATCGATTATTATTATTACAATATAATTTCAATTGATGGCCAATTACTAGAATAATTACAAAATAATCCAACAATAATACAAATTGAGTACGTAAATTAGAAATTATTTATTTGCTCATATATTTATACTAAATAATTTATTTGCTAATATTTTCCTAAATAATCTAACACTACTATTTATTTGCTTATATTCGTTTAAAATAAAATAAAAAAAAAAAAAAAAAAAAACGGTTTTTTTAAAATAACCGTTTTAAAAAATACATAAATAAAACGGTTAATAGTAATTAACCGTTTTGTTTGTGGTTATTTTTTTTTTTTAAACTAATTCTAATACTAATTCTAATTAAATTAATAGTAGCCTAATTTATTTTGTTAACATAAATAAACCTATAAATTCTAGCTAGCAAAATATATAATATGATCTTTTTTCTTATATTAATACTATTTTTACTTAAATTCTAATTCTCATAGTCATGTAATTCTAATTCTCATATACTATTTCCTAATTAATTATGCTAACACTATACTATTCCAATTCTCATATATTTAAATTTAAAAAAATCTAATTAATTACATTAGTAATACTATATATATGTTTACATAAATTTTAATTACATTATTATTAATATATCTAATACACATATATATTTAAATTTTTACCTAAAATTTAAATATATAATACACATATATTAGTAATACTATGTTTAAATTTCCCATATATTTAAATATTTACCTAAACTCTAATTACATTAGTAATGCTATGTAAATTTTGGAATAATCTAATTAATGAAAAAGATCATATTCATATATATACATTTATATAATAAAAAAACATAAATTACAACATATATAATTCGTTTAAAATAAAAAAAAAAACACAAAATACAACGGTTTATATATATAATCCGTTTTAAAAAATTCATAAATAAAACGGTTAATAGTAATTAACCGTTTTATTTGTGGTTTTTTTTTTTTTTAAACTAATTCTAATACTAAATCTAATTAAATTAATAGTAGCCTAATTTATTTTGTTACCATAAATAAACCTATAAATTCTAGCTAGCAAAATATATAATATGATCTTTTTCCTTATATTAATACTATTTTTACTTAAATTCTAATTCTCATACTCATGTAATTCTAATTCTCATATACTATTTCCTAATTAATTATGCTAACACTATACTATTCCAATTCCCATATATTTAAATTTAAAAAAAACTAATTACATTAGTAATACTATGTTTACATAAATTTTAATTACATTATTAATATATCTAATACACATATATTAGTAATACTATGTTTAAATTTCCCATATATTAAAATATTTACCTAAAATCTAATTAATGAAAAAGATCATATTCATATATATATATATATATATATATATATATATATATATTTATTTATATTTATATATATTTATATATATATATATATATATATATATTTACATATATATAATAAAACAACATAAATTACAACATATATATACAATTCGTTTAAAATAAAAAAAAAAACACAAAATAAGACGGTTTTTTTATATAAACCGTTTTTAAAAAAAAAAAAAAACAACGGTTTATACATATAAACCGTTTTTAATAGTTTATTTTAGAGTAAATTAAAGTTCGCGCTTAATATTTTCTCTAATACGTAGGAAGTTTAAAAGGTTTTTTTTTTATTTTCTTTAGTTTCATTCTTCTTCTTCATATCAACATCTGCTCTTTCAAATAAAATAAAAACGTGCTCTTCAATCTATACTACTACTCTTTCAATATATACAATTATATTTTTCGTTTTAGTTTTGCATAAACCCTAATTTATTCGTACTCTGTTCGACATATGCCTAAACCCTAATTTATATAGCTTATAAGAGGTTCGTTTTTCACTTTTATACCCTAATTTACATTGTTTAATTGATGTTGTTGTTGAATTTCTTTGTTTTTATGTACATTGTTGTTGTTGTATTATTTCGTTGTTCTTGTTGTTTAATTGTTGATGTTCTTGTTTAATTATTGTTTAATTTGTCGTGCATGTTGTTGTTTAACTAGTATTGTTGTTTAATTATTGTTGTTTTTAATTTGTCGTCCATGTTGTTGTTGTCGTGCATGTTGTTGTTTTTGTTGTTGTTGTTTGTGTAATGTGGCCGAGAGGTTGTTGTTGTTGCTTAGGTTGTTTGTTTAATTATTGTTTAATTACGGAGTAATACGGAGTAATTGGGAGTAATACGGAGTAATGTGGAGTAATACGGAGTAATGTGGAGTAATGTTGTTGCTTAGGTTATTGTTGCATGCTATTGATATGCTTTTACGGAGTAATACGGAGTAGTGGGGAGTAATTCACGTTATTTATCTGCAGAGAGCATACAATGTTCCCGATAAATACGATCATTATTGTATGGACAAGGTATCTGATTTAGCCCGATCGTGGAGGACTACTGTCTATAAAAAATACTTGATCGACCCGGAGACGGGAGAAGAAATAGATCCGCCGAAACCACCGGAAGATTGCCCAATGATCACCCAACAAATGTGGGAGAACTATAAAAAACAACGTTTCAGCGAAGAGTTTAAGGTTTTATATATATATATATATATGTATATATAAGTTAATTAATTAATTAATTCACAAGCATGCATATATTTATTATATTTTTTTTGGTTATGATAATTTCAAGGCCTTGACGGAGAGGAACAAAAGAAACATTGCGAAAAAAGAATATCATCACAACACCGGTCGCAAAGGTTTTTTGGAGCTCGCCGAGGAACATGTAAGACTTATATATATTTGTATATATACAAAGTTATATATATCTTCTTTATAATTTAATTTTATATTGTAAAGCGACCTTAGCTTTAATTTATACAAGTATTATATAATAAACTTACTTGTTCTTTTTTCTATGAATGTGTAGGCAGAAAGGGATGAAGATGGCGTAATAATTAATCGACATGAATTATGGATACTAGGTCACACCCCGAAATCCGGCAAATTTGATGAACCAACTCAAAGGGCGGTAGACAACATTGTACGTACTACTCTTTTATTCACGTACACCTTAGTCATTATTTATTAATTTTTTTAATTATCATCGTGTTAAATTATAATATTTGAATGTCGTATTTTTTCTATCAATAGGATAAATGTGTCGAGAAGGTCAAAGAAAGGTCATGGAAACCTGAAGGCGGCCGAAAGGACATTCTAGCCGAGGCAATTCAAAAACCTGATCACGACGGTCGTGTGTTAGGCATGCCAGCCCATGTTGGAAAAACCAAGGTTTTCGGGAGAGCTCCCAGAACACCAACGGCAAGTAGCACTAATGATCGTGAAATGGTAAACTAATTAAATTGTTAGTTCTTAGTTAATTTAAATGATGACGACGACTATCTAAATTAAATTGTTAGTTCTTAGTTCTTATTGAATTGTATATAATGTATTTGTTGCAGCTGAAAATGATGGCCAGGATGATGAAGAAAATAACCAGTGGTGGTACTCACTACGAGGAACTTAAAACGATTGATGAAGTTGCCGGTGACGACGAGAAAACGGCGGACGATCAAATGACGTCTAAGGAAGGAGACGGTGACGATGAGGTAATTGAATAACTTAATAAGTTATATTTTTATTGGATATATATTTTATTTATTAATTAATAAAGTGTTATATATATACGTAATTAACTAAACTAACACACGTATATATTGAATAAATAAATAAAATTAAGGGCGGCAAGACAAATACCGGGCAACAAGAAGAAGAAGACGGGGTCGATAAAATTGATGAGGTCGATAAAATTGATGAGGTAAATAAAGTGTTTTTGATGTTGTTGTCGTCATTGTATTGCTGTTGTTGTTAATGGATGTTGTGCAATACAAGTAGAACCAACTTAAATCCGATTTTGGCAGATTTGTGCACTCGTGGAATAAAATAGTTTTAAAAATCGAAACGATCTAATTTTGGTATGAATTTTTTTGAGGATATAATAAGCCCCTATACTAAGTCTCTATAAAAAATTAAGTCGAAATTCAAAGGATAAATTACTGAAAAAAATCTGGACATATCAATTCGTTCCGAAAAGGCAGTTTATAGTGATTTCACGAAAACGGCTCTACAGGATGATTTGTTAAGAGTTAGGACTCGTGCTTTGGAGGGTATACTCTAGGCTCATAGTTCTACAACTTTTAGTTTATAAGAAACCATCAGTTTAGTACAGAAATTTGAGAAAACGTCACTCAAAGTGAACCTTTTTTCTGAAAAATAATTTAGCTGAAATTTGTTTCTACATAAATTTGTTTAAAATATATATATATTGTTTATTGAATTTATATTGAGTGTTGATTATAATTGGTATGGAATTTGGATGAAGGTAAATGAAGATCGGTCCCGTAAGGGGGAATTCGAAACGCCGAAACAGACTATACAGATCTTTGGCACGGTAGCGTTTTAATGTTAAATAACTATTGTTTCTATTTATTATAAAATTTTCAGTTATATTCTATGTAATTGTAAATAATTTATGTTTAAAAATGTAGGGAGGAGAAAATTACATTTGCGCACTCAATCACCCAGACCTGCCAACAATGCCTAATATATGTGAGAATAAGGTTGCGATCGCACTTGCGTACTACCGGGACACGGTCGAGACAGTGACTGTTCACAACATCGCTCTCCTAGATAATCACGTAAAAGTCGAAATCAAGAAGGTCTTAAATAACTTTGGAGGTGTTCGGCTACCGGTTCCGGTTAGCACTGAGTTGCTCACGGTAGAGAGTGCCGTAGGTTCCTTTGTCCAGTGGCCTTAGACTCATGTTGCGCCTGTTAAGCCGAGGAGCCCTAATAAGAATAAAGGTGACAAGAAGGTAATCTATTTTATTGACTCCAAATTAATATTTGTTTTTTTAATATATATTGAACTTTATCTTGTTAATATATGAAAATTGTATTCTATATATTGTTATAGGAAAATAATGTAAATGAGAGGAGGTTGGCGAATGACTTGCAAAAAGACCAACGTCCTACAACCAAGGACAAACAAAGAATCGAGGAGGTATTTTTACTATCACTCTAATGACGTAATAAATTGGTATTATATTTAATATTATCGACATAATTAATACACTTTTGCAGGTGAGTCAATCAGACATTATTGGAACGAATGAAGATTCAGCCTCAAAGAACGAAGCGAAAACACTTTTTGATGATAAGGTTTATTATAGCTAGTTACTACCTTGCTCCTCGTCTTTGATTAGGATTAGTACATAAAAATGAAATAAGCAAGTTAGTAATTTATTTTAAAACTAAACTAGCTAAACTAAAAATTTAAAGTGTAGTTTCATTTTTATGTTTAGGTGATGTTTTAATTTTTTTATGATTTCGATTTATGTTCATATTTTAATTGTATGTAAAAAGAGTAAGTGAGTACTAAATATAAATGGTGAGGAGTTTATTTAAGTGTGCTAATAAATTTAAGCAAATAAAATGAAAGTTTTAAGGAAGAAAAGAATTAAAGAGGATGAAGATTATAATGTGTTCTTGAGCTTGCATATGAACAAGCTTACTTATTGTTCTTGAGTATGAGTTTATTAGAGAGAAAAAGACTTAGTAAATTTTTGGTGTTTGTGTGTGTGTTGAACCGTGTAGTAGTAGTAGTGTAGTTGTAGTTGTAAGTTTTGTATTATGTAGTGTATTTAGTTTGTTTAAACTTTAATTTTTAATAAGCTAGAAGTGATGATGAATTAGTATAGGTGTGTGTTATGACCAGATTTTACACAGCCCAGAATTGGCAGTTCTGGATAGATGTCAAGAATAAGGTACAGAGCAGGATAGAAGGACGAATGGCAGTTATAGCCCAGAACAGATCAGAAGAGGCATGGCAGTTATGGTCAGAGAAGGTCAACTATGACGGTTACAAAGATCATGGGATAATGGAAGATATTTCAGCTGAGCAGAAGTGGAGTCAATGGAGGTTATTTAACCGCCATGGATAATGGAGATCATGGGAGAAGTGCCCTAGAAAATAGGAACTAATTCTCAGCTTGCTTTGCCTATATATAGAGGCTCATTTGTACATTTTCATTCATCTTTTTTTCTCTCATTAGCATACTTAAGCACACGATAATTATACTACGGTAAAACATAGTCAGATTACGTATATACGCTTTGTAGTGATCAAACTCTCACAGTTGTATTCTGTAACCCCAACTCTGATATTAATAAAAGTACTCCTGGCTTGGTAGCCCGCAGTTTTCCCCATCTTCTTCTCGGGGCTTCTGCGTCATCAAATCCTGTGTCCTTTGTTCTGTCCCATATAGCTCAGTTCTGTTCTGTTCCGCAATTAGTACTAGTTGATCCACCTTTCACTTTTTTCATACTTGTTAAGTTTTTACCAAAACAAATTGGCGCCCACCGTGGGGCAACTAGTTTATTAATTTGCGTAACTTTTCTCACAAAAAATCACCTTTTCCATACTCAAATGGCTGATAGAACTTTGGAGGAATTGTCCAAGGAGTTACAAGATGCGCAATCTAAGATTCAACAAATCTCAGAGGAGAATGCAAGACTGAAGGAGACAGAGTCTGTTCTGAATACTAAGTTGGATTCTGCTAAGGGCAGTACATCAAAGATCAGACCTGGGGCATCCTTGAGTTCTATAATCAAGAGAATGGACTTCTCTAATCTGGACGAAGATGAGGATCTCGAAGACCAACTCCTGGGTGGTGAAGATGAGGAAGAATCATCCGAGAATGCTGACAAGAGGAAGGGCAAGAAAAAGTTCAACTTCACTCTCATGATGATGCAAGAACTCCAGAAGTTACATGACAAGGTTGCAAAAATCCCAGGAGTTCCAGCACCAATTGAGGAGGCTTCCCAAGAGTGTTATGCAGATTCACCATTCAGCGAGGCCATAACTATGCAGGACATCCCAAAGAAGTTCAGTGTTCCAGGGATGAAACTGTATGATGGTACAGGAGATCCACAGGACCATGTTGCCCAGTACAAGCAAAGGATGTACACGGTCCCAGTTCCAAAAGAGTACAGAGAAGCCTGCATGTGCAAAGGCTTTGGTTCTACTCTGGCTGGACCAGCTCTGCAATGGTTTGTCAACATTCCTAATGGTACTATTAAATCGTTTGCTAATCTTGTGAATGTCTTTGTTGCCCAGTTTGCTAGCAGCAGGAAGTTAGAAAAGCAAACAAGTGATGCATGCACTGTATGCGTAAGAAGGATGAATCCCTACGAGACTATCTCCAGGAGATTCAACAAGGAGAAGATCTCCATCCCCAATCGTGACGTTGCAACCGCAATCCAGGCTTATAGGCAAGGTTTGGTGGTCAATTTCGAGCTTTATCGTGAACTAACCAAGTATCCTTGTGTTACTTTTGAAGATGTGCGAGCAAAGACCTTGGCCCAGATAAGACTTGAAGAGGATGCTTTGATCGTCGGGGCGATTCGGGTATGAGAAGGTGAACAGAAATCGATAGTGGACGCACCCAGAGCAGGCGGCGCCATCTGGCCAGGCCACCCAGAACACAAGTGCATACCGTCGATTACGAGACAGTCAACTCGATGACTCCCTTGATATCGCAGATCTCGGTGTGGAGGTACCACGAGTTGATAGCAAAGGCTGGAGAGCTTTGGGAATGCCGCAAGATGGCCCAGGAGGAATGATAATCAGAATCCAAACAGAATCCAAACAAGTACTGTGAGTACCATGGAGACATCGGCCACAAAGACGTAAGACCGCTATGCCTTCAAGAAGGAGATATCTTACCAGCTCAGAATCGGGCGTCTGAAGGACATCATCAGGCCAGTCCAGAGGAACCAGGCCAGAAGCGAAGGCGCCAAGTCTCGAGGATTCCAGGGGCAAGAGTCGGAAAAGCCGCCAAATCCTCCACCCTACACACACGAGGTAAAATTTATTAATGGTGGTTACGATATACGTGGCTTGACTTATTCTGCAGCCAAGAGGATAGCAAAGCAAGAGAAGATGCGACCTCCAACCAGGGTAGAGAAGAATTGGGAAGTTGTCACTTTTGATCATGAAGATTGTGAAGGCATCCCGGTATTGCATCATAATGACCTAGTGATCAAGTTCTGATTGGAAGCACCCTTGTACGTCGAGTTACGATTGACGGGGCGATTCTGTGAACACGATCATCTTTGGGCGCATTGAAGGAGATGGGTATAGGCCAGGACAAGTCGACCAAGAATTCCAATGTTACGGTTGGATTGATGGCGAGACCAAGCACACCTTGGGAGAGATCTCACTTCCCACCTATGCCCAGGAGTATCTTCTTTTGAGAAGTTTAATGTTATTGATTCTATGACCTCGTATAATGTTTTGTTAGGTAGGCCTTGGATCCACAATCTAAAGGCTGTGGCAGCTACTTACCATCAGTGTGGGAAAGACCCAACTCAATGGGGGGTTACGGTGATCAAGGGAGAGGCAGACTGCGGGAGTGCTCTGAGCGACCTTGAAGCCCCAGTCACCAACAAATCGCCGCATAGCAATTACGTAAACCGGTCAAGTCATGAGTGGAGCCGAAAATTCGGGATTGGAGATGGACCAGATCGGTGTAGACCAGTCTTGCCCAGAAAAGAAAGTATTGGTGGGCGGTGATGTGCCTTCGAAAGATCGGATCCGATCCGATCGGTTTCCTGAAGTCTAAGAAATCAAGTTTTGCATGGAGCCACTTTGACATGATCGAATCGATCTGACGTTATCACGCACAAGCTCAACGTTGATCCTCGATGTCTGGACGATTGCACCAGAAACGCAGGAAGTTTGCGCCAGAGAGAAATGTTATCATCAATGAGGAAGTCCAGAAGTTGCTGGACATGAATATGGTAAGAGAGGTAATGTATCCTGATTGGTTGGCTAATGTGGTTGTTGTGCAGAAGAAGAATGGAAAGTGGAGAGTCTGTGTAGACTACACAGATCTGAACAAAGCATGTCCCAAGGATCCTTTCCCTCTTCCTCACATTGATGCTATGGTGGACAAGACTGCTGGCCATGAAGTTCTGACTTTCATGGATGCCTCAAGTGGTTTTAATCAGATCAAGATGTATCCTCCAGACCAGGAGGGAACCTCCTTCATGACAGACCGTGGTATCTATTGCTACACCGCCATGCCCTTTGGACTCAGAAATGCTGGAGCCACCTACCAAAGGCTAGTCAACATGATGTTCAAAGATCTAATTGGGGACACAATGGAAGTTTATATTGATGACATGGTGGTAAAGTCCAAAGATGCTAAGGATCATGTGAAGCACCTAGAGCAAGCGTTTGCAATTCTGGACAAGTTCAACATGAAGCTGAATCCAACAAAGTGCAACTTTGGAGTGTCTTCTGGAAAATTCCTGGGCTACCTGGTGACCAGAAGAGGAATTGAAGCAAGTCCAGAACAGATAAAGGCAATCCTGGATCTGGAGCCCCCCAGATCTGTGAAAGATATCCAGAAGTTGACAGGGAGAGTAGCAGCTCTGAACAGGTTCATTTCTAGGTCCTCAGAAAGGTGCAAGCCCTTCTATGATATGTTGAAGAAGAACAAAGAATTCGAATGGAGTGGGAAGCATGAGGAAGCGTTCCAGGATCTGAAGAGTTACCTGTCAACTCCACCACTGCTATCCAGACCAGAAGAGGGAGAACCATTAAGTCTGTACCTGTCAGTCACGGAGCATTCAGTAAGTGCAGTTCTGGTCAGGGAAGAAGATGGTCTGCAGTATCCAATATACTACGTGAGTAAAAGCCTGCTAGATGCTGAAACCAGGTATACTCTTCTGGAGAGGTATGTTCTTGCATTGATTATGTCAACTACTAAGCTTAGACCTTATTTTGAGAGTCATCATATTTGTGTTAGAACTAACCTTCCAGTTAAGTCAGTCTTGAGAAAGCGAATCGTATGCAGGGAGAATGGCTAAGTGGTGCATGCGGCTTTCAAGACGCACGACATCAGTTATGAACCCGAGCAGCGATAAAGTCACAAGCCTTGGCGATTTTGTGGTCGATTTGATCCGACCCTGGAGGAAAGTGGTGCTATGGAAGTGTTGAAACTCACGAGGCGAAAAGGAGGAACCTGGGTCAGATATGCGATGGAGCGGCTAATGTCGAGAGGTTACGGTCTGGGCATTGTCCTGAAATCGCCACAAGGGGACATATTAGCCCAGTGTCGGTTGTGAATTTCGTACCACCAGCTGATGAGGCAGTATGAAGCGTTAATTGCGAGGTTTGATGGTCTGTATTGGTCTTGGTGTCAAGAATTTGGAGGTAAAAAGCGACTCTTTACTTATTGTTAATCAGTTAATGGTTCTTTGCGGCCAAAGATTCTAAGATGTTGCTCTACCTTGAGAAGGTTAGGTCCTTGGTTTTGAAGTTTGACCAGTTTAGAATTGACCAGATCCCCAGAGACCAGAACTCACAGGCAGACTCTCTAGCTAGTCTCGGTTCTAGTTTCAAACCTGCAGACCTGGTCAGGATTCCCATAGTCCACCTCCTCCGACCTGCTATAGAGAAGTCCGATCCTGCTCAACCTCGTCTACCCCAACTCCTCTCTCTTGATCGCACCTTTTTATGTTTTTCTTAGAGATGGTATTTTACCCCTAGACAGACTTGAGGCCAGAGCTTTTCGGCTTAAAGCCTCGAGATATGTCTTGATTAATGATGTTCTGTTCAAGAAGTCTATGTCAGGTCCGTATTTGCGTTGTCTGGAACCAGCAGAGGCCAGAACTGTTCTGGAAGAATTACATGAAGGAGGTTGTGGCAACCACGGTCTTTGGGAGAAGTCTAGCCAGCAGAGCTTTGAGATTTGGTTACTTCTGGCCAACTATGAGGAAAGAGGCTGTGGAGTACGCAAGCAAATGTGAAGCATGTCAGAAGCACTCTCCAATGATCCACCAACCAGCTGAGGTCCTGCATCCCATTTCTGCACCGTGGCCTTTCATGAAGTGGGGCATGGACATAGTTGGAAAGCTTCCAATGGCTCCAGGACAGAAGGTCTTTATGTTGGCAATGACAGACTACTTTTCGAAGTGGATTGAAGCAGAGGCATTCAGAAGTGTTACAGAAAAGGAAGTTGTTCGGGGTGATTTTCTCACACGGTTCGTTTAAGTGATTGTGGATCTACTAGTACTATCCCTTAGGTTGCTTTTAGTGGTGATTTATGTGATTGACTTTAAATGTACGAAAGATAATAAAAACGGTACAAGACACACGATATGTTACGTGGGAAAAACCCTTAAATGTTAAGGGAAAAACCACGGGCGCCAAGCCAGGAGAGGATCTTCACTAGTTCAGGAAAATTAGGTACAGAGTCTGGACCAAGTGGTACAGGATACAAAAATGGCGAGAAAAATATAAAGTGTTTGGTTGCTTGTCAATTGCTTAGAGTGTTGAGTGTTTTTGATGTATGATAATCTCTGATCCCCTTCTCTTCTGAGTTCTCTTGCTTTTATAGTCCCTTGAGCCCAACGTTCGCTTCCCAAAATGTAGGTAACTTCTTCCTCTGATTTCTCCAGTAGTTGCTATTTCCATGGCCCTATTTCTGCTGCCTTGACTTGGTCTCTACAACGTGTTTCTCTAGGGTTGCTGCTGGGTCCTTGGGCTTTCCTCTTTGATGTTTGACTCTTTTTGTTGGGCTCGGCCCATCTTGGATTTTCCTCTCCTGACCTGCACCATTTTTTATGCATCTTTGTCTAGTCTTGTTTGTGCACTCTGTTACATTGTGGATCTGCATCAGTCTTGGCACAGCCAGGGTTACGGACCACTGGGTTTTTGGTCCCAACAGTTTGTCCCCCATCTCCTTGCCCTACAGTCCTGAACTGGGGGGTAAGGAGATGCTTCTGTCCTTGATCCTGGTCCAGGGCTGAACCTGGCCCAGGCTCCTCCTGTTTTGCTGTGCCTTTGGTATGGCTTTGATTTTTTGTTTTGTTTTGTACCTGTAGCTGCTGGTCATGTCTGCCAATCTTGGTTCCACAGTGCCAGTTTTGGAGAGTGGTAGGAACAAAGCTGAGGCTGAAAATGAGGTCCGCGCTTCTTCCTCGAGATTGCCAAGAAGGAACTTGAGAGTGCGAATCATCGGCTGCGAAAAAGATGGTCGCCCTGGACAAGGCGAACTTCAAAAGGATCAAGCGGCGGGATAAGCACATTGGTGAGTAGACCAAGGAATTTGGAGGACTTGAGGGAGGCGGTCAAAGGACATAATGCATGGTGAGGACTGAGTATCTTCCACACACTTCGCACCAGGATCAAGATGATGAATGCCGATTCAAGCTCGCTACCGGCCGGGATCTTTCCGCGGAGATTACCACCTTCAAACAATTGTTCCTGATGAAAATTTGTCCCAGAGCGGTGAGGTCACTTAATTTGTCTGACTGCGTCTTTGGAAGCAATTCTTGGTCCAAGTGTTGAGGCTGTTGGTGGAGGTTACGCATGGTGTCGATGAGATTAGTCCTTCCCACGCCGACCTGTAGAGGAACATCTTTGAGAAGACCGGTGAGTCAAACGAATGAATGAATCAATTGAACTTTGGCTTCGTTATTGGTTTTTCGAACAATCTTTGAATTTGCCAGGGAATGTCCCTGTGTTTATTTGGTCTGTAAATATTTAGACTTTGCTTTTGGTTTGAACTTTGTTTACGATTACATTATCCATGCATAGGCATGGTTTGACTTTTGTCAACTTTTTGTTAGTTAAGCTAGGCCACGTTATGCTATGTTTTGCTTATGTTATGTTTTGTTATGTCTTTTGTTATGATGGGCATATAATTTGTTGTGAATACTGTAAACTAGCATGCATGCGTTTGATAATTTAGGCGACTTACACTTTGGGGCTCCTTAAGGGACATTACTCCTGTCCGTTGTTGCTGATCGTTAAATTTGGAGCCCAAGTTTTTGTCTTTGTCTTTGCATTTGTTTTTGGTTCCAGGCTGGACCAGATTTCTGTTCGCTTTATGCACAAAAAGAGGGTCAGGGCTTGACCGTTGGCGTTAGCCAACGGCCCTCCGACGCTCAAGTCAGTATAGTTGCATTGGATAATTTGTAAAGGAAAAGTTTTGAGTTTTGTGGATTACCAGATGTCTTGGTCCAGGACACTTTACATGTGATAGAGCTTGAGGTGGAGTGTGTTCCAAGGTCTTGGGATCATGTCTCCTTCCAGGGTCTGTAGTCTGTAAGAGCCTTTCCCTGTTGCTGAATCAATAAGGTATGGGCCTTCCCATGTTGGGGCTAACTTGCTCGCACCTTGTCCCTTGTGTTCGAAATACTTTTCAGGGACCCGGATCTCACATCTGAACATTCGTACTCTCACATTCTTGTTGTAACTTCTGGCCACAGATTGTTGGTATGTTGCTAACCTTACTGCTGCTAAGTCTCTGAGCTCTTGGGCTGTATCCAGGCTGTCACAGAGCAGTTCATTATTTTCAGAAAATGTATTGAGTCCATACCTGACTGTTGGAACGTGCACTTCTATTGGTAGTACAGCTTCACATCCATAAACCATTGAGTATGGAGTTTGTCCTGTTGCTCTCTTTGGCGTGGTCCTGTCTGCCCATAGTACTAGTGGCAGTTCTTCAACCCATCTCCCTCGTTTCTCCATCAGCTTCTTCTTGATGCAATTGATCACAATTTTGTTGCTGGACTCAGCTTGTCCATTTGCCTGAGGATATCTTGGTGGAGAGGTCACCAAGTTGATGTTCCACTTTGTACAGAAATCTCTGGTCTTGTTTCCCACGAATGCAAGTCCATTGTCACATACTATTTCCGAGGGGATCCCATACCTGCTGATGATGTTCTTCTTTATGAAAGCAATTACTTCCTTTTCTGTAACGTTTTTGTAAGCATCTGCCTCTATCCACTTGGAGAAGTAGTCTGTCATTGCAAGCATGAACACTTTCTGTCCTGGAGCCATTGGTAGTTTGCCAACTAAGTCCATGCCCCATTTCATAAATGGCCATGGTGCAGATATTGAGTGCAGGTTCTGTGCAGGTTGATGTATCTCTGGACCATGCCTTTGACAGGCGTCACACTTTGTGGCATACTGGATGCTATCTGTTTTCATTGTGGGCCAGTAGTAGCCCATCCGCAAGATTTTGTTGACCATGCTTCTACCACCTGTGTGGTTTCCACAGTGTCCATCGTGTACTTCTGACAGTACTGTCCTGACCTGGTCAGGCTCTATGCAGCGCAGGTACAGCCCGTTGAAGGATCTTCTGAATAGTACGCCTTGTATGATAGTATACCTGGACGCCTTGATTCTGAATGCTCTTGCCTCAATCTTGTCCTGTGGTAACTTGCCCTGGACTAGCCACTCATAGTACGGTTTGGTCCAGTGCAGGTTGCTTGGGTGTGCTCTGCAGATCGGCGCATATACGGATTCTTGGCTCCAAGATGTGAACAATTGGTATACTGTCCAGAGCACGAGGTTCAAATGCTGATCCAATGTTGGCCAGAGCATCTGCCTGCACATTCTGATCTCTAGGAACTTGCTCAACCTCAATGTTAGTAAATTTTTGAAAAAGAGACTTAACCAAATCAAGATATGCAATCATTTTAGAATCTTTAGCAGCGTACGTACCATTGATTTGGTTTGCAACCAACAAAGAGTCTATTTTTACCTTGAGATTCTGGACCTTCATGTCCAGGCATACATTCAGTCCTGCTATGAGTGCTTCATATTCAGCTTCATTGTTGGTAGTCCTGAACTCACAGGATACAGCCTGTACTATCTTGTCCCCCTGTGGCGACTTCAGGACCACACCTAGTCCAGTACCCCTGATGTTGGCTGAACCATCTGTCCAGAGTTCCCAGTGTGTCCATTGCTTCGGTCGGATGGAAGATTTCTTTTGTTACCTGCTCTTCTAGTGTGGGAGTGAAGTCAGCCACAAAGTCTGCTAATGCTTGAGATTTGATTGCTGTTCTGGGCTCATAGGATAGATCATAGGTGCTCAACTTTACTGACCACTTTGACATACGACCTGAAAGTTCTGGTCTAGACAACACTGATCTTACAGGAACATTAGTACGAATAATAATATGATGCGCCTCAAAATAAAGGCGTAACTTGGTACAAGCAACTGTTAAAGCCAAAACAAATTTTTCCAATACAGAATACCTGGTCTCAGCATCCAGAAGACTCTTACTTACATAATACACCGGATGTTGCTGTCCATCTGGTTCTCTCACCAGGACTGCACTTACAGAGCTTTCTGTTACAGACAGGTACAGGACCAGTGACTCCCCTGGTTCAGGCTTGGATAAGAGTGGGGCTGATGATAGGTATACTTTCAGGTCCTGGAACGCTCTCTCATGCTCTGTCCCCCAGTTGAACTGTTTGTTCTTTCTCAGAAGATCATAGAATGGTTTGCACCTTCGGAGGACACGGAGATGAATACATTGGCCGCTACTCTTCCGGTCAGTTCTGGACATCTTTCGGGATGGGGATCGCAAGTTGATTATTCTTTGAGATCTGCTCTGGACTGGCCTCTATGCCTCTTTCTGTCACCATATAGCCTAAGAACTTCCCTGCAGTGACACCAAAGGTGCATTTAGTAGGGTTTAATTTCATATTATACTTTTCCAGAATCTCGAACGCCTTTTCCAGGTCCTGGATGTGATCCTCAGCTTTCTTTGATTTCACCACCATATCATCAATGTAGACCTCCATTGTGTCTCCAATCTGGTCCTTGAACATCATGTTCACGAGCCTTTGATATGTTGCACCTGCATTCTTTAGTCCAAACGGCATTGCCTTGTAGCAATATATTCCTCTGCTGGTCATGAGCATTTGTATGCTCCTGGTCCGGAGGGTGCATCGATCTGGTTGAATCCGCTTCTTTGCATCCATGAATGTCAGCACCTCATGTCCTGCAGTGGCATCTACCATAGCATCTATGTGTGGTAGTGGAAATGAATCCTTTGGGCAGGCCTTGTTCAGGTCCGTATAGTCCACGCATACTCTCCACTTGCCATTCTTTTTCTGGACCACAACTACATTTGCAAACCAATCTGGGTACATCACTTCTTTGATCATGTCCATGTCCAGCAGTTTCTGTACCTCCTGGTTCACAATCTCATTACGTTCTGGTGCAAACTTCCTGCGTTTCTGTTTCACAGGCTTAAAACTTGGGACAATATTTAACTTGTGTGTAATAACATCAGAACTTATACCAGTCATATCAAAATGGGACCAGGCAAAACAATGCTCTTTCTTCCTCAGAAAGTCAATTAGAGCAGGTCTGATTACCTCTGGAGCGTCAGAACCAACCAGAACCTTCCTGTCAGGTCTTTCTTCAGCCAAAACAATTTCATCTGTCTCCATGCGTGGGACAGGATTATCAACAGACCTGACAGGCTGCTTTAATTGCTATGCGAGGGACTTACCTGGACTAGGAGGTTTCGTGGTCGTCCCAGAACACTCTGGCCGCTTTGTTGCTCTCCTCTCGACCGATTCTTTGCCCCCACTTTGTTGGTATCTTTATGCACTGGTGGTACGTTGAAGGTACAGCCTTGAGGTTGTGGATCCAGGGTCGCCCTAGGATTACGTTATATGAGGACAGGCAGTCTATCACGCAAAACTTCTCGAAAGAGGTGACTCCTTCCACATAGGTTGGTAGGGTGATCTCTCCCAAGCTGTGCTTTGTTTCTCCACTGAATCCTACCAGGACGCTGGACTTCTTTGTTACATCAGACTCTTTCAGCCCCATAGCTTCCAGCGCCTCCATCATGATGATGTTGACTGAACTGCCTCCATCTACCAGGACTCTTCTGACCATGCAGGTTCCAATCTGGATCTTGATTACCAGTCCATCGTGGTGTGGCCCATGCACTCCTTGTAGCTCTGTCTCATCAAACACAATCTCCTGAAATTTGGACTCGCTTGTCTCCGCTTGGTGGTGTTGCACTGTTCTCTGAGCTACACGCTGCGGCGAGAATATGTTAGTCCACAAATATCTGAACCACCAGAAATAAATTTTACCTCATGTGTTGGCGGTGGTGGTGGAAGATCTCTGGGCTCATCTCTTTCATCTTTGTTCCTCCTGTTCCTGGGCAGGATATCCTTCAGGTGACCATTCTTTAGTAGATGAGCTATCTCCCTCCTTAGAGCTATGCAGTCCTCTGTGGTATGCCCAATATCAGAATGGTACTCACACCACTTGGTTGTGTCTCGCCTTGGATTTGGCTTCTCACTTGCTTTTGGCCATCTAACTGCTGAGCCCAACTTGTCCAGCTTGTTGATCAGGCCTGGTAGGTCTACTGAAAAGCAATACTCTGAAACTGGAGGTGGAACTCTGGGTGCATCAGCCTGTTCATCCACGGCGTTTGCCTCCCTCCTGTTTGGCCTCTGATATGGACCAGGCCTGTTGCTGCTGTGCCTCTGGGTGGTGACTTTTCGTTCAGCCCTGCCCTGGTCCTGATATCGTGCCCTGAACTGCTGGTCCTCCTCTACCCTGATCTGGGCCAGAGCCTTAGCCTGCACATCCTCAAAGGTAGAACAAGGGTAGCGAGTTAGTTCAACATAAAGATCAGAATCTCTAACCAAACCTTGCCTGAAGGCCTCAATGGCCGTGCCGATGTCACATCTGGGGATGGACACTTTCTCCTTGTTGAAGCGGTGCAGGAAGTCCCTTAGAGACTCGCTCGCTCGATGACCCGCAGATCATCACCCGCTTCTCCAACAATCTGCCATCGCGAATCGGATGTTGAAAAGGTTGATCGACCGCAAAGCGACTTGATGGTCTTGATGGGCAGGTTGATATACCACTTTGGAGAAATTTGGACCGGTCAAGGTTGAACTAAAGCTTTTGCACATGCAAGCCTCCTCTTCTCTCTTTGGGATAGGGCGTTGAACATCCTCTGCCTGTATTGTGCAACATGTTCTAGAGGATCTGCTGTCCCATCATAGAGCTTTAGGTTGGGTGCTGAGTACTTCTTTGGCATCTCCACCATTGCAATGCAGTCGTCAAAGGGTGAATCAGCATAGCTCCCTGGTCTCGCCTCTTGATGGGTGGTGGAAGTCCTGGAACCTTTCGTACCAACTCTGAGAGTTTCTGCATCTCCATCATCATGTATTCCATGACCTGGCCTGCACTTACTCCCTCTGGTGTCTTTGGTTCACCGCCTCCTCCTGCGCCATTGTTCTCTTGATCTTCCTCCACATGGAGTGGATCGCCTTTTGTACCTTTTGACCCTGCAGAAGAGAAAGTAGAGAAGTCAAGTTGTTTGATAACATCAGAAAATGGTGTACCTGGTGGGATCCTGGATCCTGAGGCTTTTTTCTGGACTGAGGACTCCAGTTGTTTCTTCAGGACAGTCTCTGCCTCCTTCAGCCTTGCAGCCTCGGCCTTAGCATCCTCTGCAGCTTTCTTGGCTTGCTCTGCAATCTGCTTGGCTTGTTGCAATTCCTCCTGGAGCTTGAGCATGACTTCTGCACTTGTACCTTCTATCCTTCACGTTGGTTGATCTCGTTGGTTTGTAAAATTTTGTAGGATTAATAAACTAGTATCCCCACAGACGGCGCCAAACTGTTCGGGGTGATTTTCTCACACGGTTCGTTTAAGTGATTGTGGATCTACTAGTACTATCCCATAGGTTGCTTTTAGTGGTGATTTATGTGATTGACTTTAAATGTACGAAAGATAATAAAAACGGTACAAGACACACGATATGTTACGTGGGAAAAACCCTTAAATGTTAAGGGAAAAACCACGGGCGCCAAGCCAGGAGAGGATCTTCACTAGTTCAGGAAAATTAGGTACAGAGTCTGGACCAAGTGGTACAGGATACAAAAATGGCGAGAAAAATATAAAGTGTTTGGTTGCTTGTCAATTGCTTAGAGTGTTGAGTGTTTTTGATGTATGATAATCTCTGATCCCCTTCTCTTCTGAGTTCTCTTGCTTTTATAGTCCCTTGAGCCCAACGTTCGCTTCCCAAAATGTAGGTAACTTCTTCCTCTGATTTCTCCAGTAGTTGCTATTTCCATGGCCCTATTTCTGCTGCCTTGACTTGGTCTCTACAACGTGTTTCTCAAGGGTTGCTGCTGGGTCCTTGGGCTTTCCTCTTTGATGTTTGACTCTTTTTGTTGGGCTCGGCCCATCTTGGCTTTTCCTCTCCTGACCTGCACCTTTGTTTTGTGCATCTTTGTCTAGTCTTGTTGTGCACTACAGTTACATTGTGGATCCTGCATCCAGTCTTGGCACAGCCAGGAGTTACGGACCACTGGGTTTTTTGGTCCCAACAGAAGTCATCTCATTCATCAAGAGGAACATCATTTGCAGATTTGGAATTCCAAGCCAGATTGTGTGTGACAATGGTACACAGTTTGTAGGGAACAAGACTAGGGAGTTCTGTGCAACCTGGAATATTGAGCGCTTATACGCACCAAGGTATCCCAGTGTAATGGTCGCAGAATCTAGTAACAAGATTATCATCAAAACCTTGAAGAAGAAGGTGAAGAATCGACGAGGAGATGGGCGTAAGAGCTACCTTTAGTTACGTGGGTGACGAGAACTACACCAAAGAATTCCACAGGACAAACTCCATTCTCGTTGGTGTATGGTTGTGAAGCGGTGATTCCAGTGAAGTGTCTGCTCCAACAAAGAAGGTATGGTGCGAGCAGTTTAGAAGCTAACCCGAGTTGTTGTCTTCCACTCTTGATTTTGCGAGAGGAACTTAGAGATGCGGCCAGGATAAGGTTAGCGACTTACCCGAGAATGTGGCGGGACTTTCAACAAGCATGTCAAGGCCAGAGTTTTGAGAGAAGGAGATTTAGTTACGAGGAAAGTATTTGAAAATACAAAGGAAAAGTCTGCAGAAAGCTAGCCCCACCTGGGAAGGACCATACTTGATTGATTCTGTTGTAGGCCAGGGAGCCTATAGATTGGTAACTCTGGAGGGAGAGTTGATTCCTAGAGCATGGAATGCAACTAACCTCAAACTCTATCTTTGTTAATACGGTATTTTTAGTTCTGATCTTTCAATTCTGTAATTTCAATTCTGTAATTTCAATTCTGCACTCCTTAACTACTTTTTGTAGATATTGCATCTTCTATTCAATAAAAACCATTGAACTCCAATGGTGTAGTTTAACTTTATTTCTAGTTTTGCAGATTACATCTTTGGTTCAAAAGTAAATATTTTCTATCACAAATAAAAACAAAGTAAATATAGTACGCTACATATTACAAATAAAGGAGTTTATCCTCCAGACTTGTTTAGGAGTTCATCCTCGATTCTACTCAGGAGTGAAACCTCGATTCTGGGCTTGGTCCCGACTTCTAAGGAACTTGTCTTCCAGGACTTGAGCTTAGTCCTCGGCCTTGGCGGCTTGATCTGCGGTGGAGATCTTCCTCCAGTCCACGGTCACGGCCGATCTGCAGAGCAGCTAGTCCTGCTGCGAGGATGCGTCCTCGGATTGACGGACCAGGGCTTGACCGCCGTTAAGAGAGTCCTATAATATCCCTTAAGGTAAGCCATGATCATGCATACATAAGTCTGGGATGTACACCTGCGAGGTTAGTACATTCACAGAACAATAGAAGCAATAGAAGCAACAGATACGATAGTAGTTAAGTCCTTGGATCACCAAGGCTGACTAAATACTAAGCATCCGAGTCTGACAGAGCAGACTTGAAAAATGTCTTGCTCTGCAGACTAAGCAAAAGTTCCACAGTAGCAACAGACAGAAGTCCACAGAATATTTACAGACCTGGACATACAAGTCCAGGCCAGACCACAGATAGCAAGTTGTTCAAATTTACACAAAATGTTCACGAAGGTAATTGTTTTTCATTCTTCTTCTTCTTCAGAAGGATTGTCATCAGCTTGGGCATCTTCGCCAGCACCACCATCACCAGACGCAGAGGGTTCTTCCTGATCAGTGCCAGCAGTCTCCTCTCCTGGGCCGCACACTGGGAAGAGCTGTTTAAATTTTCCACAGCTGACATCAATATCCCACTCCTCACGCCGGACTCGAAGAGGCACGCATCATTTGAATTTTGGTGCATTTGTGTAAAATAGCGCCAGATCAGTCTCCTGGTTACGAGTTGGCCCTCAAGCTCCCGAACACGCTGGAGATTCTCATTCTCGACCTCAACGAGGCGGACTCTCCTCGAACTTGGCGGCGGCGGCACCAGCTTTTTCAGCGCTTTCATACCATCCGTAGCTTTCTCCAAGTGCATGCAGGCTTGCTCTTTCGAGCAACCTGGTCCTCCAGCCTTGATTATACGATCCCGAAGTGGAAATTATGTGCCCCAAACTCGAGATACGCCAAGAGTCCGCAAATGTAATGGTGTAAGGTACAATAGTGGTAGAATTATCATGAGAATTTGTACTAGAAGTATATCAGGTTATTACTGCAGAGCGAGTGAGTGGCTCTAAACGCTTGATTACGTGGTGCCAACCCTGATCAGTTCTGGGTTGACCCTCTTAGCCGCTTGTTGGATTATTTTTCTACGCTTTGTTGATGGCGTCTTTGGGCCGAAATGTCCCTGGTAGTGACAACCCTTCAACCTCCTCAACTTTTCTCTTCTTTGATTTTTTGTGCGGTGTGTGCTTTATCGCCCGGCTTGAGCCTTTTCCTTGCTAGGCCCCTCAATCTTCAACTCCTTAGATCCTGGAGTAGGAATAGCAATGCCAGTGGGAATGAATTGGGGTTTTACATCTGGACCCCCAGCCAGAATAGCATCCATTTTCTCTTGTAAGAGGGCAGGATTCAGCCTACCCACAGTAATTGGCCTAGAAGATTCACCTAGCATAGAACCACATGCATCTTAGAACTACAGATCCAAATCATACTAGTCCGCACTCCAATCAAAAGAGCGGTTGAGAAACTTACCCTTGATGGCGTAAACCATAGCGCATGAACCTTCTGACCCTACTTGGTGGCCTACGAAAGTAGGAAAACACGTCTTGTTATCCCCTCGGACCAAGTCCTCTCAGGAGGGCAAAGCCATAAGCAAAGCAATCCTGGCCTTAGACTCCTCAGCGTGCTCAGGGAGCCAGAATCCGCTAGAGAGACAAACATAGAGAACCATCAACCCGGCCGCAGAATAGAAAGACTAGAAAACAACAAAGTTGAAAGCAGTAGCTTACCCTCTCCGGTGATAGGGTAATCCAAACAGCCGTCATTACGAAGAGTGTCACTCTTCGAAACAGAAACCAGTCTTCCAGTCTTTATCATCTCCAATGTCCGGGTGCTCCACTAAGTTGTTCGGCCCTTTACGATCAGGAAGATAAATCTCCCACGACCTTGGGCCCTCACAGAATAAACGTTTTGGATCCTGCCTTTATCGGATCATCGGCTGTGCTTGGTGCAAAGTTTGTCGACTAAACAGATAATCTTCCACATGCTTGGCATTATTTGACAAGGCGCAAGCTTCATCGAAGAGAGTACCCCACTCATCCAGGAGTTGCAGGATCCTCGGACCGATACGAAAAGGAACTCATATATGCGGACTCCATCCTGGCGAGTCCAAGAAGCTGTGACATAGTCATCACAGGGAACAAAGATAACAGCCGATGAAGGCACAATTTCATGATCTTTTAAGTGTTTGATTATTGATTGAGAAAGAGTATTCTTGGTTTCATCATCAAAGGAATCACCTTTGATGAATTTACAATCGCCAAACATGATTTCAGTAATCTCAGGTTTCTCAAGATCTATCACTTGTTCAGCCATGATTTTCAGATGATATTGATTTGATTTGATGATTGAAATAACAAAGGAGGAAGATGATGAACAGTAGAAGGTAAAAACGAAAGTTTGGCAAGGTGAGTTCTCGAGAAATTCTTTGGAGGCTCCTATTTATATGCAAAGGTAAAAGAGTTTAAGTGGGTTTAGGATTTTACCGTTGGTAAAATTCAAAGCTTGCAGAGTTAGCCGTTACTCTTGTTCAGTAATCAAATCAGGTTTAAATTCTCACCTAACTTCTGATTCTTATATTATCTCTTTGAATATTGTGCACAAGTCTGGCTAGATACAAAGTTGATGTTTAAATTCTGATAGTTGTCTATGCTCTAGTCTGTTCTGTATAGAAGTGATTTTACAGGATTGTTTCCTCAAGATTGCTGAACACTGCACTTGAGAAAACAAGGGGCATTTGTTATGACCAGATTTTACACAGCCCAGAATTGGCAGTTCTGGATAGATGTCAAGAATAAGGTACAGAGCAGGATAGAAGGACGAATGGCAGTTATAGCCCAGAACAGATCAGAAGAGGCATGGCAGTTATGGTCAGAGAAGGTCAACTATGACGGTTACAAAGATCATGGGATAATGGAAGATATTTCAGCTGAGCAGAAGTGGAGTCAATGGAGGTTATTTAACCGCCATGGATAATGGAGATCATGGGAGAAGTGCCCTAGAAAATAGGAACTAATTCTCAGCTTGCTTTGCCTATATATAGAGGCTCATTTGTACATTTTCATTCATCTTTTTTCTGTCATTAGCATACTTAAGCACACGATAATTATACTACGGTAAAACATAGTCAGTTCTGTATATCTGCTACAGAAGTGATCAAACTCTCACAGTTGTATTCTGTAACCCCAACTCTGATATTAATAAAAGTACTCCTGGCTTGGTAGCCCGCAGTTTTCCCCATCTTCTTCTCGGGGCTTCTGCGTCATCAAATCCTGTGTCCTTTGTTCTGTCCCATATAGCTCAGTTCTGTTCTGTTCCGCAATTAGTACTAGTTGATCCACCTTTCACTTTTTTCATACTTGTTAAGTTTTTACCAAAACAGTGTGTAAGTCATCTTAAACTTGGACAAGTTATGTAAGATGGAAGAGGATAATCCTTGACCATTCAAGGTCAAAAATTTCGGCCTACATGCATGTACCATGGCTCGATTTTTCGTTTTTGAAATTTTCGATTTGCGCGTACGCGAAAAGTCTTGAAATAAAATATATAGTCTTAAAATAATGTTTGGAAGTAAGATCGGAAATAAAAATGAAAATAAAACTCAAAACGAAATCAAAAGAAAAATTGGGTACTAGTTTCCTCGCAACTTTGAATTAAAATTTTATTCGATCGAAATATATATTTTTTTCGTTGAATGTTATCGAATTAAATCATTAAACTCAAACGTCAAAAAGTTTACCAGATTAGGCTTAGTGTAACTCATTATTTCGATTTTTAGTGAATGTGTTAGTTAAATCAATTTGAAATAGTGATTTGATAATAATATAATATGTTTGCTAGTAATAATCAAAATAATTAACTTGTAACTAACTTAGTTAGATTTGGATTATGAGTAATCATATATTTGAGAAAGAATTAGGTGGCTTAATCACCCATAGGTGGCTCGGCCATTTTGGTCAACATTGACCTCGATTTGCGTGCCGAAATTTGTCGTTGAGAAAATTGTCGAGGATTCGTCATTTGATTTATCGAGTTTGAAAATGTAAAAATAAAGTTCAAATTCAAAGTAATTCAAAATGGTTTTAGTTTAGGTGCAATAATAACTTGTAGCGTATGTTTTAGGAAAATAAGTGAGCGAGGATGATTAATTATTGATTTCCTAATTATAATTAGCTTAAATTAACACGAGGTGTTACAATCCTCCCCCCTTAAAGAAGTTTCGTCCCCGAAACTTAAAGTAATCCAGGTGGTTAAGGTTACCTGCGTTGAACAGCTCCGGGTATTTTTCCTTCATCGACGCCTCGGTCTCCCACGTTGCTTGTTCAGTCTTCTGTCCCCTCCAGAGAACCTTGACTAAGGGTATCGACTTGCGTCGTAAGAATTTAGTCTCTCTGGCGAGAATTTCCACTGGTCTCTCAGAGTAGAGCATGTTAGGCTCGATGACGATCACATCGGGCGTAACAATGTGACTCGGGTCGCTTCTGTATCTCCTGAGTTGTGACACATGAAATACATCATGCACCTTGGATAAGTTTGGCGGTAAGGCGAGTCGGTATGCCACTTCGCCAATTCGTTCAAGTATTTCGTAGGGTCCGATGTATTTTGGGCTAAGCTTTCCCTTTAGCCCGAAGCGTCTTACCCCTTTCATGGGTGACACTTTCAAAAAGACCTTATCTCCACTGTTGAATTCAATAGGTCGACGATGCTCGTTCGCATACTTCTTCTGCCGGTCTTGAGCTGCTTGTAGTCGTTCTCGGATGATCTTGATGTGCTCAATCTGATCTTGTATGACCTGGGGTCCAGTACCCACGTTGTCACTAGCGTCGTCCCAACACACAGGACTGCGACATTTTCTCCCATAGAGTGCTTCAAAAGGAGCACACCCCAAACTAGCGTGATGACTATTGTTGTATTAGAATTCAACGATAGGTAGGCTCTTTTCCCAGTTCACGTTGAATTCCATCGTGCACGCTCTCAACATGTCTTCTAGTGTCTGGATAGTTCGCTCTGTCGTAGTCGATTCTTTGGATGAAAAGCTGTACTCATCTTCAATTTACTACCCAAAGCCTCTTGCAATTTCTTCCAAAAATGCGATGTAAATCTTGCGTCCCTGTCCGATATAATGTCGAGGGGGACGCCATGAAGTCGTATTATCTCCTTCTCGTAAGCTTTGGCTAGTTCCTCTAATCCCCAAGTCTCCTTGATTGGAACAAAATGAGCCGCTTTAGTTAGACGATCCACAATAACCCATATCGCATCCTTGCCGCCTGATGTCCTTGGTAACCCCATGATAAAATCCATCGATATGGAATCCCACTTTCCTTGAGGGATTTCCAAAGGTTGGAGCACTCCTCCTGGCCTCTGGTGTTCAAATTTTACTTTCTGGCAAATCATACATCTTGCCACGTACTCGGCGATCTCCGCCTTCATCCTTATCCACCAGAAACGCAACTTCAGGTCCTTGTACATCTTATCTGAGCCAGGACGTACTGAGTAGCGGGTGCTATGTGCCTCATCGAGAATTTTGCGTTTCAAGTCTTCATTATCAGGTATGCACCACCTGCCGTTGAAGCGTAGACTCCCGTCAGTGTAAACCTCAAACCCTTCTGTTCCTTCTGATGGAATCCTTTCTCTGATCTCTAACAATGCCGGGTCTTCCCACTGTAGTGCCCGAATGTCATGAAATATTTCTGGTTCTACCACCATTGCATTCAGGTTAGTGTCATCCGATTGTACCAGGTCTAAACTTAGTCTCTTCAGATCCTGGACGATGTCTGAGGGAATTTCCCAAATGTTGTTCAGAGTATGTATTGTCTTACGACTCAGTGCGTCGGCAACTACATTAGCCTTTCCCTCGTGGTATAATAACTCAATCTTGTAATCCTTGATCAGTTCCAACCATCTTCGCTGTCTCATGTTCAATTCCCTCTGGGTAAAGATGTACTTCAAACTCTTATGATCGGTGTAGAATTTGATGCTGACCCCGTAGAGATAATGACGCCAAATCTTTAGTGCAAACACGACCGCAGCAAGTTCTAGGTCGTGAGTTGGGTAATTTCTTTCATGCACTTTAAGTTGTCTGGATGCGTACGCTATTACCTTCCCTTGTTGCATCAGAACGCAACCCAAACCATTCAATGACGCGTCACTGTACACTTCATATTCATCCCCATCTGTTGGCAAGGTTAAAACTGGTGCCGTAGTAAGCCTTTTCTTAAGTTCTTGGAACGCTCTTTCACAATCGTCGCTCCATAAGAACTTTGATTCCTTTTGTAGTAGTTTAGTCATCGGGCGGGCTATTTTTGAGAAGTCAGGAACAAATCTTCTATAATAGCCAGCCAATCCTAGGAAACTCCTGACTTCAGTGACCGTTTTTGGTGCTACCCATTCCTTGACAGCTTCAATTTTGGCTGGATCCACCATTACTCCTTCCTTGGAGATTACGTGGCCTAGGAATGCCACTTGGTCTAGCCAAAATTCACACTTAGAAAATTTAGCATACCACTTATGATTTCTTAAGATGCTCAGGATAATGTGTAGATGTTCTGCGTGTTCCTCTTTATTCTTGGAGTAGATCAGGATGTCGTCAATGAACACAACAACACAGATGTCGAGATATTCGTGAAAGGTCCTGTTCATTTGGTCCATAAATACTGCTGGAGTGTTGGTGAGGCCGAACGGCATTACTTTGAACTCGTAATGTCCGTACCTTGATCTGAATGCAGTCTTTTGTATATCTTCCTTACGGACCGCGATCTGATGGTATCCTGACCTCAGGTCAATTTTGGAGAAAACTCCTGCTCCTTTGAGCTGGTCAAAGAGATCGTCTATCCTAGGCAGAGGATAACGATTCTTGATCGTTACTTTGTTCAGTTCTCTGTAATCGATGCAGAGCCTCATGCTCCCGTCCTTCTTCTTTACAAAGAGCACCGGTGCACCCCAGGGTGAAACACTCGGCCTTATAAATCCTAACTCAATCATCTCCTCTAACCGTTTCTTGAGTTCCTGGAGTTCGACAGGCGCCATTCTGTATGGTGCCTTTGATATAGGTGAAGTACCGGGTATAAGGTCGATAGAGAATTCGACGTCTCGTGCAGGAGGCATACCTGGTAACACGTCTGGAAAAACGTCAGGATACTCGTTTACGATCGGAATGTCCTCGATGCGTAGGTCATCCTCAACCTTGGTAATGCTGCAAAAATACACCTGGTGTCCCTTTCTCTCCATACTCTGAAGTTTCAGTACAGACACTAGTTTCACTCCCCCTTTCCTTTTCAAACTCTGATATGATACCTCGTTCCCTTGGTTAGTTTTCAAAGTGATCTTCTGGTCGTAGCATTTGAACGTTGCATTATGACGAGCTAGCCAGTTCATCCCCAGAATTACATCAAACTCGGGAAGATCAAATAATACGAGATCTGACAGGAAGTCTGTGTTGTGAATTGAGATTTTTACATTATTGTATTTTGAAAAACAAGGAATGTTTTTACCATCTGGTAGTGATATGTTAGTTCTGATTTGTTCAGGGTTTGTGAGTTTGGATTGTTTGATAAATTTTGAGGATATAAAAGATAAAGATGCTCCGGTATCAAATAAAATGAAAGCAGGTACAGAATTAACCAGAAATTTACCAGTGACGACGTCGACATCGATAATATCATCAGACCCTTCTTCAGACTCGGTCAGGACGTAGACGCGTCCCTGAACTCTAACGGCTGGCGGTGGCCCCGCATTTGCTTTGGCAGCATTACCCCTCTTTGGGCATTCATTAGACTTGTGTCCCACTACTTTACAGAAGTAGCACACTACTGGTTCTACGTTGCAACGCTTTCCCGGGTGGTGTGGCTGTCGACAGAAACGACATTGACCTGCTTGAATAGCCGGAGCTCCGGGAGGTTGTTGGTTGTTCCTCCCTACGAATCCGGTGGGGTTTCGGTTGGCGTACAGGGGTCTGCCCTGGCCTTTATTTCGGTTGTCCTGATTTTGGAAACCCAGACGACCGAACATTGGTTTGTGGATGAAGCTCGCACTCGCCACAGGAGGCGTAAAGGTTTTCTTCTTCTTTTTCTCTTCCGCTTCTCCCTTTTGGATGGGAGCCCAGATACACGTTGCCTTTTCGTAGGCCTCCGCAAAGTTCTTGCAGTTGAACCCGCTCATGTTTATCCTTAGGTTGTTGGCCATACCCCTAACGTAACGGGTTGCGAGTTCCTCCTCGTTAGTTATTATCCTAGGAGCAAACTTGGATAGCTCCTGGTATTTCTCGGTGTATGCCTGCAGCGACATATCACCCTGGCTCAAGTTCCTAAATTCCTCCTCCTTTTCCCATTTCAGTTCTTCCCCAAAGTATTTGTTCTCTAACAGGGTTTTGAACTCGGTCCAGTTATAGATCCTCAAGGGAAAGGTGGACTTGATCAAACTCCACCAACAGTTGGCTTCCCCTTTCAGATAATACGCCACTACGTTCACCCTCTCATTAGCCGGAGTCTTGCTAAGTTCTAGCAGTTTCTCCATTTCCTCGATCCACTCTGTCAAGACCGTGGGGTTGACAGAGCCAGAATATGTTTGGGGTCGATGTTTGGAGAACCTCTCAAATGCGGACTGGTTGTTTCCGCCACCCTGATGTTGGTGTGTGTTCTGAGCAATCTTTATGATTGCGTCTTCAAAGCCTCTTCTTCTTGCCTCTTCTTCTAAGAATTGATGGTCGAGTTCATTGTCAGGAATACCGTTTGCAGCCATTCTGAAAAATAAAATAAAATAAGGACAAAGCTGTATGAATTTTGAGTAGTTCAAAGATAGACACATTATAAAATGCAAGGTAAAAGACATTTCATTGATAATGTAAAAGGATTACATCAAAAAGTTACAAAGCTTCCTAATACATTCTTTATGAAATGAACTACGATGAAATTTAAATACATAGTTCAGCAAAATTAACAAGAAGTTCAGGTACATTCTCAAGTGATAAGAAATTTGGTCGAGAATGACAAAAGAGTTGGTCGTCGGTGCTTATGCAAAGTACGAATAGCAGTGCTCCTTTTCTGAGAAGTTACACTTATACTTGATAGCATAAGTTGCATCACTCAAGCCGAGCTTGAAGTCTTCCCAACTGAGGTAGTATTCACCCTCGCGTACCGCTGGGGATCGAAATCGTAACCACCAGGCTTTGGCCTCTCCATCAAGGCAGACAGCAGCAAAGGAGGTTTTCCACTCCTCCGGAACCGAGTGTTCTTGGAACTTTGCACCCATGTGCCTGGTCCAAGTGTACAAGGTATCTCCAACTCCTTCAAATTAAATCGGGGTCGCTCCTCATGAATGCCTCGATCGCGTCGGTCTTACCCGAAGATCGGCGGAGGTGTTCAGGAACTCGATGTTCCACGTATGGAGTTTTGAGTGCCCTGGTCTTCCAGTCAATTCTTGAATTCTTCAAGTTGTGCATCTTCTTCCACGCCTTCCTCTGTTGACGACGTGCATATGCCTGGACAGCTCTCTTACGAGCCTTCTCCTCCAGGTTCACTCCCCGTGTCTCCTGTCGCGAGGTAGTCATATCTGAAATAAGTGGGGGATAAATTTAAATGAGAATTGCAATTTTCAGATATGTACGTAAAATTTTAAAATGATGCGCTGCGAAATGTATATGACAAGGTTGTAACATAACGTCTCCATATATGTAAATATATATGGGTAAAATATTACATTCAGAAAATATAATACATAAGTCCACACAACGTCATGTTCGAAAATAAAACCCATAGCCGTTAGGAAAAAGTGACGACATAAAGATCGTTCTTAGGATAGTTAAAAGACGGTTACAAATATTTTACAAGTTGGAGTCGAATGACCCTAAATATGATTTGCGACCCTTAAGAGTCTCCCAGAGGTGAGATCCCTCTCCCATATGAGTGGGGGTATAATGGCGTCGTCTGGCATTGGGGAATAGTCGCGTCTATATTCTTGATCCATCAAGTCGTCGAGGAGCACATCGTACTCCATCCACGCAGGTGGTCCTATCACCCTCTGAAGTGGGTCTGGGTGGTACATGCGGTCCATGTACAGCTCGTAATCGCAGAGAAGTCGCCAACCAAGAGGTGCCCAAAACTCATCGTACGGATGAAAGCTCTCAATCATGGTCAAACTGATACCAATGCTCCTCGTGTGGTAGATCCTGCCCGTCATGATTCCATGAGCTTCCACATATCGCTCTATGTGGATGGAATGGCTACGTATATACTCTCCTAGTAGCATCATCGGTGGACGTTGTGGTAAATTGTTACAGGAGTAACTGAAGGACGTCATCCTAAGGGCCTTTGTCAAACTAGAGTTAGCCACAGAGCAAATAGCAAGTAAAGAATTATAAAGGTAAGGATTCTAACTCTCATCTAACTCGTACATTATTATTAGGTCGGTCCTTAAGATTCTACCCTTTCTCATATTTTTAAAATGATCTAAGTTATTATTTTAGCGGTCTTAAGATTTCTAGTTTATTATTTGATCCTATAAGTCCACGCTAGACATATAGTATGTATATGTCTGGCCCAGGTGTCGTCTCGCTATATGAGATAACTTGAAGTTATTCACGGTCGCAAGACAGCTCTGATACCAACTGTAACAACCTGGTTTTTCGTGACTTTAATTAAACTAAGGCGGAAAATTAATTAAGTCTATATATTACAAAACCAGCTGTCATCGTAATAAAACTCTGTATACATAATACAAGTTTAGGATAAATAGAGTACAAGTTTGATTACATCCCCTCAAAACGTACAAAATAAATAAGGCAAACTCTCCCCAGCATTCAAAAGCGTTGGTCTCGGGGTACCTGCATTGAACTCTCATCATTTTCTCGCACACTCTTTCGACACATGCATTTCTAGTACAATATGCAATGTACATAATAAATAAGTAAAAACAATTAGCAAGTAGCCAAGTATAGCACTTAAGGAAAACATGATGATTCAAACATGAGTATAAATCAACTCATTTCACGCACAACACTCACACAATTATTCTCAAACAAGTCGCATCTCAAGGCTCAGGAAAAACATGCCATTCAGACAATAATCAATCAAACAAGACAAGGAAATGCATTCAACATGTGATAACTGATGAGTCTTCGTTAGTAAGGCGGAAGCATGCAGATATAATCCGCGCAGAAGCGGTCAGGGCCGAACGAAATCGGACGTGTCTGACAGGCAAAAGATATCTAAGGTAATAAGGACGGCCTAATCCCTTGTCTAATGTATGCATACACTACCTATCGAGGATCATACGTATTCGCTATTCAAAAGGTATCACCGACGAAAAAGTTCGACTATCACCAGAGACGGGTACCCCCGGTTGGGGCTGGATTTTCCAATTACTAATATATGGGCCCACGGAAATATCAAGGATGCCCCATCTCTGAGGTTGTATATACCGTGTCGAGTAGCAATCTTAAGATCGTTATTTCGCCTTGGGCAACTCTGGGAGGGAGCCCAAGTCCCCATATACAGCTACCTCGTTAACTTCGAATTTCAAGAGTCGCAACATGGCGAACAATCCTAGTATTTTATTCAGGTAGTTCAATTCTTTTTCTCAATTTCTTACTTCCTCTTTTAATCGTAACATGTATTATTTCTAAAACATAAATATATCGTCGAACATTATATAATGAAATTTTAGTAACAGCAGTTCTTCAGGTAAAACAGAACACATAGAAAAGCTTAATTATTTATTTTGAGTCCGTTCGTAAATTTTCAATATTTTTCACTATTTATTATTTTACTATTCACCGTATTTACTATTCGTCGTATTTACTATTCATCATATTTACTATTCATCGTATTTACTATTCATCGTATTTTATACGTATTCGTATTTTCGTATTTCGTATTTGTACGTATTTTTATACGTATGCGTATTTTTATACTTCGTATTTTATTCGTATTTTATACGTATGCGTATTTTTATACTTCGTATTTTATTCGTATTTTTATTAAGTACATGTATTATTAGTATTGATTACTTTATTCTTATACTTAGTATACTTACATTTTATACAATTTTCATACTTAGATATTTTACTAAAGTATCAAAATCACTTTTATTTTCTAAGTACAAAATTCTAGTTTTAAAGTCGTTAGGTTCGTTTTGTATTTAGTGATTTGAGAATTTATTTTAAATGTAAAACTCGATATAATTTAAGTACAAGATTCTAGTGTCAAAGTTGTTAAGTTCATTTTGTACTTGGTCATTTTAAACAATATTCCAAAAGTAAAACTCAGTAAAGTTTAGTCGTATACTTAACTAAAATTTTAGCGGTTTCCATTTTTAGCGAGGTTGTCGTAGTTCATTTTAAATAGTCCGTTTGTCCATATCCAAATTTAAGCAAAGGTAGTAACACTCGACATTATTCATTTTAATACGTGTAACGTTTATTTTTATCGGTTTCGTTGATTCTTTTTATTAACGATTCATTATACAAACTAATATAATCCTAATTACAAATCAAATTTAGTGACTAAGTGACAAATTCATTTTGACCAAAATTGACCCATTTTAAGGGTGAATGCCGTGGCCTTTATTTATTATAAGCTATTTGTTTCTTTTTTTTGTTTTTATTAATAATTCATTACTTTAAACTAATTAAATTACTTAGGTGGTAAAAATAAAAAGTGACAAATTTATTTTAGGTCTAAAATAGACACCAAAACCGTGGCCTCCTATACTTGGTCCATTTTTATTTTCGTTTTCTAATTTATCGGTTTTTGACTTAAAGTTTTTATACACTAATTATTTAAATTATACTAAAGCGATTTAACTAGTTTACGATTTTCACTAAATATTTTATTTCATTTATGAATAGTGTTTTTGCTAACTTTAAATTTCTAACTTTTTCATTATCAAGATTTAGCTTATTTAACTTATATAATTAGTATTGTATTTGTTTACTAGTGGATTTAAACAACAATAAAATAAAACTTATAATTATTTTGGATCAAACTAGTCACCTAAATGAAGAACACATGAATATGTGATGAACCCTAATATTTTTCATATGAACACAATTTAGTCAAATTTTTATATGTTTATATAATTTCCTCAAATTTTCCATACAAGTCTAATTTAACTAAACTAATCATAATATGTTATTTAGAAAAATTAAAACTAAAAATTGGTCCATTATATTTAGTGAAGCCGTGTATATATATATATATATATATATATATATGGGTTTTTTGTCAAACACTACCTTAAGTTTACGCCAAGTTGTCAAGAACTACCTTAAGTTTTTTTTTTTGTCAAACACTACCTTAGTTTTGTCCAACTTTGTGAGACACTACCAAAACCTATTTTCCGTCTAAAATTGACATTTGACCGTCATTGACTGTTAATGAATTTTATTAACCCAACTAACTCCCTTCCTCCCCTCTACTCATTCACTCTCTTCTTTTCAACCCTTCATTTCCCATTTTTATCATTTTCAACCTCCACACTTTAAATTCAGAAAACCCCAAAATGACGATGACGACATTGCATGCAATCCCTTAAAACTTTGTAAGGCTGTTCGACGTGTATCGCTGACATACATTGTCGACTCGTCTAAGACATGGTACCCTCCCTCTAGGCAAGTTCTAAGATGTACCCTACTGGAAAACTTGAGCTCCTTTCTCCTATCAGACTCCATTCCGAACCCGAATTTCTCCAAGTTAAACCACCGAGAATGAACTGGGCGGTGATCTAGCCGTTTCTCGAAGGTGCTGACGGGTAATATTGTCTTCCCCAGTACATCGTCTTTGCTGAGTGAACACGATCCTCAACGGTTAAGATCAACTGCTCTTCAAATGGCTCTGCAACTACAAATACGAAATCCTCATTCCAAAGTGGGTTCATTGTGTTGGGTGGCATGAGTTCCCCATCACTTTCCCATGCCCTCTTCGTTCTTCCAGCCTGTACCATTGTGGGGCGGTGGGTCATCGGTGGGACCCTTGTTGGAACCTCGTTTAGGTCAAACACCACCCTCCCTTTGTACTCATCCTTGCCTACCATTTCTCTTTCCTTCAAATAGACGTCCAATGTAGACGCTTGGATGCGTTCTTTTGAGAAAGCGAAAACCTGATTCCACTCGGGATTTCTCGTGTTCTCGAAATGCTTAGTCCTTCCTTTGTAGTTCCCCATCTTGACTTCTACATAAGGATCACAGCTCCCTGAGACACCGCTGACGGGAAGGTCTCGGGCTTTGACCACTCGAACATAAAGGTATTGTGTCTGCTCTACAAGATCGTAAGTGCTCCCTGCTTTTCCTCCATTTATCCATCATCTTCGACCATAGCTGCGTCCCTTGGGCCATTTCTCCCCTAATTGAGGGTTGGTGTCCTTTTGGGGTTTTCTGAATTTAAAGTGTGGAGGTTGAAAATGATAAAAATGGGAAATGAAGGGTTGAAAAGAAGAGAGTGAATGAGTAGAGGGGAGGAAGGGAGTTAGTTGGGTTAATAAAATTCATTAACAGTCAATGACGGTCAAACGTCAATTTTAGACGGAAAATAGGTTTTGGTAGTGTCTCACAAAGTTTGACAAAACTAAGGTAGTGTTTGACAAAAAAAAAAACTTAAGGTAGTTCTTGACAACTTGGCGTAAACTTAAGGTAGTGTTTGACAAAAAACCCTATATATATGTTGAAATTTTTATTTTTGATTTTTATACTTCTAATTCAATAACTAAGCTTACTTTATATCATCCATATAATTAACATAAGTGAAAAATCATATACAAACATTAATACATAAAAGTAAATCATCTCATACAAAGATATAACAATATTTCAAGCACACACATATACACTTTAAAACATATAAATTTCATAACAAATTCATTTTTAGTCTAAAACATAAACTAATTATATTTTCATGTTCATCTCATTATAAGTATTTTAAACATGCAATTTACAAAAATTAAAACGAAATATTTAGTGAAAAATAAGGGTGATGCCGTGTGATGTTTAGGTGTTACACAAATGTTATTTTTCGATTTTTATCCTCTAATTTAACATATGATAATTATGTGACATACAACATCATATATATAATTATAACATCACTTAGAAAAATAACATAAAATCAGTTACGAGGCGCTTATCACATAAGTGTGCGAGAAGCACCTTAAGTTAGGTTTAAGAGCAAAAGATCAACAGTTGTCGGGGTCTACGATATGATCGAATTGGCTCAAATCGACTCCTCCTGTAGGGATCGGATCCCATTCACTAATCAAGTATTAGTGTAAATCAAATTACTCTAATTTGATTTAGCAAGATCTATGTAGTACAAATTTACATTGTTAACAAGTTTAGAAAATTATACCTTTCTCTTAAAGGAAATTAGGGCACAAAACTAGAACTCCTTTCTAGTTTTGTTTCTTGAGTATGAGCTTAGGATGATCCTCCAAAACCCGAGTTTTCAAAGTAGAAAACCTCCTAAAAGAAGCACCCAAGAACACACTCCAAAATACTAAGTATTTGATCTAAAAATAACTTAGTATTAGCTTGATAATGTGTGGAAAAAGTATCACTAACACTTAGTAATATTAATACTATTAGTAGTATTTTTTAGAGAGAAATGTAGAGAAAGAGGGAGAGAAAAAGAATGAATTATTTTTCTCTCAACTTAGTCTTGTATTTAACAAGGAAGAGGAGCAAAAGTAGTGTGTGTGACACACCACTTGGGCCGGCCAAAAGGAGAGGAGAAGGGAAGAGTTGTGCTCTTGATTAGCACAATTGCATGCATTATAATGATGATGTTTCACACATGCAAAAAGTAGACTTCCAAATAGAATAAGACAAAGAGGAAACTTCTCCTCCTTTCTCACCATTTTGTATGCGGTCCATTGGACCCTTAAATGGGTCTATTTTGTTTCCAATATTTGTCCCACAAATATTTATAATTTATCACTTAATTATCTAATATAATAAAGTGTAAATCAATTAAACTCTTCCTTAATATACATGTACATTTACACATATATTAAAATTATACTTTCACTAATCTCATTAGTGAAATATACATAATTAGTGAATTAACGCTTAATCACTAATTCTCATCTCCTCTAGAATTTTATCGATATAAAATTCAAACGTCCGAGTTCACAACTCGATTTCTCTCTAAATTAATTCACTGACTAACCGTTAGTCGATTTATCAAGTTACTAATTTAATCGTATCTCATACAATTAATTAGCTCAAATATTTGGAGCATGTTCCTTTAGGTGTGACTTAAAGGGATCAATTGATCACCGCCGCTCTCACGACAATAACGTCAAACTCTAGTCAGCCAACCGTTATTGATTTACGTTAATCAATTGACAATAAAACAGGATTATTCCCACGTATTCCTTAATTGAGATTTACTAAGTAATCGCACTATTGTGGAGGACACATACTCCAACAATCTCCCACTTGTCCGAGACAAGTTGTGCATTACCAATTCTCATGTCCGTTTCACATCTCCCACTCGATGCAAGGTGTCTTACAGGTCGTACTTGCATCCTGAGATATATATCATGAGTAGTTTCCTCGATAAGGAGAGTAGCTGTCTGACCGGGGAATCTACCGTAGATTCTTACCGAGCGTGGCCACGCATTTTCAGCGACTACTCCTCGAGTGGCCCAAAGATGTTTTACCCTGACAAGGGTGGACATTTCCCTTCCACTCGATTGTACTGTATAATGCAGATCACCATGACCCCAAAGATGCCCTTATAACCCCCTTTCACGGCATGGTTTAGGACAAAAATGAAAGTCACTTTCGGAGCGCACCGACTGCACAATCAGTTCCAGTCAAAGAATCGACTCAAAGGAATACTATAGAAATTCCCACCACGACCAGGTTTCAATCTCATTGAAAAGGAATTTATAAGCGTCCTTTGCCGACAGTGTTTTCACGATCTGTCATGCAAACGATCAGTCATCACATATGACCCTATGGTGTTGAACCTCACCATCGATCGACTTGCAATCTAGTCTCTCGGAGACGTCACCTCATATGAGAGACTAGGGACCAAATACTTAGTTTATTCCGTTCACTTGAATACGTTCAAAATTGTCACGCAAATATTCGGATAAACAAAGTATGCATTCACAATTACTTAAGATAAAAACAATGAATGTTATTTTCATATATGTAAAATGATACATCGTCCAATTACATATTACGAAACTAAAGGAAATCTGGCATACGCCGCAACCCCATGGAGGCGGTGTGCGCGTCATGCTTAGCCCTCGAAAGAGGCTTGGTTAAAGGATCAGCGATGTTATCGTCTGTCCCAACCTTACAAATATCTATTTCCTTCCTTTCCACATTATCTCTAATAACGTGGTATTTCCTCAAAACGTGTCTAGACTTGTTGCTAGACTTGGGCTCCTTCGCTTGGAAAATAGCCCCACTGTTATCGCAATAAGCGATGGCGGGATCCACGGCACTAGGGACTACTCTTAGTCCATCCAAGAATTGCCGAATCCACACGGCTTCTTTAGCGACTTCAAATCTTTGCCAAGTACTCGACTTAGTCGTAGAATCGCGGTGACACTCTGTTTGAAGCTCTTCCAACAAGCGACTCCTCCATTCAACATAAAGACATAGCCGGATTGGGATTTTAAATCATCCCCATCGGTTTGGAAACTTGCATCCGCGTAACCCTTTACACCTAGCTCAAGTTCTCCTCCAACCACTAGAAACGAATCCTCAGTCCTTCTCAAGTACTTACGGATGTTCTTCTGACTATCCGATTGATTCTCACCGGGATTAGCTTGATACCGGCTCGTCATGCTCAAAGCGAAAGCGACATCAGGACGAGTGCACATCATAGCATACATGATTGATCCTACAGCGGAAGCATAAGGGATCAATTTCATGCGTTCAATTTCCGCAGGAGTCGTAGGACATTGAGATTTCTTCAATGTTATTCCTACACTCATCGGAAGAAAGCCTCTCTTGGAGTCTTTCATATTGAACCTATCAAGAATCTTATCAATATAAGTTTCTTGACTCAATGCTAGTATCCTTTTGGATCTATCTCTATAGATCCGGATACCCAAGATGCGTTGTGCCTCTCCCAAGTCCTTCATTTGGAAATGGTTTCCCAATTCCACCTTTACCGAGTTCAGACTTGGAATATCATTTCCAATCAATAGTATGTCATCCACATACAAAACAAGGAAGGTTACCTTGCTCCCACTAAACTTCATGTATAAACAAGGTTCCTCGGCACTTCGAGCGAATCCATGTTGTTTGATAACATGATCGAATCTGTGATTCCAACTCCTCGATGCTTGCTTAAGACCATAAATGGATCTCTTAAGCTTGCATACTTTCTTAGGGTTGGATGTATCTATAAAACCTTCAGGTTGTGTCATAAACACTTCCTCTTCTAGAATCACATTCAAGAAGGCGGTTTTTACATCCATTTGCCATATTTCATAGTCATGAAATGCGGCAACCGCTAAGATTATCCTTATGGATCGAAGCATAGCAACCGGTGCAAAGGTTTCATCATAATGAATACCTTGGACTTGTGAAAAGCCCTTTGCCACCAATCTAGCTTTGTAAACATCAATATGTTTATCTATGCCGAGTTTGATTTTGAATATCCATTTACACTGAAGGGGTCGCACTCCTCCAGGTAAATCTACCAAGTCCCAAACTTGGTTCTCGTACATAGAATCCATTTCGGATTTCATGGCCTCAAGCCATTGTTCGGAGTTGGGGCTACCAATAGCCGCCTTGTAGGTTGAGGGTTCGTTGCTTTCGAATAACAACAAATCACCTTCCTCCTCGATGTTACCGAGGTAACGGTCAGGTTGTTGACTAACTCTTCCTGACCTCCTAGGGACTATCTTAGTGTGAGAAGACGAGGGAACGGTTTCCTCATCTTCTGCGTCGGTTTGTGGCTCTTGAACTTCATCAAGTTCAAATTTTCTCCCACTCTGTTTCTTAGAAATAAATTCATTTTCTAGAAAAAGAGCATCACGAGCCACAAACACTTTGTTCTCGTGAGGGTTGTAGAAGTAATAGCCACAGGTTTCCTTAGGATAACCTACAAATAGACATTTGTCAGACCTTGGAGCGAGTTTATCGTCAGGTTTATTCTTGACGAATGCCTCACATCCCCAAAGTCTCCTGAATTACAAATAGGAAACCGTTCAGTCCATATCTCATATGGAGTCTTATTGGCCGCTTTAGTCGGACTTGATTTAGTGAGAAAGCAAAGAGATAACATTGCAAAGCCCCAAAAAGATCCAGGAAGCTCAGTTTGACTCATCATAGACCGAACCATGTCAAGCAAAGTTCGGTTTCTCCTTTCTGCAACACCATTCAACTGTGGTGTGCCCGGAGGAGTCCATTGTGATATTATACCACAATTCTTAAGATGTGAATCAAACTCATTACTTAGATATTCGCCACCACGATCCGATCGTAGTGCTTTTATCCTTTTGTTTAATTGGTTCTCAACCTCATTTTGAAATTCTTTAAATTTCTCAAAAGCATCACTTTTATGCCTTATTAAGTAGACATAACCATATCTACTTAAGTCATCGGTAAAAGTAATAAAGTAATGATATCCTCCTCTAGCGATGATGTTTAATGGACCACACACATCGGTATGTATGAGGCTAAAACCTCACTTGCTCGTGTCCCTTTACCACTAAAGGGTTGACGAGTCATCTTGCCTAAGAGGCAAGATTCGCATGTACCATATGATTCGTAATCAAATGGTTTGAGAACCTTGGTCGCAACAAGTCTCTTTATGCGTTTGTCGTTTATGTGACCTAAACGACAATGCCAAAGGTAGGATTTGTTTGATTCATTCGTTTTGAGCCTCTTGTTCTCGACATGATAAACATCATTAACATCATTTAAAACATAAATACCTCCAATTGAAATAGCTTCACCATAAACCATTTCATTAAATGAAAAAGTACAACGGTTGTTCTTAATCACAAAAGAAAAGCCTTAGCATCTAAAGCGGAGACGGAGATAATGTTTTTCGTTAGAGTTGGTACAAAATAACTTGATTATTCAAAAGCAACTCTAATCCACTAGCAAGAGCGAGTACAAAAGTTCCCACCAAACGCCGCTACTCTAGCTCCATTGCCCATGCGAGATCTACATCACCCTTGGCTAGGGCCCGCACGTTTCTCATCCCCTGCAAATGATTACAAAGGTGAGATCCACATCCGGTATCCAATACCCATGTAGAAATGCAAGCATGATTGATGTCTATCATATAGAGATTAGAAGGAAGAATACCTTTGGATGTCGCACATCCATCTTTCAAATCCTTCTTGTACTTGGGACAATTGCGCATCCAATGACCCACTTCATTGCAATATTTGCAAGTGTCTTTGAGGGGTCTTCCCTTGTTGATCTTGGGCTTAGGCTTATGTGGAACACCTTCCACAATAGCCTTTCCCTTACCCTTGCCAATGTTAGATGGCCCCTTCTTGTCTACCTTCCTCTTCTTCACTCCCAAGTTCATGTTCTTCATTTTCATGGAGAGAACATCTTTCTTCTCCACCTCATTCACTTCCATATCCCTCTCGGCTTGGACCAAGAGAGCATGAAGTTCATGGTAACTCTTATCCATGTTGTTCATGTTATAGTTTACTCGAAAGTGAGCAAACTTGTTAGGAAGAGAATGAAGGATGCGGTTGATCGCAAGAGCCTTGGGTATAGCACACTCTTGACGCTCAAGAGTGTCTATTTGCTCAATCATTTTGAGCACATGAGGACCAACTTTTTGGTTCCTCTCAAGCTTTGCATCGAAAAACCGCACCGCGGCTTCATAAAGCCTAATTTGCGGTGCTTTGGAGAACATAGTTGTCACTCGAGTGAATATCGCATATGCACTTTTTTGAGTGACAAATCGGAGTTTGAGAGCGGGTGCCATGGACCAAATTAAGACGTTTTTCACGTCATTGTCCACTTTCATAAACTCATCATAGGCGGCTCGTGCCGCCCCGGATCGAGAAGTGGGTTCGGCGGGTGGTTGATCGGTAAGGTGCTTGAGCACATTGTCGGATGTCGCGGCGCCCTTCATTGTCGAATCCCATTCGACGAAGTTGCTACCGTCATCCTTGAGGATACACTTATCCATCACGGTTCGCAACCATGAATCTTTGCCCAAAATGGGGGCGGGAGTTGATGATGATGATGCCATTGCGATAAACGATTCTACAATAAATATGAGGAAATATATAAGCATTCATTGTTCATTTATAACATTTGCTAAAACTCATTTTTAAAACAAATGTCCATTTATATAATGATCTCCCACGAAATTATATAAATGATTCCAAGACTCGTTTTTCATATAAAATTAGACATCTCATGTTTCCTTTTATATAAAAGCGATAAGTCAACACTTGACTAATTCTACACTAGAATGCTTGGTTGATGATTTTCTTTAAAATGCATCTTTTAGCCCCAAATAACTCTTATTCGGTCGAGTCCAAACCAAATTAGCAAGGGACTTCCTCCCACTACTTACCCATGGTAACAAGGTTCCACGTCGCGGAGGTCCTCACGAACATGGGGTTCATAGTCGCTATATTTGGAAAGGCTTAATCTCAATTCATTTTTGTTAAAATGTGGGTGATCTTGTCAATTTTTAGTCATTTAAATTCTTTATAAGTGAACTAATTTAAGAATAGCGACCTAAAAAAAATGACAATCGGAGTGGGATAACGTGGCATGCATGGCGATTTTGGCATGTGAGCGGAATATATAAGCAAACAAACAAGCAAAACCAAGCAAGCAAGCATAAACCTAGTATGGCCACCTAAAAGTAATTAAAATACAAGGAGTTACAAATTGGAAACCAACTCCTTTGGTCCCTCTTCACTATGGATCTCATCCAAGGCTCCTCCTTGCAAGCTTTAGAACTCTTCTAAGGCTCCAAGTCGATCTCCATCACCGGTCTTCGATTTACAAATAGTTACAAGAATGATTTACAAATGAATACATAGCAATCCTATTATACATTTATAAATGAAATAAACTATTAAATTACAAACCGGCGATACGAGATCGCATTTAATTACAAACCCACACGATATTCCCTTTCATTACGGGCAATATCGGTTAAAATATAACAACTATGGCCATACTAGTAAGAATAAACATTCATTCAACAATAAACATTCATCCAAACATGCATAATGTAAAGCTTATAAATAAAAACATGCCAAAATCACCCTAAACAATAATCGCATTAACATGTTTAAAACCGATCTCATTTTAATCGATTAATCTTATATTAATCAACAATGCTTAAAACATCTTTTAAGCTTGAACTAAAACTTCTAAACTGATTTTAGAACACCCAACATTAGTTTATACTAACATATGGTGATATTAGTTCATAACATGGTCATTTGCTAATTAGATATAGCTTTAATCATAACCTTTTATGAATAAAGCGTCATAAAATCAAAATAAAATAAAATAAAATCATTTTTATTTTGAAAAAATTTTGTATATTCTGAAACACTTCCAAAATATCAGAAAAGAAAAGTTTGGTCAGAAAAATTTACGAAATTATTTTATAATAAATAACATACGATTTCATCGATTTTATATCATAAAATCAAGAAAACGTCTAAAACAGTGAGGAAAAATCCCAAATTTATACGAGAGCATCCTCATAATGTATAAAAATATTGGTATAAATTTCATGTCCAGAAAACAACGTTTACTATATTTTTGGACATAAAATGCATTTCATACCGATTTTAAACAAAAATATGAATAAATAATCAAAACTCAAAATCTGACTTTGAAAATTTACATGCAGAATGTATAAATATGAAATATCACTGTGTAAAAATGTCGTGACCAGATTCAAACTATAACTATTTATAGTAATTATTTTAGCCAAAAACACACTTTTTGACTCGGTTTTGTATAAAAATCATTTAAATTAGCAAACAAATTTCAAAAATTACGAAATTTGACCAGTAACTTCATGAGACCAGAAAATTTGCATGCAATAAAAATCTCGTGTTAAAACCATTTTTAACACTATTTTCGGATTTTATCATATTTATTCTCAATAAATATATAAAACTCCAAAATTAACAAAATAAATTTGTAACTACCAGCCTTGGCTCTGATACCACTTGTAGGGATCGGATCCCATTCACTAATCAAGTATTAGTGTAAATCAAATTACTCTAATTTGATTTAGCAAGATCTATGTAGTACAAATTTACATTGTTAACAAGTTTAGAAAATTATACCTTTCTCTTAAAGGAAATTAGGGCAGAAAACTAGAACTCCTTTCTAGTTTTGTTTCTTGAGTATGAGCTTAGGATGATCCTCCAAAACCCGAGTTTTCAAAGTAGAAAACCTCCTAAAAGAAGCACCCAAGAACACACTCCAAAATACTAAGTATTTGATCTAAAAATAACTTAGTATTAGCTTGATAATGTGTGGAAAAAGTATCACTAACACTTAGTAATATTAATACTATTAGTAGTATTTTTTAGAGAGAAATGTAGAGAAAGAGGGAGAGAAAAAGAATGAATTATTTTTCTCTCAACTTAGTCTTGTATTTAACAAGGAAGAGGAGCAAAAGTAGTGTGTGTGACACACCACTTGGGCCGGCCAAAAGGAGAGGAGAAGGGAAGAGTTGTGCTCTTGATTAGCACAATTGCATGCATTATAATGATGATGTTTCACACATGCAAAAAGTAGACTTCCAAATAGAATAAGACAAAGAGGAAACTTCTCCTCCTTTCTCACCATTTTGTACGGTCCATTGGACCCTTAAATGGGTCTATTTTGTTTCCAATATTTGTCCCACAAATATTTATAATTTATCACTTAATTATCTAATATAATAAAGTGTAAATCAATTAAACTCTTCCTTAATATACATGTACATTTACACATATATTAAAATTATACTTTCACTAATCTCATTAGTGAAATATACATAATTAGTGAATTAACGCTTAATCACTAATTCTCATCTCCTCTAGAATTTTATCGATATAAAATTCAAACGTCCGAGTTCACAACTCGATTTCTCTCTAAATTAATTCACTGACTAACCGTTAGTCGATTTATCAAGTTACTAATTTAATCGTATCTCATACAATTAATTAGCTCAAATATTTGGAGCATGTTCCTTTAGGTGTGACTTAAAGGGATCAATTGATCACCGCCGCTCTCACGACAATAACGTCAAACTCTAGTCAGCCAACCGTTATTGATTTACGTTAATCAATTGACAATAAAACAGGATTATCCCCACGTATTCCTTAATTGAGATTTATTAAGTAATCGCACTATTGTGGAGGACACATACTCCAACACCTCCACCTTGCTCCTCGTCTTTGATTAGGATTAGTACATAAAAATGAAATAAGCAAGTTAGTAATTTATTTTAAAACTAAACTAGCTAAACTAAAAATTTAAAGTGTAGTTTCATTTTTATGTTTAGGTGATGTTTTAATTTTTTTATGATTTCGATTTATGTTCATATTTTAATTGTATGTAAAAAGAGTAAGTGAGTACTAAATATAAATGGTGAGGAGTTTATTTAAGTGTGCTAATAAATTTAAGCAAATAAAATGAAAGTTTTAAGGAAAAAAAGAATTAAAGAGGATGAAGATTATAATGTGTTCTTGAGCTTGCATATGAACAAGCTTACTTATTGTTCTTGAGTATGAGTTTATTAGAGAGAAAAAGACTTAGTAAATTTTTGGTGTTTGTGTGTGTGTTGAACCGTGTAGTAGTAGTAGTAGTGTAGTTGTAGTTGTAAGTTTTGTATTATGTAGTGTATTTAGTTTGTTTAAACTTTAATTTTTAATAAGCTAGAAGTGATGATGAATTAGTATAGGTGTGTAAGTCATCTTAAACTTGGACAAGTTATGTAAGATGGAAGAGGATAATCCTTGACCATTCAAGGTCAAAAATTTCGGCCTACATGCATGTACCATGGCTCGATTTTTCGTTTTTGAAATTTTCGATTTGCGCGTACGCGAAAAGTCTTGAAATAAAATATATAGTCTTAAAATAATGTTTGGAAGTAAGATCGGAAATAAAAATGAAAATAAAACTCAAAACGAAATCAAAAGAAAAATTGGGTACTAGTTTCCTCGCAACTTTGAATTAAAATTTTATTCGATCGAAATATATATTTTTTTCGTTGAATGTTATCGAATTAAATCATTAAACTCAAACGTCAAAAATTTTACCAGATTAGGCTTAGTGTAACTCATTATTTCGATTTTTAGTGAATGTGTTAGTTAAATCAATTTGAAATAGTGATTTGATAATAATATAATATGTTTGTTAGTAATAATCAAAATAATTAACTTTTAACTAACTTAGTTAGATTTGGATTATGAGTAATCATATATTTGAGAAAGAATTAGGTGGCTTAATCACCCATAGGTGGCTCGGCCATTTTGGTCAACATTGACCTCGATTTGCGTGCCGAAATTTGTCGTTGAGAAAATTGTCGAGGATTCATCATTTGATTTATCGAGTTTGAAAATGTAAAAATAAAGTTCAAATTCAAAGTAATTCAAAATGGTTTTAGTTTAGGTGCAATAATAACTTGTAGCGTATGTTTTAGGAAAATAAGTGAGCGAGGATGATTAATTATTGATTTCCTAATTATAATTAGCTTAAATTAACACGGGGTGTTACATATTTAAAAAGTTGGCGATTCAGTAAGTTATTTTAAATCACATGCATTATAGTAATTAAATGACTTTATTATTAATATTTCTATTTTATCGACTTTGTTTACTCATTATTAACTAATATTTGTAATTTTTTTAGTGCTTTTGCCAGGAGAAAGTCTCTTGATCCGTTGGCGCAAGTCATGGAAACCGATACTAGCCCTACATTTATAACCGTGAGCGATGTATGTTAATTATAATTAATCATATCATATATAACATACATACATATATATATATACATATATATATATATATATATATATATATATATATATATATATATATATATATATATATATATATATATAGATATATATATATATATATATATATAGAGATAAGTTATATCAAGTCAGTGGCCAAGGGAAAGTCATCGAGTCGAGAATCAATTTTGGATTTTAACCAAAATTGGATTTTAACCAAAAAATTTTGCATTTCAAAAAAATTGGATTTCAACAAAAATTTTGCATTTTAACCCGTTTGTTAAAATGCAAAATTTTGTTAAAATCCAATTTTTTTGAAATGAAAAAATTTTTGGTTAAAATCCAATTTTTTTTGGTTAAAATCCAAAAACTGGAATCCTGACTTGATGACTCAAAATATTTACCTGACTTGCTTGAACCTCATTCTATATATATATATATATATATATATGTAAGGATCTCATACCCTTCACTAATCCAATATTAGTGTAAATCAAATTACTCTAATTTGATTTAGCAAGATCTATGTGGTTACATATTCACTTTGTTACAAGTTTAGAAATGTTATACCTTTCACAAAGGGAATAAGGGCACAAAACTAGAACTCCTTTCTAGTTTTGTTTCTTGAGCTAGTGTTTTAGGATGATCCTCCAAAACCCAAGTTTCCAAAGTAGGAAACCTCCTTCTAGTTGCACCCAAGAACAACTCCAAATACTACAAGTGATTTAGACTAGAAATCACTAATAGCTACTTGATAATATGTGAATATTATTACTACTAACTCTTAGTAGTATTAAGAAATTATAAGAACTTGTTTCTTATTCTTGAGAGGATAGTGTAGAGAGAGTTTTATAAGAGAGATGGAGAGAAATTGCATTAGTGAACTACCTTCACACAAAGGCCTAGTATTTATGAGAAAATCAAGCAAAAATGAAGTGTGTAGTACACTCATTTTTCTCGGCCAACACAAGAGAAAAAAAGGAAGAGTCTAGCCTTTGCATGCTTGCTTTGATTAGAACAAAAGACTTAAGCATGCTCTTGACAAAATGATTATCTTTATAGCATGCTTATGCACTAATCCATGCAAACAAGTAGAACAAGACAAAACATGTAGGACAAAAAGGAATCTCCTTCCTTTGTCCTCAACTTGGACGGTCCATAGGGACCCTATAATGGGTCTTACTTGTTTTCGATATTTGTCCCACAAATACTTATAATTTATCACTTAATCATCTAATATGATAAAGTATAAATTATCAAACTCTTCCTTAATATACATGTACACTTACACATATATTAAAATTGTACTTCTACTAATCTCATTAGTAAAATATACATGATTAGTGAATTAACATTTAATCACTAATTCCCATCTCCTCTAATAATTTTATCGATATAAAATTAAACCATCCGAGTTCACAACTCGATTACTCTCTAAATTAATTCACTGACTAACCGTTAGTCGATTTATCAAGATACTAATCTAATTGTATCTCATACAATTAATTAGCTTTATTATCTGGAGTACGTTCCTATAGGTGTGACTTAAAGGGATCAATTGATTACCGCCGTTCTCACGACAATAACGTCAAACTCTAGTCAGCCAACCGTTATTGATTTACGTTAATCAATTGACAATAATACAGGATTATCCCCATGTATTCCTTAATTGAGATTTATAAAGTAATCGCACTATTGTGGAGGACACTTACTCCAACAATCTCCCACTTGTCCGAGACAAGTTGTGCATTACCAATTCTCATGTCCGTTTCACATCTCCCACTCAATGCAAGGTGTCTTACAGGTCGTACTTGCATTCAAAAGATAAATATATCATGAGTGGTTTCCTCGACAAGGAGAGTAGCTGTCTGACCGGGGAATCTACCGTAGATTCTTACCGAGCGTGGCCACGCATTTTCAGCGACTACTCCTCGAGTGGCCTAAAGATGTTTTACCCTGACGAGGGTGGACATTTCCCTTCCACTCGATCAGATCAGTATAATGCAGATCACCATGACCCCAAAGATGCCCTTATAACCCCTTTCACGGCATGGCTTAGGACAAAAATGAAAGCCACTGGAAGCGCACCGACTGCATAATCGGTTCGGTCAAAGAATCGACTCAAAGGAATACTATACAAATTCCCACCACGACCAGGTTTCAATCTCATTGAAAAGGAATTCTATAAGCGTCACAGTCCGACAGAGTGTTTTCACAGTCTGCCTATGCAAACGATCAGTCATCTCATATGACCCTATGGTGTTGAACCCACCATCGATCGACTTGCAATCTAGTCTCTCCGAGACGTCACCTCATGTGGGAGACTAGGGACCAAATACTTAGTTTATGCCGTTCACTTGAATATGTTCAATGTTGTCACACAACTATTCGGATAAACAAAGTATGCATTCAAAATGACTTAAAAGAGTAAATATACTCTAAACAATGAATGTTATTTTCATATATGTAATATGATACTTTATTCAATTACATATCACGAATCTAAAGGAAATCTAGCATACGTCGCAACCCCATGGAGGCGGTGTGCGCGTCATGCTTAGCCCTCGAAAGGGGCTTGGTTAGAGGATCAGCGACATAATCGTCTGTCCCAACCTTACAAAGATCTATTTCCTTCATTTTCACATTATCTCTTATAACGTGGTACTTCCTCAAAACATGTCTAGACTTATTACTAGACTCGGGCTTCTTCGCTAGAAAGTTGGCCCCACTATTATCACAATAATTAGTGATTGGATTTGCGGCACTAGAGACTACTCTTAGTCCATGCAAGAACTGCCGAATCCATACAGTTTTTTTTTTTTTTTTTAGCAGCTTCCCAAGCTGCTAAATATTCAGCTTCTGTTGTAGAATCCACACTGACACTTTGTTTGAATCTTCTCCAACAAACAGCTCCTCCATTTATCCATACAGACATAGCCGGATTGGGATTTCAGATGATCCCCATCGGTTTGGAAACTTGCATCCGTGTAACCCTTTACACGTGGCTCAAGTTCTCCTCCAAACACTAGAAACGAATCCTTAGTTCTTCTCAAGTACTTGAGGATGTTCTTTACAGCTATCCAATGACTCTCACCGGGATTGGCTTGATACCGGCTCGTCATGCTCAAAGCGAAAGCGACATCGGGACGAGTGCACATCATAGCATACATGATTGATCCTACAGCGGAAGCATAAGGGATCAATTTCATGCGTTCAATTTCCGCAGGAGTCGTAGGACATTGAGATTTCTTCAACGTTATTCCTACACTCATCGGAAGAAAGCCTCTCTTGGAGTTTTTCATATTGAACCTATCAAGAATCTTATCGATATAAGCTTCTTGACTCAATGCTAGTATCCTCTTGGATCTATCTCTATAGATACGGATACCCAAGATGCGTTGTGCCTCTCCCAAGTCCTTCATTTGGAAATGGTTTCCCAATTCCACCTTTACCGAGTTCAGACTTGGAACATCATTTCCAATTAGTAGTATGTCATCCACATACAAAACAAGGAAAGTTACTTTACTCCACTAAACTTCATGTACAAACAAGGTTCCTCGGCACTACGAGCGAATCCATGTTGTTTGATAACATGATCGAATCTATGATTCCAACTCCTCGATGCTTGCTTAAGACCATAAATGGATCTCTTAAGCTTGCATACTTTCTTAGGGTTGGATGTATCTACAAAACCTTCAGGTTGTGTCATAAACAATTCCTCTTCTAGAATCCCATTCAAGAAGGCGGTTTTTACATCCATTTGCCATATTTCATAGTCATGAAATGCGGCAACCGCTAAGATTATCCTTATGGATCGAAGCATTGCAACCGGTGCAAAGGTTTCATCATAATGAAAACCTTGGACTTGTGAAAAGCCCTTTGCCACCAGTCTAGCTTTGTAAACATCTATATGTTTATCTATGCCGAGTTTGATTTTGAATATCCATTTACACTGAAGGGGTCTCACTCCTTCAGGTAAATCTACCAAGTCCCAAACTTGGTTCTCGTACATAGAATCCATTTCGGATTTCATGGCCTCAAGCCATTGTTCTGAGTCAGGGCTACTTATAGCCGCTTTGTAGGTTGAGGGTTCGTTGGTATGAATACCAAGAAATCACCCTCCTCCTCGATGTTACCGAGGTAGCGGTCAGGTTGATGACTAATTCTTCCTGACCTCCTAGGGATTATAACCGTGTCAGAAGACGAGGGAACAGTTTCCTCATTTTCTGTCTCGGTTTGTGGCTCTTGAATTTCATCAAGTTCAAATTTTCTCCCACTCTGTTCTTTAGAAATAAATTCATTTTCTAGAAAAACAGCATCACGAGCCACAAACACTTTGTTCTCGTGAGGGTTGTAGAAGTAATAACCACAGGTTTCCTTAGGATAACCTACAAATAGACATTTGTCAGACCTTGGAGCGAGTTTATCGTCAGTTTTATTCTTGACGAATGCCTCACATCCCCAAATTCTCATGAATGACAAATAGGAAACCGTTCCCGTCCATATCTCATATGGAGTCTTATTGGCTGCTTTAGTCGGACTTCGATTTAGTGAGAAAACAGCAGACGATAGCGCAAAGCCCCAAAACGATCCAGGAAGCTCACTTTGACTCATCATACACCATTCAACTGTGGTGTGCCCGGAGGAGTCCATTGTGATACTCTACCACAATTCTTAAGAAGTGAATCAAACTCATTATTTAGATATTCGCCACACGATCCGATCGTAGTGCTTTTATCTTCTTATTCAATTGGTTCTCAACCTCATTTTGAAATTCTTTAAATTTCTCAAAAGCATCACTCTTATGCCTTATTAAGTAGACATAACCATATCTACTTAAGTCATCGGTAAAAGTAATGATGTAATGATATCCTCCCCTAGCGGTGATGTTTAATAGACCACACACATCGGTGTGTATGAGTCTTAAAAAACTCACTTGCTCGTGTCCCTTTACCACTAAAGGGTGCACGAGTCATTTTGCCTTAAAAGGCAAGCATCGCACGTACCATATGATTCGCAATCAAATGGTTTGAGAACATTGGTCTCAACAAGTCTCTTTATGCGTCTATCGTTTATGTGACCTAAACGACAATGCCAAAGGTAGGATTTGTTTGATTCATTCGTTTTGAGCTTCTTGTTCTCTATATGATAAACATCATTGACATCATTCAAACATAAATACCTCCGATTGAAATGGCTTCACCATAAACCATTTCATTAAATGAAAAAGTACAACGGTTGTTCTTAATCATAAAAGAAAAACCTTCCGCATCTAGTATGGAGACGGAGATAATGTTTTTTGTTAGAGTTGGTACAAAATAACAGTTATTTAAATACAACTCTAAACCACTAGCTAGAGCGAGTACATAGGTTCCCACGGAAACGGCCGCTACTCTAGCTCCATTGCCCATGCGGAGATCTACATTACCCTTGGCTAGTGCTCGCACGTTTCTCATTCCTTGCAAGTGATTGCAAAGGTGAGATCCACATCCGGTATCCAATACCCATGTCGAAATGCAAGCATGATTTATGTCAATCATATAAAGACTAGAAGGAACAATATCTTTGGATGTCGCACATCCATCATTCATTTCCTTCAAGAATTTGGGACAATTGCGCTTCCAACGACCGGGTTTGGGCTTGCTATTCTCAATAGCCTTCCCCTTACCCTTATTTTCCTTGAACCGGGCTTTATAAGCTCCCTTCCCTTTCTTAACCCCAAAGTTTATGTTCTTCAATCTCATTGAAAAAGCATCTTTTCTCTCAATTCTCATTCACTTTCATGCTATCTAGGTCGAAGCACATCGTCGTCACTCTAGTGAATATCTCATATGCACTTATGTGAGTAACGAAGCGAAGTTTGAGAGAATGTGACTGTAGATACCCAAATCCGCACCTCCCGCCAAAAACCCAGTGATGTAACAATGGACTTTTATTGCGTGCTTTTATGTTGACTTAAATGGTTCTAACTATGACGAATTCAAGTTAAATGTTTTTAAATGCAAATGAGGCTTCTTTATGGGTCATCACCTTTAGTGTCCTTAGGTCTAGAGTCTAGCTTGTCTCGAGTTCAGGTCCTAACCGGCATGCGCACATCCCTTTTTCAAACACATATAACACATCGATCCACCTAAATACCTAAATTTAGGCCTAGCTGCTAAAACTACCCTTTAGCATTAGCAAATACCCAGGATAGTCTCACGGAATGTCCTATTTCACAAAATTACACAAAATGCACCCTTTTTACATTTTCAGGGCTCGGGCCCAGAACCGAGCCCAAACCCGTTCTTGGCCCGCTTCCCAAGGTCCAGGATGACCAAGTCAAACCCTAGTCAAACCCTAGCATCAGCCAACAATCCGTAACTTAGAGCTCAAGCAAGGATATACCGTATATCTCCTAAAAGATATTTGGAAATATACGAAATCTGGAGGTTTTGCCCGGCGTACAAGCCGCAAGGGGCCTTGCGGCTCATTGGGGCAGCCGCAAGAGGCCTTGCGATTTGCCCTGGTGGTCGCATTGGTCCTTGCGGCTCCTACGTCCGGTTTTATCCTCTAGGGTTTCCTAAATCCCCTCGGCTATTCCACTATAAATACCACCCTTCATTCGACGATTCAATACAAGTTTTTCACACATAAAAACACCTCTCTTCTTAACCTTTCTTCCTAGGTTTTAGCACACTCACATACACACAATTTCAGAATACAATTCTCACCTCAAAACACTCTCAAAGCCTCACGCATAAACACCCTTAGAATTCCTCATTTTCCTAGTGTTGAATTCTTCCTTTCGCTGAAGCCACGCTGGCTTCCTAAACTTGAAGATGTAGTTTTTCTTTACTTCTTAGACTAGCAAGGGCCTACATTAGGCTCAACCCGACTTTGGTACGCAAGTCTGCTTTTCATAAGGCGGCCATGCACCTCGAATACACACCCTATTCGTAACACCTTTCCAAAGTCGCATAAACAACTGACCTCCTTAAAATAAATCAATGGCTAATTGAACTTTATTTTACTGCATGCATTTTAGCAAATCCTCTTATTGCATCTAAATCACTTAAAATGAATTCGTCATTAAACTGAACTGTTTTCGTTAATAAGTTAAGCATGCTTAACTGAGGGTTTAAACAATCTCCTTTTGCATTCTTTTTACATTTATATCGCACTTGTACGTAGCGTATTACTTAGGCTCATGTATCATTCTTTGCATTGTTCTCAAGTCTAGTAGAGGCTATCTTTTGATAGGCTTTTCCAAAAGATCTTTCATAAAAACATTATTTTGATTTATGCTTTAGAAAAGTACCCTCACCCGAATCCGAATCTGGTTTCACAATAACCTTAGACGGATAGGTGTCGACGTGCCTTGAACTCTAAGACGTGTCTTTGAGCATGAGGACACGGAGGCGGGTTCTAAATTTCCCTCATAATTTAGTGGCGGCTCCAAAACAGTTTTAAAAGGTTTTTTGTACTTAATCTTTTTAACTTTACGGCCTTAGCAAGACGTCGAGTGGTTCCATGGTCTGATCCCGGTACCTACAGTTGGCGACTCCGCTGGGGACAGGTTTTATTTTTAAAACTAAAACTAGCCTTTTTCTTTTTAAAAATAAAAATGAGACTTGAACGACTTGAGAACAATCAACATACATGAGCCAAGCATATCCGTTTAGAGTCGAATCTAGTCGGATTCACACACAAATACCTTGAGAGGTGGTTCCAAACGCAGGCTTGTCCACTCGATAAAGCACGTTCTGGACTAACCTTCCTCTCACCCCTCCACGGCTTGCCGTAGCAAACTGATTTGACCGCCCCAGGGCTTCCTTTGTATCCTACATGTTATACTATGTAGGCGAAGGGCTGAAGGCACCTGCCAAAGCGTACTCAAATCAGTTGGAGGCGTACGAGACTTGACCAAACGACCAAGAGTCATACGTACAAGTGCGAGACTATACAATATAGTCCTTTTCAAAATCTGCATATCTTCGAAAACTCACTTAAAATTTTCGAAAATAATGAACCTAACAACTAACAACTAACTTTTAACAACTGACTCTTTTTACTAACTTTTTTACAACTAACATCTAACTTTTTACAACTAATTTTTTTTTACAACTAACATCTAACTTTTTACAACTAACATTTTACAACTAACGTCTAACCTCTTTACAAACAAAACTCTCGCGAAATTTTTTGAAATAAACATTCCTTTTTACAAAACTAGCAAAACCCGAGTCGAGGCTTTTCAACCCCCAACTCGTGGATTTCATTCTTCAAGCTTCACGGCTTAAATCCTTTTCAACATCCTCGACTTGGCTAAACCCGAGTTGATTCCCTTTTACGCACCCAACTTTAGCCCACGACAAAATACTGTCACTCGGGCTAAGTGGATGCAAAACGAAGCCTTTTAACATCGAGACAAGCTGTGCGTACGCAGTCTTGTCTCAAAAACACTCCTAGCTCAAACATTTTCGAAAAACTCCCTTCTTTTTCAAAGCTTAAAAGAATTTTTCAAAACGAAATGAGCTAAAAACAAACAAATAAACAATGAACAACAAACAAAAATTAAACAAATCAATTAAACAACCCAACAAAAAAAAAACGTTCGATAAAATGAACTAACGAATGAACAATCGTTAATTAAAAGCAAACATCGTGAGCAACCTAACACAAAACGCACTTTCCCTAAGTCTTTGAAAGCATAAATGGATTAAATAACCTACGGTTATCCTAACCCATTTATCGCATGCTTTTTCACAAAGCAAAACCCAAGAATGAGGACACATTCTTGGTGATTCTTTCAAAGCGAACTCACGGCCCTAGGCTTCTTCGAACCTTTCTAAACAAAGCGACCCATTGCCAAACCAGCCTAATAGGTAACATCCCTCGCCATACCCAAGAATGGCCAAACCCAATCTTGTGGATTCTAACATCGGATCGAATGGCCCAAACCACCTCGATCCATTTCTCCTGGACAAAATCCATGTGGACGAGCAAGCCTGCCCTCACCCCATTTTGACACCTTCGACTCAAATAGCTTAAACGCCATTTCGAGCGTCCACCAATAGGATCTTAGCAACACACCGTTAACATAGACTCCTAGCTTTCTATCACCGAACACCGTCGAGCATGAAACGTTTTAAAACATTTCTAACTCAAAATCGGCCGCATGACTCGCGGTCATTACAACCCTTTTTATCACAAAACTCTTTTCAAACCCGAGAATGTTAGCCCATCCTCGAGGAATTTCACGGCTCAAGGCCTTTTCTTTACTTAAAGTTTTCACTAGCCCAAAACCTTCTAGGATTAGGCATTCCTCTTTTCGCAAAAGCCCAAAACCCGGGAATGTGCAATCGCAATCCCGCGGACCTTTTATGTTGGACCAAGTGACTCATACTCGCTTCGGTCTGGCTCTTCTTTAAGCACGTGCATGAAAACGGGCACTACCGTTTCCATCGCATTTTCAAAGAACCCTCGGTTCAAGTAGCTCATCACTACTTCAAATCGCCCTTGCACAGAGTCGAAATGTGGAAACACATTTCAACTCGAAACACCCTCCCACTTTCATCAAAACAAAACCGTTTCAAAGACCAAATTGAATCAAAGTATGCGTTAATCGAGTCTCGACACCAAGGGCATCAACGTGCACCCACGACACGTGCGTCACGAAGCAACCGACAAGGCGTCCACTCAAGTACCATCGACGATCTGGCGGATCTCCTCAAGCATTTCGAGTCTTTTAAATACGGGTCGAGTTTTTAAGCATTGAGTCAATCTCCGTCAGTCTAGGATAATCGAGTCTTCGACGTACGACATTTTAACAAATCGATAAGGGAATAAGTTTGCCTATAACCCAGTTTCCTTTTACCCATTTTACTCACATACAAAAAAAAAAAAAAATTTTTGCACCGACATACATTGCATCCTAGGAGTAGCTATCCGAAGGAGGTCTAGGCCGGGTACGAAGGTCCAAGTCAATGTCAAGTACAAGACAAAAACCTAAAGGTTTTCGACGACTAGACACTTAAGGTTCGGTAGTATGCTTGTGGTCTACTACTCCGCTGCTTTTGGAGGAGGATCCATTAATTTGGGGCTCCACAGTGGTCATGAATTTGACCGCGACCAAAAGTATGAGTACTCCTGGATCGCCCTCCGCGTACTCGATCGCGTGCCTAATAAGCAAACGAACTTGTCATAGGAGTCTGGCGTGACAGACACACGATCACATGCAAACCTCCCCACCGTAGGGTCTAGCAAAGTCGAAGCTCGAGCCCAAGCCACAAAGGGCCCGACGAATTCTCAAGGGGAATACAATCAAAAATAAAAATAAGGGCAAAAGGGCAAAGCCAAAAGGAAACAAGTCTCAAAATTTCCAAGAAGTCAAAAGGGGAAGCAAGTCACAAAGTTTCCAAGAAGTCAAAAGGAAACAAGTCTCAAAGTTTCCAAGAAATCAAAAAGGAAACAAGTCTCAATGTCTCAAAAGAAAGGGACAAAACAACAAAAAGAAAGCCCGAAAGTCAAGTGGCTAAGTAAACAAAGGTCTACTCAAAAATGGACCCAGTCTAACACCTCTTCAAGGAACCCGTGCCAAAAGGACATATGGCACGATGGACATTGCTCTGAGCCGAATTTGACACCAAAGACGAAATTTACAACATCAATGAAGAAGCAACATACTTCGATGGTTCATCCAATTATCGAGGTTGGGGAATAGGACCCCTTTCCATCAAATTGGACTTTGATGCGGCAAAGATCAACTAAGGAGAACCTACCTTTAAGATGCAATGTATCAAGGTCAATCACATAAACACCCCTTTTGGACCGGCGGGTCCTTAAACACGCACCTTTCCACAAAAATACCCTTTTGGACCGGCGGGTCCTTAAACACGCCCCTTTCCACATAAACACCTTTTCACATAAACAAACACATTTCACAAACACGCCCTTTGGAACTACGCTAGGTTTGATTCCGTACCCACGGATACGTAGGCCGCTCACCCGAGCTCAACCAACCCTTTTACAAATTTATGTCTAGAGCTTCCAAAGTCAAGGACATCCTCACAAAAATCCACAAAAATCCACAAAAATCAAAGGCAAACTGTTTCTTTATCGAGACGTTAAAACGACTACGTCGAGACAAAGTTGTCCTAGACCTAGGAGTAGTACTCTGCTTTTCCGTCTAACCTTGTTCATTTTGCAGGAACAACAACATGCCACCGAAGCAACCATGAGTCGCCAAGCCGGGGGCTCCACTGACGCACGTGTCACTGTCACTTACATCCCCATGAATGTCGAGTTTCGAGTCACGCATACGATTCACCTTCGTCTTTGAAACACTTTAAACACCCGTTTTCTTAACACGATTCATCGTTGTCTTTGAAACATTTCATAGAGCACCTTTCAAAAACTAACTCAGTACTCGAGTTAACGCACCTTAGCACCCGAGTCAATGCACTTTAGGAAGCACTTTCTAAAAAAAAAATTAACTCAACGAACAAAAATACTCCTAACAACTTTTTTTCAAAATCCTCTTTCGCTAAAACAACACTTTTCAGAATCCTCTTTTGCAAAAATAGCTTTTTCAAAATCTTCTTCTACGAAAACGACATTTTCAAAATCTTCTTTTGCAAAAAACGATTTTTCCTTCAAACAAAAGGTATTTCCAAAAACGCGAGAGCATTTTCAAAAAAAAACTTTCTTTTCTTGAGTACTAACTATGCAGGTATAAGCAAGAAATGGAGAAGACATCAAGCACGACATAAAGGGAGCATTCACAATGCAGTCAAGCACATGGAGCACGCCCGACGACGCTGGATATGCTCTACCACAAGATGCCCAATCACACAAGACACGCTCTATCCAACGACATTGGATACACCACGGAATTGGATCCAACCCGTTCAAGACACAACCTATTGAAAGACGTTGCCCAAAATGAACAACCGTCGTTCACCCTTTACAACAACCATGCCCGGTGGAAATAACCTATCCCGTAGCACCAAACCTCAAGACTGGGGGCTTATCTACGATATCCCCTAAATACCGACAGATAACACATTCACCTCCTTAGACTAGGAAGCCACACAAGCGTTATGGTCGACTCATGCACCATGAATGCGATATACATTATACAACGAAGACTGGGGGCTGACACTCCATTTTAGGATCGTACTCCTATACAAAAAATAGATATCCTTTACGGACGTCCCAAAAACTTACTAAGCCCACGAGCCGAAGTAAAGACCCTACCTTGATAAAAGACACCCTCAAGACAATAACACCCCGGAAGCAAAAGCGAGTCAAATTCACAATTCGACTTAGCTCAAACACCCCTGTGGCAGATGCCCTTAAAGCTGCACTAACTACGCTGGTCTGATTCCACACACCGTGGATACGTAGGCAGCTTTGCAAAAGGCACGACCAACACCCGACACCAAAATATCATTTCGTTCAAGGACGGAATGAACATTTCAAGTTTGACTTAGTTTTTACATCAAAACTTAGCCAAACTAAGGGGGCAAAATTAAAAGCATAGTCACAATCCTGACTTTACTTTTACGCCAAACCATGGTCCTAATTACAAACAAGACTTTGATTTAGCTCTACAGCTTCGTCAACAAAAGCCAATAGCCAAACACCACTTTGCCTTAATACCAACCAAATTAAGACAAGCTCGAGGAGGGTAATCCAAAAACACTTTCTCCCAACATAACTAATACCAAGCACATCCTCTTCATTTTGACTCAGTTTTCATATCAAACTCAGTCAAACTCGAGGGGGTAACTCCAAAACACTTTCACTCGAACAAACCTTATCACCAAGTTCGACCATCGTTATACACTATAACTTGGTCAAACTGGGGGCTCATACCATACACCCCTCAAGCTTCCATCAACGAAAAATAGGGTAATTTTTCGCGAAATGACGCCTGAAGAAGACCGAATCACGCCCTCAAGTTTCCGTCAACGAAAAATAAGGTAATTTTTCGCATGGCGCCCGAAGCAATCACGGTTGACGACACCTCCAGAATCGCCTCAAGAACGAATCACGGTTGACGACACCTCCAGAATCGCCTCAAGACACAAGCATGCGCACTAAAAGCATAATACTTTCACGTGTGCACAAACATTTAGACACCCGAACACAGACCCAGACATCCAAGCACCAAACATCCCAAGTCCGAGAGACGAGTATCAAGTGAACCCAAAGGAATCGTAATGATACCACGTTTCATGGCCAAAGCAAGAACATTTACAAGACACAAGACGAAGACACAGAAGTCTAACAAGGGGCAAGCGAAGTCTGAAGATCTTTAGAGGAGCAAATCGCAGATTCGGATTTTTCCGGATTTGATACCGCGACATGTGCGAGTGAGTTCAAGTCAAGTAGCCGGTTGATAAGAGATTTCCTAAGAGTCACTAGTCGACAAGGCAATTTCCAGAGCATGTTTTATTCCACGTTTACTCTCCACCTTGGGCTCGATTAATTTTCAGGCCTAAGTATTTTCTTCGGAATCGCAAGCTTTTCGGTTAAGGCGTCACCTAAAGTCCGCCACACTCTTAGACGAGTTGAAACACTATACACAACCTTTGCGTAAACACTAAACACGAGCATTTTCCTCGGACGATAATTCCGTGGACATAAGCACTCTTTGACGAGGTGAGCACAACCACGAGCACTAGCACGAAGCATGAAGCACATACGCTCTTTACGAGACCAAGCACGCGGCGCTCTTTTCTGAGACAAGCAACAAAGAATAACACGCAAAGGTATTTAGCAAGCACAGAAGGCATTCCCAGACAGTATGCAAGGACCGTCATGTCCCTAAACATGTTCGTCCCTCCCTGATAAGTCTTGTTCGAGTCCTAGTCTCACCCATGGACACATACTCCGTCACGATGATATCAAGATCAGAACGGTCCGGATGTTGTCGTGTAGTTTGACTTTCGCTTTAGTCCTAAGCTCAGTCAAACTGGGGGCTCTGTAGATACCCAAATCCGCACCTCCCGCCAAAAACCCAGTGATGTAACAATGGACTTTTATTGCGTGCTTTTATGTTGACTTAAATGGTTCTAACTATGACGAATTCAAGTTAAATGTTTTTAAATGCAAATGAGGCTTCTTTATGGGTCATCACCTTTAGTGTCCTTAGGTCTAGAGTCTAGCTTGTCTCGAGTTCAGGTCCTAACCGGCATGCGCACATCCCTTTTTCAAACACATATAACACATCGATCCACCTAAATACCTAAATTTAGGCCTAGCTGCTAAAACTACCCTTTAGCATTAGCAAATACCCAGGATAGTCTCACGGAATGTCCTATTTCACAAAATTACACAAAATGCACCCTTTTTACATTTTCAGGGCTCGGGCCCAGAACCGAGCCCAAACCCGTTCTTGGCCCGCTTCCCAAGGTCCAGGATGACCAAGTCAAACCCTAGTCAAACCCTAGCATCAGCCAACAATCCGTAACTTAGAGCTCAAGCAAGGATATACCGTATATCTCCTAAAAGATATTTGGAAATATACGAAATCTGGAGGTTTTGCCCGGCGTACAAGCCGCAAGGGGCCTTGCGGCTCATTGGGGCAGCCGCAAGAGGCCTTGCGATTTGCCCTGGTGGTCGCATTGGTCCTTGCGGCTCCTACGTCCGGTTTTATCCTCTAGGGTTTCCTAAATCCCCTCGGCTATTCCACTATAAATACCACCCTTCATTCGACGATTCAATACAAGTTTTTCACACATAAAAACACCTCTCTTCTTAACCTTTCTTCCTAGGTTTTAGCACACTCACATACACACAATTTCAGAATACAATTCTCACCTCAAAACACTCTCAAAGCCTCACGCATAAACACCCTTAGAATTCCTCATTTTCCTAGTGTTGAATTCTTCCCTTTGAAGCAGCCACGGTTTCCTAAACTTGAAGACAGGTAGTTTTTCTTTACTTCTTAGACTAGCAAGGGCCTACATTAGGCTCACCCCGACTTTGGTACGCAAGTCTGCTTTTCATAAGGCGGCCATGCACCTCGAATACACACCCTATTCGTAACACCTTTCCAAAGTCGCATAAACAACTGACCTCCTTAAAATAAATCAATGGCTAATTGAACTTTATTTTACTGCATGCATTTTAGCAAATCCTCTTATTGCATCTAAATCACTTAAAATGAATTCGTCATTAAACTGAACTGTTTTCGTTAATAAGTTAAGCATGCTTAACTGAGGGTTTAAACAATCTCTTTTTGCATTCTTTTTACATTTATATCGCACTTGTACGTAGCGTATTACTTAGGCTCATGTATCATTCTTTGCATTGTTCTCAAGTCTAGTAGAGGCTATCTTTTGATAGGCTTTTCCAAAAGATCTTTCATAAAAACATTATTTTGATTTATGCTTTAGAAAAGTACCCTCACCCGAATCCGAATCTGGTTTCACAATAACCTTAGACGGATAGGTGTCGACGTGCCTTGAACTCTAAGATGTGTCTTTGAGCATGAGGACACGGAGGCGGGTTCTAAATTTCCCTCATAATTTAGTGGCGGCTCCAAAACAGTTTTAAAAGGTTTTTTGTACTTAATCTTTTTAACTTTACGGCCTTAGCAAGACGTCGAGTGGTTCCATGGTCTGATCCCGGTACCTACAGTGACATTGACCATATCAATACACTTTTCAAGTCATTGTCCACTTTTAGGTGCTCATCGTAGGCGGCTCGTGCCGCCGCGGTGGCCCTAAGTCCGGGTTTAGTGGGAAGTGGTTCGGTAAGGTTCTTAAGCACATTGTCGGATTGAGCGGCGCCCCTTAAAGTCGAATCTTATTTGACAAAGTTGCTACCGTCATCCTTTAGGATACACTTATCCATCACGGTTCTCAACCATGAATGTTTACCCAAAATGGGTGCGGGAGTTAAAGTTGTCATTGCGATTTCAAATAAATAATTCTACAACAAAAGTGAGGAAATATATTAACATTCATAGTTCATTAATGACATTTGCTAAAACCCTTTTAAAACAAATGTCCATTTATATAATGATCTCCCACGAAATTATATAAATGATTCCAAGACTCGTTTTCCATATAAAATTAGACATCTCATGTTTCCTTTTATATAAAAACGATAAATCAACACTTGACTAATTCTACACTAGAATGCTTGGTTGATGATTTTCTTTAAAATGCATCGATTAGCCCCAAATAACTCTTATTCGGTTGAGTCCAAACCAAATTAGCATAGGACTTCCTCCCACTACTTACCCATGGTAACGAGGTTCCACGTTGCGGAGGTCCTCACGAACATGGGGTTCATAGTTGCTATATTTGGAAAGGCTTAAACTCAATTCATTTGTTAAAAATGTGGGTGATCTTGTCGATTTTAGTCATATTATTCTTTATAAGTGAACTAATTTTAAGAATGGCGACCTAAAAACGACAATCGTAGTGGGATATCGTGGCATGCATGGCGATTTTGGCATGTGTGCGGAAAATAAGCAAACAAACAAGCATGATAAAGCAAGCATAAACCTAGTATGGCCACCTAAAAGTAATTAAAAAAATACAAGGAGTTACAAATTGGAAACTAACTCCTTTGGTCCCTCTTCATATGGACTTGATCTAAGCTCCTCCTTGCAAGCTTTAGAACTCTTCTAAGGCTTCATGTCGATCTCCATCGCCGGTCTTCGATTTTACAAATAGTTACAAGAATGAATTACAAATGAATACATAGCAATCCTATTATACATTTGTAATTGAAATAAACTATTAAATTACAAACCGGCGATACGAGATCGCATTTAATTACAAACCACACGATATTCCCTTTCATTACGGGCAATATCGGTAAAAATATAACAAACTATGGCCATACTAGTAAGAACAAACATTCATTCAATAATAAACATTCATCCAAACATGCATAAGTAATGCTTATAAATAAAAACATGCCAAAATCGCCTTAAACAATAATCGCATTAATTCGTTTCAAGCCGATCTCATTTTTAATCGATTAATCTTATATTAATCAATAATGCTTAAAACACCTTTTAAGCTTGAACTAAAACTTCTAAACTGATTTAGAACACTCAAAATTAGTTTTCACTAATTCATGGTGATTTTAGTTCATAAACTTGGTCATTTGCTAATTAGATGTACTTTAATCATAACTTTTTATGAATAAAGCTTTATAAAATCAAAATAAAATAAAATAAAATCATTTTTATTTTGACAAAATTTTGTATGTTCTGGAACACTTCCAAAATATCAGAAAAGAAAAAGTTTGGTTAGAAAAATTTACGAATTATTTTATAATAAATAATATACGATTTCATCGATTTTATCTCATAAAATCAAGAAAACGTCTAAACCAGTGAGGAAAAATCCCAAATTTATACAAGAGCATCCTCATAATGTATAAAAATATTGGTATAAATTTCATGTCCAGAAAACAACGTTTACTATATGTTTGGACATAAAATGCATATCATACCGATTTTAAACAAAAAAAAGAATAAATATTCAAAACTCAAGATCTGACTTTGAAAATTAACATGCAGAAAGTATAAATATGAAGTATCACTGTGTAAAAATTTCGTGACCAGATTCCAACTATAACTATTTATAGTAATTATTTTAGCCAGAAACTCACTTTTTGACTCGGTTTTGTATAAAAATCATTTTAATTAGCAAACAAATTTCAAAAAATACGAAATTTGACCAGAAGCTAAATGATACCAGAAACTTTGCATGCAATAAAAATCTCGTGTTAAAACCATTTTTAACACTATTTTCGGATTTTATCATATTTATTCTCAATAAATATATAAAACTCCAAAAACAACAAAATAAATTTGTAACCACAAGCCTAAGCTCTGATACCACTTGTAAGGATCTCATACCCTTCACTAATCCAATATTAGTGTAAATCAAATTACTCTAATTTGATTTAGCAAGATCTATGTGGTTACATATTCACTTTGTTACAAGTTTAGAAATGTTATACCTTTCACAAAGGGAATAAGGGCACAAAACTAGAACTCCTTTCTAGTTTTGTTTCTTGAGCTAGTGTTTTAGGATGATCCTCCAAAACCCAAGTTTCCAAAGTAGGAAACCTCCTTCTAGTTGCACCCAAGAACAACTCCAAATACTACAAGTGATTTAGACTAGAAATCACTAATAGCTACTTGATAATATGTGAATATTATTACTACTAACTCTTAGTAGTATTAAGAAATTATAAGAACTTGTTTCTTATTCTTGAGAGGATAGTGTAGAGAGAGTTTTATAAGAGAGATGGAGAGAAATTGCATTAGTGAACTACCTTCACACAAAGGCCTAGTATTTATGAGAAAATCAAGCAAAAATGAAGTGTGTAGTACACTCATTTTTCTCGGCCAACACAAGAGAAAAAGGAAGAGTCTAGCCTTTGCATGCTTGCTTTGATTAGAATAAAAGACTTAAGCATGCTCTTGACAAAATGATTATCTTTATAAAGACGCTTCTGCACTAATCCATGCAAACAAGTAGAACAAGACAAAACATGTAGGACAAAAAGGAATCTCCTTCCTTTGTCCTCAACTTGGACGGTCCATAGGGACCCTATAATGGGTCTTACTTGTTTTCGATATTTGTCCCACAAATACTTATAATTTATCACTTAATCATCTAATATGATAAAGTATAAATTATCAAACTCTTCCTTAATATACATGTACACTTACACATATATTAAAATTGTACTTCTACTAATCTCATTAGTAAAATATACATGATTAGTGAATTAACATTTAATCACTAATTCCCATCTCCTCTAATAATTTTATCGATATAAAATTAAACCATCCGAGTTCACAACTCGATTACTCTCTAAATTAATTCACTGACTAACCGTTAGTCGATTTATCAAGATACTAATCTAATTGTATCTCATACAATTAATTAGCTTTATTATCTGGAGTACGTTCCTATAGGTGTGACTTAAAGGGATCAATTGATTACCGCCGTTCTCACGACAATAACGTCAAACTCTAGTCAGCCAACCGTTATTGATTTACGTTAATCAATTGACAATAATACAGGATTATCCCCATGTATTCCTTAATTGAGATTTATAAAGTAATCGCATATATATATATATATATATATATATATATGTATAAAGTGTCAAGTATTTTATTAATAACTTGAATAATTATATTGAATGTTTGTTACTATGTTAATATTTTAGGTTCCTCAACAACCCGATGACAAACAATGTGGATATTATGTTTGTCGGATTATGTATGAGATGATAACCCGTAATTTAGCGGCAAAGATGACACAAAAGGTAAGTGTTAAGTTGCATTATTAACTTTAAGCTCAAAAAGTAACGGTTTTTTTTATATTATCATTGCTTTATGTACGTCTGATTCCTTATATATGCTATGTTTTTTTTTGTAGTACGTACTTACTAGGAGAAACGCAAAAACATACACGAATTCTGAAATCGACGAAATTCGTGATTTATGGGCAAAATATGTGCTTGAACATCCCCCTGATGAACCCAAGGTGTAGCTAATAATGAGGTATTGCGCACGGTGTATATTGAATGTTGTAAATTGAGTTTTGTTGAAAACTTGGCTTAATGGGAATGTATTGTTTTGCATAAATTATTGTATGTTGTGGATTTTGTTTTGTGCAGCAATAATATTTTGTATCGTCGTTTAGACGGGAAATAATAAATTTGAAATTTATTAAAAAAAAAAATTAAAAATAAAAAACGGTTTTTAAAAAACAACCGTTTTAAAAAAATTAAACAAAAAAACGGTTTGTTTAATAAAAGCGTTATATATTAATAAATTAAAATAAAATATAAATCCATATTTTACTAGAAATAAAATTATAAATAACGGTTATTATCAAAACAACCGTTTTTTTATATTATTTTAAATAACGGTTATATATAAAAACCCGTTTGCTAAAATCATTTTCATAAATTTAATATCAATTGATAATTTTAATATTAATAGTTATAAACAACGGTTTTTAGCATATTAACCGTTTTTTTTAATATATAATAAAAAACGGTTTTTGTTAAAAACCGTTATTTAAAATATTAAAAAAAACGGTTTTTTTACTAAAAACCGTTTTTTTAATTGTTTTAAATAACAGTTTTTTACTAAAAACCGTTTTATTTAATTAAAAGCGCCAAATTTTTAGCTGAAGATATTTTTGATATATAAAACGGTTTCGTATATTTTTTTTGCGTTGTTTTTTTATTATAAACAACGGCCATGGAAACAACGGTTGGATTTTTTATTTGAAACGGGTTTCTTGCGTTTTTTTTGCTTAATTTTCGGCTAGTGTCATCAACATTGTTGTCATCGACTTATATATATCCCAAGACTTTTGATAATAAAAAAAACCCTATATAATAAAAACTTAATAATATACCGCTTCTACGAATAGCTCGTAATGCTACATCTCTTCCAAGACCAGGACCCTTTATCATGACTTCTGCTCGTTGCATGCCCTGGTCAACCGCTGTATGAATAGCATTTCCCGCCGCCCTTACCTTAACTTTAAGGTTATGCCATTCTAAGGTGCTGCTAAATGTAAATGGAAGGATCTTATCAACGTTATTGTTGAGACAATAGTAATTGTAAATCGATTGTTCCAGAGTTCCTTCTCTGTACACAAAAACACTTTCGTTTCCATCCATTCTACAAAACTTTTGCTTGCAATCATATACTCGATGAAGCGGCATTCCCCTGTTAAATCAAAATACAAAGCCTCATAAAAGACGAAAATAATATACATTCACGAGTTACTATTTATCTAAAACTTAACATTCAAAAGCCTTGTTTTTCAATAAGAATTTAGATTAATTTGCCTTATTTTCATATTATCATTTGATATTGAAAAAACTAAGTGTCTATGCTCAAACAAAGCATTTAATACAGTAGTTTTCAAGCCTTGTCACTACTCCGTATTTGTTAAAGCCTCATAGCTAATGAAGAAGGCATAATAGACATGGTAATGCCAGTTGCTGTTTTCGAGAAAACCAGCGAGATAACCAATTAAAGGAAAAAGGACACAATTGAACCAAAAGAGGGAATTATAAGAAACGAATAAAGGGTGACACAGTTTTACTTTTTCTGGGCTCCCAAAAATAAGCTCCAAAACAACTCTGCCGAATCCCAGCATGGGCACGCCCAAAAACCGAAGAGCAAAAGTGAACCGACTGTGAAACTTAACCGAAAACCAAATCAAAACTGGGCCGAGTCATTTGAAATTCAGATCGACGGCAGTAATGCAGTACTAAATCACGTACACAGATGAAATGAAACCCAATACAACTGTATCAATGATTCAATGGTAAGCGCAAGCTTTTAATTCAAATTAGCTACCAGAACTCAAATGTGCAAGCAAATTGCACGGTGAATAAGGATGAATACCTCAATTGAAAGACAGAAATTGCAAATGAAAGAAGCAACAGAAAGCGGCAAAGATTATAGATAGGGCAGGCAGAGGTAGGGTCGAATAGGGCTGAGCAAATTCCGATACTGTATAATCAATGATAAGTCCACTAGTAAAGCAACTACTTCGCTAGCCCGAAAGCTGAAATTTGCATCGGGTTTGCAGTAAAAATATCGCGAAGTAAAATCATGATACCAAATTGAAGGTACCGAGAATCGTGCTACCTCTCGACGCCCTGCGCGCGCCCGCCCTCGTCTCGCGTGGAGGCGTGGGAGCGGAATGCGCCTCGCAGGAAAATAATGCGTACCGCGTCATGGAGCGACGCGAAGAAAAAGCGCTGCTCTCGTGGGTCATTGCTCGATTTGCTATGGGGGATGTCATTGCTTAATTTGTTTAAAGACCTTTTAAAGAAATATTGAAAAATCATTAAAAAGCCGTTTTCGGAGTCGCCACCAAATTATAAGGGAATTTAGACACGTTCGGCGCGTCTTGGACTCGAAGACGCGAATCTTAGTTCAAGGTGCGTCGATACCTATCCGTCTAAGACAATTGTGAAACCAGAGCGGATTCGGGGTGAGGGTACTCTCCAAAAGTTTGTCAAAATGCGTTATGAAAAACAATAATTGAAAAGCCTACGTAAACGTAGCCATTACTAGCTTGAAAACAGTGTATAATTCGATGTTTGAGTAAATGCAGACCGCTACGTACAAGTACGATATGTGACTTGATAAATATGCGTAAAAGCAAATGTAAACGTCAAAGTTATGACGGGTTGCTATAGGAAATGTGCATAAAAACGATAATTCATTATTTGAATTATCATTTAAATGCTATTTTCCGACTCATGTGTGTGTAAAAGTTTGTTTAAAACCCTCAGTTTTACATGTTTTAAGACTAATGAAGACAGTACAAGTTTTATCGAAATCATGTTTAGTCGTTTAATGCGTAAATGAGAATTTGAATAATGTAAAGTGTGTCCGTCTGTTCATTGTTAATTGTGTCGTTACTTATGCGATATTGGCGAGGTTTAAGACGGATTAGGAATCCGAATCGCTACAACCGTATTATGAATACAGGTTCGCAATGCCAATACCGGGTCGGGTTAGGAACCCGTATGAGTCGAGTGTACGTGAGGCGTAGAATGAGACGGAGAGATGATAATTCATGTTTAATAATGGTTGCATAAGGGGTATATTTATAGGGGTTTTCGAGCCGCAATTTTGCGAAAACAAAGAATAAATCTCCTGTTAACCAGCGGTTAAAATAAAAACAGCCAGTGACCTGGCGATTTAAATTTAAATCGCCTGTTCACTGGTAATTTAAATTTTGTTTTGTAGACTTGTGACGTGTTTGTTGCTTGCGTATGGGTGATGTATGTGTATGATGATTGTGTTTTGTTTGTGTTTGTTGTGTGTTTTTGGTCGACATTGCTTCGGCTCTGTTTTGTGTTTCGTGTTTCGTGTCTTTTTCTGGTCTCGGGCCGAAAAGTGTTTTTGCTTTGAATTGCGTTGTTTTTGTGAAATGTGTTTAGACGTGAGCTTGGCTCGAGCGTCTGACGCCTCGGGAGGCATGCTCGGGTGTTTTTGTGGGCTTTTTGTGTGGAAAAAGGCTCGTTTTTTGTGTTTTGTGTTTTTTTGGGCTTTTGTTTGTGCGCCTGTTTTTGTTGTATGGGCTTGCTTTTGTGTTGGGTCGGTTTAAATAAAATGACTAAGCGAATACTCATTTTACACGACATGCAAATAAATCATTTTATGCACTAAATGACTTAAAATGTTTTCGACAAAATGTAACATTACGTTAACAACATGCTTTTTGTGAAAAGTTCATTTTCATCATAGGGTTTGTATTGGGGGTACGGATACGGGTATCTACAGAGCCCCCAGTTTGACTGAGCTTGGACTAAAGCGCTAGTCAAACTTAATGGTAGTATCCGGACCTTTACAGTCTCGATACCACCTGGCGGCACTAAGCGTGTGTCTCGAGGGAGAGACGAGGACTTAGTGCCGGGAAATGCGGGGCGAGACGACATGTTTTTAAGGATATGACGGTCCTACATGTTTAAAGACGTGCTTGCCTATTGACGTCTTGTGTCTTTGAGCCGTCTGTTGTATCGGATGCTTCTGGACGGCGCTTTGCTTGAGATGGTTGATGGTGTTGAATGCTTCTTGATGGTGCTTTGCTTGAGATGGTTGCTGGTGTTGAATGCTTCTTGATGGTGCTTTGCTTGTGCTTGTGTGCGAGTGTTTGTGCTTCTTGCTGGTGCTTCTGCAGTCTAGCCGGGCTCTACGTCTTGTGAGTGTGCCTGTGATTGTCCGTGCTTCAATGCATTCCTCGTAGGGAGCGCAAATGCTTGTCTTGTAGAGGAGGTATGCGTTTTTGTGATTGACTCGTAAAAAAGGTTATGTGTATTCGTGATTTAACTCGTAAAAAGGGGTTAGTGTTTTTGTGAACGTCTCGTAAAAGAGGTTACGTTTTTTGTGTTTGACTCGTAAAAGGGGTTAGTGTTTTGTGGACGTCTCGTAAAAGAGGTTACGCGTTTTTGTGTTCGACTCGTAAAATAGGTTAGTGTTTTTGTGGACGTTCGTAAAAGAGGTTACGCGTTTTTGTTTTTGACTTGTAAAAGAGGTTAGTGTTTTTGTGGACGTCTCGTAAAAGAGGTTACGCGTTTTGTGTTTTTGTGAACGACTCGTAAAAGAGGTGACGCGTTTTTGTGAACGACTCGTAAAAGAGGTGACGTATTTTGGTGGACGACTCGTAAAAGAGGTGATGTGTTTTTGTGGACGACTCGTAAAAGAGGTGACATGTTTTTTTTGTGAACGACTCGTAAAAGGGGTGATGTGTTTTCGTAAAGACTCGTAAAAGAGGTGACGCGTTTTTGTGAACAACTCGTAAAAGAGGTGACGCGTTTTTGTGGACGACTCGAAAAAGAGGTGACGTGTTTTTGTGAACGACTCGTAAAAGAGGTGACGCGTTTTTTTGTGAACGACTCGTAAAAGAGGTGACGTGTTTTTGTGCACGACTCGTAAAAGAGGTGACGCGTTTTTGTGAACGACTCGTAAAAGAGGTGACGTATTTTTGTGGACGACTCGTAAAAGAGGTGACGTGTTTTTGTGGACGACTCGTAAAAGAGGTGACGTGTTTTTTTTTGTGAACAACTCGTAAAAGAGGTGACGTGTTTTTGTGAATGACTCGTAAAAGAGGTGACGCGTTTTTGTGGACTACTCGTAAAAGAGGTGACGTGTTTTTGTGAACGACTCGTAAAAGAGGTGACGCGTTTTTGTGAACGACTCGTAAAAGAGGTGACGTATTTTTGTGGACGACTCGTAAAAGAGGTGACGTGTTTTTGTGGACGACTCGTAAAAGAGGTGACGTGTTTTTTTTTGTGAACAACTCGTAAAAGAGGTGACGTGTTTTTGTGAATGACTCGTAAAAGAGGTGACGCGTTTTTGTGGACTACTCGTAAAAGAGGTGACGTGTTTTTGTGGACTACTCGTATAAGAGGTGACGTATTTTTGTGGACGACTCGTAAAAGAGGTGACGTGTTTTTGTGGACGACTCGTAAAAGAGGTGACGTGTTTTTGTGAACGACTCGTAAAAGAGGTGACGTTTTTTTTTTTTTGTGAACGACTCGTAAAAGAGGTGACGCGTTTTTGTGAACGACTCGTAAAAGAGGTGACTTTTTTTTTTGTGAACGACTCGTAAAAGAGGTGACGCGTTTTTGTGAACGACTCGTAAAAGAGGTCACGTATTTTTGCGGATGACTCGTAAAAGAGGTGACGTGTTTTTGTGCACGACTCATAAAAGAGGTGACGTGTTTTTGATTATGCTTTGTGTGCTTGATGTTCTTGTCCAGTGTTGGTGTTTATGTTCTTACCTGGGTGATAAGCCCTCTTGCACTTGTAGCACAACACACTCGGCCTAGCAGTGGCTTGTTTCCGGTTCACGAACGGTCGTGGCTCGAACTTACCCTTCTTCGCCACCTAGAAAGATTGTTGAGGTGAAACGAAGGGCCTCTTCACAAACCTGTTCTTCGCCTCCTCAGCTTCTTCAGCCTTCACTGACTCGTACACGCTCAAAGCTCGATCATAAGTCTGCTGGAAAGTGGTAGAAGGCATTCCAGCTAGTACGGTCCTAACCCTTGAGGTTAGGTTCTTCTCGAATCGACGAACGCGAGCAGCTTCGTCGGGGATGATGTGTGGCGCGAAACGAGCCAGAGCCACGAACTTGTCGGCGTACTCCTGTACCGACATAGCGCCCTGAACAAGATTAATGAACTCTTGCTCCTTCTGCCAGCGGAGCTCATCAGGGTAGAAGCGTTTCTTCAACGCCTCGCAGAAAATGGTCCAGTTGAACCCAGCTTGAGCCTGTAGAGTGGCTCTAGACAAGGCCCACCAGTTGTCGGCCTCCAGCTTAAGATAATAGGTGGCAATATCGACCTTCTGTACCTCGGGACAACGAGTAGCCACGAACAGCTTCTCGATCTCCCTAATCCAGCTCTCGAGCGCAACTGGATCTGCCTTACCATCATACGTAGGGGGATGGTGACGGTTAAAACGATCAAAGACGGACTGGTTGTTCTCACGTGCCTCCGTCATAGCTAGGATTTCATCCTCGATTCGGCGGATGCGTTAAAGGTCGTTGTTTGCATTCCCGTTCCTGGCCATCTGTATTACAATAGCATAATTAATAGCAGCACACTACTACACATGCCGCTACAAACAACTACTCAAAGACAAACAACGCGACCTTCTAGTATGTCTACCCCACACTCCACTCGGTGTTCTAAGTCGAATCCTACTCACTCACCTAGTAGAGTTGGGAGCGTATTCGCTCTGATACCAACTGTAACAACCCGGTTTTTCAAAAGAGATAAAAATACGATTTAAAAAGGTATTAGGAAAAACAAAAGTTTTAAAACTGAAATCACGGTGGCGGAAACACCGTGTAGCCCGGATTATTACTCAAACAAACAACTAAACAAAACTAAAAGATAAAGAGTAGGCCTTGGGCCTAACAGAGTGGGAAATAAATACCCCGTACAAACCAAATCCAAAACAAAAGTTCAAAGTTCGAAAGAAAGTCTAAAACGAAACCAAGATACAAGTCCAAAAGAGTCTAAACAAAAACACATCTCTTCCAAGGTAATACACAGTCACATCCTCGCATCTACTCACTCAATCCCGTCTCGCGCATACCTATAAAAGAGAGGCAACAACCACAATCAGTGGGGAGTAACTAGGTGCTCCCCAGTCATATTTTAACATAACAAACGTAGACAACAATGCAAACAAGCTCACCTAGCCTACGGCCTATTATCAAAGTACAAAAGCATAAATAAAAAACATGCAACTATGGACAGTATAACATAAGCAACCAAACCACACGGCACAACCTAGTAGTGCCCAAAACCAATTGTGCACTCATGACGATCCATCTTCCAACCAATTGCAAGAGTAAGCGCGGAGAAGTGGGTGAAGCAACAAGAATCACCCCGAGTGAAGTAACAAGAATCACTCAAACCCTATGGCGGAACAGCAACAAGAAGTTCCTCAATCACAAGTCTAAATTTGGCCAAATCCCACCGAGCAACAAGAACGGTGACGACATTACCATAATCTCTAACCCTTCTGGTTGAGAACCCACGATAGCTTTAGCTAAACAACAAGAATAGCCGAGGGGACCATGAGCGGTATCCGTCCATCCTAGGACGTTGTATCTCCTCACACATGTGCCACAAAAGTACCCATGTGCAAACTTAACTCAAGCATAACCTGTCAACCTGTCTATAACACTTCCAACACAACCATGCAACAACGACAACCATACCCATGCATACACAAGCCTCATTACAATTATAACCAACCATACATACAGAGTACAACATGATCAACATACATTACAAGCCATAACTTCAATTGACATGCTCATATTTCATTATTTAGTGATCAAACAAAGTGTAACTCGATTCAATATAGCATAGTTAACATCCTAAGACATGCCAAGACTCAAACAAGTGACAAACGAACCAACACACACATCACTAACAAATAGTTACATTTATTTATGTAATGGTAAAAAATTCAGCAGCAATTCGCATCAGTTCTCCAGATACACAAATAAATTGAGTTTCCTCAAAATATATGTATCCGGAGAACATCTGCTTAAAAATTGTCACCGAAATTTTTACTATCACATAAACAAATGCAACTATTTGTCACCTAAGTGATATTGATCATTCAAAGACAGTCCCAAAAATGGGGACTATTCGAGAATTACTCCTAATGAATAATTCTCGAATGGGTATACTACGGTCAACGCAAAAATTTTGAATTTAAATCATTTTACTAAAATACTCCCTCCATTCAACTCCATTCTGTGCACTTTCCTTTTTAGGCAATTCAATTCCATCTTGTGCATTACTATTTTGGGTCATATATTAACACTACTAAACTATCCTACCCATCCACTTGCAAGCTTATTTATTTGTTAATTGTAATCAACTACCCATCCACTTGCAAGCTTACCCACTTGTCTTACTAATTTAAGGTTTTTAATTCATTAAAGCACTCACTTAACCTACTAATTTGCATGACATCACCCCTCCTAAAATCTTGTGCATTGACATCATGCACAAGATGGAGTTGAATGGAGGGAGTACATAACTTTAACAAAATACACAATCACATTATGTCATACTATACCCAACACATTAATAATTATCCACCTATGACTCTAAAATCACCACAAATCAACCTATCAGTGGCTCTACAATTCTCTAAAATAACCTAACAATGGCTCTACAGTTCTCTAAAATAACTTAACAATCACTCTATAACATTAATTCAACTTCAAAATGACTCTATAATTCTCTACTTAAGCATTAACACATAATCAAATTACTTAAACATAATTAATCGACTTGAATTAAACTTTAATCAAACTAAAACTACTAAAACAATCAAACCAAAATCAACCTAAATCAAACTAAAACAATCAACTTAAATCAAACTAATCGAATCAACTATAACTAATATAATCAAACTAAATAACATTTAATAAACTTAAATTAAACTAAACTAATCTAATCAAACTAAAACAATCAAACTAAACTAATCAAATCAACAAATAACATTTAATAAACTTAATTTAAACTAAACTAATCAAACTTATTAAACTAAACTAATTAAACTAAAACAATCAAACTAATTAAACTAAACTAATTAAATTAAACTAATCAAACTAATCAAACTAATTAAACTAAACTAAATTAAACTAATTAAACCATCAAACTAATTAAACTTAACTAATTAAATTAAACTAATCAAACTAATTAAATTAATTAAACTAATCAAACTAATTAAACTAAACTAAATTAAACTAATTAAACTAAAACAATCAAACTAAAACTAAATTATAACAAACAAACTTAAATCAAATTAAAATAAAAAAACATACACTATTCACCGGAGAATCACGTCGGAGCGGTGCCGGAGTAGCGGCGGCGGCGTGGTGGGACGGCGGCCAGGTGAGGCGGCGGCACGGTAAAGCGGCGTCAGGTGGCGAGGCGACAGAGAAAGCGGCGCACGGTAAAGCGGCCAGGTGGCGGCGGCAGCGGGTGGTGAAGCGAGCGGCAAGCGCAGGGCGGTAAGCGGCTGAGGTCGTGGCTTCGTCGTCGTCGTCGTCAAAATCGCCTTCACTTTTTTTTTTTTTTTTTTTTTTAACGACGAACTGATTTGTGGAGGGGTTTTATCTTTTTTTTTTTCCATTTGCGACGGAACGTATGCGACGGATTCAAAATCCGTCGCAAATTCTGACAAATTCAAAGATGCCTGGAATATTCCTTGGCATCTTTGACCTTTGCGACGGAATCTAAATCCGTCGCAAAAGTTAAGGATCCGTCGCAAATTCCGTCGCAATGTTTTTGGCGCAAAAGAAAATTTTGGCTCCAATTATTGGCGCAAATAATTTTAAGTCCGTCGCAAATTTTCGGTCGCAAATGATAAGGTCCGTCGCAAATTCCGTCGCAACGTTTTTGGCGCAAGTGGATATTTTGGCTCCAATAATTGGCAGTCCATGTTGCGACGGAATTTGCGACAGAATGTCTCCAGTCCGTCGCAAATTATTAAATCCGTCGCAAATTTTTTTTTTTGCGACGAAATTGTTTAGCCGTCGCAAATCGCCTGTTATTTTGTAGTGCCTCACGGCATGTGTGCCTTACACACGGCCAACACAACCAAAACCCGATTTCATACAATCCACTCGATCTTCATGTGACCCGTTAACGATTTATGTGATCAACTCATTTAAACATGCATATAAACACTATTTAACTTTATCAAATCATCTTAACTCATAATTAACTTAAGGTGATTCATTCAAACATCAAGATTTAACATAATTAAGCCAAAACAAGAAGAAAAACGAGAGGAAAACAAGAACAAGGGCCACGGCCCCATCACCCCCATCACGGCATCAACATCACTTCATCATCAATCGTTTTTCCAAAGTTTTACAAGCATGATTAACGATATACTATGTGAATTATGCATTAAAATATGATAAAAAGACAACCCTAGTATGAGGCCCTAGATCTAACATGATTCCATGACAAAACTTCAATCAAACTCCATGAATTTGCATTCACACATTAGATCAACAAAGTAGAATACAAGATCAACAAAAAATAGGCCTCATACAAGTTAAAACACAACTAGATCACACCTAGTTACCTTAGTTAAGTCCAACTCCTTGCTATTCTTCTTCTTCCTCCACAAGGATGGTGTCTCCTTCCTCTAGATCTCCTTCTCCTTTGAGTTTCCAAGCCAAATCACACAAGCAATAAGCATACAACTTAAATACACATAAAATAATACAAAAACAGAAAAGTACAAGTACTAAAAGGGATGATTTACCAAGGGAATTGAATAGGAAGAGATTAGGGCTCAAGAGATGAGAGGATGGATGAATGATAATGATGTTTTGATGAGTTTTGAGAGAGGAATTAAGATGTGAGATGAGGGATGAGAGGAGGGAGTTAGTATTCTGATCATTAGGGTGCTAGGGATAGGAGGGACGAGGTAATTATAATGTCTTGGGCCAAAAGAAACACGGGAAAACCCTAAAACTTGATCCCGCGTAGAGGGAGCGGCTCGCTCTGGATGAGAGAGCGGCTCGCTCTGACTGGGCGGCTCGCTCCAGGGTGGAGCGGCTCGCTCTGAGCCCTGTTGGAGCATATTCTCGTTTCTTCGCTTCTTTTCTTCAATCCTCACTTAAACCCTTGCTTATCTATGCTTATAAGACTCTCCTAAGCTTACTCATGAACTCGGGTCTACCTCCACCCGTAACCAAGACCCGACTCACCGATTTAAGAAATGATTTCCCGAGCCAAAACTGGAAAATCACTCGATTAAGAAACTAACGAATTAAAGAAAGTGAATAAAATAAATTAGAAAAAGTCGGGGTGTTACATTGCATATATCTTAAGCAAAACTGCAATCGTACATTACACACAACATTGCAATGAATACAAGACTCCATATAACGTAATTTTGAGGTAAAAATTGAAAAGAAAATATTTACTATACCTAAATATACATGGCCATTGCTATAGATATGAGAGTGGAAACCGTATGATTCAAAACTTTTGCATCCACTTCTGTGTACGGTTGAGACGTGGGGTAAAATAGAGAAACCCGAGAATTCCAACGAACACCAACAAATAGAAGCATTGATAGAGTAAACTTATAAAGTCCTAAAAGTAGACCGTACGTAAGAAATCAATGACAATGCCGGGTTGGAGTTTGTTCGAAGCAGCCAAGCTAGGACCAATGAGGGAGGTCGTTGTACTGTGGTTCAAAGTTACACAAAGCTGTGCCACGATGACATAGAGCATTACCTTTATTTCGTTCAGTCACTCACTTTTCTTCGGTCTACTTATTAAGCTCGATCGATGTTTTTGAAAAATGAAGTGTTCGATTTATTTACGAACAATTCATAAAATCAAAGTACTCACTTTATCTCAAATTTATAGTCCACATTTTCATTAGGAATGATGTCTAACTCTGGCTCATATTTTCTCACAATATATAGAAATAAAGAGAGATGTCAAAATAAATTTGATAAAGTTGACATTAGTTGATCACCTAATTACTTCAATTTAAGTGAGTCAAAATGGATAGATAATGTTGGATATATTTAGACACCTTGTCCATTTCAGATATTAAAAAAGGCAAGGTTAGCTCTATATCAAGAGAAGTAACAACATCAGCACTCGTATGAGTCGCTTCGGTGAAAGGCGTAATATTCTTTCCTCGGGTAAGGCCTTGCCAGAACCAGGATCATCGACTCCCTTAAGTAAGAAAATAATCGCATTATTTGCGGGAAAACAGAATTTTGTGCTATGTGAGGATATAGAAGGACGTGTTAGAATGATTGTAATGAAACAAAATAAATCCAAAAAATCAAAACCTTGGTCCATATAGGCAAATCAAAGATAAAATTCAAAACAAAAGCATTTTCTAAAGCATTATTAATTTTTAATTGATCAAAACAGTTTAATTCACAAAACAAACCAAATCGAATCATATAAAAAATAAACTTAACATAAAACTCATTATCAAAACAAACAATAAAAATAAACTTAAATTCAAACACGAATCAACAACTAAATAAATTCAAATGCTATAAACTTGTGATAAAACACATACCTGCAGCTTTACGGAAATCAATACCTACAGCTTTCCATGCCTAACTACCTAAAAATATCAAACGCATTGTACAATCAGAGTTCCGTCAACACTGATGAACCGAAGGTTACAACCGAAACTTAAAAAATATGTCACATCATATCTATATGTACTACACTGCAGCAATACTGACAACCTACCCTATCTATTAATTGACACTGCGTTTCTCTAATCACAAATTCTCATATGAAACGGGTAACCCGTTTCTCACAAGAAACGGGTCAAATAGTAAGCTAAAAGACAAAGGACAAGTGGGGAAGAAAGATGTTCTTCCCACTTGTCCCTTGTCCTTTTGCTTGATATTTGACCCGTTTCTTGTGAGAAACGGGTTACCCGTTTCATATGAGACTTACACTTCTCTAATTCAGAGCACGCAACCTTGCACATTTCCACGTAAGATCTTCCAACATTAGAAACTCTGGTTTTCACCGAAGTTCATAATGAGATCGTCTCACCTTTTTTGATCTTCGTAACAAATTAAAGCGTCAAAATCCTAAAATACCTAAATTATATCCTTAATCAAGGATATCATTTATCTAGTATACAAATCACGATGTTGAAATCGACAAATCAAAATTATTGACACTTCGTATAAAAATTCCAAGTTCTTAAAATCATATCGCATAACTTCGCTCCCAATCAAAACCACTATGTGTTCAGATCATGTTTTGGATTAATAATCAGCACTGTTTAACGCTCTACGTAAAAAGGGTAGACAAAGCATACATAGAATGAAAGTAGTAGAAACCTGGTTAATAGATGGCTCGGGGGATCGGGAACTATGATTATGCATAAGCTTTTTTAGCCATTTCTCAAACCTCTCAGATTCATCAAGTAAAGATCACATTATGAGATGTGAGTCACATGTCAAACTATTAAATATCAATGTGAGATGGTCTAACTACCCACCTATCCTTTCCGCCAATTCGGGAACTAATGGACTGTTATATGATTGAATGGATTTAATCGAGCACCCAAAATAACTCTATTCAATTGGAAGAATATAAAGATTGAAATTGTTAACTGAATGACAATTTAAGTAAGATAAACTATTGACTTAATCAAAAGGTAAATGTAAAAAGAAAATAGAGAGAAATTATACTAACTTTAATTGCGATAAAATAGAGTAAGTCTTGAAAAAAAATCTGTAGAGAAAACTAACTAAAAAATAAATCTGGATAAACTGGAGAGAAAAATGAATAACCTAATTTCTTTGTTTATGCAATTCAAAGTACTTTCTTAGCTAGAAGGATGAAATTTTCGTTGTATTTTAAATATGTTGCTTCTGTAGTAATATTCGTTTCTAGATTTTGATGAATAAGAGGTAAATGTGCTAATTACATTTACACATGAGCATATTAATTGCACGCCATTCTGTCAGGTGCATGGTTGTGGCTATTGCCGAGAAGAGGAAACTTAGCTGAAAGCCATGGCGTCGCAATGATTGTGCTTTAATTCATATTCAAGGTAATGCCATTTAATACGTTTCTTTATAAAGGGTGTGAAGAAAGTACATTTAAATTATGTAATCGCAATTGTTTTTGTCCACTCATAGTTGTTGAAAACTTTATCTGTACAATTTACTCTTACAGGAGCTGTTGATGTCCCTGCGTGTTGCTCCCGTTGCTGTTTATGGTTGCTGTTGTTGTCAATGTCGCTACGCTGCTACTGTTTTTCTACTCGCAACTGCTGTTCTTGCTGAACATTGTTGTTGTTCTCATTCCGTTGTAGTTACTGTCACCGCTTGTGTTGTTGTCGCTACATTGGTTTTGTTGTTAACAGCGTTGATTCTGATGTCGCAGGCTGCTACTGGTGTTGTGGGATTATTGTTGCGTTGGTGTGACCCTCACTGTCGCTGCAAGCAGCTCCTGTTGTCGCTGCTTTGTTGGGTGATGACATCGAGAGATACTCACAACACTTTTCTTTTGGCATTTTTAGACGTCTGTGTTAAACAATTTTCTCTCGTAAAATAACCATGTTGACTTCTTGATGTGGGTTATGTAGGAATGCGGGATTCATTTCAAGAAAAAGCCTTCGCAGCCACTCTGAAAAGTTTGAGTTCGAGGCTGAGGTGCCTTAGCTTATGTTTATCGTCACAACTCACTTTATAGTAACAAAGACATATTCTTGAGGGAGCTTATCTATAATGCTATAATTAAACTATTCTACTTTATCTTCACCCGACCCTACTTTTTTCACTTTACATTAAAAACAATAAAGAAGTGAAGGGGGCTAAAGGAGAAAGGCGGAGGAAGTAAAGGCAAACCAATTTACTGCCTCTAAATTTAGCGCGCCTTCTTAACTGTTCAGGTTTTATAACATTGAAAGGTTTGAAAACAGTTATGTGACAAAATAAAAAACATCAAAATCGATTAATTGCTGCAATATTCATATTATTTTCGTAAATTTTTGAAAATTGTATTAAAATTTTCATTATTTCACTGTTGTTTATGAATGTCTCAAGGTTCACGTCAAGGAAAAGGAATTTCAGCTAAATTAGTTTTATCTTTCAAAAGTAATTGATTAGTTTATAATAAATATGTTTGGCTTTTTGCCGCGTTTTGATATTACATTTCGTAGGATGTCGACTTCCTCATCACCTTCGCTAAAGCGTCGGTTTTAACGGACTTTTTGTTGATTTCATGAGTTTGTTGATTTAAGTTCCGTTGTGATTTCGGGAAATTTGTTTGTTTGATATGGTGTAAGACGACGCAAGAATTCACAAATGATGACGCTAAATTGCAATTACGGAGCTCCAGGCCTCCAGAGAAGTGTGTTGTATTAGTTAATATTGTAGGATTCTCTTACACATGTTCTATTAATATATTGTTATTAATTATACAACTCGAAACATTTAAATTCACAGATAATAATACCGAATTTGCACTTATGAAACTACCAACAAATGTGTGGGTGTAGTTGAAATTGCATGATTCGCATTTGCTCAGATTCAATTAACGTTCTGTTACCGATGTCCGATTTTGGGCATTTTGTTTGATTTTGTATTGACTTTACTGATGCACGAGATCTATAAGTTCTCATTTATGTAGCACAAATAACAAACACAAAATTTGGGGTATTTTAAGGGAATTGGATGTTCGGATTTAGCTTAACCAAGACCTCAAAACTTCCCGTGAATTTCACGGGGCATCTAGAAGTCTTGTTATATCAGCATAAAATAAAATATTGTGTTGTTCATGTATTATAGAGATATGAACGAAGATATTGTTGGAAATCCTTCAATGTTTATGGATGGTATTAAAATACACAAAAGTAGAAGTACATTTCCACGACGAATTGATTACTATCCTCAAATACAACTAATTTAGCAGAAAGTGAGAAAACTTCATCGTTAATGCACAACAAAAACGAATGACAAAAACGAATGAAATCGAACAAAATGGCCATTGTTCTCACAATGTGCCATAAAGTCATCACATGCCTCCATTACTCCATTAGGTCCCGATATTTTCCAAAATTTTTCCGTACCTGAGGCAAAATAGAGCATCCAACTTTAGCTTATACAATAATTAAATACTCAATAATCTAAAAGAGCTTTGAGGTGCGTCAAGCTGATATGTGCAGCAACGCAGATCGTTACCAGCGACGTCATTTGTTAGGCTGAAGCTATAGAGAACAAAGACATACAAAATCCCGAGCGAGATGAATATAAAAAAAAAGGTGAAATTCATACAAAAAATTGTAATTCTCGTTTAGTAATTCTTGAATATTAAATTACAGGAACATAGGTTTTAGAGCCCATAGTAATAATTGTTCTCGCTTTTGTGCTTGTCATACGTTTGGGTCTTGCTCTTCTAATTCTAGAGCCCATACTTTTTCTTTTTCTCCACCAACTGAAACAAAAAAAGCGTCGTAGTCAGCATCCGATGAACAACACAATTTTAAACTGTTGGGAACAACACAATTTTAAACTGTAGCATCCACTTCCTCAAAATAGTTTTGAGACAGGTGTAGTTCGTCAACATAGCCACAATTTTCTTCAAATTTCAAAGATTTATTGTACTTGGCTTGTTGGGCAAACCAATGGCACCTTCGTCCGCCATCAGAGAAAGCAGGAGTCATAGGATACGATCTTGCACCAATAGTCAGTACCAAGTACTACAAAGTATGAAACTAAGATTCATATATGTCCAAAATGGACGACAAACCAAAACAACGTACATTGTTTGAGAAGTATAACAAAAAATGAGATTTAAGGTCATATTCTTCCGGACTTAGCTTTGTTGAGCCGAACAAAAATACAAACTAAATGAATTGAATGAACCTAAAAGTAAGTGCGGAAGAATATAGCGTAATTTGTAATTTAATCGGTCACGAACGTACGAGTTAGCAAGTCACTAAACGGAATTACTCAACATTCTTCATAACTATGACATCATAAATTACACTTGTACATGATAACAACATGTTTCCAAATAAAAAGTATTGTCCTGATTGTGATGAACGATAAGAATAGAGATTTACCTTAAGCTCCTAACTATGGACTCAGTAGCCAATGCCACTTGCAACGCTTCAGCAGCATCAATAGCAGCAATAACTTTACTTTGTGCAGTCAACTATAGGTATATAAAACATATATAAATTACTGGCTTAAATTTACGTCTGTTGAAGCCTCACACTCTAATAATGGTTTTAATTAAGAAATTGTTATGAACGATGCATCTAAATTTGGAGATTTACTATATGTTTTTGAGGAGGAAAAACAAGAGGAGATAAAGTGTCGCATTAAGTAAACTTTACTAAATAAATTTCTTTCACCAAATATACTCTCATAACAAATGTGGTAAAACGCAGATAAAGAGTCGCATTAAGTATCACATAAAGACAAAGAATTTTTATTTTTTTGGTGGAATAGAGACAAAGTAATTTTTAAAATAAAGTAATTCATTGCAATATGGGCTTAGAATTTTAATGTCCAAAACATAAACATAAAAAGTATTCTAAAAAAAAAAAAGAAAACAAATGGGAAAAACCATGTAAAGTTGGAGGGAAAAAATCAATGTGATGGGTTTTGTTTTATATAGTTAATATAGATATAAATTATCATAAATCTTTCGAATTCATCAGATTTCTCTGCGTAAATTCTCCTCTCATTCAATTCTGAAGCTCTGTCGTTTACAAGCACGATTAAGTTAAGTTTTTATCTATGCGAGGATCTTCTCTCCTGAATATCGACTTACAAGGGTTACATTAATCCCTACACGACATGGGTACCGCGATTCCGTTTTCCATAAGATGGTAGTAGCAAGTAGTTAGCAACTCGAATTCATAATTCATTTAGCCCCGCCTATGTCGCATAAAACAACATCCACTTAAAATAAATCAAACTGACTTTATTTTAAGTTTGTACATAAGCAAACTCTCATTCACGCATTGATATGATAAAATCTGTTCGACAAAACTTGTACCGTTCTCGTTTATATTCGTTAAAGCGTACTAAACTAAAAGTTTCTAACAAACAATTTCGCATCTGCATACATACGGAAAAACGCCAGTGCACTGGCGGTTCAACCAATGAACCGGCATAGCACAAGCGGTTCCAATAACAAGCCGCCTCATCAGAGGGGGTTCCAGACATCAACCAGCATTTATTTTTTCAACAATATCACATATGAACGTAGCGAATTCTTAAGCTCAAATATCAATACTAAAGGATTGTTCTTGTGCTAGCAGTAGCTACTCTTTAGTAGACTTTTCTAAAAGGTTTTTCTAATAGAATTGAACGAATTTAAAAAAGAGTATCCTCACCTCGAATTTGAATCTAGTTTCACAATTGTCTTACACAGATAGGTGACCATGTGCCTTAAACTTTAAGATTAGGGTTTATTAAGACACGTAGACAGGTTCCAAATTACCGTGTTAATTTGGTGACGACTCTAAAGCAGTTTTAAATGTTTTCTTAACTTAAACTTTTTAGACATAAAGCACTTCTTTATTAGCAAAAAAACACTTAGCAAGACGTCGAGTGGTCCAATAGCGCACAGTCGGTACCCAAAGTTGGCGACTCCGTTCGAAAGATTTTATTATTAATTCAAAAATAATCTTCTTTAAAAATAAAGATTGAGGTGAAACTCGAAAACTCGATATTTGAGGTAAACAATCCGTTCGAGTCGAATCAAGTGGATTCACAAGCACTCGGCTAAAAAAAACGGTCCCTAATGCAGGTTGCTTCATAATGTTTTAATATGTTGTATGTGGATTCATCCCACCGTGATCATGTTTGGCATGAAAGAAATAAGGTGTGAGTTTATTTTTATGTTAATTCTTAAATGTGTTTTTGTTATGAATCCACATGTTCCTCTTACGCTTTCTATCTCATGTATTGTGTGTGTTGTGCAACTTTGCTTGTTGATTATATCCTTGTTGTCTTACATGCATAGAATTTTTTTGTAGAATTGCTTGAGTACAATAGTTTGGCTATTTCCCTCGTTTGAAGATTTAGTAGTGCCGATACCTTAATGATTGCACCAAAAGCGGTATTCATTCTAATGCCTCTCTTTATATTCATTTTGTTTTGTGGCGGCATTGCTCTTGTTTAGCCTTCTATAAATCGTTCCTTTAAGCTCGACTCTATTCTTAGCACTATACAATTTTATTTTGTGCGTGAATATGATAGGCTTATAAATTAAATCACACAATGTGGGAAAAGTTCACTAAATGTAGTGATGTAAAATTAAAGGGAAATTTAACATGAATAATCCAAACTATGCCTCTTCTTCTCCCAATAATCTAAACTATCATTAATCCCGCAATAATCCCAACTATTATACTTATCTTCTAAAAATGGTCCCACTTAAAATTTAACCGGATGCTTACCTATTACTTCCGGTGAAAATTGTGGAACCCTAATTTTTAATAATAATAATAATAATAATAATAATAATAATAATAATAATAATAATAATAATAATAATAATAATAATAATAATAATAATAATAATAATCATAATATTTCACTTTAATTATTAAAATTTTAATAATTAAAGTAAATTTTAAAGTAAATTTTAATATTTCACCTATTGCTTAAAGTAAATTTTAAAATTTTGTTCATTTTAATTATTATTATTATTATTATTATTATTATTATTATTATTATTTGTTACTCATTTTATTTTCGTTCACAATATTTCACAAAAACTTATCTTCCCACATTTATATATCATTTTTCCATTAATTTTTGATCTATATTGATGTTTATTTTTTTATTTAAATATATGTATGAATAAAAACTAAAAAGTCTTAGCAAGTTATCGTAGTAGTAGTAGGAGGAGTTAATAATGAAGTACTCCCTCTGTGTCACAATGTTAGTCTCGCTTTGACTTTACGCGGTCTTCAACGTGCCTCTTTAACCATATTTTTCATCGCTTATATGCAAATTTTTTCCATTGAAAATAAAATATTATGAAATATAATTTAATAACGAATGTAAATATCTTATTATCGTATAACAATTTTGTGTAGATTTTATGTTATAGACAGTCAAAGTTACGAAATTTTGACTTTCAAAAAGGTAAATGGGACTACATTGTGGAACGGAGGGAGTATGAGTTTTAGAATGAAGAACAAAATGAGTGAAATAAGACTACCCCTTTATTTAATTTGTTTTATTGATTAAAAAAAAATTGTTTTAACCGTTTTTTCCGGTAGTAGGTTACCATGGACTATTTTGAGAACATAAGTATAATAGTTTGGATTATTAAAGGATTAATAATAGTTTGAAATATTGGGACAAGAAGAGATATAGTTTGGATTATTCCTCTTAAATTCTCCAAAATCAAATATCTATGATAGAAGCACATAGAATAGAAAAATGACATGAACGATTAAGAGTTGATGTTACATATCCATCACACACTAAATCGTACTTGGCTCAATTTCATCTAGGAGTTTAGCCCATACAGCCTTAGGCTGTATCCGCCACCGAGTACAAATCTTGAATCATGGTTTCGTTCCTACTTTTCACAACTCAATTTTGTCCCTAATACCATATCTTGCGGCCACGGAGCATAGAGGCAAACAATAGTCAAATTCAATGGCGATATTGACATAATGATTTGAAGGTCAAGATTTAGGTAGAGGCTTGTTGTTTAGGAATGATCTGAGTAGTTGAAGCGCCGCTCTTGGCTTGAACATTGGCACCTCATGGCCCGCACCCCTTACCGTTGCGAACGTCAATCCCTCGTACACCTCTGTCCACCCTCCCACCTTCACGACATAATTGTTACTTGAACATTCAATTAAACTAGTTTTTCAAAATTACGAAATATAAAGTGTCACCAATTTCATAGTGTATTAAATGTTTTACGATAATCTATTGTAAGACATTTTTAGTCTAATAACTGACAAAACAAAGCCACGCGATTTGAATTAGAGTATGGTAGTGTTACTAACCTGTTTCTTAACATACCAAGGATACCATGGAATTTTGATTTGTAGCTTCAATTGTCCAAGAGCAAACCTAGTAGCTGTTACCGGTACCACTGAGTCAACGTCTCCACTGCATACAAACGTGAAATGAGTATAGTAAAGGGTACAAAACTTTACCGTACATATTAATAAATGCAATGGCTACATTTTAGTGAAAAAACAGTTTAAATTAAGATTAGGTTGTTAGACTTTTTCCTTAAAAGATACTCCCTCCATCCCAAATTAATTGTCCCTTTTCCTATGTAATTTACATAGGAAAAAAACAATTAATTTGAGATGGAGGGAGTAAAATATTGTATTTAATATTATTCGGTTATCTTGAAAAAAATTGTGGTTCATTTTGAGTCAGAATTAGTTTCCTCTGATCAACGAAATTAAATCCTAAGACTCTAATGACTCGGTCTCTCCTATTATCTATCCTATAACCACTCACTATTCTAGTAATTACCAACTACTCGACAAGATTAATATATATGAGGGTGATTTATTTATTTTGATCACTGAACTTGCTCTCCATTATGAAATAATATACCATCTATTTAGTGAAAGGAGGGTTTGGAACCATAAAATTACTACGGTTACAGAATTACAAGTCAGATCTGAAGATTTTTATATAATTTGTGTGAGATTAAATTTATAAGTCTTACATATGTTACCTGAATACCCAGATTTTCACACCCTCCTTCATTAGCTGGCGATAAATGGGCAGAATGGAGACCTCGCTGTCGTTCCAATTCCTATTCAGCACCTCGCTACATATAGTCCAAAAGCAAGTTAGAGATTCTAAGATAATTGACCTCATAGATGACGTGTCTGAAGGAGTTTTTATGAGCTTAAAATCTAACGCTTGGATAAATTAAAGAGTTCCATTGAAAAGATACGACATTGTTTTCGCTGATGTGACAACATAAGGTATCAAGTGCTCGTTTGCACATTTATGAAGCATGACGCTTTAGGCTAAGATTATCGAGTAGTGGTCAATATTTAGAACTGTCTAACTTGTGGCCTTACAGAAGTGCAGCAAAGAAATACGGCGTAGATGTTTAGTCATCAAAATGATGTCACGAACCTGCATGCAGTCCATTTATACGGAATTTTAGTGACATTAGCATGGAGAGCCTTCTGCACATCCAGTCTATTATAGTATTTCTCAGCACGCTTTTCCGTACATGGATCATACCCTGACAGCTTCCTGATAACCTGATAGTAGAGCACAAAGAAACATAGTAAAAAACACACGCGACAACCAGAATTGCACCGCTTAGTACTGTTAATAGTACTCTGTATTCCATTAGAACTATTACTGACTCAACAAAATACAAGCATACCTGACTTGGAAAGTGAGGTAATTTCATGGAACGATGAGTAGGACCTACATTGCTACTACCATCAGAGTTATTACAAGGTGGTGCGTAGATGTTATATTGGTCAATATTGCCGAATTCTTGATCCATAGCATAGCTATACAGCGATTCACACTCGTCAGAATTTTTTTGATGGTGAAAATCACAGGTGTTGACCAGCTGATGGAAGGTTTTATCCGAAATCATGGCATGACTCCACCAGTATGTTACAGTTCCTAAGTTGTCGTAATAGTTATCTGTCACGGCATTTCCAACCTGAACATTTATTTCAAAGTTCCAGTAACTCAGAAGGATAAATTTTTACTGACCAGTAAAATATCGATTGTATATGACGGAAAATAAGCTGACCATAATTCCTTTGAGATTTAAAGGGTGTTTAGAGAATGCATTATATGCAAGAATTTCCCTGGCTAATTGAGGAACATAGTGTCCAGCGTAGCTTTCGCCAGTAATGTATATATCCCGCTGCTTGTATTGCGGAAATCGTTCCGTCCAATTGATCAAGAATTCTAGAGAATCCTTTGCTAGATTCATACAGATTTTTGTTAGCAACCAAATTACATAAAAATTAAAAATTGCACATTTAATGTATGGCGAGAAATGAAGTCCTGGCTAGTAACCTTCAACCAACTTTACCTTCTTACTAGTGATTTATCCTTCCAAAAAATCAACTTGTATATAATCGGGACAAGTTAAGTGTTCGTATAATGGGAACGGAATAGTTTACCGTATGGAACACGGCCTGGGATGTCACTATGTCAGTGAGTAGATATACCCCTAATTTCACTATTCATGTTGTTACTACGTGCACCTTTCAATACGGTCAAGGTTACTCCTTATTACATTATTATTTTTACTACATAATATTTCACTATTACTTTAAATGCTCATAAACTTACTATTGTCAATTTTACAATTTGCTTCCATAATTGTTTCTTTTGCTACATTCTTACTGTTATCACCTTTTGTTTCACTACTCATATTACTATTGTCAGGAACCAACTCAACCAAAAGCTTAAGCTGATGATTGGAGGCCCAAGATCGATTATATACTCTAACAACTATATATTTACTGTCATTATTGTCACTACTACGACAATTACTATATAACATGTTAACATATATTCTACCGTATTAACATATAAGAGACTTATTTGAAAAAAATGTTATAAAATGGGTTATGTTATCACCTTTTGTTTCACTACTCATTTTAACATGTTAGTCATATACTCAAACATGACCAGCTGAATACAACCCTAAATCAACCTGCCATGACTTATGAATCAATAAGATCGCCACTGTGACCAGATTACCTAAGCCGATAGCGCAAGTAATAACTAATAAGTATGTAAAAGAAGAATAAAGGAAAAGAGAAATAGTATATGATACGGAGTAGATACCAGTTCGACGGTCACCAGTGTGGTGAAGATCAGAAGAGGTATTAGAGTAAGAAAAACCAACACCAGCAGGAGCTTCAAGGAAAAGAAGGTTAGCGGCATTGTTCCATGAGAATTTGTTTAGGTACAATCCTATTGCTTTCCTCTTTATCCTAAATGGCCCTATCTCTTCCGACGCCCCATATGCCACCGACGAGCATCCTGGTCCTGTCATAATATTAATTACATACTCCTTCCATCTCATCTTTTTCCAATTTCATTTTTTTTTTCTCCCATTTCACAACTTACCTTAACACTTTCTAAATATTACAGCCACTTTTTTTATGGAACCCACTTGCTACACACTTATTACTACGGAGTATTTGTTTTATACTCCGTATTATTCTTTATTCTTGTGCAATATCAAATGGGAGAAAAAAATGGAACGGAGTGAGGGAGCAATTATTTACAACTAAATGGCGGCCCTATTAGACTACCCCATCCAAAGGTCATGACTTAGTTCAGGGTACTTGAATCAAGTTAATTAACAATTAAGCCTACAATTAGCATGACTCAATTCTAAAGTGAATCAAGTATTGAACTAGTTCATGAATCAATTTTATTGCTTTGGCACAAAAATAATTGTATGAGAGATGATAATGATAGTATAAAATAATATAAAATGGGAATAAAATAACTTAAATAAATAAATAAAGGTTTTAATGACTTAGTTGGTGACTTTGTTGGATGAGAGTAAAAAGTGAATCAAAATAAATAAAGTGAAATTAAGAGTAAAAATATTGGTGATTTAGTTATTGGATGGGGATGGTCTTACTAACTTTATTAATTTCTTAATTACTTATGCTCTCTATCAGACCACACGTAGTGGTGATTTTTGGTATGGTGAAGACCTACCCAATTATTAAAATAATAATAAAAAAAAAGACCTCCACTCATTTTTCTCCACCTAGGTCTCCATTTATCAAAACCTTCCTCACTCAATTTTTTAATAATTTTTTTTTCTTTTATTTAATTAAATATAATTTATTTTTAAGTTTTTATTTTGTATTGATAATAATATATATCCAAAAATCTAACACAACAAATAATAAAGCGACACGTGTGTAAATTTTTCAAACAGTTTTTCATTTTTTAAAATTTTATCGTAAATTTTTGAAAATTTTATTTGAATCAAATTTTGTCCGCATATTTTTTTCGAATTAAATTAAATGATCAATTCGTTTGTAAAAATATTAAGAAAACTATGTGTAAATATAATGTGAGGTATATAAAAATATTGATAAAATAATGAGAACACCTAGGTCTAGACCTAGTGTTATTGTGTTGGTAAATTAAGAGATAGGTTTGGTGGGAAGGTGATAAGTTGAAAAAATAATATTTTAATATAAAAGGTAGGTTAAGACCTACTTTTTAAGACCACTACTACGGATAGTCTCAATATAAATGTTCTTTTTTCATCAAATTTTTACCCAAATTAAGTCTCTTTTTTATTTATAGTAAGTTCTAACAATGATCTTCAATTTTTTTTTATATTATCCCTTAAATTTAACCAAAATAAAAAGAGGAGGCTTAATTTAAGATAAAGGAATACATTATATTTCATTTTCTATAGTTTAGCTTTTTGTAAATTTTGTATTTGTATTATTCCACTTTTAGTTATAGAGTAAAGCATAAGAGAAGGACTCAAACTTTCATTAATATTCCAGGTAAGGACCTTAACTATGAAATTGTACAGTTAAGGACCTCAGCCTATTGTCCGTTACTTTTGCTGTTTAAGACACACGGATACAGAGAAGCTAATCGAGCTGCGGATTGGCTAGCTAACACAGGAGTTCATGCGCCTACGACTACCACTATTTTTGAGGAGCCGCCTGAGTATCTTCGCACTATCTTACGTGATGATGTTCTAGGGGTGTCTTTCCCCCGTTTAGTTTCTGCGTAATTTTATTTTTTTAGGGGCCTAGCCCCTCATTTGTACCAAAAAAAAAAAAAAAAAACAAATTCAGCCTTATCATTAATTGGGACTAAATGACAAGTCAACACCATAATAATACATTAATTAGATCATACAAATATTCATTTTTATTCTCAAGTTTATAAAATTTATTTTCAGTTGATTAATTATTTTTTTTTCCTAAAATAAATACTCCTTACTCCTATTTATCAAATTTTACGATAAGGTCGTCTCATAGTATCAGACAATAAATTTATAGTTACTTTTGAATAATAGTTACGTTACTTTTCATATGTAATGCAATTACGTTTGAACAGAGTAGTTGTAGATCAACGATGTATGTATAGTGATTATCATCAATGTTATAAGCTCCTTACCACTATCAATTAAGTCAAGTATTAATATTAGCTATTTTAATAACGATTTTTTCATCGTGTGTATGTACTAAAGATACACATATGAGCCAAAATTGAAAATATTATTCTAATAATCGCATCAAATCATAAAAATATTATGTCCTCCCTACAAAATTTCATAAATAATCATGATAATTTTTCTCCAAAATTCGCCCTTTAGAGTAATTCTATTACCAAAATATAAAAATAAATAAGAATTAAAATATAGTCAAAGTATTGTTACGAAATAGAATTAAATCTAACTGATAGATGGTTTAATTTCATATGATTCTGTATTTGATCAACTATCTAATCCTAACTTGATCACAAATCATATTGACGTGGCTCAGTGCAAACCCTAAATTTACCCCCACTATTTCATTAAATCGGATTAAATAAAGTTCCCAAATTCTTTACCAACGGGAAAAAGTTACTCCGTATTATACAAGAAAGAAAAATATACAAATCTCATCTCAATTTATCTAATTAAAATTCATTTTATTCAAACAAAATAACAATGTAAATTTAAAAAAAAAAAACCTACTCAATGGTCTTTCCGTCATATATCTTGATTCTTGAACGCAATTAGACACCTGGGGAGTTAGAAAATTGATTTGGTTTTTAGTTTTTAGTTTTTTTTTTTTTTTTTTTTAAGTTTTAAAATGATAAATAACTTTAGTTTGGAATAGAGTAACGGCAAAGATAACGGAAATAGGATTGAGGTCCTTAACTGAAATGTTTAATAGTTCAGTCCCTTAAGTGGGAAATAAGTGATAGTTGAGGTCCTCAACATACTCTTTACTCTTTAGTTATATATTACTCCCTTTATTTTTAACTTTTGGTCCCTTTTCTTTTTCACTATTTTTAAGAAAAAAGTGAAAAATATGAGATATGATGAAGAAAAGGTGATATAAGTTAATTGATTATAACCCCCTTTTGAACACTTTTTTTTAAATAACCCTCTTATATCTTTTTTTTTACAACATAACTTCTTTTAAGACGTTTTGTCTTATAAATCACCCCCAACTCAATATTTCGGCCAAATTTTTGTTGAGTGATCGTTTTGCCCTTACTATTTCGTTTTCAACCTTCATTCCCTTCGTTTGTTCCCTCCTTGAACATTCTCATATGGACTTGAGAGACCCCCAACAAAATGACAAAAAATATCAAATTTCCCCAAATGAACACCAAAATATCTAATTTTTGTGCTTAAATTTTTTAGTTTTCTCACCAAACTCTTCATTTTCAATTTTGGGCCCACATTATTATCCCAAGAGATGAGGAAAGGTAAAAGTTAATTTTAACTTTGTGTACTCCCTCCGTTTCGGTGAATTGTTTACAGTTTGACTTTTTTGTGAGGGGAAAAAAGTCAAACTGTAAACAAATGACTGAGACAGAGGGAGTACTAATTGTATTGATTCAGTTTGCATGTGTATGAATTTTCCCCTAAGATCATTTTTACTTTATTTAAAATGGTATGATGTAATTGGTGTGCACAATATAAGATTATTACACTATTGTTTGTTGAATTTTGTTCGGGAATTGACATGAGTAAACAATTTGAGTTTAATATTTGGTTTTAATATGAATGCGGTTTGGTTGATTCGAATTTGGTTGCGGCAGACAAAGGAGGTCATCTGACACTACAGTATGGGGTTTTGTCAACCATGATGTTAGTGTCGTGGTTAAGGCGTAGGCTAGCTAGGAAGCTCTCTGGTAACAAAGAGTTTGAAATTTAGTATAAGAAATCTAGGATATTAAGGATAAGGATGGTGACCGATGAAATTGAAATTTAATGTAAGAAATCTGGGATATTAGGAAAGAAATCTGAAACATTAGGGAAGTAAATGGGGACAATTAATTTCAGTGAGCAATTTTGGATACGCAACAACTTAGTTTTTGGGATGAAGGAGCACGACAAAGAGATTGATAAACAAAATGAACAAAAAGTTGGTTATTTGTGAGGAGAAATGAACAAAAAGGGCAAAATAGTCATTAAATCAAAAATAAGGTTGAAAATTTGAATTATGTACGGAATATTCGATTTTTAAGTGATTGTTTCCGGTTTTGGGGGTGATTCGTAAACAAAAACGTTTTTGAAGGGGGTTATACTTTAAAAAAAAAAAAGAAAAAAAAAGGGGTTGTTTAAAAAAGTGTTTGAAAAAGAGGATATAATCAATTAACCCAAAAAAAAAATATTAGTTATGAGTTAGAAAAAATAGTTTTGTGAAAGACAAAGTAGTAGGACATGTGTGAGAAAAAATTACTAAAAAGGAAAATGGGACTAATTGAAATTTTTTAAAAAAAAATTTATATGCGGCTAAATGAAAAACATGTAGAAAATATTATACTTCGATAATTATTGTTCTATCAAAGTATTTAGTTCTACACCAAATATACTGAGTACTTTTAGTGTTATGTGGAAAATTAAATTATTGTAGCATAATTCTTGTGACATATAATCTTTTTTTTAGACTAGTATCAGGCAAAGTGTCACTAAATATTTAATACTAATTAGTGGGTTACCATACACGTAAATGTTGGTGGAAAAAAATTATCTAAAAAAATACAGACTTTTTTTTTTACTCTCTCACTCCCTTCTTTTCATGTGATTGTTTGTATGAGACTACTTATTGTGAGGGAAAAAGTTGTGCAGTGAGCTGAGGGAGCTTGCTTAGTGCAGTTTACACCTAGTAGGTGCGGGAAGGAAAAGAGGGAATTTAGGTGACGATGAGGAAAGGGCAACCTGGTGTGCACCCTTTTTTACTTTACAGTCGCTCTCACGCAAATAAATGGATGAATTGAAAGGAGTATCTATTTTGTTTCATCAATAGATTTTGTGTTACTCCGTACAAAGCTATGTTTTCAATTTAAACTCTGGTTCTTTGTATAGCTACAAGAGATTGTAGCAAAGTACTCGATAGATAGAAAAATAATATCTAAACGGTGTCAATATTCAAAGTCCTAGGAACCTCATTTCTGATAATTTGCACTATTCTATGTACGATGTACTCCGTATTCTATACTAATTAGTGACGCGTGTTTTCTCAATTTACCTATCTTCATCTTTATTTTATAAAACTGGCTATTAATAAATTATTTTTGTGAAAAAATACCATCAATAAAAGAAAACACCAGGTACGTAAACCATTTATTTAAACATGAATGAAATTTTAGAAACAATGAAATGTTACAAATAAATACTGTAGTAAAAAAGAGTTAGTAAGCGTAGAGTAGAGCTAATAAGTAGCATGCATTGAGTAAATTAAATGGAAGCATGCATGTAGATTGTAGAGGCAGCTAAATACATTGATAAGATGCAGAATACAGAAGAAAAACCATACGGCAAGTAGTCATTTAATGAGCCCCTTTTGTTTTTGGTTGCTCAGTCACAGTGTGCATTGATTTTGTCTGATCTAACACAATATCATGCTCAACTTCAATGCTACGTGACTTTGTTAATCTCATTGTTTTCTGCACATACCCACTCCCCCCTCACTTGTTAGGTCATTAGTCTATAAGACTTTATTTCTAGTAAGTCTATAAGGCGATTCCACATACACGACAGATTATATGTAATTAAAGTGTGATTATTGTAGTGTTTAAACTAACGGCTCCTTTAATTTTTTCACACTTAATGTGACCTTTTTTTAAAATTTTTGAGGTTATCACTTTAAACATCAAACTAGACACATTAAACGTTAACGTGGTCGTAATTCAGACTTTGCCAATTTTTATAGATGAAAAAAAAAGAACCTTACACAATTAGGGTTTGTTATTTTCCTATTAAGATGTCAGAAATTTAAAATCCGAATTTTTCTATAATTTAATGTATGAAAAGAACGACTCTAACTAAATGAATGGAACCAGAAAAAATGTTATAGTTTGGCGTATATAACGTGAGAGTGAAAGCTCTATCTAGATGATTAAGAAAAAGTGTGATGAATACAACAAGTTACGTCAAGCCAATGTTAAAAGAGATAAACTCATAATAACAGACCTAAAAAATGTATTAACAGTATTTTTTAGAGGTCGACAATATTTTTAGATTTATAAATCTTGAGAGTAATTGTCAGGGGCGTGCAACTACGCGTGGGGAACAAGGCCTTCAGTTTTGCGCAAAGAATTTATAAGCGTTATCGATGTAATTTTATATAAACATTAAGGGTGTGTTTGGATAGCAAAATAGGAGGGAAAGGGAGGGGAGGGGAAATGAGGGAAGGGGAAGGAAAGGGAGGGGAGGGGAAATGGTGGTGTTTGGATACCATTTTCCCTCCAAATCTTGCCTATTTTGGAGGGATTCCAATTAGGCTTAGAGGAGGGAAAATGGATCCCTCCAAATCCCTCCCCCTCCATTTCCCTCCTTCCATTTTTTGTAACCAAACGATGGAAATTCAATCCCTCCCTTTTCCTCCCCTTCCTTTCCCTTCATTTCCCTCAATCCAAACACACCCTTAAGAATCGTGCATTTGTATATTCATATTTGGGGTCTCATTCTTTAGAGGTGCACGGGGCCTCCATTTATTTTAAGACGCCCTGATAATTGTATATCCAAAATAGTAGTATGAGCTGGGCTACTGCTTGCCTGCTTGGAATGAAATTTTAGTCGGGAACAAACAAAACAGTAGAAATGGTCCTGCACTGCCAAAAGTACCAAGCTTTCACATAACAAGTACACATCCAAAATGTTACGGACTACTCCGTACGTACACCATAAATTACAATTTCACGTAACATTCTAACACGTATAACATACTCTCTATATTTGGTAGGTTGCTACCACCTTTTCTATTATTAAAAGAAAAATAAATAAAACAAATATAAATATTTGATTGAAATGGAGAGAGAATATCTTAAGAAGTATGTCTTCGATTTTAGTGGAGAGAGCATATCTTAAAGAAGTACTCCGTATGTCTTAGGGTTTTAGTGGATTTTTTACATGTTTTTTTTTTTTTTTTTTTGTGAGAAATAGATATAAATTAATAGTAAACAAATAAGTGAAACAAAAGGAGTTAGACAAACAAAAATTCAATAGTAAAAATCATACTCGGTAAATAAATGTAAAATGGAGAGAGTAAGTTAGAGGAAAAATCAAAGACATTTTCAATGTATCTCTAATAATGTCAGGTGAAAGGCAATGAATGTATGCATGCTCAACATTCAACAACTTGAATGACATAGAACAATCACTTATGTCGTCTGTTCACTCAATTTCAGTGACCATTCCACTTAATTATACGGACTAAGTTTTTGCTCATATTTGCAAGTACTCCGTATCATAGTAAACAACGAGTACTAAATTTCTATTTATAAATCACATCGTAGTGACTCTTTCTACTTTACTTTTGTCTTCTCATGTCAATATGTTTACTACAAACCACTTTTCGTAGTTTGTAACGACATTATTGATCATTGGGTTTAATTATGCATTATGACATCGTACTCAAGCAAAAAAATTAAGAGAAACATTATATGTAACTGAACCTGATATATAAAATGCGAAACAAATAGCAGAAGATGGAAGTATAAAAAATGAAAAAGAAAAAGAAAAGACCTCCATTAAGCCAAATAACCAAGGGTTTAACGAAGGGTTTAGAAGCAGCTTCAGTGAGCCAGTAAAAGAGAGCTCTTCCAGCAACTTTGTCAACGGTAACATACCCTGAAAACTGCTGAAACGCAACGTTTGGTTGCCCTGGTAGCAAAACTATGCGATCCATTTCTGCTTCTTTTGTTACTCCATCATTTGAATAATTATTATTACCATGCACTACTAACATTAACAGTACTAAGTGACATACTAATGACGTAATTAATAGTGAAGAAGTTTTTGTCTTCTTTGCCATGATCATTTCAATGACCATGGATTAATTGAAATGAAAATGAATTGTTGAGTTAAATGGAGAAGAATTAATAAGTGTCGTTCATTTTTGTAATGTCTAGATATATAGGAGGCGTGTGAAGCGTGTGGCAATTAATAGGGTGCAGAGAAATAATGGATGATTTTAGTGAAAAGACTGTTTTAATCCTTTTGACTTTTTAATTCTCATATAGACATATAGTCATACAACGCATTTAAGGTCATTTCTTTTTTTTCCAATGGGCAATGGCAAATGACAAATGAGGAAAAAATTTCTTCAATAACACTTCTTTCACTAAAAAGGTGAAATACAAATTATTAAGGTAAGATTATTTTAATAATTTTTAAAATAAAATTAGTTTCAAAATTGATTTAGACTTAAACTAATTTAATCCTAAATAATGAAAAATTAAAACTAAAATACATATAAAAGCATATTAATGGTGATAATAATAACAAAAAGAATAAGATCAAATATAATCACTAGTAGAAAATATACCTAATGTGGCGTTTTTAAATAGCCAATTGTGGCGTTTTTGTACCGTCGTATATCAAGGTGTCACATTTAATTTTTGGCGGTTTGGCGGTTTTAAAACCGCCACTAAAACATAAAATTTGTGGCGGTTTTTTTCAAAAACCGCCATATATTCCTTCATATTTTGTGGCGTTTTTTCCCAGAACCGCCACAAAAAGTGTTTTTTTTTTGTGGCGGTTTTATTTATAACCGCCACAAATTAAATAAATTTAGTGGCGGTTTTACGCTAAACCGCCACAAAAATGCTTTTAATTTTTAATTAGTTTCTGGCGTTTTTTTACAAAAAACCGCCACAATTCTTTATTAATTTTTTTTTTTTTTGCCAAAATTTTGGCAGTATTTCGCTATAAATAATAATCCAAAATTTTAAAAATAAACCTCTGCAAATTAAAACGCAATCCATGATTTCATTGAATCCAAGTGTCACAACTGTACGTCTGTACCCATCATCCATCGTGGCAAAACGTAGACGTAATACAAAGTCTCGTGATGACAAACATTCTACATTAATTAAAACTTACACTTCTAAACTACAAACAATCATTTGAAGTTACGCTCTTTTTCCTTATCACATCATGACAACACGCCCAGCTCACTTGTCGTCATCCTGTACAAGCAACCCACAATCATTTGAGTTGTAAATTCGGGACTATTTTGATGTATGTACTTGTAAGAACATAATTAGCTAGATATGTACTCGCGCAACAATCCTAAAGACAGGACGAAATGAATGACATTTTAGTTGCACAATAAACATAACAAAGATAAAAAAAAAAACCAACCTGAATGTTAAGCCCTTACCTCGGAAGAAAAGTCGCCCAAAACCCGAGCTCAAGACGGAAAACGCTGGACCTTCTTTCTTACGCGTACAAACTCTACATACAACCACATTATTATTCAACACTACTCTAAAACTAACTAATTGATACATTAATTCGAGGAAATTGACCATAAACCACCAAAATCAAGTGAAAACGACTCACCAAACAAGTTCGAGGCTAGTAAAACAATATCAATACACACACCGAAACGCTTTAATTATCAAACGTTGTTTAACACTTCACCTTTAACCTTACACATCAATACGACAAGCCAAGATTAATATGACACACCATGTTCACAAGTTTATAGCGTCGACAAGAACTTAACATTCAACTCACAACGCTTCATAACCCCCATAATCACACATACTTAGATACTACGATAAGTAGTAATTCCCTTCCCAATTACTCGACATAGCGACTATAAGCTAAGCCCAAACAATTACACATCACACACGTGATTAAGACCAACTCAAGATTAGCATCCCGCGTTCCCAACACTTGCAACTCATATAATTACAACATTGACTCAAAAGACATCACGACCGACTTACGGCCATCAGGGCCCTCATTACTGTAGCCACGACAACAAAAACACTCCCCAAAACAGCAGCCAAGTAAGGCTGCCCAAGCTGGCAGAAACGGCAGCTGGCCACAACCGTACTTGGCCATGGCAGCCTCCCCCTACGCGTCCCCAACAATATACCCTCGACAGCCCTAAAAGGTAGAGTAGCAGTACACAGCATAAACAAAATCAGAGCAGCAGCAGAGTTAAGCACGACAGAAAACAGTCCCCCACGATCCCTTAAGTCGTCACTCCAAAATTTGGTTATAACCCGGCTCAAACCTTGACATTCTCACACACTAACATATACACCACAAATACCCAATTCACTACAACAACCAAAAGTTACAAGTTCACGAACCCTTCACACAATTCATACAACCACTTCACAATTACACTAAGAAACTAAGTAAGGGAGTAACCCTTACCTTGCAATGAGGAGACCGTGAATGCGAACTCGATAACGCCAAAATCGATCCTTTACGAGCTATTCCCTATAATAAAATCACGCTACTATCAAACACTACACTAGAATTCACTACAACAATTTCCTTACTTTTTCGACGCCTTTTTTGGCTATTTTCGACGCTTAAAAGCGTCGCAATTTAATATCTTGACGCTTTGGAAAGCGTGGTTTTTTTAGGTGTCAGGAACTTTCGACGCTTGTTTTTGTCAACCATGGTGTCACTTTTCGGTGTCATGAGTCACAACGTTTTTTAGCGTCATAGATCACGACGCTTCTTTCTGTCGGTAATTTAGAAATTTCTCGACGCTTTTTCATCACTACTATATATATATATATATATATATATATATATATATATATATAGATTTAGGATCCGGTGAGATCCCTCAACTCGGTGAGACCTCGTGAGACCCCTTCTTAAAAAAGTTTTTATTTCGAAAATTCGGCATAGTTGTCTTTATTATCTAATTTATGGTCTAAGGAACATATTTGGGGTTCATAACTACCTTATCATGTCACGTTATATCGTCGTTAAATGTATTTTATAACTTTGGTGTACCTACGACATTTATTTGTGTATCTAATTTTTTTTGGCGTATCTACTACGTCATTTAATGTATCTGCAGTATCAATTTTGTGTATCTAGTATATTATTCACCCGAGATAAAAGTATTTTATTCAAATTTTTAATATGTAATTTATATTTTTAACCAAACTAATGGTGAAAACAAATTAAAATAATGGATAGTGACGAGCCTATGCTTTCGGTTTAATCATGCTATGTAATTTTCATGGGGTCTCACGAGGTCTCACCGAGTTAGGGGGTAACACCGGATCCCACCCCTATATATATATATATATATAACATTGATATAATTTTCATTAGTATTATCAAGACTCTTGATGATATATCATAATTAAATTTCTCGAAGAATATATATACTCAAAAGAAATTTATAATACCAAAAAATTACTGCATTATCATAAATTATACTCCGTATTAGCTAGATGGATAATTTAAATGAATACAATAAAAATTCATCCATGCTACAGAGTACAATTTCGATGAGTATATATCGTAGCCAAAAATTGTGCGACGATGTCAATCTTCAATTCAAATTTGAGAATTGCTCCTTCCATCTCGTTGAAACGCCGAACATTATTGCTTTATTAAAAAACCATGAATGTGAAACCTTATAACGAACTTTGATTGGTCTATTTACCCTGTGCAAAGAACATTACAACATTAATATTACATCCACATTCTGCTAGCAATACATATATATGTAACATTCTTAGATTAAATTAATTACCAATATTGGCACCTTGAAAACCACTACATACGAACTGGAAATTTAAACTACAAGCTCAATCTCGTGTCGATTGGCATGAACCAATATATCCACCATATTATTTTAAAAAAAATGTCTACATGGTATTCGTACGCTACTCACATGAGACGAAATAATAACGCTAGCAAAGTGATTCACTCAAAATTTTAGCTAATAGATGTGATCCTAAACACAATCATTCGATAAAGAAATACGTAATTCACTCTTGAAAACTGCATAAGTTATACATGTCTACCAAACACAAACTAAACCTCTTAGCAACGAATGATAAAAGTTCACAATTTATACGACAATAACCCAAAGCCAGAAACAGCAAACAACGCTAAACATCTACTAGTATAACACGCATCAATTTTAATGCGTCTGACACATAAAGGACAGATAAGATAAAAGGAGGGTAATCTAATATAATTAAAATCTAAAACGTTGACTGCCTAATTGACCCTATAAACACAGACACAAAAAAAAAACGCAACTCCAGAAACATGCCACGTCGGCAAAATACTTACATACAGTGCCATGTCACTTCCTACCCCATAAAATTGCGGCATGAAGGATTAAAGTGAAGTCGAGAAGTCGAAAGATGAATCATCACACAAAGCGTTGCAATTCCCCTCAATTCTCACTTCTTCTTGATTAAACCACTATTAATTTGCTGTTTGGTGCTCCATTTATATCTACTAGACCACCCCCTATTTTTATTACTCCGTACTATTTACATAATCTGCACCAGATTTCGTACTATTTATATAATTGAGTTTGCTTGAAGAATTATCCACTAGCCCACAAAATATAATATGTCGAGGTTGTGTAAAAATATGTGGTTTTGACTAATTACACATCTTAATCTATTAAGTATGTTCAAGGAGTAGTTTACGTGAAGCACACAAATTTTAATAAAATTTCCATACACAATTTTTCGTGTCAACATTTTTTACCGTCTTATTATCAATATGTTGTCATTTATTGTGAGTGTTAAGGCCTGAAATTATACAACTATGTGATACGAACTATACTCTAAATCAAATAAGCTTAATGCCACTTTTGAGTAGTTTGCAAATTGCACTTGGAGTAAATAAAACAATGAGAAACAAACTGAAAAACACACATAAATAAAAAACAGTCGATACCGTGAAAACACGGGCTACATCACTAGTTAAATACTCATATCATATACTCGTAAATGTAGCCAAAGATAAACAAAATTGACAGCAATAATCTTCATAACATGTATTTGAACCATCCATTAAATTAAAGAATAAACATAGTTACATCGTCACCATGACAAAACATGTTCAACATCACCACAAATTAACCATAACCTGAAGTCATAGCCATAAACCAACTAAACAAACAACAATAATTTTAACAGCTAATGAATTTATTAATAGCCTTAGTTCCCTCAAAGACAGCATGCTGAGCCAATTCACTAGTAAGCACAAGTTTAACATAAGTAATCGTCACCTAAATACTCTTAAATAAAAAGAACATAAAATACCTGTGAGTTTAAGGTCGATTTTGCAAGCTCAGCTAACTCGGGCGACGATATTCCTGAACTCATACCTTCCAAGATTTTTGACAAGATGAAATTGGTCTCATCTAACTTGGTTTGTAGCTCTTTGTTGTCCTTAGTCAAACTTACAACAACGTCTTCCATATTTTGCATCTTTTCCATATTCTGCCAAGTTAAGGAGCTGCTATTTCCCACGCGCTTCAGAATGCCTTCATCATAGCCATCACCATCAGGAAGAACAAAATGCTCATGCAATAATAGCAGAATGAAAAACATAAAACAACTACTCCAAACATAAACTATCAGTAGATCAAACTAGCAAAAATAGTTAAATTAGTTTCAAATATTCTTTGGTCATTGAAAATTATTATTGTCAACAACATACCCGAACTACTTTCACGATGTCAACTTTGAACTTCTCAAGCAAATGGTGCCAATTTATGTTTCTGATTGGGCAAATATTTCCCTTCGAGCTATGTCACTGATGAATCTAACGAGGATGTGTCCACCCTTTTTTAGTGGCTGATGTAATTCATTAAATGTGACACAATACCTTACATCTTTAACACACCATACATCATGCGGCTGAATCGGATCATTGACCTTTTTTTATATTTCCTTCTCCATCTGCCAAAACACATAACATATTTCAGTGAACAATCCACTAAGATGGTATGAACAAATTACTTGAACTCAAAAGATACAAAAACAAAGCAGTGGATAATAAAAAAAGAATTTTATTGTGTACTTATATGCAACCACAAAAAAGTTTATGCTAATAACATGGTAAGAACATTCTGATGCAGAAAGTAAAAACTATTCGAGAATTTTTTTGTGTACTTATATGCAGCCACAAAAAAGTTATAGTAGCACCAGTTCATTCAATTGATAAATCAAACAATGGTGTCTAAGCTCGACATCATCATTTTAACTGTAAAGATACTCAATACCAGTCATAAAAAAAATATAAAATATAATAGAAAAACATACCTATAGTTAGAACTTCCTCAGTTTCATCATATTCAACATTATCCGGCCAATCGTGTACCACACTACGACGTCTTGGTTTGAAAGATGTTAAACTATTTTCAGTGGCATCTTGCTTGTTCAAAACATGCTCTTGAGGCTCGACCGAGGACTTATCAACTGTTTTATTGTACCGACAGTTTCGGATGAGAGCGGCCGACAAACTGGTTGCGAATGTGACAATCCACGTTGTTTGGCATAGAGTTCATAGGCTATTTTAGTAGCAGGTTCATTCAAATTTGGGGTGGCATGGGACTTTGCATTCTGGTGACTTGTAGTAAAAGACCGCTCAGAGTGAATAATAAAAGTTTTCCTCCACGGAGTAGGTGGTTGAACTCTTCCTACTTGTGTGTGTACCCCAACAATTTGAGATGACTGGAATTGTTTGGCAGAAAGTTCAGGGGTTCTTCTAGCAGCAACATCCTCAGAATTTTTCGGGCCGTGGGTATTTAAAAGTAGGGTGGACCTGTCAAGTTTCGTAGTAGAACTTTTCCATACCGAATTAGTAGGTTTAACTCTTACTTGAGCTTGTTCCCCTATTTTTATTTGTGCTTCAAGTTGCTTGACAGAAATCTCTCGATTTTTTCTAGCAGCAAAGTCACAAACATTTTCGGGGGCCTGGGTATTTGACAGTAGGCTGGACGGGTCAGGTGTCGTAGTAGAAGCCCTAACCAATTTTACGCATCTGCTTAAATTGTACTCTGTACCTATTTAGTGTACACTTGGTGAACGTTAAACTGTTTAGGAAACCAAATTCCTATGGTTAGCTATATTTGCAAATCCCAACATCAAAGGTCACAAAATATGTTCAATTTCACTAAAAAATCAGCAAGGTTGACAAATATGAAACTAATTTCAGTTCTTCTAAATCAAAGATAATTGATTAGTTCAGGGTTGGAGGCTAAGAGTTGGACTCGAAAGTGCTCACAAGTAGCAATAAAAATTAATCACGGTGACAATGAAAATTAACTAGCCTTGTTATAACCATTGAAATTCAACGAAGTTAGTGAAAGAATCAAATCAAAAAGCATATACAAAAATCTGGAAAAATGAGTACTCCGTTTTATATTTCAATTAATCACAATTATCAGTTCACTCTACTTTACCACACAACAATAATTTTTAATCACAATGATTAGTTCAAAATCCATTATGCAAAAGGCTTGTCATTTATAATCAAAATCATATGGGGAGCACTTACCATCCTAATCCGATATAAGCATCTCCTTGAAAACTTGAAAGACAATTAGACATAACTGATTAATGAAATTAAGAACAACTAAATAGTTTATGAAAGCCAAAAATTAGACACAATTGATTAATTAATTAAACACAATAATCTACAAATATATCAGGTTATACTATGAATTAAACACAATAATCTACAATTGATTAATTAATTAAACACAATATGCCAAAATTTTAAAGACGGCCCTGAGTGGCATCTGTGATCATTTGTCGCAACATCAATTTCTCGAGACTTACTGATCTATTATTCAATGAATGATCAACCAAAACTCAGACAATACACAATTGAAATTAGATCAAAACAAAACCCCAGAATTCAAATCAATGCAATAACCACAATAATTCACCAAATCAAGCACTACCCAATTCAATTAACATGAAACCAAACAAAACCCAGAACCAATAAACAACTAAATATTTCACTAATTCATAGTATACCTGATGACGGAGATGACGGAGATGCTAGACGATGATGACGGAGATGATAAACGTAGATGACAGAGACGATAATAATCGACCGCAAAGTGTTGATGAATTAGGTTTTGGATTGTTGATTTATCAATTAGGAATTGGGATGGGAGAGATTTACTGTAGCAAGTAGTTTGACTTGTTTTTTTTTTTTGAGGCAGAACAATATATTTTGGGTGAAAAAAATTTGGGCAAATTATGCGCGTGAATTAGATTAGAGCGCGAGAGTCGGCGGTTATTTTTTTTTAATTAAAAATCATTATTATATTATAAAAATGTGGTTGTGAGTGTATAAATGGGTCGACGCTTTTAAAAGTGTCGATTAAAAAGTGTCAAAAAAGTAAGGGAATTGTAGTAGTGGAACTATATAACTGATACATTAATACAAGAAATTTGACCTTAAATCAGAAACCCCCAATTCTAGGGTTAGGGTTAGAACGAGTTTTGAAATAAAATGATTTAAATACGAATTATACCTTAAGTTACTCGAGGAACTAGGATAAGATTCGCAAACGCCAACGAAATAAGAGCATAAGCCGACGAATTATGAGATCAAAACCAAAAAAAAACGAAGAGACGACATCACCGCCGCGTGTGGTGGTCATGACAGCGACGCGGGGGATGAGCTGTTGATTGAACTCCGTTGGCTGGCCGGAAAACGAAAGGGCGGTCGAGAGAAAGTGAAAAGAAGGCCGACAACAGCAAGGTCGACAGCACCTAGGGAGGAGGACATCAGCAGCAAGAGAAAGGGAGAAGTCGACAAGGCAGCCGTGGTGGCACCGTGAACGGTGACGGCGACGGAAAAGAGTGACGATGATGGGTGGTGACGACGATGCGATGATGAAAGAAATGATGAGAGATGTGTTGGGTAATGGTTAAGCGGACACAAAAGAAGAGAAAGAGAAGGGGAACACGAATGAGAAAGGGGGTTATACTCCTATCATTTGGGCTTTATTATGTTAAAAGAGCCACATCCAATGATTTATGGTCTAACAAATTTGTGGCGCTTTTAAATAGAACCGCCACAAATACAATTTTTTGTGGCGGTTTATGATAGAACCGCCACAAATTAAACTACATTTGTAGAGGTTTTTCTTTAAAACCGCCACAAAAGCCTATTCATTTATCATTTGTGGCGGTTTATTAAAAAACCGCCACAATAGCAGCGACAAATTAGGTATGTTTTCTACTAGTGAATTTTCCTCTTTAACCCTTTTTAATTGCTTCGTCGAATTGATCATGGAATGAATTAGACTAAAATGCCCTTACTTTATTAAGAAAAGTAAACATTTTGAGAAGTTTAACTAGCGATACGATCCGTGAAATTCACGGAACGTTTGTAAGTTCTGTTTTGAGTTTTTGTTTTTGCGTTCTTCGTTCAAAGTCTATGGATGGTATTCCAAAATTTTGTACACCGAGTCATAAGAAATATAGATTACGTCTATTTTGCAAAAACCCAACTATATAAACAACACTTTAAAAATAATTTTGTCATAAAAAAAGAATATATCAAATGGAATAGAAAGAAAATGACCTAGTATTTTGATATTAGTCAACAACAGAGCATCGACCGGCGTATTTATTTCTTTACACGAGTAAAACATTGCTACAAAACGGAAATGTCAGAACAAACCTATTCAAACAAATTAATAAAATGATTTTAAGGAACTACTCCAAGTTAAAAAAAACTAATAAAACTTTTATTCCATTTACATTTGAAAATAAAAGGTAAGCTTCAAACATAATTTTCATGACAAACACAAAACTATCATAATCGTACTATGTCGTTAATCACATGCATACATATATCATAACCCCGATTAAAATTCAAGTTAATTATTACAAAGTATTTTAAGCGAAGAATTCATACACTAACACAAAATTAGGCAAAAACAACGCAAGAAAACCGTTATTTATAAGAAAAAGCCTCGTTGTTTCTGTAACACCCCGTGTTTTCGTAACACAATTTTATAAAAGAATTTAATTCCTTAAATTAAATTCATCCTTTTTCATTATAATAAAAATGCAACTGAATTTTTTTCGCCAAATAATACTAAATTTCATAAGTCCAAATTTAAAAATTTTGAAAAATAAAAGTTGTTGTATTATCTTCAGAATTCAAAAAGAAACACATTTCAAAATTTTATAAAAGTCAACCATAAAATTTATATCGCCTTTCAAATTTCAAAAATAGCTAAGTCATGTTTACTATTCATAAGAATAAAAGTAAAACCTTTTATTCATAGAATTTAATTTCGTACATTTTTGATTTTTGAATAAAAATGGACCTGTATATTTTTCCCGTCTTTGAAATTCAAGTCAACGATTTCAAACACGCGAATCAAAGTCAAACCACATTATTTTCTTCCAAATTCACGTACACAACACTTAACATCAAAAAAAATGTAATCATTTTGATTTTTATTAAATAAATAATTATATAATAATATTTAATTACTATTCCTATTCTATTAAACTAACATTTTCACAAAACATCGAAATTTTAAGTTATAACTAATTTAAATCGATAAACTTTTTGACGTTTGATTATAATGATTTAAATCTTTAACATTCAGCGAAAAAATAAGTATTTCGACCAAATAAATTTTTATTCAAGTTTCGAGGGATTTAAGCCCAATTTTTGTTTTGATCACCTTTCGATGTTTATTTTCATTTTTATTTTCGATCATACTTCGAAACATTATTTTAGGATCATATCTTTTATTTCGAGACTTTTCGCGTGCGCGCAAATCGAAAATTTCAAAAAAACGAAAATCGAACCCGATTTTGTTCAAGTGGCCGAGATATTTGACCTCCTTTGGTCAAATTCTATCCTCTTCCATTTCTTTGTCTTACACACACCACCTATTACTTACACACATATTTTAAGTCATCATTTTGTTATTTACATTTAATATCATTTAACAAACCAATTTCCTTTTTGTTTTTAATGTAACCCGTATGAATATTTAAGGCCTAACTTTCGAGGTCCGAAAAGTGGTCATACGGACTCGGAATTTAACGAAATAAAAGCCTAAACCACCTAATTTTTCGAGACGGATTTAATGGTACAGTTTTCATAACTATTAGACAGACCAAACTAAATTCATTTTTCTGTTTTTTTCAAAGGTCAAAATTCATTCCTCGAAACCTCCTATTCTATTTTCGCCGTCTCAGCTCTTAAAATTTTATCGACGCTCCTTAACTTTTAAATATTTTCTTCAATAGTAAATAAAATATTTTAGCCTTAAAATTTTAAAGTAGAGATATTTCGAAAAATCGTCGAACGCGCACACTTTAACTTTTACCGTCTTTCTTACCCGAATTATTTCGTAACACGTTTTTCAAAAAAAAACAAAACTTTTTAAAATATCGGGGGGACAAATTCTACACCAAATAGTGTAGTGGACTTTGGTGACCATATGTGATGATTGTGTTTAATTACTTTTTAATTAAACTTTACTTATTTATATTATTACTTAACACCTACACATATACTAACATATCCTTACAAGTTGAAGAGCCAAAATTCACTCTTGCTATCCTCACTTTGCCGTAGCATCACTACTCTTTCTCTCCCATTTAGTTCCTTCTTTTTTTCTTACAAAAACAATTAAATAAAAACCTCAATATTATTGCTAATAATTACTAAGTGTTCTTAGCTTATTAGTGGGTCTTTTGGAGCTAACTTGCAAGGATTTTTGGGTGAAGTACATGGGTATTTTTGGGTGAAGAAAAATCCGATCTAAAATTTATTTTAGATCCCCGACGATAATCATCTAATTTGAGGTGCTTCTCGCACACTATAAATGATAAGCGCCTAGTAATTGATTATATGTTATTTTTCCTAAGTGATGTTTTGATTTGTATGTATGATTTTATGCCACCTAAGTATCATATGTTAAATTAGAAGACAAAAATCGAAAAATATAATTTATTGTCCACTAATAAACCACACGGCATTTATCCTATTTTTGGTTTAATTTTTCGTTTTAATTTTTTGTAAATTGCATGCTTAAAATACTTGTAATAAGATGAACATGAAAATATAACTAGTTTATGTTTTGGACTAAAAATGAATTTGTTATGAAATTTAAATGTTTTAAAGTGTTTATGTGTGTTCTTGAAATATTGTTATTATCCTTGTGAGAAATGATTTACTTTTGTTGGTTAATGTTTTGTTATGTTTTTCACTCATGATTAAACACTTAAATAATATAAAGGAAGTTAGTTGTTGAATTATAAGTATAAAAATCAAAAAATAAAATTTTGAACACATATATATATATACACGGTTTACATAAATAAAATGGACCAATTTTTAGTTTTAATTTTTCTAAATAACATATTATGATTAGTTTAGGTAAATTAGACTTGTAGGTGAAATTTGAGAAAATTATATAAACATATAAAAGTTTGACTAATTAATGTTCATATGAAAAATATTAGGGTTCTTAACATCTTCATGTGTTCTTCATATTTATTTCTAGTTTGATTAATAATTTTTATAAAGTTGTACTTAAATGTTGTTTTAATCCACTAATGAATAAATACAATAACTAATTATACAAGTTAAATAAGCTAAATCTTTATAATGAAAAAGTTAGAAATTTAAAGTGAGTAAGAACACTATTCATAAATGAAATAAAATAGTTAGTGAAAATCGTAAACTAGTTAAATCGCTTTAAGTATAATTTAGATAATTAGTATATAAAAACTTTAAGTCGAAAACCGATAAATTAGAAAACGAAAATAAAAAGCTAAGTACATAGGAGGCCACGGTTTTTGGGCTGAAATTTGACCTAAAATAATCTTGTCACTTTTTATTTTTATCACTTAAGTAAATTAATTAGTTAAAGTAATGAATTATTAATAAAAAAACAAAAAAAAAAAAAAAAAAAATAGATAGCTAAATGAATAAAAAGGCTACGGCCTCTACAATATATTTGGATCAATTTTGATCAAAATAAATTTGTCACTTAGTCACTAAATTTAATTAGTAATTAGGATTATATTAGATTGTATAATGAATCGTTAATAAAACGAATCAACGAAACCGATTAAAATAAACGTTACACGTATTAAAATGAACCATCTCGAGTGTTACTACCTTTGCTTAAATTTGGATTTGGACATACGGACTATTTAAAATGAACTACGACGATATCACTAAAATTGGAAACCGCTAAAATTTTAGTTAAGTATATGACTAAATTTAACCGAGTTTTACTTTCGAAATATTATTTAAAATTACTAAGTACAAAACGAACTTAACAACTTTGAAACTAGGATTTTGTACTTAGAAAATAAAACTTAGTTTTATACTTAAGTAGAATATATCCTTAGTATAAAAATACGTATAAATACGAAGTATAAAAATACACATACGTATAAAAATACGTACAAATACGAAGTATAAAAATACGGATACGTATAAAATACGAATAAAATACGGAGTATAAAAATACGCATACGTATAAAAATATGTATAAAATACGAGGAATAGTAAATACGATGAATAGTAAATACAAAGAATAGTAAAATAATGAATAGTGAAAATATTTAAAATTTACGAACGGACTCAAAATAAATAATTAAGTTTTTCTATGTGTCCTGTTTACCTGAAGAACTGCTAGAACTAAAATTTCTTTATACAAAGTTCGACGATATAATTAAGTTACAGAATTATCAATTGTTACGAATGAACGAGCAAATAAGAATTTGAGGGAATGAACTACTTGAATAAAATACTTGGATTGTTCGCCATGTTGCGACTCTTGAAATTCGATGTTAATGAGGTAGCTGTCTATGGGGACTTGGGCTCCCTCCCAGAGTTGCCCAAGGCTTATAACGATCTTAAGATTGCTATTCGGCACGGTATATACAACCTCAGGGATGGGGCAACATTGATATTTCTGTGGGCCCATAGATGGTAATTGGAAAAACCAGCCCCAACCGGGGGTACCCGTCTAAGGTGATAGTCGTATTTTTCGTCGGTGATACCTTTTGAATAGCGAATACGTATGATCCTCGATTAGATGGTGTATGCATACATTAGACAAGGGATTTAGCTGTCCTTATTACCTTAGGTATCCTTAGCCTGTCAGCCATGTCCAAGTTATGTTGGCCCTGTCGGCTATTGCGCGGACGTCTAGTATGTCAGCCATGTCCAAGTTATGTTGGCCCTGTCTACTATAGCGCGATTTACGTCTGCATGCTTCCGCCTTACTAACGAAGACTCATTTGTTATCACATGTTGAATGTATTTCCTTGTCTTGATTGACTATTGTCTGAATGACTTGATTTCCTGAGTATTGAAGTACGATTTATTGAGAATGATTATCTATGAGTGTTGTTATGTTACGTGATTGGATTTATACACATGTTTGAATCATCATGCTTTCCTTATGTGTTGCATGCCTACTTGCTATTTGTTTTTATTTATTTATTTCCTTTATATAATGCATATGTTTTAGAATTGCATGTGTCGAAAGAGTGTGCGAGAAAATGATGAGAATTTAACGCAGTACTTTGAGACCAACGCTATTGAATGCTGGGGAGAGTTACCTTATTTATTTTGTACTTTTTGAGAGAATGTAACTAAATATATACTCTGCTTATCCTTAAACTCGTATCATGTATATTGAGTTTGTAAGACGATAACAGCTGGTTGTAATATATAGACTTAATTAATTTTCCGCCTTAGTTTAATTAAAGTCACGAAAAACCAGGTTGTTACAGTTGGTATCAAAGCTGTCTTGCGACCGTGAATAACTTAAAGTTATCTCATCTAGCGAGACGACACCTGGGCCAGACATACATATTGATATATATGTCAGGCATAGACTTATAGGATCAAATAATGAATTAGAAATCTTAGATCGCTAAAATAATAATCTTAGAACGCTTTAAATGTGAGAATGGGTAGAAATATCTAGAATTGACCGACCGACCTAGATTTGAGGATTCTCGATTATCATTCAACCTCGTTAGTTTTTCTTTTATTTTTTTATCCATGCTTGCTTGCCTGCTATTTGCTCTATGACTAACCTGTTTGTCTAACAAATCCCTTATACTAACATTACGAAAGTCGAGACTTATAAATCGAAGACAAGACGACAAGGACTCAAGCACTTGTAAATGGACGCATCAAGAGTCGAACGATCTGAAGCGACGCCCTGGACGTTGAAGGAATCTACTGTTTTGAATACCTCTATAACTTTCTCAATATCCTTATTAAATAGAATATAATTCTTTCTCCTCTAAAAATTTTAAATCTATTTAACTTATTTTTCTCCTTCTAAAATAAAATCTTCCTAACTTATACTCTTATAATGACTTCGTAAAATGAATTTTTATCTCTTTTCTCCTTCTCGCAAATACAAGACTTGAAGACAAGACCTGAAGCCCATGCAGAGAAACGGATCAATAATCATGTTATTCGAGACAACTTCCAAGACGTTGAAGACTTCATTAGCATTGAAAATTTCTATAACCTTATTAAAATCGTCTTTTAAATTTAAATATTTTCGACTTGATTAGTTTTAAAAATCTGAGCCTTACTACCTCATTTTAAATTTTCAACATCATAAATCCCTAACTACTTTTGAAAATTTACTTTCGTATTCCACATTTAAAACATCTTCGAAAATTATATAATTGCTGCGTGAATCTTTTATTTTGTCATTTGAGATATCTTTAATATTTAACTACCTTAAATTACTTATTCTTATTTCATTCCCTTTTGAACCTTACTTCAAAGAGAAAATTTTTTTTTATTATAACCTTCTCGAGAATTTTCATCTGTTTTAAAAGTTATAGTTTTCTATGTATTAATCATTAAATTGGATTTCATATTTTCAAATCCCTTCAAAATTCCTTACTTCTTAATTTTCGATACTTTTGAAACATATTTGTTTCGACCTCCTATATTTAAAATTCTTGTCAATCTCTTAATATACTTCAAAAAAAAAAATGGTTTTCATACATTCTCTATAAAAATACCTTTGAAAATTTATTGCTTGTTCCGTAAAATCTTTGTAACGTAATTTGAAATACTTTTGAAACTTCATGGTTCAAACTTTTCATTATCTTATTTCTAAAATCTTTGAAATTGTTTTATTACTACTATTTCTTCTATTTTAGAAAATATATAAAACAAAGTTATTTTACGTCATGAATTATTATAAATTTTCAATCTTATCCGGAATATGACTTATAACATTTCCGTTTCACCTAATAACATTATAATAATGATTTTAAGAAAATGAGCTATGTCAACAAGGTTATCCATAAGCCTCTAGAAATTTTATTTAATCTTTCAACGATAACCTAAACTTAATTTCATTTAGTCTCATATTTTCCTTACGATCACTACGACTTTTACCTATTTCCCAAAATGCCATCTTTTCTAAAGCTATATATCTTATGCATGTGATCCATAAAAATAACGCTAATAATGTTATGTATATACGTTTAAAACTTCTTAAGGGGGTAGGATAATAATTTGATTATATCTCCATCCTAATTAAATTTTAAAAGTTTTTGTTTCAACCTATTTCAAGGATAACCTTTATTTCTGAAATTTAAATAAACTGTTTTATTCTTAAAACGCTTATTATTTTAATTTCATTTAATTCCGTACAAAACTTCTAGGCCCTACCTTTTTGTGAATCTCTTTCGCGTCATTTTCAAAAATAACATTCTAGTAACATTTCCATATTTATTTAAATATCTCATTAATAAATCAAACGCGATTTTGTTCTCCAATATTTTCACTCTATCCGACGTTTCTATATTAATTAGAAAACTCAAACTTTTCAAAAAGTCTTATTCCAACAAAACCAAATATTATTATCCAACTTTGTAAAATCTCAATATTCTCTCTAACTGCCTTGTTTAACCTTGAGCAGTTATCCACTCTATTCAAGTTTCGGGGACGAAACTTTTCTTAAGGGGGTAGGATTGTAACACCCCATGTTTTCGTAACACAATTTTATAAAAGAATTTAATTCCTTAAATTTAATTCATCCTTTTTCATTATAATAAAAATGCGACTGAATTTTTTTCGCCAAATAATACTAAATTTCATAAGTCCAAATTTAAAAATTTTGAAAAATAAAATTTGTTGTATTATCTTCAGAATTCAAAAAGAAACACATTTCAAAATTTTATAAAAGTCAACCATAAAATTTATATCGCTTTTCAAATTTCAAAAATAGCTAAGTCATGTTTACTATTCATAAGAATAAAAGTAAAACCTTTTATTCATAGAATTTAATTTCGTACATTTTTGATTTTTGAATAAAAATGGACCTGTATATTTTTCCCGTCTTTGAAATTCAAGTCAACGATTTCAAACACGCGAATCAAAGTCAAACCACATTATTTTCTTCCAAATTCACGTACACAACACTTAACATCAAAAAAAATGTGATCATTTTGATTTTTATTAAATAAATAATTATATAATAATATTTAATTACTATTCCTATTCTATTAAACTAACATTTTCACAAAACATCGAAATTTTAAGTTATAACTAATTTAAATCGATAAACTTTTTGACGTTTGATTATAATGATTTAAATCTTTAACATTCAACGAAAAAATAAGTATTTCGACCAAATAAATTTTTATTCAAGTTTCGAGGGATTTAAGCCCAATTTTTGTTTTGATCACCTTTCGATGTTTATTTTCATTTTTATTTTCGATCATACTTCGAAACATTATTTTAGGATCATATCTTTTATTTCGAGACTTTTCGCGTGCGCGCAAATCGAAAATTTCAAAAAAACGAAAATCGAACCCGATTTTGTTCAAGTGGCCGAGATATTTGACCTCCTTTGGTCAAATTCTATCCTCTTCCATTTCTTTGTCTTACACACACCACCTATTACTTACACACATATTTTAAGTCATCATTTTGTTATTTACATTTAATATCATTTAACAAACCAATTTCCTTTTTGTTTTTAATGTAACCCGTATGAATATTTAAGGCCTAACTTTCGAGGTCCGAAAAGTGGTCATACGGACTCGGAATTTAACGAAATAAAAGCCTAAACCACCTAATTTTTCGAGACGGATTTAATGGTACAGTTTTCATAACTATTAGACAGACCAAACTAAATTCATTTTTCTGTTTTCCTTCAAAGGTCAAAATTCATTCCTCGGAACCTCCTATTCTATTTTCGCCGTCTCAGCTCTTAAAATTTTATCGACGTTCCTTAACTTTTAAATATTTTCTTCAATAGTAAATAAAATATTTTAGCCTTAAAATTTTAAAGTAGAGATATTTCGAAAAATCGTCGAACGCGCACACTTTAACTTTTACCGTCTTTCTTACCCGAATTATTTCGTAACACGTTTTTCAAAAAATAAAACTTTTTAAAATATCGGGGGGACAAATTCTACACCAAATAGTGTAGTGGACTTTGGTGACCATATGTGATGATTGTGTTTAATTACTTTTTAATTAAACTTTACTTATTTATATTATTGTAACAACCCGGTTTTTCGTGACTTAATTAAACTAAGGCGGAAAATTAATTAAGTCTAATACATGCCGGATGTTAAATAAATTACACTCAAATGGCATAGGATACAAATATATATTACATTCCCTCAAAGAAAACAAACGAAACATCCTAATCGTCCCGATAATCCTGAGTCTCGAGAATTTCCTGCAACGGAGACAAAAACACAAAATAGGAGAATCTCCCGCTCAGAGGCGGGAAGTGACTGTTCTAACCAACAACCTCTAAACCACAGTTTTGGTTTATTTAACCTATGATTAAAAGTAACTTGGCAGCACTAAACGCGTATATCTACCGCAAACCTTTTATGTCAATAAAATTGGACAAATAGCATATAATATCAGTTCTCACATATAGATATTTAAATCTCATACAACATGATAAACAAAACTTAAAACATTTCAATTTGTAGAACACAATATATATATACACCTAATTATTATCTCAATTCATATAACATCGTAATATATATAAAACTTAAATCATAGCAATCAAGATATATGCATAAGTCGTAATCAATTCAATAAACACATAGTCGTGAATAATCATGCAATTCTAAAACATATGCAATATATAAAATAAATAAATAAAACACATTGCAGGTAAGCAAGCAAAACATATAAGGATACATGATGATTCAAACACGAGTATAAATCCAATCACATAACGTACAACACTCATAGATAATCATTCTCAACAGGGCAATCTCAATAACCAGGATCAAAAGTCTTTCATGCATCACCAATCCAAAACAAGTAAATACATTCAACATGTGATAACAAATGAGTCTTCGTTAGTAAGGCGGAAGCATGCAGACATAATCCGCGCAATAGCGATCAGGGCCAACATAACTTGGACATGACTGACAGGCTAAGGATATCTAAGGTAATAAGGACGATTCAATCCCTTGTCTAATGTATGCATACACTACCTAATCGAGGATCATACGTATTCGCTATTCAAAAGGTATCACCGACGAAAAAGTCCGACTATCACCAGAGACGGGTACCCCCGGATGGGGCTGGCTTTTCCAATTACTAATATATGGGCCCACGGAGATATCAAGGATGCCCCATCTCTGAGGTTGTATATACCGTGTCGAGTAGCAATCTTAAGATCGTTATTTCGCCTTGGGCAACTCTGGTAGGGAGCCCAAGTCCCCATATACAGCTACCTCATTAACATCGAATTTCAAGAGTCGCAACATGGCGAACAATCCAAGTATTTTATTCAGGTAGTTCCTTTTCTCAATTTCTTATTTCCTCGTTTATTCGTAACATGTATTATTTCTAAAACTTAAATATATCGTCGAACTTTGTATAATGAAATTTTAGTTCTAGCAGTTCTTCAGATAAACAGATCACATAGAAAAGCTTAAATATTTATTTTGAGTCCGATCGTAAATTTTAAATATTTTCACTATTCATTATTTTACTATTCATCACGGTTACTATTCATTAGTTCACTATTCATCATTTTCTTTCAAATATTAATTCTCGTTACTTAATTTACTTTACAATTCTTTGTTTCGAATAACTTAAATAGGTTTAGGTAACTAATTTATTTTATTCAAGTGTAAGTATTTTATTTAATTAAGTTAACTGATTTAGTTTCATTTAAATTTTAAGTAATTTGAAGTAGATTAGTGATTAGTGATTAGTGATATAAATAATTGAATTTTATTATAACTCACACTTATTTCTTCCTTTTATTTAAATCGTAAAGTGTTAAGTGATTTAATATTCATAACATTTATTTTAACTTAGAAATATTACCTAAATGATATTCGACAATTTTTAGTATTCTTGATAAAATATGATTAAGTGACATTTAGTTAAATTTCTTTTAGGTGGTTTATTTCTTAATACAACTTTACTTATGTAACTTTCACGTGGTCGTATTAGGGGATTTAATAATCCGATCGTGAGATATTTAATACTTATATTTTAGTAATATTCACTTAAGTTTAATATTTTTGGCCCTTACGAAGTTATTCATATAATTCGATAATATTTTTGGCCCTTACATTTTTAAGCTTAGTAAATTCTCGACACTTTATTTTTATCCTAGTTTATATTTGTGACGTCAGTTCTTATATTTCTTTTTACGCGACTTCGCCTAACTTCATTTTGTTTTCAAAAATCTTGTTAGTGATACTAATTTTCAACTTTATTCAAAATTAGCTTTACTTAGGTTTATTTTATATTTCAAGTTCTTTATTTCCTTATTGATATTTTAACTAAATACTTATTTAGTATATTTTAAGTTCATTATCAACTTTAGACTTTTAATAAAGTAATCGTTATATTAAATGTGATATATGACTTTTTATATAATTATTTATTTTAGAAACTTTAATATGAGTAACTTAGTTTATATTTTTACTTTTAGTATGATTTAATATTAATTTAAACTTAATATTCTTTTAACTTAATTCTTTATTTTTAGTTATATTTCGATTTAACATTTTAGTGCCGATAGATAAGTTATATTAATTTAATTTATTTACTTAAGTTATTTAATAATATTTTAAGTTTTATTTTATACTTGTGATGCATAAACTTTATATATTTTAATTTACACATAACAAATAATTTTAACACGATAATATTACAATTAAATTCAACATTAATTCAACAACACATTTTTCACTCAAAACATATTATCACAAAATCAGATAAATATCATATTTCACAAATCAATTCAACATTATATTATAACCAAAATTAACACCCAATTTCATACTATAGCGATTCATACAAAGTTATTAAATAAACCGAAACGAGAGGTATACGTGCCTAATGCATACTAGCTCACTTTGAATCACAAAATTAAAATAAAACCAAAACGTTAAAATTAGAGATTTTGGAGAAAGAATCGAGTCACCTAAATTAGGCACACGAACTGAGGCCTCCAAATAAAATCCTAACCCAAATACTCGTGTACCCAAAATTAGTAGCAGCTCCTCAATTGCAAGCAGTAGCAGGCCTTGGCAACGGTAATGACAGCGAACACGTTGAAAGCAACGTGTACATACGAGAGGCAAAGACGAGGAGTGAATTAGAGTCGACAAAATAAATTGACGATTCGTATTTATTGATAGGAAACGATCAAATCAGTGCTACTTACCCACAATCAAAATACGACGTCCAGGCTAGGCAGGGCCACGAAAAAGAAGAAGGAGAAGAAGAGAAGCAGGGCCCACCACGGTGGTCGGAGACTGCAGCTCCGGTGAAGGCGGCGGTTTCCGGCGAACGAAAAAAAAGAGTGTGAGTAAAAAAGAGAGCAGAGGGAAAACGAAAAAAAAGAGGGTGAAACAAGGAGGGAGAGCTCACCGGTGGTTAATGGTCGGAGCTCCGGCAAGGTTGGCGTTTCCCGGCGACGATAAAAAAATAAAAGCCGAGGAAAGAGTGAGGAAGTGCAAAACAGGGGAGAGCAGAGCACGGTGGTGGTGCTGGGTGACTGAGCTCGAGCTTGCCATTAATGGCGGCTCGATGACCATGGCATGGTGGTGGTTGTGGAAGGCGGCAGAGGGCAGAGCAGAGGAAGAGAAAGGAGAGCAGGGGAGAACGATGAAGAAGAAGGTGGCCTGAGGTGGTGACGTCGGTCACGGTGGTGGCTCATGGTGGTGACTGCAGGGGCGCCGGTGAGGGTGGCGTCAGAGGCGACGGTGGCCATGACGGTGGCAGGCGAGGCTGGTGGTGTTTGTTGTAGTTGTTGTTGTCGGTTTATTGTTGTTGTGTTGTTGTCGTCGTTATTATGTTGTTGTTGCCTGTTGTTTGTTTTTTTTTTTTAATTAATTTAATTAAAGAGAAAGAGGGAGGAAGAAGATAAGGAGGGTATAAAATATCAGAAACAAAAATGAATGGAGGGGAGAGGAGTATACGTGGGTGATTGTAGTCCAAGGGGTTTAATTAACGATTTGCTCTGTTTCAATCGCTCTTATTTATAAACTTTAATATTTTATAAAACATTATATACTCTAAATTATTTGTTTTAAATTTTAGTTTGATTATTGATATTATAAAATTTATAGTTCTAAAATATAAATGTATAAAAGTTGTAAGTTACAAATTGTATTACGGTCTCACATATTTTCAAACGGTAAGTTTATTTGCAAGATACATTTCGATAAATTTATATTTTGTTCCATTAATAATAAATTTGAAGATGAAATGCAAATTTATTAAATTTAATAAAACCAATTGAATCAAGGTTTTAGTTTGACAAAAATTTTAGGAATAAAAATATATTAACGATTAATATAAAAGAAATCAAGAAAGTTTAATTAGAAATATCTTGAGAAAGTTTGTTCGAACGAAATTTTTCAGTCGCGTTTTCAAAACAAAGGATTAAAAGATATATTATATAAAACTTAATTTAATAATTTAGTTAAAATAATTAATTAATGTTAATAAAACACGGGGTGTTACAATCCTACCCCCTTAAGAAAAGTTTCGTCCCCGAAACTTGAATAGGATGGATAGCTGTCGAGATAGAACTAGACAGTTAGTGAAAACATCGAGATTTTTAGAATTAGGATATTAACATTGCTCTTAATTGGGTATGAATTTTCTACAAAGGGAAGATTGATGAATTTAATAGTTTCAAAATACAAATAATTCTTTTTCGAATTAATATCTAAATGTCGCTGCATTGTCATTTTCAAAATCTGCGAGAAAGAGGTTTTCAAAAAGGCAGGGCCTAGAAGTTTTGTACGGAATTAAATTAAATAAAAATAATAAGCGTTTTAAGAATAAGACAATTTATATAAATTTGAAAATGAGTATTATGTAACACCCCGTGTTAATTTAAGCTAATTATAATTAGGAAATCAATAATTAATCATCCTCGCTCATTAAATTCCTAATGCAATACACTACAAGTCATTTTCGTACCTAAACTAAAACCATTTTGAATTTCTTTGAATTTGAACTTTATTCTTTCATATTCAAACTCGATAAATCAAATGAAGACTATACGACAAATTTCTCAACGACAAATTTTGGCACGCAAATCGAGGTCAATCTTGACCAAAGTGGCCGAGCCACTTAAAGGATTAAATCATCTAATCCTTTTTCAATTACACTTACTCCTAATCCTAATCTAACAAAAATGGTTAAGGCTTAATCATTTTAGGTTATACTAACAAAACATATTATAATAATATAAGATTACTATTCCTTTTTGATTTAACTAACACTTTAGCTAAAACTCAAAATAATGAGCCACACTTATTCAAAACTGATAAACTTTTTGACGTCTGAGCATAATGATTTAATTCGATAACCTTCAACCAAAAAAAAATATATATTTCGACCAAATAAGATTTTATTTCAAAGTTACGAGGAGCTAGTACCCAATTTTTATTTTGAGTTCGTTTTGAGGTTTAGTTTCATTTTTATTTTTGATCCTTCTTCTAAACATTATTTTAAGACTATATATTTCGTGTCGAGACTTTTCGCGTGCGCGTAAATCGAAAATTTCAAAAACGAAAACCGAGCCCACTTGTGATCAAAGTGGCCGGCCATTTGGACTCCAAAGTCCTTGCTCATCCTCTTCCATTTTACAAGCTTTAGTAACATGTCTAATCTCTTACACCACCTACTAATTTCATCATCATTTAGTAGCCTCTTCTAGTTTAGTTGTGAATGCAAAACAAGTCTTAATGTATCACAAAAATAAAACACAAACTACTACTACATATCACACGCACAAAACACAAACAAACACACCAAACACTTAGCTTATTTTCTCTCTAAATAAACTCACTCAAGAACACAAGTAAGCTATCTTCATCTTCAACCTCAAGAACACCATGAATCTTCATCTTCTTCCTTACTCTTTTTCTTCCTAAGTCAATTATTTTCTTACCTTTAATTCACTTAAGTTCTTAAGACACTTCTCCACCATTTATATTCATTAATCACTACTTCTTTTAACTTGTAAATGAACATGAACATAAATCAAAATCACTTAAAATATAAACATCACCTAAACTAAAAACAATACTACACTTAAGTTTTGTAGTATAGTTTAGCTAGCTTAGTAAAATAAATTACTAACTTTCTTATTTTCATTTTTATGTACTAATCTTAACCAAAGACGAGGAGCAAGGTGGTGAAGTTGACTTGAGCCAGTTTGATTGTAACAACCCGGTTTTTCGTGACTTAATTAAACTAAGGCGGAAAATTAATTAAGTCTAATACATGCCGGATGTTAATTAAATTACATTCAAATGGCATAGGATACAAATATATATTACAATCTCTCAAAGAAAACAAACGAGACATCCTAATCATCCCGATAATCCTGAGTCTCGAGAATTGCCTGCAACAGAGACAAAAACACAAAATAGGAGGATCTCCCGCTCAGAGGCGGGAAGTGACTGTTCTAACCAACAACCTCTAAACCAAAGTTTTGGTTTATTTAACCTATGATTAAAAGTAACTTGGCAGCACTAAACGCGTATAACTACCGCAGCCGCTTATGTTAATAAAATTGGACAAATAGCATATAATATCAGTTCTCACATATAGATATTTAAATCTCATACAACATGATAAACAAAACTTAAAACATTTCAATTTATAGAATCACAATAAACAAACACGACTATCATTTCAATTAATATAATATATATAAAACCTAAATCATGGCAATCAAGATATATGCATAAGTCGTATTCAATTCAATAAACACATAGTCGTGAACAATCATGCAATTCTAAACATATGAGATATAGAAAATAAATAAATAAAACACATTGCAAATAGACAAGCAAAGCGCATAAGGAAATAGGATGATTCAAACATGAGCATACATCAAATCATATAAACGTAAAACATTCCTCAACATTCATTCTCAAAAGACGTATCTCAACACTTAGGATCAAACATCATTCGGACAATAACCAATCAAAACAAGGAAATACATTCAACATACGTTAACTAATGATTGTTCATTAGCGAGGCGGAAGCATGCAGACGTAATTTCGCAATAGTAGACAGGGCCAAACAGATTGGACGTGTCTGACACACTAGACAACAAAGGATGGGCCAAGCAGTTGGGCGTGGTCGACATACTAGACGTCCGCGCAATAGCGGTCGGGCGAACAAAGCGACGTGTGCGAACAAAGCTAAGGATACCTAAAGCGATAAGGACGGCCAAATCCCGAGTCTAATGTATGCATACACCACTATAGATAGGTTCGAGATCATACTCGCCCTCGAGTAAGTAGTCACCTAATAATACGACTATCACCTTAGACGGTACCCAGCGGGCTGGAGTTTCCAATTACCGTAGTATGGGCTCACGGAGATATCAATCATGCCCCATCCTCGAGGTTGTATATCCCGCACCTAAATAATACTTTATATAAAAATATTAGATCGCTTTAGCAACTCTGGGAGGGAGCCAAAGTCCCCATAGACAGCTACCTCATTAACTTCGAATTCAAGAGTCGCGACATGGCGAACAATCCAAGTATTTTATTCAAGTAATTCATTTCTCAAATTCTTATTTCCTTGTTCAATCGTAGCTAATGATAATTCTGTAACTTAATTATATCGTCGAACTTTGTATAATGAAATTTTAATTCTAGCAGTTCTTCAGGTAAATGTAAACACATAGAAAAACTTAAATATTTATTTTGAGTTCGTTCGTAGATTTTAAATATTTTCACTATTCATTATTTTGTACGTATTTTTATACGTAAGCGTATTTTTATACTTTGTACGTATTTTTATACTTATATTTTAGTAATTAATAATAGTTCGTTTAAGTATGATTTAGTTTCGTTTAAATTTTAAGTAACTTAAGATAGATTAGTGATTAGTATTATAAATAATTGAATTTCATTATAACCCACACTTGTTTATTCTTTTTATTTGAATCGTAAAGTGTTTAGTGATTTAGTGGTTATACTATTTAGTTTAACTTGTAAAAATATTACTTAAATGATAATCGACAAATTTTAGTATTCTTGGTAAAATATGATCAAGTGACAATTAGTTAAATTTCTTTTAAGTGGTTTAATTTCTTAATACAACTTCGTAATAAAATTTTCTTTACTTGTTCGATTTAGGTAAAAAAAATAAATAAATTAAATCATAGAATTTATTTATGTATCTTTACGTAATCTGATTAAGTGATTTAATAATTCGATCGTGAGATTATTAATATTTATATTTTAGTAATATTCACTTAAGTTTAATTTACTTAATTATTTATAACTTTTTATAATGTCATAAACTTTACAGTTTAAATTTTTGTTAGGTTTTGTATTTATATATATAAATATATTATTCATAATTTTTATATAACTATACTTAGTAAATTTTTAGTCGATCTTTATATGATCTTAACAATTTACCTTTTAGTTAAATCTTTATTTGTGATACTAATTATTAACTTTATTTAGTAATAGTTTTAGTTAAGTTTATTTTAAGTTTCAAGTTCTTTATTTCGTTTTGATATTTTAAGCAAATACTTATTTAGTATAGTATAAGTTCATTTTAAACTTTAGAGCTTTTATAAAGTAATCTTTATAGTAATTGTGAGATATGACTTTTTATATAATTATTTATTTTAGAAACTTTAATATGAGTAACTTAATTTATATTTTTACTTTAGGTATGATTTAATATTAATTTAAACTTAATACTCTTTTAACTTAATTCTTTATTTTTTAGTTATATTTCGATTTAACATTTTAGTGACGATAGATAAGTTATATTAATTTAATTTATTTACTTAAGTTATTTAATAATATTTTAGTCGCATATTATACTTGTGATACATAAATTTTATATATTTTAAATTTCCACAAAACATATAATTTTTAACATGACAGTATTACAAATAAAATCAATAATAATTCAACAACACATTTTTCACCCAAAACATATTATCACAAAATCAGATAAATATCATATTTTCACAACTCAATTCACATTATATTATAACCAAAATTAACACCCAATTTCATACTATAGCGATTCATACAAAGTTATTAAATAAACTGAAACGAGAGGTATACGTGCCTAATGCATACTAGCTCACTTTTAATAACAGATTAATTAAAATAAAACCAAAGTGTTAAAATTAGAGATTTTGGAGAAAGAATCGAGTCACCTAAATTAGGCACACGAACTGAGGCCTCCAAATAAAATAAATCCAACCCATTTCCTCGTGGACCCAAGTAGTAATGAAGTCGAATGATAACAACAGTACCTCGGATCGACAATGATGGCCGCGATATTTATGGGAGAAACAAGAGTGAATTAGAGCCGATAGAAATCGATTTATAAAGTAAGTCGGTAAGGACATCAACCCCTTTGATTGTTTAAAAACGTTGAAGTAAACATCAAAATTATATAAAAAGAAAAGAGATAAACAAATGAGAGGAAAAGAGACAGAGAGCTAGGGGGAGCTTACGGTGGTCAAGGGACAGAGGAGATGACGAGGGCGTCGAGCTCTGGTGACATAACAGCGGTGGTGAGAGCAGGACAGGCCACGTTAGCGAGAGGTCACGGTGGTGACCATCGGCGGCGGCGATGGCGAATCACGAGTTGAGCAGGCATCAATCATAGCCCACAACGGTCTCGATAATTGACAGTAATATTTCATTCACAAAAGACGGGGAAAGACGAGAAGTGAGAATCGAGTCGATAATTAATTGATCGACAAAATAAAATCGAAACCGAAAACGAACGAAAATCATAAAATTGAAATCGAAAGGGGCTCACCAAACGGAGGCTAACAAAGGCGGTGTGAGTGGTGGTCGGAACTGACTCCGGTGAGGAAAGTACTCCGGTGGTCGGAGTTGAAGCACGGCAGACAACAGAGGAAAAGAAGAGGAGGACAGGGGAGACGAGAGCTGGGCCATCGATGGTGGTATTGAACAGGGGACCACGGTGGCAGGCAAGGGAGCTCGAGTTCGCCTTCAATGGCGACTCCGGTGGTCGGCCTACTTGGCCCCGGTGAGGTCGTGACAGAGAGAGGGGAGAGGAAGCAGGGCCGAGAAGGGAAGAAAACAGGGGAGAGAGGGACGCCCACGGTGGCAGGTGGTGGTGGCTGAGCTCGATGACCATGGCCATGGTGGTTGTCGGAGGTCAGAGCTCCGGTGAAGCCTGCTGCCATTGTTGTCGGTGGTTGTTGTTGTTATCGTTTTTGATGTTGGTTTTGTTGTTGTTGCTGTCGTTTGGTGTTGTTGCTGTTGTTTTGTTTTTATTAAATTAAATGGGAAATAAGGAAAGAAGAAGAAGAAGGAGGGGGAGTATGAGGAAGGACATATAAAATTGAAAATATCAGAATATGTGGATGAGAAAGGAAGTGTATAGAGGAAGGTTTATAAATAAAATATCCAAAAATGTAAAATGAAAAGGGATTGTGGGAAGGTGTATGTCGACATGTGAGGCTAGGGTTTATGTTTGGTTTCCGATTTGCTCTGTTTCATTCGCTCTTATTTATAAATCTTTATATTTTATAAAATATATTATGTATAATATATTTCGTTGTAATTTTATTTTTATTTTCTATATCATTAAACTTATTCTTTTAAAATTAAATGGTGTGTAAAAATATAAGTTACAAATTTTATTACGGTCTCACAAAATTTCAAACGATTCATTTATTTGTAAGATATATTTCGACAAAATTAAATTTTATTCAAGTAGTAATAATTTTTAAAATAGAATGAAATTTATTAAGTTAAATAAAAGTAATTGAAGTAAAGTTTTAGTTCGACAGGTATTTTAGAAATAAAAATATAATACAAGTTATTATAAAGTCAAGAAAGTTTAATTAGAAATATCTTGAGAAATTTTATTCGAACGAAATTTTTCAGTCACGTTTTCAAAACAAATGAATAAAGTTTAAATTATATATGTTTTAATTTAATAATTTAATTAAAATAATTAATTACTGTTAATAAAAACACGGGGTGTTACAATCCTACCCCCTTAAGAAAAGTTTCGTCCCCGAAACTTGAATAGGATGGATAACTGCTCGAGATTAAAAAGCAATTGGAGAAAACATCGAGGTTTTTGGAATTAGAATATTAATATTGCTCTTGATTGGGCAAGATCTTCTTAGAAGGAATTATTGAAGAATTTAATAATATTAAAATATAAATAATTCTTTTTCGAATTAATATCTAAATGTTGCTGCATTGTCATTTTCAAAAACTATCGAGAAAGAGGTTTTCAAAAAGGTAGGACCTAGAAGTTTGTACGGAATTAAATTAAATAAAAATAATAAGCGTTTTAAGAATTAAAACAATTTATTTAAATTTGAAAATAAATGTTAACCTTAAAATAGGTTGAAATAAAGAATTTTAATATTTAATTAGGATTGTGATATAATCAAATTATTTTCCTACCCCCTTAAGAAGTTTTAAGCGTATCTGTATAATATTATTATTGTTACTTTTAATGATCACATACATAAGATATATAGCCTTAGAAAAAACAGCATTTAGGGAAAATATGTAAAAATCGTAGTGATCGTATGGAAAATATGAGCCTTAATGAAAATAAGGAAATTCAGGTTATCGTTAAATGATAAATAAAATTTTAGAGAAGTACGGATAACCTTTTTAATATAGCTCTTTTTCCTTAAAATTGTAATTATGATGTTATTAGGTGAAACGGAAAGTTATAATTCATATTTCAGGTAAGATTGAAAATTTATATTAAGGAATTGAAATAAATAATAAATGATATACATATATATTTTTGAAGAGAGGTGTTTGTAATGGATATGACAAGTTCAAAAGATATTTAATAAAAGTATAAAGAGTTTACAAAAATGATGAAAACGGACAAAATTTCATCGTATGAGATTAATACGTATTTCGTATAAATTATAATTTAAGAGTTCTAAATTTAAGAACAAGAAAATAACTTGAAAATAAGTTTTAGAGTTTGAATAAAAAGTTAACGAAATTACAAAGGAAATAGAAATTCATTTTTCGAGATTAAATAGAACAAAGGAAAATTAACTTTATGAAATCAATTAGTAGGGATTATAGATTTTAAGACAAGAAATTTTTGAAGATGATAATAATTGTAAGAGGTCAAAAGTACGAAGTAAAGTTTGACTATATAAATTAAAGAGTTTACGAAATTCAAAAGTAAGAATGATAAAATTTTATGAGATTAAGGAAAAAGGATGAAAATCAATTTAAGACGGTAATTATTAGGAATTATTGATTTAGGAAATCAACAATTTCAAAGGAGTTAAAATGTTTACGAGGTTGAAAAAATCATCGATTGAATTCTGTTTACGTAAGGAATTTAAAATATAAGAGTAAACGTTTTTTTTTTTTTTTTTTTTTTTTTTTTTTTAAAATATTAGGAATCGTTTGATTAAGATATCTGAAAAATGAAAAGCGTTGAGAAGATGATGATATTTAAAGAACGACTTTGATATGGTTGTAGGAATCTTCAATGCGAAAGAAGTCTTCGACGTCTCGAAAATTGTCTTGGATAGCGTGATTTTTGATACGTCTCTTCGCATGCGCTTCTGGTCTTGTCTTCAAGTCTTATATTTGCGAGAAAATGAAAAGAGATAAAAATCCATTTTACGAAGTCATTATAAAAGTATAAATTAGGAAAGTTTTATTTTAGAAGAAGAAGATAAGTTAAATAGATTTAAAAATTTGGAGGAGATGAATAATAATTTAGTTAATAAGGATGTTTGAGAAAGTTATAGAGGTCTTCAAGGCAATAGAATTCTTCGAGGTCTAGAACGTCTTTTCAGATCGTTCGACTCTTGATGCGTCCATTTGTATGTGCTTGAGTTCTTGACGTCTCGTCTTCGATTTATACGTCTCGATTTTTGGTAACGTTAGTAAAGAAGACTTGTTAGTCAAAAAGATTAGTCATAGAGCACTTAGCAGGTAAGAAAAGAGAAATAAAAATCTATTGAGGTTGAATGACGGTCGAAAATTCTAAAATCTAGGTCAGTCGGTCAATCCTTAATATTTCTACCCATTCTCACATTTAAAGCGTTCTCAGATTATTATTTTAGCGATTTAGAGATTTCTAATTTATTATTTGATCCTATAAGTCTATGCCGGACATACGATATGAATGTCTGGCCCAGGTGTCGTCTCGCTAGATGAGATAACTTTAAGTTATTCACGGTCGCAAGAGCGACTTTGATACCAATCAGAATAACTTGGTTTTTCGTGACTTAATTAAACTAAGGCGGAAAATTAATTAAGTCTAATACATGCCGGATGTTAATTAAATTACATTCAAATGGCATAGGATACAAATATATATTACAATCTCTCAAAGAAAACAAACGAGACATCCTAATCATTCCGATAATCCTGAGTCTCGAGAATTCCGACAACAATGGCAGCAGGCTTCACCGGAGCTCCCTTGTCTGCCGTGCTTCAACTCCGACCACCGGAGTACTTTCCTCACCGGAGTCAGTTCCGACCACCACTCACACCGCCTTTGTTAGCCTCCGTTTGGTGAGCCCCTTTCGATTTCAATTTTATGATTTTCGTTCGTTTTCGGTTTCGATTTTATTTTGTCGATCAATTAATTATCGACTCGATTCTCACTTCTCGTCTTTCCCCGTCTTTTGTGAATGAAATATTACTGTCAATTATCGAGACCGTTGTGGGCTATGATTGATGCCTCTGTTCAACTCTCGTATTCTGGCCATCGTCGCCGTCGATGGTCACCACCGTGACCTCTGCTAACGTGGCCCTGTCCTGCTCTCACCACCGCTGTTATGTCACCAGAGCTCGACGCCCTCGTCATCTCCTCTGTCCCTTGACCACCGTAAGCTCCCCCTAGCTCTCTGTCTCTTTTCCTCTCATTTGTTTATCTCTTTTCTTTTTATATAATTTTGATGTTTACTTCAACGTTTTTAAACAATCAAAGGGGTTGATGTCCTTACCGACTTACTTTATAAATCGATTTCTATCGGCTCTAATTCACTCTTGTTTCTCCCATAAATATCGCGGCCATCATTGTCGATCCGAGGTACTGTTGTTATCATTCGACTTCATTACTACTTGGGTCCACGAGGAAATGGGTTGGATTTATTTTATTTGGAGGCCTCAGTTCGTGTGCCTAATTTAGGTGACTCGATTCTTTCTCCAAAATCTCTAATTTTAACACTTTGGTTTTATTTTAATTAATCTGTTATTAAAAGTGAGCTAGTATGCATTAGGCACGTATACCTCTCGTTTCAGTTTATTTAATAACTTTGTATGAATCGCTATAGTATGAAATTGGGTGTTAATTTTGGTTATAATATAATGTGAATTGAGTTGTGAAAATATGATATTTATCTGATTTTGTGATAATATGTTTTGGGTGAAAAATGTGTTGTTGAATTATTATTGATTTTATTTGTAATACTGTCATGTTAAAAATTATATGTTTTGTGGAAATTTAAAATATATAAAATTTATGTATCACAAGTATAATATGCGACTAAAATATTATTAAATAACTTAAGTAAATAAATTAAATTAATATAACTTATCTATCGTCACTAAAATGTTAAATCGAAATATAACTAAAAAATAAAGAATTAAGTTAAAAGAGTATTAAGTTTAAATTAATATTAAATCATACCTAAAGTAAAAATATAAATTAAGTTACTCATATTAAAGTTTCTAAAATAAATAATTATATAAAAAGTCATATCTCACAATTACTATAAAGATTACTTTATAAAAGCTCTAAAGTTTAAAATGAACTTATACTATACTAAATAAGTATTTGCTTAAAATATCAAAACGAAATAAAGAACTTGAAACTTAAAATAAACTTAACTAAAACTATTACTAAATAAAGTTAATAATTAGTATCACAAATAAAGATTTAACTAAAAGGTAAATTGTTAAGATCATATAAAGATCGACTAAAAATTTACTAAGTATAGTTATATAAAAATTATGAATAATATATTTATATATATAAATACAAAACCTAACAAAAATTTAAACTGTAAAGTTTATGACATTATAAAAAGTTATAAATAATTAAGTAAATTAAACTTAAGTGAATATTACTAAAATATAAATATTAATAATCTCACGATCGAATTATTAAATCACTTAATCCGACTACGTAAAGATACATAAATAAATTCTATGATTTAATTTATTTATTTTTTTTACCTAAATCGAACAAGTAAAGAAAATTTTATTACGAAGTTGTATTAAGAAATTAAACCACTTAAAAGAAATTTAACTAATTGTCACTTGATCATATTTTACCAAGAATACTAAAATTTGTCGATTATCATTTAAGTAATATTTTTACAAGTTAAACTAAATAGTATAACCACTAAATCACTAAACACTTTACGATTCAAATAAAAAGAATAAACAAGTGTGGGTTATAATGAAATTCAATTATTTATAATACTAATCACTAATCTATCTTAAGTTACTTAAAATTTAAACGAAACTAAATCATACTTAAACGAACTATTATTAATTACTAAAATATAAGTATAAAAATACGTACAAAGTATAAAAATACGCTTACGTATAAAAATACGTACAAAATAATGAATAGTGAAAATATTTAAAATCTACGAACGAACTCAAAATAAATATTTAAGTTTTTCTATGTGTTTACATTTACCTGAAGAACTGCTAGAATTAAAATTTCATTATACAAAGTTCGACGATATAATTAAGTTACAGAATTATCATTAGCTACGATTGAACAAGGAAATAAGAATTTGAGAAATGAATTACTTGAATAAAATACTTGGATTGTTCGCCATGTCGCGACTCTTGAATTCGAAGTTAATGAGGTAGCTGTCTATGGGGACTTTGGCTCCCTCCCAGAGTTGCTAAAGGCGATCTAATATTTTTATATAAAGTATTATTTCGGTGCGGGATATACAACCTCAGGGATGGGGCATGATTGATATCTCCGTGAGCCCATACTACGGTAATTGGAAACTCCAGCCCCACCCGGGGGTACCCGTCTAAGGTGATAGTCGTATTATTAGGTGACTACTGTAACAACCTGGTTTTTTCGTGACTTTAATTAAACTAAGGCGGAAAATTAATTAAGTCTATATATTACAAAACCAGCTGTTAATCGTATTAAAACTCTAAGTACATAGTACGAGTTTAGAATAACAGAGTATAAGTTTGATTACATCCTCTCAAAATAGATTACAAAAATAAGGCCTTCAATCCCCTGATAGATCAACGGTCAAGACTCGGGGTACCTGCATTAAATTCTCATCATTTTCCCGCACACTCTTTCGATACATGCAATTTCTAAAGCAATAAGCAGTATAATTAATGAATAATAAATAAACAAGGAAAACAATTAGCAAGTATGCAATTAAAACACATAAGGAGATCATGATGATTCAATAAGAGTATAAACCAATCAAATAACATACCACGCTCACAAATAATCATACTCAACAAATCGTACTCCAATACTCAGTCAAGTCATTCAAATAATCATCAAACAAACGAGGAAATACATTCAACATGTGATAACAAATGAGTCTTCGTTAGTAAGGCGGAAGCATGCAGACATAATCCGCGCAGTAGCCGGTAGGGCCAACATAACTTGGACGTGACTACCAGGCTTAAAGATATCTAAGGTAATAAGGATGATTCAATCCCTTGTCTAATGTATGCATACACTACCTATCGAGGATCATACTTATTCGCTATTCAAAAGGTATCACCGAAGCGAAAAAGTTCGACTATCACCAGAGGCGGTACCCTGGATGGGGTTGGCGTTCCAATTACTATTCTATGGGCCCGGAAGTATCAAGTATGCCCCATCCCCGAGGTTGATACCACACGTCAAACAAAGAATCTTAAGATCGTTGAATAGCCTTGGGCAACTCGGGTAGGAGCCCAAGTCCCCATAGACGACTACCTCGTTAACTTCGAATTTGAAGTCGCAACATGGCGAACAATCCTAGTATTTTATTCAAGTACTTGCTTTCTCAATTTCTCATTCTCTCGTTCATAAATAATAAAAATGACTAACTTGTAATATAAATATAACGTCGAACTTGTATAATGAAATTTTAGTAACAATGATTCTTGAGTAAAGCAGAACACATAGAAAAACTTAATTATTTATTTTGAGTCCGTTCGTAACTTTTAAATATTTTTCACTATTCATTATTTTACTATTCACCGTATTTACTATTCACTGTATTTACTATTCATCGTATTTACTATTCATCGTATTTACTATTCCTCGTATTTACTATTCCTCGTATTTATACGTATTCGTATTTTCGTATTCCGTATTTGTACGTATTTTTATACTTCGTATTTTATTCGTATTTTAGATGTATATGTATTCTTATACTTAGTATTTATTATTTTATTTCCTTTATACTAGTATTTTTATTATGTTTTCTTTTATACTAGTATTTTTTTTTTTATACTTTTATACAAGTTATTATACTTAGTAGATTTTAGATGTAAAAACCAATTTTATTTTCTAAGTATAGAATTCTAGTTTTAAAGTCGTTAGGTTCGTTTTGTATTTAGTGATTTGAAAAATGATTTCGGAAGTAAAACTTAATATAATCTAAGTACAAAATTCTAGTTTTAAAGTCGTTAGGTTCGTTTTGTATTTAGCGATTTGAGGATTTATTTTAAATGTGAAACTCGATTTTAACTTAAGTATGAAATCTAATTTCAAAGTTGTTAAGTTCATTTTGTACTTGGTCAATTTTTAATAACATTTCAAGAGTAACACTCGGTTAAATTTAGTCGTATACTTAACTAAGATTTAAGCGGTTTCAAATTTTAGCGAGGTTGTCGTAGTTCATTTTAAATAGTCCGTATCTCCACATCCAAATTTAAGCATAGGTAGTAACACTCGATTTCATTCATTTTAATACGTGTAACGTTTATTTTTATCGGTTTCGTTGATTCTTTTTATTAACGATTTAATACATAAACAAATATAAACCTAATTACTATTCAATTTTAGTGACTAAGTGATAAATTCATTTTGACCAAAATTGACTCAAAATTAACCCTAATGCCGTGAGCCTTTATTTATTTAGCTATTTATTTCTTTTGTTGTTTTTATTAATAAATCATTACTTTAACTATTTTAATTACTTAAGTGATAAAATTAAAAAGTGATAAAAATCATTTTAGGTCTAAAAAGACCCCAAATGCCGTGGACATACATACATAACAATTTATTTTCGTTTACGAATTTTATCGGTTTTTAACTTAAAGTCTTTATATACTAATTATTTAGTTTATGCTAAAGTGAATTAAACTAGCAATAAAAACATTAAATACTAAAACTTATAAAAATTTATAAATCAATCTTAGTCATAAAATGAAGAACATATGAAGTTATGAAGAACACTATTATTTTTCATATGATTATTATTTAGTCAAATTTTCATATGTTTATATAATTTCCTCAAATTTTTCCTACAAGTCTAATTTAACTAGACTAATCATAATATGTTATTTAGAAAAATTAAAACTAAAAATTGGTCCAAATAAATCAAAAATGCCGTGTATATATATATATGTATATGATTTTTGATTTTTGATTTTTATACTTCTAATTCAATAACTAATTTACTTTATATCATTTATATGTTTAGCATAAATGAAAATCATATATAAATATTAACATACATAAGTAAAATCATTCAAACACATGAACATCAATAAAAACTCAAGAACACACATAAATACTTCAAATACATTTAAATTCATAACAAATTCATCTTAAGTCCTAAACATAAACTAATTATATTTTCATGTCCATTTTATTACAAGTATTTTAAGCATGCAATTTACAAAAATTAAAACGAAAAATTAGACAAAAATTAAGGGTTAGGCCGTGTGTTATGTTAATGTTACACAATTATTATTTTTCGATTTTTGTCTCCTAATTTAACATATGATACTAAGGTGACTTAAAACATCATACATACAAATCAAAAACATAAAATCAAATACGAGGCGCTTATCATATAAATGTGCGGGAAGCACCTTAGGTTAGGTTATTGAAAGTTATACTAGCAGTTGTCCGGGTCAACGATGTGATCGAACTGGCTTAAATCGACTCCTCCACCTTGCTCCTCATCTTTGATTAGGAGGGTACATAAAAATGAAGTACACAAGTTAGTAATTTATTTTATAACTAAACTAGCTAATATTAACATTTAAAGTGTTGTAGTATTTTATGTTTAGGTGATGTTTGTATTTTAATTTGATTCATATTCTTAAATAAACATAAGCATAAAGAGGATGTGATTACTAACATAACTAATGAAGGATTTATTTATGAGCTTAAATGATTTAATGAGTAAGAAATAAATGAGTTAAAGGAAGAATAAGAAAATATGGAAGGTTGGTGTTCTTGAGGTTGCATAAGAACATGGCTTACTTGTTCTTGAGTTAGGTTTTTATTTAGAGAGAAAAGACTTAGAGTGTTTTGTTGTTTGTGTGTAAAATGAATTGTAGTAGTAGTGATCAAATGTATACTAGTAACTTGTATACACTTGTGTATTTGTTTTGTATTTGTAATGTATAATCTTTATTTTTATTTAAGCTAGAACAATGATGAAATTAGTAGTGTGTAAGATGGATTAGACATGGTGCAAAAGTAGGAAGAAAATGGAAGAGGATAACTTGACCTTTGGAGGCCAAATATCTCGGCCAAATTGAGCACACAAGTCCCGATTTTTCGTTTTTGAAATTTTCGATTTGCGCGTACGCGAAAAGTCTCAAAATGAAATATATAGTCTTGAAATAATGTTTAGAAGTGAGATCGAAAATAAAAATGAAAATACACCTCAAAACGAAATCAATATAAAAATTGGGTATTAGATTCCTCGCAAGTTTGAAATAAAATTTTATTTGATCGAAATATATATTTTTTTTTGTTGAATGCTATCGAATTAAATCATTATGTTCAGACGTCAAAAAGTTTATCAGTTTAGGCTTAGTGTAACTCAATATATCGAGTTTTAGTGAATGTGTTAGTTAAATCAAGGTGGAATAGTAATTTGTTAATAATATAATATGTTTTGTTAGTATTAATCAAAATGATTAAGCTTAAACTACTTTGATTAGATTTGGATTATGAGTAAGTATATTTAAGAAAAGGTTAGGTGACTTAATCACATTTAGGTGACTTGGCCATTTAGTCAACTTTTGACCTCGATTTGTGTGCCAAAATTTGTCGTTGAGAAATTTGTCGTGTGTGCTTCATTTGATTTATCGAGTTTGAATATGAAAGAATAAAGTTCAAATTCTAAGTAATTCAAAATGGTTTTAGTTTAGGTGCAATATTGATTATAGTGTATTGTTTTAGAAGAATAAGTGGCGAGGATGATTAATTATTGATTTCCTAATTATAATTAGCTTAAATTAACACTGGTGTTACAATCCTCCTCTTAAAGAAGTTTAGTCCCGAGACTTAGAGTGATCTGGGTGGTTAAGGTTCCCTGTGCTAAACAGCTCCGGGTACTTCTCCTTCATCGACGCTTCGGGCTCCCATGTTGCTTGTTCAGTCTTCTGTCCCCTCCAGAGAACCTTCACTAAGGGTATCGACTTGCGTCGTAAGAATTTGGTCTCCTGGCGAGAATTTCCACCGGTTTCTCGAGTAAAGCATGTTAGGCTCGATGGCGATCACATCGGGCGTAATAATGTGACTTGGGTCACTACGTATCTTCCGGTGAGATACGTGAAATACATCGTGTACCTTGGATAAGTTTGGCGGTAAGGCAGTCGGTATGCCACCTCGCCAATTCGTTCAAGTATTTCATAGGGTCAGATGTACTTTGGACTAAGCTTCCCCTTTAGTCCGGCGTCTTACCCTTTCATGGGTGAGACCTTTAAGAAGACCTTATCTCCTTTGTTGAACTCAATAGGTCGGCGATGCTCGTTTGCATATTTCTTCCGCCGATCTTGAGTGCTTGTAGTCGTTCTCGGATGACCTTGATGTGTTCAATCGATCTTGTATAACCTGGGGTCCAGTACCACGTTGTCACTAGCGTCATCCCAACACACAGATCGCGACATTTTCTCCCGTATAGTGCTTCAAAAGGAGCACAACCAAGGCTAGCGTGATGACTATTGTTGTATGAGAATTCAACGAGAGGCAAGCTCTTTTCCCAGTTCACGCTGAATTCCATCGTGCATGCCCTTAACATGTCTTCCAGTGTCTGGATAGTTCGCTCTGTCGGCCGTCGATTCTTTGGATGAAATGCCGTACTCATTTTCAATTTACTACCCAAAGCCTCTTGCAATTTCTTCCAGAAATGCGATGTAAATCTTGCGTCCCTATCTGATATGATGTCGAGGGGAACGCCATGGAGTCGTATTATTTCTTTTTCGTAAGCTTTGGCCAGTTCTTCCAATCCCCAAGTCTCTTTGATCGGGACGAAGTGAGCTGATTTAGTTAGACGATCCACAATAACCCATATAGCATCCTTGCCACTGCTTGCCCTTGGTAACCCCATGATAAAATCCATGGATATGGAATCCCACTTCCTTGAGGAATTTCCAGCGGTTGGAGTAGTCCTCCTGGTCTCTGGTGTTCAAATTTCACCTTACGGCAAATCATACATCTAGCCACGTGCTCGCGATCTACGCCTTCATCCTTATCCACCGTAAACGTAATTTCAGGTCCTTGTACATCTTGTCTGAGCCAGGATGTACCGAGTAGCGGGTACTATGTGCTTCGTCAAGGATTTTGCGTTTCAAGTTCTCATTATCAGGTATGCACCACCTGCCATTGAAGCGTAGACTCCCGTCAGTGTAAACTTCAAACCCTTCCGTTCCTTCTGATGGAATTCTTTCCCTAATTTCCAATAATGCCGGGTCTTCCCATTGTAGCACTCGGATGTCATGATATAACTCTGGTTCAACCACCATTGCATTTAGGTGCGTATTAAATGCGATTGTACCAGGTCTAAGCTCAGCCTTTTTAGATCCTGGACGATGTCTGAGGGAATCTCCCAAATGTTGTTCAGAGTGTGTATTGTCTTACGACTCAGTGCATCGGCAACTACATTAGCCTTTCCCTCGTGGTAAAGTAACTCAATCTTGTAATCTTTGATCAGTTCTAACCATCTTCGTTGCCTCATGTTCAAATCCCTTTGGGTGAAGATGTACTTCAAGCTCTTGTGATCAGTGTAGAACTTAATGCTGACCCCGTAGAGATAATGACGCCAAATCTTTAATGCAAACACAACCGCGGCAAGTTCTAGGTCGTGAATTGGGTAATTCTTTTCATGCACCTTAAGTTGTCTGGATGCGTATGCTATTACTTTCCCTTGTTGCATCAAAACGCAACCCAAACCATTTAGTGATGCGTCCTTTGACACCTCATATTCATCCCCATCGGTTGGCAAGGTTAAAAGCGGGCCGTAGTAAGCCTTGTCTTCGATTCTTGAAACGCTTTCTCACGATCGTCGCTCCATAAGAACTTTGATTCCTTTTGTAGCTTGATTTGGTCATTAGGCGGGCTACCTTTGAGAAGTCGTGAACAAACCTTCGATAATAGCCACCCAATCCTAGGAAGCTTCGATTTAGTATTGTTTTGGTGCTATCCATTCTTTGACAGCTTCAATTTTTGCTGGATCTACCATTACTCCCTCCTTGGAGATTACGTGGCCTAGGAACGCCACTTGGCCTAACCAAAATTCACACTTTGAAAATTTGGCATACCATTTATGGTCTCTCAAGATACTTAGGATAATGTGTAGGTGCTCTGCGTGTTCCTCTTTATTCTTGGAGTAGATCAGGATATCGTCAATGAACACAACCACGCAGATGTCGAGATATTCATGGAAGGTCCTGTTCATTTGGTCCATAAATACTGCTGGGGCGTTGGTAAGGCCGAACGGCATTACTTTGAACTCGTAATGTCCGTATCTTGATCCGAAGCGGTCTTTTGTATATCCTCCTTACTGACCGCGATCGATGGTATCCTCGATCTCAGGTCAATCTTGGAGAAAACTCCTGCTCCTTTGAAATTTGGTCAAAGAGATCGTCTATCCTAGGCGGAGGATAACGATTCTTGATCGTCACTTTGTTCAATTCCACATGTCGATCACGAGTCTCATGCTCCCATCCTTCTTTCTTACAAAGAGTACCAGGTGCACCCAAGGTGAAACACTCGGTCTTATAAATCCCAATTCAATCATCTCCTCCAACTGTTTCTTGAGTTCACGGAGTTCGACAGAGCCATCTGTATGGTGCTTTAGAAATAGGTGAGGTCTGCAGTATGGTCGATCGAGAATTCGACATCTCGTGCGGGGAGGCATACACAGTAACACGTCTGGGAAGACATCGGGTATTCATTCACGATTGGGATGTCTTCTATCGTAGTTTGTCCTCGACCTTAGTAATCTTTGCAAAAATACACCTGGTGTCCCTTTCTCTCCATACTTGAAGCTTGATGCGGACACTAGTTTCACTCCCTTTTCCTCTTCAAACTCGATATGATACCTCCTTCCCTTGGTTAGTTTTCAAGGTGATCTTACTGGTCGTGGCATTTAAATGTCGCATTATGACGAGCTAGCGATTCATCCCTGTAATTACATCGAACTTCGGGAAGGTCAAACAATACAAGGTCCGACAGAATTACGTGTTGTGGATTGAGATTTTTACATTATTGTATTTTGACGGACAAGGAATATTTTTACCATCTGGTAGTGATATATTAGTTTTAATTTGTGCGGGATTTGTGAGTTTGGATTGTTTGATAAATTTTGAGGATATAAAGATAGTGAAGCTCCGTGATCGAATAAAATAAAAGCGAGCCTGAGTTAACCAGAAATTTACCGGTGATGACGTCGACATCGATAATGACGTCAGCACTTTCCTCGGCTTTCAGCGGGGCGTAAACGCGCCCCTGAACTCTGACGGCTGGCGGTGGTCCCGTATTTGCCTTACTGCCAGCACTCCTCTTAGGACATTCATTAGCTTTGTGCCCCACAACTTTGCACAGGAAGCACACCACTAGTTCTCCATTACAACGCTTTCCCGGGTGAATAGGTTGTCGGCAGAAACGACACTGATTTGCTTGGAAGGCCGGAGGTCCGGGAATTTGGGAATTATTCTTTGCGACGTAAGGAGTGGTATTGCGGTTGGAGAACTGAGACCTGCCCTGGTTCCTATTGCGGTTATCCTGATTCTGATAACCGGGGCGACCGAACATTGGCTTATGGATAAAGCTAGCACTCGCCACAGAAGGCGTAAAGGTCTTCCTCTTTTTCTTCTCCTCAGCTTCTCCTTTTTGGATGGAGGCCCAGATACGCGTTGCCTTTTCGTAGGCTTCCGCGAAGTTCTTGCAGTCGAACCCGCACATATTGTTCCTCAGGCCGTTTTCCATGCCTCTTACGTAACGAGTCGCAAGTTCCTCCTCGTTAGTTATAATCCTAGGAGCGAACTTGGACAGTTCTTGATATTTTTCCGTGTATGCCTGTAGGGACATATCGCCCTGTCTTAGGTTTCTGAACTCCTCTTCCTTGTCCCATTTCAACTCCTCCCCAAAATACTTGTTTTCCAGCAGAGTCTTGAATTCACTCCAGGTGTAGATTCTTAAGGGAAAGGTGGATCTGATTAAACGCCACCAACTGTTGGCCTCTCCCTTGAGGTAGTAGGCCACTACATTCACCCTCTCGTTAGCTGGAGTCTTGCTAAGTTCTAGCAACTTCTCCATCTCTTCAATCCACTCTGTCAAGACTGTGGGGTTGACAGAGCCAGAATATGGTTGAGGTCGATGTTTGGAGAATTTCTCAAATGCGGACTGGTTATTTCCGCCACCCTGGTGTTGGTGTACATTTTGTGCAATTTTTGTGATTGCATCTTCGAAACCTCTTCTTCTCGCCTCTTCTTCTAAGAACGCATGGTTGAGGTCATCATCTTGAATATCGTTTGCAGCCATTCTGAAAATAAAATAAAATAAGGACAAGGCTGTATAAATTTTGAGTAGTTCGAAGATAGACATAATATAACATGCAAGGTAAAAGACATTTCATTGATAATGTAAAAGGTTTACATTAAAAAGTTACAAGCCTCCTAATACATTCTCTATGAAATGAACTAAGGTGAAAACTTAGATATAAGTTCAGCAAAATAACATAAAAGTTTAGATACATTCTCATGAGATATGAAATTTGATCGAGAATGACAAAAGATTAGCCCTAGGTCCTAAGCAAATTTCGAGTAGCGATACTCCTCCTCATGGCTATGCTTATACTTAACAAAGATAAGTCATGTCGCTCAAACCAAGTTTGAAATCCTCCCACTCAGGTAGTACTCACCCTCAAGTATAGGTGGGAGGCGTAGTCGCCTCCACCATGCTTTGGCCTCCTCGTCAAGGCACTTGGTTGCTAGGGAGGTTTCCCGTTCCTCTCTAACTGAGTGTTCCGGGAACCTCGCATTCATACTCCTGATCCATGGGTATAGTGTCCCATGATCCTCAAATGTCTCAGGTCTTCCTGCATGAACGCCGATCACATCCAGTATATTCTCGAGGATCGTGGAGATGATCAGCAATTCGATGTTCCATATACGGAGTCTTAAGTGCCCTAGTCTTCCAGTCGACTTCCGCATTGCTCGAGTCCTGTGATCTTTTCCAGGACTTCAATTGTTGACGTCGCGCGTAGGCCTCGATGGCTTTCTTGCGGGCCTTCTCTTTTGGTGTCCATTCAGAGTACTTCTTACCGCACGGTATTCTCATCTGAAATCAATTTAGATAAGGTAATTTAAATGAGATTTGGAAGTACAACATGTATGTAAAATTTTAAAATAATGGATTAAGAAAAGCACATGACTAGGTAGTAACATAACGTCTCCATGTATATAAATATATACATGGGTAAAATATTACATTTCAGAGGAACATAATACATAAGTTCACCAAACGTCACATCTGAATATAACGTCCATAGCCGTAGGAAAAGAAGACGATATTAAGATGATCGATCGTTCTTAGGATAGTTAAAAGTCGGTTACATATATTTTACAATTTGGAGTCAAATGACCCTAAATGTGATTTGCGACCCTCAAGAGTCTCCCAGAGGTGAGATCCCTCTCCCATATGATTGGAGGTATGATGGCGTCGGGTGGGAACGGAGGATAGTCGCGCTCATACTCCTGAATCATCAAACTGTCGAGTAGTTCATCATACTCCATCCACGCAGGTGGTCCCTCCACCCTCTGAAGTGGATCTGGATGGTACATGCGATCCATGTACAGCTCGTAATCGGAGAGAAGTCGTAACCCTAGAGGTGCCCAAAACTCATCGTATGGATGAAAGCTCTCAATCATGGTCAAACTGATGCCAATGCCCCTCGTGTGGTAGATCCTGCCCGTCATGATTCCATGAGCTTCCACATATCGCTCTATGTGGAGGGAATGGCTACGTATGTACTCTCCTAGTTGCATCATCGGCGGGCGTCGTGGTGCGTAGTGACGGAAAGAGCGGAAAGATGACATCCTAAGGGCCTTTGTCAGACTAAAGTTAGCCATAGAGCAAATAGCAAATAAAAGAATTATAATAATATAAGACTCTATCGCTCGTCTCACTAGTTTATTATTAATTGGTCGGTCCTTAAGATTCTACCCTTTCTCACATTTAAACTGATATACGTTATTATTTTTAGCGGTCTAGAGATTTCTCATTTATTATTTGATCCTATTAGTCTATGCCCGACATACGATATGAATGTCTGGCCCAGGTGTCGCCTCGCTATGTGAGATAATTTTAAGTCATTCACGGTCGCAAGACAGCTTTGATACCAACTGTAACAACCTGGTTTTTTCGTGACTTTAATTAAACTAAGGCGGAAAATTAATTAAGTCTATATATTACAAAACCAGCTGTTAATCGTATTAAAACTCTAAGTACATAGTACGAGTTTAGAATAACAGAGTATAAGTTTGATTACATCCTCTCAAAATAGATTACAAAAATAAGGCCTTGATCCCGATAGATCAACGGTCAAGACTCTGGTACTGCATTAAATTCTCATCATTTTCCTCAAGACACTCTTTCGATACATGCAATTTCTAAAGCAATAAGCAGTATAATTAATGAATAATAAATAAACAAGGAAAACAATTAGCAAGTATGCAATTAAAACACATAAGGAGATCATGATGATTCAATAAGAGTATAAACCAATCAAATAACATACCACGCTCACAAATAATCATACTCAACAAATCGTACTCCAATACTCAGTCAAGTCATTCAAATAATCATCAAACAAACGAGGAAATACATTCAACATTTGATAACAAATGAGTCTTCATTAGTAAGGCGGAAGCATGCAGACATAATCCGCGCAGTAGCCGGTAGGGCCAACATAACTTGGACGTGACTACCAGGCTTAAAGATATCTAAGGTAATAAGGATGATTCAATCCCTTGTCTAATGTATGCATACACTACCTATCGAGGATCATACTTATTCGCTATTCAAAAGGTATCACCGACGAAAAAGTTCGACTATCACCAGAGACGGGTACCCCCGGATGGGGTTGGCGTTTCCAATTACTATTCTATGGGCCCGCGGAAGTATCAAGTATGCCCCATCCCTGAGGTTGATACCACACGTCAAACAGCAATCTTAAGATCGTTGAATAGCCTTGGGCAACTCAGGTAGGGAGCCCAAGTCCCCATAGACAGCTACCTCGTTAACTTCGAATTTCAAGAGTCGCAACATGGCGAACAATCCTAGTATTTTATTCAAGTACTTGCTTTCTCAATTTCTCATTCTCTCGTTCATAAATAATAATAATGACGAACTTGTAATATAAATATAACGTCGAACTTGTATAATGAAATTTTAGTAACAGCAGTTCTTCAGGTAAAACAGAACACATAGAAAAACTTAATTATTTATTTTGAGTCCGTTCGTAACTTTTAAATATTTTTCACTATTCATTATTTTACTATTCACCGTATTTACTATTCACTGTATTTACTATTCATCGTATTTACTATTCATCGTATTTACTATTCCTCGTATTTACTATTCCTCGTATTTATACGTATTCGTATTTTAAATTATTAGTATTTGTACGTATTTTTATACTTCGTATTTTATTCGTATTTTATACGTATATGTATTCTTATACTTAGTATTTATTATTTTATTTCTTTTATACTAGTATCTTTATTATGTTCTCTTTTATACTAGTATTTTTTTATACTTTTATACAAGTTATTATACTTAGTAGATTTTAGATGTAAAAACCAATTTTATTTTCTAAGTATAGAATTCTAGTTTTAAAGTCGTTAGGTTCGTTTTGTATTTAGTGATTTGAAAAATGATTTCGGAAGTAAAACTTAATATAATCTAAGTACAAAATTCTAGTTTTAAAGTCGTTAGGTTCGTTTTGTATTTAGCGATTTGAGGATTTATTTTAAATGTGAAACTCGATTTTAACTTAAGTATGAAATCTAATTTCAAAGTTGTTAAGTTCATTTTGTACTTGGTCAATTTTTAATAACATTTCAAGAGTAACACTCGGTTAAATTTAGTCGTATACTTAACTAAGATTTAAGCGGTTTCAAATTTTAGCGAGGTTGTCGTAGTTCATTTTAAATAGTCCGTATCTCCACATCCAAATTTAAGCATAGGTAGTAACACTCGATTTCATTCATTTTAATACGTGTAACGTTTATTTTTATCGGTTTCGTTGATTCTTTTTATTAACGATTTAATACATAAACAAATATAAACCTAATTACTATTCAATTTTAGTGACTAAGTGATAAATTCATTTTGACCAAAATTGACTCAAAATTAACCCTAATGCCGTGAGCCTTTATTTATTTAGCTATTTATTTCTTTTGTTGTTTTTATTAATAAATCATTACTTTAACTATTTTAATTACTTAAGTGATAAAATTAAAAAGTGATAAAAATCATTTTAGGTCTAAAAAGACCCCAAATGCCGTGGACATACATACATAACAATTTATTTTCGTTTTCGAATTTTATCGGTTTTTAACTTAAAGTCTTTATATACTAATTATTTAGTTTATGCTAAAGTGAATTAAACTAGCAATAAAAACATTAAATACTAAAACTTATAAAAATTTATAAATCAATCTTAGTCATAAAATGAAGAACATATGAAGTTATGAAGAACACTATTATTTTTCATATGATTATTATTTAGTCAAATTTTCATATGTTTATATAATTTCCTCAAATTTTTCCTACAAGTCTAATTTAACTAGACTAATCATAATATGTTATTTAGAAAAATTAAAACTAAAAATTGGTCCAAATAAATCAAAAATGCCGTGTATATATATATATGTATATGATTTTTGATTTTTGATTTTTATACTTCTAATTCAATAACTAATTTACTTTATATCATTTATATGTTTAGCATAAATGAAAATCATATACAAATATTAACATACATAAGTAAAATCATTCAAACACATGAACATCAATAAAAACTCAAGAACACACATAAATACTTCAAATACATTTAAATTCATAACAAATTCATCTTAAGTCCTAAACATAAACTAATTATATTTTCATGTCCATTTTATTACAAGTATTTTAAGCATGCAATTTACAAAAATTAAAACGAAAAATTAGACAAAAATTAAGGGTTAGGCCGTGTGTTATGTTAATGTTACACAATTATTATTTTTCGATTTTTGTCTCCTAATTTAACATATGATACTAAGGTGACTTAAAACATCATACATACAAATCAAAAACATAAAATCAAATACGAGGCGCTTATCATATAAATGTGCGGGAAGCACCTTAGGTTAGGTTATTGAAAGTTATACTAGCAGTTGTCCGGGTCAACGATGTGGTCGAATCGGCTTAAATCGACTCCTCCACCTTGCTCCTCGTCTTTGATTAGGAGGGTACATAAAAATGAAGTACACAAGTTAGTAATTTATTTTATAACTAAACTAGCTAATATTAACATTTAAAGTGTTGTAGTATTTTATGTTTAGGTGATGTTTGTATTTTAATTTGATTCATATTCTTAAATAAACATAAGCATAAAGAGGATGTGATTACTAACATAACTAATGAAGGATTTATTTATGAGCTTAAATGATTTAATGAGTAAGAAATAAATGAGTTAAAGGAAGAATAAGAAAATATGGAAGGTTGGTGTTCTTGAGGTTGCATAAGAACATGGCTTACTTGTTCTTGAGTTAGGTTTTTATTTAGAGAGAAAGGACTTAGAGTGTTTTGTTGTTTGTGTGTAAAATGAATTGTAGTAGTAGTGATCAAATGTATACTAGTAACTTGTATACACTTGTGTATTTGTTTTGTATTTGTAATGTATAATCTTTATTTTTATTTAAGCTAGAACAATGATGAAATTAGTAGTGTGTAAGATGGATTAGACATGGTGCAAAAGTAGGAAGAAAATGGAAGAGGATAACTTGACCTTTGGAGGCCAAATATCTCGGCCAAATTGAGCACACAAGTCCCGATTTTTCGTTTTTGAAATTTTTAGATTTCTTGGCGTCTGTGAAAAGTCTCAAAATGAAATATATAGTCTTGAAATAATGTTTAGAAGTGAGATCGAAAATAAAAATGAAAATACACCTCAAAGCGAAATCAATATAAAAATTGGGTATTAGATTCCTCATAAGTTTGAAATAAAATTTTATTTGATCGAAATATATATTTTTTGTTGAATGTTATCGAATTAAATCATTATGTTCAGACGTCAAAAAGTTTATCAGTTTAGGCTTAGTGTAACTCAATATATCGAGTTTTAGTGAATGTGTTAGTTAAATCAAGGTGGAATAGTAATTTGTTAATAATATAATATGTTTTGTTAGTATTAATCAAAATGATTAAGCTTAAACTACTTTGATTAGATTTGGATTATGAGTAAGTATATTTAAGAAAAGGTTAGGTGACTTAATCACATTTAGGTGACTTGGCCATTTAGTCAACTTTTGACCTCGATTTGTGTGCCAAAATTTGTCGTTGAGAAATTTGTCGTGTGTGCTTCATTTGATTTATCGAGTTTGAATATGAAAGAATAAAGTTCAAATTCTAAGTAATTCAAAATGGTTTTAGTTTAGGTGCAATATTGATTATAGTGTATTGTTTTAGAAGAATAAGTGAGCGAGGATGATTAATTATTGATTTCCTAATTATAATTAGCTTAAATTAACACGGGGTGTTACAACTACTTACTCGAGGGCGAGTATGATCTGAACCTATCTATAGTGGTGTATGCATACATTAGACTCGGGATTTGGCCGTCCTTATCGCTTTAGGTATCCTTAGCCTGTTCAGACACGTCCGCTTTGTTCGGCCCTGACCGCTATTGCGCGGACGTCTAGTATGTCAGCCACGTCTAATCTGTTTGGCCCTGTCCACTGTTGTCTAGTGTGTCAGACACGTCCAATCTGTTTGGCCCTGTCTACTATTGCGAAATTACGTCTGCATGCTTCCGCCTCGCTAATGAACAATCATTAGTTAACGTATGTTGAATGTATTTCCTTGTTTTGATTGGTTATTGTCTGAATGATGTTTGATCCTAAGTGTTGAGATACGTCTTTTTGAGAATGAATGTTGAGGAATGTTTTACGTTTATATGATTTGATGTATGCTCATGTTTGAATCATCCTATTTCCTTGTACGTTTTGCTTGTCTATTTGCAATGTGTTTTATTTATTTATTTTCTATATCTCATATGTTTAGAATTGCATGATTGTTCACGACTATGTGTTTATTGAATTGAATACGACTTATGCATATATCTTGATTGCCATGATTTAGGTTTTATATATATTATATTAATTGAAATGATAGTCGTGTTTGTTTATTGTGATTCTATAAATTGAAATGTTTTAAGTTTTGTTTATCATGTTGTATGAGATTTAAATATCTATATGTGAGAACTGATATTATATGCTATTTGTCCAATTTTATTAACATAAGTTTACTGCGGTAGTTATACAGCGTTTAGTCTTTGCCAAGTTACTTTTAATCATAGGTTAAATAAACCAAAACTTTGGTTTAGAGGTTGTTGGTTAGAACAGTCACTTCCCGCCTCTGAGCGGGAGATCCTCCTATTTTGTGTTTTTGTCTCTGTTGCAGGCAATTCTCGAGACTCAGGATTATCGGGATGATTAGGATGTCTCGTTTGTTTTCTTTGAGAGATTGTAATATATATTTGTATCCTATGCCATTTGAATGTAATTTAATTAACATCCGGCATGTATTAGACTTAATTAATTTTCCGCCTTAGTTTAATTAAGTCACGAAAAACCGGGTTGTTACATTGATCATATTGTCGATCCCGACAACTGCTAATCTTTTCATTCATAACCTAATCTAAGGTGCCCCCGCACACTAGGTTTTAATTTTGTTAATCGCATGATTTAAATGTTATGTGTTATATTTATTGTGTTGTTTATCACCTAGTAATCATATGTTAAATTAGGAGACAAAAATCGAAAAATAACATCTGTGTAACATACACAAAACCCACGGCCACCCTATTATTTTTCACTTAATTTTTCGTTTTAATTTTTGTAAATTGCATGCTTAAAATACTTGTAATGAAATGAACATGAAAATATAATTAGTTTATGTTTAGGACTTAAAATGAATTTGTTATGAAATTTAAATGTTTTAAATTGTTTATATGTGTTCTTGAAGTGTTGTTGTTATTCTTATGTTATAATGATTTTTCTTTTGTGTGTTAATGTTTGTAGTTGTTGTTCACTCATGATTAAATATATATATGATATAGAATAAATTAGTTGTTGAATTAGAAGTATAAAAGTCAAAAATCAAAATTTAGGAACATATATATATATACACGGCATACATGAATTATTTGGACCAATTTTTAGTTTTAATTTTTCTAAATAACATATTATGATTAGTCTAGTTAAATTAGACTTGTATGAAAAATTTGAGAAAATTATATAAACATATAAAAATTTGACTAAATAATGTTTATATTAAAAGCATTAGTGTTCATCACATCTTCATTGTGTTCTTCATCATATGACTAAGTTTTGATTTATAAATTTTATAAGTTTTAGTATTTATCGTTTTTGTTTACTAGTTTAAATCACCTTAGCATAAACTAAATAATTAGTATATAAAAACTTTAAGTTAAGCAGATAAAATTAGAAAACGAAAATAGATTGCTACATAGTAAAAGGCCACGGCATTTGGTGTATTTTTGGACCAAAAATGAATTTGTCACTTTTTATTTTTATCACTTAAGTAATTTAAATTAGTTAAAGTAATGAATTATTAACAAAAACAAAAAAAGAAATAAATAGAGTAGTGTATAAAGGGCTACGGCATTTCTATTAAAATTGGGTCAATTTTGGTCAAAATGAATTTATCACTTAATCACTATAATTGAATAGTAATTAGTTTTATATTTTTATTGTATAAAGAATCGTTAATAAAAAAAATCAACGAAACCGATAAAAATAAACGTTACATATATTAAAATGAATCATATCGTGTGTTACTACCTATGCTTAATTGTGGATATGGAGATATGGACTATTTAAAATGAACTACGACAACCTCGCTAAAATTTGAAACCGCTTAAATTTTAGCTAAGTATACGACTAAATCTAAACCGAGTTTTACTTTTGAAATATCATTTAAATCACCAAGTATAAAATAAACTTAACCACTTTGATTTAAATATGTTTCAAAATCACTAAATACAAAATGAACTTAACGAGTTCGATTAAAATATATTTCAAAACCGCTAAATGCAAAATGAACTTAACAACTTTAAAACTAGACTCCTAAAATATTTCCAAAAATCACTAAGTACAAAACGAACCTAACGACTTTAAAACTAGAATTTCGTACTTAGAAAATAAAAGTTGGTTTTGTAAACCTAAAAATATCCTAAGTATAAAAATTGGTATAAAGTATAAAAATACTAAGTATAAAGAAAATATAACAATAAATACTAAGTATACGAATAAAATACAAGGTATAAAAATACGAATAAAATACAAAGTATAAAAATACGAATAAAATACAAAGTATAAAAATACGAATAAAATACGAAGTATAAAAATACGCATACGTATAAAAATACGTACAAATACGAAATACGAAAATACGAATACGTATAAAAATACGATGAATAGCAAATACGATGAATAGTAAATACAATGAATAGTAAAATAATGAATAGTGAAAATATTTAAAACTTACGAACGGACTCAAAATAAATATTTAAGTTTTCTATGTGCTTCCGTTTACTTGAAGAACTGCTTGAACTAAAAATTTCATTATACAAGTTCGACGATGATTTACTATGAAATGTCACTGAATAATTTGAGAATAAGAAAATAAGAAAAGGAGTACTTGTTAAATACTCGGGTGTCTGTCATGTTGCGAATCTATTGTGCCATCGTTGGAAAGGTAGTCGCGTATGGGGACTCTTTCACTCTTCAGTGCTGACTGAGGCGTCCTAATGACTCTCATAGTCTTTAGGCAAGCGGCGTTTACATCCCTTGAATGGGCATAAATGTGGCGACCTGCGGTCCATACGAGATAACGGAAAATGACCATCCCTTTGGGGACCTTGTCGTTAGGTATTAATCGTTTTGGTTAGGAAAAGCATACTCTCTCGGGTAGCGAAGACTGTGTCGTTTCTAAGTGAAAGTGTGTGCACACATAAGATAAGGGATTGAATCGTCCTTCTTACCTAGTGGTATCCTTAGCATTAAAGTCCGTTGATGTACCGTGACTTTGCGCGAGGCCTTGCTTTGTAGGGTTTTGCATGCTTCCATCCTAGCGGTTGTGGTTCATAGGACAACGTATGATAGATTATCCATGTTGTATTGGATATTAGGTAGTTATCACGCACGCTACTTAGTGTTTGATCCGATGTGCAGTCCGAGCGGCTAGTGCACTTTGATAATTATCTATGAGTACACAAGCCGCTCTGTAGTCAAGACTCGCGAGTTATGTTACTATATGAATAATTGAAAAGGGTCGACTACCTCGATTATGATTGAGATGATGATGATCTGCTTACACGATTATGATTGAGATGATGATGATCTGCTTACATGATTATGATTTGAGATGACCTGATGATTTTCTTGCCATGTTAAAAGAACTGCTTATGTTATGCTTTATGAATTGCATTGCTGTATGTATATATGTGTTGATTATTAGGTGCGGGGCTGAAAAAGCTAATTTTTGAGAACAGACTCAGGTACCCCAAGACTTGACCGTTGATTTACACAAGGGGATTGAAGGCCTTATTTTGTATTTTGAGAGAATGTAATCGAATTAAACTCTGTTTTATCTATGACTCTTATTATGTATATTGAGTTGTAATACGATGACAGCTGGTTTTGTAATAAATAGACTTAATTAATATTCCGCCTTAGTTTAATTAAAGTCACGAAAAACCAGGTTGTTACATATTAACCTTAAAATAAATAGAAATAAGGAATTTTTTTTTTTTTTTTTTTTTTTTTTTTTTTTTTTAAGGATTTTGAAAATATCAAATTATTGTCCTACCCCCTTAAGAAGTTTTAAGCGTATTTATATAATATTATTATTGTTACTTTTAATGATCACATACTTAAGATATATAGCCTTAGGAAAAACGGCATTTAGGAAAAATATGTAAAAGTCGTTGTGATTATAAGGAAAATATGAGCTTTAAGAAAAGTAAGAGAATATATAGGTTATCGTTGAATGATTAAATAAAATTATAGAGAATCATGGATAACCTTGTTGAATATAGCTCATTTTCTTAAAATTATTATTATAATGTTATTAGATGAAACAGAAATGTTATAAATCATATTTAGGATAAGATTTGAAATATACAATAAGGGGTTATATAACAGAAAAAGAAAATGATATATGTATATATACTTCGAAGAGAGATAATTGTAATAGATAGGACAAGTTGAAAATGTGTTTAAAATTTAAAGAAAATGAGGTCAAAACAAATAAGTTTTAAAAGTATTTAAAATTAAGTGATCAAGATTTTGTGAAGGGAAGTGAAAATACGAAAGTCCAATTTAGTGATTAATACATAGAAAACTATAAGTTTTAAAACAGGTGAAAATTCACGAGAAGGTAATAATAATTTTTTTTTTTTGAAGATTGGAATACTAAGGTTTGAAAGTGGATGAAATAAGAAGAACTAATTTAAGATAATTAAATATCAAAGATATTTCAAATGAGAAAACAAAAATTTCACGAAACAAATAAATAATTTTTGAAATGTTTTCAAGACGAAATACGAAGGTAAATTTTCGAAGGTAGTTAGAAATTTATGATGTTAAAAATTTAAAATGAGATAGTAAGGCTAAGAATTTGAAAAGAAATCAAGTTAAAAATATTTAAAACTAACGAATGAGTAGTTTAGAACAATCGAGTTTACAAGTTCAAAATATTTAATAAAAAGTTAAAGAGTTTACACAAATGAAGGAAACAAATGAAAGTTCATTGTACGAGACTAATAAGTATTTCGTAGGAAATAATAATTTAAGAGTTCAAGAATTTTAGAACAAGGGAATAGGTTTTAGAGGTTGAATAAAAAGTTAACGAAATTACAAAGGAAATAGAAATTCATTTTTCGAGATTAAATAGAACAAAGGAAAATTAACTTTATGAAATCAATTAGTAGGTATTATAGATTTCAAGATAAGAAATTTTTGAAGATAATAATAATTGTAAGAGGTCAAAAGTACGAAGTAAAGTTTGACTATAAAAATTAAAGAGTTTACGAAATTCAAAAGTAAGAATGATAAAATTTTATGAGATTAAGGAGAAGAGATGAAAATCAATTTAAGACGGTAATTATTAGGAATTATTGATTTAGGAAATCAACAATTTCAAAGGAGTTAAAATGTTTACAAGGTTGAAAAACCATCGAGTGAATTCTTTTTACGTAAGGAATTTAAAATATAAGAGTAAACATTTTTTTTTTTTTTTTGAAATTTAATATTAGGAATCATTTGATTAAGATATCTGAAAAAAAAAAAGAAAAGCGTTGAGATGATGATGATATTTAAAGAACGACTTTGATATGGTTGTAGGAATCTTCAATGCTACAGAAATCTTCGACGTCTTGGAAGTTGTCTCAGGTAGTATGATTTCTTGATACGTTTCCCTACATGTGCTAGCTTCAGGTCTTGTCTTCAAGTCTTATATTTGCGAGGAAATGAAAAGAGGTAATTTCAAAAGGAGGATTTCATTATAAGAGTATAAGTTAGGAAGACTTTATTTCAAAAAAAGGAAACAAGTTAAGTAGATCGAATAAATTTTAATTTAGGAAGAGATGAATATGGATGTTCGAGAAAGTTATAGAGGTCTTCAACACAATAGATTTCTTCCAGATCCAGACCGTCGCTTCAGATCGTTCGACTCTTGATGCGTCCATTTGTTGCGTTTGAATTCTTGTCGTCTTGCGTCTTGACTTTGATTTATACGTCTCGATTTTCGGTAATGTTAGTATAAGAGAGTTGTTAGTCAAAAAGATTAGCCATAGAGCACTTAGTAGGCAAGAAAAGAGAAATAAAAATCTATTGAGGTTGAATGACGGTCGAGAACCTAAAGTCTAGGTCAGTCGGTCAATCCTTAATATTTCTACCCATTCTCACATGTTAAAGCGATCTAATTTATTATTTTAGCGATCTAAGATTTCTAATTCATTATTTGATCCTATAAGTCTATGCCTGACATATATATTAATATGTATGTCTAGCCCAGGTGTCTTCTCGCTAGATGAGATAACTTTAAGTTATTCACGGTCAAGAGCGACTCACGATACCAAGCTGTAATAACTTGGGTTTTTCGTGACTTAATTAAACTAAGGCGGAAAATTAATTAAGTCTAATACATGCCGGATGTTAAATAAATTACACTCAAATGGCATAGGATACAAATATATATTACATTCCCTCAAAGAAAACAAACGAAACATCCTAATCGTCCCGATAATCCTGAGTCTCGAGAATTTCCTGCAACGGAGACAAAAACACAAAATAGGAGGATCTCCCGCTCAGAGGCGGAAGTGGCTATTCTAACCAACAACCTCTAAACCACAGTTTTGGTTTATTTAACCTATGATTAAAAGTAACTTGGCGACACTAAGCAGCGTATATCTACATAAACCTTTTATGTCAATAAAATTGGACAAATAGCATATAATATTAGTTCTCACATATAGATATTTAAATCTCATACAACATGATAAACAAAACTTAAAACATTTCAATTTGTAGAACACAATATATATATATATACACCTAATTATCATCTCAATTCATATAACATCGTAATATATATAAAACTTAAATCATAGCAATCAAGATATATGCATAAGTCGTAATCAATTCAATAAACACATAGTCGTGAATAATCATGCAATTCTAAAACATATGCAATATATAAAATAAATAAATAAAACACATTGCAGGTAAGCAAGCAAAACATATAAGGCTACATGATGATTCAAACACGAGTATAAATCCAATCACATAACGTACAACACTCATAGATAATCATTCTCAACAGGGCAATCTCAATAACCAGGATCAAAAGTCTTTCATGCATCACCAATCCAAAACAAGGAAATACATTCAACATGTGATAACAAATGAGTCTTCGTTAGTAAGGCGGAAGCATGCAGACATAATCCGCGCAATAGCGATCAGGGCCAACATAACTTGGACATGACTGACAGGCTAAGGATATCTAAGGTAATAAGGACGATTCAATCCCTTGTCTAATGTATGCATACACTACCTAATCGAGGATCATACGTATTCGCTATTCAAAAGGTATCACCGACGAAAAAGTCCGACTATCACCAGAGACGGGTACCCCCGGATGGGGCTGGCTTTTCCAATTCTAATATATGGGCCCACGGAGATATCAAGGATGCCCCATCTCTGAGGTTGTATATACCGTGTCGAGTAGCAATCTTAAGATCGTTATTTCGCCTTGGGCAACTCTGGTAGGGAGCCCAAGTCCCCATATACAGCTACCTCATTAACATCGAATTTCAAGAGTCGCAACATGGCGAACAATCCAAGTATTTTATTCAGGTAGTTCCTTTTCTCAATTTCTTATTTCCTCGTTTATTCGTAACATGTATTATTTCTAAAACTTAAATATATCGTCGAACTTTGTATAATGAAATTTTAGTTCTAGCAGTTCTTCAGATAAACAGATCACATAGAAAAGCTTAAATATTTATTTTGAGTCCGATCGTAAATTTTAAATATTTTCACTATTCATTATTTTACTATTCATCACGGTTACTATTCATTAGTTCACTATTCATCATTTTCTTTCAAATATTAATTCTCGTTACTTAATTTACTTTACAATTCTTTGTTTCGAATAACTTAAATAGGTTTAGGTAACTAATTTATTTTATTCAAGTGTAAGTATTTTATTTAATTAAGTTAACTGATTTAGTTTCATTTAAATTTTAAGTAATTTGAAGTAGATTAGTGATTAGTGATTAGTGATTAGTGATATAAATAATTGAATTTTATTATAACTCACACTTATTTCTTCCTTTTATTTAAATCGTAAAGTGTTAAGTGATTTAATATTCATAACATTTATTTTAACTTAGAAATATTACCTAAATGATATTCGACAATTTTTAGTATTCTTGATAAAATATGATTAAGTGACATTTAGTTAAATTTCTTTTAGGTGGTTTATTTCTTAATACAACTTTACTTATGTAACTTTCACGTGGTCGTATTAGGGGATTTAATAATCCGATCGTGAGATATTTAATACTTATATTTTAGTAATATTCACTTAAGTTTAATATTTTTGGCCTTTACGAAGTTATTCATATAATTCGATAATATTTTTAGCCCTTACATTTTTAAGCTTAGTAAATTCTCGACACTTTATTTTTATCCTAGTTTATATTTGTGACGTCAGTTCTTATATTTCTTTTTACGCGACTTCGCCTAACTTCATTTTGTTTTCAAAAATCTTGTTAGTGATACTAATTTTCAACTTTATTCAAAATTAGCTTTACTTAGGTTTATTTTATATTTCAAGTTCTTTATTTCCTTATTGATATTTTAACTAAATACTTATTTAGTATATTTTAAGTTCATTATCAACTTTAGACTTTTAATAAAGTAATCGTTATATTAAATGTGATATATGACTTTTTATATAATTATTTATTTTAGAAACTTTAATATGAGTAACTTAGTTTATATTTTTACTTTTAGTATGATTTAATATTAATTTAAACTTAATATTCTTTTAACTTAATTCTTTATTTTTAGTTATATTTTGATTTAACATTTTAGTGCCGATAGATAAGTTATATTAATTTAATTTATTTACTTAAGTTATTTAATAATATTTTAAGTTTTATTTTATACTTGTGATGCATAAACTTTATATATTTTAATTTACACATAACAAATAATTTTAACACGATAATATTACAATTAAATTCAACATTAATTCAACAACACATTTTTCACTCAAAACATATTATCACAAAATCAGATAAATATCATATTTCACAAATCAATTCAACATTATATTATAACCAAAATTAACACCCAATTTCATACTATAGCGATTCATACAAAGTTATTAAATAAACCGAAACGAGAGGTATACGTGCCTAATGCATACTAGCTCACTTTGAATCACAAAATTAAAATAAAACCAAAACGTTAAAATTAGAGATTTTGGAGAAAGAATCGAGTCACCTAAATTAGGCACACGAACTGAGGCCTCCAAATAAAATCCTAACCCAAATACTCGTGTACCCAAAATTAGTAGCAGCTCCTCAATTGCAAGCAGTAGCAGGCCTTGGCAACGGTAATGACAGCGAACACGTTGAAAGCAACGTGTACATAAGAGAGGCAAAGACGAGGAGTGAATTAGAGTCGACAAAATAAATTGACGATTCGTATTTATTGATAGGAAACGATCAAATCAGTGCTACTTACCCACAATCAAAATACGACGTCCAGGCTAGGCAGGGCCACGAAAAAGAAGAAGAAGAAGAGAAGCAGGGCCCACCACGGTGGTCGGAGACTGCAGCTCCGGTGAAGGCGGCGGTTTCCGGCGAACGAAAAAAAAGAGTGTGAGTAAAAAAGAGAGCAGAGGGAAAACGAAAAAAAAGAGGATGAAACAAGGAGGGAGAGCTCACCGGTGGTTAATGGTCGGAGCTCCGGCAAGGTTGGCGTTTCCCGGCGACGATAAAAAAATAAAAGCCGAGGAAAGAGTGAGGAAGAGCAAAACAGGGGAGAGCAGAGCACGGTGGTGGTGCTGGGTGACTGAGCTCGAGCTTGCCATTAATGGCGGCTCGATGACCATGGCATGGTGGTGGTTGTGGAAGGCGGCAGAGGGCAGAGCAGAGGAAGAGAAAGGAGAGCAGGGGAGAACGATGAAGAAGAAGGTGGCCTGAGGTGGTGACGTCGGTCACGGTGGTGGCTCATGGTGGTGACTGCAGGGGCGCCGGTGAGGGTGGCGTCAGAGGCGACGGTGGCCATGACGGTGGCAGGCGAGGCTGGTGGTGTTTGTTGTAGTTGTTGTTGTCGGTTTATTGTTGTTGTGTTGTTGTCGTCGTTATTGTGTTGTTGTTGCCTGTTGTTTGTTTTTTTTTTTTTTTTTTATTAATTTAATAAAAGAGAAAGAGGGAGGAAGAAGATAAGGAGGGTATAAAATATCAGAAACAAAAATGAATGGAGGGGAGAGGAGTATACGTGGGTGATTGTAGTCCAAGGGGTTTAATTAACGATTTGCTCTGTTTCAATCGCTCTTATTTATAAACTTTAATATTTTATAAAACATAATATACTCTAAATTATTTGTTTTAAATTTTAGTTTGATTATTGATATTATAAAATTTATAGTTCTAAAATATAAATGTATAAAAGTTGTAAGTTATAAATTGTATTACGGTCTCACATATTTTCAAACGGTAAGTTTATTTGCAAGATACATTTCGATAAATTTATATTTTGTTCCATTAATAATAAATTTGAAGATGAAATGCAAATTTATTAAGTTTAATAAAACCAATTGAATCAAGGTTTTAGTTTGACAAAAATTTTAGGAATAAAAATATATTAACGATTAATATAAAAGAAATCAAGAAAGTTTAATTAGAAATATCTTGAGAAAGTTTATTCGAACGAAATTTTTCAGTCGCGTTTTCAAAACAAAGGATTAAAAGATAGATTATAGAAAACTTAATTTAATAATTTAGTTAAAATAATTAATTAATGTTAATAAAACACGGGGTGTTACAATTATTACTTAACACCTACACATATACTAACATATCCTTACAAGTTGAAGAGCCAAAATTCACTCTTGCTATCCTCACTTTGCCGTAGCATCACTACTCTTTCTCTCCCATTTAGTTCCTTCTTTTTTTCTTACAAAACCAATTAAATAAAAACCTCAATATTATTGCTAATAATTACTAAGTGTTCTTAGCTTATTAGTGGGTCTTTTGGAGCTAACTTGCAAGGATTTTTGGGTGAAGTACATGGGTATTTTTGGGTGAAGAAAAATCCGATCTATAATTTATTTTAGATCCCCGACGATAATCATCTAATTTGAGGTGCTTCTCGCACACTATAAATGATAAGCGCCTAGTAATTGATTATATGTTATTTTTCCTAAGTGATGTTTTGATTTGTATGTATGATTTTATGCCACCTAAGTATCATATGTTAAATTAGAAGACAAAAATCAAAAAATAGAATTTATTGTCCACTAATAAACCACACGGCATTTATCGTATTTTTGGTTTAATTTTTCGTTTTAATTTTTTGTAAATTGCATGCTTAAAATACTTGTAATAAGAAGAACATGAAAACATAACTAGTTTATGTTTTGGACTAAAAATGAATTTGTTATGAAATTTAAATGTTTTAAAGTGTTTATGTGTGTTCTTGAAATATTGTTATTATCCTTGTAAGAAATGATTTACTTTTGTTGGTTAATGTTTTGTTATATTTTTCACTCATGATTAAACACTTAAATAATATAAAGGAAGTTAGTTGTTGAATTATAAGTATAAAAATCAAAAATAAAATTTTGAACACATATATATATATACACGGTTTACATAAATAAAATGGACCAATTTTTAGTTTTAATTTTTCTAAATAACATATTATGATTAGTTTAGGTAAATTAGACTTGTAGGTGAAATTTGAGAAAATTATATAAACATATAAAAGTTTGACTAATTAATGTTCATATGAAAAATATTAGGGTTCTTAACATCTTCATGTGTTCTTCATATTTATTTCTAGTTTGATTAATAATTTTTATAAAGTTGTACTTAAATGTTGTTTTAATCCACTAATAAATAAATACAATAACTAATTATACAAGTTAAATAAGCTAAATCTTTATAATGAAAAAGTTAGAAATTTAAAGTGAGTAAGAACACTATTCATAAATGAAATAAAATAGTTAGTGAAAATCGTAAACTAGTTAAATTGCTTTAAGTATAATTTAGATAATTAGTATATAAAAACTTTAAGTCGAAAACCGATAAATTAGAAAACGAAAATAAAAAGCTAAGTACATAGGAGGCCACGGTTTTTGGGCTGAAATTTGACCTAAAATAATCTTGTCACTTTTTATTTTTATCACTTAAGTAAATTAATTAGTTAAAGTAATGAATTATTAATAAAAAACAAAAAAAAAAAAGAAATAGATAGCTAAATGAATAAAAAGGCTACGGCCTCTACAATATATTTGGATCAATTTTGATCAAAATGAATTTGTCACTTAGTCACTAAATTTAATTAGTAATTAGGATTATATTAGATTGTATAATGAATCGTTAATAAAAAGAATCAACGAAACCGATTAAAATAAACGTTACACGTATTAAAATGAACCATCTCGAGTGTTACTACCTTTGCTTAAATTTGGATTTGGACATACGGACTATTTAAAAATGAACTACGACGATATCACTAAAATTGGAAACCGCTAAAATTTTAGTTAAGTATATGACTAAATTTAACCGAGTTTTACTTTCGAAATATTATTTAAAATCACTAAGTACAAAACGAACTTAACAACTTTGAAACTAGGATTTTGTACTTAGAAAATAAAACTTAGTTTTATATTTAAGTAGAATATATCCTTAGTATAAAAATGTTGGAGTAAGTGTCCTCCACAATAGTGCGATTACTTAATAAATCTCAATTAAGGAATACATGGGGATAATCCAGTATTATTGTCAATTGATTAACGTAAATCAATAACGGTTGGCTGACTAGAGTTTGACGTTATTGTCGTGATACGGCGGTAATCAATTGATCCCTGTAAGTCACACCTATAGGAACGTACTCCAAATATTTAAGCTAATTAATTGTATGAGATACGATTAGATTAGTGACTTGATAATTTGACTAACGGTTAGTCAGTGAATTAATTTAGAGAGAAATCGAGTTGTGAACTCGGATGATTGAATTTTATATCGATAAAATTATTAGAGGAGATGCGAATTAGTGATTAACCGTTAATTCACTAATCATGTATATTTTACTAATGAGATTAGTAAAAGTACAATTCTTAAATATGTGTAAGTGTACATATATGTTAAAGGAGAGTTGTGAGTTCGATTTGATAATTTGTACTTTATCATATTAGATGATTAAGTGATAAATTATAAATATTTGTGGGACAAATATTGAAAACAAATTGGACCCATAATGAGGCCTCTTAAACCGTCCCAAGCAAGGAGAAGGAGGGAGAAAAGATGCTCTTTTGTCTTTAGCTTTTGTTCTACTTTTTGCATGAGAAACACAATGATTTCATTGCATGCAATTTCTCTTATCTAGACAAAGCACTCTTCTCCTCTCTTCTCTAAAAAGGGGCCGGCCCCTATAGTGTCTTCAAGACACTTTTGCTTTGCTCATTTTTGTCTTTATAAGATGATAAAAGCAAAGAGCAAAGTAGCATGCATTGATAACTATTCTTTCCTCTCCATCTCTCTCATATTCTCTCAAAACTAATACTACTATTAGTCTTAATATTACTAAGTGTTAGTAATACTATTATTCACATATTATCAAATATTACTAAGTGATTTCTAGATCAAAATCCTTAGTATTTTTGGTGTAGTTCTTGGGTGCAACTAAGAGGAGGTTTCCTATTATGGAAACTCGGGTTTGGAGGATCATCCATGTTGTTAGCTCAAGAAACAAAACTAGAAAGGAGTTCTAGTTTTGTGCCCTATTTTTCCCTTTAAAGAAAGGTATAAATTTCTCATCTTGTAACAAAATACTTTTGTTAACTACATAGATCTTGCTAAATCAAATTAGAGTAATTTGATTTACACTAATACTTGATTAGTGAATGGGATCCGATCCCTACAAGTGGTATCAGAGCCAAGGCTTGTAGTTACAAATTTATTTTGTTATTTTTGGAGTTTTATGTATTTATTGAGAATAAATGACATAAAATCCGAAAATAGTGTTAAAAATGGTTTTAACACGAGATTTTTATAGCATGCAAAGTTTCTGGTCTCATGAACTTACTGGTCAAATTTCGTAATTTTTGGAATTTGTTTGCTAATTAAAATGATTTTTATACAAAACCGAGTCAAAAAGTGTGTTTTTGGCTAAAATAATTTCTATAAATAGTTATAGATCGAATCTGGTCATGAAATTTTTACACAGTAATATTTCATATTTATACTTTCTGCATGTAAATTTTCAAAGTCAGATCTTGAGTTTTGAATATTTAACCAAATTTTTGTTTAAAATCGGTATGGTTTGCATTTTATGTCCAAAAATATAGTAAATGTTGTTTTCTGGACATGAAATTTATACCAATATTTTTATACATTATGAGGATGCTTTCGTATAAATTTGGGATTTTTCCTCACTGTTTTAGACGTTTTCTTGATTTTATGAGATAAAATCGATGAAATCGTATGTTATTTATTATAAAATAAATTCGTAAATTTTTCTGACCAAACTTTTCTTTTCTGATATTTTGGAAGTGTTCCAGAATATACAAAATTTTTTCAAAATAAAAATAATTTTATTTTATTTTATTTTGATTTTATAAAGCTTTATTCATAAAAGGGTTATGATTAAAGTTAAAGTAATTAGCACAATGACCACTAAAGTGAACTAAAAGCACCATGAATTAGTGAAAACTAATTTTGGGTGTTCTAAATCAGTTTAGAAGTTTTAGTTCAAGCTTAAAACGTGTTTTAAGCATTATTGATTAATATGAGATTAATCGATTAAATATGAGACCGGTTTTTAACGATATAATGCGATTATTGTTTAGGGCGATTTTGGCATGTTTTTATTTATAAGCTTTACTTTATGCATGTTTGAATGAATGTTTATTGTTGAATGAATGTTTATTCTTACTAGTATGGCCATAGTTTGTTATATTTTTACCGATATTACCCGTAATGAAAGGGAATATCGTGTGGTTTGTAATTAAATGCGATCTCGTATCGCCGGTTTGTAATTTAATAGTTTATTTCATTTATAAATGTATAATAGGATTGCTATGTATTCATTTGTAAATTTATACTTGTAACTATTTGTAAACCGAAGACCGGCGATTTATCGAGATGGAGCTTAGAAGTGTTCTAAAGCTTGCAAGGAGGAGACTTGGATGAGATCCATGTGATGAGGGACCAAAGGAGTTGGTTTCCAATTTGTAACTCCTTGTATTTTAATTACTTTAGGTGGCCATACTAGGTTTATGCTTATGCTTACTTTTGCTTGTTTGATTGCTTATTTTCCGCTCACATGCCAAAATCGCCATGCATGCCACGATATCCCACGTTGATTGTCGTTTTTAGGTCGCCATTCTTAAAATTAGTTCACTTATAAAGAATTTATATGACTAAAAATTGACAAGATCACCCACATTTTAACAAATGAATTGAGATTAAGCCTTTCCAAATGTGGCGACTATGAACCCCATGTTCGTGAGGACCTCCGCGACGTGGAACCTTGTTACCATGGGTAAGTAGTGGGAGGAAGTCCCGTGCTAATTTGGTTTGGACTCAACCGAATAAGAGTTATTTGGGGCTAATCGATGTATTTTATAGAAAATCATCAACCAAGCATTCTAGTGTAGAATTAGTCAAGTGTTGACTTATCGTTTTTATATAAAAGGAAACATGAGATGTCTAATTTTATATGAAGAACGAGTCTTGGAATCATTTATATAATTTCGTGGGAGATCATTATATAAATGGACATTTGTTTTAAAAGGGTTTTAGCAAATGTCATTAATGAACTATGAATGTTAATATATTTCCTCATATTTGTTGTAGAATTAGTTATTTCAATTCCCAATGACACCTTCAGCTCCCGCACCCATTTTGGGTATATATTCATGGTTGAGAACCGTGATGGATAAGTGTATCCTAAAGGATGACGGAGCAACTTTGTCGAATGAGATTCGACTATAAGGGCGCCGCCAATCCGACAATGTGCTTAAATACCTTACCGAATAACCTCCCATGAACCCTGACTTGGGCACCGTGGCGGCGCAAGCCGCGTACGATGAGCACCTAAAGGCTGACAATGACGTTAAAAGTGTTTTGATTTGGTCAATGTCACCTTCTCTCAAACTTCGCTTCGTTACTCATAAAAGTGCATATGAGATATTCACTAGAGTGACGACGATGTGCTTTAACACAAAGACCATGAAAGTGAAAGAGATTGAGAGAAAAGATGTTCTTTCAATGAGATTGAAGAGCATAAACATTAGGGTCATGAAAGGGAAGGGAGCTTATAAAGCTCGGTTCAAGGAAGATAAGGGTAAAGGGGAAGGCTATTGAGAATAGCAAGCCCAAACCCGGTCGTTGAAAGCGCAATTGTCCCAAATTCTTGAAGGAAAAGAACGATGGATGTGCGACATCCAAGGATTTGGTTCCTTCTAGACTTTATATGATTGACATAAATCATGATTGCATTTCTACATGGGTATGAGATACCGGATGTGGATCTCACCTTTGCAATTACTTGCAGGGGATGAGAAATGTGCGAGCACTAGCCAAGGGTGATGTAGATCTCCGCATGGGCAATGGAGCTAGAGTAGCTGCCATTTCCGTGGGAATTTTTGTACTCAATCTAGCTAATGGTTTAGAGTTGTACTTGAATAAGCGTTATTTTGTACCAACTCTAACCAAAAACATTATCTCCGTCTCCGTGTTTGATACGGAAGGCTTTTATGATTAAGAACAATCGATGTACTTTTTCATTTAATGAAATGGTTTATGGTGAAACCATTTCAATCGGAGGTATTTATGTTTTGAATGATGCCAATGATGTTTATCATATAGAGACCAAGAAGCTCAAAACAAATGAATCAAACAAATCCTACCTTTGGCATTGTCGTTTAAATGATATAAACGATAGACGCATAAAGAGACTTGTTGAGACCAATGTTCTCAAACCATTTGATTGCGAATCATATGGTACGTGCGAGGCTTGCCTTTTAAGGCAAAATGACTCGTGCACCCTTTAGTGGTAAAGGGACACGAGCAAGTAAAGTTTTTTAGGACTCATACATATTGATGTGTGTGATCCATTAAACATCACCGCTAAAGGAGGATATCATTACATCATTACTTTTACCGATGACTTAAGTAGATATGGTTATGTCTACTTAATAAGGTATAAGAGTGATGCTTTTGAGAAATTTAAAGAATTTCAAAATGAGGTTGAGAACCAATTGGATAAGAAGATAGAAGCACTACGATCGGATCGTGGTGGCGAATATCTAAGTAATGAGTTTGATTCACATCTTAAGAATTGTGATAGAGTATCACAAATTGACTCCTCCAAGCACACCACTGTTGAATGGTGTTGTAAAAAGGAGAAACCGAACCTTGCTAGATATGGTTCGGTCTACGATGAGTCAAAGTAAGCTTCCTGGATCGATTTGGGGCTTTATGCTATCGTTTGCTGTTTTCTCACTAAAATCGAAGTCCGACTAAAGCAGCTCCATATGAGATATGGACGGGAAAGGTTCCCTATTTGTAGGTTTTCCTAAGGAAACGTGTGGATTTTACTTCTACAACCCTCACGAGAACGAAGAGTTTGTCGCTCGTGATGCTGTCTTTCTAGAAAATGAGTACATTTCTAATAGACAGAGTGGGAGAAAATTTGAACTTAATGGAGTTCAAGAGCCACAAACCGAAGCAGAAAATGAGGAAACGGTTCCCTCATCTTCTAACACGGTTGTAATCCCTAGGAGGTCAGGTATAATTAGTCATCAACCTGATCGCTACCTCGGTAACATCGAGGAGGAGGGTGATTTGTTGTTATTCGAAAGCAACGAACCCTCAACCTACAAGGCGGCTATTAGTAGTCCTAACTCCGATCAATGGCTTGGGGCCATGAAATCCGAAATGGATTCTATGTACGAGAACCAAGTTTGGGACTTGGTAGATTTACCTGAAGGAGTGAGACCCCTTCAGTGTAAATGGATATTCAAAATCAAACTCGGCATAGATAAACATATTGATGTTTACTAAGCTAGATTGGTGGCAAAGGGCTTTGCACCGGTTGCTATGCTTCGATCCATAAGGATAATCTTAGCGGTTGCCGCATTTCATGAATATGAAATATGGCAAATGGATGTAAAAACCGCCTTCTTGAATGAGATTCTAGAAGAGGAAGTGTACATGACACAACCTAAAGGTTTTGTAGATACATCTAACCCTAAGAAAGTATGCAAGTTTAAGAGATCCATTTATGGTCTTAAGCAAGCATCAAGGAGTTGGAATCACAGATTCGATCATGTTATAAAACAAAATGGATTCGCTCGAAGTACCGAGGAACCTTGTTTATACATGAAGTTTAGTGGGAGTAAAGTAACTTTCCTTGTTTTGTATGTGGATAACATACTACTAATTGGAAATGATGTTCCAAGTCTGAACTCGGTAAAGGTGGAATTGGGAAACCATTCCCAAATGAAGGACTTGGGAGAGGCACAACGCATCTAGGGTATCCGGATCTATAGAGATAGATCCAAGAGGATACTAGCATTGAGTCAAGAAACTTATATCGATAAGATTCTTGATAGGTTCAATATGAAAGACTCCAAGAGAGGCTTTCTTCCGATGAGTGTAGGAATAACATTGAAGAAATCTCAATGTCCTACGACTCATGCGGAAATTGAACGCATGAAATTGATCGCTTTTGCTTCCGCTGCAGGATCAATCATGTATGCTATGATGTGCACTCGTCCCGATGTCGCTTTCGCTTTTAGCATGACGAGTCGGTATTAAGCCAATTCCAGTGAGAGTCACTGGATAGCCATAAAGGACATCCTTAAGTACTTGAGAAGAACTAAGGATTCGTTTCTAGTGTTTGGAGGAGAACTTGAGCTGCGTGTAAAGGGTTACACGGATGCAAGTTTCCAAACCGATGGGGATAATTCGAAATCCCAATCCGGCTATGTCTTTATGCTAAATGGGGGTGTTATTTGCTGAAAAAGTTTCAAGCAAAATGTCATTGCGGATTCTACAATAGAAGCTGAATATTTGGCAGCTTCGGAAGTTGCTAAAGAAGCTGTATGGATTCGGCAGTTCTTGGATGGACTAAGGGTAGTCCCTAGTGCCGTAGATCCAATCACTATTTATTGAGATAATAGTAGGGCTATCTTTCGAGCAAAGGAGCCCAAGTCTAGTAATAAGTCTAGACACGTTTTGAGGAAATGCCATGTTATAAGAGATAATGTGGAAATGAAGGAAATGGACATTTGTAAGGTTGGGACAGACGATGAGATCGCTGATCCTCTAACCAAGCCTCTTTCGAGGACTAAGCATGACGCTCACACCGCCTCTATGGGGTTGAGGCGTATGCCAGATTTCCTTTAGTTTTGAGATATGTAATGGATAAAGTATCCTATTACATATATGAAAATAACATTCATTGTTTAGAGTATATATTTACTCTTTTAAGTCATTATGAATGCATACTTTGTTTATCCGAATAGTTGTGTGACAACATTGAACATATTCAAGTGAACGGTATAAACTAAGTATTTGGTCCCTAGTCTCCCATATGAGGTGACGTCTCGGAGAGACTAGATTGCAAGTCGTTCGATGGTGGGTTCAACACCATGGGGTCATAGTGATGACTGCTCGTTTGCATAGACAGACTGTGAAACACTCTGTCGGACAGTGACGCTTATAGAATTCCTTTTCAATGAGATTGAAACCTGGTCGTGGTGGGAATTCTATAGTATTCCTTTGAGTCGATTCTTTGACTGAACCGATTATGCAGTCCTGCAGCTCGAGTGACTTTCATTTTTGTCCTAAGCCATGCCGTGAAAGGGGGTTATAAGGGCATCTTTGGGGTCATGGTGATCCGCATTATACAAAGACAATCGAGTGGAAGGGAAATGTCCACCCTCGTCAGGGTAAAACATCTTTGGGCCACTCGAGGAGTAGTCGCTGAAAATGCGTGGCCACGCTCGGTAAGAATCTACGGTAGATTCCCCGGTCAGACAGCTACTCTCCTTATCGAGGAAACCACTCACGATATATATATCTCAGGATGCAAGTACGACCTGTAAGACACCTTGCATCGAGTGGGAGATGTGAAACGGACATGAGAATTGGTAATGCACAACTTGTCTCGGACAAGTGGGAGATTGTTGGAGTAAGTGTCCTCCACAATAGTGCGATTACTTAATAAATCTCAATTAAGGAATACATGGGGATAATCCAGTATTATTGTCAATTGATTAACGTAAATCAATAACGGTTGGCTGACTAGAGTTTGACGTTATTGTCGTGATACGGCGGTAATCAATTGATCCCTTTAAGTCACACCTATAGGAACGCATTACTAAATATTTAAGCTAATTAATTGTATGAGATACGATTAGATTAGTGACTTGATAATTTGACTAACGGTTAGTCAGTGAATTAATTTAGAGAGAAATCGAGTTGTGAACTCGGATGATTGAATTTTATATCGATAAAATTATTAGAGGAGATGTGAATTAGTGATTAGCCGTTAATTCACTAATCATGTATATTTTACTAATGAGATTAGTAAAAGTACAATTCTTAAATATGTGTAAGTGTACATATATGTTAAAGGAGAGTTGTGAGTTCGATTTGATAATTTGTACTTTATCATATTAGATGATTAAGTGATAAATTATAAATATTTGTGGGACAAATATTGAAAACAAATTGGACCCATAATGAGGCCTCTTAAACCGTCCCAAGCAAGGAGAAGGAGGGAGAAAAGATGCTCTTTTGTCTTTAGCTTTTGTTCTACTTTTTGCATGAGAAACACAATGATTTCATTGCATGCAATTTCTCTTATCTAGACAAAGCACTCTTCTCCTCTCTTCTCTAAAAAGGGGCCGGCCCCTATAGTGTCTTCAAGACACTTTTGCTTTGCTCATTTTTGTCTTTATAAGATGATAAAAGCAAAGAGCAAAGTAGCATGCATTGATAACTATTCTTTCCTCTCCATCTCTCTCATATTCTCTCAAAACTAATACTACTATTAGTCTTAATATTACTAAGTGTTAGTAATACTATTATTCACATATTATCAAATATTACTAAGTGATTTCTAGATCAAAATCCTTAGTATTTTTGGTGTAGTTCTTGGGTGCAACTAAGAGGAGGTTTCCTATTATGGAAACTCGGGTTTGGAGGATCATCCATGTTGTTAGCTCAAGAAACAAAACTAGAAAGGAGTTCTAGTTTTGTGCCCTATTTTTCCCTTTAAAGAAAGGTATAAATTTCTCATCTTGTAACAAAATACTTTTGTTAACTACATAGATCTTGCTAAATCAAATTAGAGTAATTTGATTTACACTAATACTTGATTAGTGAATGGGATCCGATCCCTACAAAAAATACGTATAAATACGAAGTATAAAAATACACATACGTATAAAAATACGTACAAATACGAAGTATAAAAATACGGATACGTATAAAATACGAATAAAATACGGAGTATAAAAATACGTATAAAATACGAGGAATAGTAAATACGATGAATAGTAAATACAATGAATAGTAAATACAATGAATAGTAAATACAATGAAAAATAATTTAACCAAGTGGTGGTTGCCCAGGTGGAATTTGGGTTAACCTGGAAGTGTAACAAAGTGTGAGGTCCCAGGCTCAAATCCCACCTGAAACCAAAAAAGAATAAAAAAACCAAAGCACACCACTTGGCCACCGCAGCCCCCGTCGGGGGTGGCTTACATGGTACATGTGGTGGTGCGGGAATGCATGTATCCGGGGGGACTCAACCCCTCGTCATCAAAAAAAAAAAAAAAAAAAAAAAAATAAAAAAAATAGTAAAATAATGAATAGTGAAAATATTTAAAATTTACGAACGGGCTCAAAATAAATAATTAAGTTTTTCTATGTGTCCTGTTTACCTGAAGAACTGCTAGAACTAAAATTTCTTTATACAAAGTTCGACGATATAATTAAGTTACAGAATTATCAATTGTTACGAATGAACGAGCAAATAAGAATTTGAGGGAATGAACTACTTGAATAAAATACTTGGATTGTTCGCCATGTTGCGACTCTTGAAATTCGATGTTAATGAGGTAGCTGTCTATGGGGACTTGGGCTCCCTCCCAGAGTTGCCCAAGGCTTATAACGATCTTAAGATTGCTATTCGGCACGGTATATACAACCTCAGGGATGGGGCAACATTGATATTTCCGTGGGCCCATAGATGGTAATTGGAAAAACCAGCCCCAACCGGGGGTACCCGTCTAAGGTGATAGTCTTATTTTTCGTCGGTGATACCTTTTGAATAGCGAATACGTATGATCCTCGATTAGATGGTGTATGCATACATTAGACAAGGGATTTAGCTGTCCTTATTACCTTAGGTATCCTTAGCCTGTCAGCCATGTCCAAGTTATGTTGGCCCTGTCTACTATAGCGCGATTTACGTCTGCATGCTTCCGCCTTACTAACGAAGACTCATTTGTTATCACATGTTGAATGTATTTCCTTGTCTTGATTGACTATTGTCTGAATGACTTGATTTCCTGAGTATTGAAGTACGATTTATTGAGAATGATTATCTATGAGTGTTGTTATGTTACGTGATTGGATTTATACACATGTTTGAATCATCATGCTTTCCTTATGTGTTGCATGCCTACTTGCTATTTGTTTTTATTTATTTATTTCCTTTATATAATGCATATGTTTTAGAATTGCATGTGTCGAAAGAGTGTGCGAGAAAATGATGAGAATTTAACGCAGGTACCCCGAGACCAACGCTATTGAATGCTGGGGAGAGTTACCTTATTTATTTTGTACTTTTTGAGAGAATGTAACTAAATATATACTCTGCTTGTAACACCCTGTGTTAATTTAAGCTAATTATAATTAGGAAATCAATACTTAATCATCCTCGCTCACTTATTCTTCAAAAACAATACACTACAATTAATATTGCACCTAAACTAAAACCATTTTGAATTACTTTGAAATTGAACTTTATTTTTACATTTTCAAACTCGATAAATCAAATGAAGAATCCTCGACAATTTTCTCAACAGCAAATTTTGGCACGCAAATCGAGGTCAAACATTGACTAAATGACAAAGCCACCTAATTGTGATTAAGTCACCTAATCTTTTCTTAAATATACTTAATCATAATCCAAATCTAATTAAAGTAGTTTAAGCTTAATCATTTTGATTATTACTAACAAAACATATAATAATAATATCAAATTACTATTTCACTTTGATTTAACTAACACATTCACTAAAACTCGATATAATGAGTTACACTAAGCCTAAACTGGTAAACTTTTTGACGTCTGAGTTTAATGATTTAATTCGATAACATTCAACGAAAAAAATATATATTTCGATCGAATTAAATTTTATTTCAAAGTTGCGAGGAAAACTAGTACCCAATTTTTGTTTGAATTCGTTTTGGAGTCTATTTTCATTTTTATTTTCGATCTTACTTCTAAACATTATTTTAAGACTATATAATTCATTTCGGGACTTTTCACGTGCGCGTAAATCGAAAATTTCAAAAACGAAAAATCGGAACTTGTGCTTGCATATGGCCGAGATATTTGAGGCCAAAGGTCCAACTTTGCTTCTTCCATTTTCTTCCCTACTCTTACACACCTTACCTCCTTTACCATATTGTCTAATCCTTCTTACACTCTATATTAGTCATCATCATTTAGTAGCTTATTTAAATTAAATGATTTATGCAATTAAATACTTTTGCATTCACACACTAGTATACATTCATACAACTTATTTCTACTTAACATACAAAGCACAACAACTACTACACTACTACTACACTACTCGACATTCTCACACACACACACACACACAATACAACTCAAACACTTAGCTTATTTTCTCTCTAATAAAAACCTAACTCAAGAACAAAGTAAGCCATGTTCTTATACAACTCAAGAACACCATATGAATCTTCATCCTCTTTAATTCATTTCTTCCTTAAAACTTTCATTTCATTTGCTTAAATTTATTAGCATACTTAAATAAATCCTCACCATTTATATTTAGTACTCACTTACTCTTTTTACAATACAATTAAAATATGAACATGAATCGAAATCATAAAAGAAATTAAAACATCACCTAAACCTAAATACTACTACACTTTAAATTTTAAATTAGCTAGTTTAGTTTTAAAATAAATTACTAACTTGTGTATTTCATTTTTATGTACTACTCCTAACCAAAGACGAGGAGCAAGGAGGAGGCGTAGACTTGAGCCAGTTTGATCATATCATTGATCCCGACAACTGCTAAGCTCATTTTCATAAACCTAACTAAGGTGCTTCCCGCACACTTATGTGATAAGCGCCTCGTAAATGATTTATGTTTTCCTAGATGATGTTTTGATGCATGCTTAGTTTATTTTATCACCTAGTATTCATATGTTAAATTAGGAGACAAAAATCGAAAAATAACATTTGTGTAACCTTAGTATATCACACGGCATCCCTATTATTTTTGGCTTAATTTTTCGTTTTAATTTTTGTAAATTGCATGCTTAAAATACTTGTAATGAAATGAACATGAAAATATAATTAGTTTTTGTTTAGGATTTAAAATGAATTTGTTATGAATTTTTAAGTGTTTTAAGGTATTATGTGTGTTCTTGAATGTTTGTTGTTATTCTTGTGTTTGAATGATTTTATTTATGTGTGTTAATGTTTTGTTATGTTTTCCACTTATGATTAAATACATAAATAATATAAGATAAATTAGTTGTTGAATTAGAAGTATAAAAATCAAAAAAATCAAAATTTATGAACATATATACATATACACGGCCAAATTAATTTATATGGACCAATTTTTAGTTTTAATTTTTCTAAATAACATATTATGATTAGTATAGTTAAATTAGACTTGTATGAAAAATTTGAGAAAATTATATAAACATATAAAAATTTGACTAAATAATGTTCATATTAAAAACATTAGTGTTCATCACATCTTCATTGTGTTCTTCATCATATGACTAAGTTTTGATTTATAAATTTTATAAGTTTTAGTATTTATCGTTTTTGTTTACTAGTTTAAATCACCTTAGCATAAACTAAATAATTAGTATATAAAAACTTTAAGTTAAAAACCGATAAAATTAGAAAACGAAAATAGATTGCTACATAGTAAAAGGCCACGGCATTTGGTGTATTTTTGGACCAAAAATGAATTTGTCACTTTTTATTTTTATCACTTAAGTAATTAAAATAGTTAAAGTAATGATTTATTAATAAAAACAACAAAAGAAATAAATAGCTAAATAAATAAAGGCTCACGGCATTTAGGTTATTTTGGGGTCAATTTTGGTCAAAATAAATTTATCACTTAGTCACTAAATTTGAATAGTAATTAGGTTTATATTTGTTTATGTATTAAATCGTTAATAAAAAGAATTGACAAAACCGATAAAAATAAACGTTACATGTATTAAAATGAATGAAATCGAGTGTTACTACCTATGCTTAAATTTGGATGTGGACATACGGACTATTTAAAATGAACTACGACAACCTCGCTAAAAATGGAAACCGCTAAAAGATTAGTTAAGTATATGACTAAATAAAACCGAGTTTTACTTTTAAAATATTATTTAAAATCACCAAGTACAAAATGAACTTAACAACTTTGACCCTAGAATTTTGTACTTAGATTATACTAAGTTTTACTTCCGAAATCATTTTTCAAATCACTAAATACAAAACGAACCTAACGACTTTAAAACTAGAATTTTGTACTTAGAAAATAAAATTTAGTTTTACATCTAAAATCTCCTAAGTATAATAATTTGTATAAAAGTATAAAAAAATTACTAAGTATAAAGAAAATATAATAATAAATACTAAGTATAAAAATACAAGTACGTATAAAATACGAAGTATAAAAATACGTACAAATACGAAATACGAAAATACGAATACGTATAAATACGATGAATAGTAAATACGAGGAATAGTAAATACGATGAATAGTAAATACGATGAATAGTAAATACGGTGAATAGTAAAATAATGAATAGTGAAAAATATTTAAAAGTTACGAACGGACTCAAAATAAATAATTAAGTTTTTCTATGTGTTCTGTTTTACCTGAAGAACTGCTGTTACTAAAATTTCATTATACAAGTTCGACGTTATATTTATATTACCAGTTTGTCATTATTAATATTTGTGAACGAGTGAATGAGAAGTTAAGAAAACGAGTACTTGAATAAAATACTAGGATTGTTCGCTATGTTGCGACTCTTGAAATTCGAAGTTAACGAGGTAGCTGTCTATGGGGACTTGGGCTCCCTACCAGAGTTGCCCAAGGCTATTCAACGATCTTAAGATTGCTGTTTGACGTGTGGTATCAACCTCAGGGATGGGGCATACTTGATACTTCCGCAGGCCCATAGAATAGTAATTGGAAACGCCAACCCCATCCGGGGGTACCCGTCTCTGGTGATAGTCGAACTTTTTCGTCGGTGATACCTTTTGAATAGCGAATACGTATGATCCTCGATAGGTAGTGTATGCATACATTAGACAAGGGATTGAATCGTCCTTATTACCTTAGGTATCTTTAGCATATCCAGACTTGTCCGTCTTAACGGCCCTGGCTGCTACTGCGCGGATTATGTCTGCATGGTTCCGCCTTACTAACGAAGACTCATTTGTTATCACATGTTGAATGCATTTCCTTGTTTGTTTGATGATTATCTGAATGACCTGGCTGAGTATTGGAATGCGATTTGTTGAGTATGATTATTTGTGAGCGTGGTATGTTATTTGATTGGTTTATACTCGTATTGAATCATCATGATCTCCTTATGTGTTTTACTTGTATGCTTGCTATTTGTTTTCCTTGTTTATTTAATATTCATATTGCATATTGTTTTAGAATTGCATGTATCGAAAGAGTGTGCGGGAAAATGATGAGAGTTTAATGCAGGTACCCCGAGTCTTGACCGTTGATCAATCAGGGGATTGAAGGCCTTATTTTGTAATCTATTTTGAGAGGACTTGTAATCTAAATACTCTGTTTTATCTCTAAACTCGTATTATGTATACTGAGTTTGTTAAACGATAACAGCTGGTTTGTAATATATAGACTTAATTAATTTTCCGCCTTAGTTTAATTAAAGTCACGAAAAACCAGGTTGTTACACTGCTTATCCTTAAACTCGTATCATGTATATTGAGTTTGTAAGACGATAACAGCTGGTTGTAATATATAGACTTAATTAATTTTCCGCCTTAGTTTAATTAAAGTCACGAAAAACCAGGTTGTTACCGTTTCCTTGGCCGTTGTTTAAAAAAAAAAAAACAAAGCAAAAAAAAAAAAAGAAGGGAAAACCCGTTATTTTTATAAAAAAAACAACGGTTTTTGAAAACCGTTGTTTTTGACCAAAAATAACGATTTTTGTAAAAAAAAAAAAAAAAACGTTTTAAAAAACCACTTTTAACAACGGTTTTTTTCAAAACACCATTATAATAAATCCTTAAAAATAACCTTTTTTTTTGTAAAAAACCGTTTTAAAAAACCACTTTTAACAATTGTTTTTTGAAAAAAAAAACCCATAAAAACAACGGTTTTTATGAAAAAACCGTTTTTAATGCTTTATTTCGTACGCAATTTTAATTGATATTTTTGTTTACGAGAATACTATAAAAAACAGTTTTTATCAAAGAACCGTTATTTTTAACTCATTTTTTTAAAAAAAAAATTACGTAATTGGTACATTTCCCGTCAATACGACGATACAAATTAAAATATTATTCCTGCACAAAATTCAATCCATACTCATTCAACAACTATAATATACGCCGCAATCTATACATACTCATTCAATAACAATATATATACACCGCAATAAATCTCCAATTAACGTCGGAGTTCCACAAAATACCAACAAATTGTTTACAAGAGCTCACATACTTAGCTTGCTTCAATTGTCGACCATGGTAGTTAGAGCCATCGAAATCGATGCCATTGGCGGACCCACCGACCTTTGAACGGCTATGTGAGGTAGAGTGCAGCGTGATCTTTCAGTAGGTTAAAACGGATCTGCATTCCGTTTGGCGGCGACCAAGGAATTGACCGTCAAAGTCGGTAGGTTGTCAAAACTTTGAAGGGCCATAACTTGGCGCCAGAGTGTCCGATTGGGGCAAACATTTTTTTTAAACTGTTTAACTTTTCGAGATCTACGCCATGGCAATGTCCCCAAGATTCATTGACCAAATATTTTTTTTAAAAAAAAAGGCCTCTAAAAGGGTGTTGTGGCCTTTTTAAGGTTTTACATAGCAAACAAACCTCCAACTCTAAATGTCGTCCATCAACAAGTTGTGTACATGACCAACGAGCCAACAAAGTTAATATGCCACGTAATGATATATGTAGAAGCGAGAAAACAAACCTAAAATAAGAGCTCCAAACCTTAGAAATCATAATTTAAGTAATTCCTTACAACGAAAATTGACTGTCACTTTGTTCGTGATGCCATCCAGGATGGTCTTATTGCGCTGTCCTATGTTCCGACTAGTTGCCAGCTAGCTGATATTTTGACCAAGTCACTTGAAGTTACTCAGTTCACGTCGTTGTTATCCAAGATGGGCGTTCGAAATTTGCACGCTCCAACTTGAGGGAGGGTAATAAGGCCCAGTCTGTAATCTGTCAAATATTCTATATTTCTATATTGGGCCTTTCCAAATTCTAGTATTGTGGGGTTTCCAAACCCAGTTATGTGTGTGTATAAAAATACTCATGATTCTATTCAATAAGAGATATACAATTGTTTAGTTCATTCGTAATATTAGTACACTTTGATCCAATCTAGACCGTCTAACACTAATAGAATTGTTAGACGGTTTTATTTAAGTCGTACTCATGATAATTTTGGGTATTCTAGGTACTCATCATTTGACAATTAAAAAAACCCACTTTTCTCTCTAAAAAATCCTAAACTCTAACTTTCTTCCTTGCAACTGCCGCCGCCTCCAATCCTCCTCTAAACCATTTACATCTCAGCCTTTCCGCCGGAGATTTAACCATTCTTTGGCTTATCGCCGGCGGATCGGCATCGAAGCTTTCACTACAAGAATATCTACTACGGGCTACCGCAAATTGTCGACTGAATATAGTAGTCGCCAAATGGCAACCGAAATATTGAGCGGGCGACTGAAATTACGACAAAAGGCGACTAAGAAGGCGACTAAAAAAAATAGGCGGGCGACCGACATCGGTTGCCAAATAAAAGAGCGGGCGACCGCAAGTCGGTCGCCAAATCGGTCGCCCCTCAATTTCGACTATATTCCCAGCAACTCTCCCCTACCTTCTTCATTTCACATTTTCCTTAGGAAAAAAAAAAAACCGCAAGAACACCTTCGTTTTTTACGGTGCAAATCTGATTTTGTTTTCGATTTTCGGGTTTAATCTGGTTCATTCTTGCTTTGGAACTTCTAATCCTAGCCTAATCACTTCAATGTATGTTAATTTTTTTTTGTTGTATGTTATAATTATATTATGTTAATTTTGGTTATACTGTTTAGATTTTGTAATTATTTTAGTATTGTTATGTTTGAATGATGTTTGGTTATTGTTTGTGAAGTATAGTTTGGTTATTGTTTGTGAAGTATAATAGGTGTTGAATTTGTTTAAGATTAGAGAATGATTGATTTCAATTGAAATTAGGGTTTGTGAAATTGGTTTTTTTTTTAAGCTTGAAATTGGGGGGGTTTTAGTATTGTTTGAATGATGTTTAGTTATTGTTTGGGAAGATTAGAGAATGTTTGAATGATAGTTTAAGATTAGAGAATGTTTAAATGTTGTTTAAGATTAGATAATGTTAGATTATTATTTTTATGTTAGAATATTTATTGATTAAGATTAGTGTTATTATTTTCTATTAATGTAGGATTGATTTCAATAAAATTTAGGGATTGTTAGTTTGGGGTTTTTTTTTGTTAAGTTAATTTTTTGAGTTGAAATTAGTTCTCAAATATTAAGTTGGTTGAATTACTTGTTTGAACTTTTGGGTATTGAATTATTTCTCTTATATTGGTTAGCTTATAATAATGAAGAGATTGGAGCGCGAATGGATGTATGAGGAAAGATTTGATAAGAGAAAACGACCTATTGAAAAATATGTTAAAGGAGTCACAGAATTTATTGAATTTGCGAAACAACAAAAAGAATATCAGCTTGGAGAAAATAACATTAGGTGTCCTTGTACCAAATGTAAAAATCTAAAATACGTTGATGAATACTCCGTTGAAGAACATCTTATCTCTAACGGCTTTCTTCCAAATTATTATCAATGGATTTGCACTGGAATATAATATTTTTAGAGATAATACCTTTAGAGATATGGTCGTTGATGCACTGGAATATAATATTTTTAATAATACTGAAACAATACATAATAATGAAGAAGTTCCAAATCCTCAAGCTAAAGCCTTTTTTGACATGTTAAATGCTTCTGAAAAATCGTTGTTCGAGAAAAGCAGAATCTCTTTGTTACAAGCCGCCTCTAGAGTTGTAACGTTGAAATCTGAGTTCAATATGCCATTTCAAGCTGCTGATGCTATTGCTTCCTAGTTGGAGGATTCTGCACCCGAAGAAAATGTTATGACTCGATTGTATTACAATACAATGAAGGTCCTCAAAGGCCTTCAACTCCTCATAAAAAAATTCATGCATGTAAAAAAGGATGCATGTTATTTTGGAAGAATGATGCCTTACTAGACAAGTGTAAGGATTGTGGAAGGGATAGATATGAACAAAGTGAGGGAGAAATCGTTTTGAAGGGTAGTAGAAAGGGTGGAAAAGGGAAGAAACGTCAAGCAAAAAAGAAAAAAGTTCCAGTGAATGAGTTAACTTATTTCCCACTTTCAGCTCGATTGCAAAGATTGTATGCCACAAAAAATATTGCTGAGCAAATAAGGTGGCATAAAGAAAATCCGTGAAAACCAGGAAAGATGTGCCATCCGAGTGATAAGGAGGAGTGGAAGCGCTTCGATGAAATGTATCCTGAGTTTTCTCAAGAACCTCGTAATGTTCGACTAGGATTGTGTACTGACGGATTTGCACCATTCGGTCAATTCGGTAAAAATTATTCCAGTTGGCCAGTGATGGTGACACCGTACAACCTACCACCTTGGTTGTGTTTAAAAAGACAATTCATCTTCTTAGCATTACTCATTCCTGATCCAGACAATCCTAAAGATAACTTGGATGTCTACATGCAACCATTGGTGGAAGAGTTGCAACAATTGTGGGAAGTTGGTGTTGAAACTATTATGATGTGTCTTTGAAACAGAATTTCCAGCTCAAGGCTTCTCTTTTGTGGACCATTAATGATTTTCCTGCTTACGGTATGCTATCTGGATGGTCTACTGCTGGTCGAAAGGCGTGTCCATGTTGTATGGAAAATAATAAAGCGTTCTGGCTTCCTAACATCAATAAAATAAGTTGATTTGATTGTCATAGGCAATTTTTACCTACGACTCATATGTTTAGGAAGAACAAGAGAGCTTTCAAGAAAGGAAAAGAGGAGCACAATCATTCTCCTAATCGACTTACGGGGGAGGATATATGGCAACGCATTGCTAATTTTCCGACGACCGTTGACGGCACGAAAGAAGAATTCAAGGAGTTGAAGAAGAAAAAGAATGGTTGGTATAAAGGAAGCATATTCTGGGATATACTGTATTGGAAAAACGATGTTAATTAGACACAACTTGGATGTCATGCATATTGAGAAGAATTTTTTTGAGATGTTGATTAATGCGGTAATGGATGTCGAAGGGAAAACATGTGACACGGTAGGTTCGCGAAAGGACTTGAGACTATTTTGCGACCGCCGTCAATTACATATCCGTAGTGACGGTCAAATTCCCAAATCCATTTTTGCTCTTGACAAAACTCAAAGGAAGTTGTTGTGTGAGTGGTTAACCAAGCTGAAATTTCCCGATGGATATGCTTCTAATTTTCGGCGATGCGTAGATGTTAACAAATTCGTCATAGCTCACCAAGCACATCAAGTGTATTATGCTTCTTATCCGACCGTTGCTAATGATAAAAATCAAAAAAATTGCTGGGCGGTTGTTAAGAGTAAAGCACGTTCAGAAGTAGATACAACATTTTTCCAAGAAGAGGTGGTATCAAATGGTACTACTTTGTGTGAAGTTGATGACGTTGTTTACAATGTCAATGAGATTGAACTAAACGACGATGAAGGAGTTGAGGGGGCTAATCTCGACGAACTCTTAGAGGTGAATGAGGACGACGACGATTTAGAGGAACGTGAAGAAGAAGACGACGAAATAGTTTCTACTGATGAGAGTGACGATGACGAAGACGAGTACGATAGTGATAATGAAGATGGTGAAGAGCACGACAATAATGATGATGAAGACGAAGACGAGGATGACAACATCTTTGATGATTAGATTTTAGTGCAAATTTTTTTTTTTTCCGTATGTATGTTCGACAACATTTTAGACCGTTTATATGTAATTTTAAACTGTTTTAATTTGTAGTGTGTTACTAACTTGTCTCATTTAATAATATACTCACTATGTTGTTTTTTTAGTTTGAATTATGTCGTCAGGGCGAATCAGAAAAGATAGTTCCTCCAGATCGTCATTGAGGTCCGACGAGGAGAATGAGTCGTCGGATAGTCAGGAGACGCAACAACAAAACGAAGACCAGGAGGCAGACGACACCTGTTGGAGCTAGTGTCCTCCACAATTAGTGCAATAACATAAATAAATCTCTAAAGTTACACAGGGTACATTCTGTATTTAATCAGTTGATTAACGTTTATCGATAACGGTTGGCTTGCTAGATAAGTTTGACGTTATTGTCATACAGATGGCGGTGATCAACTGGTCCCTAAGAGTCACACCTAAAGGATGTGTTTGAGAGATGTGATCATTTGAGAAAATAATCATATCGATGCCTTATTTAATGACTAAAAGGTTAGTCAGTGTTGTTTGACTAAAATGTTAGTCAGTGTGATGATGATACGGTTATTTAATATTGATTAAATAATAAAATAATATTAGCTGAGACGAATTAAAAGTAATTCATGAATTGAATATAAAATGTTATATTTAATTGATTAGGGTAATGGGTGTCGATGGTTTTCCACCTTGGTTTTAACAAAACCACTTGCAAGGAACATGGTTTACTAAAACCATGGTCTAAGACATTGTTTTAAAAAACCATGGGTGGAGTACATAGTTTTCTCTTGAAAACTATGTGCTATTGACTCCCTCTCTCTACTTAAGCTAATTTCACTCCTCCTTATCTATAGGAACTCATTCATTCACTCATCATAACTACAACACAAATACTTGAGAGAAAAAAGTTTCCTCTCTAAAATTATCTAGCAATCTTAAGGGCATATCTCATCTCATCTTGGGTGTAACAATTAGGAGATACCATATTTTTGGTATTGTTCTTAGGCCTTTTCACAAGGATTAAAAGGTTAATTCTAAATCTATATATACTATGTTATGCAATTTTAATTTATGACTATAAATCATATAAAGTTTTCATTAAAATCCTGTGATTTTAAAGGACTATATACAGATATAATCCTACAAGTGTTATCAGAGATTTAGGGATAATGAATTTTTATATGGTTTTCATAAAAATCGATTTTGTATAATTTTAAACCAATTTTTCCATTTTGGCCGAATGGTTTTGGTTGTGTGCCGTGAGTTTTGATTAATTCTTGGCTTGTTTTGGTCCATTTGATTCATAATTATCAATGGTTTAAGATGTTAAAACTATTACATATGATTTTGAATAAGTTTTGATTTAATACTGATTAAATTAAAATATAAAAGGACCAAATTTTTGTATGTTAATGAACATATTAGTTTGTTAATCATTAGATCTATATGTTTAAGATGTTTAATTTAAAACGTTATTTTGAATCTCTTAAGTCAATATTTAATAAGGATTAAAGTTGAGTTAGTATCGATCTAATTATTAGCATAATCGAATTAAAACTGTTTAATTCATTGTCTCATGTTGGCCGAATTAAAGATTTTATTTGGTAATTTTTATTTTTTTATTTGGCCGTGATAATTTTAAAATAAAAAAAATATATATATAATTTCGGTCTGTTTTTGTTTTGGCCGAAAGTTTTTTTATTTTATTTTGGAAATTAAAGTTTTGTTATATTTGTTATAAAGATAACAAATATTAAGTTATTATGAAAAAGTTCATGATATGTGATACCAAATATTTTGAAAAGGTTTAAAATATTATTTGAGATCTAATTTATGTTATACTGATAATATAAATTGATTTTTGGATTATTATTTTGATTAGTTTTTATGAACAATTAAGGAATTGTTGCATAATTATAATCATTTTTAAAAGGGTGGTTTGGATTTTAATCTATTGCTTGCATTGGTTTTGTTTTAGTTGATGCTTTTATTTTGTGAATGTATGTTTGAATGGTTTATTTTACGCATTAATTTTGTACAAAAGGTTGTAATTTACTAGTGTGGCCTTAGAAGATTGTGTTTTCGTAATGAAGGAAACACAATTTTGGTTGTAATTTTGAGATCTCGAATCTCCCATCTTGTAATTTTATTTTTTTTGGCATATTTTGAATTAGAATGTAAATAGGTTTATTTTGTAATTCAAAATGTATTTTGAGAAGATTCAAGATGGAGATGCCCAACTCCCACTTAAAGCCCAAGATGAAGAATGAAGACAAGCTCAGGGTCCATGGATGGATTCCAATTTGTACGTTGTCTTTATTTTCATAGGGATAGGCCACACTAGGTGTTTTTCGTTTTTGCGTTTTCTTTTACCGCTTTTATTGAATTCACGCGTTAGATAATAGCATCATATTCCGCCTAAACTAAACCAAACCACCTAAAATGCATGAATATGGATCATATAGTTGCATTCTATATCATGGACATACGGATGTCACTTGTTTAGGGCTATCACCTCAATTTAATCATTCACGTAATGCTAGATATTTGTTCACTTAAAATGAATTAAAATGAGATGATGGGACCTTCCACTATTCTAAAATTGAGATTTGTCTTTATAGGAAGAACTGCTATGAGCCCTTTCTTCGTCGGTAGGCATGTAGGACCTTACTCTCCACATGACCCCTTCTACGTTGGGTAAGTAGTATGTGTTGACCTATTTTACCTCAACATTATAGTTCGAGTAATATCTCGTAGTTATAATGGACTAATAGATAGGATTTACTGAAATCTATCGACCGAGAATTCTAACAGTAGAATTAGCCAAAAGGTTGGCTTATCAATTTAAAGAAATTGAGTCTTGGGATCACTTATATAATTCTCGAGGGAGGTCGATTATATAAGTGCACGAGTCATTGCATTAAATCGTTATTGCTTTACGACTTAAACCTTCAAAACGATGTTTTCTTATCTTCTCTCTTCTTCTTCTCTCTTTTCACAGTTTCGAATTCGTTATATACAGATATAACTGCTAAAACAAATGGCTGCACGTACTGACGACCCAATGCCAAGTGCCACACTAGACCGCGAATCATGGCTTAGAATTTTTATGGGCACCATGAATCAGTCAACTCGACTGAAGAGTGATGGGTCCAACTTTTCTGATTGGGAGGCCGCATTACGGAATGCCGCCATCGTTGACGGTAAGCTCAAGTACTTGACTGAGCCACTGCCGACTAAACCAGCTCCCGATGCAGGAGCAAATGAAGTCGTTGCTTATAGTGATTTCATGATGGAGACGGGTGCGATACAGAACGTACTCATCTATGCAATGGAATCCAATTTGCAAAGACGGTTCATAACCCAGGGTGCAAACAAGATTTTCACCACTCTGACTAAAGAATTCTCGAAAGCACCGAGAATCAAGAGTTATGAGTATACCACTCGTTTCTTTGAAGCGAAACTCCAGAAGGGCCAACCGGTTGGTCCACACCTTCTCGAAATGATCGAGAATGTTGAGAAACTGGAGGAGCTTGGTTGCAAGATCGATGAGAAGATCATCATTGATCGAGTGCTCCACTCCCTTCATGATGGGTATGCCCTCTTTAGGGCAAACTATTACATGAATGACATGCAGAAAATTCTGCATGAGCTTCACTCACTCCTGGTACAGACGGAGAGTGATCTGAAGGTGAGTGGGAGCATGAAACAAGATGTTCTCATGATTGGCAACAAAAGCAAGGGTAAGGGTAAGGCTCCGGCTAACGTAACTGTAGGAAAGCCAAAATTTAAGAAGCCAGTGATTGCTAAGAGTGGGCCTGGTGAGTCTAGCGGTAGCTCACAAGGCAAGGCAAAAGCGAAGCACAGCATGGAGTGCCACCATTGCCACAAGTCTGGGCATTGGAGGCGCAACTGTCCCGTGTATGCTGAGGACATAAAAGCAGGCCGCGTCACTCTTGTTGGTATGTCTTCTTTTATTCACATGATTGAGATTAACCATGCAAGTTTCGGAACATGGGTACTTGATACTGGTTGTGGTTCTCATCAGTGCAATCATTTGCAGGGCCTAAGAAACATCAAAACTCTGGCAAGAGGTGATGTAGACCTGCGAGTGGGGAATGTAGCAAAAGTTGCTGCCGTTTCAGTAGGAACATATGTAATCCAACTCCCGAGCGGATTTGAGTTATTTCTGAATAACTGTTACTATGTATCTAGTTTATCTAAAAACATTATTTCTGTATCCGTTCTTGATAAAGACGGATTTTCGTTTTTAATAAAGAATAATAGCTGTATTTTCTCTTTGAACGATATGATTTATGGTAAAGCAGTTTCCATTAACGGAATTTATGTTTTAGATCAAACCACAGATATAATGCATGTGATTAACAAGAAAGCAAAGGTTGGTGACAAAGATCAAACCTATCTGTGGCATTGCCGTATAGGACACATAAATGAGAAACGCGTGAAAAAGCTCATTGATAATGGGACAATCGCCCCATTTGAATATGAAACTTTTGGCACATGTGAATCATGTCTCATAGGCAAAATGTCTCGAATTTCCTTCAAAGGTGTTGGAATGCGCGCTGTTGACCTATTAGGACTCATACATATTGATGTGTGTGGATCTATGTCAATCAACGCTAGAGATGGATATAGGTATCTCATCACTTTCACGGACGATTTGAGTAGATATGGATATGTCTACTTAATGAAGCATAAAAGTGAGTCCTTCGACAAGTTCAAGGAATTCCAGAATAAGGTTGAGAACCAACTGGATAGAAAGATAAAAGCACTACGTTCAGATCTTGGTGGCGAATATCTTTCAACTGAGTTTGATCGACACCTGAAAGACTGCGGGATAGTACTACAGTTAACTCCACCCAGAACACCACAACTGAATGGTGTGTCCGAACGCAGGAATCAAACATTACTTGATATGGTTCGATCCATGATGAGTCACACGGTTGTACCTGACTCATTATGGGGCTATGCTCTTTCGTCAGCTGCTCTTATACTTAACCAAAGTCCGTCTAAAGCTGTTGACAAGACTCCATACGAGTTATGGAAGGGAACGGTCCCTAACTTGTCCTTTATTCAGGTTTGGGGGTGCGAGGCTTATGTCAAGTGGAGACACGAGGATAAGCTCGGCCCGCGATCGGTCAAGACATACTTTATTGGTTATCCAAAAGGAATGTTTGGTCATTAATTCTATTCGCCTACCGAACACCGAGTTTTTGTTGCGGTGATGGGCTTAGTCGCGTCACCTAATCAAAAGTAAATCCGGACAAACTCTAATGGGTAGCAAGGGTAAGTCGGGTATCGTATCCGCAGGGAGAAGGTCGAATTGCTGGTTATTTAGGACGATTCTAGTCTCGGTTCGAGTGCGGGATTGGTTAACTAAAGCTAGAGCGCAAAAGTAAAGGATTAAACTTATGAGGGAAAGGTCTAGGGAATCGGGTTAGGCAATGGGTAAGTCAAGGCCAAGGATGATGATCGGAATGAGTAGGTATCGCACATGCTAAGGATAACGCTCGGCCTCTCGGTCTTAAGCTCCTCTAGGTCTCGAATGCGGGCTCTCGCAACTTACAAATGAGGGTCCTAATGTTTAGTCTCGCGCCTACCCTAGAACTAGGCTTCCGTTCTTAAGTTCAAGGGTGCTAGATACTCGCTAAAACGTGATCAAGGTATCAACGAGAGCAATCAAGCAAAGACAAAACCTAACTCAACAAGATCATCAAACTCAAGCCAAACAATCACCCATGCTTCACCCTCTCACCCTAGATAAAGAACTACTCACTCATAGCGAAAACAACAACGAAAACGAAAGCAAAAGATGAAATCATGATCAATGACAGTATATAATGAATTGACAAACAAAAGAAAGGAGGAATTGAAAATACCAATCAGAAAATTCCAAGAAGAAGAAGATGAATTCAAGCAACAAAACCAAATAGACGATCAAACGAACATAAACCGAGTCGGGAATTGAAATACAAGAAGGAAAATTAATCAAAACCTAATTTTTGGAGAGAAACTAGTTTAATGTGTCTAGAGAATCCTCAGAAAAATTCGTGCAAAAATAAGATGTTTTGGCCTCTCAAATGAGCGATCAATTTTAAGCCAACGAAGAGACACAAGGCTGCCGAGGCGGTGAGAGTGCCGAGGCGGGAGTGGGTTGGTCCCGGACGGGATAAGAGCTTCCCGTGTTGTTCAGATTTTTCAGCTTTGGTTCTTGACTTGTACTTAGTTTTTTTCTTGCTTCATTCTCTTCCCAAGGCTACGGGACAAGGCCTACATCGTCACAAGGAGTAGGGACAAGGTCTACATCGATCACATGAACTTCAAATCCCGTCCCTGTAACAACCTGGTTTTTCGTGACTTTAATTAAACTAAGGCGGAATATTAATTAAGTCTATTTATTACAAAACCAGCTGTCATCGTATTACAACTCATTATATATAATAAGAGTCATAGATAAAACAGAGTTCAATCGATTACATTCTCTCAAAATACAAAATAAGGCCTTCAATCCCTTGTGTAGATCTACAATCAAGTCTCGGGGTACCTAGGACTGTTACCAAAATTAGCTTTTTCAGCCCCACACCTAATAAGCAACACATATGCATATATAGCAATGCAGATCATAAAGCATAACATGAAATAGTTCATTCAACAAGGCAATAAAATCATCAGATCATCTCAATTCATAATCATGTAGGCAAATCATCATCACATCATTCATATTCGGGGTAGTCGACCCTTTTCAATTATATCCATATAGTAACATAACTCGCGAGTCTTGCCTACGAGGCGGCTTGTGTACTTTCATAGCGAATCACCCATATGATTCTCTATCGAAGTGCACTAGTTACTCAGACTCGTACATCAGGTCAAACACTAAGTAGCGTACGTGATAACTACCTAATATCCAACACAACATGGATAATCTATCATACGTTGTCCTATGAGCCACAACAAGTTAGGATGGAAGCATGCAAAACCCTACAAAAGCAAGGCCTGCGCAATAGCTGCCGGGTACATCAAGCGGACTTTAATGCTACAGATACCAATAGGTAAGAAGGACGATTCAATCCCTTATCTAATGTATGCATACACCTCTATTTAGAGTCAACATACCCCTCGCTATTCGGGTAAGCAAGTTTTCCTAAATAAAACGATTAATACCTATCGACAAGGTCCCCGGATGGGATGGTCATCTTCCGTTACCTCGTATGGACCGCAGGTCGCAACATTTATGCCCATTCAAGGGATGTATACGGCCGCTTGCCTAAAGACTACGAGAGTCATTAGGACGCCTCAGTCAGCACTGAGAGTGAAAGAGTCCCCATACGCGGCTACCTTTCTAACGATGGCACAATAGATTCGCAACATGACAGACACCCGAGTAATCACACTTACTTTCTTTATCATTTTCTCGTTTCTTTACTTCTCCAGTGACAGTTCATAATAATTAATAACGTCGAACTTGTATAACGAAAATTTAGTTCTAGCAGTTCTTCAGGTAAACGGAAGCACATACTCCCTCCGTCCCGGTCATTTGTTTACACTTTCTATTTAGGGAGTTACGGGTCATTTGTTTACACTTTCCATAAATGGTCATGGGTGACCCATGTGGGAGGTGGGCTCCTACTCCCTTAACCAATTACATTTCATAATTTTAAGCAAGCGGGACCCTTTTTGTACTTATATTATTATTCTATTAGTTTTTTCTCTACATCTTTCCTCACATCGATAAATGTGTATAAAGTAAATGTAAACAAATCACCGAGACGGAGGGAGTAGAAAACTTAAATATTTATTTTGAGTCCGTTCATAAATTTTAAATATTTTCACTATTCATTATTTTACTATTCACCGTATTTTACTATTCATCGTATTTACTATTCATCGTATTTACTATTCATCGTATTTACTATTCATCGTATTTTTATACGTATTCGTATTTTCGTATTTCGTATTCGTACGTATTTTTATACGTATGCGTATTTTTATACTTCGTATTTTATTCGTATTTCTATACTTTGTATTTTATTCGTATTTTTATACTTTGTATTTTATTCGTATTTTTATACGTACATGTATTCTTATACTTCGTATTTATACGTATTTTTATACTTAGCATTTTATTATTATATTTTCTATGCTTAGTATTTTCTTTATACTTAGTATTTTTATATTTATACATTTCTTTATACTTAGGGTATTTTACAAAACACTCTTTTTATTTACTAAGTATAAAATTCTAGTTTTAAGGTCGTTAGGTTCGTTTTGTATTTAGTGATTTGAAAAATCATTTCGGAAGTAAAACTCGTTTTAAATTTAAGTACAAAATCTAGTTTCAAAATTGTTAAGTTCATTTTGTACTTAGTGATTTTAAATAATATTTCAGAAATAAAACTCGGTTAAATTTAGTCATATACTTAACTAATCTTTTAGCGGTTTCCATTTTTAGCGAGGTTATCGTAGTTCATTTTAAATAGTCCGTACATCCAAATCCATTTTGTAGCAAAGGTAGTAACACTCGACATAGTTCATTTTAATACGTGTAACGTTTATTTTTATCGGTTTCGTTAATTCTTTTTATTAGCGATTCGTTTTACAATCTAATATAATCCTAAATACAAATCAAATTTAGTGACTAAGTGACAAATTCATTTTGATCAAAATTGACCCACTTTTAATAGTAAAACCGTGGCCCTCTATTTATTTTTAGCTATTTATTTCTTTTTATGTTGTTATTAATAATTCAATACTTTAATTAATTTAACTTACTTAAGTGATAAAAGTAAAAGTGACAAATTCATTTTGGGTCAAAAATAGACCCCAAAACCGTGGCCATCTATACTTGGCCCATTTTTGTTTTCGTTTCCTAATTTATCGGTTTTTGACTTAAAGTTTTTATAAATTAATTATTTAAATTATACTAAAACGATTTAACTAGTTTACGATTTTCACTAATTATTTTATTTCAATTATGAATAGTGATTTTACTCACTTTAATTTTCTAACTTTTTCATTATAAAGATTTAGCTTATTTAACTTGTATAATTAGTATTGTATTTATTCACTAGTGGATTAAAACATCATTTAAGTAAAACTTTAATAAGATTATGAATCAAACTAGTTACATAAATGAAGAACACTTGAATATATGAAGAACTCTAATATTTTTCATATGAACATTAATTAGTCAAATTTTTATATGTTTATATAATTCCCTCAAATTTTCCACACAAGTCTAATTTAACTAAACTAATCATAATATGTTATTTAGAAAAATTAAAACTAAAAATTGGTCCATTTATTTAAAGGAAGCCGTGTATATGTATGTATATGTTCAAGTTTTTATTTTTGATTTTTATACTTCTAATTCAACAACTAACTTACTTTATATCATTTATATATTTAACACATGTGAAAATCATATACAAACATTAACACACAAAAGTAAAATCATTTTAAACACAAGAATAACAACATTATTTTCAAGAACACATATACTTTAAAAACATGTAAATTTCATAACAATTTCATTTTTAGTCCAAAACATAAACTACTTATATTTTCATATACATCTTATACCTAGTATTTTAAGCATGCAATTAACAAAAATTAAAACGAAAAATTAAGTGAAAAATTGTATGAATGCCGTGGGGTTTTTCATGGGTAAACATTATTTTATTTTTCGATTTTTGTCTCCTAATTTAACATGTGAAGCTAGGTGATCATAAACACAATAAATATAACACATAACATTTATAGCATGCGATTTACAAAATTAAAACCTAGTGTGCGGGGACACCTTAATTAGGATATGGCGAGCTAGCTTAGCGATTAATAGGGATCCACTATATGGTCAAAGCGGCTCAAGTCTATGCCTCCACCTTGCTCCTCGTCTTTGGTTAGGATTAGTACATAAAAATGAAATAAGCAAGTTAGTAATTTATTTTAGCTAGAACTAACTAAACTAGAAGTTTATAGTGTAGTATCGTTTCATGTTTAGGTGATGTTTTACATTTTTATGAATTTGATTTATGTTCATATTTATTTTCAAGCTTAAAGAGGAAGTGATTAATAAATATACATGGTGGAGAAACATCTTAAGAGCTTAAGTGAATTAAAGACAAGAAAAATAAATGATTTAGGAAGAAAAGTGTAAGGAAGAAGATGAAGATCAATGGTGTTCTTGAGTTTGAAGTTGAAGATGTGCTTACTTGTTCTTGAGTATGAGTTATTTAGAGAGAAAATAAGTTAGAGTGTTTACTTGTGTTTGTAAGTAACGAAAGTTGTAGTAGAAGAAAAGTATACTAGTAAACTTGTAGTAAGTTTATTATTTAGAAAGTATAATGTTTAATCTAATTAAAATAGGATGTGATGATGAAATAATGTAGGATGGTAAGTGTCTTAGACTTTGTAGAAAGGAGGCATGGTTGTGTAAGAGAAGGGAAGAAAATGGAAGAGGATAGTGTTGAGCCAAGTGCTCCAAAATCTCGGCCACCATCACCAACCAAGTCCCGATTTTTACGTTTTTGAAATTTTCGATTTACGTGCACGTTAAAAGTCTCGAAATGAAATATATAGTCTTAATATAATGGTTCGAAGTTAGATCGAAAATAAAAATGAAAATAAACTTCAAAACGAAATCAAAACAAAAATTGGGTACTAGTTTCCTCACAACTTTGAATTAAAATTTTATTCGATCGAAATATATATTTTTTTCGTTGAATGTTATCGAATTAAATCATTATACTCAAACGTCAAAAAGTTTACCAGTTTAGGCTTGGTGTGACTCATTATTTCGATATTTAGCGAAAGTGTTAGTTAAATCAAAACGAAATAGTGATTTGATATTAATATAATATGTTTTGTTAGTATTAATCAAAATGGTTAAGTCTTAACTAATTTTGTTCGGTTTTGATTATGGGTAAGTATATTTGAAAAAGGAATTAGGTGATTTAATCACCTTAAGTGGCTCGGCCACCTTGGTCAACATTGACCTCGATTTGCGAGCCAAAATTTGTCGTTGAGAAAATTGTCGTAGATTCATCGTTTGATTTATCGAGTTCGAATATTTAAAAATTAAGCTCAAATTTAAAGTATATCAAAATGGTTTTAGTTTAGGTGCGAGAAAGCTTGTAGTGTATTGTTTTTAGGAAATATTTGAGCGAGACTGTCTAATTATTGATTTCCTAATTATGATTAGCTTAAATTAACACGGGGTGTTACAATCCTCCCCCCTTAAAGAAGTTTCGTCCCCGAAACTTAAAGTTAACTAGGTTTCTGAGGTTACCTGTGCTAAACAGCTCCGGGTATTTCTCCCTCATCGACGCCTCAGTTTCCCAAGTCGCTTGTTCGGTATTTTGACCTCTCCAGAGTACCTTTACTAGGGGTATTGCCTTTCGTCTCAAAGTCTTAGCTTCCCGTTCTAAGATCTCCACCGGTTTCTCGGAGTACAACATATTAGGCTCGATTTCAATGACATCTGGCGTGATGATGTGGCTTGGGTCAGATCGATATCTTCTTAGTTGAGATACGTGAAAAACGTTGTGTACTCTTGATAAGTTAGGCGGTAAGGCAAGTCGATACGCCACCTCTCCGATTCGCTCAAGTATCTCGTAGGGCCCAATATACTTCGGCTCGACTTCCCTTTTAAGCCGAATCGTTTTACCCTTTCATGGGCGACACTTTCAAGAATACCTTGTCCCCTTACGAAATTCAATAGGCTTACGATGTTTATCAAAGATACTTCTTCTGACGATCTTGAGCTGCCTGTAATCTCTCTCGAATGATCTTAATGTGTTCGATTTGGTCCTGAATAGCCTGTGGTCCGGTACCCACATTGTCGCTAGCATCGTCCCAACAAACTGGGCTTCGACACTTTCTTCCATACAATGCTTCAAAAGGGGCACATTTGAGGCTAGCATGATAGCTATTGTTGTAGGAGAACTCGATTAGTGGCAAACTCTTTTCCCAGTTGGCGTTAAACTCCATCGTGCAAGCCCTCAACATGTTCTCTAAAGTTTGAATGGTTCGTTCGGTTTGGCCGTCCGTAGCTGGGTGGCGGTGCTCATTTTCAATTGACTACCCAAAGCTTCTTGTAGTTTCTTCCAGAAATGAGAAGTGAATCTTGCGTCCCTATCTGAGATAATATCGATGGGAACACCATGAAGTCTAATCACTTCTTTCTCATAGGCCCTTGCTAACTCCTCCAATCCCCACGTCTCCTTTATTGGAATAAAGTGGGCGACCTTAGATGTCGATCCACAATGACCCATATTGCATCCTTACCACTCGAGGTCCTTGGTAGTCCCATAATGAAGTCCATTGAAATTGAGTCCCATTTCCCTCGTGGTATTTCTAATGGTTGTAGAAGTCCTCCCGGTCTTTGATGTTCGAATTTTACCTTCTGACAGATCAAACATTTAGCCACGTGCTCGGCTATCTCCTTTTTCATCTTGATCCACGAATCGCAATTTCAAATCTTGGTACATCTTATGCTCCGGGATGTATCGAATATCGTGTCTTTGTGTGCTTCGTCCAAAATTCTGCGTTTTAACGCTTCATTGTCCCAGATACACCACCTCCTTGAACCGAAGACTCAGTCGTGGTGAATTTCAAAACCTTCTGTCCCTTCTGATGGGATCTTTTCTCGGATCGTTACTAACTCAGGGTCTTCCCATTGTAGTGCCCGAATGTCATGGAGTATCTCGGGTTCTACTACCATTGCATTTAATTCCGCGTCATCGGACTGCACCAAGTCCAAGTCCAATCTTCTCAAGTCTTGAACGAGGTCTGATGGAATTTGTAGAAATATGAAGCACGATATTACTACTAAAATGTTAATCATATTAACATGCCCAAGATTATACAAAACGATAGTAATATGAATTACAAAAGAATAGAAATAACCTTTCTAAACTTCAACGGAAGGCCTAAGAACTTCCTAAAAACGTACCCGAAATACGTTTTCAAAACCAATATTCAACGTAGAATATCTCTTAACGATTGCACCCAAAACGTTATATGAAATGCCTTGAGTTTGTACTAGAAAACAAGGTATATATTACGAGTAATATATGAAGTATATTTTGGAAATTAGATGAGTGAAAATATGAGAACAAATCTCCCTATTTCCTCTTCTCTTTCTCGGCTCACACACACACCCTAAACACACTAAAAAATACTACTAAACTTATGAGTAAATAAGTTAGTATATAAGTGTGTTTAGTGGGTAGTTTTAGGAGTTAGTGGGGGGGTAGTTTATTTAGTAGTGGTGAGAGGAGGTTAATCAAACATTAACTACCTATTACATACTAAACAAACAAACTAAAAACATCCTACATACACACACATTACACGACACACTTGCATAGTGTGTGTGTGTGTTTTGTTTTTAGTATTTACATGTACATTACATGTAAAATAATATGTATAACACGTATTTAATTAATTGACTATCGTATAATACAATGAATTAAATAACATAACTTATAGCATCATTTTAACTATAAATATCAAATATATTTATAATATATATGGAGCTCATAACTATTATACATATGTGAATTAACACTTAATCCAGCTCATCTAGCTGAATTGACATTTAATTCAGCTCACCCACTAATATAACAATAATCTATTTAATCACATTAAATAATTATAAGAATACATTTCCAAATTTCTAACTGCTTAGATATATTTAAGGCATCAATGTAACCACATTACATTTCATAAAATCGTCCTATAGGTGTGACCGATAAGGACCAGCTGATCACCGCCATCTATATGACAGTAACGTCAAACTTTCTAGCAAGCCAACCGTTACCGATATACGTTAATCAGCTGATTTTAAATACAAGTATCCTTTGTGATCCTGTAAGAGATTTAATAAATTAATCACACTAACTGTGGAGGACACCAGCTCCAACAATCTCCCACTTGTCCTTACAAGTGTTTGTGTGTGATTAACGATTCTCATATCCATATAAATCTCCCACTCAATGGTAGACTATTTGCAAAGTCGTACTTCCGCAAGGTCGTATCTAACAAGTGATCGTATCAAGAGTGGTTTCCTCGACTAGAGAGCAACTAACTGATAAACAAATGTATTCACAACATTCGAGCATGGCCATGCATTTCAGTTACTACTCCTCAAGTGGCCCTGAGATTAAAAACGATAAGATTGGATATTTTCCTTGACTCGAATCTTGCAGATTAAAGCACGGTATGAAATGACCCGAGAAAAACTCTACTCGGCCTCCTTTTACGGTGCGACCACGAGAAAGAAACCAAAGTCACCCAAAACTGCCCTTATCTCAAGAAACAGTCGACAGTCAAAAGAATCGACTCTAGGAACACAATGAACGTCCTATCCACGACCAGGCAAAATGTCTGTACATTTAGGACTTCATTTTAAGTGGTCACTATGTCCTACGCAGTATCCTTTATACCTCGCATATGTGTTTGATCAGACATCACATGTCCTTATGGTTATTGAACCTACCATCAATCAACCCACAATGTAATCACCTAGAGTTATCAGCTCACTTTGGTGATTATGGACAAAACATATATAAAGTAAATCAGTTCACTCAGTGGCGTTCAAAATTGTCACACAATCCACATGAAATACCATATATAAAATAATAATTTGATGATTACAAAGTAGTAGTTTTAGCAGATACATTATCTAAAAAACAAACTAATGAAAATCAGGAACACTCTTCAGTCCCATTGATACAACATGTTCAACATGTTTATTGTACGACAATGGCTTCGTGAGAGGGTCCGCTATGTGTGGAACCCGGGATCGGACCCAACTCGGCGTCTTGCTTAAGGGCGGATTTTAAAGTTAAAAAAGATTAAGTTGGAAAAACCTTTAAGAACTGTTATGGAGTCGCCACCTATTTATCGCGGAAAATAGGAACCTGCTACCATGTTCTAAGTTAAAAACATGTCCTAGATTTTGGAGCACGCCGACACCCCTAGATCTAAGGCTTGTGAAACCAGATTGGATTCGGGGTGAGGGTACTTTAGAAAAAGAGTTAATTCAAATAATGATTTATGAAAACCTTTTAGAAAAGCCTATGTAAAAATAGCCTCTACTGACCTAGAACAATCCATGTAAGATGATATTTGAGCTAATGTTATCGCTACGTACAAGTGCGATAAGGTTGTAAAAGAATGCAGATGCAGATGCAAAAAGATTGATTAAAACCCTCAGTTTAGCATGTTTAACTTGTTAACGAATACGGTTCAGTTAAAGGTCGAATTCATTGTTTAAGTTGATTTTAATGCAGAATAAGAAGGGGTGCAAGATGCATGCAAATAAAATAAAGTTCAATTGTCCATTGGTTTATTTTATAAGGTCGGTTGCTTATGCGACTTTGGCTTGTCATCGGATATGGAGTGTACCCGAAGTAATAAGAACACTTGGAAGGCAAGCGCGCTCGGGTGCCAAAGCCGGGGGGGGGGGGGCGCTAAAGTGTAGACCCCTTTGTTAGTCCATAGAAAATAAGAAAAAGCTTTGATCCAAGTGGATCGGTACCTACCTTGTCCTGACGCTTCAGATCTGGGCAGAGCTTCGCTTCTTGAACTTGAAAGGAGGATGAATTCAACACGGGATGGTGTGTTGAACTCAAGGATTTGAGTGCTTGAGGCTTTGAGGGTGTTTAGAAGGGTGTAAGATGTGAAATCTGATGATAAATTGTGTGTTATGAGGTCGGGTATAGGGCTCTATATATACTAAAAACCTCGGAGAAATTAGGAAAGCAGGGAATAAAAACAAGCCGAGGAACCGCATAGGCTTATGCGGTTGCCAGGGCAAACCCCATACGCCTATCACGGTTTCCCCTCAAACCGCATAAAATTTGTGCGGTTTGGAGGTGTGGTTCTAGGCCTAATTTCCTAGTTTCGGTTTGACGAAATCTTTGAAAGATTACGTGATAATTTGGACGTGTGGCTCAAGAAAACAGCTAGGATAATCCTGAGATATTTTGTGGTGTTCAGAGCTTTGGAGTGCGGGCAAAAGGCTTGGGTTTGGGCTCGGTTTCGGGCCCGAGACCCGGAAAAATGTAAAAGGTGTATTTCGTTGTATTTTGTGGAATAAGGTAAGACGTGAAGTTGTATTTTGTGTAAAAGGGGGCTAAATAGCGGTTTTAGCTACCGGGCCTAAATTTAGGAATTTAGGAATGCTGAATTAGACCTTGTTAATGTAAAAGGACCAATTGTAGTGCAAATGCGAAGCTCATGCCAAATGAAGCAGGACGAGGACCTAGCTAGACTCCAAATGGACAAAATGAACGTTTATTTAAGTGTGATGTGATGCGACCTAAATCATTTTAACATTTAAAACGACTCAAAATGAATTCGACGTTAGTTAGAACCGTATAAGTCAACGTTAAACATGCGTAATAAAAGTCCGTGTTACATCACAGGGTTTTGTTTGGGAGGGTACGGATATGGGTATCCACAGAGCCCCCAGTTTGACTGAGCTCGGACTAGAGCGCTAGTCAAACTCCTACGACCATATCCGGACCATTACAGTCTCGATATGATCAGCGGAACGAAGCATGTGTCCATGGGTGAGACGAGGACTTCGAACCGGGCTATGCGGGGAGGGGCGTGCGCATTTTAAGGACTTGGCGGTCCGTGCATATTATAAGGGCCTGCCGGCCTGCCGGATGTCTTCGTCGTGCTTGTTGTCGTTTGTTGGCGTCTTTGCGTGTGCTTGTTGATGCTGGTGCTTGTGCTTGTAATGTCTTCGTATTGCATGTGTTGGATGTAAAAAGGGCTAGAGTGCAGGGGTGCATGTGCTTGTAAGATGTTTGGGTAAGTGCTAGTGTAGGCTTCGTTTGTGTAATGCTTATGCTTGAACTCGCCGAGGAGCGTCTATGTAGAGGGAAATGCTTGGAGTTAGGTGTATATTGCAGAGTGCTTGTGCTTGGGCTCGCCGAGGAGTGTCTATGTAGTCGTAATTGCATATGATTGCCTTCCGTGGTGGAGAAAAATGATGTAATGCTCGTGAAGAGCGTTCGTGTAGCTACATGCAGTATATTGAATGCTTAATATACGCGTATGGCGGGCTGTAGGTGACGCCCTGACCCAAGCACGGGACGTACTTGGAGTTGCATTGGGGCTAAAATGAATTAGGAATCGAAAAGTAGGCGTAAAACGAGAGAAGACCGAGAAAAACCAGGGGCATGAACCGCATAGCCTTATGCGGTTCGTTGGGCAAACCGCATAAGGTTATGCGGTTTCCCTAGTTGGCTGCTGGGGGCTTATATAACACGAGCAAACCGTGAGTGAAGCTCATTGTATCATTTCGGTTTTTCAACTCAAAAAACGTCATTTTTCGATTTCTCAACCGTTTTTGCTCGTTTTTCTTGCGTTGCTTTGCTATGGAACGAGGTAATGCTCCATTTTAACTTGCTTTTACGTTATTTGTCGTTGTAATTAGCTAGTTTTGCCTTGAAATGTTTGAAAAGACGGGTTTTGAATGAAAACCCGAGTTTTGCTTGAAATTTGCCGTTTGAATGCTTGAAATTGACGTCATTGTGTTGCATTATGCCATGTGAACGTGTATGTGTGAATTGATTGTGATTTAGACCGTCTTTGTGTGAAAAACGTCCAAATTAGGTTTGGGTCCAGCGAACCCGAATTTTCCGACCGAATTTCAATTAAACCGGATTGTAGGATGCCCATAGCGAGTATAGCATGCCTATAACGTTAGTTTTGCGAAAAAGTCGAGTTAGGGCTTTCAAATCGCCGTCTTAAGTCGTAGTTATACGGAGTAATTAAGGCGAATTGGGGGTTTTTGATCGGAGTGACCAAAATGCAATTGCTTGTAATGGGTTGTTGTTGGGGACTATTATGGCGCGTAGAAACCATAAAGTTGTGATTTTGAAATGCAGAGAACGGTTTTCGGCTTAATTGTGAATTAGGCCTAAAAATGCTCTGTAGGGCGTATAGTGTAATGTGTTAAAAGGAATGTATATGTATTATGTGAGTATTATTTGTGTGTATTTGCGTATGTGTATGCCAAGTTGTATACTTGCATGTATTATAGCTGTATGTAATGGTTGTGTTTGGTTGCAGGGGAAGGTTCTAGTCGTATTACGAGGTCAAAATCCCGCAGGAGTGCTAGCTCGAGGACCGAGGGAGCCTCTAGCTCGAGCGGCTTAAGGCGTGCGTAGTGAGAGGAAGCCGAGCCCTGCGTGATCCGCCCACGAGGCGTGGTCGACCACGAGGTAGGGGCCGTGGGAGAAATGTTCCTGTGCGTGATCCTGAGGACGAGCTTGCTCAAGAGCTGGTGGATGAGCTGGAAGCCGAGATGGAGGTTGCTGAGGAGGTCGAGGAGGTCGCGCCTAGGGCGAGTAGCTCTAGGCCGCGAAAGTCACGCGCGAACAGGGCTTTCGCGAAGGGTTGGGATGGCCACAACCTTCTCCTTGCTCCGTAGAGACATGTTTCCTATCGAGCGACGATGGGTTGGGATAAGGGCCCGATGAGGACTTTCTCGGGCGTCTCGTCCGCAATGTGTGCTTTTGAGGAGAGGCTTCCGCCGAGGGCGCAAGCTTGGGTGTTGCGTAGTGCTTTTGGCCCGTTGGAGGGAGATTGCGAGGAAGAAGCAGACGGCGAACCTGATGTTGATCAGGGCCTTCTTGGATAGGTATTAGGACACCACGACGACGTTCCATATGCCTGGCTTTGAGGCCGGCATTACCTTGTCTGAGTACGCGGTCATAACGGGGCTGCCGTTTGGGGATCGCGACATGGATTTTGAGTTTGCGCCGTCCGTTGTGGACGAGGTTGTGACTGATGCGGTTGGCGGTGGTTTGGAGGTGATTTGTGAGGGTGCGCCCCCCTATACCTTCAAGAGGAGCTATATCTTGGAGTATTTTGAGGGGAAGACCGAGTATGGCCCCTCGGAGTGGAGCGACGAGCAGAATGCTCGTATGTGGTTGTGGTGGTTTGTGAGCGCCGTGTACTTCGGCGACAAGGGTGAGCGGGCATCGACATCGGTCCTTATGCACCTCCTGGATTGGAATGCAATTGGGACGTTTGACTGGGTGACGCCGTCTCTGGGCTTGTGCATTCGTTTCTGCATGGATGCTGTGAGACCGCGGGTCATGGATCGAGGGTCGCGACTGTCCTTAGTCGCGCCTGGCTTCTTGATGGAGGTACGTATTGATTTCGTTTTTGTCTTAGGTGCATTGTTGTTCATTTTTGTTGTCTTTTGTCCTTGTAACATGTTTTTGTTTCTTGTGTGCAGTCGTGGATTCTTAGCCACTTTCCCTTTCTGCTCCCCAGCGTCTTTGTCGCGGATCGTGAGGAGTACCGTGATGCACGTACTTGGGGTACGTGTAACCGTGCTGCATTTAATTGGTCGTATGATGATGTTAGGGATCGTCTGAACCGAATGCGATTTGATGAGGTTTGTGCTTGAACCATTTTAAATAGGGTGTACTTAAAATGATCGTATTGTATCTGTATTTGTGAGCGTGTTTGTCTTGTCTTTGTTTGTAGTTCTTGCCATTCCCGTGGGGCCAGTACAGGGATATTCCTGAGGGCATTGGGGCTAGGTTTGCGGTGCGAGAGACCCAGCGCCTATACATAACGACGCCGTATGGATCGGTTTGGTACCTTGGAGAGCGTTTGGTCTTTCAGGCAGGGTGGCCAGCTCCGGTGGTGCCTAAGGATCCGCCGAGGGTCCTGTTTGAGCGAGGGGTTTCTGCTCAGGATCGTGTAGCGTTGTATGGAGAGGGAGAGTCAGTGAGCCTCCTCTGTCCTGGGGAAGAGTATGCCCATTTTGCCCAGTCTCGGCTTGCTTGTGGGCCGATTGAGGCATGTGTGCTTCGGTGTTTGGGGGTGCGTAAGGTAATTTTTGGTGAAAAATTTCCCTGACGTGTGCGTTTTGTATTTGTTTTGCAGGAGTTTGATCCCGAGATGGCGGAGCAGCCTGATGACTTCCCTACTACTATCGAGTATGATGACTCGGGCGTCCGTCGTACCTTTGTTCTGCCGACGTACTTGCCGGTGACTACTGACGCGGGCATGGACAGCTGGACGAGCAAGGTGAAGAAGGTATGTACTTGTGTGATTGTATGTATGTGTATAAGCCCCCAGTTTGATCGAGGTATGAAGTATATCGATGATCAAACTTGTGAGAGTCGTTTTTTGTGTTATCCCCTCCAGTTTGGTTTAATTTGGGTGAAATTAAGGTAAAGTGGGGTGGACTGCGTTTGTTTTGAAATTTCCCCCCTAAGTTTGACTTAATTTGAGTGAAATTAAGGCAAAATGGAGAAAAGTGTGAACTGTGTTTGTGTTGTGTTTCACAGGTGGCTAAAGAGGCGCATAAGAAGCTATGGCGTATAGCCAACAGGTGGAGGATGGCTTGGGCTGAGCAGACAGCGCAGTTGTGTCAGAGCCGAGCTGAGACGGCTCAGATTCGGCGTGAGTTCGACGAGTATCGGCGCCGTCACCCCGAGTGAATTTGTGTAGTTAAAGATTGTATGAACCTTTATGTACATGTCGTTGTAGCTTGAACTTTGAACTTTGTTGTTGTAGCTTGAACTTCGTCAGAAACCTTGTTTGGTGGGCTTGGTTGAAGAAATGATATGATTCGCGTGTGGGATGCGTTGATGTTTATTTTAGATTGTGAAAATGTTTTGCAAAAAGTTCATTTTAAATGCGAAATGAGCTCGTGTGAATGCGAAAAATGTTATGCGTTGACTCGTGGTAAGAATCGGAATTGCTAAAGTGAAGCGTGATGTTGATGTATGGGGAACAACGAAAGAATGTCGTAGCCCAAAGTAGGTTGTAGTGTTTTAGGAAAGACGAAATTAGGAAAATTTTGAGAAAAGCTGACCCACGAAACCGCATAGGCTTATGCGGTTCGTGGGTTAAACCGCATAAGCTTATGCGGTTTGGACAGCAAACCGCATAGAGTCATGCGGTTTGTTGGCTTGGATGTAGCGCTGTATTTCCATATTTCGGACATTGTTTTCCTATATAAGGGGAGGGGGTGCGTGCCATAATCTTCATTCACAATCACTTCTCTTCTTTGTGCTTTTGCTTTAGGATTTTGCTTTCACAAATATATTGGGTATATTTATAAAAGTTTTTTTTGTGTCCAAGAAAATGGAGGAGCATTTTGATGCTCTTTTGAAGAGGTGGACGTCTTCCTTGAGTTCGGCAATGAAGAAGGCGGTGTATGATGACGGTGCGGGTGTATTTATTGGCTTTCGTCAAATGAAAGTCGATGTAGACTTCCTTGATTCGTGCTTAGATTATTGGGATCCTAGCTTGCATGTTTTTAGGTTTCCCGGGGGAGAGGTGTGCCCTTTGATGGAGGAGTTCTCGGCCATTGCTGGATGGTCGAAACGGACTACTCCTGTGGTCGTGAGGAGTGAGCTTTGTTACAACGGGATGTTGCGAAACTTCCTTGGGATGACAAACGCTCATGCTGCAGGTTTGTTTGAGGGAGGCAAGGTAAACATGCTTCTCTTGTGTCAACGATATATGAATAAGGCTGATACTAGTATTTCGGACCGTTCTAGGCGGAGGGCCCTTGCTTTTTGTTTGGTTCATCGTTATGCTTTGCGGGGTCCATGCCAGGCGGGTGTTCGGAACGCGAGGTATGCTCGTGTTGTCGAAGAGATGGAGAGGACATGATCCTTCTGCGTTGATCCTAGCGGAGACTATCTTTGGGCTTGACGGCCAGTTATGCTAATCGCCCGAGCTCGCATGCAGGTCGCGCTAGGATTCTCAACGTTTGGCTCATGGAGAGGCTGAGTGTGTATAGAGCTCTTCCCCTTGGAAGTGTCTTCAAGGCGGCGGGGACGACGTCTCGGAAGATGGATTGGGCTAACCCTCGGGAGCGTTCACTCAACTACTACCGGGGGTTTGTGAGGGAGAGCAGCATTCGTTGGTATGTTTCGTGGTGGGGTATTACGGTGATTCTGGCGCCGTCTATTGCAAATGCGTCTCGTGGGTTGATCTTTGTGCGGGTTTGAGCGAGTGTGGATTCATCCTCTTCGCTTGAAGAGGCAAATCGGGCTTGCTCAAACCATACCCGAGCAGGATACTCAGGTTGGAGGGGTTGTTGTCCTAAACAACCAAACGATTGATGCTTGGATCCGAGGATGGTCGGACCGTGTTACTTGGGCTGTGCCGGAGCATATAGAGTCTAGCCGTGTTACGAACTTCTATACACGGTGGTACCGTTCCAATGATCCTAAGGAACGTGAGAATCAAAGGAGGAGGGAAAAGAATGGGCCAAGGCCCTCCTTGGCGTATGAGGCGGTGCGCGAAAGGAGGGACTATGGTGATCTTTGTACTGTTGGTGCAGGTGTTTCTTCTTGAGACCCGGTAGCGGGAAAGGCTTGGACCAGAAGGTGACCGTTAAAGATCGCCTAGGGCCAAGGATCGAGGAGCCCCAGTTGAAGCGGGATGAGGATCCGATCGAGCCCTGTGTTTTGAGAGATCTACTCCCGTCCTTAGGTCGAAAGTTGTGGCGGATCGGCCTCTTGAAGATGAAGAGGTCAACCCGAAGCGTCAGAAAAAGACTTGAGTAGTTTGTTTTGTTTAGTTTAGAAAGATTCCTTTATTTAAATACATGTTTTAGATTTGAATAAAGGGCTAAGGAGGCTTGTTCCTAGCTCCTTTCTAAATTGCGGAAAATTCTAAATAAAGTAATCAAATAGAATTGATTTGCTTTTGTCTTGTCTCGTTGTTTTCTCTTGTTTGTTTTCAAATGTTCTCGACCTTTTTAAGCTTCGAACATTCGCATTAAATCCTCGACCTTTTTAAGCTTTGGATTACTTTGTTTGACTTGTTCCGTTTTTAAGTCCTCGACCTTTTTAAGCTTTGGACTTGGATTTGTGTTTTGTTTTGACTGTGCTCTTGACCTTTTTAAGCTTTGAGCGTGTCTTTTTGTGAGTGCAACGCCCTTGACCTTTTTAAGCTTTGGGCATGCGTGCTAGAAAAGTTCGGTTGTACTTTTGACAAGCTGCCTACGTATCTGCTTTTGAATACAGAATCAAACCCAGAGTTCGTGTGATTCCGTTGAGCTCTTTGCAAAGCTGCCTACGTATCCACAGTGTGTGGAATCAAACCGAGCGTAGTTCACTCATGCGAGAGCGAGTTTTGTCCTTTTTGTGAAGTACATTGCAAATTTGTTTAAGGGTAGTATTTCTTGAGTTGATCAAGATTTGTTGGTAGTCGGAAGTCTTGACCGTCAAGGTCAGTTAGCGTTACTGCTCCTCCGGGAAGGATGTTTTTGACCAAGTACGGCCCGGCCCAATTGGGTTTGAATTTCCCCCTTGGGTCGACTGGTAATGGTGCTCGGACTGATTTGAGTACTAGGTCACCCACTTTAATGTTTCGTGGTTTGACCCGTTTGTTGTAGGCGCGTTGTAGGCGAGATTGATACATTCGGACTGTACTTAGTGAATGTAGTCGTCTTTCGTCTAAGAGAATGAGTTGTTCGTAGCGTTCGCGTGCCCATTCGGCTTCAGGAATGTCTGCTTCCATGAGGATTCGAAGGGATTGCATTTCGATTTCTACGGGTTGAACGGCTTCCATCCCGTAGGTTAGGAAATAGGGTGTCATGCCCGTGGGTGTGCGGATTGTGGTGCGATATCCCCATAATGCAAATGGGATTTTGTGGGGCCAGTCGCGGCAGGTGTCGATCATCTTTTTAAGGATTGATACGACGGTTTTGTTTGCTGCCTCAACTGCGCCGTTGGTTTGCGGTCGATAGGGTGATGACTTGTGTCGTTGTATTTTGTATTTGAGAAGAAGTGGCTCGACTTCTCCTTGAAAGTGCGTGCCTTGGTCACTAATGAACTCGTGTGGTATGCCATAGCGACAAATGATGTTGTTTTGTATGAATTTTGCGACTTCTTTTGTGCCTAGCTTGCGGTACGATGCGGCTTCGACCCATTTGGTGAAATAGTCGATGGCCACGAGGATGAAGCAGTGTCCTCCTGCTCCTACGGGTTGTACTTTGCCAATGACGTCAATTCCCCATGTGGAGAAGGGCCATGGCGAGGTTAAACTGTATAGTGGTGAAGGAGGTATGTGTTGTACGTTTGCAAAGATTTGACAATTATGACAATGTTTGACATATTTTGCGCAGTCGGCTTCCATGGTTGTCCAGTACCATCCTAGCCTTATGATTTGTTTGCACATGGCTCGTGCGTTCATGTGTGGTCCGCACTCGCCATCGTGTACTTGGGACATAATATCGTGTCCCTTTTTGTGATCGACACATAAGAGTAGTGTGCCTTGGGGTGTCTTTTTGAGTAGTTTGCCCATTTCCAGCACGAATTGTGACGATAATAGGCGTAGGGCTCGCTTGGCTCGTTTGTCAATGTTTGGTGGGTATTCACCGTTTGTTTTGTAGTTGATGATTGCTTGGTACCAAGGGTCGGTTTGTTCTTCCTCGGCTTTAATGTCACAGATGTAGGCGGGTTCGTTCCGTCGTTTCACGACAATGGGGAGCGTTTCCATCCCCGGGGGTATGTTGATTAGTGACGCGAGTTTGGATAACGCGTCGGCGGGTGGTTTTCTTCGCGTGGGAGGTGTATGAATTCTACGTGATAGAATTCGTTTATGAGTTCTTGTATTTTGCTTTGGTATAGTGCCAGGTTTTCATTAAGTATCTTCCATGCTCCGGATACTTGGTTGATTATGAGGGAGGAGTCCCCATAGACTCTTATATTGCGGGCGTTGAGTACAAGCGCTGCTTGGAGACCGTGCAAGCATGCTTCGTATTCCGCGGCGTTGTTTGTAACGTCAAAGTCCAGTTTGATTGATAAAGGTGTGTGTTCGCCATTCGGGGATATGAGAAGTATTCCTACTCCACATCCTCGATAGTTGGAGGAGCCATCGAAGTATAACTCCCATTGTTCTTGGTTGATGTTGTAAATCCCATAAATGCGGAAGGGATGTTGTGTCGATGATTGGTTCTTCGTTGATTGCATTTTCGGCTAGGAAATCGGAGACTGCTCGTCCCTTGATTGCTTTGAGGGGTACGTACTTAAGATCAAATTCGGCTAGGAGCAATGTCCACCTGGCCATTCGTCCGTTAGGCACAGGTTTCTCGAAGAGGTACTTTACGGGGTCCATTTTGGAATAGACCTTCGTTTGGTGTGCTAGCATATAATGACGGAGCTTCTTAGATGACCATACTAAAGCTAGACAACTCTTCTCGACGGGTGAATATCGAGTTTCGTAATCGAGAAATTTCTTGCTGATGTAATAGATTGTATGTTCTTCGCCGTTTATTTCTTGAGCGAGCATGGCGCCCATGGCGGTGGGTGTTGTTGTAAGGTATAAGGATAAGGGTAAACCTTCTTGGGGTGGTTGTAGAACCGGCGGGTTAGTTAGCAGTTCTTTGACCTTGTCAAATGCTTTTTGACATTCCTCGTCCCATTCAACGTGGTCGGTTTTCTTGAGCTTCTTGAAAACTGGTTCACATATCATGGTCAGTTTGCTGATGAAGCGTGAGATGTATTGGATTTGGCCTAAGAAACTTCGAATCTCGTCGAGGTTCTTCGGGGGTTGCATTTCGAGGATTGCTTTGACTTTCGAGGGGTCAACCTCGATGCCTCTTTGGCTCACTACGTGTCCTAGTAGTTTGCCGGATTTGACTCCAAAAGTACATTTTTGGGGATTTAAGCGCATTTTGTATTGCCATAGGCGAGTGAAGAACTTGTGGAGGTTAGTGATGTGACCACTTCTCTCCTTTGATTTTACGATCATATCGTCGACGTAAACTTCGACTTCTTTGTGCATCATGTCGTGTAAAAGGGTTGTAGCGGTGCGTTGGTATGTAACGCCAGCATTGATTAGGCCGAAGGGCATAAGCGTATGTGATATGTCCCCGGTGTAATGAAGGCCGTTTTTGCCATGTCTTCGCAAGCCATTTTGATTAGATTGTAGCCTGCGTAGCCGTCCATGAAGGATAGGAGGGCGTGGTCGGCGGTGTTGTCGACTAGGACGTCCACATGGGGTAATGGAAAGTCATCTTTAGGACTAGCTTTGTTCAAGTCGCGAAAGTCAACGCATACTCGAATTTTGCCATTCTTTTTCAGGACTGGGACCATGTTTGAGACCCACTCAGGATACTCGATGACTTGGATAAAACCGGCTTGTAGTTGTTTTTCGATTTCTTCCTTGACCATAAGGGACCATTCGGGACGTAGTCTCCTTAGCTTTTGCTTGATGGGTTTGTATCCGGGTTTGATGGGGATGCGGTGTTCGGCGATGCTTCGTTCGATGCCGGGCATGTCTTTGTATGACCAAGCGAATACGTCCTTGAATTCGCTTAGGAGTTGTGTAAATTGGGTGCGCTCGTGTTCGTCTAGCGAGGCACCTAGTTGTAATTCCCTTGGTTCTTCGGGGGTTCCCACGTTTATGGTTATGGTTTCCTCGATGATAGGGTCCTGTGTTTTGGGAGAGACAATGTTTGCAATGTATTTGTTTAGAGATTGTTCATTTTTATCGCATGAGTTAGTGCCTTTTGTATTTTGTGTGTTGTTTGTTGCTTGTTGATTGTTAGATGTTTGTGCTTTGTTGTTTGTTTTAGCTTGAGACAAGGCGTAAGCAAATTTATTCATTTCATTATTTTGAGAAGAATTATTCGACAATTCAGAAAATTGCTTGGAGCTAGCCTCCGTAAAAAGAAAGTCTAAACTAAAGCTAGAGTCTAAGATAGATGGGTCGACAGATGACCCGACACTTAGAGCATTAGAAGTTAAGAGAATTTCTTCTTCTTCTTCATCGTCTTCGCTGTTTGAGGAGCTGCTTGAGCTGCTTGAGTTGCTTGAGGTGCTTGAGTTGTTTGGGGTGCTTGAGTTGCTTGGGGTGCTTGCCTCTTTGTTTTTGAGGTTGGTGATGTGGTCGAAAAGTGGTCCTTCACCGGTGATAAGCTGGAAGTGATGACCTTGTGCATCAGTCCATTTCAGCGTTTTATACCATCCATTAAGGGTTTTATCAGTGGCGTCGGCTATCAGCTGGTTAGGGTCGAAACGTCGATCACGCATGATAGTGGCGACGATCTCTTCATTTTTGATGCCCGGTGGGGTCCGAGGTGCATTATGCTCGACCTCACTAGAGTAGCAGGCTTCGGATGTGTGGATGAGGTCTCGAAGGGAGGTATTTCCGTCGACTTTTCCTCCTGGGGTGAAATATGCGTCTAAGTCAAGGATGTAAGGTCGTAGGGTAACCTTGTGGGTTGACTTTCGTTTTTGGACTTCTTTAACCATTCGCTCTTGGTCACCGTCCTTGGGTTTGTAGCCTAGGCCCATGGTGAGCCAAAGGCTATTGTTGTTTGTTGTTTTGAAGGGTTTGTAGGTTTTGATTGGTGTACGCGTGATGGCGCCAACTTCGAAGTCGAAACCACATAAGTCTTCTGCGGGTTCAGCCACAATTTCGGCAGAATTGGGCTCTTTTGGTGTATCGAAAAGGGCTCGGAAGTTTGAGGCATTCAAGGTTATGACTTCCTCGTTGAGAGAGATCTTAACCTTTTGATGTAGAGTAGAAGTTACGGCCTTGGTGGAGTGAATCCATGGTCGTCCCAGGAGTATGTTATAGGAAGGGGTCATGTCGATGACTTGAAACTCGACTTTTCTTTCTATGGGACCACTGCGTATGTGAAGAGAAATGGTTCCTTTCACGTGGCGTCGGGTTCCGTCGAAAGCTTTGACTCCGTCCATGCTTGGGGTGAAGTCTTTGTCGGATAGGCGGAGGCGGTGTGCGGTGGCCAATGGTAGAACATTGACTGCAGAGCCGTTATCAACAAGGGACACGGGCAAAGTTTTCTTCATACATTCAACGCTGATGTATAGGGCGAGGTTGTGGTTTGATCCAAATGCGGGGAGATCGTCGTTTGAGAAGGTGATAGCCCCCGGTAACCAATCCCTAGTGACATGGCTGACCATTTGATCTGGGGAGATCTCAGCGTCTGCACATGCTATTTGTAGAGCGCGGATGAATGCATTCCTATGTTGGTGAGTCTCGTAAAGGGCCCGGATGGAAACATCGGCTTTTGTCTGGCGAGCTTCAAGCACCTCATTCGTGTTTGGTGGTGGGATTCTTTGTGGATGTAGAGGTGTGCTTGTGGAAGGAGCGTCTTCCTGAGTGCGGCCTTGCCTTTCTCGGCATGATTGCTTTTTGGGCGTATTCGTCAGTGAAAATATTTTGATAAGGACGACCAGAGCGTGTGAGGTGTGAAACCTCGTCTTGGTTTTCCTTCTCGGGCTGCTTGCCCTTTTCTTCTTGATCTTTACTTTCGGACTGCTCGCCCTTTTCTTTTTGATCTTTGCTTTCGGACTGCTTGCCCTTCTTTTTCTTTCCCTTCTTGTTGCTTTTGTTTTTATTCGAGGAAGGAGTAGTCGAGAGTTGAGCTACCGTTTTGTTAGTGGGTGGCCACTCTTCGTCTTCGTCATCACTGAACCAGACCCCATTGATTTGGTTGTTGGTGGGTGTGACCAAGTAGGAGCAATCCATGACGGGTGCTGATCCGAGGAAGATTGCCGGATTGTCATAGATTGTGGGGTTGCTTTGGGCTCCGAGGGCAATTTCAATGAGTTCTTCGAAATTCTCGGCGTCGCCGTAATCAAAATGTTTTCGCCACTCGGGTGGTAGGCTACCGAGAAATGTGTACATGAGTTCGTCCTCGTGCGGAGGATTCGGAACCCGAGCAAGTAATCCTCTCCAACGGACGAGATATTGGGTAAAATCTTCTTCGTCCTTTTGGAGTTGGGTGACGAGAGTGTGGAGGGAGACATGCTTGTCGGCCTTGGAGCGTTGTTCCAAACGTGCAACTTCGAATTGATGCAAGGCCTTCAAATTGTCAATGTTTTTGGTGAGCTGATCAATGCGGTGACGGAGGGTTTTCAGCTTGTTGGGGTTAGCCATCTCTGATGTGCGCTTGAAGCTAGGGGTGATGATGCGGTTCATGATGAGTATCCAACTGAGGCCTGCATTTCACTTTGCATTAGCGACACGACTCGACCCACTAGACTCACATTCATTTTAGGCATTCATTTTAGCTCATTTCTTTGTTTAGAAAGACCTTTTAAGCTTGAAAAAGGAGGTTTTCGAAAAGGTTTTGCTAAGGGAAGCTTTTGAGGCGAGGATGCGTGCGCGCGTCTCGTCTCGATGTTAAAAGATTTTGCTTTGCATCCGTCGAACTGATATCGGTGATTTACCGAGGTGAGCTCGAGTCGGATGTGTAAAAGAGAAAGGATTCGGCTCGAAAGTGATTAGCAAGTCGAACCGAGGATGTTAAATGTAGAACCTAGGCCGTATGACCTAGGGGATTGAAATCCACGAGCTCGGGTTTTAATCCTTGCTCGGGTTTTTGCTTGTTAGTGAAAAAGGGAAGTTTTGAAAAAGCTTGTTTCAAAAATTCGCGATAGTTTTGTTTGGAAAGGTGTTAGATGTTAGGTTCATTTATCTTTGAAACGTTTTAAGCGAGTTTTCGAAGATATGAATGCGTATGCTCGTTTTGAAAAAGACCATGGAGTGCATGGCCTCGAACTTGTACGTATGACTCAAAAAGGGTGAAAAATGAGTCAGTCGGGTACACCTCCAACTACCTCGAGTACGCTTTGGCAGATACTTAACCCCTCTATTTCCTTGGAGCGATAGGTTTTCTAGAGAACCTTTGGGCGGTCGAGATAGTCGTTCTGACAAGCCGTGGAGGAGAGAGGAAAGTTAGTCTGCACGTGCTTTATCGAGTGGACAAGCCTGCGTGTTGGAACCACCTCTCAAGGGTGTAAAGGGTGCCTAGATTCCAAAAGGAATGGACTCTAAACGAATGTGCATAGCTCAAATATGTATACTTGGATTGTTCAAGGCTTTCAAGTTTCACCTCCTTATTTTTTAAAAGAAAAAGCTAGTTTTAAGTTTTTAAAAATAAGATCTCCCCAGCGGAGTCGCCAAACTGTGGAACCCGGGATCGGACCCAACTCGGCGTCTTGCTTAAGGGCGGATTTTAAAGTTAAAAAAGATTAAGTTGGAAAAACCTTTAAGAACTGTTATGGAGTCGCCACCTATTTATCGCGGAAAATAGGAACCTGCTACCATGTTCTAAGTTAAAAACATGTCCTAGATTTTGGAGCACGCCGACACCCCTAGATCTAAGGCTTGTGAAACCAGATTGGATTCGGGGCGAGGGTACTTTAGAAAAAGAGTTAATTCAAATAATGATTTATGAAAACCTTTTAGAAAAGCCTATGTAAAAATAGCCTCTACTGACCTAGAACAATCCATGTAAGATGATATTTGAGCTAATGTTATCGCTACGTACAAGTGCGATAAGGTTGTAAAAGAATGCAGATGCAGATGCAAAAAGATTGATTAAAACCCTCAGTTTAGCATGTTTAACTTGTTAACGAATACGGTTCAGTTAAAGGTCGAATTCATTGTTTAAGTTGATTTTAATGCAGAATAAGAAGGGGTGCAAGATGCATGCAAATAACATAAAGTTCAATTGTCCATTGGTTTATTTTATAAGGTCGGTTGCTTATGCGACTTTGGCTTGTCATCGGATATGGAGTGTACCCGAAGTAATAAGAACACTTGGAAGGCAAGCGCGCTCGGGTGCCAAAGCGAGGCGCTAAAGTGTAGACCCTTTGTTAGTCCATAGAAAATACGAATAGGCTTTGATCCAAGTGGATCGGTACCTACCTTGTCCTGACGCTTCAGATCTGGGCAGAGCTTCGCTTCTTGAACTTGAAAGGAGGATGAATTCAACACGGGATGGTGTGTTGAACTCAAGGATTTGAGTGCTTGAGGCTTTGAGGGTGTTTAGAAGGGTGTAAGATGTGAAATCTGATGATAAATTGTGTGTTATGAGGTCGGGTATAGGGCTCTATATATACTAAAAACCTCGGAGAAATTAGGAAAGCAGGGAATAAAAACAAGCCGAGGAACCACATAGGCTTATGCGGTTGCCAGGGCAAACCGCATAAGCTTATGCGGTTTCCCCTCCAAACCGCATAAGGCTGTGCGGTTTGGAGGTGTGGTTCTAGGCCTAATTTCCTAGTTTCGGTTTGACGAAATCTTTGAAAGATTACGTGATAATTTGGACGTGTGGCTCAAGAAAATAGCTAGGATAATCCTGAGATATTTTGTGGTGTTCAGAGCTTTGGAGTGCGGGCCAAAGGCTTGGGTTTGGGCTCGGTTTCGGGCCCGAGACCTGGAAAAATGTAAAAGGTGTATTTCGTTGTATTTTGTGGAATAAGGTAAGACGTGAAGTTGTATTTTGTGTAAGAGGGGGCTAAATAGCGGTTTTAGCTACCGGGCCTAAATTTAGGAATTTAGGAATGCTGAATTAGACCTTGTTAATGTAAAAGGACCAATTGTAGTGCAAATGCGAAGCTCATGCCAAATGAAGCAGGACGAGGACCTAGCTAGACTCCAAATGGACAAAATGAACGTTTATTTAAGTGTGATGTGATGCGACCTAAATCATTTTAACATTTAAAACGACTCAAAATGAATTCGACGTTAGTTAGAACCGTATAAGTCAACGTTAAACATGCGTAATAAAAGTCCGTGTTACATCACAGGGTTTTGTTTGGGAGGGTACGGATATGGGTATCCACACTATGTTGTCATCCGTGACAACCTTGCAAATCTCTATCTCCTTTTGCTCCACGTAATCTCGTATCATATGAGCCTTCCGCAACACATGTCTAGACTTATTGCTAGATTTAGGCTCTTTAACTTGGAATATGGCACCACTGTTATCACAATAAACAGTGATCGGGTCATTCACACTAGGAACTACCATTAGTCCTTGTAAGAACTGACGCATCCATATTGCCTCTTTAGCTGCCTCGGAAGCTGCAATATACTCAGATTCTGTTGTGGAATCTGCTGTGACTGATTGCTTGGAACTTTTCCAACTCACTGCCGCACCATTAAGTGTAAAAACGAATCCGGATTGAGATTTAGAATCATCTCTATCCGTTTGGAAACTAGCATCTGTGAAACCTTTTGCACATAACTCTTCGTCTCCACCATATACTAACATCCAACCCTTAGTTCTTCTCAAGTACTTAAGGATGTTCTTAACAGCAATCCAGTGACTTTCACCTGGATCCTTTTGGTAACGACTCGTCATACTAAGTGCGTATGCCACGTCTGGACGTGTACACATCATAGCATACATAATCGATCCTACAGCCGAAGCGTACGGAATTCGATTCATGCGCTCTATTTCTTCTGGTGATTTAGGTGATTGAGTCTTACTTAAATGCACCCCATGAACCATCGGAAGATTACCCCTTTTTGAGTTCGTCATACTGAACCTCTCAAGAATTTTATCTATATAAGATTCTTGACTTAACGCCAACATTCTCTTGGATCTATCTCTATAGATTTGAATACCGAGTATTCTCTGTGCCTCACCTAAGTCTTTCATCTGAAAATGATTCTTTAACCATTCTTTTACAGAAGAAAGCATAGGAATGTGATTCCCTATTAACAGTATGTCATCTACATACAAAACTAGGAATGCAATATAGCTCCCACTTGATTTGACATATAAACATGGTTCCTCGACTGATCGTTTAAAACCATATTGTTTAATTACTTGGTCAAATCGATGATTCCAACTCCTCGATGCTTGCTTAAGTCCATAAATGGAACGCTTAAGTTTGCATACTTTCTTAGGATATTTTGGATCCGTGAAGCCTTCGGGTTGTACCATGTACAATTCCTCGTCTAAATAACCATTTAAGAAGGCGGTCTTCACATCCATTTGCCATATTTCATAATCATGAAATGCAGCAATCGCTAAGATAATCCGGATAGATCGAAGCATGACGACAGGTGCAAAGATATCATCGTAGTGTAAACCTTGCACTTGGGTGAAACCTTTTGCAACAAGTCGTGCTTTATAGATATCTGGTTGTCCACCTAGTGAACGTTTTATCTTATAAATCCATTTGCACTGAAGAGGTCTCACCTTTTCAGGCAAATCAACCAGATCCCATACTTCGTTCTCGTACATGGAGTCTATCTCGGAGTGCATGGCTTCAAGCCATAGCTTCGAGTCAGAACTAGTCATTGCACCTTTGTAGGTAGTCGGTTCATTACTTTCAAGAAGTAATAAATCATCTCCATTTTCTTCTTCAACGATACCAATGTATCGATCTGGAGGATAAGAGATCCGGCTAGACCTCCTAGGTTCCGCAGGAATAGCTACTGCAGTGGAGGTTGAAGGAATATCTTCCTCCATCACTTGTGCAGTGTCTGGTTCTGAGATTTCTGACAACTCAAAAACCCTATCACTTTGATTATTCGAGATAAACTCTTTCTCTAAGAATTTAGCACTAGCTGCAACAAAAACTCGTTGTTCAGTAGGTGAATAAAAGTAATGACCAAACATTCCTTTTGGATATCCCACAAAGTATGTTTTGACCGATCGTGGGCCTAGCTTATCGTCAGGTCTCCACTTAACGTAAGCCTCACATCCCCAAACCCGAATAAAAGACAAATCAGGAACTTTTCCTTTCCACATCTCATATGGAGTTTTGTCAGTCGCTTTAGTCGGACTTCGGTTTAGAATGAGTGCAGCAGAATTTAGAGCAAACCCCCATAATGAATCCGGTAATACCGTGTGACTCATCATGGAACGAACCATGTCTAACAAGGTTCGATTTCTCCGTTCGGACACACCATTCAATTGTGGTGTTCCAGGTGGAGTTAATTGTGATACAATGCCACAATCCTTTAGGTGTTGATCAAATTCATTAGATAAATATTCACCACCACGATCTGATCGTAATGCCTTTATTTTTCTATCTAATTGGTTCTCAACCTTATTTTGAAATTCCTTGAATTTCTCAAAAGATTCACTTTTATGTTTCATTAAATAGACATACCCATATCTACTTAAATCATCAGTAAAAGTGATGAAATATCTATAGCCATCTCGTCTTTGTGTGGACATTGGTCCACATACATCGGTATGTATTAGTCCTAGTATGTCACTGGCTCGCATTCCAATACCTTTAAAAGATATACGAGTCATCTTTCCAATGAGACATGATGTACAAGTACCAAATGATTCATAGCCAAAAGGTGAAATGATCCCATTCTTAATGAGTTTCTTTACTCGTTTTTCATTTATGTGTCCCATTCGACAATGCCATAAATACGTTTGATCTTTATCACCTAATTTTGCCCTTTTATTATTCACATGAAATATTTCTTGCGTTTGATCTAGAACATAAATACCATTCATGGAAAACGCTTGACCATAAATAACATCATTTAAAGAAAAAGTACAACAATTGTTCTTAATAATAAATGAAAAACCATAAACATCCAACATGGTACTTGAAATAATGTTCTTCGACAAACTAGGAACATAATAACAATTATCCAAACAAAGTTCCAAACCACTAGGTAATAACAAGATGTAAGTTCCTACAGAAACAGCAGCAACCTTTGCTCCATTCCCAACACGTAAATCAACATCGCCTTTAGCCAGACGTCTTACGTCCCGGAGGCCCTGCAAGTGATTACAAATGTGAGAACCACATCCAGTATCAAATACCCAAACAGAGGAACTCGCATGATTAATTTCTATCATGTGAATATTAGATGACATACCTTGAGCTGTCGCACGTCCAGCTTTTATGTCCTCGAGGTACTTAGGACAATTCCTTCTCCAATGCCCAGACTGTTGGCAATGGTGACATTTTCCCTCCTTTTCTTTGCTCTTCTTGCCTTTTGAGTGACTTGACTCCCCAGGACCACTCTTGGGTTTAGGCTGACCTTTCTTCTTGAAATGAGGTCGCTTAGCATTCGAGGCAGCAGGTGCCTTTCCCTTTCCCTTAGACTGCATCACAAGAACATCTTTCTTGTGACTCCCACTCAAATTAAGATCTTTCTCAGCTTGCACAAGCAGAGAATGAAGTTCGTGTAGAGTCTTCTTCATATCATTCATGTTGTAATTCACCCTAAACTGAGTGAATCCATCATGAAGAGAGTGTAGGATACGATCAACAATGATTGACTCTTCAATCTTGCAACCGAGAGCGTCTAATTTCTCCACATTCTCAATCATATTAAGCATGTGGGCGCTAACGAGTTGGCCCTTTGCGACTTAGCCTCAAAGAAGCGTCTGGTGCATCATACCTAACAATTCTCGGAGCTTGCGAGAATTCATTAGTCAGCGAGGTGAAAATGCGATTTGCACCTTGGGAAATGAAGCGACGTTGCAAATGTGAATCCATTGCATATATGAGTACGTTCTTAATCGCACCCGCTTCTTTAACAAACTCATCGTATGCAGTTCGTTGAGCTCGAGATCTAGCGATGGGTTCGTAGGAATTGGCTCCATGAGATACTTGACTTTCAGTCTGCGATGGCAGATTCTTTAATCTTTGCCTCCCATTCGGTGAAGTTACTACCATCTGACTTGAGACGGTAGTTTTGGTTGTAGGAGACATGGTCCATAAAAGAACGCAACCATGACTCCCTAGTCAAGACGGCACTAGGGCCGGGGGTAGCAGTATTATCAGCCATAATAATGCAGAAAAAGCAACAAATATATCTACAATATAAGAAGATAAAACAAACATAAGCAATCACCAAATTAAAGCGTCTATTTAAAACATGTAAATAAACTAAAAGCATTCATATAATTGATCCCACTCAAGAATTATATAAATGATTCCAAGACTCAAATTTCAATAAATCGATAAGTCAACCATTTGACTAATTTTTTAACTTTTAAAAAACTCTTGGTTATAAATTTCTTAAATTTATTAATAGTCCATTTTATTTTCACATATTAGTGAAAACCAAATGTTGAGTTCAACTAACATCGACATCAACTACTTACCCAAGGTAGAAGGGGTACACATGGATTTAACAACAGGTCCTATATGCCCACCGACGAACAAGGGATTCATAATGATTCGATTTAGAAAGACTATATCTCAATTTTAAAAGAGTGAGATCTCATCATCCATTCAAAAAACTCATTTAAGTGAACAATATAGGTGAGTCTAAGTGAACGATGACTTGTTAAAACATCATATGTTATAACTATTCTAACTAACACGTGGGAATGAATCAATATTCATCTATTTAGGTGGTTTGTTTTAGGCGGAAAAAGACGAAAAGCATAAAAAAAAAACAAGCACATAAAACCTAGTGTGGCCTAACAAAAACAGTACAAGGCGGAATCCAATCAAATTGGACCCTATGAAGTACAAATTGGAATCCTTTAAAAGGACCCTAACTCCAAAAGCAAGGCTTCAAAACCTCCGTCTTGGATCACCAAAAGGAATGGCAAACCTTCAATCTCCTCTTCTTTTACCACTAACTATTACATGAAAAACCTATTTACATATAATCTAGGATAAAAGAAAAGAAAATACAAGGTGGAGATATGAAAATCCCAAAATCACATTTCCATCATTACGAAAATGCAATTAAAACAAAAACTTAGGCCACACTAGATATAAAACGCAATCAAATATAAACGCATTCATCTACTAAAACAAAATTTCATACATCCAAATGCATGAAAAACACAAACCACCTACTATAAAAATATGTTTAAGTGAAAATTTCATAAAAATTCACCTATAAACATAAAATCAATCATGTCATACATAAATTGATAAATAAGAATTAATTCAACATATCACATATAATGAATCAATTCGATAATCATTTTAAACTATTTTAAAATAAATGGCATCATATACACTCACATATCATAAACTATTTTTATGATAATCGAATAAGGCATTTCAAAACAAGATCAATTTGACTTTCAAATTAAAAAACAAAATGAATCAATCATATTAATTCAATTTTAATAGATTTCGGCCAAAATAAAAAAAAAAACAAAAAAAACAATTTTTTTTTTATTCAATTATCTCGGCCAACATTAAAATTTTATACATATATATATAACAATTATTTTTATTAAATCATATTTAACAACAAAAATTGACATGTATATATATATATATAAAAATTTCGAAACATATAATATATGCAAAACAAATTGACACTTATAATTTCATAAATTATGTCACATATTTTATTATCATATAATAAACTCTATAATTATCATATAATCATATTATTTTGATTTTAATCATATTTAAACCAAAATTAAGTGTTATACATCATAAATAATGATCTTATCAAAATACAAACATATAACAAATTTGCATATCAATTTAATTTAATTATTCTAACAATTTAAAATAATTGAATTAAACAAAAAAAAATATAATTTCGAAAAAAAATAAAAATGCCGTGAGGTAGTAGAACAAATAAAACGATTTTATTTTTCAATTTTAATCCATATTAAAATCATTTTGAGCCTAATGCTCTGATACCACTTGTAGAAATATGAAGCACGATATTACTACTAAAATGTTAATCATATTAACATGCCCAAGATTATACAAAACGATAGTAATATGAATTACAAAAGAATAGAAATAACCTTTCTAAACTTCAACGGAAGGCCTAAGAACTTCCTAAAAACGTACCCGAAATACGTTTTCAAAACCAATATTCAACGTAGAATATCTCTTAACGATTGCACCCAAAACGTTATACGAGTAATATATGAAGTATATTTTGGAAATTAGATGAGTGAAAATATGAGAACAAATCTCCCTATTTCCTCTTCTCTTTCTCGGCTCACACACACCATAAACACACTAAAAAATACTACTAAACTTATGAGTAAATAAGTTAGTATATAAGTGTGTTTAGTGGGTAGTTTTAGGAGTTAGTGGGGGGGTAGTTTATTTAGTAGTGGTGAGAGGAGGTTAATCAAACATTAACTACCTATTACATACTAAACAAACAAACTAAAAACATCCTACATACACACACATTACACGACACACTTGCATAGTGTGTGTGTGTGTTTTGTTTTTAGTATTTACATGTACATTACATGTAAAATAATATGTATAACACGTATTTAATTAATTGACTATCGTATAATACAATGAATTAAATAACATAACTTATAGCATCATTTTAACTATAAATATCAAATATATTTATAATATATATGGAGCTCATAACTATTATACATATGTGAATTAACACTTAATCAATTTCATCTAAATTTGAATTGACATTTAATTCAGCTCACCCACTAATATAACAATAATCTATTTAATCACATTAAATAATTATAAGAATACATTTCCAAATTTCTAACTGCTTAGATATATTTAAGGCATCAATGTAACCACATTACATTTCATAAAATCGTCCTATAGGTGTGACCGATAAGGACCAGCTGATCACCGCCATCTATATGATAGTAACGTCAAACTTTCTAGCAAGCCAACCGTTACCGATATACGTTAATCAGCTGATTTTAAATACAAGTATCCTTTGTGATCCTGTAAGAGATTTAATAAATTAATCACACTAACTGTGGAGGACACCAGCTCCAACAGAATTTCCCAGATATTGTTCAGTGAGTGTGAAGTCTTACGACTTAAAGCGTCGGCCACAACATTCGCTTTTCCCTCATGATAAAGCAGTTCAATCTTGTAATCCTTGATTAGTTCTAACCATCTCCGTTGCCTCATATTCAGCTCCTTCTGCGTGAATATGTACTTTAAACTCTTGTGGTCAGTGTAGAACTTTATGCTGACTCCATAAAGATAATGTCGCCAAATTTTCAAAGCGAACACGACTGCTGCGAGTTCAAGGTCATGCGTCGGGTAATTCTTTTCATGTACCTTGAGTTGTCTGGATGCATAAGCGATCACCTTGCCCTGTTGCATCAGGACACACCCCAGTCCATTTAAGGACGCGTCACTATACACCTCGTATTCATCTCCGTCAGTTGGTAAGGCCAAAACCGGAGCAGTAGTGAGCCTTGTCTTGAGTTCTTGGAACGCCTTTTCACAGTCTTCGTTCCACAAGAACTTGGAATCCTTCTGCAGTAGCTTAGTCATTGGGCGTGCTACTTTTGAAAAGTCTGGTACGAACCGTCTATAGTAACCAGCCAAGCCTAGAAAGCTTCGGACCTCTGTAACGGTCTTTGGTGCGACCCATTCCTTCACAGCTTCTATCTTTGCTGGGTCCACCATTACCCCTTCTTTCGAAATCACGTGGCCTAAGAATGCCACCTCGCTTAGCCAGAATTCACACTTTGAGAATTTTGCATACCATTTGTCTCTCCTCAAAATTTCTAAAATGATACGCAGGTGTTCTTCGTGCTCTCTCTCAGTCTTTGAATAGATTAGGATGTCGTCTATGAAAACGACCACACAAATGTCAAGATACTCGTGGAAAGTTCTGTTCATTTGATCCATGAACACTGCAGACGCGTTGGTGAGACCAAAAGGCATCACTTTGAATTCATAGTGACCATATCTAGAACGAAACGCGGTCTTCTGTATGTCTTCCTTTCGAACACCAATCTGATGATAGCCAGACCTTAAGTCAATCTTTGAGAAAACACCTGCTCCCTTGAGTTGATCAAAAAGGTCGTCGATCCTTGGCAAAGGGTAACGATTCTTGATGGTAACCTTGTTAAGCTCTCGGTAGTCTATGCACAAGCGCATACTCCCATCCTTTTTCTTAACAAAGAGTATCGGATCGCCCCAAGGCGAGACACTTGGTCTAATGAAGCCTCGATCTATTAATTCCTCCAATTGTTTCTTAAGTTCCTGGAGTTCAACCGGTGCCATTCGGTAGGGTGCTTTTGAGATAGGCGCTGTGCCTGGCAGTAATTCGATTGAGAACTCTACGTCACGTGCCGGCGGCAAGCCTGGTAGTTCGTCAGGAAATACATCTGGGTATTCCTTAACGATATGAATGTCCTCAATTCTCCTCTCGTCCTCCACCTTGTTGATACTGCACAAAAATACCTGATGTCCTTTTCTTCCCATGCTCTGGATTTTCATAGCTGACACGAATCGTACTCTTTCTCTAGAAGGCATGCTTTGGTAAGTTACTACCGTACCATTAGGATTCTTCAATGTGATTTTCCGATCTCGGCACTCAAATGAAGCATGATGCCGAGCCAACCAGTCCATTCCCAGAATTATATCGAATTCAGGCAGGTCAAACAAAATGAGGTCGGAAAGAAAGTTTGTATGATGGATTGTAATTTGTGCATTATTGTATTTTAGAGAACATGAAATATTTTTACCATTTGGTAATGATATGTTAGTACTTATTTGTTCAGGTTTTGTAAGTTTGGATTGTTTTACAAATTTCGACGAAATAAAAGACAAGGATGCTCCCGTATCGAATAAAATAAAGGCAGGTACAGAGTTAACCAGAAATTTACCAGTGATGACGTCCACATCATGACAGTCCTCAACGTCTTCGTCATTCTCGGTCAGTACATATACCCGTCCTTGGACTCTCACGGCGGGCGGTGGTCCCGTGTTCACTCTACCCATCGTCCCCTTCTTAGGGCAGACGTTTGACTTATGCCCTACCTCTTTGCATAGGAAGCATGTGATCGGTGCACCATTGCACTGTTTCCCCGGGTGTAGTTGTTTTAGGCAAGAACGACACTTATCGGACTCGTATAGTGGTAGAGGCTTTGGAGGGTTGGGGGCAAACCTTGGCTTGGTCTGAGTGGGATTCTGAGCGAAATTCGTAGGCCTTTGGTAACCCCGGTTTGATGGATTAGCCTGTGGTAGAAAAGGTCGTTGGTAGTTAGGCTTCTGAATGAAGCTAGCACTCGCCACAGGAGGCGTAAAAATCCTTCTCTTCTTTTTCTCCTCAGTCTCCCTCTTCTGAATAGGTGCCCAGATGCTCGTCGCTTTTTTATAAGCCTCAACAAAGTTCTTACAGTTGAACCCGCTCATGTTAATCCTCAGGTCGTTAGTCATGCCCCTTACGTAACGAGTGGCGAGTTCCTCCTCGTTAGTTATTATTCTGGGAGCAAACTTGGACAGCTCCTGATATTTCTCGGTGTATGCCTGCAGCTGCATATCACCCTGGTTCAAGTTTCGGAACTCCTCTTCCTTCTCCCATTTTAGTTCCTCTCCAAAATATTTGTTCTCTAGAAGGGTCTTGAATTCGCTCCAGTTATATATTCTTAGGGGAAAAGTAGCTCTGATAAGGCGCCACCAACTGTTGGCTTCCCCCTTGAGATAGTATGCAACCACATTCACCTTCTCGTTAGGTGGTGTCTTGCTAAGCTCAAGTAGCTTCTCCATCTCTTCAATCCACTCTGTCAAGACTGTGCGGTTGTGAGCAGAAGTATGTCTGAGGTCTATGTTTCGAGAACCTCTCAAAAGCAGATTGGTGGTTGCCACCACCCTGATACTGGTGGACATTCTGAGCAATCTTTACGATTGCGTCCTCGAAGCCTCTTCTTCTTGCTTCCTCCTCGATGAATTGTTGGTCGAGGTCATTGTTGGGAATTCCATTTGCAGCCATTAAAATAAATAAGCGCATGAGTTTGGAGTAGCGGAAGGACGCCATCCTAAGGGTCTTTGTCAGACTAAGGTTAGTCGTAGAGTAGGCATTCAGACTAGTCGAGTAGTAATGTGTCAAGGTCTCAAGTCCTTAAGTCGAACCCTACGTTTCTACCCAACTCTCTTTTAAACTGATCTATGTTATAATTTAGCGGTCTAAGTAAGATTTCTAATTTATTATTTGATCCTATAAGTCTGTTGCCTGACATATACATTAATATGTATGTCTAGCCCAGGTGTCGTCTCGCTAGATGAGATAACTTTAAGTTACTCACGGTCGCAAGACAGCTCTGATACCAACTGTAACAACCTGGTTTTTCGTGACTTTAATTAAACTAAGGCGGAATATTAATTAAGTCTATTTATTACAAAACCAGCTGTCATCGTATTACAACTCATTATATATAATAAGAGTCATAGATAAAACAGAGTTCAATCGATTACATTCTCTCAAAATACAAAATAAGGCCTTCAATCCCTTGTGTAGATCAACAATCAAGTCTCGGGGTACCTAGGACTGTTACCAAAATTAGCTTTTTCAGCCCCGCACCTAATAAGCAACACATATGCATATATAGCAATGCAGATCATAAAGCATAACATGAAATAGTTCATTCAACAAGGCAATAAAATCATCAGATCATCTCAATTCATAATCATGTAGGCAAATCATCATCACATCATTCATATTCGGGGTAGTCGACCCTTTTCAATTATATCCATATAGTAACATAACTCGCGAGTCTTGACTACAGAGCGGCTTGTGTACTTTCATAGCGAATCACCCATATGATTCTCTATCGAAGTGCACTAGTTACTCAGACTCGTACATCAGGTCAAACACTAAGTAGCGTACGTGATAACTACCTAATATCCAACACAACATGGATAATCTATCATACGTTGTCCTATGAGCCACAACAAGTTAGGATGGAAGCATGCAAAACCCTACAAAAGCAAGGCCTGCGCAATAGCTGTCGGGTACATCAACGGACTTTAATGCTACAGATACCAATAGGTAAGAAGGACGATTCAATCCCTTATCTAATGTATGCATACACCTCTATTTAGAGTCAACATACCCCTCGCTATTCGGGAAAGCAAGTTTTCCTAAATAAAACGATTAATACCTATCGACAAGGTCCCCGGATGGGATGGTCATCTTCCGTTACCTCGTATGGACCGCAGGTCGCAACATTTATGCCCATTCAAGGGATGTATACGGCCGCTTGCCTAAAGACTACGAGAGTCATTAGGACGCCTCAGTCAGCACTGAGAGTGAAAGAGTCCCCATACGCGGCTACCTTTCTAACGATGGCACAATAGATTCGCAACATGACAGACACCCGAGTAATCACACTTACTTTCTTTATCATTTTCTCGTTTCTTTACTTCTCCAGTGACAGTTCATAATAATTAATAACGTCGAACTTGTATAACGAAAATTTAGTTCTAGCAGTTCTTCAGGTAAACGGAAGCACATAGAAAACTTAAATATTTATTTTGAGTCCGTTCATAAATTTTAAATATTTTCACTATTCATTATTTTACTATTCACCGTATTTTACTATTCATCGTATTTACTATTCATCGTATTTACTATTCATCGTATTTTTTTATACGTATTCGTATTTCGTATTCGTACGTATTTTTATACGTATGCGTATTTTTATACTTCGTATTTTATTCGTATTTCTATACTTTGTATTTTATTCGTATTTTTATACTTTGTATTTTATTCGTATTTTTATACGTACATGTATTCTTATACTTCGTATTTATACGTATTTTTATACTTAGCATTTTATTATTATATTTTCTATGCTTAGTATTTTCTTTATACTTAGTATTTTTATATTTATACATTTCTTTATACTTAGGGTATTTTACAAAACACTCTTTTTATTTACTAAGTATAAAATTCTAGCTTTAAGGTCGTTAGGTTCGTTTTGTATTTAGTGATTTGAAAAATCATTTCGGAAGTAAAACTCGTTTTAAATTTAAGTACAAAATCTAGTTTCAAAATTATTAAGTTCATTTTGTACTTAGTGATTTTAAATAATATTTCAGAAATAAAACTCGGTTAAATTTAGTCATATACTTAACTAATCTTTTAGCGGTTTCCATTTTTAGCGAGGTTATCGTAGTTCATTTTAAATAGTCCGTATATCCAAATCCATTTTGTAGCAAAGGTAGTAACACTCGACATAGTTCATTTTAATACGTGTAACGTTTATTTTTATCGGTTTCGTTAATTCTTTTTATTAGCGATTCGTTTTACAATCTAATATAATCCTAAATACAAATCAAATTTAGTGACTAAGTGACAAATTCATTTTGATCAAAATTGACCCACTTTTAATAGTAAAACCGTGGCCCTCTATTTATTTTTAGCTATTTATTTCTTTTTATGTTTTTATTAATAATTCAATACTTTAATTAATTTAACTTACTTAAGTGATAAAAGTAAAAGTGACAAATTCATTTTGGGTCAAAAATAGACCCCAAAACCGTGGCCATCTATACTTGGCCCATTTTTGTTTTCGTTTCCTAATTTATCGGTTTTTGACTTAAAGTTTTTATAAATTAATTATTTGAATTATACTAAAACGATTTAACTAGTTTACGATTTTCACTAATTATTTTATTTCAATTATGAATAGTGATTTTACTCACTTTAATTTTCTAACTTTTTCATTATAAAGATTTAGCTTATTTAACTTGTATAATTAGTATTGTATTTATTCACTAGTGGATTAAAACATCATTTAAGTAAAACTTTAATAAGATTATGAATCAAACTAGTTACATAAATGAAGAACACTTGAATATATGAAGAACTCTAATATTTTTCATATTAACATTAATTAGTCAAATTTTTATATGTTTATATAATTCCCTCAAATTTTCCACACAAGTCTAATTTAACTAAACTAATCATAATATGTTATTTAGAAAAATTAAAACTAAAAATTGGTCCATTTATTTAAAGGAAGCCGTGTATATGTATGTATATGTTCAAGTTTTTATTTTTGATTTTTATACTTCTAATTCAACAACTAACTTACTTTATATCATTTATATATTTAACACATGTGAAAATCATATACAAACATTAACACACAAAAGTAAAATCATTTTAAACACAAGAATAACAACATTATTTTCAAGAACACATATACTTTAAAAACATGTAAATTTCATAACAATTTCATTTTTAGTCCAAAACATAAACTACTTATATTTTCATATACATCTTATACCTAGTATTTTAAGCATGCAATTAACAAAAATTAAAACGAAAAATTAAGTGAAAAATTGTATGAATGCCGTGGGGTTTTCATGGGTACACATTATTTTATTTTTCGATTTTTGTCTCCTAATTTAACATGTGAAGCTAGGTGATCATAAACACAATAAATATAACACATAACATTTATAGCATGCGATTTACAAAATTAAAACCTAGTGTGCGGGGACACCTTAATTAGGTTATGAGCGAGCTAGCTTAGCAGTTGTCGGGATCCACTATATGGTCAAACTGGCTCAAGTCTATGCCTCCACCTTGCTCCTCGTCTTTGGTTAGGATTAGTACATAAAAATGAAATAAGCAAGTTAGTAATTTATTTTAGCTAGAACTAACTAAACTAGAAGTTTATAGTGTAGTATCGTTTCATGTTTAGGTGATGTTTTACATTTTTATGAATTTGATTTATGTTCATATTTATTTTCAAGCTTAAAGAGGAAGTGATTAATAAATATACATGGTGGAGAAACATCTTAAGAGCTTAAGTGAATTAAAGACAAGAAAAATAAATGATTTAGGAAGAAAAGTGTAAGGAAGAAGATGAAGATCAATGGTGTTCTTGAGTTTGAAGTTGAAGATGTGCTTACTTGTTCTTGAGTATGAGTTATTTAGAGAGAAAATAAGTTAGAGTGTTGACTTGTGTTTGTAAGTAATGAAAGTTGTAGTAGAAGAAAAGTATACTAGTAAACTTGTAGTAAGTTTATTATTTAGAAAGTATAATGTTTAATTTAATTAAAATAGGATGTGATGATGAAATAATGTAGGATGGTAAGTGTCTTAGACTTTGTATAAAGGAGGCATGGTTGTGTAAGAGAAGGGAAGAAAATGGAAGAGGATAGTGTTGAGCCAAGTGCTCCAAAATCTCGGCCACCATCACCAACCAAGTCCCGATTTTTACGTTTTTGAAATTTTCGATTTACGTGCACGTTAAAAGTCTCGAAATGAAATATATAGTCTTAATATAATGGTTCGAAGTTAGATCGAAAATAAAAATGAAAATAAACTTCAAAACGAAATCAAAACAAAAATTGGGTACTAGTTTCCTCACAACTTTGAATTAAAATTTTATTCGATCGAAATATATATTTTTTTCGTTGAATGTTATCGAATTAAATCATTATACTCAAACGTCAAAAAGTTTACCAGTTTAGGCTTGGTGTGACTCATTATTTCGATATTTAGCGAAAGTGTTAGTTAAATCAAAACGAAATAGTGATTTGATATTAATATAATATGTTTTGTTAGTATTAATCAAAATGGTTAAGTCTTAACTAATTTTGTTCGGTTTTGATTATGGGTAAGTATATTTGAAAAAGGAATTAGGTGATTTAATCACCTTAAGTGGCTCGGCCACCTTGGTCAACATTGACCTCGATTTGCGAGCCAAAATTTGTCGTTGAGAAAATTGTCGTAGATTCATCGTTTGATTTATCGAGTTCGAATATTTAAAAATTAAGCTCAAATTTAAAGTATATCAAAATGGTTTTAGTTTAGGTGCGAGAAAGCTTGTAGTGTATTGTTTTTAGGAAATATTTGAGCGAGACTGTCTAATTATTGATTTCCTAATTATGATTAGCTTAAATTAACACGGGGTGTTACAATCCTCCCCCCTTAAAGAAGTTTCGTCCCCGAAACTTAAAGTTAACTAGGTTTCTGAGGTTACCTGTGCTAAACAGCTCCGGGTATTTCTCCCTCATCGACGCCTCAGTTTCCCAAGTCGCTTGTTCGGTATTTTGACCTCTCCAGAGTACCTTTACTAGGGGTATTGCCTTTCGTCTCAAAGTCTTAGTTTCCCGTTCTAAGATCTCCACCGGTTTCTCGGAGTACAACATATTAGACTCGATTTCAATGACATCTGGCGTGATGATGTGGCTTGGGTCAGATCGATATCTTCTTAGTTGAGATACGTGAAAAACGTTGTGTACTCTTGATAAGTTAGGCGGTAAGGCAAGTCGATACGCCACCTCTCCGATTCGCTCAAGTATCTCGTAGGGCCCAATATACTTCGGGCTCAGCTTCCCTTTTAAGCCGAATCGTTTTACCCCTTTCATGGGCGACACTTTCAAGAATACCTTGTCCCCCTTCTGAAATTCAATAGGCTTACGATGTTTATCAGCATACTTCTTCTGACGATCTTGAGCTGCCTGTAATCTCTCTCGAATGATCTTAATGTGTTCGATTTGGTCCTGAATAGCCTGTGGTCCGGTACCCACATTGTCGCTAGCATCGTCCCAACAAACTGGGCTTCGACACTTTCTTCCATACAATGCTTCAAAAGGGGCACATTTGAGGCTAGCATGATAGCTGTTGTTGTAGGAGAACTCGATTAGTGGCAAACTCTTTTCCCAGTTGGCGTTAAACTCCATCGTGCAAGCCCTCAACATGTCCTCTAAAGTTTGAATGGTTCGTTCGGTTTGGCCGTCCGTAGCTGGGTGAAAAGCGGTGCTCATTTTCAATTGACTACCCAAAGCTTCTTGTAGTTTCTTCCAGAAATGAGAAGTGAATCTTGCGTCCCTATCTGAGATAATATCGATGGGAACACCATGAAGTCTGATCACTTCTTTCTCATAGGCCTTTGCTAACTCATCCAATCCCCACGTCTCCTTTATTGGAATAAAGTGGGCAGCCTTCGTTAATCGATCCACAATGACCCATATTGCATCCTTACCACTCGAGGTCCTTGGTAGTCCCATAATGAAGTCCATTGAAATTGAGTCCCATTTTACTCGTGGTATTTCTAATGGTTGTAGAAGTCCTCCCGGTCTTTGATGTTCAAATTTTACCTTCTGACAGATCAAACATTTAGCCACGTGCTCGGCTATCTCCTTTTTCATCTTGATCCACCAGAATCGCAATTTCAAATCTTGGTACATCTTGTCTGCTCCAGGATGTATCGAATATCGTGTGCTGTGTGCTTCGTCCAAAATTCTGCGTTTTAACGCTTCATTGTCCGGTATACACCACCTCCCCTTGAACCGAAGACTCCCGTCAGGGTGAATTTCAAAACCTTCTGTCCCTTCTGATGGGATCTTTTCTCGGATCGTTACTAACTCAGGGTCTTCCCATTGTAGTGCCCGAATGTCATGGAGTATCTCGGGTTCTACTACCATTGCATTTAATTCCGCGTCATCGGACTGCACCAAGTCCAAGTCCAATCTTCTCAAGTCTTGAACGAGGTCTGATGGAATTTCCCAGATATTGTTCAGTGAGTGTGAAGTCTTACGACTTAAAGCGTCGGCCACAACATTCGCTTTTCCCTCATGATAAAGCAGTTCAATCTTGTAATCCTTGATTAGTTCTAACCATCTCCGTTGCCTCATATTCAGCTCCTTCTGCGTGAATATGTACTTTAAACTCTTGTGGTCAGTGTAGAACTTTATGCTGACTCCATAAAGATAATGTCGCCAAATTTTCAAAGCGAACACGACTGCTGCGAGTTCAAGGTCATGCGTCGGGTAATTCTTTTCATGTACCTTGAGTTGTCTGGATGCATAAGCGATCACCTTGCCCTGTTGCATCAGGACACACCCCAGTCCATTTAAGGACGCGTCACTATACACCTCGTATTCATCTCCGTCAGTTGGTAAGGCCAAAACCGGAGCAGTAGTGAGCCTTGTCTTGAGTTCTTGGAACGCCTTTTCACAGTCTTCGTTCCACAAGAACTTGGAATCCTTCTGCAGTAGCTTAGTCATTGGGCGTGCTACTTTTGAAAAGTCTGGTACGAACCGTCTATAGTAACCAGCCAAGCCTAGAAAGCTTCGGACCTCTATAACAAGCTTTGGTGCGACCCATTCCTTCACAGCTTCTATCTTTGCTGGGTCCACCATTACCCCTTCTTTCGAAATCACGTGGCCTAAGAATGCCACCTCGCTTAGCCAGAATTCACACTTTGAGAATTTTGCATACCATTTGTCTCTCCTCAAAATTTCTAAAATGATGCGCAGGTGTTCTTCGTGCTCTCTCTCAGTCTTTGAATAGATTAGGATGTCGTCTATGAAAACGACCACACAAATGTCAAGATACTCGTGGAAAGTTCTGTTCATTTGATCCATGAACACTGCAGGCGCGTTGGTGAGACCAAAAGGCATCACTTTGAATTCATAGTGACCATATCTAGAACGAAACGCGGTCTTCTGTATGTCTTCCTTTCGAACACCAATCTGATGATAGCCAGACCTTAAGTCAATCTTTGAGAAAACACCTGCTCCCTTGAGTTGATCAAAAAGGTCGTCGATCCTTGGCAAAGGGTAACGATTCTTGATGGTAACCTTGTTAAGCTCTCGGTAGTCTATGCACAAGCGCATACTCCCATCCTTTTTCTTAACAAAGAGTATCGGAGAGCCCCAAGGCGAGACACTTGGTCTGATGAAGCCTCGATCTATTAATTCCTCCAATTGTTTCTTAAGTTCCTGGAGTTCAACCGGTGCCATTCGGTAGGGTGCTTTTGAGATAGGCGCTGTGCCTGGCAGTAATTCGATTGAGAACTCTACGTCACGTGCCGGCGGCAAGCCTGGTAGTTCGTCAGGAAATACATCCGGGTATTCCTTAACGATATGAATGTCCTCAATTCTCCTCTCGTCCTCCACCTTGTTGATACTGCACAAAAATACCTGATGTCCTTTTCTTCCCATGCTCTGGATTTTCATAGCTGACACGAATCGTACTCTTTCTCTAGAAGGCATGCTTTGGTAAGTTACTACCGTACCATTAGGATTCTTCAATGTGATTTTCCGATCTCGGCACTCAAATGAAGCATGATGCCGAGCCAACCACCCATTCAATTATATCGACCAGCAGGTCAAACAAAATGAGGTCGGAAAGAAAGTTTGTATGATGGATTGTAATTTGTGCATTATTGTATTTTAGAGAACATGAAATATTTTTACCATTTGGTAATGATATGTTAGTACTTATTTGTTCAGGTTTTGTAAGTTTGGATTGTTTTACAAATTTCGACGAAATAAAAGACAAGGATGCTCCCGTATCGAATAAAATAAAGGCAGGTACAGAGTTAACCAGAAATTTACCAGTGATGACGTCCACATCATGACAGTCCTCAACGTCTTCGTCATTCTCGGTCAGTACATATACCCGTCCTTGGACTCTCACGGCGGGCGGTGGTCCCGTGTTCACTCTACCCATCGTCCCCTTCTTAGGGCAGACGTTTGACTTATGCCCTACCTCTTTGCATAGGAAGCATGTGATCGGTGCACCATTGCACTGTTTCCCCGGGTGTAGTTGTTTTAGGCAAGAACGACACTTATCGGACTCGTATAGTGGTAGAGGCTTTGGAGGGTTGGGGGCAAACCTTGGCTTGGTCTGAGTGGGATTCTGAGCGAAATTCGTAGGCCTTTGGTAACCCCGGTTTGATGGATTAGCCTGTGGTAGAAAAGGTCGTTGGTAGTTAGGCTTCTGAATGAAGCTAGCACTCGCCACAGGAGGCGTAAAAATCCTTCTCTTCTTTTTCTCCTCAGTCTCCCTCTTCTGAATAGGTGCCCAGATGCTCGTCGCTTTTTCATAAGCCTCAGCAAAGTTCTTACAGTTGAACCCGCTCATGTTAATCCTCAGGTCGTTAGTCATGCCCCTTACGTAACGAGTGGCGAGTTCCTCCTCGTTAGTTATTATTCTGGGAGCAAACTTGGACAGCTCCTGATATTTCTCGGTGTATGCACCGCAAATTTGCATATCACCCTGGTTCAAGTTTCGGAACTCCTCTTCCTTCTCCCATTTTAGTTCCTCTCCAAAATATTTGTTCTCTAGAAGGGTCTTGAATTCGCTCCAGTTATATATTCTTAGGGGAAAAGTAGCTCTGATAAGGCGCCACCAACTGTTGGCTTCCCCCTTGAGATAGTATGCAACCACATTCACCTTCTCGTTAGGTGGTGTCTTGCTAAGCTCAAGTAGCTTCTCCATCTCTTCAATCCACTCTGTCAAGACTGTGGGGTTGACAGAGCCCGAGTATGTCTGAGGTCTATGTTTCGAGAACCTCTCAAAAGCAGATTGGTGGTTGCGACCACCCTGATACTGGTGGACATTCTGAGCAATCTTTACGATTGCGTCCTCGAAGCCTCTTCTTCTTGCTTCCTCCTCGATGAATTGTTGGTCGAGGTCATTGTTGGGAATTCCATTTGCAGCCATTCTGAAATAAATAAACTGCATGAGTTTGGAGTAGCGGAAGGACGCCATCCTAAGGGTCTTTGTCAGACTAAGGTTAGTCGTAGAGTTGGCATTCAGACTAGTCGAGTAGTAATGTGTCAAGGTCTCAAGTCCTTAAGTCGAACCCTACGTTTCTACCCAACTCTCTTTTAAAGTGATCTATGTTATAATTTAGCGATCTAAGTAAGATTTCTAATTTATTATTTGATCCTATAAGTCTGTTGCCTGACATATACATTAATATGTATGTCTGGCCCAGGTGTCGTCTCGCTAGATGAGATAACTTTAAGTTACTCACGGTCGCAAGACAGCTCTGATACCAACTGTAACAACCTGGTTTTTCGTGACTTTAATTAAACTAAGGCGGAATATTAATTAAGTCTATTTATTACAAAACCAGCTGTCATCGTATTACAACTCATTATATATAATAAGAGTCATAGATAAAACAGAGTTCAATCGATTACATTCTCTCAAAATACAAAATAAGGCCTTCAATCCCTTGTGTAGATCAACAATCAAGTCTCGGGGTACCTAGGACTGTTACCAAAATTAGCTTTTTCAGCCCCGCACCTAATAAGCAACACATATGCATATATAGCAATGCAGATCATAAAGCATAACATGAAATAGTTCATTCAACAAGGCAATAAAATCATCAGATCATCTCAATTCATAATCATGTAGGCAAATCATCATCACATCATTCATATTCGGGGTAGTCGACCCTTTTCAATTATATCCATATAGTAACATAACTCGCGAGTCTTGACTACAGAGCGGCTTGTGTACTTTCATAGCGAATCACCCATATGATTCTCTATCGAAGTGCACTAGTTACTCAGACTCGTACATCAGGTCAAACACTAAGTAGCGTACGTGATAACTACCTAATATCCAACACAACATGGATAATCTATCATACGTTGTCCTATGAGCCACAACAAGTTAGGATGGAAGCATGCAAAACCCTACAAAAGCAAGGCCTGCGCAATAGCTGCCGGGTACATCAACGGACTTTAATGCTACAGATACCAATAGGTAAGAAGGACGATTCAATCCCTTATCTAATGTATGCATACACCTCTATTTAGAGTCAACATACCCCTCGCTATTCGGGAAAGCAAGTTTTCCTAAATAAAACGATTAATACCTATCGACAAGGTCCCCGGATGGGATGGTCATCTTCCGTTACCTCGTATGGACCGCAGGTCGCAACATTTATGCCCATTCAAGGGATGTATACGGCCGCTTGCCTAAAGACTATGAGAGTCATTAGGACGCCTCAGTCAGCACTGAGAGTGAAAGAGTCCCCATACGCGGCTACCTTTCTAACGATGGCACAATAGATTCGCAACATGACAGACACCCGAGTAATCACACTTACTTTCTTTATCATTTTCTCGTTTCTTTACTTCTCCAGTGACAGTTCATAATAATTAATAACGTCGAACTTGTATAACGAAAATTTAGTTCTAGCAGTTCTTCAGGTAAACGGAAGCACATAGAAAACTTAAATATTTATTTTGAGTCCGTTCATAAATTTTAAATATTTTCACTATTCATTATTTTACTATTCACCGTATTTTACTATTCATCGTATTTACTATTCATCGTATTTTTATACGTTTTCGTATTTTAAGTATTTACGTATTAAATGACGTATTTTTGTACGTATGCGTATTTTTATACTTCGTATTTTATTCGTATTTCTATACTTTGTATTTTATTCGTATTTTTATACTTTGTATTTTATTCGTATTTTTATACGTACATGTATTCTTATACTTCGTATTTATACGTATTTTTATACTTAGCATTTTATTATTATATTTTCTATGCTTAGTATTTTCTTTATACTTAGTATTTTTATATTTATACATTTCTTTATACTTAGGGTATTTTACAAAACACTCTTTTTATTTACTAAGTATAAAATTCTAGTTTTAAGGTCGTTAGGTTCGTTTTGTATTTAGTGATTTGAAAAATCATTTCTAAGTAAAACTCGCTTTTAAATTTAAGTACAAAATCTAGTTTCAAAATTGTTAAGTTCATTTTGTACTTAGTGATTTTAAATAATATTTCAGAAATAAAACTCGGTTAAATTTAGTCATATACTTAACTAATCTTTTAGCGGTTTCCATTTTTAGCGAGGTTATCGTAGTTCATTTTAAATAGTCCGTACATCCAAATCCATTTTGTAGCAAAGGTAGTAACACTCGACATAGTTCATTTTAATACGTGTAACGTTTATTTTTATCGGTTTCGTTAATTCTTTTTATTAGCGATTCGTTTTACAATCTAATATAATCCTAAATACAAATCAAATTTAGTGACTAAGTGACAAATTCATTTTGATCAAAATTGACCCACTTTTAATAGTAAAACCGTGGCCCTCTATTTATTTTTAGCTATTTATTTCTTTTTATGTTTTTATTAATAATTCAATACTTTAATTAATTTAACTTACTTAAGTGATAAAAGTAAAAGTGACAAATTCATTTTGGGTCAAAAATAGACCCCAAAACCGTGGCCATCTATACTTGGCCCATTTTTGTTTTCGTTTCCTAATTTATCCGCTTTTGACTTAAAGTTTTTATAAATTAATTATTTAAATTATACTAAAACGATTTAACTAGTTTACGATTTTCACTAATTATTTTATTTCAATTATGAATAGTGATTTTACTCACTTTAATTTTCTAACTTTTTCATTATAAAGATTTAGCTTATTTAACTTGTATAATTAGTATTGTATTTATTCACTAGTGGATTAAAACATCATTTAAGTAAAACTTTAATAAGATTATGAATCAAACTAGTTACATAAATGAAGAACACTTGAATATATGAAGAACTCTAATATTTTTCATATGAACATTAATTAGTCAAATTTTTATATGTTTATATAATTCCCTCAAATTTTCCACACAAGTCTAATTTAACTAAACTAATCATAATATGTTATTTAGAAAAATTAAAACTAAAAATTGGTCCATTTATTTAAAGGAAGCCGTGTATATGTATGTATATGTTCAAGTTTTTATTTTTGATTTTTATACTTCTAATTCAACAACTAACTTACTTTATATCATTTATATATTTAACACATGTGAAAATCATATACAAACATTAACACACAAAAGTAAAAACATTTTAAACACAAGAATAACAACATTATTTTCAAGAACACATATACTTTAAAAACATGTAAATTTCATAACAATTTCATTTTTAGTCCAAAACATAAACTACTTATATTTTCATATACATCTTATACCTAGTATTTTAAGCATGCAATTAACAAAAATTAAAACGAAAAATTAAGTGAAAAATTGTATGAATGCCGTGGGGTTTTTCATGGGTAAACATTATTTTATTTTTCGATTTTTGTCTCCTAATTTAACATGTGAAGCTAGGTGATCATAAACACAATAAATATAACACATAACATTTATAGCATGCGATTTACAAAATTAAAACCTAGTGTGCGGGGACACCTTAATTAGGTTATGAGCGAGCTAGCTTAGCAGTTGTCGGGATCCACTATATGGTCAAACTGGCTCAAGTCTATGCCTCCACCTTGCTCCTCGTCTTTGGTTAGGATTAGTACATAAAAATGAAATAAGCAAGTTAGTAATTTATTTTAGCTAGAACTAACTAAACTAGAAGTTTATAGTGTAGTATCGTTTCATGTTTAGGTGATGTTTTACATTTTTATGAATTTGATTTATGTTCATATTTATTTTCAAGCTTAAAGAGGAAGTGATTAATAAATATACATGGTGGAGAAACATCTTAAGAGCTTAAGTGAATTAAAGACAAGAAAAATAAATGATTTAGGAAGAAAAGTGTAAGGAAGAAGATGAAGATCAATGGTGTTCTTGAGTTTGAAGTTGAAGATGTGCTTACTTGTTCTTGAGTATGAGTTATTTAGAGAGAAAATAAGTTAGAGTGTTGACTTGTGTTTGTAAGTAATGAAAGTTGTAGTAGAAGAAAAGTATACTAGTAAACTTGTAGTAAGTTTATTATTTAGAAAGTATAATGTTTAATTTAATTAAAATAGGATGTGATGATGAAATAATGTAGGATGGTAAGTGTCTTAGACTTTGTAGAAAGGAGGCATGGTTGTGTAAGAGAAGGGAAGAAAATGGAAGAGGATAGTGTTGAGCCAAGTGCTCCAAAATCTCGGCCACCATCACCAACCAAGTCCCGATTTTTACGTTTTTGAAATTTTCGATTTACGTGCACGTTAAAAGTCTCGAAATGAAATATATAGTCTTAATATAATGGTTCGAAGTTAGATCGAAAATAAAAATGAAAATAAACTTCAAAACGAAATCAAAACAAAAATTGGGTACTAGTTTCCTCACAACTTTGAATTAAAATTTTATTCGATCGAAATATATATTTTTTTCGTTGAATGTTATCGAATTAAATCATTATACTCAAACGTCAAAAAGTTTACCAGTTTAGGCTTGGTGTGACTCATTATTTCGATATTTAGCGAAAGTGTTAGTTAAATCAAAACGAAATAGTGATTTGATATTAATATAATATGTTTTGTTAGTATTAATCAAAATGGTTAAGTCTTAACTAATTTTGTTCGGTTTTGATTATGGGTAAGTATATTTGAAAAAGGAATTAGGTGATTTAATCACCTTAAGTGGCTCGGCCACCTTGGTCAACATTGACCTCGATTTGCGAGCCAAAATTTGTCGTTGAGAAAATTGTCGTAGATTCATCGTTTGATTTATCGAGTTCGAATATTTAAAAATTAAGCTCAAATTTAAAGTATATCAAAATGGTTTTAGTTTAGGTGCGAGAAAGCTTGTAGTGTATTGTTTTTAGGAAATATTTGAGCGAGACTGTCTAATTATTGATTTCCTAATTATGATTAGCTTAAATTAACACTGGTGTTACAATCCTCCCCTTAAAGAAGTTTAGTCCCGAAACTTAAAGTTAACTAGGTTTCGAGGTTACCAGTGCTAAACAACTCAGATTTCTCCCTCATCGACGCCTCGCTTCCCAAGTCGCTTGTTCGGTATTTTGACCTCTCCAGAGTACCTTTACTAGGGGTATTGCCTTTCGTCTCAAAGTCTTAGCTTCCCGTTCTAAGATCTCCACCGGTTTCTCGGAGTACAACATATTAGGCTCGATTTCAATGACATCTGGCGTGATGATGTGGCTTGGGTCAGATCGATATCTTCTTAGTTGAGATACGTGAAAAACGTTGTGTACTCTTGATAAGTTAGGCGGTAAGGCAAGTCGATACGCCACCTCTCCGATTCGCTCAAGTATCTCGTAGGGCCCAATATACTTCGGGCTCAGCTTCCCTTTTAAGCCGAATCGTTTTACCCCTTTCATGGGCGACACTTTCAAGAATACCTTGTCCCCCTTCTGAAATTCAATAGGCTTACGATGTTTATCAGCATACTTCTTCTGACGATCTTGAGCTGCCTGTAATCTCTCTCGAATGATCTTAATGTGTTCGATTTGGTCCTGAATAGCCTGTGGTCCGGTACCCACATTGTCGCTAGCATCGTCCCAACAAACTGGGCTTCGACACTTTCTTCCATACAATGCTTCAAAAGGGGCACATTTGAGGCTAGCATGATAGCTATTGTTGTAGGAGAACTCGATTAGTGGCAAACTCTTTTCCCAGTTGGCGTTAAACTCCATCGTGCAAGCCCTCAACATGTCCTCTAAAGTTTGAATGGTTCGTTCGGTTTGGCCGTCCGTAGCTGGGTGAAAAGCGGTGCTCATTTTCAATTGACTACCCAAAGCTTCTTGTAGTTTCTTCCAGAAATGAGAAGTGAATCTTGCGTCCCTATCTGAGATAATATCGATGGGAACACCATGAAGTCTAATCACTTCTTTCTCATAGGCCCTTGCTAACTCATCCAATCCCCACGTCTCCTTTATTGGAATAAAGTGGGCAGCCTTCGTTAATCGATCCACAATGACCCATATTGCATCCTTACCACTCGAGGTCCTTGGTAGTCCCATAATGAAGTCCATTGAAATTGAGTCCCATTTCCCTCGTGGTATTTCTAATGGTTGTAGAAGTCCTCCCGGTCTTTGATGTTCGAATTTTACCTTCTGACAGATCAAACATTTAGCCACGTGCTCGGCTATCTCCTTTTTCATCTTGATCCACCAGAATCGCAATTTCAAATCTTGGTACATCTTGTCTGCTCCAGGATGTATCGAATATCGTGTGCTGTGTGCTTCGTCCAAAATTCTGCGTTTTAACGCTTCATTGTCCGGTATACACCACCTCCCCTTGAACCGAAGACTCCCGTCAGGGTGAATTTCAAAACCTTCTGTCCCTTCTGATGGGATCTTTTCTCGGATCGTTACTAACTCAGGGTCTTCCCATTGTAGTGCCCGAATGTCATGGAGTATCTCGGGTTCTACTACCATTGCATTTAATTCCGCGTCATCGGACTGCACCAAGTCCAAGTCCAATCTTCTCAAGTCTTGAACGAGGTCTGATGGAATTTGTAGAAATATGAAGCACGATATTACTACTAAAATGTTAATCATATTAACATGCCCAAGATTATACAAAACGATAGTAATATGAATTACAAAAGAATAGAAATAACCTTTCTAAATTTCAACGGAAGGCCTAAGAACTTCCTAAAAACGTACCCGAAATACGTTTTCAAAACCAATATTCAACGTAGAATATCTCTTAACGAAACGCATATAAAAGCACTAGAATCGCAAAGAAACGCTAACGACAGGGGCTATAAATATATATAAGTATAGGACACATCAAACTCCCCCAAACCGAACCGTTGCTTGTCCTCAAGCAACAAAGCATGACAGAAAACAGAGGACAAAGCGAGCAAAAGAATACCTCCCCAAACAATCACCAAACCGCAAGCAGCATGAGCAAATGGCAATCGATCCCGAAACAGCATGGGACGTATGGAAATAGCAAGCTAACGGATGAGAATTACAAGACGGCGCAGAATGAATAGCATGGCTTAAACAAGGGCTCTCTAGCAATCAAATCACGGACCTCTCGCGGTTTCCACTCTACTCAAATGATGAACAAGGCGAAGTATGTGATGACACTCACCTACTCGACTGGTGGAAGCACGCCCGCAATCGAATGTGGACCAAATCTCGCATTCCCGTACACGAATAATGTCACAAAAATAAAGCAAACATGAGGGCTTACATAGGAAATGAGGGTGTAAAGGCCATAGAGAGGATAAGGGTGAGAAGGTGGAACAAATGATTATGGAATCGTGGAGTTAAGCCACTAGAAACCACTCGTACTACTCAAGTGCTCATCCAACCAAAACGGAACCCAACTCTCATGAAAAACGGACCGAAAACAGCATATCGGTCTCCTTTACACATCAACGCAACATGACAACAAATTTCAAGTGCTCACTCATGCAACAACAACGACAACTTCTTGCTTTTTTTTTGTGCACACACTTCCTTTTCTTTTTGTATTTCTTTGTGTTTATTTTTTCAGATTTTTGTTTCCTTTTTCCTTGAGCAAAAAGAGCACACTCACATCAGTTGCGGAAATACCTCATAAAAGTCGGGGATACAGCAATCCCGCCTCAAATTCACCAAACTCTCAAAGCACACGACGTCAGCAAGTCGTAGCATGATCAAAACCCGAAGGACAAGCACAAGAGTAAGCAAAAGCGGTAAATAGCATGGCTAGGGTAGGCTATATGGCAATGTAGCTAGCAAACTCATGTGGGTAAGGGGAATAGGATCATATATGAGAGGATAAAAGCAAAGTAGGAACAAGGTGAATGAAAAGCAATCAACTAAAGCCTCATATGCATAACAAGTGACAAAATTGCGGGGAAAAACGGGATAGGGCCACACTCATGCGTGTTGATATTACGTACCCCACGAGGAGAACTACTCACAATAAAAGCATGGGGACCGGGATAGATGAACCGGCCGCAGGAGGCTAAAAACCTCACAATATAAGTAGCTATAGTCCGTGAAATGATAAAGCCAACAAAGTAAAAGCACGCCATCATCTGCAAGCACGTCTAAACATCCCCGAAAGTGCTAATCCAACAATATAAATCATGCCAAAGCTCAAAGCATACAAGGGAAGGGATGTCGGGGAAAGAACAAGGTAAAAACAAGCTCGCACAACGATTCGGGATACGTATTTTGGGTATTTTTTGAAATTTTCTGAATTTTTTTGTAATTTTCAGATTTATCGGATTTTTTTGGAAAAACGAAAAACGAAAAAGAAAAAACAAAAATAAAGCAAAGCGTGAAGCAAAGCGTTTCCTCCCCCCAAACCAAACAACACATTGTCCCCAATGTGTCCTAAAGCACATCAACCAGGGACCTCAAAATAAGGGGGATAAAACGATAAAAGTCTCAAGAGGAAAATAAAGTACATACATGAAATATTTACAAAGCAAAACGTCCCCCAAACCAGCTTCAAACGGGGGGCTAAGCGTCGGTACTAGAAGTACCACCAACCATGGGTCTCGTCGTAGACGAACCCACTACCATCGTCGTTCTCATCGTCGTCAAGTCCATCATCATCAACTACTCCTCCAGCAGCTCGGCCAACAGCACCTACAACACCCACTCGGCCATCAACATACGCAGCAGCACTCATGTTGTCTTTGATCACAGCTCGACCCGCGTCCATCCTCCCTAAAGTACCTGCGATCAGATCACAACAAAGCACGGCCTCAAGAGGGTCCCTCTCGAGGACTTGCGGTAAGCATTCGTCTATACAATCATCAATGACATCAACCGCAAAGACATGCTCCTCCAACATGGGGCGTTTTAAAGCATTAGAAAGGTTGAAAGTAACTTTATCACCTCCTATATCCAACGTCAATTTCCCGTTCTTGACGTCTATGATTGCACCAGCAGTGTGCAAGAAAGGCCGACCCAAAATGATAGGAATTTGGGAGTCCTCGGCCATGTCAAGAACAATGAAATCGACGGGAATGAAAAACTTACCAACCTTGACGGGAACGTCCTCCAAAACACCGAGTGGGCGTTTGACAGAACGATCCGCCATCTGGAGAGTGATGTTCGTAACCTTTAAAGGTCCCATGTTGAGTTTCTCGCATACAGAGTAAGGCAGAACGCTTACACTTGCACCTAAATCGCATAAAGCGTTAGGAATCGAAACTGTACCAATAGTACAAGGTATGGAGAAACTACCAGGATCCTTTAGCTTAGGAGGAGACTGGTTTTGCAAAAGCGCGCTGCATTCAGCAGTAAAAGCCACAGTCTCGACCTCGCTAAACGACCTCTTACGGGTGAGTATGTCTTTGAGAAATTTAGCGTACGCAGGGACTTGCGTAACAAGTTCAGTAAAGGGTACAGTTACCTTCAAGTCCTTGACTACCTCCATGAACTTACCAAATTGCGAGTCAAGTTTAGATTTTACCACTCGACTTGGGAATGGTAGTTTGATTTGAATGGGCGGCTCGACCGGCTTGCTCGGCGCTTTCTCCTTCTCTTTCTCGGCTCCCCCACTTCCTTGACCATGCTCGGCCTGCTTTGGCTCAACACCACCGGCCACACCACCACCTTGATTGCCCACGTGTGACCCTTCCTTAAAGCCCACGGCTGCCCCTCCTCCATGCTCAGCTCCATTCGTGCTTGCTCCATCGTTCTTCGTACCTGCTCCTGCAAAACATTCACTAGAAGCACGCATATCATTAGAGACAAGATTAGGGTCTACCTCACTTACCACCGTAGGCATTGGAGGACCATCGTAGCTCGTCCCGCTCCTTAAAGAGATGGCATTGATCGACTCATGTTGTTGCGGTTGAGTGCCTTGCGATGGTAGAGCACCCGGCTTCCTTTGAGAACTTGAGGAAGCAAGTTGAGCCATTTGAGTTTCGAGCATTTTAATGGCCGCATCCTTAGCTTGATCGCTCTTTTGAATGTGAGCCATCATTGTCTCTTGAGTCTTGGCCATTTGCATCATCATGGCCCGCATTTCGCTCATAGGATCGGGAATCGGAGCGGCTTGCACGGGTGGTGGAGCGTTTTGTGGTTGAAAATTGGGGCGATTAAAGCCCGGGGGGTTGTATGGTCTTGGAGGATTATTGTTGTATGAGCTGAAATTTTGTGGAGGATTGTATTGTGGTTGTTGTGGTGAAGGATTCAGGACATTTTGGCTTTTGTTGGACAAGTTCGGATGATTCTTGTAGCCTTCATTGTAATGATTAGAGTAAGGGCTGTTTTGATGAGATTGAAAAGCGTGAACAGGGTACATACCTCGGCATTCTAAGGAAGAATGACCGGAAACGCCACATGATCCACAAGTCGGATCATTGGAAGTATGCATAGCCGCTACCGTTTGTCCCCCCGCGTTTGAGGAACCCGTGTAACACCCCGTGTTATTTTAACACAATTTGATAAAAGAATTTAATTCCTTAAATTAAATTCATCCTTTTTCCTTATAATAAAAATACGTCTGAATTTTTTTCGCCAAATAACATTAAAATTTCTTAAGTCCAAATTTAAAAATTTTGAAAAATAAAGTTCGTTGTATTATCTTTAGAATTGAAAAAGAAACACATTTCAAAATTTTATAAAAATCAACACAAAATTATTATCGCCTTTCAAATTTCAAAAATGTTAAGTTGTGTTTACTATTCATAAAAATAAATGTAAAACATTTTATTCATAAAATTCAATTTCGAACATTTTTCATTTTCAAATAAAAAAATGAACCCTTATACTTTTCTCGACTTTGAAATTTAAGTCAACAATTTCAAACACACAAAACAAGGTCAAACAAGTATCCTCATCCAAATTCAATTACATATAATGTAAAAACTTAGCATCAAACTAGTTTAGTTAAAGAATAATCATTTAACAATCAAAGAAACAGAATTAGTTAAAGACTAATCATTTGACATCAAAGAAACTAAATTAGTTAAAGAATAATTTCAAAGAAACTAAATTGGTTAAAAATATAATCATTTTGATTTTTATTTAATAAATCATATTTCTTAATATCTAACTACTATTTCAATTCTATTTAACTAGCACTTTTGAAAACTATCGAAATTTCGAGTTACACTTAATTGAAACTGATAAACGTTTTTACGGTTGATTATAATTATTTAAATCGTTAACTTTCAACCAAAAAAATATGTATTTCGGCCTAGTAAACTTTTAATCAAAATTTTGAGGATTTAAAACTCAATTTTTGTTTTAGTAACCTTTTGAAGTTTATTTTCATTTCTATTTTCGATCTTATTTCGAAACACTATTTTAAGATCATATATTTTATTTCGAGACTTTTCGCGTGCGCGCAAAGCGAAAAATTTCAAAAACGAAAAAATCGAGCCTTTGGTTGTCAAAAGTAGCCGAGCTACTTGACTTGTCCATGCCATGCTCTTGCCTTCCATTTTCTTACACAAGCATGCTTACTTACACATTCATGCATGCAAACACACTTACACACTCCTACATTTTCATCATCACTTCTATTTTAACTTATTTAAATTTAATAATTATACTTTCTAAATACAAAATACATTATACATACTACACTAGTATTACTTTCATTATCACACACAAGACCTAATTTTTTTTACTCTACATAAAATAGGTCATCATTTTGTTAATTTACATTTAACATGATTTAACAAACTAATTTCCTTTTCGTTTTAATGTAACCCGTATAAACATTTAGGACCTAACTTTCGGAGGTCATAAAATGGTCATACGGACTCGGAATTGAGCGAAACAAAAGCCTAAACCATATAACTTTTCGAGATGGATTTAATGACGCTATTTTCGTAGCCGTCGGATCTGCCTAGCTTGAACTGAATTTTCTGCAATCACTTCGAAGGCCAAATTGTCATTCCTCCCTTATATACTCCTACAAGTTAATCCTCTTCCATTTCTTTCTTCTCTTACACACACAAGCATGCTCTCTTACACACACAAGCATGCTCTCTTACACACTTACACACTTTCATCATTTCATGTATTTAACTTATTTAAATCTAATGTTTATACTTTCTAAAAATACAAAATACAACAACAATACAATACATACACACACAACTTATTACTACAACTTATCCTCATTATTTTTGGAGAGCAAAACTCATCTCTTCTTTCTCCTCTTGGACCGAGCTACTCTTCTCCATTTCCTCTCTTTTATTTTTCCATTTTTCTTCCTAAAACCTCTTAAATAAAATCTATAATATTATCTTAATAATTCCTAAGTGTTCTAGTATAATTAGTGGGTATTTTAGAAGCTTACTTGCAAGGATTTTTGGGTGAAGTATATGGGTATTATGGGTGAAGAAATTCCGGGTCTAAAATTTATTTTAGATCCCTCGACGATTAACATCCGATTTAAGGTGACTAGTTATATCTCATATTAGTCTCTTTTAAAATTAATTTGATTTTTATTATAATTTTATAAATATGATTTCTATGCTAAAATATATTAAACATCATGAAAATGTGTTTGTATGATTATGTGAAGTATAAGTAATGATAATAAATAAATAATGTTTTAAATAGATTATTGTAGTAACATGTTCATATGTTTAGCTAAATTAATTTTGAGCATTTTTAATTATGATTCATATGATTTTTATGTTTAGTTATGTTTTAGTTATGTTTTAATCATATATAAAAATTATGTTAAATATTAACAATGAGTTTAAAGTAAAGAAAAATTGAAAATCAAATTTATGTACATATGTTCTGGCTCACGGCATTTACCCTTTTATTTCCTAAATTTCCACTTTTAATTTTTGTAAATAATATGTTATGATAAGTAGTGTTAAAATGGTTGTTAATATGTTATAAAAATTAATTTAGGAAAAATAAATTATAAGTTGTTAAAATACAATTTGTGTGCTTGACTTTGTTTTTGTGTTCTTGGTGTTCTTGAGTTGTTCTTGAGTTCTTCATGTTGTTCTTGATTTGTAGCTCTCTTTGATTAATAATGTTTTTATGTTTGTTGTTATTTATTGTCTTTATTTACTAATAAGTAATTATAATACTAAATATATAACTTAAACATTATAAAACTTTAGGATTAAAAATTTAGAAATTTAAAGTATTGAAAAACACTATTCACAAATGTAAATGAAATTTTTAGTAAAATTTCATTTTAGTTTAAATCGTTTTAGTATATTTAGAATAATTAGAATATAAAAACTTTAAGTTAAAAACCGATAAAAATTGAAAAATGAAAACTTGACCACCACCATCAATGGCCACGGCATTTAAGGCCAATTTTAGAGTTAAAATTATTTTTATCACTTTTTAGTTTATTGTTTAAATAATTTAATTATTAGTTAATAAGTTAGAATTAAGAAATTAAAAGAAATAAACCAATTTTGACATATATAATATACACGACATTTCCACCTTAAATTGACTAAATTTGAACAAAATGAAATTATCACTAAGTCACTAAAGTTAACTAGTTGTTAGAAATGAATTTTTGTATAAACCGATTTAGTTAGAAATGAAATATGATAAACCGATAAAAAAGTATAACAATTATAAAAATGAATTAAATCGCGTGCTACTGCCTGTGCAAATTTGGACTGTTGGACTTGGACATACGGACTAAAATGAACCATCCACGACACTATTATTATTAAAAATGAAAAAAGCTAAATTTAGTAAATAGACAACTAAATCTAACTAAGTCTCGTTTTAAAATAAATATCATTGATCACTTTTTACAAACCAAACTTAACGTTTTTAAAACTAGACTTTTAAAATATTTTCAAAAATCACTAAGTACAAAACGAACTTAACGACTTTGAAACTAGAAATTTATACTTAGAAAATAAAAAGGTTTAGTTTTATACCAAAAATATCTTAAGTATAAAAATATGTATAAGTATAAAATACGTACAAGTATAGGAATACGTATAAGTATAAAAATACGTATAAGTATAAAATACGAATACGTATAAAAATACGTATAAAATACGAAGTATAAAAATACGTATAAAATACGATGAATAGTGACCGATGAATAGCGAAAAGTGAATAGTGAAAAATGAATAGTGAAAATTTTTACTAAGTATAAAAAAATTTAAAATGAATAAGTAAATGACTTAAAGTGTTTGAAAAACACTTAAATAAAATTGGACATACTAATAAACGTTTCAATATAAAAACTTGAAAACGTTAATAATTAACAACACTTCAAATAATAAACGAACGTCTTATGTGATCATATGAAACCTACAATTCAAATAAAACGTTTGACGCTGAGACTAGGAGAGTCTAGTAACATGTGATATGTAAATATCAAATAAATAATAAATCTTGAGTAAGTTTAAATAAAAGGTCAAGCTTGGGCCTCAGATATGAAAACGTCAATCGTGAGTGAAGTGGGGTTAAGATAGTCTTGTAGCGGACGCCACTATCTCGACCTTATTGCGATTGTCATCTCGAATAGTGTGGTTTAGCCGGCAGCATTATATGCTTAGAGCATCCTGCCCATGCCGTTACGCCTTAAGTCGTATAGCCTGTTCCGTACAAGATAAAGAATATGCCAACTCTTTTGGGTCAGGCTTTAGGAAATAGTCGTTTTATCCAGAGTTAAGGTGCTCTATGAATAGCATAGCCCATTCTTAAAGTGGATATTAGTGTATGCATACTAAACTAGGGTTTTATTCCCCTATTTCGCTAAAGTTACCAGGGCCACCGTGACCTTATTGCGATTGTCATCTCATGGTTTCTGTCTCCTTGCCGTGTTTCGTTCTTAGTGGGCGCGACACTAGCATTCGTTCTTGCCACATGTACAGATCACTTGACGGGATTGTATCTGAAGTTCGAATCATTTCGAACACTAGAAGATGAGATGCAAGTACTATAGTATTCGGCGTGGTTTACGAGTGGAGTAAGTCTCTGCACTATGGAAGTGAGATGCAATCGATCAGAGTACAAAGGCCTACTCAGTGGTCAGGCTCGTAAGCAATATGTGTTGTTTGTTGTCTGATTAAATGAGAATGAGTGTGTACCATCTGTGAAAACTAAAGACCACAAATTTCTGAAGTGAATCGAGTCTGCATGATGTGAATGATACGATACATATGTTTGTATGCGATTTGATATCGCCTCGTGATACTGCTGATATGCTGTGACACTATTGCTATGATATTATCTGTTATTTGCTTTCATAACTGAATATCATGCTTATTTGATTTATCGCTTTAAACCGCATGCTTATTATGACTTATATGTCTTTATATGCTATATGTAATAAGCATGTTTATGTTTTTATCATAACGTTATAGTTATAAAGCGATAATAATAAACCAAAGTAATTGAAATCGAGGGTAAGTATGAGCATAGCTAGTCACTGTCCGCTCAGCGGGCACCCCCCATCAGTTTATTGTGCAGGACGTTCGTGGACCGAAAGCTGGATTTTGGACGGGGCCACACGATGATTTAAATGCTTTATTTGTAGTTGTTTACGAGAGATTGTAATATATAACCAATACTCTTTTTAATTTCCGTATTTAGAGTTGTTTTATTCAACTCTTAAACGATGATGTACTATTTTGGGTTATTTGTATAATTAATAACGCTGGTTTAAGACTTAATTAATTTCCGCCTTAGTAATTAAAGTCGACTAAAACCAGGTTGTTACAACCCGCTTGCATGTGACTCATTATCATCGCGGTCATAGCATCCATTTTGGCATTTAGCATGGCCACCGCATCACCATCGGTCTTACCACCGACTCGAGGGACATTTCTAGAACTCCCGTATTGCGCGTTATGAATCGCCATGGCCTCGATCGTATCAATGGCCTCCTCCACATCAATATTATCAAATCTCCCATTAGCGGCGGAGTCAAGGACCTGGCGTGATTCATTGTACAACCCATTATAGAATTGCATGACGATAAACCATTTGCCCATGCCACGATGAGGACATTGGCGTTGTAAGTCCTTGTAGCGTTCCCATGCATCGAAGAGAGACTCATCCCCTCGTTGTCGGAAGCTCGTGATTTGGCTCCTAAGCATTGCAGTCTTTTCAGGAGGAAAATATTTTTGATAGAAAGCCAAGACCAAAGAGTTCCAATCAACAATTGCAAGAGCCACCCGATTTAAGGAATTAAGCCACAGCTTGGCTTTGTCTCGGAGTGAAAACGGGAAGAGCATCTCCCGAATTTGATCTTGAGCGACACCCGTTTGTTTGATCGTCGAGCAATAGTCACAAAAATTCTGAATGTGAAGGTTAGGGTCCTCACCGGGACTCCCTCCGAATTGACTACGCTCGATCAAGTTTATGAAGGCGGGTTTCACCTCGAAGTTATTTGCTGCTATGGTAGGCATAGCGTTGCCCCTCGAAACTTGAGCGGCGGTAGGCCTCGAGTGATCGGAAAGCTTCACCATCTTTTTAGGTTCGGGTTCAACTTGAGCTTCCTTTGAGGTTGAAGTGGAAGGGGAAATAGCTTCCAAGTCTTTAAGTAAGTTCTTGCGCCTCAAAAATGTACGCTCCGGTTCCGGATCAAACTGAAATGCCAAGCCTTTTTGAGACGTACGAGTGTTCCTGGGCATACACAAGCACTAGAGTAGACGTAAGTAACGGCCTCAAGGAATTGAGGTTCCTTGAGACAAAGAGTAACAAATGAGAAAAGAACCAAATAAACAACGAAAACAAAGCCGTCTCCCCGGCAACGGCGCCAAAATTTGATGGGCTTAGTCGCGTTACCTAATCAAAAGTAAATCCGGACAAACTCTAATGGGTAGCAAGGGTAAGTCGGGTATCGTATCCGCAGGGAGAAGGTCGAATTGCTGGTTATTTAGGATGATTCAAGTCTCGGTTCGAGTGCGGGATTGGTTAACTAAAGCTAGAGCGCAAAAGTAAAGGATTAAACTTATGAGGGAAAGGTCTAGGGAATCGGGTTAGGCAATGGGTAAGTCAAGGCCAAGGATGATGATCGGAATGAGTAGGTATCGCACATGCTAAGGATAACGCTCGGCCTCTCGGTCTTAAGCTCCTCTAGGTCTCGAATGCGGGCTCTCGCAACTTACAAACGAGGGTCCTAATGTTTAGTCTCGCGCCTACCCTAGAACTAGGCTTCCGTTCTTAAGTTCAAGGGTGCTAGATACTCGCTAAAACGTGATCAAGGTATCAACGAGAGCAATCAAGCAAAGACTAAACAAAGCATGACAAAACCTAACTCAACAAGATCATCAAACTCAAGCCAAACAATCACCCATGCTTCACCCTCTCACCCTAGATAAAGAACTACTCACTCATAGTGAAAACAACAACGAAAACGAAAGCAAAAGATGAAATCATGATCAATGACAGTATATATAATGAATTGACAAACAAAAGAAAGGAGGAATTGAAAATACCAATCAGAAAATTCCAAGAACAAGAGGATGAATTCAAGCAACAAAACCAAATAGACGATCAAACGAACATAAACCGAGTCGGGAATTGAAATACAAGAAGGAAAATTAATCAAAACCTAATATTTGGAGAGAAACTAGTTTAATGTGTCTAGAGAATCCTCAGAAAAATTCGTGCAAAAATAAGATGTTTTGGCCTCTCAAATAGACGATCAATTTTAAGCCAACGAAGAGACACAAGGCTGCCCCGGGCGGGGTGAGCGTGCCCCCGGGCGTGGTGGGTTGGTCCCGGACGGGATAAGAGCTTCCCGTGTTGTTCAGATTTTTCAGCTTTGGTTCTTGACTTGTACTTAGTTTTTTTCTTGCTTCTTTCTCTTCCCAAGGCTACGGGACAAGGCCTACATCGTCACAAGGAGTAGGGACAAGGTCTACATCAATCACGTGAACTTCAAATCCCGTCCCGAGGTCCCGGGACACCTTCAAAAGCTAAAACGGGGCTCGTGCGCAAACGAAACGCAACGAAACCAACTCGGAACTTCACGAAACTTTGCGAAACTTCACGAAACCTCTCGAATAGCATCCTAACCTCCAAATATGCGTGTTTACCTGCAAAATAGACACAAAAACGCAGCAGTGCCAAATCGGAGAGAAATAGGAGCTGAAACGCATATAAAAGCACTAGAATCGCAAAGAAACGCTAACGACAGGGGCTATAAATATATATAAATATAGGACACATCTTGCGGCTAGTGCGAAGTTCTTAGAGAAAGAGTTTCTCGAAGACAAGAGATGTAATAGAACCTTCGATCTGTCGGAGATTCCTGAACCAACAACCGAGCAACCAATGGAGGAAACCGTTCCTTCTTCGTCTCCTGCGGTTAATGTCCCTTTGGAACCCAGGAGGTCGGATAGACTCTCCATTCCTCCAGATAGATACATCGGTATGGTTGAGGAGAATGGGAGAGACGACGTTCTACTCCTTGAGAGTAACGAACCCGTAACTTATAAAGGTGCCATGACATGTTCTGACTCAAAGCTATGGCAAGAAGCCATGCAATCCGAGATGGACTCTATGTATGAGAACGATGTATGGGATCTGGTTGACTTACCTGATAAGGCTCGGCCTCTTCAGTGAAAATGGCTTTATAAGATAAAGCGATCTGTAGAAGGACAACCAGATATATACAAGGCATGACTAGTGGCAAAGGGTTTCACTCAAGTGCAAGGGTTGCACTATGATGAGATCTTTGCACCCGTAGTCATGCTTCGTTCCCTTCGGATTGTCTTAGCGATCGCCGCCTTTCATGACTATGAAATTTGGCAGATGGACGTGAAAACCGCCTTCTTAAACGGTTATTTGGAGGAGGAGTTGTACATGGTACAGCCCGAAGGTTTCACAGATCTTAACAATCCTAAGATGGTGTGCAAGCTTAAGCGTTCCATTTATGGACTTAAGCAAGCTTCACGGAGTTGGAATCATCGCTTCGACCAAGTGATAAAAGAGAATGGATTCACTCGATCGGTCGAGGAACCATGTCTATATATCAAGTCGAGTGGGAGCAAGATTGTCTTCCTAATACTATATGTCGATGACATACTTTTGATTGGGAATGACATACCTCTCTTAACTTCGGTAAAAGTTTGGTTAAAGATGTAACAACCTGGTTTTTAGTCGACTTTAATTACTAAGGCGGAAATTAATTAAGTCTTAAACCAGCGTTATTAATTATACAATAACCCAAAATATTACATCATCGTTTAAGAGTTGAATAAAACAACTCTAAATACGGAAATTCAAAAGAGTAGTGTTATATATATTACATCTCCCTCGAAACAACTAAGGAAAAGCAATAAAAACGTCTCGTGGCTCCATCCAAAACCCAGCTCCTGGTCCACGAACGTCCTGCACAATAAACTGATGGGGGGATGCCCGCTGAGCGGACAGTGACTAACTATGCTCATACTTACCCTCGATTTCAATTACTTTGGTTTAATATTATCGCTTTATAAACATAACATTATGATAAAAACATAAACATGCTTATTACATATAGCATATAAATCATAATAAGCATGCGGTTTAAAGCGATAAATCATATAAGCATGATATTCAGTTATGAAAGCAAATAGCATATAATATCATAGCAATAGTATTCCCATCACAGAACAAGATTACAAAGCGATATCAGATCGCATACAAACATACATATCGTATCATACTCATCATGCAGACTCGATTCACTTCAGAAATTTGTGGTCTTTAGTTTTTGAAGATGGTACACACTCATTCTCATTTAATCAAACAACAAGCAACACAAACTGCTTACGAGCCTGACCACTGAGTAGGTCTTTGTACTCTGATCGATTGCATCTCACTTCCATAGTGCAGAGACTTACTCGACTCGTAAACCACACCGAATACTATAGTACTTGCATCTCATCTTCTAGTGTTCGAAATGATTCGAACTTCAGATACAATCTCGTCAAGTGATCTTTACATGTGGCAAGAACGAATGCTAGTGTCGCGTCCAATAAAGACGAAACTCGGCAAGGAGACAGAACCGCAAAGCGCATAAGCACATAATGTCACGGTGGCCCTGGTAACTTTAGCGAAATAGGGGAATAAAACCCTAGTCTAGTACATGTACACTAGTATCCAATTTAAGAGTGGGCTATGCTATTCATAGAGCACCTTAACTCAGGATAAAACGACTATTTCCTAAAGCCTGAGACAAAAGCCTTGGCATATTCATTATCTTGTACGGAACAGGCTATACGACTTAAGGCGTAATGGCATGGGTAGAGCGCATAAGCACATAATGCTACCGGCTGAACCACACTAACCGGTATGGCCAACGCTCAGTGACCTACGATAGTGGCGTCCGCTACAAGACTATCTTAACCCCACTTCACTCACGATTGACGTTCCCTTATCTGAGGCCCAAGCTTGACCTTTTATTTAACTTACTCAATATTCATTATTTATTTGATATTTACATATCACATGTTACTAGACTCTCCTAATCTCATCGTCAAACGTTTAAATATATAAGTTTCGGTTTCATATGATCACATAACACGTTCGTTTATTATTTGAAGTGTTGTTAATTATTAACATTTTTAAGTTTCTATATTAATACGTTTATTAATATGTCCAATTATTATTTAAGTGTTTTTCAAAACACTTTAAGTCATTTACTTATTCGTTTTAAAATTTTCTATACTTAGTAAAATTTTCAATTATTCATTTCCCACTATTCACTATTCAAGATTTTTTTTTAAAATATCTAAAAATATCTAAAAATATCTAAAATATCTAAAATATCTAAAATATCTAAAAATTGTAACTTAGTTACTAAGTTTAAAAATCTAGTTTTAAAAACGTTAAGTTCGTTTTGTAAAAAGTGATAATGATATTCATTTTAAAATACTAGTTTTAAAAATGTTAAGTTCAATTTGTAAAAAGTGATAATGATATTCATTTTAAAATACTAGTTTTAAAAACGTTAAGTTTAATTTGTAAAAATTGATAATGATATTTATTTTAAAATGAGACTTAGTTAAATTTAGTCGTCTATTAACTAAATTTAGCGATTTTCATTTTTAAAATAATAGTAACGTGGATGATTCATTTTAGTCCGTATGTCCAAAATCAACAGTCCAGATAGCAAAGACAGTAACACACGATTTAGTTCATTTTTATAACGGTTACATATTTTTATCGGTTTATAATATTTCATTTATAACTAAATCGATTTATACTAAAATTCAATTCTAATTACCATTTAACTTTAGTGACTTAGTGATAATTTCATTTTAGTCAAATTTAGTCAATTAAAATAGAAATGTCGTGTGGTATGTTTATATGTTACAAAATTGGTTTATTTCTTTTAATTTCTTAAATCAATTTATTAACTACTAATTAAATTATTTTAACAATAAACTAAAAAGTGATAAAAACAAATTTAACCCTAATAAGCTTAGGAATGTCGTGACAAATCATGGTGGATGTTCAAATTTTCATTTTTCGATTTTATCGGTTTTTAGCTTAAAGTCTTTATATTTTAATTATTCTAATTATACTAAAACGGTTTAAACTAAAATGAAATTTACTAAACATTTCATTTATATTTATGAATAGTGTTTTTCAACACTTTAATTTTCTAACTTTTTAATCTAAATGATTTATAAAGTTTTAAGTTGTTTTATATCATAATACTAATAATATGTAAAACAATAACTAATCATAAACACAAAATATTAACAAACATAAAATAACAAAATCAAAATGACAAATAAAGATGAACATCAACATGGAGAACACATGAACACATATGGAGATTAAAAATAAACTCAAGAACACCATTTTTTATTTTAATAACTTATAATTTATTTTCCTAATTTAATTCTTTTTACCTGGTAGCATCCATTTTAACTAACTTATTCTAACATATTATTTACAAAAATTAAAAATGAAAATTACCTAAAAAAAATGGGAAATGCCGTGTACATGTATATATGTATATAAATTTTCATTTTCGATTTTAATCACTTTAAACTCATTGTTAATATTTCACATAATTTTTATATATGATTATAACATAACCAAAACATAACTAAACATAAAAATCATATGAATCATAAATAAAAATGCTCAAAATTAAATTAGCTAAACATATGAACATTTTACTACAATAATCTATTTAATATATTATGTAGTTATTATGATTTTATTATACAACACATAAACATATAAATACATACAAGTGGTGTTTAACATATTTAGCATAATTTTCATACTCATAAAATTATAACAACAAAACAAATTAATTTACTAAGAGGATAATATAAGACATAGTTAGTCACCTTATTTAGAATGTTAATCGTCGGGGATCTAAAATAAATTTTAGATCGGATAAATCCTTCACCCAAAACTAGACCTGTCAAAATTCGACCCGACCCGAAAAACCGACCCGACCCGACCCGTTTTTTTAGGGTCAAGACCCGTAAAATTTGACCCGTGACCCGAAATGACCCGAACCCGAAATGACCCGTTAATTTAGGGTCAAGACCCACTTGGCAGATTCGACCCGATGGGTCAAGTGTAATTTCGAGTAACAAGACTTTTTGAACCTACAAAATTATTATTTCATGAAAAAAAATAATTTAATATTAATAATTATTACAACCTCAATATTATTAGTTGAAATATCAAAATGATAATGAAAATTATGATTGAAATATTATGAATATATTCATAAATAGACTATTTTAATTTTATAAATTACAAGAATGAATATATATCAACTTTAGAATTACATATGTACAATAAAATATGTACATAATGTAAAATAACAATAAAAGAATTTTTTTAATTAAAAAAATAATAAATAAAAAGACGCGAAAAAAAGTATTTTTGACCCGTATTTTGACCCGAAACCGACCCGACCCGAACCCGACCCGACCCGTATTTGAGCCGAACCCGTATTGACCCGACCCGTATTTTGACCCGACCCGTATAACCCGAACCCGAACCCGACCCGCCCGACCCGTTTGACAGGTCTACCCAAAACCCATGATCTTCACCCAAAAATAAACCAAGAAATTTGCTCCTAATACCCTCTAATATAACTAGAATTACTTAGGAATTTATTAGAAATAATATTAGAGTTTTTATTTGATGTTTTAGGAAGAAAACTGAAAGAAAATAAAAGAGAGAAAAGAAGGAGAAGTGCACGACATAAGGAGAGCAAGACAATGTGATTTTTGCCCTTTGAAAATTATCATCTAAGTTAGAATAAATTTTGGTACTAAGTAGAGTAAATTTTATTTAAATAAAGTTTAATTAAAAACAAAAGGAATCATCATCATCACATAAAACCAAAATAAGTCCACATTACTATTTGATGAATAGTTTGTCCCCCCGATATTTTAAAATATCTCGTTCTCGAAAAAACGCGTTACGAAATAATTCGGGTAAGAAAAACGGTAAAAGTTAAAATGTGCTGTTTTGACGATTTTCTGAAAAGTATTCATTTTATAAATTTAAGACAAAAATATTTTATTTACTACTTTAGAAAAATTTTAAAAGTGACGGAAATGAAAATGGTAATATTAAAATAGTAGTATCGTATTTTATATTTATGTATTATTATTATTAAGTATAACTTTAAATATAAATACAAAATAAAATAAAAGTGATGATGATAAATTTAATGGTGTAAGTAATGTGTAAGAAAAATGGAAGTGGATAACTTTGACTAAGGAAAGTCAACGTCAATTTTTCGGGCTCGATTCTCATTTCTCGAAATTTTCGATTTGCGCGATCGCGAAAGGTTTCGAAATAAAAGATATGGTCTTAAAATAATGTTTTGAAATAAAATCGAAAGTAAAAATAAAAATAATTTTTGAAAGGGTATTAAAACAAAAATCGGATCCTAATCCTCGAAATTTTGAATAAAAATTCCCTAGGTCGAAATACTTATTTTTTTCGTTGAATGTTTTAGATTTAAAGATTTATATTCAAACGTCAAAAATTTAATCAATTTAAACTAGGTGTGACTTCAAATTTCGACAATTTAGAAAAAGCTAGTTTAATAGAAATGAAATAGTAATTATATATTAATATATAATTATTTATTAAAAACAATCAAAATGACTACAATTTTCACTAAAAATGACGTTAGGTTTTCTTTTCAAATTGTTGATGTTGATTGTTTGATTTTTGATTTGCGTGTTTGAAATTGTTGACCCAAATTTCAAAGACGGGAAAAGTATAAGGGTTTTTTTTTATTTGAAAATGAAAAATGTTCGAAATTGAATTTTATGAATAAAAAGTTTTACTTTTATTTTTATGAATAGTAATATAACTTAACATTTTTGAAATTTGAAAGGCGATATAAATTTTGTGTTGATTTTTATAAAATTTTAAAATGTGTTTCTTTTTGAATTCTAAAGATAATACAACATAATTTATTTTTCAAAATTAGAAAATTTGTACTTACGAAATTTAGTATTATTTAGCGAAAAAAATTCAGACGCATTTTTATTATAAGGAAAAAGGATGAATTTAGTTTAAGGAATTAAATTCTTTTATAATAATGTGTTAAAATAACACGGGGTGTTACAAACCTACCCCCTTAAGAAAAGTTTCGTCCCGAAACTTGAATAGAGTGGATAACTGCTCGCAGTTAGGCAATGCAGTTAGAGAGAATATCAAGATTTTACAAGTTTCGAAAATGACATTTTATTTTGGTAGAATAACATTTTTCATAATGTTCGAATTTTTGAATTTTTATAAAGATGTTAGATGGAGTGGAAAGATTTGAAAGTTATAATCGTTTTATATTTACAAATGGGATATTTTGAATTAATATAGAAATGTTGCTAGATTATTATTTTCCAAAATCGACTGCAAAGAGATTTTCAAAAAGGTGGGGCCTAGAAGTTTTGTACGGAATTAATTTTAATTTAAAATTATAAGGGTTTTAAAAATAAAAGCAAATTCATTTAAATTCAAAAGTAGATATAAATTTTAAAGTAGGTTGAAATAAAGCTTGTAAGTTTTAAACTTAAATTAGTGAATTTTAAAATCATCATAGTTTTGTCCTACCCCCTTAAGAAAATTTTTAAACATATATTTACGAAATTAATAGAAAAGATTAAGATTCACTTTAAAGGTTTAAGATTTGGAAAAGGTATTGATAAGTTCAAAAATTTGAAAATAATCAAATTCAAAAGTATATAAGGTAAAGAATATACGATTTGAAACAAAATAATTTCAAAGATATTTAAAGTTACGAAATAAAATTTTAAGGATTCATTGAATAAGATTTAAAGATATTTTCAAAGGAAAACATGAAAGTTAATTTTAGAAGATAATTACTAATTATAAATTTACAAAGATTTGTAAATTTTAAAAGAGATAGAAGTTTAAGAGATTAAAATGTAATAAAGTTTGAAGGTTTTTGAGAATAAATTAAAAGAAGTTTAAGGAATTGACAAGCAAAAATGAAATCATTTTGCGAGATTAAGGAATAGGAATGAAAGTCAATTTTAAGAAGTAATTATTAGGAATTATAGGGTTAGGAAATTTGAAGGTTAGGAGTAAAAGTTTAAGAGATTGAAAACTTTTAAAAGAGATCGAAGTAAAAATTTTAGTTAAAGAGGAAAATTAGATGGAGTTGTGGAAATCTTCTCTGCGACAGAAATCTTCGAGATGTTGAACGTCTTATCAGTTGTAAGGTCCATGATGCGTCCATTTGTTGCGTTTGGGGTCTTGTCGTCATGTATTTGATTAAAGGCTTCGATCTTCGAGAATTAAATTTATTACTTAGATTTTATATCCGAGGATAGTTGTTAGTTTTTGTTAGTCACATCAGCAAATAGCAAGCATACGATAGTTAGTGTATTTTATTTTGAGGGTAGTAGTTTGTTATTTAAAAGTCCTTAGCCTATGGTCGGTCCTTAAGGTTTCTACCCATCCTCACACTTTAAAGCGATTTAAAGTTATTATTTTAGCGAGCTAAGATTTCTAATTTATTATTTGATCCTATAAGTCTGCCTAACATACGATATGAATGTCCGGCCCAGGTGTCTCTCGCTAGATGAAATAACTATTAAGTTACTCACGGTCGCAAGACGACTCGATAATCAGAATAACAACCTGGTTTTTAGTCGACTTTAATTACTAAGGCGGAAATTAATTAAGTCTTAAACCAGCGTTATTAATTATACAATAACCCAAAATATTACATCATCGTTTAAGAGTTGAATAAAACAACTCTAAATACGGAAATTCAAAAGAGTAGTGTTATATATATTACATCTCCCTCGAAACAACTAAGGAAAAGCAATAAAAACGTCTCGTGGCTCCATCCAAAACCCAGCTCCTGGTCCACGAACGTCCTGCACAATAAATCGATGGGGGATGCACGAGTGACAAAGGACTAGCTATGCTCATACTTACCCTCGATTTCAATTACTTTGGTTTAATATTATCGCTTTATAAACATAACATTATGATAAAAACATAAACATGCGTATTACATATAGCATATAAAGACATATAAGTCATAATAAGCATGCGGTTTAAAGCGATAAATCATATAAGCATGATATTCAGTTATGAAAGCAAATAGCATATAATATCATAGCAATAGTATTCCCATCACAGAACAAGATTACAAAGCGATATCAGATCGCATACAAACATACATATCGTATCATACTCATCATGCAGACTCGATTCACTTCAGAAATTTGTGGTCTTTAGTTTTCGAAGATGGTACACACTCATTCTCATTTAATCAAACAACAAACAACACAAATCGCTACGAGCACGACCAATCGAGTAGGTCTTTGTACTCTGATCGATTGCATCTCACTTCCATAGTGCAGAGACTTACTCGACTCGTAAACCACGCCGAATACTATAGTACTTGCATCTCATCTTCTAGTGTTCGAAATGATTCGAACTTCAGATACAATCTCGTCAAGTGATCTTTACATGTGGCAAGAACGAATGCTAGTGTCGCGTCCAATAAAGACGAAACTCGGCAAGGAGAGCGAGCCAGAAGCGCGCATAAGCACATAATGTCACGGTGGCCCTGGTAACTTTAGCGAAATAGGGGAATAAAACCCTAGTCTAGTACATGTACACTAGTATCCAATTTAAGAGTGGGCTATGCTATTCATAGAGCACCTTAACTCAGGATAAAACGACTATTTCCTAAAGCCTGAGACAAAAGCCTTGGCATATTCATTATCTTGTACGGAACAGGCTATACGACTTAAGGCGTAATGGCATGGGTAGAGCGCATAAGCACATAATGCTACCGGCTGAACCACACTAACCGGTATGGCCAACGCTCAGTGACCTACGATAGTGGCGTCCGCTACAAGACTATCTTAACCCCACTTCACTCACGATTGACGTTCCCTTATCTGAGGCCCAAGCTTGACCTTTTATTTAACTTACTCAATATTCATTATTTATTTGATATTTACATATCACATGTTACTAGACTCTCCTAATCTCATCGTCAAACGTTTAAATATATAAGTTTCGGTTTCATATGATCACATAACACGTTCGTTTATTATTTGAAGTGTTGTTAATTATTAACATTTTTAAGTTTCTATATTAATACGTTTATTAATATGTCCAATTATTATTTAAGTGTTTTTCAAAACACTTTAAGTCATTTACTTATTCGTTTTAAAATTTTCTATACTTAGTAAAATTTTCAATTATTCATTTCCCACTATTCACTATTCAAGATTTTTTTTTAAAATATCTAAAAATATCTAAAAATATCTAAAATATCTAAAATATCTAAAATATCTAAAAATTGTAACTTAGTTACTAAGTTTAAAAATCTAGTTTTAAAAACGTTAAGTTCGTTTTGTAAAAAGTGATAATGATATTCATTTTAAAATACTAGTTTTAAAAATGTTAAGTTCAATTTGTAAAAAGTGATAATGATATTCATTTTAAAATACTAGTTTTAAAAACGTTAAGTTTAATTTGTAAAAATTGATAATGATATTTATTTTAAAATGAGACTTAGTTAAATTTAGTCGTCTATTAACTAAATTTAGCGATTTTCATTTTTAAAATAATAGTAACGTGGATGATTCATTTTAGTCCGTATGTCCAAAATCAACAGTCCAGATAGCAAAGACAGTAACACACGATTTAGTTCATTTTTATAACGGTTACATATTTTTATCGGTTTATAATATTTCATTTATAACTAAATCGATTTATACTAAAATTCAATTCTAATTACTATTTAACTTTAGTGACTTAGTGATAATTTCATTTTAGTCAAATTTAGTCAATTAAAATAGAAATGTCGTGTGGTATGTTTATACGTTACAAAATTGGTTTATTTCTTTTAATTTCTTAAATCAATTTATTAACTACTAATTAAATTATTTTAACAATAAACTAAAAAGTGATAAAAACAAATTTAACCCTAATAAGCTTAGGAATGTCGTGACAAATCATGGTGGATGTTCAAATTTTCATTTTTCGATTTTATCGGTTTTTAGCTTAAAGTCTTTATATTTTAATTATTCTAATTATACTAAAACGGTTTAAACTAAAATGAAATTTACTAAACATTTCATTTATATTTATGAATAGTGTTTTTCAACACTTTAATTTTCTAACTTTTTAATCTAAATGATTTATAAAGTTTTAAGTTGTTTTATATCATAATACTAATAATATGTAAAACAATAACTAATCATAAACACAAAATATTAACAAATATAAAATAACAAAATCAAAATGACAAATAAAGATGAACATCAACATGGAGAACACATGAACACATATGGAGATTAAAAATAAACTCAAGAACACCATTTTTTATTTTAATAACTTATAATTTATTTTCCTAATTTAATTCTTTTTACCTGGTAGCATCCATTTTAACTAACTTATTCTAACATATTATTTACAAAAATTAAAAATGAAAATTACCTAAAAAAAAATGGGAAATGCCGTGTACATGTATATATGTATATAAATTTTCATTTTCGATTTTAATCACTTTAAACTCATTGTTAATATTTCACATAATTTTTATATATGATTATAACATAACCAAAACATAACTAAACATAAAATCATATGAATCATAAATAAAAATGCTCAAAATTAAATTAGCTAAACATATGAACATTTTACTACAATAATCTATTTAATATATTATGTAGTTATTATGATTTTATTATACATAAACATATAAATACATACAAGTGATGTTTAACATATTTAGCATAATTTTCATACTCATAAAATTATAATAACAAAACAAATTAATTTACTAAGAGGATAATATAAGACATAGTTAGTCACCTTATTTAGAATGTTAATCGTCGGGGATCTAAAATAAATTTTAGATCGGATAAATCCTTCACCCAAAACCCATGATCTTCACCCAAAAATAAACCAAGAAATTTGCTCCTAATACCCTCTAATATAACTAGAATTACTTAGGAATTTATTAGAAATAATATTAGAGTTTTTATTTGATGTTTTAGGAAGAAAAATGAAAGAAAATAAAAGAGAGAAAAGAAGGAGAAGTGCACGACATAAGGAGAGCAAGACAATGTGATTTTTGCCCTTTGAAAATTATCATCTAAGTTAGAATAAATTTTGGTACTAAGTAGAGTAAATTTTATTTAAATAAAGTTTAATTAAAAACAAAAGGAATCATCATCATCACATAAAACCAAAATAAGTCCACATTACTATTTCATGAATAGTTTGTCCCCCCGATATTTTAAAATATCTCGTTCTCGAAAAAACGCGTTACGAAATAATTCGGGTAAGAGAAACGGTAAAAGTTAAAATGTGCTGTTTTGACGATTTTATGAAAAGTATTCATTTTATAAATTTAAGACTAAAATATTTTATTTACTACTTTAGAAAAATTTTAAAAGTGACGGAAATGAAAATGGTAGTATTAAAGTAGTAGTATCGTATTTTATATTTATGTATTATTTTTAAGTATAACTTTAAATATAAATACAAAATAAAATAAAAGTGATGATGATAAATTTAATGGTGTAAGTAATGTGTAAGAAAAATGGAAGTGGATAACTTTGACTAAGGAAAGTGTGGATACCCATATCCGTACCCTCCCAAACAAAACCCTGTGATGTAACACGGACTCTTATTACGCATGCTTTAACGTTGACTTAAACGGTTCTAACTAATGTCGAATTCATTTTGAGTCGTTTGAAATGTTAAAATGTTTAAGGTCGCTTCACATGGCTTTAAATAAACGTTCATTTTGTCCATTTGGAGTCTAGCTAGGTCCTTGTCCCACTTCATTTGGCATGAGCTTCGCATTTGCACTACAATTAGTCCTTTTACATTAACAAGGTCTAATTCAGCATTCCTAAATTCCTAAATTTAGGCCCGGTGACTAAATCTTCCCTTTAGCCCCCTCTTACACTAAATACGGCTTCACGTCTTACCTTATTTCACAAAAACTATGCAAACACACCCTTTTCATTTTTCCGGGTCTCGGGCCCGAAACCGAGCCCAAACCCAGCCTTTGGCCCGCACTCCAAAGCCCTAAGCATCACAAAATATCTCAGAAATATCCTAGAGGTTTTCTTCAGCTACACGTTTGAGATTATCACAAAATCTTTCCAAGATATAATTCAACCGAAACTAGGAAACTACACAAAAAACCCTACCCTCGAACCGCATAAGCTTATGCGGTTTGGTGAGGCAACCGCATAAGCCTATGCGGTTTCCCCAGGCAACCGCATAAGGCTATGCGGTTCCCAGGCCTGTTTTTATCCCCGATTTCCTAATTTCTCCGAGGCTTTTAGTATATATACACCCCTATACCCTGACCTCGAGATAACAATTCACAACCAGAATACATCCTTTACACCACAAATTCTCTCATCTTACACTTTTGCACTCACAAAGCCTCACGCACTCAAATCCTTGAGTTCAACACACCATCCCGTGTTGAATTCACCCTCCTTTTTAGTTCAAGAAGCGAAGCTCTGCCCAGATCTGAAGCGTCAGGACAAGGTAGGTACCGATCCACTTGGATCAAAGCTTTTTCTTATTTTCTATGGACTAACAAAGGGGTCCACACTTTAGCGCCCCCCCGGCTTTGGCACCCAGCGCGTTTGCACTCCAAGTGTTCTATTTTACTTCGGGTACACTCCATATCCGATGACACGCCAAAGTCGCATAAGCAACCGACTCTATAAAATAAACCAATGGACAATTGAATTTTATTTTATTTGCATGCATCTTGCACCTTCTTATTTTGCATTAAATCAACTTAAAACAATGAATTCGACCTTTAACTGAACCGTATTCGTTAACAAGTTAAACATGCTAAACTGAGGGTTTTAATCAATCTTTTTGCATCTGCATCTGCATTCTTTTACAAACTTATCGCACTTGTACGTAGCGATAACGTTAGCTCAAATATCATCTTACAAGGATTGTTCTAGGTCAGTAGAGGCTATTTTTACATAGGCTTTTCTAAAAGGTTTTCATAAATCATTATTTGAATTAACTCTTTTTCTAAAGTACCTCACCTTGAATCCAATCTGGTTTCACAAGCCTTAGATCTAGGGGTGTCGGCGTGCTCCAAAATCTAGGACATGTTTTTAACTTAGAACATGGTAGCAGGTTCCTAATTTCCGCGATAATTAGGTGGCGACTCCATAACAGTTCTTAAAGGTTTTTCCAACTTAATCTTTTTTAACTTTAAAATCCGCCCTTAAGCAAGACGCCGAGTTGGGTCCGATCCCGGGTTCCACAGTTTGGCGACTCCGCTGGGGAGATCTTATTTTTAAAACTAAAACTAGCTTTTTCTTTTAAAAATAAAGAGGTGAAACTTGAAAGCCTTGAACAATCCAAGTATACATATTTGAGCAATGCACAATCGTTTAGAGTCCATTCCTTTTGGAATCTAGGCACCCTTTGCACCCTCGAGAGGTGGTTCCCACATGCAGGCTTGTCCACTCGATAAAGCACATGCCGGACTAGCTTTCCTCTCGCCCCTCCACGGCTTGTCAGAACGGCTATCTCGACCGCCTCAAAGGTGCTCTTGAAAAACCTATCGCCTTGCCAGAAGGAAATGAAGGGGTTAAGTATCTGCCAAAGCGTACTCGAGGTAGTTGGAGGTGTACCCGACTGACTCATTTTCACCCTTTTTGAGTCATACGTACGAGTTCGAGGCTATGCACTCCATGGTCTTTTTTTTTTTCAAAATAGGCATTTGCATTCATATCTTCGAAAACTCGCTTAAACGTTTCAAAGATAAATGAACCTAACATCTAACAAACTAACACTTTTCAAACAAAACTATCGCGAATTTTTGAAACAAGCTTCTTCAAAACTTCCTTCTTCACTAACAAGCAAAAACCCGAGCAAGGATTAAAACCCGAGCTCGTGGATTTAATCCTCTAGGTCATGTAGCCTAGACTCCGTTTTAACATCCTCGACTCGACTTGCTCGAGCCGAATCCTTCCTCTTTTACACATCCGACTCGAGCTCACCTCGGCAAATCACCGATATCAGTTCGACGGATGCAAAACAAAATCTTTTAACATCGAGACGAGATGTGCGCACGCATCCTCGCCTCAAAAGCTTCCCTTAGCAAAAACCTTTTCGAAAACCTCCTTTTTCAAGCTTAAAAGGTCTTTCTAAACAAAGAAATGAGCTAAAATGAATGCCTAAAAATGAATGCGAGTCTAGTGGGTCGAGTCGTGTCGCTAATATTCAAAGTGAAATGCAGGCCTCAGATGGATACTCGACGTACCAAACAACGTGTAATAATCCCTTACAAGAAACGAACCTACACCCGCAAAATGGCCGGCAACAACGAAGATGTCAACGCACTCCGTGATCAAGTTGCAAAGCTGACCGCTGACCTTGAGAACCTTTTGACCCACCATACCGTCGAGGTGGAACGAATGGAAACCAAGATCAAGGAAGAGGCCGATAGGCACGCCAAGAAACTCCAAGCCATGGAGGAAAGGCTCTACGTCTCGAGCACTTACTCCATCCACAAGGAAAATGAAAACGTGCCTGCTAGCATCAAGGACGAACTCCCTAACAAGCTCGCCCTTAGTGACCTTCCTGTCTTCCAAGGACATGAGAGCCCGATCATTCACATCCGAGCTTTCAAATCCCAAATGGCCATCAAGGGGGTCGATGCTAAGCATTGGCTAACTCTCTTCCCGCACTCTCTAGCAGCAGTGCCCAAGACATGGTTCTACTCACTCGATCCACAACGGGTCCCTACTTTTGAAGAACTCACAGTCGAGTTCGATCGACAGTATCGAGACAATGAAGACACTCAAGTCTCAATTCGCACCCTAGAAGTCCTCTCTCAAAAGGACAATGAAGGCTTTACCGACTATCTTACTCGTTGGAAGAAGCTGAGCGCACAAATCCCCAACCGTCCCCGCGAGGACGAGCTCGTACCAAAGTTCATAAATAACCTGCGACCCGTGTATCAATTTTACATGAGGTACAGCAACATTCAGAACTTCAAAGAACTAACTAAGGTCGGCACTCAAATCGAAGATGACCTTAGGACCGGCACCATGGCTAAGTACACCAGCCATGCTTACCAGGGAAGCTCCTCCAAGTCCTCCCGCGCTACGGCCAAGAACGCATTTAAAACCGCACTGGCCAGAACCTTGATGATGACACCCTTGACGCTTTCGCAACTACATTCTCGCCGCCTCCTAAGGCCAAGAGAAACTTCGACCCTCTCTTTATGTCTTACTCCAAAGCATTTCAAAGGTTGGTCGAGAAGAACTACCTACAACCGATCGGGCCTACTAGCGAGCCGCCCGAAGACAAGAAGCCTAAATCTTGGAACCCCAATGCCTTTTGTGCATACCACCGAGGCAAGGGGCATGACACCGAGAACTGCTTTAGGCTCAAGAACGCTATCCAAGATCTGATCGATCAAGGAAAGCTCAGCAAACCATCTCAACCCACCAAGCCATCGAATAATGACAACCCACTCGGCAACCATGCCATCTTCGTAGGATCTATCCCCATATTGGATTGTTCTTACCTAATCACACCCTCCGACGACCAAGTCAATGCAGTCTACTGGTCTGATGACGAGGACGACGAATACTGGCTACCCACTGACGAGGTGATAAGCCACATCAATCAACTCGCAAAAGATATCGACCACCTAAAAGCTCTGCATCGCACCGCAGTCGAGCGTTTGGAGCGTCGCGTCCAAAAAGAACTAAGCAACCCAGTCTCGCTCGACACCCTCGAAGCTTTTCGTCAGAAAGACAACGAAGGCTTCATCAAACACCTGGCACAGTGGAGGAAACTACTTTCCCGAGTGCCGGATCACCCGCACGAAGATGAACTCATGTCCACTTTCCTCTTCAGCCTACGACCCGCTTGGCGATACTACTTTCACTTCTGCCACGCTCGGAACTTTGAACATCTCATCGAAATTGGCACTCGCATTGAAAAGGATCTCACATCTAGCTACGAAGATCCCGCTTACCGAAGTACCCTTCGAGAACGCACTCTTAAAGGGCGAAAAACACACAACTCGCACGGCCCTACAAGGAATTTCGACAAACTCTATATGCCCTACGCTGTGGCATTACAAAGTTGGTTGCAAAAGACTACCTCACACCAATCGGACCTATTAACGAGCCACCCATGAGAAAGAAATTAAAATCATGGGACCCTAACGCCTTCTGTGCATACCACCGGGGCATGGGGCATAGCACCGAGAGTTGTCTTAAACTCAAGCATGCAATCCAAGATCTCATCGATCAAGGAAGAATCAAGAAACCTCAGAGGAAAACCACACCTTCCTCCAACAACGACGCAATCTACATTGCAACTCAAGCAACTCAAGCAACCCAAGCAGCTCAAGCACCTCCAGCGGCACAGAAGACGATGAAGAAGAAGAAGAAATTCTTTTAGATTCTAATGCTCTTAGTGTCGGGTCATCTGTCGACCCATCTATCCTAGACTCTAGCTTTAGCTTAGATTTCCTTTTTACGGAGGCTAGCTCCAAGCAATTTTCTGATTTGTCGAATAATTCTCTTCAAGATAATGAAATGAATAAATTTGCTTACGTCTTGTCTCAAGCTAATAAAACACAAACAAACAAAGATCAACAAACAATCAACAAAACACAAAATACAAAAGACACTAACTCATGCGAATCATTAAACAAATACATTGCAAACATTGTACACCCAAAAACACAAGACCCAATCGTCGAGGAAACCATAACTATAAACGTGGGAACCCCCGAAGAACCAAGGGAGCTACAACTAGGAGCTTCACTAGACGAACACGAGCGCACCCAATTCACACAACTCCTAAGCGAATTCAAGGACGTATTCGCTTGGTCATACAAAGACATGCCCGGCATCGAACGAAGTATCGCCGAGCACCGTATCCCCATCAAACCTGGTTACAAACCCATCAAGCAAAAGCTAAGAAGACTACGTCCCGAATGGTCCCTTATGGTCAAGGAAGAAATCGAAAAGCAACTACAAGCCGGTTTCATCCAAGTCATCGAGTATCCTGAATGGGTCTCAAACATGGTCCCAGTCCTGAAAAAGAATGGCAAAACTCGAGTATGCGTCGACTTTCGCGACATGAACAAAGCTAGTCCCAAAGATGACTTTCCATTACCCCATGTGGACGTCCTAGTTGACAACACCGCCGATCACGCCCTCCTATCCTTCATGGACGGCTACGCAGGCTATAACCAAATCAAAATGTCACTCGAGGACATGGCAAAGACGGCCTTCATCACACCATGGGGCACATACTGCTACACGGTTATGCCTTTCAGCCTAATCAATGCTGGCGCAACATACCAACGCACCGCTACAACCCTTTTACATGACATGATGCACAAAGAAGTCGAAGTTTACGTCGACGATATGATCGTGAAGTCAAAGGAGAGAAGTGGTCATATCACTAACCTCTGCAAGTTCTTCACACGCCTACGACAATACAAAATGCGCCTCAACCCCCAAAAATGTACTTTTGGAGTTAAATCCGGCAAGCTACTAGGACATGTAGTGAGCCAGAGAGGCATCGAGGTCGACCCCTCGAAAGTCAAAGCAATCCTTGAAATGCGACCCCCGGAGAACCTCGACGAAATTCGAAGTTTCTTGGGCCAAATCCAATACATCTCGCGCTTCATTAGCAAACTCACCATGATATGCGAACAGGTTTTCAAGAAACTCAAGAAAACCGATCACGTTGAGTGGGACGAAGAGTGTCAAAAAGCATTTGACAAGGTCAAGGAATTGCTAACTAACCCACCAGTTCTACGACCACCCCAAGCGGATTTACCACTATCCTTATACCTTACAACAACACCTACCGCCATGGGCGCCATGCTCGCTCAAGAAATAAACGGCGAAGAACACGCAATCTATTACATCAGCAAGAAATTTCTCGATTACGAAACTCGATATTCACCCGTCGAGAAGAGCTGTCTAGCATTGGTATGGTCATCCAAAAAACTCCGTCACTATATGCTAGCACACCAAACAAGGGTTTATTCCGCAATGGACCCCGTAAAATACCTTTTCGAGAAACCTGTGCTTAACGGACGAATGGCCAGATGGACATTGCTCCTAGCCGAATTCGACCTTAAGTACGTACCCCTCAAAGCAATCAAGGGACGAGCAGTCTCCGATTTCCTAGCCGAAAACGCAATCAACGAAGAGCCAATCATCGACACAACATCCCTTCCAGACGACGGGATTTACAACATCGACCAAGAACAATGGGAGTTATACTTCGATGGCTCCTCCAACTACCGAGGATGTGGAGTAGGAATACTTCTCATATACCCGAATGGCGAACACACACCCTTATCCATCAAACTGGATTTTGACGTTACAAACAACGCCGCAGAATACGAAGCATGCTTGCACGGTCTCCAAGCAGCGCTTGTACTCAACGCCCGCAATATAAGAGTCTATGGGGACTCTTCCCTCATAATCAACCAAGTATCTGGAGCATGGAAGATACTTAATGAAAACCTAGCACTATACCAAAGCAAAATACAAGAGCTCATAAACGAATTTTATCACGTAGAATTCATACACCTCCCACGCGAAGAAAACCAATTCGCCGACGCATTATCCAAGCTCGCATCACTAATCAACATACCCCCGGGAATGGAAACGCTACCCATTTTCGTGGAACGACGGAACGAACCCGCCTACATATGTGACATTGAAACCGAGGAAGAACAAACCGACCCTTGGTACCAAGCAATCATCAACTACAAAACAAACGGCGAATACCCACCGAACACTGACAAACGGGCCAAACGAGCCCTACGCCTATTATCATCACAATTCGTGCTGGAAATGGGCAGACTACTCAAAAAGACGCCTCAAGGCATACTACTCTTGTGCGTCGACCACAAAAAGGGACACGAAATCATGTCCCAAGTACACGATGGCGAGTGCGGACCACACATGAACGCACGAGCCATGTGCAAACAAATCATAAGGCTAAGATGGTACTGGACAACTATGGAAGCCGACTGCGCGAAATATGTCAAACATTGTCACAATTGCCAAATTTTCGCAAACGTACAACACATCCCTCCTTCACCACTATACAGTTTAACCTCGCCATGGCCTTTCTCAACCTGGGGAATCGACGTCATAGGCAAAGTTCAACCCGTAGGAGCAGGAGGACACTGCTTCATACTCGTGGCCATCGACTATTTCACCAAATGGGTCGAAGCCGCATCATACCGCACACTAGGCACAAAAGAGGTTGCAAAATTCATACAAAACAACATCATTTGTCGCTACGGTATACCCCACGAATTCATAAGCGACCAAGGCACACACTTCCAAGGAGAGGTCGAACCACTTCTCCTCAAATACAAAATACAACGACACAAATCATCACCCTACCGACCACAAACTAACGGCGGCCGAGGCAAAGAAACAAAACCGGCCGTGGTCAATCCTCAAAAAGATGATCGATACCTGCCACGACTGGCCCAACAAAATCCCATTTGCATTATGGGGATACCGTACAACCATCCGCACACCCACACGCATGACACCCTATTTCCTAACCTACGGGATGGAAGCCGTTCAACCTGTAGAAATCGAGATGCAATCCCTTCGAATTCTCATGGAAGCAGACATTCCTGAAGCCGAATGGGCTCGCGAACGATACGAACAACTCATCCTTTTAGACGAAAGACGACTACATTCACTAAGTACAGTCCGAATGTACCAATCTCGCCTGCAACGCGCCTACAACAAACGGGTCAAGCCACGAAACATCAAAGTGGGTGACCTAGTACTCAAATCAGTCCGAGCACCACTACCAGTCGACCCAAGAGGAAAATTCAAACCCAATTGGGTCGGACCGTACTTGGTCAAGGAAATCCTTCCCGGAGGAGCCGTGAAACTAACTGACCTTGACGGTCAGGACTTCCGATTACCAACAAATCTTGATCAACTCAAGAAATACTACCCCTAAACACAAAACACTTTTGCAATGTATTTCAAAAAAAAAAAAACAAAACTCACTCTCGCATGAGTGAACTACGCTCGGTTTGATTCCACGCACTGTGGATACGTAGGCAGCTTTGCAAAAGGCTCAACCGAATCACACGAACTACGCCGGTTTGATTCTGTATTCAAAGCAGATACGTAGGCAGCTTGTCAAAAGCACAACCGAACTTCCTAGCACGCACGCCCAAAGCTTAAAAAGGTCAAGGGCAATGCACTCACAAAAGACACGCTCAAAGCTTAAAAAAGTCAAGAGCACAGTCAACACAAAACAAAACAAAAATCCAAGTCCAAAGCTTAAAAAGGTCGAACACTTAAGGAACAAACGAATCAAACAAACAAGTCCAAAGCTTAAAAAAAGTCGAGGATTTTAAAAACAAATACGAATGTTCGAAGCTTAAAAAGGTCGAGAACATTTCAAAACAAAAGAAAGCAACGAGACAAGACAAAAGCAAATTAATTCCATTTTATTAATTTATTTAGAATTTTTCGCAATTTAGAAATGAGCTAGGAACAAGCCTCCTTAGCCCTTTATTCAAATCTAAAACATGCATTTAAATAAAGGATTTTTTCTAAGTTAAACAAAGCAAACTACTCAAGTCATTTTCTGACACTTCGGATTGACCTCTTCATCTTCAAGAGGCCGGTCCGCCACAACCTTCGATCTAAGGACGGGAGTAGATCTCTCAAAACCTGGGGGCTCCATCGGGTCCTCATCCCGCTCAACTGGGGGCTCCTCGATCCTTGACCCTAGACGATCTTTAACGGTCACCTTCGGTCCAAGCCTTTCCCGCGCCGCTCTCGAAGTAGAAGCACCTGCACTAACAGTACAAAGATCACCATAGTCCCTCCTTTCGCGCACCGCCTCATACGCCAAGGAGGGTCTTGGCCCATTCTTTTCCCTCCTCCTTTGGTTCTCCCGTTCTCGAGGATCATTGGAGCGGTACCACCGTGTATAGAAATCCGTAACACGGCTAGACTCTATATGCTCCGGAACAGCCCAAGTAACACGGTCCGACCATCCTCGGATCCAAGCATCAATCGTTTGGTTGTTCAGGACAACAACCCCTCCAACCTGAGTATCCTGCTCGGGTATGGTTTGAGCAAGCCCGATTTGCCTCTTCAAGCGAAGAGGATGAATCCACACTCCTCGTTCAAACCCGCACAACATCAACCCACGAGACGCATTCGCAATAGACGGCGCCGTAACCGCCGTAATACCCCACCAAGACACGTACCAACGAATAGTGCTCTCTTTCACAAACCACCGGTAGTAGTTTAGCGAACGCTCCCGAGGATCAGCCCACTCCATCTTCCGCGACGTCGTCCCCGCCGCCTTGAAGACACTTCCAAGGGGAAGAGCTTTATACACACTTAGCCTCTACATGAGCCAAACGTTGAGAATCCTAGCGCAACCCCTGTACGAGCTCAGACGATTAGAATAATCTGGCTGCCTAAGCCCAAAGATGGTCTCCGCCAGGATCAACGCAGAAGGATCATATCCCCTCTCCATCTCTTCGACAACACGAGCATACCTCGCATTTCCGAACACTCCATCTGGCATGGACCCCGCAAAAGCATAACGATGAACCAAACAAAAAGCAAGGGCCCTCCGCCTAGAGCGGTCCGAAATACTAGTATCAACTTTATTCATGTATCGTTGACACAAGAGAAGCATGTTTACCTTGCCTCCCTCAAACAAACCTCGGCAAAGATGAGCATTCGTCATCCCAAGGAAGTTTCGCAACATCCCGTTATAGCAAAGCTCACTCCGTACAACCACAGGAGTAGTCCGTTTCGACCATCCAGCAATGGCCGAGAACTCCTCCATCAAAGGACACACCTCTCCCCCGGGAAACCTAAAAACATGCAAGCTAGGATCCCAATAATCTAAGCACGAATCAAGGAAGTCAAGATCGACTTTCATTTGGCGAAAGCCAATAAAAACGCCCGCGCCGTCATCATACACCGCCTTCTTCATTGCCGAACTCAAGGAAGAAGTCCACCTCTTCAAAAGAGCATCAAAATGCTCCTCCATTCTCTTGGGTACAAACAACAAAAAAAAACTTTTATAAATATACCTAATATATTTATGTAAGCAAAAATCTAAAGCAAAAGAAAAGAAGAGGGTAGTTGTGAATGAAGATTATGGCACGCACCCCCTCTCCTTATATAGGAAAACAATGTCCGAAATATGGAAATACAGCGCTACCAGACAGACCAGCAAACCGCATGGGTCTATGCGGTTTGCAATCCAAACCGCATAAGCTTATGCGGTTTAGCCCACGAACCGCATAAGCCTATGCGGTTTCAGGGGCTGGTTTTCCTCAAATTTTCATAATTTCGTCTTTCCTAAAACACTACAACCTACTTTGAGCTACGACACCAGCATCACGCTTCACTTTGGCAACTACGATTCTTACCACGAGTCAACGCATAACATTTCCGACATTCATACAAGCTCATTTCAACATTTAAAATGAACTTTTGCAAAAACATTTCCACAATCTAAAATAAACATCAATGCATCCCACTCGGGAATCATATCATTTCTTCAAACAAGCCTACCAAACAGGTTTACCGACAACAATCAAGTTCACGCTACAACAACCAGGTTCAAAGTTCCAGCTACAACGACATGTACATAAAGGTTCATGCAACTTTTTAGTACACAGAATTCATTCGGGAGGACGACGTCGATACTCTTCAAACTCACGCCAAATCTGAGCCGTCTCAGCCCGGCTCTGACACAACTGAGTCTGCTCGCCACCTCAAGCCATCCTCCACTGGCTATTATCCGCCATAGCTTCTTATGCGCCTCCTTAGCCACCTGTGATACACAACACAAAAACAGTTCACATTTTTCTCCATTTTGCCTTAATTTCACTCAAATTAAGTCAAACTTAGGGGGGAAATTTCAAAACAAATGCAGTCAACCCCATTTTGCCTTAATTTCACTCAAATTAAGCCAAACTCGAGGGGGTAACACAAAAACATGACTCTCACAAGTTTGATCATCGCTATAAATCATACCTCGATCAAACTGGGGGCTCACTCACATATACAAGACAAGTACATACCTTCTTCACCTGCCGTCAAATTTGTCCATACCGCGTACAAGAGTCACCGCAAGTACGACGGTAAAGTGAAAGTACGTCGCACACCTGACTCGTCGTCCTCAACGGTGGTAGGGAAGTCACCAGGTCGCCCGCCATCTCGGGATCAAACTCCTACAAAACAAGTACAAAACGCACACGTCAGGGAAATTTTTCGCAAAATTACCCTACGCACCCTCAAAAGAAGCAAGCATACCTCAATCGGCCCACAAGCAAGCCGAGACTCCGCAAACTGGCCATAGTCTTCCTCAGGGCAGAGAAGACTCACTGACTCTCCTTCCCCGTACAACACCACCCGATCCTGAGCGGAAACCCCTCGCTCAAACAGGACCCTCGGCGGATCCCTAGGTACCACCGGAGCCGGCCACCCTGCCTGGTAAACCAAACGCTCTCCAAGGTACCAAACCGATCCATACGGCGTCGCTAGGTACAGGCGCCTGGTCTCTCGCTCTGCAAACCGAGCCCCAATGCCCTCAGGAATATCCCTGTACTAGCCCCACGGGAATGGCACGAACTACAAAGAAAACAGAACACACTCATAAATACAAATACTATACAATCATTTTAAGTACACTCTATTTAAAATGGTTCAAGCACAAACCTCATCAAAACGCATCCGGTTCAGTCGATCCCGAACATCATCATACGACCAGTTAAACGCAGCACGGTTACACGTACCCCAACTACGCATCACGGTACTCCTCACGATCCTCACAAAGATGCGGGAGCAGAAAAGGAAAGTGGCTAAGAATCCACGACTGCACACACAAGAAACAAAAACATGTTACAAAGACAAAGACAACAAAAACAAACAACAATGCACCTAAGACAAAAACAAAATCAACACGTACCTCCATCAAGAATCCAGGCGAGACTAAGGACAATCTCGACCCTCGATCCATGACCCGCGGTCTCACGGCATCCATGCAGAAACGAATGCACAAACCCGCAGATCGGCGTCACCTACCAAACGTCCCAATTGCATTCCGATCCGGGAGATGCATAAGGACCGATGTCGATGCCCGCCGCTCTTATCGCCAAGTACAGCGGCGACAAACCACCACAACCACATACGAGCATTCTGCTCGTCACTCCACTCCGAGGGGCCATACTCGGTCTTCCCCTCAAAATACTCCAGGATATAGCTCGTCTTGAAAGTATAAGGTGGTGCACCCTCACAAATCACCTCCAAACCACCGCCAACCGCGGCAGTCACAACATCGTCCACAACGGACGGCGCAAAATCAAAACTCATGTCGCGGTCTCCAAACGGCAGCCCCGTCATGACAGCATACTCAGACAAGGTAATGCCGGCCTCAAAGCCGGGCATATGGAACGTCGTCGTGGTGTCCCAATACCGCCCAGAAGGCCACGATCAACATCAGGTTCGCCGTCTGCTTCTTCCTCGCAATTTCCCTCCAATGGCCGACCAACGGGCCAAAAGCACTACGCAACACCCAAGCTTGCGCCCTCGGCGAAAGCTTCTCCTCAAAAACGCACATTACGGACGAAACGCCCGAGAAAGTCCTCATCGAGCCCTTATCCCAACCCATCGTCGCTCGATAGGAAACGTGTCTCTCCGGAGCAAGCAGAAGGTTGTGGCCATCCCAACGCTTCGCAAAGGCCCTGTTCACACGTGATCTTCGCGGCCTAGAGCTACTCGCCCTAGGCGCAACCTCCTCGACCTCCTCAGCCTCCTCCTCAGCAACATCCATCTCGACTTCCACTCATCCACGACTCTTGAGCAAGCTCGTCCTCGGGATCACGCACAGGACATTTCTCCCACGGCCTCTACCTGCGTGGATCGACCACGTCCTCGTGGGCAGGTCCCGAGGGTCAAGATCCTCTCACTACGTGTACGCCTCAAGCCACTCGAGCTAGAGGCTCCCTCGGTCCTCGAGCTAGCACTCTTACGAGATCTCGATCTCGTAACACGACTAGAATCTTCCCCTGCAACCAAACACAGCAAATACATACGGCTATAATGCATGCAAGCATACAACTTGGCATACACATACACAAATACACACAAATAATACGCACATAATACATATACCTCCCTCAACACATTACATTATACGCCCTACAGAGCATTTCTAGGCCTAATTCATAATTGAGCCGAAAACCGTTCTCTACACTTCAAAATTGCAACTTCATGGTTTCTACGCGCCATAATAGTCCCGAACAACAACCCATTACAAGCAATTGCATTTTGGTCACTCCGATCAAAAACCCCCAATTCGCCTTAATTACTCCGTATAACTACAACTTAAAACGGCGATTTGAAAGCCTTAACTCGACTTTTTCGCAAAACTAACGTTATAGGCATGCTATACTCACTATGGGCATCCTACACCGAAGTTTAATTGAAATTCCGGGTCGGAAATTCCGGGTTCGTTTTCGGGCCCGAAACCTAATTTGGACGTTTTTCACGTAAAGACGGTCTAAATCACAATCAATTCACACATACATGCTAGCATGGCATAATGCAACACAATGACGTCAATTTCAAGCATTCAAACGGCAAATTTCAAGCAAAACTCGGGTTTTCACTCAAAACCCGTCTTTTCAACATTTCAAGGCAAAACTAGCTAATTACAACAACAAATAACGTAAAAGCAAGTTAAAATGGAGCATCACCTCGTTCCATGGCAAGGCAACGCAAAAAAAATGAGCAAAAACGGTTGAGAAATCGAAAAATGGTGTTTTTTAGAGTGAAAAACCGAAAGAGTATAATGAAGCATGGCCACGGTTTGCTCGTGTGTTATATAGCCCCCTACAGCCAACTGGGGAAACCGCATAACCTTATGCGGTTTGTCCCATGAACCTGTGGACAAGGGATTTTGATCCTAAACGATGTTTTATTTCAGAAACATTTTTAATTTGAAAAGAGTCGCCACTAAATTTTTAGGTGGAATTTAGAAACCAATTTTAGAGAAAATGAGTTCGTGTGAATTTACGTGTTAGGAAGTTTAAAATAATCTCATTAATTTAACGCCTAACCCCGCCCGTTACAGTAACGGTCTCTACTAAGTAAAATCATGGCTATTATGAGTACACATGCAGATATGCAAACAGCGTTTTAACCCTAAATAAAATATACCCATTCTAGGTCATTTAATGCACATATAATTTCGTCAAAGTTATTCAACAGAGGTTCATTTACTATTCTAGCAAACGAAGAAAAGAAGCAGAAATACTCACCGACAGCATAAGATAGATTAACAAACGTTAGCGGCAAACGAAAATAATAAATAAAAATAACTAAACGTGGATAAGCATGTAAGATTAACACAAATAATTAAACGCTACACCCGAATATAAATAAATGACAGACAAACACAATCAAACGCATCAACTAATAAATAAATGTAGCTAAATAGACGTGCAAACCGACATGACCAACAAACATGAACAAATATGCAGACAAACGTGTAAGCTAACGGTTAAATACAACTAACATACTAGCATATGCAAATGGCACAAGTACAACCAAGAAGTCAACTAATACACATGGAAAAAGATGCCTAATAGATGAAGCAAAGCACACCAATGTAAGTAAACGTGCACAAATATGAGCAGACCTCACGAAAATGGACCGTATGGTAGCCTTAACCGAACTTGTCAAACTACCACGCGACTCGAGATTTAGTGAACAAAACAAAACTACCAGTAGGCAAATAAAACGTACAAACATCAGCGTACACATGGTTACGAAACTAATCAGCACACGAGAGCGAAACGATGAAATAAACGTCACAAACATAAAAAGAACTACACATGAAATCTTAGGACATACAAGTTCGTACATCAAAGGGCTACACATGATTAAGGATTTGAACAAGTAAAACACAAAGAAGAAAACAGCAAGCAGAAACGAGAAGGACTGCATGATTATTACGAGACTAGCGAGGTGAATTGCGAAACCAATACTAAACGACAGAGCATAAATCATTGGAAACTAACCCAACGTGAAAAACATGAGTGGTAAATCTGGAAAAGAGCATGAGAGACCAAATTCTGACAGTTAACATAGCAAAACTGGACGAGACCTAATCACCTATAAGCTACCGAGTATATCCAAATCAAACTAACGACAGCAAGCCATACCACGTAGGTCATATTACACAAGGAAATTTAACACGCATACTAGGTGAATAGGGGGCACGAAATATACATATACACACAACATGATCATCTTTGGAAACGTAAGCCTAAAGCGAACAATAAAAAACAATAACTAAGATGATACACAACAGAGCGGCGAAGTTAATAAAAGCGATGGAGGGCTATAAAACAATAAAAAATGATAATATGACAAAGTAAAAGAGTATTTTGCACCCTCAACTTACATGTATCGTTGACCAAATATCCAGTCGTAATCGATTGTAAGATTTTATCCCAAGGGCCGTCGTCGACGAAAAACAATTTGTAATCCGTAACTTTGAACCAATCTCGACTGATTTTCAAAAGCTTGTAACTTATTCGTTTCTCAACGAAATTACGAACCGAAAGATGTTTTGGAATCGTGGTAAAGTGAACTTTAAGATTTTGTAAGTAAATCAGAGCAACTATGGTGTTTTCAACACGAAAAACGAAGTAGAACAGATGATAGCAGAATGCAAAACGGAACACGGTGCTCTGTTTTCTGACCGTTATTCTCGACCTCTTTCTGAGGATTTTTGAGACTTTGTATTATGTGTGTGTGCTGTGTATTCGTGTCCCTTGAAGGCTTGTAGATGGTGTATATATATAGGGTAGAAAAGTAGGGTTTTTGAGGAAAAGGGCAGCTATGCCCCTCTCTTCGAGAGCTGCTGTTGGAAGCTCGTTTTAGGGTTTCTTGAGGGGGTTTTCTTGGGGGTTAAGCAAGGGTAGATGGGTAGGATAGTTGGGAGATAGGTATGGGTCATGGGCAGGTAGTTAGGAGTCGGGTTTGGGACGTCGGGTTGTTAAAACAGGGCACAGTAGGGGCTTGGGACGTTTTAGGCGTGTTTTTGGGCTGTCTTTGGTCGTGGTTTGAGGCTGGGTTTTGACCTGGATACGAGCTTTGACACGTGGGGTAGGAGGTGGGAGAAAAGGCCTTGAAATTCGCGTTGAAACGGGCTCAAAATCATTCTCAAAATCGAGCTTAAAACGAGTTATGAAACGTGCTGTTAAGAAAACGAATTCGTCGAATATGATTTAATAAACTGTCTTAAAAGCATGAGAAACGACTTTTCAAGTCAAAATATTAAATTTGTAAAAGCGACTTTTCAAATCGAATTACTTAAAATGATTTTTCAAACCAAAACATTTTATTTTCAATAAAACATTACTTGCGACAAAATAAAATTTGACAGAGCTTACTAAATCAAAAATCTTTTGAATTAACAAACATTAGGTCGACAGCGCCCTGCTTACATTGCAATACGAGCTCGAATAAATGATACGAAAACACGTTGTCCTATCATCATAGGGTATTGGTCGGGTTTTCTATAAATTTCCATATCGACAGATACGGGTATCTACAGAGCCCCCACTTTGACTAAGGCTTGGACAGGCGAAAGTCAAAGTAGACCCTCGAGTCGATCATAAATCACAACTTGAGAGCCTCACGGGTCGTTTATGGTCCCTTAGACCTGTGTATATAAGCTCACCAGCCATAAGAAGAAATCACACCTGAAACTTGATCATGGACGCCTTTATTTTCCTGAAGGCGTGGGTTGAGCCTTATCCTTAGGCGCCTACGTATCCGTTGTGACGGAATCAAACCCGTATCGTAGTTCGAGCTCATTGGCTTGTAGCTTTCTGCTGCTTCGGCCCAAAACAATGATATTTGTCTACTCGATTGAGTAAAGCCTATATCTGTATTCTTTTTGGATGTGTCACTTCTTTTAGCTTCTGCTAGTCCTGTCGTCGGGGTCTAGGGTTGATGACTTTAGAGCCCCCGGTTGGAGCGTTCCTGCTCAAACTTACACAAAACATAGCATACGACTAACAAATCATTGCACACAACTCACATAGTGAAATCTGCGCTTCTTGAAATAAAAAGAATGGATCGTCGATCCGAGCTGCAAATTTAAATTTGAAATGGGTCATCGACCTGCCTTTAAAGGGGATGAATCATCGATCCGATTTGAAAATGGGCCCTCACCTTGTTTTTTCAAAATTGTAATTTGACAGTGGGTCTTCGCCCTGTTTTAATCAAAAATGGGTCATCGCCCTGTTTTAATTTGAAAGTGGGTCGTCGCCCTGCTTTTTTTTTTAATCAAATTTTTAATTGGACAAAGGGTCTTCGACCTGCTTTTTAATCAAAAGGATGGATCATCGATCCGAACCGAAAAATTCTATGTTTGAAATGGATCATCGATCCGAACTTAAAATCAAAATTTGCGTCCTCGACTCGTATTTTGTGACCTCGGCTTATTCAAAAATAAACAAACTGTCAAAAAATTAGCTTGTGTCCATGACTTATTTTTTGGATTTAAGAGTTATGATTATTTGACTCGTTTTTGGAAATGACAGATGATCGACTCGTACCTACGGGCACACGTGTTTGGCTCTTGTTTGGACACGTGTTTATCTAGACATGTGTCATAGTAATAAAAAGACAACAAATGAGAATAAAAACAAAAGAAAAGGAAGGACAAAGAAAGGGAAACGTGTGCCTGTAGCATGTTTTAAATTAAATGAAAACGTGGGAGTTCTATATAAACCAAAAAAACCAAAACAGACGTGTGAGTCCTAAAGAAAAAGCGTATGACTCCTAATTACTCATGTATATCAGCATGATTCTTTTTTGTGTATGTTTCGTGGGATATCAACCCAATACCCGAAAAATAAAAAGGAAAGACAAGCCATAAGTATGCAAAGGGGAATCCAAATTTCCTTATACTCTTTCCCAAATAGCTCGTTCAAGAGCAAATTCCCAGCCCCAAATGTCTCGCGCAATTAATATTCACGAGGAGAGTCAAGTTTCCGTAATTCCGAGGTAGCGAATTTCCCTAGAAACATGTAGTTTCCTTAATCCGAGCTAAACAAATACCTTGAGAAAATTGCGGTTTCCTTAATCCGAACTTGGCAATCTTTCCAAATCGCCTCCTTGCTATTCACTATATAAAGGATCCACGAGTCCCCATGATATCCCACAAAATTCTCGTCTTACTTTTCACCTGCGTGCAAAACCGTCTCGAAGTCATGAACGTGCTAACAGGGGCGGTGAGAGCTTGGGCAAAGGTGTTTAAGGGCCGAGAAACTGAAGCCCTTACTGATGCGGGTTTTCAGCAAGTGCTTCCATACGTGAGAATCATTCCCCAGAGAGGTTTTCTGACTGAATGCGTGCGTTTGTGGGACCCCGTTCATCATGTGTTTGCGTTTCCTGAAGGAGAGATATGCCCTTGGCCTGAGGAATTTGCCGTACTTGGCGGGTGGAAATTGACGCAGCAACCCGTTGTTCCAGATTTCGGTTCCGGATGGGTCGGGGCCTACCGAGATTTCTTAGGCCTGACAGAAAGGGAGGCTCGTAATTTGATTGAGGGTGAGAAAGTAGACTTGTGTGGTTTAGCGGATCTCTTTCGAAACGCCCACGACTCTCCTAGAGCCTCCGTTTATCTTCGGCGAGCTTTTGGACTTATCATGTTACATCTTTATTGTCTCGAAGGGTATTTGGAGAGTCCCTCGTGTCATGGCCAAGCAAAGTTCATCCGCATCGTAGAGCAAATGGAACAGAATCGTAACCCGGCTTCAATCATCTTGGCCGAGACCATCCGTGGATTGGATGCCCATAAGGCGAATCCGGATAACCTTTTCACGGGTTCAACTCGCATTCTACAGGTGAGCGTTTTCAGCCCTCTTTGTTGTCTTTTTATACCGTATCTTTGCCACGTTTTACGACGTTTTCTTAACAGCAAGTTTGCTCGTTTGCTCGTTTGCTCGTTTTTGAAATAGCTATTTCGTATCTGTCCCCTTCTAGCTATTTCAGATGTCTTTGCTTTCCTTCAGGTTACCCGCATCTGCCCCCAAGTTTGCTTGTTCTAATAGACTCGATGCTCGTTTGCTGCTGATTTTCGTTTGGTTCGTTGAACCTCAAGTGTCGACTGTATGAGGTGAAACAGGGTTGTTTGATTCCAACTTACAAACTTTATTGACCCCGGCTTGACTTGAAAGACGGTATCATGACACAGAAATACTTCGAGGTGTTCTAGGAGTCGAATTCAAAGTCTCTGAAAGCTGAGCATCTCAGGAAACGAAACAATTAAGAAGAGGAGGGTTCTTTTCCGATCTCCAACTCTACCTCCTCAATCTCCAAATTACTACGAAGAATCCCAGGAGGTTAATGATGTGCGACACAATTTAGGACCACAATCGTATTCCAAAGGAGACACTGAGCTTGTCGCTTTTTATTATTTCAGATTACGCGTATGCTCTGGTGGCCTGCACTCACTGACGTTCTTTGTAGTATGCGGGTTTGCTGTTGTTTTTTTTTTTTTGTCAAGTCTGTGAGCGTTTTATTTTTCTCTTTTTTACTGCTCCATAACTCCTATGTCGTTTCAGGTGTGGCTCATGGAGAGGCTTGGACTACTAGAAAAGCCAAAGGATCCACATGCCTATCGAGTGAGAAGCTTAAGTACTCGTGTACATCGATTTGCTTTGGGGAAAGGAGTTGGCTATTGGCATGAGATGTTGACTACAGGAGCCGGGTCTCATATCCGTTGGTTTCTGCCATGGTTGCATTTATCCTCGTTTACAGGGCTACCGGATGGTGATCGTTCGAGATACGTAATGCTTCTGAGCTTGGAACATCCCGTGTATATTTACCCGGATCGTGTGCGTCGTCAGTTTGGTCTCAAACAAACCGTGCCCATGACTGAGGCTAGTCAAGGTCCCAATTTCAACATCACTCGAGCTACATGTCAATCTTGGCTTCATACTTGGAATTGTAGGACCGTTTGGCATCTCCTCGAGCCATGCGCGTCAACATGGGTATCTCCGTCGTATTTGAAATGGACTAAGGAACCTTCTGTCGAGGCGCGACAGAAATTACTTGAAGATGACGCAGCAGATTGGAAAGCGCGTGGAGAAGCACTAAGGAACCGGAAGTACTACACGAGGCTGAACGGGCCTGAGGTGACGCAGGGACCTAGTGCAAAACGGTCTAACGTTTGGCAGAGGTTAGATGCAAGGGAAGAAATTCGTCCGAGCGTTGCCGATCGATTGGGCCCACGCCTGAATGTGAAGGACCGTTTGGGGCCGCGAGAGGAAAGTCAAGTTCCTCCTAAGAAACGGGCCAGGATGATTATGGGTAAGGCGTCGTCTCGTCGCCGTTAGCTTTGCGGTTAGCCTAAGGAGCAAGTAGGCCGTGAGAGCTGCTGGTTGTTAGTTTTGTGGGAATTATTCATACCCACGTATTATTTGGTTATTAGGATTACTAACTAGAATTTATTATTATTTTTTACTTACGACTACGTGTTAGGACTTTTAATTATTTACGACTCCGTATTAGGATTTATTATTATTATTTACAACTACGTATTAGTTAGGATTATTATTATGTGTGCTTTCCTTTTCAAGTTGTGTGATGATGGGCTTCACCCGCAATGAATAAAAGAAATAAAAAAAGTTACTATTTATTAGAAAAATTCCCGTTTCCACATTCATCAAATTAACATTGTTTCGATTGTACTCTTGTAAAGAGTTGCCTACGTATCTGCTTTTTACACAGAATCAAATCGAAGCCGTAGTTCATATGTTAAACATTTCGTGTGGTGGCAAATGCCAAGCTTTAAACTTACTCTAATACATCGCAATTCAAACATTATTTCATAACATTTGAGAATGAGGACTAAGGATAATATCGCTTCAGTTGATCCAAGTTCGTTGGATTCGAAAAAATCATTGCCATCTAGATCAGTTAGTCTAACTGCACCTCCTGTCAAGATTTTCTTTACCAAGTAAGGACCCGCCCAATTTGGCTTAAATTTTCCTCTCGGGTCTACCGGTAGTAGTGCGCGTACCGATTTTAACACGAGATCTCCCTCCATAATTCCTCGAGGCTTCACCTTTTTATTAAAAGAGCGCTCTATCCTTTTCTGATAGAGTTGAACATTGTATAGTGCATTCAAACGTCGTTCATCGAGCATCACAAGTGAGTCATACCGAGCCTGAACCCAGTCCGCTTCTGGGACTTTGCTTTCTAGCAGGATACGCAGGGACGGTATTTCTAATTCAACGGGTTGGACTGCCTCCATCCCGTAAGTTAAGTAATATGGTGTTGCTCCGGTCGCAGTTCTAATTGACGTTCTGTACCCCCATAACGCGAAGGGTATCTTATCGGGCCACTCACGGTAGTTGTCTGTCATCTTTTTAAGAATGACTGTAACCGTCTTATTAGCCGCCTCTACTGCGCCATTTGTCTGAGGACGGTAGGGTGACGACTTGTGAAGTTTTATCTTATATTTGTCGAGTAGCTGAGCTGTCTCGGCTTGGAAATGGGTGCCATGGTCACTGATCATTTCATGAGGCACTCCGTATCGACAGATAATGTCATTTTGGATGAATTTTGCTACTTGCTTCGCATTTAGCACTTTATAAGACTTGGCCTCTACCCACTTCGTGAAGTAGTCGATTGCCACCAAAATGAAACAGTGCCCTCCAGTTCTCGAGGGTTAACCTTTCCAATGATATCGATACCCCACGTTGAAAAGGGCCAAGGCGATGTCATTGTGTACAGCATAGAGGGTGGGACATGTTGGACGTTTGCGAATATTTGACAGTTGTGACAGTGACGGACATATCTTCGACAATCCATCTCCATCGTCGTCCAATAATAGCCAAGCCTCATGATTTTACGGACTAGCATGTGGGCATTCATGTGTGGCCCACATTCTCCGTCATGGACTTCTTCCATGACTTTTTCGGCTGTGGCCTTGTCAACGCACCGCAGGAGCACTCCTTGTGCCGTCTTTTTGTATAACTGCCCATCGTCCGTTGTAACAAATTGGGCTGACAGCAGCCGTAATGCTCGCTTCCCACGTGTGTCTAGGTCTGCAGGGTATTCTCCTGCGTTTTTGTATTTCAAGATTGATGCGTACCAGGGTTCAGTCTCGTTTTCCTCAGCATTGTCAATCACATTAATATATGCGGGTGATGATCTGCGTTGAACACATAACGGCATACTATCTATGCTGTCGGGAATGTTAATCAGGGCTGCTAATTTTGACAGAGCATCAGCGAACTGATTTTCCTCCCTCGGGAGGTGGACGTATCGTACTTCGTCGAACAATTTTTCAAACTCTTCTATCTTGGTTTGGTAAGGTGCCAAGCTGCTACTCTTAGTCTTCCATGCCCCACTCACTTGGTTGATTACCAAGGACGAATCACCGTGCACTAGTAGCCTTTTTACGCCTAAATTGATTTGTGTAGACCCAGCGAGGCATGCCGTACTCGCGCGTTGTTAGTAACAGCAAAGTCCAATTTAATGGATATGGGTATATGTTCTCCTTTTGGTGAAATAAGGAGGATGCTAATCCCGTAACCCATGTAATTCGATGCCCCGTCGAAGTACAAATCCCACGTATCGTCTTCGACGTTTGCGACATTTTCATCTGGAAATGACCATGTATCCGTGATTTCAGTTTCGTCAATTGGATTATCGGCAAGAAAATCAGCGACAGCCCTTCCCTTAATTACCTTTAGTGGCCTATATTTAAGGTCAAATTCTGCTAGCATGAGAGTCCATCTTGACATTCTGCCATTAAGTACTGGTTTTTCAAACAAGTACTTGATCGGGTCCATTTTAGAGTAAACACTTACACCGTAGCTAAGCATGTAATGTCTTAATTTCTTTGTGGCCCAAACTAAAGCGAGGCATGTTTTTTCTAGCAGCGTGTACTTCACCTCATACTCCAAGAATTTCTTGCTAATATAGTAAATCGCCCTTTCTTCTTTGTCGACAGTTTGAGCTAACATTGCTCCCATCGCGGTATTAAATCCTTTGTTAGGTATAATGATAATGGCAACCCAGCCACTGGTGGGCTTAAAACAGGTGGGGAAGACAACACCTCTTTTATTTTGTCGAACGCAGCTTGACATTGTTGATCCCATGTAACGTGCTCTCCTACTTTGAGCTTTTTAAATATAGGTTCGCAGATCATGGTTAACTTAGCGACGAAGCGACTAATGTACTGTACTCGACCTAGAAAACCTCGAATTTCTTTCTCGGTTTTCGGGTGAGGCATCTCCAAAATGGCTTTGATTTTTGAGGGGTCGACTTCAATGCCACGGTGACTAACGATGTGGCCGAGTAGCTTGCCCGAAGTGACACCGAATGCACATTTCTGCGGATTTAGCCTCATGTTGTACTTTCTTAGTCTCTCGAAGAACTTCTTTAATGCACTTAAATGACCGCTGCGCTCCTTGGATTTCACAATCATGTCGTCGACATAAACCTCTACCTCTCTATGCATCATATCATGTAGCAACGCTGCTGGCAGACGTTGATATGTGGCCCAGCCGTTAATCAACCCAAACGGCATCATCAGATAACAATAAGTTCCCATTTGCGTTGTGAACGCGGTTTTGTGCATGTCTTCCTCGGCCATTTTTATCGATTGTAACGGCGTAACCATCCATGAAGGACAATAATGCGTGGTTGGCGGTGTTGTCAACCAAGATATCGATGTGAGGTAATGGAAAATCGTCCTTCGGACTTGCTCTATTTAGATCGCGAAAATCAACGCAGACACGCACCTTCCCATCTTTCTTTGGTACGGGTACCACATTAGCTACCCAATCTGAGTATTCTGAAACTTTGATAAACCCGCTTTGAATTGCTTGTCAATTTCTTCCTTGACTTTTAGGGACCATTACGGTCGCATTCGCGTGAGTTTTTGCTTTACTTGGTTTGAAACCTGGTTTAATCGGGATTACGTGTTCTGCGATCTCCTGTCAATACGGCATGTCTTTGTAAGACCATGCAAATCGTCTTTGAACTCGTTTAACAGATTGATAAACCCTTGTTTTTCAGCAGGGTCGAGAGTTGTCCCTATTTTGAGCTCTTGTGGCTCGAGAGTGGTTCCCACGTTGATTGTTTCGGTATCTTCGACTACCGAGTTTTTCTCATCATATTCCTGAATCCCTTTTATCAACTGAGGAGACGGTTCTATCTCCTCAATTTCTACCTGTTCACCTTGGTCCTCATTCTCAATGTCATTATTAAAACAATCATTTTCAAAAATTGAATTGCAATGTAAAAGAGACAAGTCATAAGCAAACTGGTTCATTTTATTATTATTGATTTGAAATTGTGCGAACTGTGCTAACATTTGGGCCAACTGATCAGGGGTCAGTGGCTGGATAGATGTGGCATCCAAGACAGGCCTCGGAATACCGGAACTAGACGAAGATACATGAAAAGGAAAGACTGGGGAGGGGGTATTTTTGACACTTAGCTCCTTAGACTTAACACTAAGACTCTTATCATCATCAGGTTCAGACTCAGAATCAGACTCAGAATTTTCTTCTGGCTCGGACATTTCTCCTTCTCCTACGGTCATCTTGAACAGCAGTCCTTTGTTGTCGGTCCATTTGATGGTCTTTCTCCATCCGGACGTAGTCCCTTGCGGGTTAACATCTGTAATGAGGGTGGATGGATCGAATCGGTCGCTCTTGAGGATCATACTCACCAAAGCTTCGCTTGATGCCTCTATTTTCCTCTCTTCCCCAAAGAGAAGGCCCATTGCTTTCCCGTCTTCGACTGGGCTGCACTCCTTGCTTGTCGTAATTGTTGCCATGATGTCATCCGGGATATAGTAACAGTCGTGGAATATTTCAATTCCTGGGACCCAACGGCATGCTTTACGATCATAGATGGGCTCGGGAAAGTCCAAACATGGTGTGTCTTCTCCGGCTCTCACGAATTGCCCATTAAGCGTTAGTGGGTACGGTTTTAGCTTTGCATCTTGACCCTTACCCTTGCTTAGACAATCTTCATCCTTTGTTGGGTTGTACCCAAGGCCGAACGTGATTCCTTTCGGGATCGTAGGAGGTGGAGTGAAGGTATTCCCCTTCCTAGGATATAAAGACAAGCCAAAGTATTTACCGGTCCTTAGTATTGTTTCACACGCACGGCTTCCGGTGTATAACTCCATGTTTGACTTATTGACTTGGGATTCGATTACACTGACGACCTCAAAGCCACCCGTCTCAATGGTGACCTCATTTTGTACCTCGAAGGTCACATCTCCACCCGTTACGACCATTGGAGTAGCGTTAATGGTTACCACTCCCCCATTGAATGGAATTTTAATCTTTCGGTGAAGGGTTGAGGACACGGCTTTTACGGCGTGGATCCAAGGTCTTCCAAGCAACATATTAAAGGACGAAACAAGGTCTATAACCTGGAAATTGACTGTCTTTTCTACTGCACCCGTGCTCACGCTTAAAGTGACGAGCCCAGCTACGCGACGTATTGTACCATCGAAGGCTCGGACCGTTTGCGTAGTTGGAATAAGATCATTCTTTTCTAAGCCCAGAATATACGCGGTTTTCAAAGGAAGTACATTAACAGCGGACCCATCATCCACTAGTGTCATTGGGAGCCTCTTGTGACGGCATTCTACCGTGATGTACATGGCTAAACAATGTTGAGGTCCGAAAGAAGGCAAGTCCTCATCCGAGAAGGTCACGACATTTGTAAGCCGTGGTTGATTTGATGAAACCAACGAGATCATATCGTTAGGCGTGGTGGTAGGAGACACCGTCATATTCATCAAGGATTGTAGTAAAGCTTGACGATGTTCGAATGAGCTTAGGATAAGCTCCCATATAGAGACATCCGCCTTAGTTTTCTGTAGCTGTTTGATAAGGGGATCCTGTGCGGTCGTCACTTCTTCGAGTGCCTTCATCAGTAGGTGCATTTACTTATGCTGCGCTTTGAGTGTCCCCAAAAATGGATGTGCTCCTTGATTTTTCTACTCGGTAAGGGCGTCCAGACCGAGTTAGGTGATCAGATTCAAGGACATCCTTTCGTAACTGCATGATTTCAGCTTGGGTACGCGGGATGACTGCACCTTCGGTGAGATAAATATCATCCTCATCGTCCGCCCAAACCCCATTAATTTCGCTTCCGTTTTGAGCAAGGTACGGCGTACAATCGATATTAAAATCCCCAATGCGAACGTCATTTCTTGCCTTAGGAAAGAGATCAGCACAATCTATATAAACTTTTCCCACGAAAAACCCGGTGAGATAACTAACGGGTTGGATCAAGTGAGACATATCATCATTGTCTCCCATGAACACCGCGTTGGAGTGGTTGCCGAAAGGGTTAGTCACATTATTCGGTTTGACCGTAGGAATTGGCAAAGATCCATTTTCAATCATGTCTTGGATCTCGTGCTTAAGGCGGAAACAATTCTCCGTATCGTGACCTCTCCCTTGATGGAATGCACAATACGCGTTTGGTTTGTACCATTTACCTTGCCGGTCGACAGGTGGGTCCGGAGTTGGACCAATTGGGCTCAACTTTCCTTGGGCCGAGAGCCTTTGAAGCGCAGAGGTGTACGTGCACCCAAGATCAGTGAATGCCCTTGGTGCTCGACGTTGTTGCTCTCGAGGGCCCCCAAAACTGATTGCTTGCACTTGATTAGCTGAATTAGACACCTTGACTTAGAGGAAGAGGGCCCTTGATACCCCTTAGGCTTTTCGGCCTCTGCAGCTCGGACATCGTCCTCTATTTTCCTCCCTACTCGGCTAAGGTCTTTGAATGAGCTGAAATTTTGGTATTTGATAGCATCTCGGTAGACGGGACGAAGATTCTTAACGAACTTATCTACCATTTCAACCTCTTCGGGCCTTTTTGGCAACTTTACGCTTTCTGCGCGCCATCGATTAAGGAATTCTGTAAATCCCTCTTTCTCTTTTTGCGTCATTACTTCTAATGTTCGCATAGTGGTTTGAATTTCAGCATTATCAGCAAAATGCTTACAAAATTCCACGGTGATATCCTCAAAAGTCGGGAAATTTTTGAGCTCGAGACCATAGAACCACTTCCTTGGATGTTCCCCCAAAAATTGAGCAAAAACGTGAGACAACATTTCAGCGGGTACTCCTTTCAAAGCGAGGTATTCTTTGTAAGATCGGATATGTTGCAATGGGTCTTCAGTTCCCTTAAACTTAGGGATGTCAGTAAGCACAAAGTTGGTCGGTAGCTTATCTTGGACAGGCGTGTAGCCTCGAGCATTCTCGAAGTGAATGCTTTCCCCATGAGACAATTTCAGTTGCTCCTCTATTAATTTGAAGCGCTTCTCAAGTTCCGTTGGTGGTGGAGGAGGTGGAGTTTCTATTGTCAGCTTCTTTTCTACCGACTCCAAACGACTCATCATTGCAGCTAGAGTATCATTGAGCTTGCTCAACTGTTCTGCGGTAGTCATGTTTCTTGTTTCGACCGGCCTTTCTACAATAAAACCCCGGACATAAATTAGTTACTGGAACACCAACCCCTGCACACTTAAGACTTGACTGACCCACACGTGAAATACCTAGACGAGACCCACCCTTGTACTTAGACTCGGCAAAAGAGAGCTAACTCGACTCATTCTTACTCGTCTAGCCTAGACACGGACTCTAAAGTGGATTGACTCAAACTCCCTACTCTAGACTTGGGTTAAACTCGAAGCAAGACTTGAAATTTGAGATCGAGGACGACGGAAGAAAGATGAAGTTTGATTTGCGAAAACTTTAAAGAGCTAAAACAGGATTATTCTAACCCTAAACGGATAGCTTGGAGGAGATTTTTCAAATTGAAAATTATTTTAAGATTATTCTAATCCTAAACGAATAGCATTTCTGCTAGAAAGGGATCTTTTTTCAAAAGAGCTAGTGTCGGAAATAATTTAAGATTATTCTAACCCTAAACGGACAGCATTTCTGCTGGGAAAAGATCTTTTTTTTCAAAAGAGCTAAAATCGTGGATATCTAAGATTATTCTAATTTTAGAAGGAAAGCGTTTCAGCTTGGACAGAAAACTTCGTTTTTCGAAAAAGATAGTGTTTGAAAAAATTAAGATTATTCTAATCCTAAAAAGACAGCATTTCGGCTAAAAAGGACGCTTTTGGAAAAACTTCGTTTGAAAAAAATGACAATTTTGACTAAAAAAGGATTGAAAACATGGGTTTGGAACACACAGAGCATTTAGTCATACGCAGTTCAAGGATGCAATGCATGAGCTAGACTATTCTAAGTCTCAAAAAGGGTCCATGCCAATGATTCCATATTTGTTATGTAACCTACGCAACCACCATAAGTTTGTAACTATATGGCGAAAGTGCGGTCGCTAACCTCGACGGAACCACCTTGATATTTAAATCAGACATAGTGAACGTCATTTCCCTACCTTGAGATCGACCCAAGGGGAGAAATGGTTCGAAACCTAACAGTATGATGCATAAATAACATAAAGAAAGGGTACTCTAAATAGCCATCGTTTTACTTTTCAAGTTTCACTGTCCCCAGCAGAGTCGCCAAATTGTGGACAAGGGATTTTGATCCTAAACGATGTTTTATTTCAAAAACATTTTTAATTTGAAAAGAGTCGCCACTAAATTTTTAGGTGGAATTTAGAAACCAATTTTAGAGAAAATGAGTTCGTGTGAATTTACGTGTTAGGAAGTTTAAAATAATCTCATTAATTTAACGCCTAACCCCGCCCGTTACAGTAACGGTCTCTACTAAGTAAAATCATGGCTATTATGAGTACACATGCAGATATGCAAACAGCGTTTTAACCCTAAATAAAATATACCCATTCTAGGTCATTTAATGCACATATAATTTCGTCAAAGTTATTCAACAGAGGTTCATTTACTATTCTAGCAAACGAAGAAAAGAAGCAGAAATACTCACCGACAGCATAAGATAGATTAACAAACGTTAGCGGCAAACGAAAATAATAAATAAAAATAACTAAACGTGGATAAGCATGTAAGATTAACACAAATAATTAAACGCTACACCGAATATAAATAAATGATGCAGACAAACACAAACAAACGCATCAACTAATAAATAAATGTAGCTAAATAGACGTGCAAACCGACATGACCAACAAACATGAACAAATATGCAGACAAACGTGTAAGCTAACGGTTAAATACAACTAACATACTAGCATATGCAAATGGCACAAGTACAACCAAGAAGTCAACTAATACACATGGAAAAAGATGCCTAATAGATGAAGCAAAGCACACCAATGTAAGTAAACGTGCACAAATATGAGCAGACCTCACGAAAATGGACCGTATGGAAGCCTTAACCGAACTTGTCAAACTACCACGCGACTCGAGATTTAGTGAACAAAACAAAACTACCAGAAGGCAAATAAAGCATTACAAACATCAGCGTACACATGGTTACGAAACTAATCAGCACACGAGAGCGAAACGATGAAATAAACGTCACAAACATAAAAAGAACTACACATGAAATCTTAGGACATACAAGTTCGTACATCAAAGGGCTACACATGATTAAGGATTTGAACAAGTAAAACACAAAGAAGAAAACAGCAAGCAGAAACGAGAAGGACTGCATGATTATTACGAGACTAGCGAGGTGAATTGCGAAACCAATACTAAACGACAGAGCATAAATCATTGGAAACTAACCCAACGTGAAAAACATGAGTGGTAAATCTGGAAAAGAGCATGAGAGACCAAATTCTGACAGTTAACATAGCAAAACTGGACGAGACCTAATCACCTATAAGCTACCGAGTATATCCAAATCAAACTAACGACAGCAAGCCATACCACGTAGGTCATATTACACAAGGAAATTTAACACGCATACTAGGTGAATAGGGGGCACGAAATATTCATATACACACATCATGATCATGCTGGAAACGTAAGCCTAAAACGAACAATAAAAAACAATAACTAAGATGATACACAACAGAGCGACAGAAGTTAATAAAAACGACAGAGGGCTATAAAACAATAAAAAAATGATAATATGACAAAGTAAAAAGAGTATTTTGCACCCTCAACTTACATGTATCGTTGACCAAATATCCGAGTCGTAATCGATTGTAAGATTTTATCCCAAGGGGCCGTCGTCGACGAAAACAATTTGTAATCCGTAACTTTGAACCAATACTGACAGCGATTTTCAAAAGCTTGTAACTTATTCGTTTCTCAACGAAATTACGAACCGAAAGATGTTTTGGAATCGTGGTAAAGTGAACTTTAAGATTTTGTAAGTAAATCAGAGCAACTATGGTGTTTTCAACACGAAAAACGAAGTAGAACAGATGATAGCAGAATGCAAAACGGAACACGGTGCTCTGTTTTCTGACCGTTATTCTCGACCTCTTTCTGAGGATTTTTGAGACTTTGTATTATGTGTGTGTGCTGTGTATTCGTGTCCCTTGAAGGCTTGTAGATGGTGTATATATATAGGGTAGAAAAGTAGGGTTTTTGAGGAAAAGGGCAGCTATGCCCCTCTCTTCGAGAGCTGCTGTTGGAAGCTCGTTTTAGGGTTTCTTGAGGGGGTTTCTTGGGGTTAAGCAAGGGTAGATGGGTAGGATAGTTGGGAGATAGGTATGGGTCATGGGCGGGTAGTTAGGAGTCGGGTTTGGGGCGTTTTAAATTTGTTAAAGCAGGCACACAGTAGGGGCTTGGGGCGTTTCTGGCGAGTTTTTGGGCTGTCTTTGGTCGTGGTTTGAGGCTGGGTTTTGACCTGGATACGAGCTTTGACACGTGGGGTAGGAGGTGGGAGAAAAGGCCTTGAAATTCGCGTTGAAACGGGCTCAAAATCATTCTCAAAATCGAGCTTAAAACGAGTTATGAAACGTGCTGTTAAGAAAACGAATTCGTCGAATATGATTTAATAAACTGTCTTAAAAGCATGAGAAACGACTTTTCAAGTCAAAATATTAAATTTGTAAAAGCGACTTTTCAAATCGAATTACTTAAAATGATTTTTCAAACCAAAACATTTTATTTTCAATAAAACATTACTTGCGACAAAATAAAATTTGACAGAGCTTACTAAATCAAAAATCTTTTGAATTAACAAACATTAGGTCGACAGCGCCCTGCTTACATTGCAATACGAGCTCGAATAAATGATACGAAAACACGTTGTCCTATCATCATAGGGTATTGGTCGGGTTTTCTATAAATTTCCATATCGACAGATACGGGTATCTACAGAACCGCATAAGGCTATGCGGTTCCTGCCCCTGGTTTTTCTCGGGTTTTTCTCATTTTACGCCTACTTTTCGATCCCTAATTCATCCTAGCTCTAATGCAACTCCAAGTACGTCCCGTGCTTGGGTTAAGGCGTCACCTACAGTCCGCCATACGAGTATATTAAGCATTTAATGTACGATACAGAAGCAGAAGCACGAACGCTCTTCACGAGCACTACATCAGGTTTTCCTCAAACGGAGGGCGATCATATGCAATTACGACTACATAGACACTCCTCGGCGAGCCTAAGCACAAGCACTCTGCAATATACACCTAACTCCAAGCATTTCATTCTACATAGACGCTCCTCGGCGAGTTCAAGCACAAGCATTACACAGACGCTCTTTCACGAGACCTACACTAACACCTACACGAACATCCTTATTCACAAGCATATGCACCCTGCACTCTAGTCCCTTTTACATCCAACACATGCAATACGATTACAAGTACAAGCACCAGCACCAACATCTGACAATACCAAGCACACGCAAAGGCACCAACAAACGACGACAAGCACGACGAAGACATTCAGCAGGCCGGCAGGCCCTTATAGCATGCACGGACCGCCAAGTCCTTAAAATGCGCACGCCCCTCCCCGTTTAGCCCGGTTCGAAGTCCTCGTCTCACCCATGGACACATGCTTCGATCCGCTGAATGTATCGAGACTGTAATGGTCCGGATATGGTCGAAGGAGTTTGACTAGCGCTCTAGTCCGAGCTCAGTCAAACTGGGGGCTCTGTGGATACCCATATCCGTACCCTCCCAAACAAAACCCTGTGATGTAACACGGACTCTTATTACGCATGCTTTAACGTTGACTTAAACGGTTCTAACTAATGTCGAATTCATTTTGAATCGTTTGAAATGTTAAAATGTTTAAGGTCGCTTCACATCGCTTTAAATAAACGTTCATTTTGTCCATTTGGAGTCTAGCTAGGTCCTTGTCCCACTTCATTTTGCATGAGCTTCGCATTTGCACTACAATTAGTCCTTTTACATTAACAAGGTCTAATTCAGCATTCCTAAATTCCTAAATTTAGGCCCGGTGGCTAAATCTTCCCTTTAGCCCCCTCTTACACTAAATACGGCTTCACGTCTTACCTTATTTCACAAAAACTATGCAAACACACCCTTTTCATTTTTCCGGGTCTCGGGCCCGAAACCGAGCCCAAACCCAGCCTTTGGCCCGCACTCCAAAGCCCTAAGCATCACAAAATATCTCAGAAATATCCTAGAGGTTTTCTTGAGCTACACGTTTGAGATTATCACGAAATCTTTCCAAGATATAATTCAACCGAAACTAGGAAACTACACAAAAAACCCTACCCTCGAACCGCATAAGCTTATGCGGTTTGGTGAGGCAACCGCATAAGCCTATCACGGTTTCTGTGCAACCGCATAAGATAAGGCTATGCGGTTCCCAGGCCTGTTTTTATCCCCGATTTCCTAATTTCTCCGAGGCTTTTAGTATATATACACCCCTATACCCTGACCTCGAGATAACAATTCACAACCAGAATACATCCTTTACACCACAAATTCTCTCATCTTACACTTTTGCACTCACAAAGCCTCACGCACTCAAATCCTTGAGTTCAACACACCATCCCGTGTTGAATTCACCCTCCTTTTTAGTTCAAGAAGCGAAGCTCTGCCCAGATCTGAAGCGTCAGGACAAGGTAGGTACCGATCCACTTGGATCAAAGCTTTTTCTTATTTTCTATGGACTAACAAAGGGGTCCACACTTTAGCGCCCCCCCGGCTTTGGCACCCAGCGCGTTTGCACTCCAAGTGTTCTATTTTACTTCGGGTACACTCCATATCCGATGACACGCCAAAGTCGCATAAGCACCCGACTCTATAAAATAAACCAATGGACAATTGAATTTTATTTTATTTGCATGCATCTTGCACCTTCTTATTTTGCATTAAATCAACTTAAAACAATGAATTCGACCTTTAATCGAACCGTATTAGTTAACAAGTTAAACATGCTAAAGCGAGGGTTTTAATCAATCTTTTGCATCTGCATCTGCATTCTTTTACAAACTTATCGCACTTATGCGTAGCGATAACGTTAGCTCAAATATCATCTTACAAGGATTGTTCTAGGTCGATGAGGCTATTTTTACATAGGCTTTTCTAAAAGGTTTTCATAAATCATTATTTGAATTAACTCTTTTTCTAAAGTACCCTCACCCCGAATCCAATCTGGTTTCACAAGCCTTATATCTAGGGGTGTCGGCGTGCTCCAAAATCTAGGACATGTTTTTAACTTAGAACATGGTAGCAGGTTCCTAATTTCCGCGATAATTAGGTGGCGACTCCATAACAGTTCTTAAAGGTTTTTCCAACTTAATCTTTTTTAACTTTAAAATCCGCCCTTAAGCAAGACGCCGAGTTGGGTCCGATCCCGGGTTCCACAGAAAGTCAAAGTCAATTTTTCGGGCTCGATTCTCATTTCTCGAAATTTTCGATTTGCGCGATCGCGAAAGGTTTCGAAATAAAAGATATGGTCTTAAAATAATGTTTTGAAATAAAATCGGAAGTAAAAATAAAAATAATTTTTGAAAGGGTATTAAAACAAAAATCGGATCCTAATCCTCGAAATTTTGAATAAAAATTCCCTAGGTCGAAATACTTATTTTTTTCGTTGAATGTTTTAGATTTAAAGATTTATATTCAAACGTCAAAAATTTAATCAATTTAAACTAGGTGGGACTTTAAATTTCGACAATTTAGAAAAAGCTAGTTTAATAGAAATGAAATAGTAATTATATATTAATATATAATTATTTATTAAAAACAATCAAAATGACTACAATTTTCACTAAAAATGACGTTAGGTTTTCTTTTCAAAATGTTGATGTTGATTGTTTGATTTTTGATTTGCGTGTTTGAAATTGTTGACCCGAATTTCAAAGACGGGAAAAGTATAAGGGTTTATTTTTATATGAAAATGAAAAATGTTCGAAATTGAATTTTATGAATAAAAAGTTTTACTTTTATTTTTATGAATAGTAATATAACTTAACATTTTTGAAATTTGAAAGGCGATATAAATTTTGTGTTGATTTTTATAAAATTTTAAAATGTGTTTCTTTTTGAATTCTAAAGATAATACAACATAATTTATTTTTCAAAATTAGAAAATTTGTACTTACGAAATTTAGTATTATTTAGCGAAAAAAATTCAGACGCATTTTTATTATAAGGAAAAAGGATGAATTTAGTTTAAGGAATTAAATTCTTTTATAATAATGTGTTAAAATAACACGGGGTGTTACAAAAGAACCATTTCCAGATGAAAGATTTGGGTGAGGCACAACGAATTTTGGGGATCCGTATCTATAGAGATAGATCTCGACGGATGTTATCCCTCAGTCAGGAGTCTTATATAGATAAGATTCTTGAGAGGTTCAGCATGACCAACTCCAAGAAGGGGAACCTTCCAATGGTCTCTGGAGTGCAATTGAGTAAAGCTCAAGCACCAAAGATATCGGAAGAGGTCGAGCGCATGAGTCGAATTCCTTATGCGTCAGCTATAGGATCGATCATGTATGCCATGATATGCACACGTCCGGACGTGGCATATGCATTGAGTATGACGAGTCGATACCAAGGCAATCCAGGTGAAGCACACTGGATGGCTGTAAAGAACATTCTTAAGTACCTACGGAGGACTAAAGATTGGGTATTGACTTATGGAGGAGACACTGAGCTATGCGCAATCGGTTACGCAGATGCTAGTTTCCAAACGGATCGAGATGACTCGAAGTCTCAATCTGGATTCGTTTTTACTCTTAATGGCGCTGCGGTCAGCTGGAAAAGCTCCAAACAAACTGTTATAGCAGATTCAACGACTGAGTCCGAGTACTATGCTGCTTCAGAGGCTGCGAAGGAAGCTATATGGATGCGTCAGTTCTTACAAGGACTAACTGTAGTTCCTAGTTCGAATGACCCGATCACCATCTATTGCGACAATAGTGGTGCCATCTTCCAAGCGAAAGAGCCGAAGTCCAGTAACAAGTCTCGGCACGTGCAAAGAAAGGCTCACATGATCCGAGATTACGTGGAGCAGAAGGAGATAGTGAGTGACAAGATTGCTATGGATGATAACGTAGCAGATCCTCTCACTAAACCATTGAGATATGATAAGCATGAAGGGCACGTTATTTCCATGGGAATTAAGCCTGTTCCTGAGTTGTATTAGTTGTTTGTATGGATTAACACGTGTATTTTTCCTAAAACTTCTAATAAAATCATTGTTTTGTTTTATATATTGTTTTTCATGAGGGTTGTACAGACAACGTTGAACACCTCAAAGTGAACTGAATTACTTTATATTTTCTTTTGGTCCGTGATCGCCTACACGAGCTGATAAATCAGGCAATTATTTTGTGACGTCCATTGATGGTGGGTTCAACGAGGCATAAGTCAAACTGTTGACTGATCGATCACAGATGCGGGTTTACTGAAATCGCGCAGGACATTTTTGTGACGACTACATGGAGTCCTAAATGTTTCAGAACATTAGGTGTCGGGTCGTGGATAGGACATCCATAGTGTTCCTAGAGTCGATTCTTTTGACTATCGACTGTCTCTTGAGATTAAGACAGATTTTGGGTGACTTTGGTTTCTTTCTCACGGTCGACCGTAACAGGAGGCCAAGTAGATTTTCACTGGGTCATTTCATGCTGCGTTTAGAGTTGAGGAAAATATCCAACTTCTATCGAGTTATAATACTTTTCTCAGGGCCACTCGAGGAGCTGTAACTGAAAATGCATGGCCATGCTCGAATAATGATTCGTTTATCAGTTAAGTTACTCTCTAGTCGGGGAAACCACTCTTGATACTGATCACTTGTGAACTACGACCTTTGAAAGTACGGACTTTGCAAATTGGTTTACATTGAGTTGGAGAAATTTATTATGGATATGAGAATCGGTTATCCACATACACTTGTACGGACAAGTGGGAGATTGTTGGAGCTAGTGTCCTCCACAGTTAGTCCAATAACATAAATAAATCTCTAAAGGTACACAGGGTACATTCTGTATTTAATCAGTTGATTAACGTTTATCGATAACGGTTGGCTTGCTAGATAAGTTTGACGTTATTGTCATACAGATGGTGGTGATCAACTGGTCCCTAAGAGTCACACCTAAAGGATGTGTTTGAGAGATGTGATCATTTGAGAAAATAATCATATCGATGCCTTATTTAATGACTAAAAGGTTAGTCAGTGTTGTTTGACTAAAATGTTAGTCAGTGTGATGATGATACGGTGTATCTACTACGTCATTTAATGTATCTGCAGTATCCATTTTGTGTATCTAGTATATTATTCACCCGAGACATAAATATTTTATTAAAATTTTTAATATGTAATTTATATTTTTAACCCAACTATTGGTGAAAACTAATTAAAATAATGGATAGTTACGAGCCTATGCTTTCGGTTTAATCATATTATGTGATTTTCTTGGGGTCTCACGAGATCTCACCGAGTTAGGGGGTCTCACCGGATCCCACCCCTATATATATATATATATATATATATATATATATATATATATATATATATATATATATATATATATATAGAGTTAAGATCCGGTGAGAACTATATACTCGGTGAGAACTGTGAGAACCAATAGTAGCCATTAGATTTGACATGATCCTACGGCTTTAATAAACCCCCAAAATGAAGCTGCCAATCTCTTTTCTTGGCTTCTCACTCACTTATTAGTTATTATCTCCTTAGTAGAGCACAAACCACCATTAAATCACCGACAAACTACCACATCTAATTACACTCACCGCCACCAACGAAACCACCAATGTCAACCACCACGCCGATCATCGCGGCGATAGCGGAAGCTACCACATAAAACAAACACGTCGATTATCGCGCCGCCACCCTCGTCCGTTTCGTGTCGCCGCCGAAAACCGTCACAACGACCATTGTCCCTTACTTTAAAGTCAATAGAAGAAGGTATTATCGATTTCTCATGTGCTTAATTAGTATTTAATTTATGAAATTAGGGTTTGTGTTACCATAAAAATGATTATGTTAGTTTTTGATTAATTTTACAGTGATTGCAATGTTTGCTGTATGAAATTAGGGTTTCTACCAAATAAAAACGATTCTATTATTATTTTTTTGATTAATTTTATTGGGACTGCAATAGTTAATGCACCAACCTTGAATATCAAATTACATAAGTATTACTAATTCATAATTATACAATTTATAAGCACATCGATCACGTTTGGTAACACCAAAACTCAAGTTTGGAAAGTTGTGTATAACAATTATCTGGTAATTAAACTGTTCTACTTTTATGTATCTCAATAACATAGAAGTGTATCTAGATACGTATTAATGTATCTAACAACAGTTGTTCATCGGTGTTTCCCTATGCTGTGGGATTTAATAAATCGTCACATGTATCCACAGGTACAAACTCTTGAGGGTGGTGAAGATGTAGACGTTGGGTGAAATTGAAATCCAAGTTTTCGAAAGCGTACGTATGTTGAAGTCCATGTTAGGTCAAAATGATTAATTTTTTTGTATTTACATAATATAATGTATCCAAATGATAATATTATTGTAATCTTTATATTGTTGCGCCGTTTTCTAGCAAGGGTCGTCGATGTGCTTCTTCTATTTTCATTACGAAAACATATTAATATATGTGAAATTTTTATGTATCTAATACACATACTAGTGTATCTAGATAACATATTACCGTATCCGGTTATATATGACATACGGTTATTAGCAACTTACGATTGTTGTGTCCTTTTTTCTAGCAAGGGTTTTCGTTGTACTTCATCTTATTTCATTACGATAACGTATTAATATACTTGGAACTTTTGTGTATGTATACACATACTAGTGTATCCTGATACTATATTATCGTATCTGGTTGTAGTTGTGATTCGTTTAATTATTTATAGAACAATTTCACAATAATTAATTTATTACCCTTCATCTTTTTTATTTTCTTCTTTTGATAGGACAAAATAAGCCAAAATGCTAAAATGAATTAAAAACCATAATGATTAAAAAAAATTAAGAAATAAGGCAATACCCATATTTAATGGAGGAATACAAGAAACGAAAGTCACAAAATAATATGAAAAAACACTATTCTTAATTCGTTTTTTATTTTTTCATCCTTTCAAATTCATTTTTTTCTACTTTATCTAAACAAACTTTAGGTAACTTCATATACCTTTGAAGTTTACCACTCAAGACTGGTGTATGTTAACTCCTTATGATTCTATAATTTGCTGCATTTTTTTCTAGTAAACATATTACGACACACTGCTATTGGCAACTTTTGTGTATCTAGTAAAATTATTATTGTATCTAGATAATATATTATTGTACCTATTGGCAACTTTTGTGTATCTAGTAAAATTATTATTGTATCTAGATAATATATTATTGTACCTATGTTGACGGGAACAAACAATCAGCCATTAAACTGATTATCGACCTATATACACCAAATGTCACTAATACAATCACATTATTAACCATAAATAGAACGACGATTACATGTCACAAAAGTGTATTTTCATCATTATTCACGATCCCGTTAATAAGATTAACATGTAAGTTACACGTGCTGTAAAAGAGGAGCATATTAGACAACCAAAGCAAATTGAGGACGATTAAATCTGATACTACGCTCCTGCTAAGTGTCTGTCAGAATCAGTCTCGTTATTGCATTATATATGCACTTGTTATCTAAAACGATACCTACATAGTGTTAAAAGAAAACATAATTAGTATATTTGTAAATGGAATTAAGATTACATTACTAATCGCAACAAAAAAAACCATAATCGAGAATCTTAATTAATTAAAGAATTATTGCAATCAGTGTCCAATTCACAATCAAACACTGAAATCAACTCATAGTAACACATAGATGAAAATTGCATGTGTTTCTTAAGTAAAAATCAATTTAATTTGTTAATTTTTATTAACACCTAATGAGTCTACTAACTAATGCATATATTCTCTCATCCCTGAATAATTACTCACGCATTAGACAAACCTAATTGTTCCATGAAAAATGCTTTATGAGACATTTCATCAAACATTTGAGATGCAAAACTAACTTAAATACAATTTCTACATATCATAGTAAAAATGTGTAGCTGATTTCGATTATTATACCAATTAACATATTTTACCACAACATTAATTACATTTTCAAATCAAATACACACAAAACACAATAAAAGTTTTTTGGGTACACTGGCGTATATATTAGATACAATATAACAATAATTAGATACATTATTATTTTATGCAGAAATTTGTTTAATCGAACTTCCAAGAATGAATTTTTTTTCTTTATGTCTATTCAAACATATATATAAGTAACACTAGACATGTAAAACTACAATAATTTTAACGTAATAAAGAAAATAATAGCAACCACCATCGACAAAAATAAACGTAGCTAAATTTAATTTCACATAACTAAAAATGCTCTCAATTAAAAGACCATCACTACACAATATATGAAATTGAGATTTCAAATCACACAATTAATAGCATTCGTTCTCAAATTTGCATTTCTGGAATTCAAATCTCAACTAATTCATGAAATAGAACCGGTAAACAAATTAAATATCAAAATAAATAACAAATTCACACTAATATAATTTCAATTAGAACCAATTAAAACTCTTAAACATATATTCAAACAATACAAGAACAATTAACATATATTCAATCAAATATTGAGAGAAAATACCTGATAAAATTGATTGAAAGTGTGATCGTTGGGGACGAAAATGAAGAACTAGGCTCAATTCTGGTAATTATGGACCGAATTTGGAAATTGTGAGAAACCATGAACTTAAAGGAATTTGATCAAAGAGATGAATGTACAAGAAAATAAAGAAAAAAAGGGGAAAGTTAAAGAGGAAGGAGAAAGTTGGGAGAGAATGAAAATAGATCGTACCATGTGTATGAAAATTCTGTTGTTTTGATTGTGATTATTGGAGTGATATAATTTTGGCCGTTCATCATTATTTAATCTAAGGGTATATATTGGTTCTCACAGTTCTCACTGAGTTAATGGTTCTCACATGATCCTAAATCTAGATAGTTGAGTTCCCATGAGAACTATCCCTTAGGTGAGAACTATGAGAACTAATCTCCACCATTCATTATTTTAATCTAAGGGTTGATATTTATTAGTGAGGGGAAATTTGTTTTTTTTTTTATTTAATCTAATTGTGAGGGGAGATTTGTTTTTTTTTTTTTTTTTTTTTTTTTTTATTTAATCTAATGGTGTGGGGAGATTTGTTTTTGTTTTTTTTTTTTTTTTTTTTGTTTTTTTTTTTTTTTTTTTTTTGTTTAATCTTTTTGTGCTTGATTTATTGTTTTTTTTTTTATAGGGGAGATTTGTATTTTTTTTTTTTTTTTTTTGTTCATTTTTTTTTTCATTATTCAAATTTTTTTTATTTTTTATTAATTTTTTTTTTTTTTAAAGAAGTTATTTTTTTTAATTTATTAATTTTAATCATTTTTTTGTTTTTCCATTTTTTTTTCTTTGTTTTTTTTTTTTTTATTTTTTTTCAATTGTTTCTATTTTTCATTTTTTTTTAATTAAGCCATTTATGATTTTGTATTTTTTTTTTAAATTTGATTTTATGTTTTTTTCATTAATTATAATATCTTCTAAAGTCTTTTCAATTATTTTTTTGGGATAATTTAATATATATATGTGTTTATAATGCATGTTATTGAAATTTACGTCACTTGTTACTAAAATGAACCTCCTATATTATTGAAATGTACCTCGAGTTATAGTAAAATGAACCTCGTATACTATTGAAATGCAACTCACTTGTTACCAAATGTACCTCAGGTTATAGTAAAATGAACCTCGTATGTTATTGAAATGCACCTCACTTTTTACTAAAATGTACCTCAGGTTATAGTAAAATGAACCTCGTATATTATTTAAATTTCTCAGTCATTATTGAGAAATTTAACTCAATAATCTGTAATTGGTACATGACTTATATCCTAAACATCCAACATAAATTAAATGAAATGAACCTCATATTTGAATGGAATGAACCTCGTTTGTAAATGAAATGAACCTCGTATGTAAATATAATGAACCTCGTATGTAAATGTTTTGAACCTCGTATGTAAATGAATCTCGTATGTAAATGTAATGAATCTCGTATGTAAATGTAATGAACCTCGTATGTAATTGAAATGAACCTTATTTGTAAGGCTTGTAACTGAAATAAACCTCGTATGTAAATGAAATAAACCTCGTATGTAAAAATGAAAAATGTGCTTTGAGAAGCATAGGAATGAACTTATGCTAGGAAAGATAACTCCTTTTTTATTGGGAAATTCTACGGTGTACCCTCCAACTTTTTCATTTTCTACCGTGTACCCCTCTTTTTTTAGCCTTACACAGTGTACCCCTTAACTTCATTAGTAACTATAAACCGTGACCTTATTACAATTTAACGTTAAGTAGGCGCTAATTTTGAACGTTTAAGAGGTGACATGGCACCTTTTTGCTGACTTGGAAAATGACGTGTAAATCCCAAATAAAATCAAGCTGTTTAATTTATTTTGAACCCAGCAACAAAACCCGACATGTCACCTCTTAAACGTTCAAAATTAGCGCCTACTTAACGTTAAATTGTAATTAGGTCACGGTTTACAGTTACTAATGAAGTTAAGGGGTACACTGTGTAAGGCTAAAAAAAGAGGGGTACACGGTAGAAAATGAAAAAGTTGAAGGGTACACCGTAGAATTTCCCTTTTTTATTTGATTGAATAATCATGTAGAAAATTAGTCATAGACAAAACAACGTTAGGACCTTGTATTTAAATGGAATGAACCTCGTATGTAAATGTAATGAACCTCATATGTAAATTCAATGAACCTCGTATTTGAATGGAATGAACCTCGTTTGTGAATGAAATGAACCTCGTATGTAAATTAAATGAACCTCCTATGTAAATGTTAAGAACCTCGTATGTAATGAAATGAATCTCGTATGTAAATGTAATGAATCTCGTATGTAAATGTAATGAACCTCGTATGTAACTGAAATGAACCTCATTTGTAAGTTGTAACTGAAATGGACCTCGTATGTAAATGTAATGAACCTCATATGTAAATTCAATGAACCTCGTATGTAAATTGAAATGTATCTCACTTATTCTAAAATAAACTTAAAGCTATATTAAAATGTACCTCGTGTGTCATTAAAATGTACCTCACTTTTACTAAAATGTACGCAATGCATACGAGATTATAATACCTGAGGTACAATGCATTATGTAAATTTTAAATAGAAAGTAATTGACGTATAAAATGTGTACTTGAAATATGAAATTTAAATATAAATGTACCTCAAGTTATAGTATAACGTAACTCGTATATTACTGAAATAATATACATTTAGTTATAATAAAATGTATATCGTATGTTACTTAAATGTAACTCACTTGTTATTAAATTAAAAAAAAATGAAAAACGAATAAAAATGAAAAAACGATACAAAAAAAACAAGAAAATAAAATTACGAACATTAAAACAACGAAAAAATTAAAAAAATAAAAAATATTCAAAATGAAAAAAATTGAAAAAAGAAAAATAATTGAAAAAACAAAGAAACAAAAAAAATGAAAAAAAAAAAAATAACTAAACTTAATAAATTAAAAATGAAAAAAAAAATTTAAAAAAAGAAAAAAAAAACAAAAAGGAAAAAAAAAAAAAGCAAAAGAAAAAATAATGGAAACAAAAAAAAAAACAGAAAAAAAAACCTCCCCTAAAAAAAAAAAAAAAAAAAAAAAAAAATAAAAAAAAAATCACAAATCTCCCCTCAAAAAAAAAAAAAAAAAAAAAAAAAAAAAAAAAAAAAAAACCAAATCTCCCCTCACAAAAAAAAACCAATAAATATCAACCCTTAGATTAAAACAATCAATGGTTATGATTTGTTCTCATAGTTCTCATATAAGAGGTTGTTCTCATATGAACCTAAATCTATATATATATATATATATATATATATATATATATATATATATATATATATATATAGAGATTAGATCAAATAAGTCCACCCAAAATTGATAAGTCCGTAAGTTTCTTTATCAGCCGTTAGATCAAAATAAATCAACGCTCTAGATTTAATCTATTGATTCAATGCATTTATTATAATTTGCTTTAAAAAAAAAAAAAAAAATGAAATTCTATTCCCAAAAAAATAACGGCTGATATCCCTATAATCTCTCCCTCCTTTTTTAATTTTTATATGAATTAAATTTTTTTAAAAAACAATCTGAGAAACTTTTAGTCTTCATTCGTTCAATCATAATCCCCCTAATTCCTCCCTCCATTTTTCAGTTTCTTAAAATAAACCTTTACTCTTCCATTCCAAAATTCATTCAAACTGATAAACTTTTACTCTTCATTCCTTCAATCTTCTCTTTCGTTTCATTCAAACTGAGAAACTAATATTCATTCGTTCCATTTACATCTTTGAAGTTTCTCCATTACTTCATCTTCATCGCCCTTCATTTTTCTGAAATATATCTCAAATCAGGTATGAATTCGTGATTTTTAATTTGATGTATCATAATTTTAACCTAATTCTTCAGTTTTATAATTCTTCAATTAGATTCGCCATTATTTTTTGAATCATTTTAACTTAAGTATTTTATTTTTTCTGTTTTTTTTTTTTTTAAATTCAATTTTGGGGGTTTTCTGTATATTCATGTTTTTCGTTTAATTTTCTTGTTGCATGTTAATTTTGAAGTCGTTTGTAGTTTAATTGCGTGTTTTTTGATTTTGAAGTTTTGTTTATTTCGTGTTTTTTTTTTTTTTTGAAGGTTTTTTTTTTTTTTTTTTTTTACTGAAATTCTGAAATTTTCTCATTTTAGAATGGCAAACGTTGATGGGGAAACTGTAGCTGTTGAACCTAGCGCGGTTAAGAAATATATCGTCAAGTGTCGATCGAGGAAACTTGTCAAAATGATTGCATGATTTCAATGAATTCTGAGAGGGAGGTGTTAGGAGAATTGGGTTTGGTGGTTTGCTCGATTTGTGGTGACAAATTTTGAACTAGATAATGTTCATTACTTTGTCGAGAAATTCAAAGACCGAAGCTACGTTTTCCGGGCTACTGAATCTAAGGAATTCATGATTTCAAGGCACGACGTACATGACTGTTTTTTACTTCCCTTGGGCCCCAATGAACTTAGGCTTTCCGCTACTGGTCCTAAGAAAGATGAGAACGATGCTGAAGTTAGACTTTTGAAGGATCGGTGGCGACATGAATTTGGTATCAGACAGCCTGGTGGTCCAATCCCTGTTGGTAAACTAGCTGAAGCCATTGAAGCTGACGTGGAAGGTGGTGAACGGTTTGTAAGGCTTTTCGTAGTGTATTGTTTCTCTGCTTTTCTGTGCCCTACCAAAAATGGCAGTGTTGACGTTAGGATTTTAGCTGCTGTCGAAGATGTTTCCGTAATTAGTCAGTATGATTGGTGTAGTTTTGTTGTTGATGAGTTGGTCGATGCTGCGTTTAAGGCTAGTAAAACAACATGTTTGGGTGGTTGTATACCCTTTCTTATGATTTGTTACTTCCATCGTTTTGACTTTCGAGGCAAGTCATCCCCTTCAGACTTGCCGCTTATTAAGCACTGGGATAACGACAAACTGAAAGATAGGGTTAATGAGGAGCTCGCTCACGGAGGTTTGGGGCGTCAGACTTGGACATCCGTCCGGTATCCCCGTTGTCTTGATCCATCATATGTACCACAACGAATTGAGGCACATGTTGTACCACCAGCGGGTGTCCCCGAAGTGGGGAATGAGGAAGTGATACGAGAGGAACAGGATCAAGCTATGGGTGGTAACGAAACAGCTGCCAACGTCCCTACTGTCGATAAGGCGACTGTACATGAATCTCCTTTTCATGATGCATGTGCAGATGGTAATTCTAATGCTTCTGCTTTGGTTATTACAATCCCTCTACCCCCAGGTGTTGACGATGACAAAAAGCTGAAGTCTAAGGCCACTGACGTAAGTTATTAACACAATCGTTTACTATTTTTTTTCTTCCAAAGTCACTGTTTTGTGTTATTAATGAAACTGTCTAACAATATATGTGCAACTGTTATAACTCACTTTCTGTCATTTTCTTTTCCCAGGCCATTCACGAGCTCTACTTACTAATGCAGCGTAATTCAATTGCTTTCCACCATTGGTATTGCGAAACAGCATCCAAAATAAAGTCGATGACCTCAGCTACACTTCCGACTACTGATATCAGCCTCTCGCAGAGCACTCAAGCTTTATTTGAAGACCCTGCTTTTCTTAGGTATGTTGACGAGATTGTTGAGACGTCGAGGCGGATGAAGGTTAAATCCGAGTCCGCCCCTGTACTCACCGCACTGGCCAACACCAGGTCAGGGAGGTTTTGAACGACCTGAGGTTCCAAACTGAAGATGTCCCGGCTGATGATTTCGTTGTTCATTTGTCCCCCGACCCACCCTTTCCTAATGAAACCCAAACTGATAAAGAAACAACTGATCATGCGGAACTGCACCAGCAAACTGTTGTTGGCGAGGAAGACGTGTACACAACTGCTGAGATCAATGAAGTACTTAATCACCCACCTGAGCAAGTTCACATTTACGATTTACCCTTGGTTCCATGGAAGCCGAAAGCTGACGGGTTAGTCCAATCTGCTGTTGATCTAGGCGGTCCAACTGATGTACCAAGTACTGCCACCACCGGTGATTCTAGAACTGTGATCAAGCAACCCACTCAAGAAAGAGGAATCGAATCCCGTAAGCTTCATCCTCTAAAGACAAGCGCTCGTGTTATTGAACAGAAGACCAAACACCGCCATTACGCAAAGTCCGCTTGGCCTGGCGCCTCAAATTGTTTATCAGCCATTAGGTCTAAATCAAGGGGTAGGGGTGATGGTCTTGGATGTACCCTCGTTTGTGGCGCTCCTAACGCAAAGGAGGAACTCGTGTCTAACTACATGAAAAAAAATAGGAAAAATACAGAGGAGATGGCTGTTTTAAAGCGTCAAGTTGCTGACTTTTGCTTCCTCGACGACTACATCTACGACGCTAGGTTATAATCTCTGACCTTAACTTTTTCAAAGTTGCATATCAAAATCATTAAATGATCGTTTTAACGTTTCAATATGTGTTACCTTTCAGTGAAATATTAGCGGACTATGGCAACGGCGATATTCTTCGTAGATCCGACCTTCTGTCGTTGATACCTGAGAAGAATACGACACCCGCGGTAATTCAATGTTGGTGCAAGCTGCTCAACTACATTGAGGCTTCTGAATTTACCCCCACGGATGGCTTTCTTGATTATTCGACACATGGTATAGTACTTCGTCTTTTTATATTGGTTTTAAAGCTAAGATGTGAAATTGTAGATTAATGAAAAAGTGTCATTCTAAAGTATTACCATATTCTTCAATGCGCTTTCACCTCCAATAATAACTAGTTTCATCATAGTTACTCACAGTTTCAGAAATTGTACTGTCATTTCAGCTGCTCAACAGTTTCCGCATCAAGTAATAACATTTTCACAATTAACACTGTACACAAAAAAATTCAGTCAATTATAGACGTAATCACAACTTACACGTCTGCAGGAGATACTACAAAGAATTATGGAGGTAGATATTGAAGGTTCCCAAAACAGCGTACTAATTGACGAGCTGTACGACTCATGGGATACACATGTTACAGAATGTAGGAATACCTTCAATATGGACGCAGGGTTGTTGTTCGTCCCATCACTGGTAAAGGATCACTACTCCACCGTATGTGTCAACTTTGGAGAGAAGACAATTGATTCCCTAGACAATGCTTACCCAATCAACCTCAACAGCAGATCTACAGTATACAACAGAGTATCAAACTTCGTTGTGAGTATCTAAGACCTTTGTTAAGATTTTAATTCAATCTTAATTCAATCTGTTTCAGTAGGCTTTTCCCAAATTTTTTAATTTCGTTAATCTCATCGTACTTGCAGTCCCAAATTATCAGTGACTATGTTGAAAGTAGGGGATTACCCAAAGGCTCTGAAATTGTCCAGTTCAAACAGCGAGAAGTTGACTTCCCCTGGAAAGACAATCACCCAAATGATGAAGAGTCGGGACTCTTCACAATGATGCACTTAGCTCTGTATGAGGGGTCTTCTGTTGATGATAGTGCTCTAAAATCGAAGCATCATCGCCGGTATCTTGTTGCACAATTGGCTGCCACCCTTTTGCTGTCGGACATCAACAGGGTACGCGAGGGTCTTCTCGAAAAAGTTAAAAGCTTCAACGACAACAAGAAACTTATTAAACAAAAAGTAGATGATAACCGTTACTTGGCTGAGAGGCGTGCCAAACAGGCTAGACGTTGAAGGGATCGGTGCCAATTTCAATATGTGTTGCGTCGAATGGGGATTTTGATTTCGTACCCCATAATAAAAAACTATAATGCGTCCTCTGTTATTAGAATCTACTGGTCAAACTATTAGTTATTGCTCTAGTTACTAATATTTTGTCGTTTTATGATTTCAAATCTTAGAATTTTCCTTGTAAGTTTTTACGTAAGAACATCTTGTTGACAGTTGCAGCTTTTGCTACTAAGTACCTCTATTTAATAATTTCAAACTGTTGCAAATTTCTTTTTAAACTTCTACTGCTACCAAGAGAAACTTGCTTTACCGAAACTGCTATTCATTGTTATTTAAACTACTGAACTTTGAAAATGTAATTGACAAACCGTAGATATGACTACTTAACATATTTCATAACAGTATTATGTTAATATTTTGTAAACGCAACTACTGATCTTTCATAAATAAACAGTCATAAATATACAGTTATTAAGCAATATAATTAAAACTAAGGATCATTAGAAAAGAAACTGCTATTTATATTTAATGAAACTACTAAGCCATGTCAACGTAGATGTTAAATATAAAACAAATGGACATTGTTAAGGAAACTGATATTCAAATTTAATGAAACTATTGAACCTTATGAATGTCACTGAAAAATTTCAGACTACTAACACCTCCGTCAACAATTAAAATGCTACAAGGACCAATAATTTTAAGAAAAAAAAGCTCAAATGTAATTACAACGAACACTACACATTACAGAAATACCAAACCCCAAAACTGTTATCCGCCCTTCTGCTTAACTAGTCGCCTCTACAACATCCTCACGACTTTCAACAAACGGATTGGGGCAGTTCCGTTTGTCATGATGAGCCATTTGTTTGCAATTACGACATAGTCGCTTCGCCTTTTTAGCAACATCAACTGCTTTTGTCTTATTCGACAACAATCTTTTACCGCTACCCTTGTTTTTCGACTGTTTAGGTGGTAAAACCAACACATCCGACCTTAACTTAACCCCTAGCAAATCTTCAATTTCATTTTCTTTGCTTTCCACAACCTGAGTCGCAGACGAATTAGACACCCGAAACTCCCTTATCAAACCAGTTAGCTGCAATATCTTCTCTCTGTCAAGCGCACGAACAACACCTAACGTCTCCTGAAACTCCTCCCAAAGTTTAGACATCTCCACGAACTTCCCATCCGCATTACTACCATCAACAAATTCCATTTCGTCTATAATCTTTACAGCATTCTTCCGCCACCTTCCCGCAACCAAACCATCAGGAAGCTTCTTAAGGCCATGGCAAGATAATATCCAGATGACATGACGACAAATCACACCCTTCTGGTAATAGAGCCCACACGAACAGTCTGCGTCTTTCAGAATAGCTGCGTCCTGAGAAGAAAATTTCACGACTAAGTAAAAAAGCTGCTGGCCGATAAATATAACAAGTGAATCGGCTTATTCTACGTTCAATGAAACTAGTAACCCTAACAACAAACAATTTAATAATCCATATACATCTACCTAAATCATATTTGCAATGTATACCTGAATCGTATCTAACTTCAAAGACACGATCCCTAACAGAATCCTTCACCATTGTTACCTCATATGTCCCGTCATCCCTGTACCCTTTACAAATACACGAACTCATTGAAAATCGAAGCTCTTCCTGAAATTCTTCGAATATGACCTGAGTAAACTGTTCTGCAGCGTCCTTTTCTAAATCGAAACACCCCAACAATTGTGGCACTCCTTGTGAGTTTACGTAATCGAGTCTCTTGTGATTGTGTCTTTGCTGTTCCATAGCGCTCTCATAACGCATCCAAAACTCAACTAATGTTCCATTCTTACTCTCAAACCGCTTGAAAAAATTGTTTGAACTTTCACACCTTTGAGTTGTCCTCATAACTCCCCCCATTCTAAGTTGCTTGCAATGTGCCATAACCCATTGACTCCTAATTTCAAATGCTTCATTAAACCAATCACCCGCACCAACTCCGTGATTAACCATAATTTCATCCCACTCAACATCAAAGTCATCGTGAAATTTCCTTATCCCAAATTATAGCATTCAACCTCTTCAGAAAAGTCTGGTAATCAGCTCGTGTAACTCCAAACTTCGACGGGACCTTGTTCATAATGTGCCACATGCAAAACCGATGACGTGCTTCTTTGAACACCTCGTTCACTGCCTTTATAATACCTGGATCCTGATCAGTAATAATGTAAGAAGGTTCCTTCCCATCCATTGCGATAAGAAACCTCGTAAAAACCCATACAAAGGACTCGCAATCTTCTTTAGCAATAAGTGCCCCACAGAATGTGATAGATTTTTTATGGTTATCAACACCCGTAAATGGAGTAAAAACCATTGAGTACTTGTTGGTAGAATACGTTGGGTCATACGCTAAAGCATCCCCGAAAAGAGCGTAGCTCTTCCTCGCATAATTGTCGGCCCAAATAACTCTCCTAAGGCATCCTTTCGCATCGACGTCGTAATCAAAATAGAACCCAGGACGTGTCTCCTTCAGTGACGGATGATCAACAAATAGTTGTCCCATCTCGGTCATGAATGAAGCATTTAACATCACGCTGAAATTTTTAAAATCATTGAGGCTCGCTCCAACATTTTCATATCCGTCAACGAGCTCCTTATACATTCAGTACGACTTACGACTTCGTAGCTCCAATATTCAACTACACAAAACAATTAAAAACACATATATCAACTAACAATAAACCTAAAACACAATAACATTTTCGTTAATCAGATTAAACAACAACTGCAACAGATTTATTCAACAACAAAAACATTTGATGCGAATTAAAACACCTACTGTATTAAAGTTTCCTAATAAGACAACAGCAGTTTTATTATAAGACACCAACAGTTTCATTACAACACCTCACATAAACAGTTTCATTATAACACACTAACAGTTTGATTACACCACTTAACATATACAGTTCCATTATAAGAAACCAAGAGTTTCATAAACAAAAAAACGTAATCCCCCAAATAATATGGTTCTCTAAGTGTCCTACACATACTCATCCAGCCAGAAACAACGACAGACATGCATAACTGTAAATATTAAAACTCAAAACGAAAATTTACCCGAGAATTCGACAGAATCAATTTCTTGTGATACTTTGTTAAATGTCGAGCCATCTTTTGAAATTGCCTATTTTCCGGCGAAACGAGTTCATGATTATGATATTCATCGAAAACATCAATACGAACAACTCCATTCTTAACATATAACCTCATCCGGGCACGACAACCAATACGATGCATCTTACTCCTCCTTTCTACAACTTCAGAGCTTTCCTCTTTAATCTTTCGTTTCTTCTTGGATCCATTAAAACCTTCCCTATTACATACAACAAGTTTTGACCGCAATGACCCATCATCCCACCGTTTGGTACTCCACCGACGAGCGGTAAACCCACAAGCAAAAGCATAAATCTTGTAAAACTTAATCCCAACTTCAACATCATGAAACTCCTTCCCTATGAATGGCATGAACTCCATCTCCAACCTCCTACAGAAAGCATGGGGGCCGAATTTCTCTTCAACCCCATTATTTCCAAAAACACTTGTGTTTATAAAATTAGAAAACACAAAAAAAATAACAATCAATATCAAATATAAGGAAAAAAACAGAGAACAATAAGACTTGAAAACTAAAACTAATACACGATATCATTCAACAGTTACATCAAACCCCAAATTGAAAACTAATACACAATATATTAAAAATTGAATACATATAATCTATTAATACATACTAACAGTTTCACAAATTAAAAAAATACATGATTAAATGATTAATATTTCGGAATTTTTAAAATTAAAAAAAAAAAAAAAAAATTCATAGAAAAACACAATTGAACAACTTACCTCCTTCGTAAGAAACTACAGACAGATCAGCCATTGCAAAAAAAAAAAAATACAAACAAAAACAAATTGTATCAATCAATTTACTGGTTAACTATCAATTTTTCAATTCATTGAAGGGGAATTAAAGAAGAAGAAACAAAAAAAATGGAGGGAATGGAGTAAAACACAGGGGATGTAATTGAATTAATTGAAATCAGGGAATGTAATTACCTTGAGGAAAGAAAACGTCCGATTGAAGGAATTTAGGAGCAATTACATTAACTCCTCCCTTGAATAACGTTAATCAGTGTTTTTTTTTTTTTTAATTAAAAAAATAAAGTAGCACCTATTAATTACTGATTTAATCTCAGCCCTACAATAGAAACACATCCAATGGCTAATAATGAAACTTATGGACTTACCAATATTTAGGAACTTATATGAACTAAACTCTATATATATATATATATATATATATATATATATATATATATATAGAGAGAGAGAGAGAGAGAGATAAGATCTTTTAAGCCCAACTTATTAGAGAAAGTCATTGAGTCCTGAATCCGCTTTGTGTTAAAATTGATGAGACTAAATCGTCACGCCTAATCAAAATAAAACCTAAACAAACAACTAACAGAAGTTAGCGGTAAGCAGGGTCGAATCCACAGAGAGAAGGTGTAGTCAAGAGGATGCTTAGTTAATCTAAGTCAATCTCAAAGTAACAAAAATCGGTGTTTTGAAGGTCTAAACTAAGAACGATAAGTAAAGAGGTATGAAAAGTGTATGAGAGGGAGATTAGGGCATCGGGATCAATGTGACATCGATTCAGGAACTCAACTCAAGAGGAAATAACAATCAATTGAAGCTATGCAAGCGACTAGGTTTAGGAAAACGCTCTCTCGAGTCAATTTTAACCTTAAGCAAATTTAGCGGGCTCTCGCTACGTACTAAACTTAACTTATCGATTACGCGTGAGTCTAGTTTCAATTCGGCTTTCGATCTTAAACTTAAACAACCTAAATTCAATTCAATGAAGGCGTCCCTAAATTCAATTGATAATAAAACGCGTAGGAAGTAATCAACTTGCACAAATTCAATCAATAAAAGCAATTATAACATGTTCCTGAATCAATCTCACAATCACCCTAAACCCTAATTGAGAATTAGCTATGCATAATAAGGGTAGAAACAAAACAATTGAAATAACAAGACATGATGAAGTAAATAAGAACGATTGAATTAAACCTGGAAATAATCCTGAATTGTAATGTAAAGATCGAGACTTGCAAAATAATTAAATCTAATTTAAGTGTTTTTGAGAGAGTTTAAAAGAGAGAGAACAAAAACTTAACCTAAAGTTGAAAAGTAAAATGAATGACAAGTCTAAACCCTAACTCGAGTCATATATATAGGCCCGTGAAAACTCGTGAAACAGGGGGCAAAACCGAGCGGTTCGGGGGCTGAACCGATCGGTTCAGGGGCTGAACCGATCGGTTCAGGGGTGGGAACCGATCGGTTTGGGTGCGAATCGATAGGTTCTAACTTTTTCAGCAACTTCCCGCAACTTTTGGCCTTGATTCACGTATCCTGAACCTATAGGTTTGACGTCCCAAATCATCGTATTGCTTCCGTATCAACTCTCGAGCTTAGTATTGACGTCACGATACTCGAAAATGCTCCACTCGACTCAGGTTTCGTCTCAGGACCGCCAAAACCTGCAAAATATAAACGAGGAACGACAGTATCGCAATATAAAGCAAATAGCTCCTAAAATAATAATGAAGTCAAATAAATGCAAGCTAAATGCAACTAAACCGGGGGCATATAATCAATATAAATGACATACATCAAACTCCCCCAAACCAAACCTTTGCTTGTCCTCAAGAAAAAAGCGTCGGGGAAAATCAAAGTGGTCCAAATTCATCACGTTAGCATCTCAAAGTTGACGACCTATACACATAAACTTACAAACCATAGTCTATTTTACCGAAAATAGAGCACAAGTCTCAACCTTTCACACCAACATCATATTACTAGCCTCTCACGCTTTCGCAAAAATTAAACTTACGATAATTGAATTCAAGCAAGGCCAACCAAACATACCACTTTCCATTCCACCTTTCTTTCCACATCATTCCATTTTTTATCTTTTCCTTTCTTTCTCTTTCTCTTTTTTTTCCTTAAACGTGGAGCATCCCTCGTATGTTATACCGTTTAGCTTGACATTTAATCGTTAAAGATCGAGCTCGGGTAAACATATTTCCTTAAGGGTTACACCATTACTCATACTCTCGGTCACAACCAAATTCATGGCCATTGTGGTTACTCAAATCAATGAGTCCCCTCCGAAAGCATCGAAGCATTGCTCCAACATTATTAATATCCATCCATATCATTCCGCAAACCAAACATTTCATACATTCCACAAACCAATTGCCTTACTTGAATGCCAATATCGAAAGCAAACAAATGAAAAGCGATAAGAATTAAGCAAATACAAGTGGGCTAGTGTTTGAGATTCGCAATCTATTTATAGGAAACAAACATATAGTGCAAGCTACGACGATGGATTTTCAACTCGGAGATACCAAAGATCAAAATTAGCACACTAATCAATTCTCCAAACTTGACAATTCAAACCAAAATATTTTTGGAATTTTCAAATTTTTAATTTTTTTGGATTTTTTTTAAAAAGATGCACACAAAGAAAAGGAAAAAGCAAATGAAAAGCGCGAAAGTGCTTTCCTCCCCCAAACCAGAATCACACATTGTCCTCAATGTGAGCTAAATGCACAGATAAGCAAGCAAAACAGGGGACACAAATCATACGGGGTGGAGATAAAAGCTAGAAAGTAAGAGGGCAAGGGTAAAGAGGACTCACATGCTCATGAAGGAGCTCCCCCAAACCGAAGCGAAGCATGGCGTGCGGCTACTAGTCCACAAATTTGCATCCAAATCAGTCCAGCTATGAAGTACTTCGGAGTAGCACGCGAGAAAAAGCAAGGCCGAACAGCAGGGGGGGTCGGCCAAGGCCTTTCGTAGAGGCCTGTTCTAAAAAATACTAAGGACGAAGAGTCAAGAAGTACCTGCGTGCTACATCAATAATAAATCCCTCGTTCCTTACGCGCTCAAAAGCAAACTAAAAATGTCAAAGTCAAAAACAAACCAAACCAAAGCAAAGTACAATAAAAAATACAACGTCATCGGGTTGCCTCCCGGAAAGCACAGGTTTATAGTCCCGCACGACTCTTCACGGCTTCAAAATCAAGTATAATTAGGCCACGGACGTTGGCCATTCGCAACAGCTTCACTTGGCGAAACAGCAACTGATCGCCATAAAACTCTACCATCTTGCGGCAGAGCAGCATAATCCATCACACACCGGACCCCATCTCGAAATGGCTCTCCATATCTCCCGCATGCTCCAAGCGGCTCGATCCTAGGACGTACTTCAGCAGCACTTGCGTCGAACAAATCGGTTTTCAGCAATTTCCTCTCCCCCAAACCATCCTTGCACCTATTCGGTAAAGAACCTGCACACGGAGAAGAGACATGCAAAACCTCCACAGAGTCTCCAGTAGAGTGAGACGGAGGTATAACGTCAATAGAACAAACCGACTCTAGACGCATAGGAGACCGCGGGGTACTAGATTGCGTGTAAGTCAACTTTTCACCCCCCACCGTGAATGCTAAGGTCTTGTTTCCCACATCGATCACTGGACCAGTAGTGTGCAGAAAAGGTCGACCCAAAATAATAGGAATGTGTGGGTCCTCAGGAATGTCTAAGACGACAAAGTCGACGGGGATATAAAACTTCCCTACCTTAACCGGAACGTCCTCCAGGATACCTAGGGGTCTCTGTATAGTACGGTCGGCCATCTGCAGAGTCATGGAGGTAACTCCTAACTTAGTCATATTAAGTTTCTTACAAATGGAGTAGGGAATGATACTCACACTAGCCCCGAGATCACACAAAGCGTTCTGAACCACATACTTCCCTATAGAACAAGGGATAGAAAAGGTCCCGGGGTCACTCAGCTTCAGGGGTGAACTACCCTGCAAAAGAGCACTACCCTCCCCCATAAAAGACACGGCCTCAGTCGCATTGATGGTGCGCTTCCTGGCTAGGACCTCCTTAAGAAACTTAGCATACGCAGGAATCTGTTTAACCAGGTCAATAAAGGGAACATTTACCTGCAAAGTTTTGAGAATCTCAAAAAACTTACTGAACTGGGGGTCCGTGTTAGCCTGTCGTACACGACCCGGAAAAGGAAGCTTGATTTGAATCTCCGGTGTGTTCTCCTTAACAGCATCATCCACGAGTTGCTGTCGTTGTGCTGGCCTCTGAATATTAGGGGATGAGATCCAAATGCGCGTGTCGAGCCGAGTTACTATAGAGGATCTCAGAGTTGCCTTGATCGTGTAAACAGCTACAAAAAGTAAGTTTTAATATATCGTTTACATAATCCAATAATAGTATAATTGTATATATTTAAATTAATAATTGTTGCCTTGTTTGGACTAAAGGCAAACAAAGGACAAGCGGCGACCGCGTTTGACATTTTTTTGGACACGCACGCCAAAAAAGACGAGGAAGGCAACTTGCATTTCGCGAGAAAGAAAGACTCGGAAAAATATGTAAGGAATTGTTCGTCGTAATAAGATTTATAATCTTTTTAATTTGATGTAATTAAATAGCATAATTGATTTGCTCTTTGGTAGGAGGCGTATATGAAGCGAGTGCAGGAGGAGCCTCAAACCCGACCCGATCAAATTTGGTTGGAACTGAACGAAGGGTTTAAAAAAGGGGCGGTTTATGGAGTCGACAACGCAGCTGAGTATATTTACGAGAAGAGAAACAGCAGATTATCGACAGTGAGCGACTCCATGTACACGCCGGGTGTTGTCAGGCAATTAGAACGCCTTTCTGCTCAAGACGAGGAGCTCAGGTTAATGAGGGAACAAATGCAGCAGATGCAGACCTACTTTGAGCAGTGTAATCCGGGGTTTCGTCCGCAGTATCCTGACCCTAGAGACCCCCATGGTGGTGGCCCGAGTAGTGGAGCATCTGTTGGGTTTCAAGTGTAGAGTATCTCTTTTTTCGTTTATGCAAACTGTTAGTCATGTTGAACATGTTTACATGAATTATCTGTTGCAGTACTAAACTTGATGGTGAATGCATGTACGTAACATGATTTCTGTTTGAAAATGTTGAATTTTTATGGTTGTTAGACCTTTGAATTTGTATGGTTGGTTATACCGTTGAGTTTGCAGGTTTACTGAGTTTGGTTATGAAATTAATTCGGGCAGAACGTGAAAACGTGCAGTAATCGTAAATTTGCAGGCGCTTGGCGACTGAAATATTAGGTTGGCGACTGAGTATCGGTCGTCAACTGTCGAAGTGAAAAAAAACCAGAGACAAGGCGACTATGTGGCGACTGACTGGCGGTCGCCAGCTACCAAAAAAACAAAAAAAAAAGCGAGGGGAGCGGCGTATGGCAGGCTTGCGACCGATCGCCCGCTTAAAATATGGCGGCCAAAGTCGGTCGCCGCTACCAAAAAAAAAAAAAAAAAAAAGCTACGGTGCGACTCAATGGCGACCGAATCGGTCGCCGCCAGATTATGGCGGCCGTATTCGGTCCCCCTCTTGTTGGCGACTGCTTTATTAGTCGCCATTATTTGGCGACTTATTTCAGTCGCCCGGCCTAAAAAAAAGGCGACTGAGCCTCGCTATCGTTGTCTGGCGACTATAGTCAGTCGCCCGCCTGTTTTAGCGACTGTTATTGGTAGCCTTTTTCGGTCGCCCGTGAAAGATATTCTTGTAGTGTTTATGAACCCTTGTATCGGGTTTGGGTATATTTGCATGCACCACACCCTCGATCTCCCTTCTCTCTCTTTCCGGCCTGCCATACCTTGAATGGCTTCTAACCTCGTATCCGGCCATGGCTACCTCATGTGATGCAGTTTTATGGTTCTTGTGGGCGCAAGACTCGGTGTGGATGAATTTGTTTCAACAAAACAAACAAAAAGAAAAGGTCACTGAATGTTGGGGGGGGGGGGGGGGATCTCTTTGTTTAGTTTGTTATGTAAATAGTTGGTTTAGTAGCTCTTTGTTTTTAAGCTTGTTATGGAAAAAATTAGTATTAGTTGGGTTTTTTAATGTCTTAACTGTTCCACGGTCTTGTTCTCCCTTGGTACGCTGTCTTCTTGCTCTTGTTGGAGGGTGGGTCATCGGTTTGTCTTCATGTTTACGCTGGTTTTTATGGAGGTATTGGTCTTCTGTCATCGGAGTTATATTCGTGAGTGGCCCTCTTTGGGTCTTGGGTTTTGGAGTTGCTAAGACGGGTGTCCTTTACGATCCTCTTTTAGGAGTAGCATGTCGCTTTATGCGCTGTATAAGCTTCTTTGTCTGTCATGGGCTGGTATGTGTTTGTTTGTTTGGCGGTTGCGATTAGGTTGGCGGCGGTGGTTCTACTCCTTTTTCAATGTATGTGTGCTGTGACTCCTTGTTACTAAATACTCCATGGAGGTTGAGTGTCATGTCTCAATCTTTACGGACTTCTTTTGCACCCTTCGAAAAGTATTCACTAGGGTCGTTGAGGGTGTCTTGTCCCTTTACGAGTGACCTTTTAGCTTATTTTGTTCATATTTATATGATAATAATTTATACCACGAACCTGGGTGTCCTATCCCTATTTTTGTGGTGGACCTTCTATGTTAGTATCTCAGGGTGGGTATCTCTTTGTTAAGTTTGTTATGTAAATAGTTGGTTTAGTAGCACTTTGTTTTTAAGCTTGTTATGGAAAATTTTGGTATTAGTTGGGTTTTTTAATGTCTTAATTGTTCCACGGTCTTGTTGTTCCTTGGTACGCTGTCTTCTTGCTCTTGTTGGATGGTAGGTCTTGGTTTGTCTTCATGTTTATGCTGGTTTTTATGGAGGTTTTGGTCTTCTGTCATCGGAGTTATATTCGTGGGTGAGCCTCTTTGGGTCTTGGGTTTTGGAGTTGCTAAGACGGGTGTCCTTTATGGTCCTCTTTTAGGAGTTTCATGTTGCTTTCTGCGTTGTATAAGCTTCTTTGTCTGTCATGGGCTGATATGTGTTTGTTTGTTTGGCGGTTGCGATTGCGTTGGCAGCGGTGGTTCTACTCCTTTTTCAATGTATATGTGTTGTGACTCCTTGTTACTAAATACTCCATGGAGGTTGCGTGTCATGTCTCAATCTTCACGGACTTCTTTTGCACCCTTCGAAAAGTATTCGCTAGGGTCGTTGAGGGTGTCATGTCCCTTTACGAGTGACCTTTAGCTTATTTTGTTCCTATTTATATGATAATAATTTATACCACGAACTTGGGTGTCCTGTCCCTATTTTTGTGGTGGACCCTCTATGTTAGTTTCTCAGGGTCTATGTTTTCGGTTTATGTGGCCACGGAATTAGTCGAGGGGTGTTCTCTGATCCCTCCCTTCTGCTCACAGACTGTCTTGGGTTGTTATACACAGTATTCAGAGCTCGATCACCAAGTTGTAGGAGATTCCTCTCCACTCGAGGCAAATTGTTTCAATTTGCTTCCCCCATTTTCCTTCTACGTCTTCAAGGCGTAAGTGCAACTTGTTCTTGTCGCTCGGTTTTTCAAGGGGTTCTCTGGCCTCTAGATGTCTCATGTTATGCAGAGGGGTTTGAAGAGGAGGCTCATGCCCAATTCGCTGTACCCCACCAACATATTTCCTTTAACCGGAGCTCCTTATGTATTTCTGTTATTTTCAAACTGATTGTTTAGTTTGGAGATGAATTTCTTTTTCAGTATGATTGTTTAGTTTGTTTTAGTGGTGAGAAATTGAGTTTTTGCGTGTCTTATTCAATTAGGTTTAGTTAGGCTTTTAATAATGACATGGTATAATAAAGGTATCTTATAGTATGAGACAATCTCATACTAGAATTTATATTGTATGAAATCAAGTGATTTGAGGAAAAAAAAAGAGTTATTTTTATAACTCTTTTTATGCTAGATATACTCCATATGTGATTATTGTTTATTAGAAAGTGATAAAAAAAAAAAAAAAAAGAAAAAAAAGAAAAAGAAAAACTAGAGTGCTAACAAAATAATGTCGTGTTCACAAATACGGAGTATTAAATAAAGAATTTAATTGGACAAATAAGGTAAGATTTGATGTGGGAGTAACATTGTGGGGTGTCTAAAAAAGATACTCTATTTCAACGGAAAACATCCATATGGAATTCTACCAAATTTAAAAAAAAAAAAGAAAACAGTTAAGGGTAGTGTTTGTATTATAGGTTAAGTTCAAGCCCTCCTTCTAGCGCATTGCAATATCCCCTCAAAAAAAAAAAAAAAAAAAAAAAAAAAAAATGGTTAAGCAGACCTCATTTTAAATGATAAAGTGTGATATTTTAGTGAAAGAAGCATATTGACAGGGGTAAAAAAAGTGAGTTCATTGTTAAAGGTTACTATGAATAAAAATGGAATTAATTGAGTGAAATTACCAAAAAAAAGAAAAGTGCGACTAAACGAGTGAAATAAAGGAATTACGGCTCTGTTTGGGAAAACTAGCTGAAAAGGTATTTGGCGAAAAGCTAATTTGAAAGTGAAAAATTAGTGGCGAAAGGTAGCTGAAAAGGTAGCTGAAAAGCTAGCTGAAAATAACTAGCTGAAAAGCTAGCTGAAAATTATTTTACTGTTTGGTAAACAACCTGAAAAGATAGCTGAAATAAAGTAAAATGACCAAAAAGGACATAGCTATTGATAGTTTTATTATTGATAATACATGTTGGTATTCTAATCATGTTGCTTCCCAAATTAAAGTAGCTATTTCATCACGAATTTTCTTCATCTCCGGAGCCGACTCATTTAGATTTTCGTTGTTTGTGCCATCATCATCAACTTCGACATCTTCGCCATCTATGTAGTGTGGGTACTTAGCAATATGAAAACAATGCGATAAATGTCATCATACCTTGAAAGTTGGTGTCAGAACGAAACACTATACAATGAAACAAAATACTACCAGCAACTTCTTCATCAGAAATTAGGGTTTAGATTTTATAAATATTTTAGGAAATAGGTATGGAAATTAATATTTTAATTAATAGGATAAAAAAAGTAAGGGTATAATAGTAAAAAACTTATAACCACTAAATTTATTTTTTAATAAGCTTTCACAAGTAACTTTTTATTTCAAATTGAAATAAGCTTCCAAATTAGTGAAATATTTTTCAGTCAGCCTTCACCAAACACTTCCAGTTAAAATAGGTAGCTGGAATTTTGGTCAAACCACTAATTCACAAATAATAAATTGAACAGAATCAAACAGGGCCTACGTCCAAACAACATTATGATGGTAAGAGAGTTAGAGAGTATGATGTCTTAAAATACTTCTAAAACATCACTTCATTTAAACACATCACAATAATTGAAACATAAACATAGGTCGTAAATATAACCACTCAAGTGAGTTTCACGGGTAATAGAACTAGTTAGAAATAAGGGTTTTTTTTATCAGATAGTACCTTTTATTTAGAGACATTTGCGAGCTAGTACCTTTAATTTTTTTTCTTATTATCTAGTACCTTTTATTTTCAAAATTTGTTAAAAGGTACCAAATACCAGAATCCGGTGACTAAAGTCAATTTTCCGACGGTTGACCTTCGTTTTCTTTCATTTTATTTGTTAAATACTACCTTAAATTTGTTTATTTTGTTAATCCCTACCCTAAGTCATTAAATTTCTCTATCAATTTCATATTTCTCATAAACATACAATAAATCACAATTAAACTAACCTAAATTAACATACACAACCTCTTTTATCATCATCATCATCATCATCTTCTTCTTCTTCTTCTTCTTCTTCTTCTTCTTCTTCAATATAACTAATTATTTCAATATTTTTCAATATTCTCTCACCGTATTCCTTTGCAATATTTTTAAGGTTGACAACTTCAATTTTGAAGCTTAAAAATTCAATTCTTTGGATTTAACAAACTCTTACACTACTTCTTTGGTTTTCAACATCATACCACTTGAAATCTTTTTAATGTTTTATCTTACTTAATAACTTCAATTTTATCACTTTCCCCAAATTTTGTGAGGTTTCGAAAATCCGATTTATACAAGGTAAGTCACATTTGCATTTTATTCTCGTGTAACACCTGTTTGATGACGAAAACAGTTTTTGGAATTTGTGGTAAAACATTAAAGTGGTAGAAAAATTTTGGGGAAAAGTTTGAATTTAGATTTTAGATTGAAGATTGATAAATTTGGGGAGATTTTTTTTTGGGTAAATCTTATATTGGAGAGAAAGTAGAATAAGATATGATCTAACATAGTTTATTAGTTTTCATTTGTCAAATAAAAATTATCACCAGAATATTGACTTTTTTTTACCGGAAAATTGACTTTCATCGCCGGAATTCTTATTTTGGTACCTTTTAACAAATTTTGAAAATAAAAGGTACTAAATAACAAGAAAAAAAAAATTAAAGATACTAGATCACAAATGACCCTAAATAAAAGGTACTATTTGACAAAAAATCCTAGAAATAATATATAATGTAAAACAAGTCATCATCTCCTCCCTGTTCTACTTCAATTGTAAATGTTGGTAAAAAAAAAAAAAAAAAAAAAAAAAAAAATGCCTGCGTAAAATCTGAGTTTCAGGCAGTTCTTTTACTTCATACTTCATTTTTACTACTATTCATTCTTGTATTTATGAAACCAAGACGCCCATCGGCTCATATGTGGATCATCGCGGTGTACAATATTAGTGACGATGGTACCTTACGGCAAAAAGCCATTCCGGCGAGGGCTTCATGTAATATTGAAGCAAACAAATCAGACAGAAACTGTCAGTACAGTTCTGGAGCATCTCATACGACCGAGACAAAAGCAGTAAAACTGTAAAAGAAAAAGAAAAAACAAGTTAACCCACTACAGGCACAGCACTTTGGTCCTTGATAACCTTGTCATAGAATTGCCAAGACAAGCTTCTCTCAGTTATAGCACTCTGACCAAATGGATGTTTCTCTATGTATTTTTGTACATTGTCTGCTGCTGCCAATTCTTCCAAATATGCTCGGATGTTACCTCCTGGACCTGTCGATATATTCAGACCAAAAAATTGAGACCTTCGCGTAAAATAGTCATATTAAAGTAGCATAGGCTATTGTTGACTACAACTATTTTCAAATGTTAGTGATGATAAAATAAATAAATCAAACTTGTTAGCGTTAAAATTATACGGAGTTATTTCACTTTAATGATAATCTTACCTTTTAGCAAAAAACACAAAAAAGAAATATGGAAAAATTATCAAGTATGTTGATATGTTTGATACGATCACACTTGACGAACAGTAGTCCAATGAGAAAAATATAGACAGGATGATGATTTTTAAGTAAAATTACAAACGATCAATCTTGTGCCTCCTTACAACAACCTTGCTCGTCATAGACTAGCATCAAGGAACAATAGCAGTGGCTCATATTCAATAGCATTCTTAGACAAATTTATCCACCAGACCAAAACCAACTAGCTTTATGCAAGCAGGACCACCAAATAACATGCATACTCCACAAAAGCTATTCTATCACTTCAACACTTCACTTTGGATATGTATTTCTTGAGTCGGAGTAACAAAGAAAACAAGTATACACATAAAAGGCCCCAAAACAAACTTGGCAGGTGAAATCATACCGATGGCATTATCAGCAATGTCTTTGAACCCGTAGGAGTACGGGAAGATTCCAGTATGAGCCTGCACGTTATGGATGTAAGAAAGGAAATTCCATTTCCAATACTTAAATCGTATCAGCAAAGCAGATGGTTGATTATTAGTAAGTTATTACATACAGGGTTGAGCAGCGCCTTATAAGGAGTGTCATCCAACAGAAAAGTATTTGATTCATTGAAGAAACCTTTTTCCCACGGAAGATCAGTATCACAATGCTCCCAAACTTTTCTGAGCTCTTTGAACACCAGTGTCTTGTGCTTATTTTCTAGGGACCTAAAATTTGACGCGGTGCAATGTGAGAGGTCCTGCAAAATTACAATACATGGAAATAATTTGTCCCATCCTATATTGTAATACATGACATGGTAGTATGGTACAAAGCAAATTTGCTCAGCTTCCTAGAGATCTACTAATAATGAAACTCATCAGTACAATTATTTGTGTCAGCTCTGCAAGAATCAGATTGAATCACGCATGATGGCAATAGTTAATTCCAAAAGCACAAGGAGATCCAATTATACTCTGCAATGTTATAACATTGCAGTTAGAGCGATTTGAAGGTTTAAGGCTTCAAGAAGTTGGATGGCAAATATCTCGATAAATAACCTATATTCTTGGAAAAAGCATTTCTATGACTATAAATTATATATTCTTTGTTTGATTGTATGGAGAAAATGAGAGGGGAGCAGAAATAGAAAACTAGCATTTTGGGTTTAAAAGGAAAAATAACTGCTCTTTGAAAGGAATTGGAACTAAAACACCCTGCCTAATGTTTTGGACATTTCCCTTCCTACAGGTGCGTGGGAAACTATTTTTGTTGTTACGGTCACAAATCCTAAGCGATTTTATCTTGTTTCTATTATATCATTTCCTTTCCTTGATCATTTTTCTTTTTTTCAAATCTTGAAACCTTCTCCTATTTCCAAGGAGTTTGTGAGCAGGTAACAAATGGCGTTACCGTAGTATCACATATTTACACAAGAACGCGGAATTCATTGCAAGCTGGTCAAGGTCGTGGTACTATGACATGGCGCCATGAACAACAGCACAAGCTATTCACAATTATGTATGCTTCTGACATTATTCATAACATTATAGTATCAGCCTAGGATCAACACTATCACTGAGGAGATACAGGCCTAATTGAGGCCTGAACAGTGAAATATCAGCTATTACGATAGCTTTTCACTAGCTTGGAAAACCTTTACATATCAGCTTGCACTTAAAGTTTCAGGATATAAACCAACATATAAGGTATCAACATGCCAGCTGAAAATTAATATCACCAAGCCCAAATCAAACAAGGGAAATTGAGAAAATCATTTTCCGAGAACAGCTTTTCCTTCACCACAATAATGTTGACATGCTCTATCTATTAATGTCTCAGCAGTCAGAAGTCTTGCATAACACATCAAAAACAAGAGAAGTGAAAAGGACAAGGGGTTTACTTACCCAGCAGAATATCAGCTTGTCTTTCATGTCTCCCATCAAGTAATTAAGCAATCTATCGATAATTTTCCTGCAGAACACGAATAACAAGTTAACAACCATCGCGCGGACTTAAGAGAGCAATTAAATGAACCTAAGCTGTCGACCAGTTACGTGAAAATTATGCAGAGCAGTAATGGGAATAAATAGAACTTAAAAGACAAGAACATAAACACAGCTATAAAAATAGAGATCTACCTGGATCTTGAAGACCAGATTGCCACATTGAATCTCTCAAGGCAAAAGTTCAAGAAATCAGAACAGAAGGGTCTAGTGAAAACTGCATCAACAGCCGAAACATTTATACCTTAGCATTTATGATGCTTCCAATTCTATGTTAAATTAATTTATTAAGTTATTTCGTAAAGCATACCCGCTCGGCCAGCAATTCTAGTGTCAGCCTTGTACCCTTTTGGAGGTGGATAGACTATATCCGCCAGAATTCCATTGATATCAAGGATAAGAAGCTTCTTTCTTGAACAAACCACAGGAGCATTATGTGGAAAATAATTTAATATATTCAAAAGGTTACTATTTCCACTAATATTAGCAAAAGAAATGGGCTCGTTGACAGTCAGATTAGAGGACAGCTGTTGCTTCCTGAGTCTCTCTAAGAAGTATGGCATGCTTTCTTGTTTGCAAGAAAAACGCTGGTCTCCAGCACGATGATATTCTCGAGCCCAAGGGTTCAAAGGCCTCAGGTTGCCTGATACAGCATTATCTTTACTGTCAGCAACAGAAACGCCCAGAGATGAAAACTTCTCTTCACATGAAACTAGTGTAGCACTTTGGTCCCGCGTAGCATTGGAGGAAGATAACTGTATCAACTGCTTGGAGTCAACAGCTTGTGAAGCTTTCACACACAATCTATTGACAGCCAAATTTGACAACAGCTCTTGCATCCTTAAGCTCGCTAAGAAAGAATGCATGATTTCTTGCTTGCAAGAAGGACGCTGGTCCCCAGCACGGTGATAATCCCGAGCCCAAGGGTTCAAATGTTTCATATTCACTGATACAGCATTATCTTGTCTGTGAACAAGCAAAACGTCCAGAGATGAAGACTTTTCCTCACACGAATCTAACGGAGCATTTTGGTTCAGCTTAGCATTGAAGGAAGATAACTGCATCAATTGCTTGGGGTTAAGAGTTGCAGATTTCAAACACAACTCTTTTGATGGTCCAAGTCCATGGAGTTCACCATTTGATTGCTTCCAGATGTCTACACAAAGCGTATGAGTTGACCGATAACCTTTTTCAGAAAGAGACCCACTCCCTTCTGTGGCTTTGTAAGCTGGACCACTGTGCCCCAGAAGAACATGCATCTCCTTCAGCTTGCATGACACTTCAAAATCCTTCTTCTGCAAGAAACTTGCAACTGCAACAGTTCCTATATCGACTTGTGAAAGTATTTTGACTGAGTGATGAAGAGGAGAAGATAACTCATAAATTAATCAGGTTCTCTTTCTGACCAGGAGGCTCAGATTACGCACATAGCAAAGCATCCACAGCTACTGGAGACGAATCGCTATTTTTTTAAACAGACTTTCCTTCTTCACCAAATGTCGTTGCCTTTCGTATAAAGCACGTCTTCTCTGTTAAACAATGTAAAATGGAATCCAATTAAGAGATATAAATCAATAAAAGTAAAGGTTGACTAGCTTAATGTCATAGATCAAAGTCATTACTTTCTGCACTTTTTATTCTGCACTTTTTAGTATGAATGTTTAACAGAGACTAAATCAGAAGTTTCAAGACCCTAAGCCACTTTGCAGTTAGGATATGCTTTCTTCATCTTAAGTTATCTAAAGTTTTAAGTTTTCTAAACTGTAATTAAATTCTGTTATGTTTAGAGTTTTCTATGTAATCTGTATGACCGTATCCAGAAGCATCTGAAGTATTCTAAAGCCCTCTCACGTTTTCTAAATTGTTTGATAAGTTAAGAAAAAATAAGATGAGGTAAACAAGTCTTTATTGTATTAGAACTAGCATAAAAGTTAGTCCTCCTTGATAAACAGTTCTTTTCTCCTAATAAACAACCTTTTCCCACCCAAAAGGAATATAGCCTGCGTCGAAGAGTGAAAACAGGACAACCTTCAATAAAGAATGCGAGTTGAAAGTTGGATGATTACCATCTCAGCCCCATCAAATTCCACGATTGCAATTCTGAATCAAATATTTTTCAAGATAAAATAATACTAAAACGTGTAAGGATATGAAAATAGATATCAGGCGGACTTTATTTCAATAGTATATCACTTCAAAGTTTGAACCGTAGAAAGGAAAGATATGGGTGCTGCGTATCGTACAAATGAAACTAAAGAGGTTCACAGAAGAGAGGAGAAGAACTATAAATGGTCACATACGGAGTACAATTTTAAGCATATCTATTTTGAGCATCATATGGATGCATAATTAGTCTTAGTGCATGCAATTACCTATTGTATTTTTCCTATTAATTACGTAGTATATAAGATGGTATTAGTAGGGGTTATTCGGGTCTATTTTGTGAGAATTTATACTCAAAAGTAACAGTTTTGGGAGTGTAAATGAGTAAATTGTCTTTTGAGTTAATTTGTGAAATTCGGAGTAATAATGTTTATTTCCGAGTTGGTCACTTATTTAAAGTAATCGGATAGACACGAACCCGAAATAAAATGCAATTGGATCTAAGTATAGGGTCAACTGTCAAGGTCTGTTATTATCAAGGTCTATAACATGAATCACTTAACAGTTTATCTATACCCAAGTATTACTAAAGGAAAAAAATTCAAGAAAACTAGGCACAAACAGGAATGGGGATCCAACCTCATACCACCAATATATGATTCATCATTACAAACTCATACCTTTGCGTGGACCAAACGCCCCCTAACATGTTGGAACCAAAGACTTTACAACTCATTTAAGTAATTGGATTAACTCAAACCCAACTGAAATTTATTTGGGCAGGGTCTGGGTCAAAGAGTCGATGACCCCTTTAAGAAAAAATCTAGTTGCAAGACATACGATTTTCAATATTCATTACTGACTCCCTAAATCGACATAAGTTCACTACTTGCAAATGCACAAGCGAGTTAATGAGTCGTGTTGCTCTATACTCCATATTCATATAATAGATAATCTTTGAATTGGGTCACTTTGGAATTCGGACGGTTTTACGATAACATTATCGAAAGTAACTCCAGCAACACTAGAGGACCATGCTCCATCCATATAACAGCAATAAAAATCAACAATGTTTAATCGAAGAGCAAACAACAACAGAAACAACAAATAACAATTCAAAACAACAATGTTTAATCAAAAACAGAAAACAAATCCGAAAAAAGCCCAATTATTACACAATGCATGGAAAGTTTTATTAAATTATACAAACAAGGCATTAAGAATGAGAAAGCAAAAGGGTACATGAGAAATAAACATACAATTTGGACAATCAGAAGAATAGAGAAGGAGTTCATTCAATTGCAAAAGCTGCTGAAATAAGTAAACCTAGGTTTTTTTTTAAGGGTTTTGGGCAATGGTGATGGTGCGACGGAGAAACAAAGAGAATTAGAGAAGTAGAATTAAGGATTTTTGTGTTGGGAAGAGAGATAACGAGGGAACCCAAATTAAGGCAGCAGTCACTCAGCTTTTGAGGAGGTAGTGATGGATAAAATCTTGGTTGGCCTAATTCTTTTCTACGGGTATATATACTTTTTTTTTTTTTTTTTTTTTTTAAACCAAAGCCGGCAAAGTTTGACCTAAGTCACATCCCGACTCGAACACGAGCAAAATCAATCCGATAGTACCCAAAAATACTGTTACCCGAAACCGACCCGTTGATGACCTGGAACTCGACACGACCCGATAATCAGTAACCCGAATCCGACCCAGATCCGACTCGATGACGACTCGGCCCGGTATTGACCCGATAATTATTACAGTTAAAATTAATTAGATTGAAAGCAAATTAGTAGTTACTTTGATAAATTTGAATTAATAATTAAATCATAAAATAGCCAAAATACTTATTTTAGTGGCTAAAAATTAAAGTAATCCACTAAAATCGCGCAGACCCGAAAACGACCTGGCCCAAACTCGACCCGATACATTGTTTAACCCCAAATGACCCAACCCGATAACAACTTGAACCGAACCGACTCGACCCGCAAGGACATTTTGACCCGATATGACTCGAACCCGACATGACCGACCATACTTGACCCGACCGAGTCGATTGTCACCTCTAACCAAGGCACTATTCGAGATACACCATAATTTTTAATATATAAAATAAAATAAAAAACAATCATGTGATAACTTGTTTTAGTAGCTTTCTAGAGTGCATTATTAATATCGTTTTTTATAGCAATTTTGTAACAACCTGGTTTTTCGTGACTTTAATTAAACTAAAGCGGAATATTAATTAAGTCTATTTATTACAAAACCAGCTGTCATCGTATTACAACTCATTATACATAATAAGAGTCATAGATAAAACAGAGTTTAATCGATTACATTCTCTCAAAATATAAAATAAGGCCTTCAATCCCCTTGTGTAGATCAACAATCAAGTCTCGGGGTACCTGAGACTGTTCCCAAAAATTAGCTTTTTCAGCCCCGCACCTAATAAGCAACACATATATACATACAGCAATGCAGTTCATAAAGGATAACATAAAACAGTTCATTTAACATGGCAATTAAATCATCAGATCATCTCAATTCATAATCATGTAGGCAAATCATCATCACATCATTCATATTCGGGGTAGTCGACCCTTTTCAATTATATTCATATAGTAACATATACTCGCGAGTCTTGACTACAGAGCGGCTTTTGTACTCTCATAGATAATTACCCATATAATTTCCTATCAAAGTACACTAGTTACTCAGACTCGTACACCAAGTCAAACACTAAGTAGCGTACGTGATAGCTACCTAACATCCAACGCAATATGGATAATCTAAGATGAGACCCACTATGAATCACTGATAAGTAAGGATGGAAACATGCAGACCTAATAAGCGTCCGCGCAATAGCTGAAGGGCCGGAAACATTCAACGGACAAGTCATTCAAGCTAAAGATATCAAGCAGGTAATAAGGAGGATCAGTCCCTTGTCTTTTGTATGCATACACCACCCTATTGGTGCGACTATTACACTACGACAGATTCCCCAGATGGGAATGGTCATTTTCCAATTACCTCATATGGGCCCGTGAACGAATCGATACATAGGGCGAAAATCACGTTAAATAATGACTAGGAGAGTCATTAAATCACCACTGGCAATACTAAGGGTGACAGTGTCCCCATATGCGGCTACCTTACAAATCCTGACTCTAATAATGTTTAACATCGCAGACACCCGAGTATTTAACACTTACTTCTTTTCTTAATTTCTCATTCTTACAATACTCGAGTGGTAACTCATATTAATCAATATCGTCGAACTTGTATAATGAAATTTTAGTTCTAACAGTTCTTCAGGTAAACGGAAGCACATAGAAAACTTAAATATTTATTTTAAGTCCGTTCGTAAATTTTAAATATTTTCACTATTCATTATTTACTATTCATCAGGTTACTATTCATCGTATTTACTATTCATCGTATTTACTATTCATCGTATTTTTATACGTATTCGTATTTTCGTATTTCGTATTTGTACGTATTTTTATACGTATGCGTATTCTTATACTTCGTATTTTATACGTATTTTTATACATACATGTATTCTTATACTTAGTATTCTTTTTCCTATACTTAGTATTTATTTTTATATTTTTATACTTAGTATCTTTTTATACTTAGTATTTTTATACTTAGCATCTTTTTTTATACTTAGTATTTTTATACTTTATACATATCCTTATACTTAGGATATTTTTTTAGGGGTAAACTAAGCTTTTATTTACTAAGTATAGAATTCTAGTTTCAAAGTCGTTAGGTTCGTTTTGTATTTAGTGATTTGGAAAATTATTTTAAAAGTAAAACTCGGTTAAATCTAGTCATATACTTAACTAAATCTTTTTAACGGTTTCTATTTTTAGCGAGGTTGTCGTAGTTCATTTTAAATAGTCCGTATGTCCAAATCCAAATTTAAGCAAAGGTAGTAACACTCGAATTTGTTCATTTTAATACGTGTAACGTTTATTTTAATCGGTTTCGTCGATTCTTTTTATTAACGATTTATTTTACAATCTAATATAATCCTAATTACTATTCAACTTTAGTGACTAAGTGATAAATTCATTTTGATCAAAATTGACCCATTTTTATTAGGAAAACCGTGGCCCCTAATTGTATTATCTATTTATTTCTTTTTTTCTTGTCTTATTATAATTCATCACTTTAACTAATTAAATTACTTTAAGTGATAAAGATAAAAAGTGACAAAATCATTTTAAGTCCAAAATTGGACCCTAAACCGTGGCCCTTTGTAACTTATACATTTCATTTTCGTTTTCAAATTTTATCGGTTTTTGACTTAAAGTTTTTATATACTAATTATTTAAATTATACTAAGTGATTTAACTAGTTTACGGTTTTCACTAAATATTTTATTTCATTTGTGAATAGTGTTTTTGTGACACTTTATATTTCTAACTTTTATATTTTAAGGATTTATAGCTTATTTAACTTATATATTTAGTATTGTATTTATTCACTAATGGATTTAAACAACATTTAACCTTAACTTTATACAATTTTTGAATCAAACTAGTTTAAAAACTAAGAACACTTAAGCTTTTATAATGAACATCTTTAACTCAAATTTTCATATTATCGTTTTATTTTCTCAAATTTTAGTAGCAAGTCTAATTAACCTAAACTAATCATAATATGTTGTTTCGGGTATAAAGTTAGGAACTAAATACCAAAACTAAATACAAATGATTACAAGTTGATTGTGGATTATAAGCTGAATGAACTAAGTCCCGGGCGGCTCTTAGCTCTCGGTTCTCCTCTTCCTTCCTCTCGTCCTGAAATCACGTAACAAACCTAGCCAGGGCCTTAGGGTGACTGACCCGACGCTCAAGTCAGTTACAAAGACAAGTAAATCTAGAGAGAGAAAAGAGAGAGAAAAACCTTTTTTGTAGTGTTTTTGTGTGAGTGTGAATATGAATAGTTTTTAGGGTTTTAGTTACCTTTTATACTTATCACTGTTTTGTCCTCTTATGCTGCTGTCCGTACGGTTCGGTCCCTGGTGGTCCATACTTGCCCCGGGCCCGGGACATAGTCTTGGGCCCCTTGGATTATGGGGTCCTCCCGGCCTATGGCCCTCCCGGCCCGGCATGACCTAGCCCGGATGGACCCACCCCCAACATATGTTATTTACAAAAATTAAAACTAAAAATTGGTCCAAAAATAATAGAAAAACCGTGTGTATATATATATATATATATATATATATATATATATATATAGAAATAGGTTATTTAGAGTCCTATGGTAAAGGTAGAGTCCTAATGTGAACCGTAGGATGTAATTAGATCAATGGCTCTCATTCAATCAACATTTAATACAGATTTTCACATTAAAAAAAAAAAAAAAAAAGAAATTCAAAAATAAAAAAATCAAAAAGAAATTATTTTTTCATTTCCTAGGAATTACACAGACATTCACTTTTCCCATTAACTTTTTGTTTTTTTTTTTTTTTTTTCAATTTTCTTCATTCTCTTTCTTCAATTTCAATTATCACTTCTTCTCCCTCACTTGTCATTTCCTTCTCCATTGTTAGTCCCATTCATCTCCTTCAAAGTTTTTGCTCTTTTTCATTTTCATTATTGGTTATGCTTCATCCTCTTTTTTGGTTATGCTTCTCCCTCACAAATACTTTTTGTATTTGTTTTCATATATTTGTTAGGTGTGACTAATGAAAGTTTATTAAATCAAACATATTTTCATTATTAATCTGTGGAAGATGGTGGCGAAAATTTAAACGGACGCACTGTAATTTTAAGGTGAGTATGTTGAAATTTCAAAATTTCGTGTTGAAATTCTAAAAATTTATGTTAAAATTCTTTTTTTATTAATTACAGATTTTCACTTTGTAATAACGTTTTTCAATCTTTTTTCATATTTGAAATATAAATCAAAGATTGAGATTTCATGTTTTATTAACTTTGAAATTTGATTTGATAATTTTTTTTTGGATTTGATAGTTTTTGGATTTAGTTTGGATTCAATTTTTACAATCATTTGTTCTTATATGTGTTTTTCATATATTTGTTAGGTGTGATTAATGGAACTTTATTAAATCAAGCTCATTTTCAGCATCAATCTATGGATGGTGGTTGGAATTCAAACGGACGTGGTGTAATTTAAAGGTGAGTCTGTTGAAATATCAAATTTTGGTGTTGAAATTTTAAAAATTTATGTTAAAATTCTTTTATTTTTATTAATTACATATTTTCACTTTGTAATATCGTTTTTCAATCTTTTTTCATATTTCAAATATAAATCAATTAAAGATTAATATTTCATGTTTTATTAACTTTGAAATTTGATTTGATAATTATTTTTAGATTTGATAGTTTTTAGATTTAGTTTGGATTCAACTTTTACATTTGTATGTGTTTTCATATATTTGTTAGGTGTGATTAATGGAACTTTATTAAATCAAGCTTATTTCCAGCATCAATCTATAGAAGATGGTGATGAGAATTCAAACGGACGCGGTGTAATTTTGAGGTGAGTTTGTTGAAATTTCAAATTTTTGTATTGCAATTTTAAAAATTTATGTCAAAATTCTTTTTCTGTTTTTTTACTAATTACAGCTTTTCACATTGTCGTATCATTTATAAATCAAATTTCTTTCATATTTGAAATATCAATCAATTAATGATTGACGTTTTATGTTTTATTAACTTTGAAATTTGATTTAATTATTTTTTTTGGATTTTATGGTTTTTTAGATTTTGTTTGGATTCAACTTTTACATTCATTTGTATTTACATGTGTTTTTCATATATTTGTTAGGTGCGATTAATGGAAGTTTATTAAATCTAAGCGTCAAACTCCAAAGAGTTGTTGATTACAAAACACGATGTTCGTGATTGCTTCCTTTTGCCGCTCATTTGTCAACTTGCAGCACCTTTCTACTTGCCGACTGCAATAAGATACACGACGACTTACTTGACAAGTTCAACAAGTTTGTTGAAAACAAACACTCTTTATGGACACAACATTCATGCTGAGTTTCAACTTAAGTGGCAGTTGGATAAGAAGTCTAATTGATTTTCGTTTAATCTACACATTTGTTATTTTAGCTACTTAATTACATATATTGTTACTCAATATCTACATTCATGTGCTTATATTGTTTTGTTTCATACTGTCTAGATGAATGTCCAATTTGAAAGTTACTTATTATTTACATGGAAACATTTATACTCTATCGTACATGTTTTACTATCTTTGATAGAAATTTAAACTTTAGCACATCTTTAAGAGATTTAAACCAAGTTTCGTGAAACTGAAACATAAATTTATAATAATAAATTTTCCACTATATCTCGTAGCCTTAACAAAATTTCAACATGTTTACTTGAAATTCTAATAATGTTTTTTGGAATTGCAAGAAATTATAATCAAATTTATACCATTCTTACTCAATTTCAATGTTGATTACTAAATCTCCAAATTGTACACATAATTCCAAAATCTTACCAAGTGTATTAACCACAACGCAACCTCAAGTCACATTGTTTTAGAATTTTAACTATTATTTTCAAAATTTCAACTTACATTTTTAAAACTTCAAACAACAACGACTCATAAACTACGAATCTGTGAATTCAACTTTTTCCTTACTCATTTAACAAGATAGACAATTCATCTGCGAAGGTAACATTACAAAACATGAATCTACAAAATATGATTCACATTACAATTTTATTGCAACCCTGTCACACTAAACTTCATCATCGACGTCATTAGATCCTTTAGGTGACTCGCACGAAATTGGATCCTTCTCAACAAATGGGTCCAGGCATTTTCTGTTATCATGGTGGGCTATTTATCAACATGTACGTACTAGTCTCTCCAATATTCAGCTGCCACAAAAACATTAAAATTATTTAACAATATTTCAACAGAAAATTTCAAACTTCAACCCTTATTTTTGAGATTTTAACAGTCATTACTAAAACTTTATATTGTAACCACAACAGAAACTGAAATCCCTTTTTTTTAGAATTCTAATAACGTTTTAAAGAATTTTAATAACAATTTTAAGAATTTCAGTCAGATCAAAGCGAATTATTCACATTTCAAATCCATCTTCTTTTTCGTACCCACAAATTATTGCCATTACTTTGATATAAATTTCGAAAATTTCATATAATTATTCAAAATTTACCTACATATTTTTGAAACTTATATTGAATAACAAATACTTACATTTCAAACGCGCGTTTGGATACGGTTTAACTTATTATTCTGTCCAAAACGTAAACATACAAAAATGAAATTTTAACACCCAAAAATATAATTTTAACATATATTTTTAAAATTCCAACAACTCGCCTACTAATTGCACGAACTTTTTAAAACTCAAACCTTTTAGCACTTTCTTCTTGCAAAATTCACTGTCTCTTACTCTAATCTATTTACACCTGCAATGATACCAAAACACCAAGAAGAAAACACTCTTAAATTTCATATTTCTAAAAGAAGAAGAGAGATTAATGGTGATTTATCGAGTATAATGAAAAGTAAGATTTATAAATTTGAAACAATTGGAATTGAAAGCAAATGAAGAAAAAATAAAAATAAAAATCAACTTACTGAAGATGATGATTTGACGGAACAATGACAAAAGCTCAAACCAAGAAAGATGAATTGGAAAGGTACAAATATGATAAATTTGTGCAGTAGATTATCGGATTTTTTTAGGCTTCTTCCAGCAATAAAATTTGGATGAAATATGTATGAACACAAACAATCCTTGAAAACCAACAGAAAAGAGGAAGAAAAGTAAAAAAAAATAGGATGAGATTGAAATTCAAAATAAAAATAAAAGAGGAGACAAATAATAACAAAAGATTCTTGGGAAACAAATTATCAGTCATAAATGACCTAGTTAATCCCCCGAAATTTCCTATTGGTTTCCTTTTTTAATTTTTTTTTTTTTTTAATTACCCAACTTTCAATCTAAGCCATCCATCTTGTTTTAATCTAATGGTTTATAATTGGACTCTAGGACTCAAAACAATATTAGGACTCTATATAACTTTTTTTTCTCTCTCTCTCTATATATATATATATATATATATATATATATATATATATATATATATATATATATGTTCAAATTTTTATTTTTGATTTTTATACTTCTAATTCAATAACTATTTTCCTTTATATCATTTATGTATTTAACATAGGTGAAAATTTATATAAAAACATTAACAATTAAAAACAATCCATTTCATAAACATGCAATTTAATATTTAGAACAAAATATAAAGAATGAACATCAACATATAAATTATATTTTTAGTACTCATTTATTATTGTCTTTTAAGCATATGATTAACAAAAGTTAAAACGAAAAATTAAGTGAAAAATATGGGTAATGCCATGTAGGTTTTTGGTGAGCACAACATTTTATTTTTTGATTTTTGTCTCCTAATTTAACACATATTGCTAGGTGATCATAAACACAATAAATATAACACATAACATTTAAAGCATGCGATTTACAAAAATGAAAACTAGTGTGCGGGGACACCTTAATTTAATCGGTATGATTATTCTAGCAATTATCCGGATCCACTATATAGTCGAATATGCTTAAATCCACCCCGTCACTTGGCTCTTCGTCTTTAGGTTCCAAAGTACATACAAGAATTTAACTAAGTTAGTAACAAGTTTCTACTAAAATAAACTAAGACTATAGTTTTAGAAATTAATTTATTTTAGGTGAAGTATAGTTTTATTTTATTTTGTGATTTATGTTCATAAAAATTTAGTAGGAAAAAGAGGATGTAAATTAAAACAACATATGAAGAAATTTTATTTTAGTGAATAATAAAAATTTAGGTGGAAAAAGTTTTAAAGAAGATGAAGATCTTGAGTTTATTCATTTTCGAACAACACTTTAATTTTCTAAAACTCATTTAATAAGTGTTGTAGTAATATCATTTATATAGAAATGTTCTAAATTAAGTATTGAATTAAGTGGAGTAATTATAACATAAATATAAGTGAAAATAAATTTTAGGAAATTAAAAGAATAAGAAGTGGAAGATGAAGATCCTTATGAAAATGAAGAACACCTAAAGTTGTGTTCTTGCTTAGAATAAAAAGATTTTGTGTGTATGTTTTGTGTTTGTGTGTGAAATGAATTTGGTAGTAGTATAATGTATTGTAGTAGTAGTTTTGTATGTGTATTAGAGTGGATTGTATTAGTTAAAGCATGTAGTATGTAGTATGTGTTGGTACATATTTTGAGCAATCTTTGTGATTGCATCTTCGAAACCTTTTCTCCTTGCCTCTTCCTCGATAAATTGTTGGTCGAGGTCATTATTGGGAACAAAGTTTGCAGCCATTCTGAAAAATATTAAACTGTATGAATATTGAGCAGTTCCAAGATAGACACATTATAAGATGCAAGGTAAAAGGCATTTCATTGATAATGTAAAAGGGTTACATCAAAACGTTACAAAGCTTCTTAATACATTCTCTATGAAATGACTACGATGAAATTTAAATACATAGTTCAGCAAAATAACATAGGAGGAGAAATCGAACAAGTAAAGAAAAATTATAATAGAAACGAGTGAATTTGGGCGATTAGGGTTCTTGAGCGATATGGCGAGGAACTCAAAAAACTCGAAAATTCACAAGAAAAATCGATCAAAACAAAGACTTTCCTTCACCCACACTTCAGATTTACGTCTTGATGTATCTCAGAAGCGTAGTGTCCCTTCTTCGAGCAACGCAAAACAGAGAAATATGAATGAAATTGTTGGTGTTGCTCCGCTGGATTTGGATGATATAATCAGTGGTGATGATCTCTCTAAGCCGGAGAAGGAGGCGGCCGTCTCTAGGGATGAGAGTGGTTGGACGGATGTAGGCAAGAAATCATCGGTGAGTGGTTCTATGTTGCAATTGACTGATGAGGATGTTCAGGGTGAGCTCGATTACTGGGAGTCTGCTGTCGTATGTTATGTTTTGTGTGGTAATCCACCATGGGAACTTATCACAGGTTTTGTTAAGCGAATCTGGGGCCATCACGAGTTCACGGAGATTTCATTCTTACCCAATGGGGTCTTTCTGGTACGTTTTCCTACGATTGCTGTTCGAGACAAGGTCCTTGCTCATGGTTTTCCTCTCTTCGATAAGAAGCCTGTGGTGGTCAAGGCCTGGGATGCTAAGACTCCTCTTTCTAAGGAGACTGTCCAGGCTGTGCCTATCTGGATCAGACTATGTGGTTTGGGCCTGAAATTCTAGGGGGAGAAATCGTTGGGGAAGATTGCTTCCTTGATTGGCAAGTTTTTGAGGGCTGACCTGGCTACCATTGAGAAGACAAGACTAGGTTACGCTAGGTTGCTTGTGGAAGTCAAGGTTGGGCAGAAGTTCCCTTCATCTATCTCTTTCTTGGATGAAAAGGGTCGTTTGGAGACTGTTATGGTGGAATATGATTGGAAACCCGAGGTTTGCACAGGCTATAAGAATGTGGGTCATGTGGTGGCTGATTGTAGGAAGGGTGATAAGCCAAAGGTGACGAGAGTTTGGCAGCCAAAACCTGTCCCTGCTATGCCTCCAGTGACTGTTGGGCCTAAGCTTGCTGTTATACCAAAGAGTGCTGAACAAAAGGGTAAAGCTGTGGCAGGTCAGGAAGTGGTGAGTCCTATTGTTCAAATAATGAGGCAAGAATATTCTACTCCTGTGGTCAACTCCTTTGCACAGCTCTTTGCAAGCAATGATCTAATTTTTGGTGAAGGGGCGTCTTCTTCTAAGGAAGTGGGTGTCAATGGATAATATTGGATGTTGGAATGTTAGAGGTATGAATAAAGCGTCTAAGCATGCTGATATTAGGGCTTTTTTACATAAGAATAAAGTTGGTTTTTGTGGTTTAGTCGAGACGAAGATTAAAAGTCAGGATTTTGTAGGAGTCTTAAATAAGATTGGGAAACAATGGAAGGGTATTAATAATAATGATCATCATAATGGGGGTAGGGTTTGGTGTATCTGGCTTCCTCAGGTCTTTGATGTTCAGGTTCAATCTGTCTCTGCTCAGCAAATTACATGCTTGGTACAAGATAAAGGGGCTCAGGAACATTTTCTTGTTAGTGTGGTGTATGGTTTCAATGCATAGGAGGATAGGAAGATGTTGTGGCATGATTTACAGGCTGTGAAGGATGCTTGGCAGTTGCCTTGGCTTCTTTGCGGGGATTTTAATGCTTTGTTGAATATTAATGAGAGATTGGGTAGTGTGGTGACCTTAAATGAGGTTCAAGATTTCAGAGATTGTGTTGCGTATTGTGATGTGGTGGATATTCCTGCAAAAGGGGTGTTCTACACTTGGAACAACAAGCAGTTAGGGTCAGATAGGGTATATTCAAGGTTGGATAGATGCCTGACTAATGATAAGTGGATGAGAATGTATCCAGATGCCTATGCGTTTTTTCTTAATGAGGGTACGTTTGATCACTCTCCTATGGTATGCTATAGGCGTGATCAAGTTCAAAAGAGCAAAGTTTCTTTCAAATACTATAATATGTGGGGGGCTGATCCTGAGTTTCCTGGTCTGGTTTCTTCAGTTTGGGGGCAGACTGTTAGTGGGACACCTATGTTCTCTGTGATTAAGAAGCTTAAAATGCTTAAGGGTGTTTTTAAACAGATGAATAGGAGTAAATTTGCGGATGTTGAACAGGCTCACGAGATAGCGCAGATGGCTGTCCTAGACATTCGAAAGAAGCTTCAGGTGGATCCAATGAATCATTCTCTATTGATTGCCGAGAGAGCTGCTTTGGCTCAGGAGCTCAACCTCAAGCAAGCTAGGTGGAAATTTCTGTGTCAGAAAGCTAAGATTGATTGGGTGAAAAAAGGGGATGAAAACACAGCCTTCTTCCATAGCCATATAAAGGAAAGACAATTCAGAAATAAGGTGTTTCAAGTGAAAGATATGAATGGAAATCTGTGCTCTGAGGTTAAAGAGATTGAAGATGCGTTTGTGGATTATTATAAGTTCCTGTTGGGTAGCAATAATGTTACTCAGAAGGTTCATAGGCCAGTGGTATTAGCTGGCAAATGTGTCTCTCAAGTGCATGCGGAGAAGCTATTGAGGCCTGTAACAGATAATGAAATCAAGGAGTGTATTTTTTCTATCCCTTCCATTAAGGCTCCTGGCCCTGATGGATACAATTCTCAGTTCCTCAAAGATGTGTGGCTTGTGGTGGGTGAGGAGATATGTGCAGCCATAAAGGATTTCTTCCAGCATGGCCAGCTTCTGAAACAGTTAAATACTACGATAATTAGTCTCATTCCTAAAGTTCAATGCCCTAAATCTGTCTTGGAGTTTCGTCCCATAGCTTGTTGCAACACTATCTATAAGTGTATTGCAAAGTTATTGTGTGCTAGACTTGGTGATATTCTGCCTGATATAATAAGTGTTAATCAAGGAGGCTTTATTAAAGAGAGGAATATAGCAGAGAATATATTGATCTGTTAAGACTTGGTAAGGTTGTACACAAGGAGAACTGCTTCTCCAAGATGTATGATAAAAATTGATTTGACGAAAGCCTATGATTCTGTTGATTGGGTTTTTCTATTTTAAATGTTGGAAGTTTTGGGTTTTCCTCAGGTGTTTATTGGTTGGATAAGAGAATGTGTTACTAGCCCATCCTTCACTTTGGCAATCAATGGGAGCTCGTTTGGTTTCTTTCAAGGTCGAAGGGGTCTTAGACAAGGAGACCCGCTGTTTGCTTGTTTTGTAAAAGAAGATTTTGAAAAGTGTTTTTTTTTTTTCAAAATTTGTTGTGCGTATTGTTAAAACGGCTCGTCGTGATTTGACAAAGTGTTTGGAAAGCTTTGGAGTCAGAGACGCGTTGACACGTTTCCGATCTCGATGTAAAAGATGTTTTGTGCTTGAATCCTGTGGGCCCGTATGAACACTATGTCGTCGTGGGCTCATTGTTGGATTGCAATAAAATGTTTTGGATCCGACTTGAGATAAATATAGGTTAGTCGAGTCGGGGATGTTAAAGCGTGGTGAAAACGGTACTGCTCATTTTCACGTGTTTTGTTTAAAATGAATTGAGTCAAATGACTCTAGGTCAGTCGATTCAGCGTAAATGACGGGATTGGGTATGACCTTTCCCGAGTTTTGTTTGATTGTAAAAAGATGTTTGTCAAGTCGAAGTGACTAGAGGTCAATCGACTCGACGTGAGTTTTGCGAAAATGATTGCAAAAGGCCAAGGCCGTTTATTTTGAGTAAATTCCGCAGGAATATGTTGATATTCTCGGGTTTTGCTTTTTGAAAATGTTTTGTGATGAAGGTAAAGTCGCGTCACCTCAATCAAAATAAACCTAAAAGAAACTAACTTGGTAGCTAGTGGCAGTAGGGTCGAGATCCACAGAGAGAAGGAGAAGTCTAAGGAAAGCTTAGTAGTCTAGGTCAGTCTCAAGGGTAGCAAAAGTCGGTGTTTTTGAAGAACTAACTAAGAACGAAGGGTAAAATGATATAAACTATGAATAAGTGGGAGATTAGGGTATCAGGTTCATGTGACATCGATTTAGAACTCAACTCGGAAGGAAATTCAATCAATTGAAAGCATGCAAATGATTAGGTTTTGGGAAAACGCTCTCTCGAGTCAAATTCAACCTTAAGCAAATTTAGCGGGCTCTCGCTACGTACTAAATTCGACTTATCAATTACGCGTGAGTCTAGTTTCAATTCGGCTTTCGATCTTAAACTGAAACAACCTAAATTCAATTCAATAAAGGCGTCCCTAAATTCAATTGATTATAAAATGCGTAGGAAGAAATCAATTGCATAAATTCAATCAATATAAACGATTAAAACATGTTCTGAATCAATATCACAATCACCCTAAACCCTAATTGAGAATTAGCTAGACATGGATGAAATTAAAGCAAAACAATAATAAGATGATGACATGATGAATGAAATAGCAATGAATTAAACCTGTGATTAATCTTGAATCGGAATGTAAAGATCGAGTCTTGCAAAAGTATTAAAGCTAAACTAAGGTTTTTGAGAGTTTGAAAGGAGAGAAAACTAATTCTAATTCTAATCTGAAATTCTAATGTAAAGCCTCCTCAAAACCCTAACTTTGAATTGTATTTATAGGCCAACGAAAATCCGGAAAATAGAGGCAAGTGAACCTATCGGTTCGGGGGCAAACCGATCGGTTCAGGGGGTCAAACCGATCGGTTCAACCCCAAACCGATCGGTTCTAAGGCTTACAGTAAACTTCCAGCAATTTTCGTCTTGATTCATGTATCCAGAACCTATAGGTTTGCTCTGAACCTATAGGTTCTAAGGATTTCCAGCAACTTTGGCCTAATTCACTCATCTTGAACCTATAGGTTTGCTCTGAACCTATAGGTTTGACGTCCCATATTGTCGTATTGACTTCAAATCAACTCTCGAGCTTCGTCTTGACGTCACGATACTCGTAAATGCTCCATTTGACTCAGGTTTTAGCTCAGGACCGCCAAAACCTACAAAATACACACGAGGAACGACAGTATTGCAATATAAAGCAAATAGCTACTAAAACAATAAAGTGATTGAGCAAATGCGAGCTAAATGCAACTATATCGGGGGTATAAAAGCTATATAAAAGACATGTATCAAACTCCCCCAAACGTAACCTTTGCTTGTCCTCAAGCAAATAGCGTTGGAGAAAATCAAAGTGTAGCTAGTTAATCACGTTAGCATCTCGAAGTGGACGACCTATGCACGCAGGTTTACAAACCATAGTCTATTTCACCGGAATTAGAGCACAAGTCTCAACCATTCACACCAACATCGTATTGCAAGCTTCTCACGCTTTCGCAAAAATTAAAACGAACGATAATTGGATTCAAGCAAGGCCAACCGAACAATCCACTTTCCATTCCATCTTACTAGCTACAACATTCCATTTTGTTTCTTTTCTTTTCTTTCTTTTATTTCTCTTTTTTTTTTTTTTTCAAATGTGGAGCATCCCTCGTATGTTATACCGTTTAGCTTGACATTCACTCGGTAAAGATCGCGCTCGGGTACACATATTTCCTTAAGGGTTACATCATTGCTCATACTCTCGGTCGCAACCAAATTCATGGCCACTGTGGTTACTCAAATTAATGAGTCCCCTCCGAGAGCATCGAAGCATTGCTCCAACATTAAATGATCCTTCCAAGCAAACCACATACCATCTTTCCAACTTTCCACAAACCAAATGCCTCGCAAGAATACCAATATCGAAAGTAAAAGAAACGAAAAGCGATAAGACTTAAGCAAATGAGTGGGCTAGTGTTTGAGGCTCGCAATCTATTAACATGAAACAAACATATAGTGCAAGCTACGACGATAGAAAGTCGACTCGGAGATACTAAAGATCAAAATAGCACACTAATCAATTCTCCAAACGGGACAAGACAAACCGAAATAGGTTTAGTTTTTTCCGAAAATTTTTAATTTAAATTTTTAATTTTTTGGGTTTTTATATAAAATAATGCACACAAAAACGGAAATGCAAATGCAAATGAAAAGCGCGAAAGTGCTTTCCTCCCCCAAACCAGAATCACACATTGCCCTCAATGTGGAAAACAGCACAACCACAAGCAAAGAAGGACAAATAAAAGACGGGGGTAAGAAAATGAAAGCGAGGAAACGAGGGAAAAGGAGAAAGAAAGCTCACATGCTCGTGAAGGAGCTCCCCCAAACCGAAGCGAAGCATGGAGTGTGGCTCATGATCCACGGATATGCGTCCATTTCAGTCCAGCTAATAGTACCTCGGAGTAGCACGCGAAACAAGGTAGGGCCGAATCAGCAGGGGCCGGCCAAAACCTTCAGTGAGGCCTGTCTCAAAACTACTAAGGACGAAGAGTCCTCAAGTACCTGCATGCTAAACCAAGTATAAATCCCTCATCCTCACGCGCTCAAAAGAAAAGTCTAAAGAGTCATCCAAGACAAACAAACCAAAGCAAAGTAAAGTACAACAAATTACAAATTGTCATCGGGTTGCCTCCCGGATAGCGCTGGTTTATAATGGTCCCGCACGACCGTCTTCAAAGCTCATCAAATCACGTCAAATTAGGTCAAGGACGTTGGCCACTAGCAGCAGCTTCACTTGGCGAAATAGCATCCGTTCGCCATAAAACTCGATCTCCCCGTGGAAGAGCAGCATAATCCATCACGCACGGTAAGCCATCGCGAAAAGGCTCTCCAAAACAACTGCGGGCGCCGGGCAATGCCAACCATGGGTCTCCACCTCCATCGCTAGGAGCATAAACATCCGCCTTCGTTGCCTTTCGTTCCCCCAAACCAGGATCGTAGTCAACCTGCGTAGGACCTGCACAAGAAAAAGCAGAAGAAACAACCTCCAAAGTGTCTCCAGTAAAGTGAGACGGAGGGGCAATGTCAATAGCAGCAACAGATTCAGGCTGCATAGGGGATCGAGGAAGACTAGACTTAGTGTAGGTCAACTTCTCACCCCCCACCGAGAACGTCAAGGTCTTATTCCCCACATCGATTACAGCTCCTGCAGTATGCAAGAAAGGTCTCCCTAGAATGATCGGAATGTAGGGGTTCTCGGGAATGTCTAGGACCACGAAGTCTACGGGTATATAAAACTTCCCTATCTTGACCGGGACGTCCTCTAGGATACCTAAGGGTCGCTGGACACTACGGTCGGCCATCTGCAACGTCATGGAGGTAACTCCTAACTTGGTCATATTAAGTTTTTGACAGATGGAATAGGGAAGGACACTCACACTGGCCCCAAGATCACACAAGGCGTTCTGCACGACATATTTCCCTATAGAACAAGGGATAGAAAAGGTCCCGGGGTCACTCAGCTTAGGGGGTGAACTACCCTGTAAAAAGGCACTACCCTCCCCTACAAAAGACACGGTCTCGGTCTCGTTAATCGAACGCTTCTTAGATATGACCTCTTTAAGAAACTTAGCATACGCAGGAACCTGTTTAACCAAGTCAATAAAAGGGAGATTTACCTGCAAAGATTTGAGAATCTCAAAGAACTTACCGAGCTGGGGGTCCACGTTGGCCGGACGTACGCGACCCGGAAAAGGAAGCCTTATTTGAATCGGGGGCGAGGGAGCAGCAGCAGGAGTACCAGAAACATCACCCGAACTACCTTTCCCCGCAGTAGCAGGATGAACCGGTTGGACAACCGGCGGAGCCATGGTTCTCCTCGGTTCATCGTAGGACCTACCGCTCCTCAATGTAATAGCACATGCAGTATCAGGGGGAGGGTTGGGAGGATTACCTTGGGGTGGTAGAGTACCCTGCTGACGTGACGCCTGTGAAGCGGCAAGCTGAGCCACTTGATTCTCTATCATCTTGATCGCGGCGTCCTTAGCTTGGCCATCCTTTTGCATCTGCTGCAACATCATCTCTTGTGACTTCTGCACGGCCATCGTCACCTGCGACATCTGCATCATCATGGCCTTCATTTTGGCCATAGGATCGGGGCCCTGTGTAGGTTGGGGTGGTGGTGTGTAGGGTGGTTTTTGGTAGTTGGGTGGAGGTGGTTGGTAGTTTTTGTGGGGAGGGATGTAGGGTTGGTTTTGTGGAGGTGGGGTGGTCGGGTTTAGCACGTTTTGGTTACGATAGGATAGGAGGGATCGATCATAACCTGGTTGATTCTGGTAAGGCAAGTTCTGTGAGTAGGATTGGTAAGCATGAACTTGCTCGTGGGGCGCAGCATACCCCGTAGTATAACCTGAATCATGACCCATAACAGCATTTACATGGGCACCCGAAGTAACACCCCTATGCAAAGATATCAATCGCCGTGGTTAGCGCAAGAACTCGACTAGTGAGCGCGCTTAATGTTTCTCCTTATCACGGCCCCGACGAGCCGACCGTGAATTTCCCCGTGGCTTCCCGACCGAGATGAATGCATGGCCATCTCCTCGATCAAACCCCAAGCCTTGTCATCATCGGCGTTGTTAGCAAAGCGTCCCTCTGCGGTGAATCAAGGATAGCACGGCTCTCGCATATAAGCCGTTATAAAATGTCATGATCACGAGCCAATCGTTTAACGTGGTGAGGACAATCTCGGATGAGCTTCTTGTATCGCTCCCAAGATTGACCAAGTGACTCGTCGAGCGTTTGCTTGAAGCCTTGAATTTGACTTCTCATTTGGTTGAAATGCGGCTCGGGAGGGTAAAACTTGGAGTAGAAGGCAAGAGCTAACCTGTTCCAATCGGTGATACTGCGGCCTCCTTGTCGAGGTCCGTGATCCATTCTCGCTCGGTCTTTCAATGAAAAAGGAACGACATTTCCCTTATCCGGTTACGGGTGATCCGGCACCTTGATCGTGAAGCGATGAGTGCGTAAACACCGCATGTATCGCCAGGATCCTCGGTGGGATAACCACCAAATCTGCCGCTCCACCAAATTTAAGAAGGCGGGGCGGATCTCGAAATTGCCCTGTAGAGTCGCGGGCATCTGGAATCCATTAGGAATGGATTCCGGTTTAGGCACCGAGTGACTATAAAGTTTAGGCATTGTCACCGGCGGTGGAGTGAAAGGAGTAACTGGAGGTGTGTCCTCTTCGTAGGACGATTGCGTAGCACTAGACGACGCTTCCTCGGTATTAAGATCAACGATTTGAATTGCTTGCTTGCGTAGTCGATGTAACGCTCGTTCAGGTTCGGGCTCAAAAGGCACTAGAGTCCGAGGTGACCTGTGCATAAACAAAACTACAAGCAAATGATAAGAAACGGTCTCAAGGAACTAGGTTCCTTGAGACAAGAGAGAAAAACCTAGCTAACGAATAAGCAAACTAAAACTAGCTAACCGTCTCCCCGGCAACGGCGCCAAAATTGATGAAGGTAAAGTCGCGTCACCTCAATCAAAATAAACCTAAAAGCAACTAACTAGGTAGCTAGTGGCAGTAGGGTCGAGATCCACAGAGAGAAGGAGAAGTCTAAGGAAAGCTTAGTAGTCTAGGTCAGTCTCAAGGGTAGCAAAAGTCAGTGTTTTTGAAGAACTAACTAAGAACGAAGGGTAAAATGATATAAACTATGAATAAGAGGGAGATTAGGGTATCAGGTTCATGTGACATCGATTTAGAACTCAACTCGGAAGGAAATTCAATCAATTGAAAGCATGCAAATGATTAGGTTTTGGGAAAACGCTCTCTCGAGTCAAATTCAACCTTAAGCAAATTTAGCGGGCTCTCGCTACGTACTAAATTCGACTTATCAATTACGCGTGAGTCTAGTTTCAATTCGGCTTTCGATCTTAAACTGAAACAACCTAAATTCAATTCAATAAAGGCGTCCCTAAATTCAATTGATTATAAAACGCGTAGGAAGAAATCAATTGCATAAATTCAATCAATATAAACGATTAAAACATGTTCTGAATCAATATCACAATCACCCTAAACCCTAATTGAGAATTAGCTAGACATGGATGAAATTAAAGCAAAACAATAATAAGATGATGACATGATGAATGAAATAGCAATGAATTAAACCTGTGATTAATCTTGAATCGGAATGTAAAGATCGAGTCTTGCAAAAGTATTAAAGCTAAACTAAGGTTTTTGAGAGTTTGAAAGGAGAGAAAACTAATTCTAATTCTAATCTGAAATTCTAATGTAAAGCCTCCTCAAAAACCTAACTTCGAATTGTATTTATAGGCCAACGAAAATCCGGAAAATAGAGGCAAGTGAACCTATCGGTTCGGGGGCAAACCGATTGGTTCAGGGGGTCAAACCGATCGGTTCAACCCCAAACCGATCGATTCTAAGGCTTACAGTAAACTTCCAGCAATTTTCGTCTTGATTCATGTATCCAGAACCTATAGGTTTGCTCTGAACCTATAGGTTCTAAGGATTTCCAGTAACTTTGGCCTAATTCACTCATCTTAAACCTATAGGTTTGCTCTGAACCTATAGGTTTGACGTCCCATATTGTCGTATTGACTTCAAATCAACTCTCGAGCTTCGTCTTGACGTCACGATACTCGTAAATGCTCCATTTGACTCAGGTTTTAGCTCAGGACCGCCAAAACCTGCAAAATACACACGAGGAACGACAGTATCGCAATATAATGCAAATAGCTACTAAAACAATAAAGTGATTGAGCAAATGCGAGCTAAATGCAACTATATCGGGGGTATAAAAGCTATATAAAAGACATGTATCATTTTGCTATAAATGAATTACAGTGACTGTGAGTCGCGTAATCCGTTTACGTTTTTGAAAGGCCTTGCGAATGTAGTGATTATTCGCGAGCGTTTTAAAAGACTGTGTTGTCGTGTTAAACCGAAATGACTATAGGTCAGCCGGTTTATACGGAATAGTTTTGAAAAATGTTATTTCAAAAGTTTGCAAAAAGAATTGCCCCCTTTTTCTTTAGACACGGGAGGCTTTTGAGGTAGAGCCATGTTGACACGTTTCTAGTCTCGATGTAGTAAACAATTTTGTATGATCACATCTGATCAGCCCAAGTTAGCGGTGTGTCGCTTGAGGGCTCATCGTTAGATTGTGATTTTGAAAAAGATTCAAAACGAAGTAGCGATAAACTAGTCGATTTGAGGATGTTTAAAAACGGGTGAAAAGCGAATGTTGTTTTTTACGAGTAATTAATAGGGGGCGTTGAGCCAAGATGACGATAGGTCATTTGGTTCAACAAGCAAACAAATAGGTTTGTGTCTGAACAAACCCGCGTTTTGTCATTTTGTGAAAAGATTTTGTTTAAGTCGAAGTGACTAAAGAGTCGCTCGACTTAGAGTTGCCTTAGATGCAAAAGTCGTTGTTTTGATGAAATATCCGAAATGAGTTGACATTTTTGGGTTTTGCTTTGTAAAATGTTTTGCGATAAATACATTATGACGGTACGTCAGTCGTATAATTCATTTATGTTTTGTAAAAGATTGGAAACGTAGTGATTATTTCCACGCGATTTTGAATATCGTGATGTTTTGTTTATCAGGTTCATTTGACTATAATTCAACAAACCTGACATTATGTTTTGAAAGTATGTCTTTTGAAAAATGTTTTGAAAACGTATTTTGAAAAAGACGTTTTGAATGTGTGATGCTTTGAAAATGATTTTGCATGAGTTTGTTTTAGAAGACAACTATAGTGAGGGTACTATAGCTTCGCATTCGTACGTATAGTCACGGGTTTTTGGCTTTTCGGGTAAGTGATACGTGCTATTTATATAGATTATACGCCCCCGGTTTAGTCGCATTTAGCTTGCATTTATTCGAGTTCATTATTATTTTAGGAGCTATTTGCTTTATATTGCGGTACTACTGTTCCTCGTTTATGTTTTGCAGGTTTTGGCGGTCCTGAGCTAAAACCTGAGTTGATTGGAGCATTTCAAGTACCGAGTCTACGAGACCAAGTTCGAGCTTATACGGAAGCTCGGAAAGACGAAACAAAGACCAAAAGATCAAAGGCCTCGAGGAAAAAACAAAGCCCAAAAGCATATTGGGCCTGAATCAAAAGTTGAAGAGCCGGCCCAGAGTTTTGGGGTCAGGCCGGTCCAGCAGGCCGGCAGCCGGCCGGGCGGCCCATGCATTATGTGTGTCGGGTTTTGTTTTAATCCTATATTGGTTTTTGGCAATTGTTTATAAATACTCCTAGGTCGTGACACTTTATTCTATGCTTTATTTTTACAGTTTTAATATTAGGTTTAGTTTTACTGCATAGTTTCATTCTATCTTTTACAAACTCACATACTATTAGTTAGCTTCAAGATTGACACTTTGCAATTCAAGATTTCTTCCAGGTTTAATTTAATTGTTCTTATTTCATCTATTATGTTTACTATTATTGATTTCATTGCTTTTACCTTTACCATGTCTAGCTAATTTCCTTATTAGGGTTTAGGGTGATTTGTGAGATTGGTTCAGGAACATGTTTTAATTGCTAAATTGATTGAACTTGTGCAAGTTGATTTCTTCCTACGCGCTTTTATTATCAATTGAATTTAGGGACGCCTTTATTGAATTGAACTTAGGTTGTTTTAATTTAAGATCGAAAGCCGAATTGAAACTAGACTCACGCGTATTTGATAAGTTAAGTTTAGTAAGTTGCGAGAGCCCGCTAAATTTGCTTAAGGTTAATATTGACTCGAGAGAGCATATTCTTAAACCTAGTCACTTGGATAGCTTCAATTGTTTGTTATTTCCTTTTGAGTTGAGTTCCTGAATTAGTGTCACATTGATCCCGATGCCCTAATCTCCCTTTTATATACTTTTACACCCTCTTCGCTTATTGTTCTTAGTTTAGTCTTTTTATACACCGACTTGTTACCTTTGAGATTGACCTAGATTAGCTAAGCGACCTTTTGACTACACCATCTCTCTGTGGATTCGACCCTACTGCTACTAGCTACCCAGTTAGTTGTCCTTAGGTTTATTTTTGATAGGCGACTACGACTTAGCCTCATCAAATTTTGGCGTCGTTGCTGGGGAGACGGTTTAGCTAGTTATTGTTTGCTTAGTTAGGTTGTTTTCTCTCTTGTCGGACCGTTCTCACCGTTTTTCTTGAGTTATTTATGCGCAGGTCACTTTCAGGTTTAATCCCTTTTGATCTTGAACCTGAGCGTACCTTTCACCGTACGCGTAAGTTCTTCAAGTAGATCGCTGAGGCTTACGGACCTGAGATTGTAGACAGTTCGGACGAGGAATCTCGTGCGGAACAACAGTCCTACGAAGAGGACATTCTACACGTTGCTGTTACTTTAGAGGAGCCCGTGACTATGCCGAAGCTTTATAGTCACTCCTTGCCTAAGAGGGAGTCCATCCCGAGTGGATTCCAGATGCCCGCTACTGTACAGGGCCACTATGAGATTCGCCCCGCCTTTCTTAACTTGGTGGAGCGCAATCAGTTTGGTGGCAATCCCACGGAGGATCCCGGTAGATACATGTAGGTTTTCACCGATTATTGCTCGACGATCAAACAGGCCGGGATCACCCAGGACCAGATTTGGGAGATGCTGTTCCCTTTTTCGTTACGAGATCGAGCCCGCGAGTGGATTACTGACTTAGATAAGACTGCTGCGGGAATTACAGACTGGAATGGGTTGGCTCTTGCTTTCTATTCAAAGTACTATCCTCCGGAGCGCACTAATTATATGCGCAGTCAGATTCAGAGCTTCAAACAACACTACGATGAGTCTTTAGCTGACGCTTGGGAGCGATACAAGAAGCTGATTCGTGATTGCCCTCACCACGGGTTGAACGACTGGTTGGTGATCATGACGTTTTATAACCGTTTATATGCTAAGTGCCGTGCTGTTCTTGATTTTGCTGCGGAGGGGCGTTTTGCTAATAACGTCGATGATGACGAAGCATGGGCGTTGATTGAGGAGATGGCAATGCATTCGTCACAGTTTGGTAAACCACGGGGCAATTCACGGTCGGCACACCAGGACCGTGATAAGGAGAGCTTGAGTGCGATTACTAGTCAGCTTGTTGCGCTGACTACGAAAATTGATATGATGCACGGCGGTGGTTCTTCTAGTGTCGACGTTAATGCTGTCGCAGGGCACGATACGGGGTACTATTCTCCGGGTTATGCTGCACCCCACGAGCAAGTTCATGCTTACCAATATTACCAACAAAACTTGCCCTACCAAAATCAGCCCGGTTATGATCGATCACTCTTATCCTATCGTAACCAAAATATCCTCAACCCAACTCCGCAACCACCACAAAACCAACATTATATGCCCCCTCACAAGACCTTCCAACAACCACCACCCAACTACCAAAAACCCGCCTACATTCCTCCACCACCTAACCCGGGACTCGATCCTATGGCCGAGATGAAGGCCATGATGATGCCGATGCAACAACCTACGTTGGCCGTAGAGAAGTCACAGAAGGCCATGCTGAGCCAAATGCAAAAGGACGGGAAAGCTAAGGACGCGGCAATTAAAATGTTAGAAAATCAGGTGGCGCAACTCGCTGCTTCACAAGCGTCTCGACAACCCGGTTCGCTCCCGCCCCAAGGTAATCCTCCTAAACCTCCGCATGACACGGCATGTGCGATTACGTTGAGAAGTGGGTTGGTGTATGATGGCCCCAAGCATTTGGAGGAAAAGAAGGGGGATGAAAACGTGGCTGACCCGAGAGATCTGAACCAAGGGCCGGTTGGCCAACCGGCTGGACCTGCTGCTACGGGAAAAGTTGATTCGGGTGATCCTGCTGCTACTCTTTTGCCCCGTATGTGCCTAAGCTTCCATTTCCAGGTCGTCAGCGAAACTCCGGGAATGCAGTTCAGCTGAGCAAGTTTATGGAGGTCCTCAAGACGCTGCAGGTAAGGGTTCCTTTTATCGATTTGGTTAAGCAAATTCCTGCGAATGCTAAATTTTTGAAGGAAGTCCTAGCTAGGAAGCGGACCATAGACGGGGTTGAGACCATTGCTTTCTTGGGGGAGGGTAGTGCCTTTTTGCAGGGTAGTTCGCCTCCTAAGTTGAGTGACCCCGGGACCTTTTCTATCCCTTGTTCTACAGGGAAATATGTGGTCGAGAATGCTTTGTGTGATCTTGGGGCGAGTGTTAGTATTATTCCTTACTCCGTATGTCAAGGGAGATAGTGTTGATCTGGTCGTCGGTGGGCGTAATTAGGTAGGATCAGTCGATGACGGGTATGGAGCCTACGAAGATAGCATGGTTGGCCAAAGGGTTGTCTTTGTTGGACGGCTTACCATTGGCCGTCGGCTTATCGAGCTTTCCTTGGTCGATAAGGTCCTGAATAGCATGCTTCAGTTTGAAGCAGTTCTCAGTATCGTGGCCTTTGCCTCTGCGGTATGCACAGAAAGCGTTAGCATCCCACGACTTAGGCTTCTTGTCTTCGGGCGGTTCGGTAGTTGGCCAATAGTTCTTGTCGACTAGTCTCTTAAATGCCTTAGTGTAAGACATGTAGAGTGTGTCGAAACTCCTCCTAGGCTTGAAGGAAGAAGACGTAGAGGTGGCAAATGACTCCAGATTGCCGAGTGATTCTAGGTTGGCGACAGTGCGATTCTCATCGCCCTTGGTCGTACGTGTTGACTTGGACGAGCTTCCTTGATATGCATGGCCAGTGTACTTGGCCATGGTTCCGGTTCTAAGATCATCTTCGATTTGTGTACCGACCTTAGTGAGTTGCTTGAAGGTTTGTATGTTGCTATACCACATGTAAAATTGGTACACGGGTCGCAAGTCGTTGACAAATTTGGGCACAAGTTCGTCCTCTCGCGGACGATTCGGAATCTGTGCACTAAGCTTCTTCCACCTAGTAAGGTACTCGGTGAATCCTTCGTTGTCCCTTTGTGATAGGACTTCTAGGGTACGGATTGAGACCTGGGTGTCGTCGTTGTTCTTATATTGGTGGTCGAACTCGACCGTGATCTGTTCTAATGAAGAGACCCGTTCTGGGTTCAAAGAGTAGAACCATGTCTTGGGTATGGCGGCGAGAGAATGTGGGAATAGTGATGGCCAATGTTCCGGCTTGACCCCCTTGATACCTATCTGTGATTTGAAAGCCCTGATGTGGGTGATCGGACTCTCGTGGCCTTGAAAGATCGGGAGGTCACTGGGGGCGAGCTTGCTGGGTAGTTCGTCCTTGATATTCTAAGGAATGTTCTCATTCTCCTTTTGTATGGAGTAGCCTCCTGAGGCACCGAGGCATTCCTCCAATGCCTGGAGCTTCTTGGCGTGTTTATCCGCCTCGTCCTTGATTTTCAACTCCATTCGGTCCACCTTAGTCTTGTGGTGGTCTAGCAGGCGTTCAAGATCAGTAGTTCGCTTGGTGACTTGTTCGCGGAGTGCGTTAACGTCTTCAATGCCGGCCATTTTTCGGGTATAGGTTCGTTTCTTGCGGGGAATGATAACTCGGTTCTTGGTGCAGCGAGTATCCAGTTGAAACCCTACATTTGTATGGAGTGCATCAGCTACATGACAGACCCGACTGACACATTCATTTAAACGTTCGTTTTTAGCTCATTTCATTTGAAAAAGACTCTTTTAAGTTTTGAAAAAAAGAAGGAAGTTTTCGAAAGTAAGCTAGGAGTGTTTTTGAGACAAGACTGCGTACGCACAGCTTGTCCCGATGTTAAAAGTTTTGCTTTGCATCCACTTTGCCAAGGTGACGGTATGTTGTCACGGGCTAAAGTTGGATGCCTTAAAAGGGATTCGACTTAAACTAGTCAAGTCGAAGATGTTAAAAAGGATTTGTGCAGCGAGACTCAAAGAATAAAATCCACGAGTTCAGGTTAAAAACCTTCGGGTTTTGATAGTTTTGTAAAAAAAAAAGAAATTTGAAAATGTTTATTTCAATAATCTGCGATTATTTTGTTTGAAAATGTTAAATGTTAGATGTTAGGTTGACTTATATCTTTGAAAATTTTAAGTGAGTTTTCGAAGATATGCAATGCAAATGAATTTTGAAAAAGGCTATATTGTATAGCCTCGCACTCGTACGTATGACTCTTGGTCGTTTGGTCAATTCTCGTACGCCTCCAACTGGTTTGAGTACGCTTTGGCATGTGCTTTTAGCCCTTAGCCTACACAGTAAAACGTGTAGGATACGAAGGAAGCCCTGGGGCGGTCAAACTAGTTCGCTACGACAAGCCGTGGAGGGGTGAGAGGAGGTTTAGTCCAGAACGTGCCTCGTCGAATGGACGATGCTTGCGTTTGGAACCACCTCTCGGGGTGTTCGTGTGTGAATCCACCGGATTCGACTCTAACGAATATGCTTAGCTCATGTATGTTGATTGTTCTCAAGTTGTTCGAGTCTCATTTTTATTTTTAAAAGGAAAAAGCTAATTTTAGTTTTAAAAATAAAACCTGTCCCCAGTGGAGTCGCCAACTGTAGGTACCGGGGTTAAATGGGGCCACTCGACGTCTTGCTAAGGGCGTAAAAAGCTAAAAAGATTAAGTAAGAAAAACCTTTTAAAACTGTTTTGGAGCCGCCACTAAATTATGAGGGAAATTTAGAACCCGCCTCCGTGTCCTCATGCTCAAAGACACGTCTTAGAGTTCAAGGCACGTCGACACCCATCCGTCTAAGGCTATTGTGAAACCAGATTCGGATTCGAGTGAGGGTACTTTTCTAAAGCATAGTTCAAAATAATGTTTTTATGAAAGATCTTTTGGAAAAGCCTATCAAAAGATAGACTCTACAAGACTTGAGAACAATGCAAATAATCATACATGAGCCTAAGTAATTCTCTACGTACAAGTGCGATATAAATTGTAAAAATAATGCAAATGCAAATGTAAAAAGAGATTGTTTAAAACCCTCAGTTAAGCATGCTTAACTTGTTAACGAAAACAGTTCAGTTAAATGACGAATTCATTTTAAGTGATTTAGATGCAAGATGAGGATTCGCTATATGCATACATAAATTAAAGTTGAATTGTCCATTGATTTATTTTAAAGAGGTCAGTTGTTTATGCGACTTTGGAAAGGTGTTACGAATAGGGTGTGTATTCGAGGTGCATGGTCGCCTTATGAACAGTAGACTCGCCTACCAAAGTCGGGGTGAGCCTAATGTAGGCCCTTGCAAGTCAAAGAAGTAAAGAAAACCTTAATCTATGTTAGGACTAAGACGTACCTGTCTCGATCTAGGAAACCAGCAGCGCTTCGCTTCAATGGGGAGAATTCAACAAAAGAAAATGAAGAATTCGAAGGGTGTTTACGCGTGAGGCTTTTGAGAGGTTTTGAGTTGTGAAATTCTGCTGTGAATTCATTGTCTTTGGGACGTATGTGGAGGGTTGTATTTATAGTAGAGAACTCGTCAAGAATAAATTTAGGGGATAAAACCGGACGTAGAAGTCGCAAGACACCTTGCGAATGCCAGGGGCAATCGCAAGGGCTCCTGCGATAGCCTGCCCTAATCGCAATAGTCCTTGCGATTGGTAGGGCGGGAATTATCCTCTTTTTCCGTACATTTCTAAAATATAGTTTTTAGGATATACGGGATATTCTTGCTTGATCTCTATGTTACGGAGTTGTGGCCGGTTGTAGGGTGTTTTGATTAGGTTATCTTGGACCTTAGGAAGCGGGCCAGGAATGGGTTTGGGCTCTGTTCTGGGCCTGAGACCCGAAAATGTTAAAAGTGTGTATTTTGTAGTGTTTTGTGAAATAAGACAATCCGTAAGGCTGTCTCGGGTGTTTGCCAGTCCTAAAATGTGGTTTTAGCGACTGGGCCTTAATTTAGGGATTTAGGAGAATCGAATTAGGCCTTGTTAATGTAAAAAAGCCAATTAGATTATGTGTTTAAAAAAGGGGTATGCGCATGTCGATTAGGACCTAGACTCGAGACAAACTCGACTCTAGACCACCCTAAGGACGCCTACCTAAGAGTGATGACCCATAAAGAAACCTCATTTGCATTTTAAAACATTTAAATCGAATTCGTCATAGTTAGAACCATTTAAGTCAACGTAAAAGCATGCAATAAATGTCCATTGTTACATCACTGGGTTTTTGGCGGGAGGTACGGATGTGGGTATCCACAGAGCCCCCAGTTTGACCGAGCTTAGGACTAAAGCGAAAGTCAAACTACACGACAACATCCGGACCGTTATAGTCTCGATGTTATCTGCGGCGCGGAGTTTGTGTCCATGGGTGAGACGAGGACTCCGAACCGGGCTTATCCGGGGAGGGTCAAATATGTTTAGGGACATGACGGTCCTTGCATACTTGTAAGGGCATGCATGCCTGCTAAATGCCTTTGCGTGCTATTGCTGTTGCTATTACTTGGTGTCGCCGAGGAGTGTTGGTGTTCGTGCTATTGCTTGTGCTTCGTGCTAGCGCTTATGCTGGTGCTTCGTGTCGTGAAGAGTGCTGGTGCTTCGTGTCGTGAAGAGTGCTGGTGTATACCCGCCGGGAATTACCGTCCGAGGGAAAATGCATATGGTTAGTGCTTATGTGTAATAGCAAAGGCGTTTGCGTTTGTGCTTTAAACTCGTTAAAGAGTGTGTGCGGCAGACTTTAGGTGACGCCTTAACCGAGCGACACGACGTGAAAAAGTACTAAATTGGTCTAAAGGTGGACTGTAAGTCCAAATTAGGCCTAGAAATAGGAAAAACACGAAAATGCCCAAAGGGGGAATCGCAAGACGTCTTGCGGATTGCCCCCAAAATCGCAAGCGTCTTTGCGATTTAGGTCTTCGGCTTTTTGCTCATTATAAAACTCGATTTTGCCGAGTTATACACTACATTTCCTCATTTCGACTTTTTCTCTCTAAAATCGACTCCTTGCGATTTTCAAGACCGTTTTCGCTCGTTTTTCTTGCTTTGCTTCAAAATGGATCAAGGTAATACTCCATTTAACTTGTTTTCATGCATTTTGATGTTTTAAA